>JAZDUH010000386.1:7945000-9265000 GCA_036419115.1 Scarus forsteni | reverse complement strand
ATCTCAAGAAGGCAGACAATCTGCATCAAATTTTGCACATGTCACTAAGGCTACGTTCACACTGCAGCCCTTAATGCTCAAACCCGATTTATTGCTCAAATCCAATAGTTTTGTTTCCTGTTCAGATTCCTCCTGTAAATGTGGCCTGACTGCAGACTGTGATGTGAACAGCTCAGGCTTCAGAAGTGACACACATGCTCAGTTTAACATTAATGACATCACACAGCACGGAGTGATGAGGGGCAACAAACACAGAGCAAAACTGAGCTTCACAAAGCTGGAGAAGAACCTGATGTTACAGCAGCTCACCTTCAGTAAGCTCTTATTAAAGTAATAATGGCTATATTTTATTTCTATATTTTATTGTAAAAACCTTAAGGTGGACGCACTCTCCCGCCGACCCTGCTGATGACAGATTGCTGCTGGAGAGTCAAACATCTCAGAGCCATAGTACTGAACAGGTGAACACAGAGGTTAATCATCTGTTCTGATGTTTGTTAGTTTGTCTGAGAGCAGATCAGACAGGAGCAGACTGCTCACTGACTGAGGCTGTCTCATACAAACATACAGATGAGATGGACAGCAGTAGATCATCAGTGTCTCTGAAACTGTTATTTTAACCTGATTAATCTGATCACTCTTCCATTTATGCATCGTTTAATCAAGCTTGTAGCTGGCAAAACAACTAAAACTCTATTTTAGGAAAAAAAA
This sequence comes from Scarus forsteni, assembly GCA_036419115.1. Classification (NCBI taxonomy): domain Eukaryota; kingdom Metazoa; phylum Chordata; class Actinopteri; order Labriformes; family Labridae; genus Scarus; species Scarus forsteni. Next base: position 9,264,289 of record JAZDUH010000386.1, on the reverse strand, counting down.
TCATAGACTTTTTTAATAATAATCATGTCTTTATTAACCTCTGATTATGTTCTGTCCATTAAGTGACTTTGAAAACATTTGTTGGTGACGTCAAAGTCTCATTAAATGTGACCTGACTGTTCAGACCGCGGACGCATTCTAGAAAATCAGGTACATATCTGATTTAATACCACATTTGAAAGTGATCAAAGTTTCAAATCAGATTCAGTGTGACTTGTACTGTTCACTGTCAGAAACAAATCAGATACAGGTCACTTTTGACTGCAGTGTGAACGTAGCCTTTAACTCAAGGCTAGAATGATTGGGTTTTGAGGGTCATAGGTCAGTTGCCAAGGTCATTGGGTCTCTTATCCATTCTTTGCACTGAAGGAAGAACGAAGTATCTTTGGCTCATGTCTTGTCAGTACATGTACCTACACCAACAAAAGTCTGCTGCCCTTTTAATCTTCAGTTTCAGTAGAGGTGCTGGTGACTTAGTTCTGCTCGTGCGCTCTTTCTGGTTTGGGTTTGAGCCTCACTCGGGCTGTTACATGTCAGAGTGTCCTTGAACAAAAAACTAAATATCTAAGTTTATCCCTCTGTAAATAGATTTGAAGAGTTGAGGAAGTGTTAGCTGCTGATGGACGACTGACTGATTTTATATCAAATTGAGGAGCTCTAAGAAGTCGCTTTTAGAAACTCAGTGACCCTAATCTATAGAAATGTTCTGTTTTCAGTGATCACTTTGAAAATAGTCGACTGGTGCTGAAGAGAAGATGCTGAGGAATTTGAAAAGGGGTTGGGCTGGATTGGTGGGAGGGGGAGGATGGAGGGGATGTCTGGTCCCATTTCAGACTCGGGGGATCTCTTCATGTCACCAGAATGTATTGTTCTGTGAGACATGAGTGACAGTGATGGGCACTGTGGGCCCAGAATCCAGCGTTTTCCAGTCCTCCCAATTCCCCTGCTGGGCCTCTCTTTCCCTGTGACAAGATGAGGAGACATGGTGTCAGCCGAGGTGCGACAGTCTTTGTCTTACTCTTACTCACTCATACACTTACTCAATATTTTCCACCCACTTCTCACCACAGCTATGTGAGCCTCTTTTCATCCTTCTTTTTATATTTAAGCGTTTTTCTTTTCTCTGTTGGTTTGTCGTTTGCTTCTCTCTGCCTGCTCATTTGCTCTCTGACTCCACTTCACAACCTTTTCCTCTTTCATTCGGCCCTTTTACTCCGCTGCAGCTCTTTCTTCTTCCCTTGGAATGGCGGTCCTTGAGTGGCTGGCATAAAAATAGAGCAGGTGGTCAACACCTGCCTGCTTCCCTAGATTATGGACTCTCTCTTTGATAAGCCGCCGTTTGTCTGCATGAAAGGAACTGTTTTAGGACACGCTTCAGAGAGGCACAGGGCACCCTGTGAAGCAGTGATGTCACCTTTCATTTTCGCTCCCTTCACCTTAAATTTCAGCTTTTTCTCTGGGTCCTGACAGCTCTATGTGCTCTCAAATAGCACCTTTTTGTGGGATGCATCTGTTAAAAAAAGGAAGCAAAAGAGATGCTGCATGGAGCATGAAGGAGGATGAATCTTCGCTGTTATCCAGAGATGTTTTCATGTTTGACCTTTACTGTATACACTGCATTGGGAATCACCTAGAACTGTTTCAAAGGGAATGCTTGCTAAGAGAGGTCAGCCTAAGCTTTGTTAGACAGAGTACATTTTGGTATTTTATGAAGCACTGTAAGATTCTGTAGTTAATCCATGAGCATGTCATTAAAACATAATGTTAACAGCTGTTTCATGCTGCCAAAATCAAAGATCTGAATCACACGACCTGTCCATCGGCCTTTCAAGACAGAAATCTTCCACTCTGGAAGAGTAGGCATGAAAAAACAGGCTGAGGCAGAAAGGGGAGATGTGATTTCATGAAATAAGAAAAACCAGCTAAGTCTTTCCTAGGAAGGTGTTCATTGAGTTACAGTCTGTTTACTAAAATGATGGACATGCTTCCACTGAAAAAAAAAAGCTGGAGCAAGTCCACAAAAAAGGGTGGAGTAGTATAGCCTTGCAGAGCAGACATACCTGCCCGATTTTGAAATCATGCATCTCCATCTTGTCAGCCTCCACTGTCCAATGAATTTACTCGGCTAAATGCTTAAAATGGCTCAATCAGGGAAGAAAGGCAGAAGAAGCTGGAGCTGCAGGTGTGATGACAACAGGAAGTGACTTGACAGGAAGTGAAGTCACTTCCTGTTGTACAAATAATGGTGGCTAATGTCGGTTAGCCTGTGGTCATCATGGTTACTCATGGTGAAATTTGCTCTCCTCATAAGTTTACTTTGTAGGGGTTGTCTTTGCTGAGGTTCATGTCACACATGTCTAATGATACATCTGTGTGGTATAATTTAATCTGAAATGTTCATCTTAAAGGATAAGTTTGGTTTCTACAGCTTTCACATTGTTTATAGAATGAAGTAGAACAATATACTCACCCAGAAGGCTTTCCTGATCCAAACAGTGCTTCAGGAGATATTTAGATCCAAAATCGAGCGGCGGACATCCGTATAATGGTAGCACACGGGGCATGTATAGCGCTGCTCCTAAAACTGCATTAATCGTCTAAAAACTCATTAGTTTCACCAATATTCCATCAAGGTCCGCTCACGCTACTCTTCCATTACAGTCTGTGTCGCTCCAGACATGTTTTGGTGACTGTGCTGACCTCTGAACTGAAGACTGCTCCCTGGCCAGCTGTTCTTCTCTTTCCCTCTGCGTCCTCCTTTTGATGAGCTCCTCATCTGTAAACTCTGGCTCGAAACTGTAAGGACACCCATCATATTCAAAGTTCTCCTCCACAACATCTTCATCCAATAGATATTCGTCCATTTTGCACAAAACTTGAAGAAGAAAGTTTTTGAGTAGCCCGCGGTCACCCTTGAAACGATGAGCCGTGCTGCGCAGGCGCGGAGCAAGCGCTCTTCTTCTTTAGTTCAGAGGTCAGCACAGTCACAAAAACATGTCTGGAGCGAAACAGACTGCAATGGAGGAGTAGCGCGAGCGGATCATGATGGAATATTGGTGAAACTAATGAGTTTTTGGATGATTAATGCAGTTTTAGGAGTGGTGCTATACATGCCCCGTGTGCTACCATTATACAGATGTCCGCCGCTCGATTTTGGATCTAAATATCTCCTGAAGCACTGTTTGGATCAGGAAAGCCTTCAGGGTGAGTATATTGTTCTACTTCATTCTATAAACAATGTGAAAGCTGTAGAAACCGAACTTATCCTTTAAGGTAGATAAGCTAGCGGCTAACAGCTAACCATTAGCTGCTACGTTAAGCCGCTACATATGCTAGGTCATAGCACAATGCTTGTTATGGATTGATCTGTGATGAGTATGATGAGCCGAACGATCGTCCAATCACAAGCTGCTGTTGTTTCTGAAGGTTCTGCCCCTGAAAACATGCTCACAGGGCTCCTTCCAGATGGGTTAGTGAAATATTTCCAATATGGAGCTGTCCATCTGGCATGTCAGATTAAAAGAGGTTTATGCCCTGACTCCTTCCCTGTAGGGCTGCCATATATGATACAACTGATTTGTGATTTTACTGGAAACACAACAGCACAAAGTCAATTCAACATTCTTTCTGAACATTACTGTAAACAAGTTGTCAACTGCCCAACACACACAGCCTGACATCTGTCAGGTAAAAAAAAATGTTTACACTAAGTCTTGCAGTGTGGCTTCTTACTCATTATCTCCTCCTTTCCATTCTCAGCATCATCCATCAGCCCACTTACTCCACATGGCCTTAGCCATCATACCAACAATTAGAAGGCTGAAGAAGGCTGGTGTGTGAGTGCTGCACAGCCATAAGCACCTTTTTGAGATAACTGCCCCTCCTGATAAAAGTTAGACAGTGCTCAAAGCAGCTGGAAATAGTAAACAACAGATTTTAATGCTGAGTGTTGCAGCAGACCATGCCAGGACTTGATTCTTTGATATGAACCCTACCTGAACACAGACATCCATTTGTACCATATCTCCTTTGTGTACAGATGTAACGTTCTGGTGTTACGGTGCAATGAGGGACCCATCAACTGAGTTATTGAAGCAGCTGTCGGTATGTCTCTTTGTTTGGTAGTAAAATATTAAAGACAAACTGATGTAATTCAAAAAGCTACAGACACACCTGATAATCACCAGTTGGCATGGATGCTAGTAAAACAAAAACCCTGATCTTGTTTGTTGTAAAAGCAAGCAGGCCTATGCATCAACTTATATGTTGATGTAAACTTATGTTTGTTGTGCACCTTTTGTTTGTGGGCCTTGGATTGAAAAAGTTTGAAAGCAGGTTTAGACACAAAACTTTCTGTCAAAATGTGTGCTTTCAGAGTGACTTCAAAATTACTATTTACAGATAGATGAGTTACATATTGTGGCTCTAATAATACATTTTTCTGTCAAGTTTCAAAAGGACGGTCTACAAAAGGATAATTTTAGAGCTAGGTGTATATCTAAAAGTCTTTCTGCACAAACCTCAAGAAACCCCAAGAAAGTTCTTGACAGTTTTCCATCAGTTAGAGCTGTATTAAGTCTGCCTTTCTCTTTCTCTTTGCCTTTATACCTTTTCTAATCACAGTGGAGCCCTTATCAAGTGGGCTGCACCTTAAAGCAGTCTCCCCTTTTCTTCTTTGACTATCTCGCCTTCAACAACACCATTTATTTTGCTGTGAAGACAAGCCAATCTTGTTTTGTGCGTGTGTTCCTTTCCTCAAAAGCTGCCTGGCTCACCTGTATCTTCAGCTCCATCAACCTCCTGATGAAACCCATACCGGCCCTACTGCTGATAAGGTAAGCCAGGCAACGAGATATATCCATCATTCACCTACTTAACGCACACGGAGACACAACGAGTACACACTTAACTGTGAGTGTGTGTGTGTGTCGAAGGAGGGGGACTATACCATAACGAGATTAGGATTAAAAATGCGGATGAATTCACACCCTCCACTGCCACCCAAGTAATCAAACAGGCCTCGAACAAAAGAGCAGTTCATTTAGTGCTGCTAATTCCTGTTTGGTGGCTTCACAGCATTGCATTCTCATTATTCTATTAACCTCTGCATTCACACACAGACACACACACAATTGCACAAGACCTCATAAATTGTGAAGCGGGACTGCTGCCAAAGTGGAGCCTGGGTTCAGCTGGGTAGTTAATCATCTCCTATAGCATGTAATTCGTGTAAACAATGTTTGTTTGCGCACCAAGAGAGCATGGGACCCCCTTGGCTCGAGCTAACTGTGATGTGGCAGCGTACCTGGGAATAGTACTCTATGTGTGAGGGGGGCCAAAGGTCGCAAGGTGTTCATAATTGACTCTGTATGCCAAGTAGGAATGGGAGCATGGAGAGTAATTTGGCGGGGAAGAATCAGTTGTCATGACAGAGCTCTTGGGATGTGAAGTGCTCTGGAGTTTCATTTTGAACAGAAAGATTAATCACATTCAGTTGATGCTCGTGTGGACAGGTGGAGTTTGTCGCTCATTTGTATGCGTGTAGTCCCGTGAACTCTGGTTGCTCCATCTGTGCTTACACGCTGTGAAAGCAGCAGACCTTTTGACTGTAAATAACCCACTTCATCTCCACACTGCCACATTAAACCCGCCACCTCTGAATGATGTAACTTCTTCCGCGCCTCTTGGTTGGTTTCCACGGTCACTGTGTACACAAGGTCATTTGGTTTCTGATCAATAGCTCGTATTGAGCCTACACTCCTCGCACCACCCCTTGATTCTGAAATGGCCGTTAAATCGATGGGAACAAATGAAATTAAGCTCCTGGGCGGCTCAGAGGAGCAAATGATCTTTCAGTGATTAATAACACACTGTAAACGCATCTGTGCTGGGCATATCACATCAGAGAGTATTTCCTAGCCTCGCTTTGTTTCCTTAGGGTAAGACTAAGAGAATAAAGCGGTGGTAATGATGCTTATCTTGGAAAGCACCATTTGGTAGAACATCGAAACAAGAACAAATGGTTTTGTTTGTACAGATGTAAGTATGTCACTTTGGGAGTCTATGATTATGAAGTTTGCAGAGCGAAAAGAATCCTGTCATATCAGAGGTCTGCGATGCCCTGAGGACGATCTGTGCCTCCCCATCTGTGGCAGCCTGGCACAGAGAAATATACATTACAGTCTTAATGTCACCAACAAACCTATGGCGGAAATATTCACTGACTATATTCTGTTCCTTAACAATGAAACAAGGACTAACTAAAAAAACAAACTAATGATATCGAAACTGTTTTAAATTTCAGTAAAATCTTAGGGATGGGCTGTTATAAATTCTATAAAGTAAAATATTATAATCCCTTATTTAAATATGAATCATTAATGGTAATAAAAGCAATACAAACTCATCTTACAAGCGTATCTTAAAAACTACACTTCCTGTCTCTAAATGCCCCTTATTACAGATATTTGAAGGTTTTCATTTTTTTTTTTTTAAATTGACTTTGCAGAGCAATATAATATAATTAACTTATTAACTTATTTATTAACTGGGCAATTCCGCCAAAAGAGGGACATTTCTGTCCCCAGCATATTATTGTATATTAAATGTATAAAGACAAGTACTAATATTTAACAAATCATATTTTATTATTATACTAAACACCATACACATTAATCTTTGTAGAAATTACACACACACACACACACACACACACACACATATACATATATGTATATATATAGATATTTATATATATATACACACATATATATGTATGTATATGTATATGTGTATATATATATATATATATATATATATATATATACATATATATATATATATATATATATATATATATATATATATATATATATATATATATCCACCACACAAACACTATACATTTCTTTATATATATATCATATATATATATAATATACAATACAAAGTTTTTAAAAATTTTTATTTTTTTTTTTTTTTATATTTTATTTTACTAAAAAAATTTATTTTTACATTTAGTGCTGTCCCCAGGTTTTCACTCATTGCTGTGCCAAACAAACATTCCTTCAAAAATTTGATATTTTGGTTGAAATTCACATTTTAGTGCTGTCCCCAGGTTTTCACTCATTGCTGTTACCCAAACACATCCCCCTTTAAAATTTTGGAACATTCCACCAGTGACATGTTCTGCAGGAGGTGACATCATTTAGGTCTTCTGCAAGTCATGAGAAGACCAAAAGTTATTTATCTCTTTTATTGTTCCTTAAATTTAATGATATATTAGCTGTTTTAGAGATGGTCAATCTAAAAACTCAGTCCTGTTACCTAAGTTATCTCTAAGACAACATTTGCTGATATCAAAAGTAAAATATTCAGTTAAATCTTAAGAATGTGTTTCATGTGCTCAAGCTACTAGCATAGATACTAAATGGCTAGATTTCTCACAATTGCTAATTTTATGCTAAAAACTCATTGCTGTTACCTTCATTGCTGTTACTCAAATAAAGACTAACAGCAAAAAAAAGTCATTTTTTCTTATTCTTATTATGCTTATTCATGGTTTTAAAATGGCACTTGAGTTTTGGTAACAGCAGAGAAAAAATTGCGATGGTAATAAACTGTCGAAAGTTGCAATAAATTAAATAAAGTAGCCTGAGATTGACCAGTACTCATTTTGAATGAGTAAATGTGTATATTATTAAACTCTATATTGAAATGGAATGAAAAATGAAGTTTAATTCTGAAGAGTTACAACAAGCAAATTGCACTCTTTTGGTGGAATGACCCAACTGTGTTTTTGCTTTCTTATCTACAACTTGACCCAAACCTCCGTGGATAGAAATGACCAGTTCAGTTCTACTCCTATTTCTTTATGTCTAAAAGAAAAAGAGTAAAATGTGAAATGGCCACCCAGCTTCTCACTGTTTTGTCCCTCTGTACTAGGTTTTCAGTCTGTATGTATACTCATGCTTTAAGGCAGGGACTCATTTATGTTTTTTTTCTTGTAAACCCTCTAACTGTACCTACGAAGAGTCAAGCCCCCAGGACCCGAATAAAAAAGGTGATACAATGCTATCCAAGACTGTATTTTATCAGTCAAAACAAAGAGCATATCCATCAACATGGGCTGATGTTCATGTTCAACAGTTTCTCCTTAGCCACACTGCTTTTCCAGGAGGGTTGGGGGTTACCCAGTGGCTGAAAGGGACCTGAAGACTGTACAGGAATCCTGAAAATGTAACCCTTTAACTTTGTTAGCTTCTTTATACACGCTCCATGCAAGGCCTGGCTTTGACTTGTGCCTCAAGAGAATCATATAAGTAAATCAGAGGTTTTATTATTACCTTACTGTTACTAAAGGGTGTTAGAAAACAATCTGTAGATGTACAACCCCAAAACCAGTGAAGTTGGCACGTTGTGTAAATCGAAAATAAAACAGAATACAATGATTTGCAAATCCTTTTCAACCTATATTCAATTGAATACGCTGCAAAGACAAGATACTTAATGTTTGAACTGAGAAACTTTTTTTGCAAATATTAGCTCATTTGGAATTTGACGCCTGCAACATGTTTCAAAAAAGCTGGCACAAGTGGCAAAAAAGACTGAGAAAGTTGAGGAATGCTCATCAAACACTTATTTGGAACATCCCGCAGGTGAACAGGCTAATTGGGAACAGGTGGGTGCCATGATTGGGTATAAAAGCAGCTTCCCTGAAATGCTCAGTCATTCACAAACAAGGATGGGGCGAGGGTCACCACTTTGTGAACAAATGCGTGAGCAGATTGAGAGTTTCAGAACAACATTTCTCAACGAGCCATTGCAAAGAATTTAGGGATTTCATCATCTATGGTCCGTAATATCATCAAAAGGTTCAGAGAATCTGGAGAAATTACTGCACGTTAGCGCCAAGGCCGAAAACCAACATTGACTGCCCGTGACCTTCGACCCCTCAGGCGGTACTGCATCAAAAAACCGGCATCACTGTGTAAAGGATATCACCACATGGGCTCAGGAACACTTCAGAAAACCACTGTCAGTAACTACAGTTCGTCTACATCTGTAAGTGCAAGTTAAAACTCTACTATGCAAAGCCAAAGCCATTTATCAACAACACCTAGAAACACCACCGGCTTCACTGGGCCCGAGCTCATCTAAGATGGACTGATGCAAAGTGGAAAAGTGTTCTGTGGTCTGATCAGTCCACATTTCAAATTGTTTTTGGAAACTGTGGTCGTCGTGTCCTCTGGACCAAAGAGGAAAAGAACCATCCAGACTGTTATAGGCGCAAAGTTCAAAAGCCAGCATCTGTGATGGTATGGGGGTGTATTAGTGCCCAAGGCATGGGTAACTTACACATCTGTGAAGGCACTATTAATGCTGAAAGGTACATACAGGTTTTGGAGCAACATATGTTGCCATCCAAGCAACATCTTTTTCATGGACGCCCCTGCTTATTTCAGCAAGACAATGCCAAGCCACATTCTGCACGTGTTACAACAGCGTGGCTCTGTAGTAAAAGAGTGCGGGTACCAGACTGGCCTGCCTGTAGTCCAGACCTGTCCCCCATTGAAAATGTGTGGCGCATTATGAAGTGCAAGATACAACCTAGAGACCCCAGACTGTTGAATAACTTAAGCTGTACATCAAGCAAGAATGGGAAAGAATTCCACCTGAAAAGCTTCAAAAATTGGTCTCCTCAGTTCCCAAACGTTTACTGAGTGTTGTTAAAAGGAAAGGCGATGTAACACAGTGGTAAAAATGCCCCTGTGCCAACTTTTTTGCAACGTGTTTGTGAGGGAATTGTTCCAAAGATTTTTAAGCTGGACCCAACAGCTTCAAGGAGGAGACAGGTAAAGGTTGACAGTGACTTTTAATTAGAGGAATCCAAAAACAAGGTGCAAACAGTTGTGATCCGATGGTGAAGGTGAGTCTATGTACAGTGACGGTCGTGATGGGGGCTTGTGAAGATCACTGGAAAAAAGGAGCAGAAAACACAAGTTAGAGTCCAGTCCTCAACCAAACGTGTTCAAAAAGAGTAGCAATAGCTGTAGAGTAGAGTATAAAATTTAGCTCAAGCAGGGCAATTAACTTCAAAGACAACAATGAGAAGTGGCCTGAACAAACCACAGGGAGTGGAATCCACCGGCGTCTGTGAGGAGTCTCAGAGCCAGGTAAATAGAGTGCGTTGATGAGCTCTCACAGGTTTCAGGTGTGTAGCTGCAGAGGAGAGCTGCTGCACACCACACCTCCAGAGCAGCAGAGAGCAGAGAAGCAGTGAGGGAGGGGGAGGAGTGAGGACAGAGGGAGGAATCCTCACAGTGTTGCTGCCATTAAATTCTAAGTTGATGATTATTTGCAAAAGAAAATAAAGTTTCTTAGTTCGAACATTAAATATCTTGTCTTTACAGTGTATTCAACTGAATAGAAGTTGAAAATGATTTGCAAATCATTGTGTTCTGTTTTTATTTAAGATTTACACAACGTGCCAACTTCACTGGTTTTGGGGTTGTATTTGTAAATACATTTTTCAATTCTAATATTATTCACTACTGTAGCAGCCATGGTGTGATGGGTCTGGTTAGACAAGTATACTGTATATTTACAGAAATAAAAAGGCAAAAACTGTATTTTTTTTAGCAAGATAACTTTATAAGCGGGAATATTTTTTACCATTTTTTAACATTATCTGTTTACATTCACAGATACAGCATGATTTCAGTTTTAGCTCAATGGTTGTTTTTTGTAGTCTTATTTTTTTTAAGTGGGTCAAACCCAACCAACACAGATGATACTATTTCAGCAGGGCACTTATAATTTATTTTTGCAATACACAAATATTAAGTGGTTTTTTAAGCATTTAAAGCCTAAAACAGGTCAGTACTGACCCTAACACAGGAGGAAGGTTAAAGACCCAGCAAAGCAAAAATAAATTTGTGTTTTAAGTTTTTCATACCACAGAAACATGTGTCATTGACCTCTGAGCCAAATTTGAAAGATTAAAAATATTGCTAAGTACATAAAATAAGGTCTCAAAATCATGCAAAAACAAGCACGTATCTCTGCTGTGAAACGCTGGGGGCGTGTCAGTTAGAGGCGCTGGAACCACACTCACATGAGGGGGGCGGGGGGCTCCATTCACTGTACAGGGACATAACCTGCAGTAACAATGGAAGCTCTTGAGTATGGTGCATTGTTATTGATTTAAATATACAAAAGCATGAGCAGATTCATGCAGCACTGACAGTAATAAAAAAAAAATAGTTTGAAATGCTGACATTTCACAGCAATGGATACTCTTAATTATACTTTCTTCATCCAGTTACTGTTTTTTACTCTATTACCAGCTGTGGAGTACCTTTAGTTTTTAAATAACTACATTAAACGTGTTCTGCATGCTCACAGAAAATGATAACAGCCTCTTTCTGTATATAAACAACTAATGTCTGTGGGCTAATTTTACACACAAATGTAAGCCCCAGTCATGTATTTCCTTGTCACAGCTATGTTGGTGATAAAAAATACCTGTGGTTATTCATTGTGTTCTCATATGGACTCCGCTCAGTGAATGAAGCCAAATAATGTCATAATTACATGCATAACATTTATTAACATTACACGAGCAAGGCTGGATGCACGATGGGAAATATAAGCTCACACTTTTAGTCTATGGCGGGCACGTAACGCCGGTGGCGGAGATGACAGAACCTGCTGTCAGCGGGATGGGGAGAGTCCGCGGTGTGTGGGCTACATGACGCCGGGGCCGTGATGGCGTACACGGTCGGCGGTGTGTACATGACGCCGGGGCCGTGATGGCGCACACAGTCGGCGGGATGGAGAGGGTCGGCGGTGTGTTAATGATGCCGGGGCCGTGATGGCGCGCACGGTCGGCGGGATGGAGAGGGTCAGCGGTGTGTACATGATGCCGGGGCCGTGATGGCGCACACGGTCGGCGAGCGTGATGGCGGCACACCGTCGGCTGGACGGAGAGGTTCGGTTCAGCCCAGTTAATGGACTCTTCATAAATCCAGGCTTTACCATGTGATAGTTTTCCAGTTGTCGGGGGTAAAGTGGGCACTGCAAGGATGCAGGAGCGGATTGGAGGAGAAATGACCAGTTAGCTGACTGGCTAGCTGACTGGTTGACTGCTAGCTACCTAGCTACAAACTTCATAAGAGAGAGAGAGCGAGTGGTACGCTGAATGTATTTATATCGCTGAAGCAGCAGGGGTGGGATTATGGTAATGGGGGGCCACGTTACGTAACGCGGCCCCCTGATTTCTGACACGCCCATTCAATCCTGTTGACAGAGAGGCAAAAAACAGTTTGTGAAGCCTAGCTCCAAAATTAAGTTCTGAATAGTTGAATGGCTTTCACATGTTTTAAAGAAATACATTTACAACCTATTTAATGTGTTTAGAAGAAAAAGGCTGAATATGCTTTACTGGGTCTTTAAATGTAACTTCCCTCTGAGTAACATAGTAAAGTTGAAGGAGTCTGGTTAAAAAGTTTTAGAGTTTTTTGTTTTTTAAACTTATGATTTGTTATTTTTGTCATTTAAAGAAAACAATAATACACAAAGAAAAAATTGTCAGAAGCATTACTTTCAGTCTTTCTGTTGGCACTTGTAGACAGTCCATTTTCCCATCTGTCTTCCCATTTCATTAGTTGTAGTAGGTAAGTCTCTCCATCACTTGTATCTCATCAGTGATATCCAACCAGTTCATTAAGGTAGGGGGGAGTTCATCGTACCATTTTCTTGTTATGGCCTTTTTTTGAAGATGCCAGTAAAATCTTGATCAGGTACCAGTCCTTGTCTTGGATGTTTTCTCGAGTCACATTTCCTAAATATAATACAGCACATGTTTTAGGTAGCTCATAACCCAATCTCTTTTCCAATTTCTTTTTTTAAGAGTTTTTTTTAAAAACAGAAACTGCAAAAGCACAAAGAGCACAAGCCTCCAAGGCATTTCTGACACTGTTAGCTTAGTAATTGTGGAAAATCTGGAAAACTACCCAATTGAGCAACATTAACAAATGTTTTAAAAGCCTTGACCTGCATCTGGATTTAGATCACCACCAAAATCCTTTTTTCTTTTAACTAGTGCCATGACCAACGTTTCCTAAAAATGACATTGAATCTGTTTGAACTTTGTCAGGTGTTTGCAAAAATGTGGAAACTCTATCTGCTCTATCTCACCATGCTGGATACAAATCTTATCACATCTTCTTTGTGCTGTGACCAACATTTTCAGAAGTTTTCTGCAAAGTTTGTTGAGAACTTTTCAAATAATCATTTCTCACAGACAGAACAGACTACGAACACCAGAAAAGACCAAACCACCCTGGCAGATGTAAAAATATTTTCATGCTATATTCTACGTTTTTTAGTAAATATTATTCTGTCACCAATTATCCTAACATGATCATTGTTATCACTCAGTTTTGATGGTAAAATCTCCCGTGACAGGGAGAATGGTGCCTTTTCATTCCCACTGTGCCTTTGCTTTACCTTCAGAGAACAAGTACAGCAAGGTTTTCTGGGAAAGAGTTCAGTGGGAAAATTCTTCTTGTTGAAGGCCTTTGCTCAGTATTCCCATATGCACTCATGGTAGACTGAAGAGACCAAGATTGAAAAGAGAAATAAAGAGAGATTTTCAGAGCAAGAGTCTGAAAAAGGGTCAATCAAAACTGGCTTTCTAGTTTGCAAGCGTGAGAATTGCTCTTCAGACCCCTGGTACCATCAAAAAAGCTATTTAATGGGCTTATTTTGTGCTTCCTGCAAAGAGAAGCAATGCTTTTTGTATAAAATCCTTGAAGTGATTACAGCAAAAAATTTGCTATTTTGTCTCTCTGACTTCCAATTTTCCGAGCGGAGGACTTTTTTCTGAGTGCGTTCATCTGCGCTGGAGTCGTGATTTTTTTAAAGCAGGTCACACATATGGACTCGTTTTCAAAGGTTTGTAATTTACTCTCCGATAGGTTACAGCAGACTTTACCAAATGTCAGTGTAGTAATGGTTTGTAGTTTAACCCTCAGGCTCTTTCTGTGGATTGATACACCAGATAAAATCCACAGAGAATTATCACAACAGAAAGATTTAGCTTTTAATCCACAGAGCATGTGCGAAGGCTAAAGTGGGTGCAAACTGATCAGGTTGTATTTTTAATTCATTTGTGTTCCAGTCTAATTTGCATGAATGCAAATTGAGGCATATTCAAAGTTTCAGAGCAAAATAGATTCCCTCCCTGTGCAAATATGCCCTGCTGTAAACAGCTCTGTATCCTCTGAGGCCAGCGCTGTTTGCTGCAGGCAGTAAAGTTGGTACTGTTCAACACCACTGAGACCCTCGTGTTATACCAGCACAGCTCCTCTTCTCTCTCTTCTCCCCCTCCTGCTCACTCACTTGCCGTTGTGTGTCCTTCAGTTACATATTATGCACAAGCTTCACAGCCAAAACTGCATGACCTAAAACCACATGACTAATAAACCTGTTGAAGTATCAAATTCTTATGCAGCCAGATATTTTTACACTGCTGCGATGCTTGCCCCTCTTGCCATCAGATGTATACATTTATTTTGTTTTACTTAAAACAGATTGTCCCTGTGTCTGGACCACACACTCTACTTTCAGATGAAAAACATGATAAATTTATAAATAAATAAAAAATAATTACTTTGCAGACAGAAACTTGGGGCCCTTTTTGGATAACGGATGATTCTCTAAAATACAGAAATGTCATTATTTCTTATGATGTAAAAACAAAACTTCCAGCAGGGGCTTGGGCCTCCAAGGCAAGAAAGAGGGTCGAGGGCACATATTTACACACAGCATGATCTGCTTATGGAAAGAAGAAAAGTGAAAATAAAGCCCCTGTCTGTCCAAATTTCACTCAGATAAAATGTGTCACTTGGATCTGACTGGTTTATCCATGAACAGAATGATGCTAAATATTTGTCCTATCTTTTGTCACTATTCCATTTTCATTACACTTCCTTATGTTAATATCAGAGAGATCAACAGAATTAAATACATTATTTATTCTACTTACAGCCCACTCTTTTATTATTTTATCTTGTTTTATTTTTTTATCATTGCTATCTTTCCTTATTTTATTTTCTAGTTTTTCTATCTTATTTTTTATTTTTATTTTTTAACTTCATTTCAATTTATTATTTATTCTTATTATGTTTCTTAAATTCTTTTATTTAATTTTATTTTATGATATATTTAATTTTATACTTTTAACCCAACCTCCAGTGTTTTCTCATTTTTAAACCTTTGAGATGGCGTTTCCTCGGTACGTACTGGGTACATCAGTGTGCTTTATCATTGTCTTTTATTTATGATGCTTTTCATCAACACTGTGTATGGATTGCTGTGTGGGTGGGTTCAAGGGCTGGGTGGAGTGGGTTTGGGTCATATATCCTTTATTTTAATTTATCTGTCTGTTTGTAAAGCACTTAATGCTACATTCTTTGTATGAGTGCTATATAAATAAAGTTTGATTGATTGAAATACATGGAAGTTCCTGCAAACAGCACATGTATATCAGTATGATCTTGACAAACAATCATTAATTATGCTGCTGTGGACCTGCTTCACTCCATCAGCTCTATCCTGCACCAACCATCAACAGAAGTGATATCAATTAACATAAATTTATACTTTCAGACCAGTTAAATCATTTTAATAACAGTTCAGCTAAATGTTGTTATATTAATCAACATCAGTCCTCTCCAGATTATATTCATTATGGATATTGATGTTCATGGTATAGAATGATATGTCTCCATGATTGTACTGATTAGACCCCCATAAAACATATATTTACAAACATAACGACATGAGGACCCTCTTGAAAACCAGATAACACATCTCAAGGGGTTGATCTCAAATAGATTTGCTTTCAGCAGAGACAAATATGATTAGGACAGATTTAAGATCTGAATGTCCGTTTGTTTCAGTCAGTATAAATACGGATATGATCCTACACTGCCTGGACAAAAGAAAAAAAAGTCATCACCTGGATTTAATTCCTACATGGGTGATTATCTTTCAGCTGAAACAAGTTCAGTCAGTCAACTCACGTTCAATTGTTTTATTGTAGCTGCAAATACATGTTACAGGTTTGGCGTCCAGGCTCCAGTCTCATCACTCCTTGCAGAAATGTTTACATGAAGGCATGGAGGAGTGATGAGCAAAACATATGAGAACACCCCCAAAACTTAACTGATAGGAGCCTGGCGCTGCTGATGAGATCTATGTGTGGCTATTCCCCCCAGCGCCTGCTGTGAGAGGAATATACTACCTAGTGAACTACTATGTGTGGGCCCAGGCACCAGCCGCCGTGTCGCCATTCCCCCCAGCGCCCGCTGGCAGGAATATACTACCTAGTGACTACTATGTGTGGGCCCAGGCACCAGCCACCGTGTCGCCATTCCCCCCAGCGCCCGCTGGGAGGAATATACTACCTAGTGAACTACTATGTGTGGGCCCAAGCATCAGCTGCTGTGTCGCCATTCCCCCCAGCGCCCGCTGAGGGGAACATACTACCTAGTGAACTACTATGTGTGGGCCCAAGCACCAGCCGCTGTGTCGCCATTCCCCCCAGCGCCCGCTGAGGGGAACATACTACCTAGTGAACTACTATGTGTGGGCCCAAGCAACAGCCTGGCTATCCTCCCCCAGCTGAGACATACTACCTAGAGAATGCAGATGCAAGCATGATGAATTGGTACATACTTAACCCCAGCACACCACCTGATATGCAATACAGAGTTATGTAGCAAGTGGATACGATTTTAAATACTAAATGCAGGAACTTATGAGCTTTGAGCAGACAGGATGACTTTCTCGTGAAGTTTCCTTAGCGTTGCAGAAAAAGCACACCACCTGATCTGCAGTACAGAGTTATGCAGCAATTGGATGCAATCTTTCAATATTAAAAGCAGGAACTCATGAGCTTTGAGCAGCCAGGATGACTTTCTCGTGAAGTCTCATTAGCGTTTCAGTAAAGCACACCACCTGATATGCAATACAGAGTTATGTAGCAAGTGGATACGATTTTTTAAATACTAAATGCAGGAACTCATGAGCTTTGAGCAGACTGGATGACTTTCTCATGAAGTCTCCTTAGCGTTGATGAACAGAAAAGCACACCACCTGATATGCAGTACAGAGTTATGCAGCAATTGGATGCAATCTTTAAATGTCAAATGCAGGAACTCATGAGCTTTGAGCAGCCAGGATGACTTTCTTGTGAAGTCTCCTTAGCGTTGATGTGTAGAAAAGGACCAGCGCGCCAGGGATTGCAGTGTGGAGGTAGGCAGATGAAGCGATGCTGTCATGGTTACACCAGTCCTCAGGAAGTGAGGGGAATAGTGTCCAGGAGGCAGGCCATAGCTCAACAGAAAACTTGCAGATTGAAGAGAACCAGGATCTCGTCATAGGTTTGTGACCGTTGATGAACCAGGGAATGATCGTTGAGAAGAAGCGATGATGCAGATAATTCGTCATAGAAGAGAAAAGACAAAAAATTTTTAGTTTTGCAATTTGATATGAGTGCATTGGTGAGATCTGTCAGATTTGAGTGCTTCAAGGATAAGGCATACATGTCCTTTCTATTTTCAAATCAGAAAAGGTGAGATCATACTGAGGATTAAAAGAGACCTGGTTCAGAGCAAGCATCACTACTGGGTAAAGCTCATAGAGGGCAGTGGATTTAGGATCCTTGAGGGTCAGTATTTTGTTCGCCACACATCTACAAACCACTCATTATAGAAACCCCCAAAATCAACAGATGGAGCAGCGTCAGTATAAAGCTGGAGAGAATCTAAAGACTCAACATAGTCAAAGAAAGAAATTCTATTCCATTCATTGCAGAGCAAAGACCAAACTGCAGATCTGAACAACAGCCTTCATTAAAACTGCTCTGTCTTTTGGACTGTGGCTGGCGGAGCAAAGAAAAGGTAGTTTTCACATGTACAGAATTCAGCATTGAGCCTCATAAGGATGTAAAGTGCTAAGGCTACTAAGACAGCAAAAGGTTACTTAACAGAGAAATAACTCTGAATGCCACTTAATGCCAAAAGATGCTACCGAGATGAGTGGAGTGGAATGACTTGAAGGCGTCTGTATTGTCTGCTTCCCCCAGCCATGCACCAGCCCCATCTGATTAATGATTGCACAGCGTTAACTACAGAAGCACAGTATAAAGACAATGATTCAGGTGGAATTAGGCTGTTTGCTTCTGACTGAGGTATCCTGAGGAGCTGAGAGATGTGAGATATTTTAAAGTGAATATTCCTGTCAAGACCCCCATAGGGCTCACCCTGAAATAGAGAAGGGGGATTTTGAGAAAGGACCAACCATGCAGCCTTTGAAACTTCTTTTGATGGAGCCTGTCCTCTATTTCTGGATCTAGCAGGGCTGACTGAAGATTTACAGACAGGGGTTATTATTTATTTAATTATTCAATTATTATTATTATTATTATTATTATTATTATTATTATTATTATTATTATTATTATTATTATCAATATAATTATTATTATTATTATTATTACTGTTAAGTGATATGTTTTTTTATATATTTACATTTTATGTATTAATTTATTTTAAATTGATTAATTTATTTATTTCATTTCATTTTTATTTATTTTATCAAAGTTTTTTTTTTATTTTATTTTATTTTTTTTAAATTTTATTTAACAAGGTTGGTCCCATTGAGATCAGCAAATCTGCAGCAAACACAGACTCAACAGTACAAGGAAGAGAGAAAAACAATAAAAGCCATCAGTTAAAGCTGTTACATTCAGAACTCTGTATTCCAGAGCTTTCATTGCAGATTTAAAAACATTCAGAGATACAGAGCTCTGCCGCTTAAATTCAGTCTGCAGATTATTCCATGCAGAAGGTGCAGAGAAGCTAAAAGCCCCTTTCCCAGATCAGTTCAGACTTTGGTAACAACAAACTGCATAAAGCTCAATGATCTCAGGTTATGTAATCCATCCATCAAGATTAATAAGGAGGACAGACAGTCAGCAATTTTATCAACAATGGCTTTGTAAATGAACACATACCAGTGCCCACGTCTACGTGCAATTAAGGAAGTCCAACTGACTTTAGAGTATAAGTTCAGTGATGAGTCAGAAATCCACAGTTTGTGATAATTCTCAGAGCTCCATGATAAACACTGTCCAACATTTAAAGACTGAGCAGAGGCACTCATGTATAAAACATCAGCATATCAAGAAGAGGTAAATTTAGACTCAACAATTCTCTTTTTAACAAAAGAGAAACAGGACTTGTTTCTGTGATAATAACCAAGTAAAACCTTCAGCTTTTTAGCAGCATGCTGATTATGCTCTTTAAAAGCCATATTCCCTTAAAAGAGAACCACTGTAGGAAAGACCTGACTTATAGCTAAGTAGGTGACAAATTCCTCTCTGCATTGTGGATTTACTTAACAATGGTGTCTCGAAACACCACAGGCCTCTTTAAATTCTGCCAGAGTAAGGAACTTGAACATTCTTGGATCACCATCCTTACCTTTACCTTTGTGCTGTAAAATTATTAATTGTTAGTACTGATTATACCTCCATCTCATTCAGAGTCTCACTTTACTTAATTGTTACTTATTTCTTTCATAAGGAAGTTTATATTGCTTAAAGGAACTGCATGTTACAACCCCTCTCTTTTCATTTGGTTGTATTTATTCTATTGTACTTTATTTTAACTCTGCTTTGTTTTAGTTTAGTAAAATTAATGCTCCTTTATTCTAATGTCTTAATCAGATATTTCCACTGCCATAGTGTGTATGAGAGCAACTAAAACGACCGAATTCCCCTTGGGGATTAATAAATATTACTGAGTCTGACTTAGAACTACTGAAAAGTCTTCACACCTCGTACTGTATTTTTGTATGCAAATTCAGAACCATACAGCAGATTCTTCACCAAAATAATATTATGACCTGTTGAGATAAGAGCAAAGTTTCATAAATTACTTTAAATAATTATGTACTAGGGTATATGATTAACCATAACATCTCAGATGAATGAATAAAATAGATAAAATATGATTAAAATAATGATACGAGCAGATGATCTAACATACCCTGAAGAAGACATGATTCAATCATTGTGTCAAATGTTAAAGATTACGGAATGAGATTACCCAAGCAGATTTGATTCCTTAGAGAACCAGGAATGGCAGCAGCAACAGGCTGGAGCTGAGAACCCGTGGCAGGATTGGAACTGCAAATCCCAGGGTCCTTTGCGGTATGCCGTCAACCGGGATGCAACAGGTGTCGGGTGTAGCTATGGAGACGGGAGAGGGACCCAGGCGGCTCACATGGCGCGGCGTTGTTTCCATGGTGTTCAGCGCTGATTTAACTTCGTGCAGACCGGGCGGACGCGTCTGTAGAGAAGCTGGAATCTGGCTGCTTTGCTTGGGAGGCAGCGCCGGGCTCCAGCTCAGGAGGGACGATGGCAGTGCGCTTTACCTGCCACATACCTTCCCCCCGGAAGGAATCTGGAGTTCTGCTGGATCATCAAACAATCGAAAACGTCTTCGTGGCTGAAGCCGGCTGGCGCGGTGATGTTACGGGCGTAGAGCTCTTCCAAGAGGCGGCGCACGGATCATCCGGAGGGTTGTTTGCGGATGTGCGGGAGATCTGGTGAGGACGAACGGGTCCGATTCACTCGCAAAGCGAACTTCAGGGACTGAATCTGGGGTTTCAGGATTAAGCCCAGCACCCTCCCATGACCGCTGAGACTCACTCACTGAATCGGAGACGACGAGAGACATCAGGATCACCGAGCAAAAGGTATGATGACAAACGCATGAGAGAGCAGGTGAAAGAACACGCAGCAAATCAGTGTCTGGCAGCATAGGCGTTTGCGAGCAGAGAGAGATGGGTAAACTCCCAGTTTAAATACACCGCCAAATTGAGAGGTGGAGAGTGTGATTGGAGGATTGATGTAAGGAGTGTGACGTATGATATGTGAATGTGACATGTGAATAGCAGCGCTGCTCGAGTTGTCTGCCTGAACTAGCTTGCAGGCTTCGCTTCATTTATTTAACTCCAGCTGATGCAACGAGCAGCTTCTCATTTCTTGAACAACCATGTCAAAGACCCATCCTGTGGTTGTGGAAAAGATGTTAGTCTGTTTAAGAAGGGTCAAATCATTGGCATCAAGCAGAGAAAACATCTAAGGAGACTGAAAAAACTACTAAAACTGGGTTAAGAACTGCCCAACACATTATTAAAAACTGGAAGGATAGTGGGGAACCATCGTCTTCAAGGAAGAAATGTAATCAGAATAAAATCCTGAATGATGGTGATCGGTGAATCACTTAAACGTTTGGCCAAATCAAATCAAAGAAAAGCAACAGTAGAACTCAGGGGTGTGTTTAATAGTGAAAGTAAGAGCATTTCCACACACACAATGTGAAGGGAACTCAAGGGATTGGGACTGACCAGCTGTGTAGCCTTAAGAAAACCACTAATCAGTAAGGCTAAGCAGAAAAAAGGCTTCAGTTTGCTAAGGAGCATAAAGATTGGACTGTGGAGGACTGGAAGAAGGTCATGTGGTCTGATGAGTCCAGATTGACCCTGTTCCAGAGTGATGGGAGCATCAGGGTAAGAAGAGAGGCAGGTGAAGTGATGCACCCATCATGCCTAGTGCCTACTGTCCAAGCCTGTGGAGGCAGTGTTATGGTCTGGGGCTGCTTCAGTTGGTCAGGTTGAGGTTCAGCAACATTATGGTCCAAAGACTGAGCTCAGCTGAGACCTGAATATACTGTAGGACCAGGTTATTCCAACAGTGGATTTATTCTTCCCTAATAACGCTGACTTATTCCAAGATCACAAAGTTAGGATTCATGGGGCTCAAACTGTGACAGAGTGGTTCAGGGAGCATGAGACATCATTTTCACACATGGATCGGCCTGCACAGAGTCCAGACCTGAACCCTACTGAGAATCTTTGGCTTTGCACAGTGGTCAGACTCTTCATCATCAACACAAGATCTTAGTGAAAAATTAATGCAACTCTGGATGTAAAGAAAACTTGTTACACTGCAGACGCTAATCGAAACAACGCCACAGTAAATGTGTGCTGTAATCAAAGATAAAGGTGGTACAATGAAACACTGGAGTGCATGACCTTTTTTTGGTGGCAACTTTTTTTAATTTTGTATTTTTTGGCCAGCAGTGTTTATACATATATTTGTATCTATGGACTATGGCTAAGTGGTTTGGCTTCAGCCTGCTTTATGATAAGTGCTGTGAAATTAGAGTAGATTAGAGAGAACTTTATCTTACCTTCATGAAGACTCCCTCAGGAAATGAGAAAATACCACAGATGCAGGAGAAAACTCCTGTTCTGAACTGGTGCTATAGACATAAATATTGAATGATTGACTAACTGATGAATTGATTGATTCATATTGAAGTATCCAAACAGCCTGATGCACACAGAGGTGCCCACAAATGTCTCCATTCACTTCATTATTTTAAACTAGAAATGACAGTTACATTACAGTGTGAATTTCATCTTCTGGCTAAGTTAAAACTGCTTTAATTTATGATAAGAGATTTATCCATAATGACCGAGTCTTTCACCTTCATAACAGATAGTCATTACTGCTTCTCTGTATGTTCACAACAGCCTTAGAAACATGTGTTTCTCTGCTTTAACAAACAGTAAGATTCAAAGGAGAGTTGGAGCTTTCATGTTGAATCCCAAATGGCCCCCCCCTGGCCTCTTCCTTGTTCCCCTATCTGTGGCAGTAACACCTCCACATCGTAAATTGGTCTGAGTCCTGTTTTCGTGACCACCAAGCGACCCGCCATCTGCATTCGCCAGGACCAAACTCTATTTGATTTAGGATAACCTCCAACCCGTTGGTGGGAGATCAAGCAGTATGTGATTCGCCGGGACCCAGGCTGGCGTCAGTCAGTCCCTGAGATTCCCTCTGAACTGTTTCGCACATGGGTCTTATTTACAGGACTTGTCACACTTCAGGAACATGGGTAAACAATCCTGGTCCCCCTATCTCCGTGAAAGGCGGCCTGTCTCAACAGTTGCAGCTCGTAAATAGTTTCAATTGATCCCCCAGGACTTGGATCTCTCCTCTTGGATTCCTAAACCCTCCAGATAACTTCTGATTGCAGGATTGACTTTATGGAACTGATATCAAAGTCCTAAATCCTAAAATGTGTACTCAGGGTGTGATGTAGATTCCAGTGAACTTTGAATGAACTCCCTATCATCTGTGGTTATAAAGATAAGATGTCTAGTATCTGCCTCATAAATCATAGTTGATCTGTGAATTTTCTTTAAAAAACCAACAGCTCCACCTAGTGACTTTTCTTGGTAAGACACGTGCATTCCACTGATTGCAGAGTCTAGGGATAATGTAATCAATATGTGTTACGATGTATTTTTAACAGTGCCTATCAACTTAATATTAGTTTGTCCGCAGTTATACACAACCCTATGTTCTTGATTCACAGCAAGCCTGACAGTAACCGAGTTATAGTTACTTTGTGTGTGTTTTTCTTTAAATGCATTAGAATTGTTTGATATCGCCATCTTGTCATTTGTGCATGTGGTTTGAGACCTAATACTTATGGTGAGTTGCGTGATATGAGTAATTCGTCTGTAAACTTAATTATTACTGAAAAATAATAGTTATAGACGAGAATCGGCATATGATGTCACCATACGCCCACTCCGTGGGCGCCTTATAACTGAGAGCGCAACCCTCTCTCGCTCTCTCGTTTTTCAGCTCTCTCTCGTTTCCGCTGCCTTCGTCGCTGTTATCACTCTCTTCCTTCCGTTACTTTTCTTCGTTACTTTGTTTTGACTACACCGCTAGGCCTTTGTCTTATAGGCACGTGTAGTTTCTTTTCTTATGCTGAGCGCGCATACTTTTATCCATTTTTGTTTAGAGAGCAACTTTGATCCGCAGATTAACAGTTTTTATATTCAGACTTAATTTTGAAAGTCTGAATATCTAAATCCTCAAAAGCCTGCACAGCATTATTTTGATTTTGATCTTTTTGATCTCGCATAGTCGTCTGTGAGACATCATTAACCTGGCCAGTGACGGTGTTTAAAGATACTTCTGCGGATCAGATTTTTCATCTTCTCGTCAAAACCTTCAAAGTCTTCAAAGTCTACGCTTGCCAGAGGCCTCTGATCGAACTGCAGAAGGATCCGTTGGGTGCTGGTAAGGCTCGGACCACAGATCTGCCGTTTGGCTTCCCAAGCTGAACCAACCTGAATCAACTTGATCCACAGCGGTCTGACGTGAGCCACCCGTAGCCTGGACCTTCCGAACCTCAGAGAGAACCACGAGTCTTCTACGACCAAGTAGGTAAACGTTACTCTGTACTTAAAAGGAGGTTTGATGCGCTCTTAAACTTAAAAAGTGTTCTGACATTTAGATTGATTAAATCCAAATTCTCTCCGAAATTCCTCACAGATTTTCGTATAGGTCACATATTCTTTAGGCATATACACTCACTCACCATCGTTTCATGTTTCCTGGTTTCCATTCAATTTATTGTTTATTCTTATTTCATCTATAATCTACCATTTATTTTCATGCATTGTAACCATTTTCATTTTAATAAATTTGTGATTATTGATTTTAAACTCACTGTCTGTTAGTGTTCTTTAGAATTCAGTGTCCCTGAAGCGAGAATTCTGTCTTAAGATTTTGAGATTGATAAAACTTGATTTGATTAATTTACTTTATTTAAGGAAATTAAATGGGTAATTGATTAATTAAATTAAGGTTTGCCTTATAAAAGGCTGGTGCCCCCAACGAGAACAATACAGTGAATTGTTAATTGATAATAATTCATAATTTAACAACTAAATCTTTCAGATTTAACGCTGCCAAATTTCTAATCGCTACATAATGTTTAATTTAAAGGGACTGGGAGGAGTTTCTCAGTAATTACAAAATAGTCTCACTTTTAGATATATGCCTGATGGAAATACAGACTTTAAGATGAGTTTTATAGCATCAAAATAGGTTATCTATAAATGCTATTCCTTAGCCTTCCGGTCGGGTCGGACAGGGCTGGACTGGCCTGGATACTCAACTTCAGGAACAAGACAATTAAACTGAGAGCAAATTTATATTATTCAGACACGTCTTAGAGCACCGGGCTTTAAGTAGAGATATATAGCCGGCTACAAAGCTACGATACTAAGTTTTCCAAAAGTTGCTTGTTGTCACACATCAAAAACTACCACTACGTAACTAGAAAGAGATACATTACCTCGTCGCTTTGCATCCTGTAAGTTGTTGAAAAAAGAAGTTGTAAAGCAATGCAGAGTTCTGAGGAAGGTCCGCATTCATTAGCATCACAACAAACACACGCTTTGGCTCGTGGTGCGTTTCAGTTGTAGTCAGAAGTAGGAATTTCCGAGTTCCGAGTAGGAAACTGCAACTGGAACATCCCCCGAAGTCGAATTTCTTATTGGGAACTCGGTGAAACCTCGCCACCCCTGAGTTGACAATCGAAGATGGATGCCCCCAGTGTGAACAGTTATTTAGCTCCTGTAATAATCCATTTATTAGCACTTCTGACTGGGGTGTGTCGCTCTAGATCAGCTGTATACATAGTATTGTTAGACTTATATTTACAAAAATGCTGCCATAGTGATAATCACATTCTTCATGTGGTATTTGTGAACAACAACGCAGGGCGTGCTAACAACAGCTAACAATAGCCTGGTAGATCGGCATGTTTTTTTCAGACTTCAACTGGAATGCCAATAAGTCGGAGATGATGTCACTCCCATTTTTGAGGTTACTGGAAAGCAGCATTACGACAGTCGCCGCGCATGCTCATGGGTAGTAGAGTCTTTATGTCCGCAGAAACAGATTCTCCTCACAGTCCCTTTAAGTAAAGACCAAAACATCGTCTCTTTATGAGATCATTTTTTCACTCTGGGATTTGGATGCATGCTGGTGCACAGTCTAATCTCTTCCTCTCTTTTTTACTGCCTGAATCTTTTGCCTTGTGTGTCTTCTGTGATCTCTATGCAGATCCAGAGACCTGCAAAATCAAAAGTAACAAAACAGGAGCAGATTGCACTGAGCTGGCAAAATTCTGTGCTTGTTTTTTCTGCGCTAGCATATGATTAGAGCATATAATTCGGAGGATTAGGAGCTAGAATTATGCAACTTTTGGGTGCTATTTATGCAATCATGCAGGCTAATAGTGGGCACAATTTATTATATGCGGAGATCATTACATTTGTGAGTTACAACCATTAAGGGCTTTAGTTTTCAGTTATAACTTTTGGACATAAAGTGCCACAGTTAGGGTCGTACTAGGGCTTGGTGACACAATCTAATATATCAAAGTTGTTTCCTCCCTCATCTCTCTTTTGAGCACACGTTTGGACATTTCACCTTTAAAAAAATAGTGAGGGCAGCAGGTGAGGGCACCTCAGACCGGCTCAAACCTGGGCCAGCCTAATATGGGACTAGCTGGGTTGCTTACAGCTTTTTGCCAAACCAGCTCCCTCCCTCTTTCTTTGTGATTCCAGTATTGTATTACATTATTATGAAATTAAAGGGCATTTACATCCATCCCCAAGTACTACCTCAGATTGACTTTCTGAAAAGCAAGCAAGCTTACAAACCTACACAGAACTTCCAAAGGAGTAAACACATTTACCTCACTGATGTGCAGTCCGTATAAACAGACACAGATTTGTACATGGAGTGGCTGCAGTGAGTTTGGTCAGTGTGTGTGTGTGTGTGTGTGTGTGTGTGTGTGTGTGTGTGTGTGTAAGCATCAGAGAAAAAGATGAATCTCAAACTGAGCTGTCCGTGTCATAAATACCTCTGCTGCACAGCTTCTATTTCACCTTTCACTGTGATGTCAGTTAGAGGCGCTGAGCTATTGCAGTGCACAAGCTGAGCTTGTGCACTGCAACATTTGTTTATCACCCAGAACCACTGGTGGTGATTTGGATTGGATCATTCTAGTTTATTTATTCAGTTATCCTTTTTTCTTTTTTAATCTTAGCAGGAATGACTCCCTCCATCGGAGGTCTATTTTTCAAGGTTGGCCTGCAGCAATGCAAATAAACATGACAAAACATCACAAAATTGTGAGCCATTAACTGTGACAGAAACTTCTCTGTTCCCCTTATTCATGAAATTTTAGCTTTTAATGGTGCTATGAGGAGAATCTGTTTCCGCCGACATAAAGAATGTGCTACCCATGAGCACGCGCGACGACTGTCGTAATGCTGCATTCCAGTAACCTCGGAAATGGGAGTGACATCATCTCCAACTTATCGGCGTTCCAGTTGAAGTCGGAAAAAAACATGCTGATCTACCAGGCTATTGTTAGCTGTTGTTAGCACGCCCTGCGTTGTTGTTCACAAATATCACATGAGGACTGTGATTATCACCATGGCAGCATTTTTGTAAATATAAGTCTAACAATACTATGTATACAGCTGATCTAGAGCGACACACCCCAGTCAGAAGTGCTAATAAATGGATTATTACAGGAGCTAAACAACTGTTCACACTGGGGGCATCCATCTTCGATTGTCAACTCGGGGATGGCGAGGTTTCATCGAGTTCCCAGTAGGAAATTCCAACTTCGGGGGACGTTCCAGTTGCAGTTTCCTACTCGGAACTCGGAAATTCCTACTTCTGACTACAACTGGAACGCACCAAAAGACGTGACCAAGCCAAAGCGTGTGTTTGTTGTGATGCTAATGAATGCGGCTTGGACCTTCCTCAGAACTCTGCATTGCTTTACAACTTCTTTTGTCAACAACTTACAGGACGCAAAGCCACGAGGTAATGTATCTCTTTCTAGTTACGTAGCGGTAGTTTTTGATGTGTGACAACAAGCAATTTTTGGAAAACTTAGTATCGTAGTTTTGTAGCCAGCTATATATGGTTACTTACAGCCCGGTGCTCTAAGATGTGTCTGAGTAATATAAATTTGCTCAAGTTTTAATTGTCTTGTTCCTGAAGTTGAGTATCCAGGCCAGTCCAGCCCTGTCCGACCCGAACGGAAAGCTAAGGAATAGCATACTTCTTCCTACTCCTTTTCGAGCATGTACATTGTAACTTCTGATGAATATTATAAATTAGTTATCTGTTTTCTTATTATTTCCTCTTATTATTACTTTTTTGTGTTGTATATATTTTTGTTATATGTTAGAAATAAACAAATAAACATAAACATAAACATTTATAGATAACCTATTTTGATGCTGTAAAACTCATCTTAAAGTGTGTTTTTCCATCAGACATATATCTAAAAGTGAGACTTTTTTGTAATTACTTAGAAACTCCTCACAGTCTCTTTAAAGGAGACATATCATGCTGACGCATGATTTAATACTTACATATAATATAATAAATTTGAAAACAAGACCTTGCACCCCCTTAATTTTCAAAAAATGAAATATTGTATTTTTTCTGATATCCTAAAACGAGATTTGATGCCTCTGAAAATAGGTCATTGCGAGATGTCCGCGAGATTTAAATCGTCGTGACGACACGAGGTTCCTTTCTTTTTATTGGAGTAATCTGATAAAACACTTCCTCCTCTGTGATGTCCGTTAGCCCCAAAACCGTCAGTCAGGAACACATCCACCAGCAGCAGTGTATAGATCCCTAGCTCACACTCACTCATTACCAGCTCTGGCCTGTAGGGGGATTCAATACGCGGTCGCTGCTGTGAGCCTGACGGAAAATACAGTAGAAGAAGAAGGACAAGCTGGCTCAACCCCTGATAGAACTGACCAATCAGAGCACAAAGGGCTGTGACGTTGCGAGGTAACTTTAGGTCAGTCTGAGATCCGAGCGTTTCAACGAGAGCTTGATAATGGCCTAAAATGAGGATTTTGAGAACGCTATTGTGGGGCAATGAAGGAACTAAATGACTTGTACTGAGGGCAGAAATGCTTTACAGGCATCCTAGTCTGGCATAGTGAAAAGGAGAAACAAGCATGATATGTCTCCTTTAACCAAACTCTTCCCTGCAGGAGGCTACAATGATTCTGTTTTTTAATGTGTTTGGAGATTACATGATGCATGTCTGCTCAACAGGGCTTGGCAAGTGGTTAACATTTTTATGGACTGCAATTTTATCATTGAGATTTAATCCTGAAATAAAAGTTAAGTTTTTCATGGCATCCCTTTGGAAATGGTTCCATACTGAACCTGTTATCAGTTTCCTAGTCCAGGCATGATTTGTCATGAACAATGAGCTCTCAAATGCAGACCACTGAGTCCGTGAGGCAAATGGACACAAAGCAGGTGAGAACAGACAAGGCAAGAGGCAGGGTCCATAAACAAAAAAGTGGTCGTGATCAGAGCTGTGACTATGACAAAATACCTGGTATGTGTCACAATGTGATTGGGTTGAAGTGACACAGCAGGGAAAGCACAACGAGGGATCAGGTGTGAACCAACACCTACGACGACAAGAAAGGACAGGCGAACTTTCAAAATAAAACAAAGACAGGACAGAAAACATGAACAAAACAGGGAACTTACTGAGAGCAGAGAGCTGGATCATGACAGATTAAGAACAAAGTGAGAGCTTGGATGCAGAAT
Source organism: Scarus forsteni (assembly GCA_036419115.1). Taxonomy (NCBI): domain Eukaryota; kingdom Metazoa; phylum Chordata; class Actinopteri; order Labriformes; family Labridae; genus Scarus; species Scarus forsteni. Next base: position 9,234,651 of record JAZDUH010000386.1, on the reverse strand, counting down.
AAAAGAAGGTTTTTGCAGCAAAAGTCTAAAAAGTGCAGAGAACTAAAATGTTGAAAGAGAACGGAAGGATCCAAAATGGAAACACAGGAAAATGTTCCATTAACATTTGCAAGACAAAGGGGTTGTAATATTTACTAAAATCACCTCGTACATATAAAAAAAAGATATATATATATAAATATATATATATATATATATATATATATATATATTTATATATATATATATATATATATATATATATATATGTATATATATTAAAGAAACAGACTGATGCATTGTGCCAAATACTCAGCTCCTGTCTTGACATAGCCGGCCCACTGGCATGTGTCCAGTAACTGTGAGTGTTCAGTGCTGTCCCACTGTCAAACTGTCAAGTTGGTGAGAACTCTGATGTGGGCATTAAATCACCAAATTACTCGCTTTCCTGCTGCTGAAGAGCTGTTCAAGTGCACCACTCTCACTCTGCCTTCTCTCTGTATTACATGTCAAGGATCCAATTGTGAATATGTGTGCGTTCTTGGTCTTACTGTTTGATTTATGTCTCAGACTTTTTCTTCCTCCTCCACTTTGCATTTCTGCTACTTTTATTTGACTTAATTTAATAATCTTTCAGAGTTTCAAAGAACTATCGGGGTGTCACTGTGTCTATCAATGTTTATTTTTCTTTTTTAGGAATTATCTACAACCTCAGTTTAAAAGCTCCTTTTACCAGGACCTAACTAATTACTATATGTCATTGTGAATATGAAAGTTGACTTCAACTTCTGTAGTTAACATTAAGTCTAAGGTAGTTCTGTGTGCTTAGCATTTTCCTCAATTCAAGGAAATGTGGGATAACATCATAAAGACTACCCTGATTAGTTGTTGAGATTTAAGGCAAAATAATGTAGAGTTGAACTGCATTTTAAATACCAGGTCCCCAACAGTTTCTGATGCGTAGATCATTTGATTCTGGACTGTCACAAAACAAAATAATTATTCAGTTTCCCTAGCTGTGTTCGAAATCGCTCACTATCACGGATATTGTGCACTATATAGTGTGTTCGCCATTTTGTCGTGTTGTTCGAATTCTCAGCAGTTAATTTCATCCACTATACAGTGCACTACAAAATACCCACAATGCACAGCAAATTTGAGTGTACATGCGATGTACACTATACCGTACTCCCGTATACCACAATGCAATGCGGTCGTGTTTTTCCATAGAAGAAGAAGAGAATGGAGGCTGTTAAGTGCTGCTTTCATTCATAAATGTAAATAAATGTTGGAGTATCTTTAAAACGTTCATAGCGTAGCTTTTTAATGTCTTTAAGCGGCTGTAAACAGCTTCAAAATTTGCTACTTATCCTCCCAAATGCCCGGTTTGTTTACGTGAATTTCGGCGCGTCCACTTCCGTCACAGGAATAACCGGCTCATCTGCTGACGCTACGATGTTTAGAAAATTTCAGTGTCGTGTCCAAAATGTCGTTTGGTCATTCCCTATATAGTCCACTATTTCATTTACACTACATAGGGAATAGTGAGTGAGTGAATGAGTGGACGATTTCGAACACAGCTCCTGTCTCCATAACCAAAACCTAACTGTGAAGCCTGACTGCACAAACTTTGCACTGAGGCCTTCTGTCTCTATCACTGCTGTGATGAATGAAAAAGTACAACCAGAGGTACCATGTGCCCATGCACTCTTCCACTTGTGGTCTTAACGAAAAGGGGAATGTATTTGATTCTTCAACAGGTGTGTAACAGAAAAACACTTGAGGCACACAAGAGCCCTAAACTCCCAGACATGGAAAGACTTAACTCCATGTTGAGAACTTAAGAGTCATTGTTTACCCTCCGGTAAAAGCAGGGCTGCGTTATGTAATCACAACATGCCTGACTGTCATCTTTAAAGCCACCTGAGCCAGATGTTTGCTTAGCCCACAGGCCACAGGGAAGAAACATGCCCAACTAGAAAAGCACTTGGAGAGCGCAGACCTCCGCCAGCACCACAGTCCTCTCCCATATTGTGATTTTTACCATAAATATTAGTCCTACCTTTATTTCATGTAAATATTTAGACTCCTTGACCATGAAAACATACCATTAGCAACTGGATTCATAATGATATCTATTTTAGTTCAGTAGTTGTTCACGAAAATCAAATTTTTCATCATGGCGGATCCAGACGGTGATCCGGATCAATACCAAAATTGAATCAGTTCTTCCTTTTTCCATGCTGAACATTTCCTGAAAATTTCATCAAAATCCATCCATAACTTTTTGAGTTATTTTGTTCACAGACAGTGAACACTGACAGTGGGCAGCTGAGGCCTCATCCAAGTCCTCCTTAAACTTGCTGAAAAGTAGTATAATATGTCACCTTTAGCTCTGTTAGCTAGTGACCATGTAGACTGAGGCCATTTTCAAATTTGCCTACTATACTAGCAATGCGTACTGATTTGACCAAAATGTAGTCTGCAGTAGGCTATACAGTATGCGAACAAATGCGAAGTTGCAGTATGCAAAAAATACCAGGGTGACGTACTGATTCGGGAAAAAATTCACAGTATGCATCGGACCAGTCTGCTTCACCTACTGTTACCCACAATGCAAAGCGGCTGAAGCGAAGCTTCAACAACCGGCAGCACAAGAAAATAAATATATGAGCCACTATTTGTTATCTTTACCTTTTCAACACATAATAGTGTGTAATAACTTGTAAAAAGGTCAGTTGTTGTTGTTTTCCGTTAACGGTTCATAACGACCTGACAGTGGCGTTACATCCGTCCTATACCTGCAGCATTATTAGCATAAACCACTGACAAGTCTGACATTTTACCGTTACGTTCTGTATTTTTTCTCTGTATTTCCACCACCCTAAATGTTCCTGCTTCTCCTCATTCTTAATACTGTATTGTGCGTGTGATGTTTATTCTTGAACTTTTTTTTTTCTTTTAAGTGGCCCTAATACGCCGCTGTGCGCCATCACACAAAAATATATAAAATAATTCCTCTCCGAAATGATATGTATTCTCCACCATTGACTGTTTCATATAAAATGCTACTTCTGGCAATATCTTTGCAGATTAATAACTGAAATGTCAACATGTACTGGTGCTTTGTTTGTTTTGCACGATTCAAATTAGGTTTGGGAAATAAATAAGCTGTAGCCTACTTCCTCTTTGATCAAACTGGAAACCAGCGTAGCATAGTACAAAATAAACCAACAGAACAGTCATACTACATGCTACATTCAAGTGTAGTAGGCAGTATGCAGTGGCTACTACATACTACTTTCATATGCAGTATGTAGTAGGCGAATTCGAAAACGACCTGAGTGTGCTGGAGGTCTGTGCACATGCATCGTGGTTTACTTTTCAGTCTGTGACATACAGTACCATATCAGGTAGTGCTGGTGATGAAAAACTTTAGACAGTATCATAACTGCAACAATGCCACTGACTGACACAGGCAGCATGGTCACTATTTCAACAATAGCATCCAACCCTGTCCAAAACATTAGAGTTTGAATAAAATATAAAGCAGCAGTGGGAGAGCAGCTGTAAGTGTAAGCTGGTAAAAACCCAATTTAACAGCACTGTAGTCAGCAAGAATTAAGTAGCATCCTTCAGAACCTCACATCTTTAGCTTTAGATAAGAAACCTGGATTGTGGAAGAGGTGTATTAGACAACAGTAAGATGATAACACTACATATGGATGTTAATGATTCACACAATGGAAGAAGTGTGAATGCAAGTTTAGTGCATGTCAGCTTTGAAACTTATCCCATTCAGCACATTCAAATGCCCTCACATCTATGCTGTTTAAGAGTTTTAGTTAACCAAAGACACTTTAACATTTGAGCTGTGGGAGATCGTGTTGAACTGAAGACTATGAGATACTATAAACCCTGTCTGGAGACGAGTAAATGTGTCTTTTTCAATAAGAAATGTTTTCAGCATTGTTCTTTGTTCTTCCCTTAAAGAGCCCATGATGCCTTTTTTAGTTATAAATGCCCTTTAGAGTGCACTTCTGCAAACAAGACTGTGGTGTCTCTCCATATTTATTTATTTATTTAGTCTACCAGCACCTGTCCAAAATATCTATTTCCCCTTGCCCCCTGAATGACCATCCAGTGTGACATCCTCACTGCTTTAGTTTAGTTTTAGTTTAAGCTCATTAGCTTGTGGTAGAAAACCCTAAAGTGTTGCTTCTGGAAGAATAGCCAATACATTAGATGGCGCGAATGGGGATTCTAAGGAAGAAGGAAAGAAAGTATAAAAAGGGTTGTTGATGATATATTGTCAGGTAGCACTAAACCAACCAGTGACTACAGAACAGACCTGTACTCCAGTGGGGAGCTGGGTCTTAAGGGGGCAGGAGCTCTAACATGACAGAGAGAGAATACAGGACTGTCAGGGCTACTTTAACTGGGAGGCCTTTGGAACATTTGTGATGGACATATCCTGTGATCACATAAATATTTGAACCTGATTTAAGGCAAAATATGACCTCTGAAGCAGATAGCATCCATGCTAACCTCTACACAAGCAGCCATAACTGACAAGCCTGCAATCGCTTTTTGCTGAGCCGCTCCAAACTCCTGCTCTTCTGAAAGATTTTGTTGCATTTTCTAATTTTCTTCCTAACCCAGACAGAGGTCAGAGGTCATTGTGCTGGGCCCTCGACAACTTAGAGAATCCTTTTCTAGCAATTTAACTGCCATAGATGGCATTAGCCTGACACCAAGCACAACTGTTAGAAATCTTGGGGTTCTATTTGATCAGGATTTATCCTTTAACTCCCACATAAAGCAAATTTCAAACACAGCCTTTTTCCATCTTCGTAACATCGCTAAAATCAGGCCTATCCTGTCCCAGAGCGATGCTGAAAAGCTAGTCCATGCTTTTGTTTCCTCTAGACTGGACTACTGTAATTATCTGCTTTCAGGCTGTCCAAGCTAGTCGCTTAAGACACTTCAGCTGGTCCAAAATGCCGCAGCACGTGCACTGACTAGAACTAGGAGAAGAGACCACATTACTCCCGTATTAGCTTCTCTGCATTGGCTTCAATAAAATCTAAAATAGAATTCTAGATTCTTCTCCTCACCTATAAAGCTCTCAGTGGACAGGCACCAGTTTATCTTAAAGAGCTTGTAGTGCCGTACAACCCCTCTAGAACATTACACTCCCAAAGTGCTGGCCTGCTCGTGGTAACATCAGTCTGACATCTAGACTTAAAACATTCCTCTTTGATAAAGCTTTCAGTTAGGGACCAGCTTATAGTCCAGAGTTTAGACACATAGTTAACATGTGGCTTGAACTGCCGGGGGGGATCTGGCACGTTGGGCTCTATCTCTTTCTCTGTCTCTCTCTCCACATCTGCCTTTGCCCCTTTTGTTTGCTCCTGTACTCGTCTCTGGCTCTGGTCTTGTAGGTGGTCTGGGATCCTTGGTGGAGACTTCCTGCTGCTGTGGAGTCACAAAGCCTCAATTACTAAAATTACAGACATGTCACATATTTGGCCATTTCATTAGGAACATTCCATTCCCATTATCATTATAGCTGTTAATGTAGATATTAGCATGATCCCTCTATCCATGGTTGATACATCTATAGTTACTATTTTTATCACCACATAGTCATGAGGTCCCTCTGAAAATGGGATGTCACATCTCAAGAGGCCTTTAACACACTTATTCTTAACGGAGACTAATATGGTAGGGATGACCTTGGGCCTTGTGGTCTGGGCACCCATGAGTTCATCACTACCATAAATTCTTACTTTCAGTCCTTTGTCTTATGATAGCACTTGTTATGAACTGACTTTATTTAAATAAAGATTGATTGATGGATTGATGGACGCAGTAGATCCACCAGCATGTCAGTACTCTGACCAGTGGAGACACGTTTTTGTATGTACATCAAGAACACTACAAACATTAGCTGCTGGCCTGGCATGCACATGACCATGTTTCCAGTTGATCTTGCAGATTCGTGTGAACGCACGTGTCACACCGTCTGTGTGAATGTGGAGTGATTTCAAAGTAACTATTCTCCTCCACAGTTAACTTTTCATTGTGGTGTGATCTTGCCCCCCTCCATCCCTTAGACCTCTGATCTCATCAGTATCCTGGTCCAGCACCCCAGAAGTTTACTCTTCATCTCATCCCTCATGCCTCAACAGTGCCTTCAGTTCATCTCATCAGAGTCTCGGACAAACTCCTCTGAAGTCTGCACCTCCTCTAATCCTGTGTCCTGCACCACCACCAGTGTCTGGACTCCAGGGTTGGGTCTATCCTGCAGTCAGCCTCACTACCCCCTCAGGTGCATAAAGACTTTACAATGGAATCTAATTTCCAAAGACATACTAATAACAAACACATGGCACTTTTAGCATTTATCCAGACTTAGAGAAAGAACAAGCATAAGTCCCTCCTGATTCAAAGATTGTTTCATGGATAAATAAGTTGTTACTTATTTTTTGTTTCAAGACATCTAGACCACTTTAATACGATTAAACACTGCCATCCTTCAATCCAGTCTTTAGCTGTGCTGCCACAGAGCATACTTTTTAATTCTTAACAGAAATCCTTCACAGAACTTTTCCAGCTCCAGCACTTGCTGTGTACTCAGCACTGATAATACATCTTTGATGCTGAAGCAAGTGTTTGCCAACCTCAATAATTCTCTGCCAAGGCTGAATCAGGCAAACGCCTGTGAAGCTAAGTTGTATAGCTTTTTTAGGGGAATGTGTCCCGGCTGTGATTTGTTGTTTTCATGATTAGAAACCATTCTCCACTGCACTTTGGTATAGAATTTTAGAACTGAACAAGGCAGGAAAAAGCAGCTTTCACACAAGGATTTTTTAGCCTTGGCTCAAAGGGATGAAGAAAAATTAAATCCTGTGAAAACAAAGCTTTTAGATACCTTCTTAACAGTGGCCTTTTATTGGGCACGATAAAGATATTTATACTGTGGGGCTATGACTTTTCCTTTAATCTGACACAGATGAAGTGTAGCTGGACAGGACTGCCCGATAAGACTCTGACACAGGGGTCAGTCATCTGGTGTGTTGTGGGTGATTTAGTACTCGAACACACAGAGATATAAATTATGAATTCAGACTCCTTTTTTTGACCTGTGAGGATGTTTTATTCAAGAATAAAGGGAGCAGTTCTCTTACATCTGTCGGTATGTTTTGACAGTCAGTTTTTGACACATTGGCTCTCTGTCTGTCACAGCTCTGAGGACTCAAAGAAGTGAGGAGTGAAATGAGTTCAGTGTGTAACCCTCCATTCAAAAACTCATCCTGACGCCTCACAAGCCTCAATGTAAGCAACACGAATATTACTGAAGACTGCCCAGGTATATGAGAAATCATGCCTGATACCTTATCTGTGTGGGAGTTAATCAGCAGACATGGGGACATTTCAGAGATCAGAATTAACAAAAAAAAAAAACAGATAAAGCATCAGGTTAGAGAACACTCTTTCAGAATGTATTTTCCTTTCTTGCTCAGACGTATATTCTGCTGTTACACTTTAAAGCTAGGGTCTACGATCTGAAAACCACTTTGGCTGTTGAGACAGATTTGAAAAACGCAGCCTGCCCCCCCTTCACTCACCACTCCCCTCCGTGTTCCAAGATCCTGCCCCCCAGCTTGTGCCGCCTCCTAACAACACGCCCCCTCCGATAGAGCAACAAGCCGGCTGGCATATAATATCAGCAGCGACAACAACCAAAAACAACTCAGCTCAACTGAAAGTAGCAAACATGACAGTCATCCCCCTTGTAACACACAGCGGTAGCCATTTCAATTGGACCGGCGGCAAAGCGGGTCTGGCGTCGCCAGAGCAGAGCCGATTGTGGGCGAGGATTTATCTTTCTCGGCGCGTCTTCACCAGCTCAGTTTACAATGCTAATGATGAGGAACTGTTATTAACTTTTTTGGGAAACTTTTTAAAAAACTAATTGATTTAAAATGTTGGAAAAACAAAAGTCTGGTCTATTGTGTTAATGCTGGTACGGCTGGATTGAGACTTCTCAGGTTCTACAGACATAAACTGAAAATGATAATTCCTTTCATTGGTGTGCTATACTGTTGTTTTTTATCTGAGCAGTGATCTGTAACTAAACTTATGAATTTGACATGCAACCTAAAGGTAAAATAAGAGAGACTGCATCCCCGATACAAATCATTTAACATTGCAGCACAAGTGTCTGTCCTATCTTCCACTTGACTTGTTTTTACACCAAGCAGTCACTTTGTTAAAACAGTGAACAAACATGCACTTCCTTTCATGCCCAAGGGTTACCTGTGTGAAATTGGGAAGTGGGCAGGTGCAAAGTTAGAGTGCTCTTTTCTACAGGACTCTGAGAGATACTATGCATAAACTTCCTTCATTGCAGTCTAAAGTCTGTGGATTACCGTGAGCCGAGAGCGCGCTATGAATATGTGAAAACACATCTGCAAGATCCAAACATGATACTTTATTATAAATATGATAGCAAAACACAAGCATCAAGCATCTTTCTGCATGTGGAGAAATAAGTAATTACCTTTTATACTCTAAAACACAAGCAAAAGCCCACACAGTCAAAGACTAACCGGATCTTAATTGATAGTGTGTCAGCATATGAAATAGAACCATTATTGGTGTTAGAAATGTAACACCAACACACCAATGCATAATAAAGGTACATGACCTTACTGTGTTAGCACTCTGTGTCTGGCTTTGTACAGAGATTTCTCAGAAATGATAAAATATAGACTGACAAACCCCGAATCACTGTGCCCTTTAGGCCCTGCACAGTTATGGTTACAAATGGTTATGGCTTTTCTGTTGCCAATAAGCGAAGAGTTATTATCAGCTGTTTCCTCGATTAATGATACAGTCTATGGTGTTTGTCCTGAGAGGTAAAACATATTCCCCAAATCTCAAACTCATTCTGAAAAAAGGCTAAATATGGGATTTAACTAGACTCAAACTCATGGTACAATGGATGCATGTTGGAGACCTAAACACAGCTGGAGTCCAGTTTTTGACAGGATTAGAATTACAGCTGTATCAATTAAATTATTGTCAGAATAACACGGGTTTATGGCATGGAAGTGACAGTTGGGTTGTTTCTATGAAGATTATCTCTTAAAGTTGCATTGATGTGAATTTACAGACTTGTAGATGCTGCAGAGGGGCCCTCTCTTTGATATATTCAACTTGTTTCATTGTGAGACTTTGGACTGAACTGGACTTTAGACAGAGGTGCTTCGCATCATCAAAATGGGGCTCCACATACTGCTACTATTTTCCTTAATCTAAGGATTCATAAACAGAAGATTCACAGGTAATACTTAAAGTGGCACTTACTTAAAGGGAATGTGAGGAGTTTCTAAGTAATTACAAAAAAGTCTCAATTTTAGATACATGCCTGATGGAAATACACACTTTAAGATGAGTTTTATAGCATCAAAATAGGTTATCTATAAATGCTATTCCTTAGCCTTCCGGTCGGGTCGGACAGGACTGGACTGGCCTGGATACTCAACTTCAGGAACAAGACAATTAAAACTAGAGCAAATTTATATTATTTTATTATTTATATTATATGTCTTAGAGCACCTGGCTGTAAGTAGCCATATATAGCCGGCTACAACTATGATAATAACTTTTCCAAAAATTGCTTGTTGTCACACATGAAAAACTACCGCTACGTAACTAGAAAGAGATACATTACCTCGTGGCTTTGCATCCTGTAAGTTGTTGAAAAAAGAAGTTGTAAAGCAATGCAGAGTTCTGAGCAAGGTCCGAGCTGCATTCATTAGCATCACAACAAACACACGCTTTGGCTTGGGTCACGTCTTTGGTGCATTCCAGTTGTAGTCAGAAGTAGGAATTTCTGGGTTCCGAGTAGGAAACTGCAACTGGAACGTCCCCCGAAGTTGGAATTTCCTACTGGGAACTCGGTGAAACCTCGCCACCCCCGAGTTGACAATCGAAGATGGATGCCCCCAGTGTGAACAGTTATTTAGCTCCTGTAATAAATCAATTTATTTGCACTTCTGACTGAGGTGTGTCGCTCTAGATCAGCTGTATACATAGTATTGTTAGAATTATATTTACAAAAATGCTGCCATAGTGATAATCACATTCTTCATGTGATATTTGTGAACAACAACGCAGGGCGTGCTAATAACAGCTTACAATAGCCTGGTAGATCGGCATGTTTTTTTCCGACTTCAGCTGGAACGCCAATAAGTCGGAGATGATGTCACTCCCATTTCTGAGGTTACTGGAACGCAGCATTACGACAGTCTGCGCGCATGCTCATGGGTAGCATAGTCTTTATTTCGCCGGTAATAGACTCTCCTCATAGCACCTTTAAGTAATTACAAAAAAGTCTCACTTTTAGATATATGCCTGATGGAAATACACACTTTAAGATGAGTTTTATAGCATCAAAATAGGTTATCTATAAATGCTATTCCTTAGCTTTGCGGTCGGGTCGGACAGGGCTGGACTGGCCTGGATACTCAACTTCAGGAACAAGACAATTAAAACTAGAGCAAATTTATATTATTCAGACACGTCTTACAGCACCGAGCTGTAAGTAACGATATATAGCCGGCTACAAAACTACGATAAGTTTTCCAAAATTTGCTTGTCACACATCAAAAACTACCGCAACATAACTAGAAAGAGATACATTACCTCGTGGCTTTGCATCCTGTAAGTTGTTGAAAATAGAAGTTGTAAAGCAATGCAGAGTTCTGAGGAAGGCCCGGTGTGCATCATTAGCATCACAGCAAACACATGCTTTGGCTTGGGTCACGTCTTTACGACAGTCGCTGCGCTTGCTCATGGGTAGCAGAGTCTTTATGTCGCCGGAAATAGATTCTCCTCATAGCGCCTTTAATGAAATGGTAAACTCTAACTTAAGGCTCATAGACACTGCTTACTCTTTAAATCTTGATTGGTGGGACAAGCCTAGAATCTGGTCTTGGTGTTGTCTAACAGCAGCTGTTGAAAACAGAAAGTGCTTTGGTGAATATATATGTAAATTGGATATTTGAATAAAAAATAACAGTAAAGGACTGACCTTGATTTTTGCTGTTTACTTGGTCAAACAGGACTGGGGCCATCATTGTTTAATGCTGAGTTGTATTTATCTGTGCCTATTATATATATATATATATATATATATATATATATATATATATATATATATATATATATATATATATATATATATATATATATATATATATATATATATATATTTATATATATATATATATATATATATATTTATATATATATAAATATATATATATATATATATAGATATAGATATATATATATATATATATGTATATATATATATATATATATATATATATATATGTATATATATACATATATATATATATATATATATATCTAACTTTGCTGATTAAAAATCATCATCATTTTCACCTCATTAAAAGAGTGAAGTGGTTTTCATAAAGCAGCTGATTCTGCTGTGGGTAATGCCTGGGCCTGTTCGTCGGCCCAGAGAGGAGAGGGGCACTGGACTGGCTGTAACACCACCCGGTGTGCAGTTTGCTTTGCTTTTCTCTCAGATACACTGTAGACCCGCTCTCCCTCTGCAGCTGCACAGATGGGTTGTACTCTTTTATTCATAAGGGCTACACTAACTTTGATCTAGCTTTGCATTTGCAGCATGTGTCAGTTTGAGATGGAGGGAGAGTGGGTGGGAGGGGAAGTGTGGTGAGGTGGATGCAGTGTGGGAGGCTGTTCTCCTGGCCAGACACCCCAACTGCTCCCTACACCTCTTTTCTCTGCTCCTCGGGGCCCTGTGTGCTTTCTATTATGCATGAGTGTCATAACCAGTACAGTGTATCGGCTGGCCAAAGGCTCAGAGCGGATGTCCACACAGCTGTATGAGGAGGGATTTTGTTTGATATACAAAAAGGAAACACATAATGAAGAAAGGACTTTTGGTTCTTTAATGTTGAGCCTCAACTCTGAGCTTTGAAATGTGAATCTCTTATGCTAATAGTCAAACTACAAAAATCTCCATCCTCTGTTACTTATATATATATATATATATATATATATATATATATATATATATATATATATATATATATATATATATATATATATATATATATATATATTTAAAGAGCATATTCAGCATACTGCTAGATCATATATATATATATATATATATATATATATATAGAAACAAGTCCTGTTTCTCTTTTAATGTTAAAAAGAGACTGATTGAGTCCACATTTTTACCTCTTCTTGACTATGGTGATGTTTTATACATGAATGCCTCCGCTCAGAGTCTTCAAATGTTGGACAGTGTTTACCATGGAGCTCTGAGATTTATCACAAACTGTGGATTTCTGACTCATCACTGCACTTTATACTCTAAAGTCAGTTGGACTTCTTTAAGTGCACGCCGACTTGGGCACTAGTATGTGTTCATTTACAAAGCAATCGTTGGTAAAATTCCTGACTACCTTTCCTCCTTATTAATCTTGAAGGATGGATTACATAACCTGAGATCAATGAGCTTTATACAGTTTGTTGTTCCCAGAGTCCGAACTGAATTGGGAAAGAAGGCCTTTAGGGTCTCTGCACCTTCTGCATGGAATAATCTGCAGACTGAATTTAAGCTGCAGAGCTTGGTGTCTCTGAATGTCTTTAAATCTGCAATGAAAGCTCTGGAATACAGAAGTTCTGAATGTCTCTGTTTAACTGATGGCTTTTTATTGTTTTCCGCACTTCTTTGTACTGTATTGAGTCTGTGTGACTGTTTGTTGAAACTGTGTTTTGCTGCCATTCTCGGTCAGGTCTCCCTTGAAAAAGAGATCTGCTGATCTCAATGGGACTAACCTGGTTAAATAAAGGTTAAATAAATAAAAAATGTTCTGTTTCACACCTGTTCACTCATTAATGGTTGTGGTTTCTGTATCAGTTGTCCACCAGTGGGCCAGCTCCTGCAGTATTATCAATTCCTGTGCCCAATAAATTGTACTTAGCATTTAAGGTAAATACATTTCATATTTTTTTGAATATATTAACTACAAAATTAGGGGAATAAAAGAAAAAGTCCAAACATGTATTAATCTTTTTATTGAAACTGAATGCATGTCAGTGTCATTGTGCTGCCCTTAAGGCATTGAGATTTAATTATTTTTTGTTTACTGTTTGCATGTTACTGAATATATCCTTAGCTAAGGTCACGTTATTTGATCTTCAACAATAATACATAGTTATATACTATTTTTCTGAGCGTAATTCTTCTCGCGGATGTCACTTCCGGTCCGTGACGTCACTTCCGGTTTTAGTCCGTGAGGCGCTAATGAGAGTAGTTAGCAGCCTGAATGAATCCATCTCTTTATTTTTGAGTCTTGGTCCTCTAATGCCGTAAGTTGATGATTGTATAATCAAACATATTAACACTAGCTTATAAATCAGTTGTTAGTTATCTGTTGGCTCAGAACAATATGTAGAAATTGATTATATTGTACTGTTGTGATTTCAGTTTTCACCATGCTCACACACTGGTGTGATTGTCAATGGAGCAGAAGCCACAGTAAATGTTGAAACTTGCTACGACTCTGTCATCATTGGCCATGGTTTAACTTGGTGTTTAATCGAAGTTTCCACACTACGACTGAGAACACTACAGTCATATAAAACTCTACATAATGGAGGCATAAATGAGCTCAAACAGGACACAGACAGCCTGATGCAGGTCGGCTGGTTCATCCATCACCATATTACCCTTCAAGATAATTGCCACACTGGACAGGTTGATCTGAGGATTTTCTTCATCAACACTGAGGATTTCCAGTTGTGTTTGGCTGTATCCATCCTTGTTGGTCACATCCTAACAGAGAAACAAAGACATTAGTAGATAATTCTATGTTACCCATCAAAAAGCACCTTTCACTTTTTATAAAGAAAAGCATGCTATATCAGAAGCCACAGCAAAAGTAATAAAGAATAGAACAATATTTGCCATATATTGAACTTTGAATGTATTTTTTTAAACTCTCAGGGCATTAACATTGCCTGCTTGCTTTCTTTAAAGTCTGACTTTTAAGTAGCGTTTTACAATGATAAATTTATGGTTTTTACTTATTTTAAAGATCTTCACCAGACCAAAAAACACAGGTAAAACTAACTTAGACTACTTATTCCACTGCTGAATTCCTTGTTTATTTTTTCTCTGCACCCATTCCATAAGTTGGAAAAATAAATAAAATCATTGAAAAAAAATTATCAGCACAGTACAGGGAAGGGCCCCAATGACTAGGTTTGCCTTGGGCCCCCATATGACTAGATCCGCCCCTGTATTCACCTGTTCAGTCATTAGGAAACTCACACGGCCGAACTCCAAGTAGCACAGTAGTGATGAAGTTAGGTGACTACATTCAATGGCCGTCTGAAAAGTCAATACCGTGGCTAATGTTAGCTTAATGGCACTCACCACATGTAGTAGGTTTTGGCAGGGCCGTCCCGGCGTTAACCTCCTCTCTCTTCGGCGGAAGCGCGGTACACAGTGGGGTCCAACTCCAGAGAAGCGGTGTCCGACGCGGCGTCAACAATATCCCAGTAGACCGCGGTAACGACGGCGGTGCTCCCGGCCTAGCCTCCTCTTTCTCTGGTGTACAGCGGTGCGCACAGCAAAGAGTCCGGCGTTCACTAAGAGGCGGTGTCCGATTCCACAAGTCCAAATTATCAGTCCAGTTGATAAACCACACGTCCCCACGTCCGGATTTCATTTGTACTTACAAATTAAATTACAATTTACTTATACAAATCAAGTTTGACTTTATTACTTCAAAATCTGAGTATGTGATCCTTGCTTACTATCAAATATCAATTTACTATACTTAAGTTTAACAGTAATGCATGTGTTCACAATTTTACGTTATTCTAGCTTTAAATCATCAAGTTTTAACCCTGATTACTTAAATTTATTGAGTTAACCTTTCACAATGCATTATGGGAAAGAGAAACAGCACTTTTTAACCGTCAACCATTTCATCACCCACAGCCAGTCGATGAAGTTGTACTGTGGATACACTGAAATTTTAAGACATTTTCAAGACGTGGGGACGTGTGGTTTATCAACTGGACTGATAATTTGGACTTGTGGAATCGGACACCGCCTCTTAGTGAACGCCGGACTCTTTGCTGTGCGCACCGCTGTACACCAGAGACAGAGGAGGCTAGGCCGGGAGCATCGCCGTCGTTACCGCAGTCTACTGGGATATTGTTGATGCCGAGTCGGACACCGCCTCTCTGGAGTTGGACCCCGCTGTGTACCGCGCTTCCACCGAAGAGAGAGGAGGTTAACGCCGGGACGGCCCTGCCAAAACCTACTACATGTGGTGAGTGCCATTAAGCTAACATTAGCCATGGTATTGACTTTTCATACGGCCATTGAATGTACTCTTCCAACTTCATCACTACTGTGCTACTTGGAGTTCGGCTGTGTGAGTTTCCTAATGACTGAACAGGTGAATACAGGGGTGGATCTAGTCATATGGGGGCCCAAGGCAAACATAGTCACTGGGGCCCTTCCCTGTACTGTGCTGATACATTTTTTAAATGATTTTATTTATTTTTCCAACTTATGGAATGGGTGCAGAGAAAAAATAAACAAGGAACTCGGCAGTGGAATAAGTAGTCTAAGTTAGTTTTACCTGTGTTTTTTGGTCTGGTGAAGATCTTTAAAATAAGTAAAAACCATAAATTCATCATTGTAAAACGCTACTTAAAAGTCAGACTGAAAAGAAAGCAAGCAGACAATGTTAATACCCTGAGAGTTTAAAAAAATACATTCAATGTTCAATATATGGCAAATATTGTTCTTTTCTTTATTACTTTTGCTGTGGCTTCTAATATAGGATGCTTTTCTTTATAAAAAGTGAAAGGTGCTTTTTGATGGGTAACATAGAATTATCTACTAATGTCTTTGTTTCTCTGTTAGGATGTGACCAACAAGGATGGATACAGCCAAACACAACTGGAAATCCTCGGTGTTGATGAAGAAAATCCTCAGATCAACCCATCCAGTGTGGCAATTATCTTGGAGGATAATATGGTGATGGATGAACCAGCCGACCTGCATCAGACTTTCTGTGTCCTGTTCAAACTCATTTATGCCTCCATTATGTAGAGTTTTATATGACACTGACATGCATTCAGTTTCAATAAAAAGATTAATACATGTTTGGACTTTTTCCTTTTTTCCCTAATTTTGTAGTTAATGTATTAAAAAAAAATATGAAATGTATTTACCTTAAATGCTAAGTACAATTTATTGGGCACAGGAATTGATAATACTGCAGGAGCTGGCCCACACACTGTGAGTCCGGATAAGTTGAATCTACTCAAAAAACGTGAGGAAAGTGGTTGCCCTAAAAAAATTAAGTAATGTACAATGAAAACTTAAGTAGATTAAACTTAAATATGTGAAGTTCTGGAATTGATAATACTCAAGATTTTAAGTTAATTCAGCTTGACATTAAGTTTATTGTACTTAAAAGTAGCAATTATCAGTATCAGTTAATACTCATTTTTACATGAAGAGTGGTCGTCCAAGTCACGTTCAGTTTGTAGGGGGCTTTCGAGGATTGGCACAACAGTGAAGAACAAGTTATTCAGAAAATAAAGTCAGTTTATTTAGACAATTGATATAAAATTGAATTAAAAAAAACAAACACCTGTGTGTTACACCTCAGGGCTCAGTCCGAGGACCCAAACATTTTTGTTAGTATGTAAATAATGTAAATGTATTTTATTGCTTAAATGGATTCTTTTTGCAGGTGATACTACCTTGTTTTATTATGGAAAAATAAAAACAGGTGGATTGGGTCAAATAGAGTTAGCAAATAAAAAATGTTTTGATACTAATTAATGATCACTGAGTCTTGAAAGTGCATACTTTATTTATAGGTATATTTGTTTTTACTATAAAGGGAAAAACCTAAATGCTCCAACATATGCAGATGGTATTGAAATTCCTAGAGTAAATTAAATTAAGTTTTAAGGAGTCATAATTATAATCTGACTGGAAATCTCACATGATATATTTATATAAAATGAAAAATGTGAAAAAGGCTTTGTGCCTTTTATATAACTCAGTGATTGTTCCTTATACTGTGTATAAGGGGCCGTTTACATGACGCCGAAAACGATCGATTCCGCAAACATTTCGTTGCGTTTTGGCCTTCCGTTTAGATGAGACCACGTTGCGTTTCCACTGAAAACGCAAACTTTTGAAACCGCTCCCCAGAGTGGAAAGATTTGATTCCGCTCCTCTATCTACTTTTGGCCTCGTGTAAACACAGAGCAGAGCGTTTCAGGGGGAAACGCTGACGTCCCCGCATGCGCAGTACTCTTTCAGATGGAGGCTGCGTGCGCATACCAGGAACAACAGCAGCTTCCTCCGTCCGCCGAGTAACGTGTGAGCGTCTTACCGTGCTCGGTTTGTTATCCAGAAAAAACTATCCAGACAGATTTGTTGTCCGAACTGATTTGTTGTCCAAAAAATAAACTCCTGCTTCTCTGTGCGTCTGTTCGCCATTGTTGTTTGTGAAAGGTTTTCTTCTTCGTTCGTGTGTTGTAGCAGCGCTGCCTCTCTGCAGACCTACACCGCCATCTACTGAACCGGCATGCACACTACAGCGGATCTACAGGGGATTAACTCGTCTCCGAGCGTTGTCATGTAAACGCAGAAGAATTCGAAAACGGAAAGGGAGAATCGTTGCGGCTTCAAGTCAGGAGTTTCCATGTAAACGGCCCCTAAGTTTGGGGATGTGCTTGTTAAACATAAAACACCCATTAGAGTGATCAGTAGAACTGGATATAGAGGTTATTTACAAAGTCAAAGTTGTTGTGTTGTTATAAATGAGTGGATTTCAGTATTCTTCAAATTGTGTTTAAAGCTCATGAGAAAACTTTACCAACAAACAAACAGAAAAGATTTGAAAATAAAGAGCCGGTAAAACTTAAAGGGCACTGAGATCTTTGAAAGCCGAGATGTAGAGCCAAACTGTTTTTGTTCAGCACCGTCTGTTGGTGTGGATGTATGTGATGCAGTATTGGTTAATCTGAACGACTTGATGCTTAAATGCAAAACAAAAAATAAAAGAGGGAACTCTTTACATAGACAGGACATTATTTCTCCCTTATTTAAATTCTGCAGATGCTTTGCAGGACTTTGTGGTAGATGTACAGGCACCAGGAGTCTTTATTTTACACATTATTTAAAGGAGGGGGTTAATAACTAGCGGATAGATACACTTGAAAGTCCACTTGTCTCCTCTTGCCTCCCTTCCTTCACCCTCACACCAACACAGCATCGTGTGGATTTGCTGTTCATCATGAGACTGGGATCCACATTCAAGATTTCCTGCTGCTTAACAGAAGGTTTTTTCTTGAGCCATGATGGAGGGATTCATGATTGACGATATGGATTGGCTGTTGGATGTATATATTTGTATACACTCCTGATCAAAATCTTAAGGCCAGTTGAAAAATTGCTAGAATATACCTTTTGCACATTTGGACCTTAATGAGGTTTTAAGTAGAGCTACAATATGCAAACGCAAGAAGGGGGAGTGTGACAAAAAACACTTTGAAAAAGTAATTTATTGAAAACAACAAGTAAACTGAAATAGGATGTTCATCAGCTGATCAAAAGTTTAAGACTACAGGCTATTAAAGCCAGAATCTGCTCAAAATGTTCATTTTCTCTCAGGCATTCACACGGTCATGCCCTCCTGATGGCTAAAGCTAAGAAGCTTTCTCTTCTTGAATGTGGTCGGATCGTCGAGCTGCATAAGCAAGGCCTCTCACAGCGTGCCATTGCTGCTGAGGTTGGACGCAGTAAGACAGTCATTCAACATTTTTGAAAGATCCTGAGCATTATGGAACAAAAAAGTCAAGTGGTAGACCCAAAAAAATTACACCTGCGCTGAGCCGGGGGATCCGATTGGCTGTCTGTCAAGACACAGGGCGGTCCTCGACCCAAATTAAGGCCCTTACTGGTGCCGACTGCAGCGCAGTAACCATCAGACGGCATCTGTGGGAAAAGGGTTTCAAAAACAAAAAACAAATTCAAAGACCTCGTCTCCTTCAACGCCACAAAACTGCCCGTTTAGACTTTGGAGCATCAAACATGGGACATTGAAAGGTGGAAAAAAGTTTTATTCTCTGATGAGAAAAAATGTAACCTCGACGGTCCAGATGGCTTCAATGTTACGGGCATGACAAGGAGATCCCACCTGAGATGTTTTCTACCCGGCACAGTGGAGGGGGGGCCATCATGATCTGGGTGCGTTTTCATTCAGTGGAACACTGGAGCTTCAGGTGGTGCAGGGTCGTCAAACGGCGGGTGGTTATGTGCAGATGTTGCAGAGGGCATCCCTCATGACTGAGGGCCCTCGTCTGTGTGGTAACAGCTGGGTTTTTCAACAGGACAACGCTGCAGTTCACAATGCCCGCTTGACCAAGGACTTCTTCAGGGAGAAGAACATCACTCTTTTGGACCATCCCGCATGTTCCCCTGATTTAAATCCCATAGAGAACATTTGGGGATGGATGGCAAGGGAAGTTTATAGAAATGGCCGTCAGTTCCAGACGGTTGATGCCCTTCGTGAAGGCATCTTCACCACTTGGACCAATGTTCCCAAAAGCTCCTGGAAACACTCGCATCAAGCATGCCCAAACGACTTTTTGAAGTGATTAACACGAACGGTGGAGCTACTCATTACTGAGTCCTCCTGAGAAACATTTTTGTTCTGGTTTGGAGAGTTCTTTGTAATTTTTTGAGCTATGGTCTTAAACTTTTGATCAGCTGATAATCAGCCTATTTCAGTTTACTTGTTTTCAATAAATTACTTTTTCAAAGTGCTTTTTGTCACACTCCCCCTTCTTGCTTTTATATATTGTAGCTCTATTTAAAACCTCATTAACGTCCAAATGTGCAAAATGCATATTCTAGCAATTTTTCAACTGGTCTTAAGTGTCTTTCGATAACACTTTTTATGAATTGGCGCTATACAAATACAACAAGGTTGGTGTCGTAAACAGATATTTTCAATATCTGTGTCGGGTTCGTAAGCTTAAATCCTTTTGCTGCTCTTAAAGAAACTCAAAATAAAACATGGGGCTTTTAAACACTTTTGCACAATTCACCCAGATATGTCATCAGCACTAAAGTATCAGGGGCTTTTCAAGAGTCCAGCCTTAAAGTAAAGTGAAGATATTGTGAAGGTCCAAGGGCTCTCCACTGTCCTTCCAAATATCAGTCACCACTCCAGATCGAGCCCTCAGCTTTGATTTGTTTTAGGATTATTTTTAATTCTACAACATCCAGAATGCTGCATACTGACACCTCTAAGTCCTAAAGCTGTTGTTGTGTCAATGAATTGTCTACAGAACTTTAGATACTACAACAACCAAATTTGGTATATAAACCCAGACACGAGGAACTTTAAAATGCCAAACCTGCCAAAAATGTCCCGGTGGGATTACTTTACTGTTAAATCACATCCATACATCTGGAAACAATTTGAACCAGAACAAACAAACCAACATCAACCAACCATAAAAATCTGTTCAAGAAGATACATATGAAATACAGGCTCAAACAAAACACACCAAACATAAAAGTGCAAAACTGGGGGGGTTGGCAATATATGTTTTTCTGGTTATTAAAAAAAAAAAAAAAAGACACACACCACTTATACACATGCACACACATATCATACACACCAAAACAGCTCAGTCCTCTTTTGTATTTTGTATTTTTTTTAACTTTAGTTCTTCTGTTTTCTGTTATGTAACTTATCCTGTCATATGTCTTTGTCCTTGTCTGTATCGGTTGTTTGTTTTTACAATAAAAAAAGTGCAAAACTGTTAACCAGAAGAATCAGTAAATGTGTGTTTCAGACACACTAAGGTTTCATCCATCACTCCAAGAAGATAAACTAAACCCACCTAAAAATGTACTCTTTATCTTATGGTCCCTTTGTCCCCTTCTGTTTTTCATGTCATGCTCCTGTCCTCTTTTCACTTAAATTTGAATTTAATTCAGTGTCAGTGGATGTTTAGACGATCTCTGATACTCTTATGATGTAACATATCTAAATTGTGTACAGACAGAAAGGGTGATGCCACGGGAGCTTGGAGAACTGCACCTTGTGTACAGTGTGTAGAAATGAACCATGGACAGGCATGGGTGAAGTGACTGAATGTAGGCAAAATCAACACAGGTGCTGACTTCTTGAACTGTAAAACAGGATGTTTTCATTTTTGTAATAAAATAAACACACATGAGCATGTTTGTCCTTCAGTTCTGGGCCAGCTTTTGGGTCAAATGTTTACATTTATCTTAGTGTCACTGTCACACAATATACTGTATAAGACACAGTACACCTTGTGAGAAAAGGTTGGTAGAATAATGTTTTCTAAATAAATGACAAAAGATGACCTTCTTCACTGTCAGTACACTCTTTATGGCTCAGCCTCGTCCAGACGAACACTATAGTTTGTCCCTGTGGCCTCTGTAGGAGCCAGTAAAGGCCCGTCTCATATGTGACATCATCATCTGAATCCCTTTCTCTTTGGCCTGGCTTTGGTCGGTTTTGTTGTTTGTTAACAGATATTTGTACAAGTGGCTCCCTGTTCTCTAATCTTCTTTCATTTCTTTCATCTTGAATGGTTCTGCAATGGCGGTCTGAAAGGTCACAGTAAAGGTCAGTAAAATTTGGTAATCGGTGCTTTAATTTAGGATGATCAGTCTTTCTTACTCTCCTGGGTACAGCCTTAACCTTTCCTTTGGCATGGTTCACAGAACCATAACCTTTGGCCTTTGGGCTCATGTGGCCGGAGCACAACTCCCATGTTTACATTGTAAATATCGGTTTACTCTACAGTGCTGTTATATATAGTTTAAAATCTATAAACATTTTATAATCAAATCCATCCTCCCCCCCGCTGATTTAGAAAAAGTAGTTCATGCACTCGTCTTCTCCAGGCTACACTTCTGTAACTCCCTCCTCTCCGGTATCTCCCACAAATTACTCTCCCACCTCCAACTGGTCCAGAGCACAGCAGCTCGGCTTTTAACTGGTTTAAACGGACGACATCACATCACCACTGTCCTTACTTCTCTCTACTGGCTCCCTGTCCACTTTACAATTGATTTTAAGATTTTACTGATCACTTTCAGAGCTCTTACTGGGCTGGCTCCAACCTACATGTCTGAATTATTAATTCCTTTTGAGCGAGCCCGCAGCCTTGGATCCTTGGGCGGGAACCTCTTGGCTGTTCCAAAGTCGAAACTGAAGACTGAAGGTGATCGAGCATTTTCTGTCAGAGCTCCTCGACTTTGAAATGCCCTGCCCAATGAGATAAGGCCACCTGAATCAGTGGCATCTTTTAAATCACATCTTAAAACCCACTTTTTTAGACCTGCTTTTAGGTGATTTTTTTTAAAACATACTTGTTTCATTTGAAATTCTACTATTCTCATCCTCTTCACAGTTTCTCATTGTTTTATTCCTGTTTCTTTTCTTGTTTTGATGTACTTAGTTTTTATCATTATTTTATTTCACTTTATTTTATGTATTGATTTATCGATTATTAGTATTTTTTTTCTCTTTTTACCAGCCCTCTATCTTCTCTATCCTCCTGACGTGATGTTGTCAACCTTCAACAGTCTTAAATTGATCTGTGTTTCTGTAAATCTATTATCTGCCTACTGTCCTTTTATCTCCTTGTCATTTTGCATTTTACCAGCTGTTTCAATCTGACCAGTTTATTCTGTTTTCTTTTATTTTGTTGCTTTAGTTAACATGACCCTCTGTGCCTTTTCCTCCGACTCTCGTGGTCTCTGGTGAACTGATTGTTGATTTTATTTTGCCTTTTTGGGCCTTTGTTTCGTCTGTTAAAGCACTTTTTAAACTTTCGTTTTTAAAGGTACCATATAAATAAAGTTATTATTATTGTTATTATTATTATAGAACCCAGGATCAGGGTGATAGCCAACAGAGAGAGGTGACGAATGTCATTTCTACTCATATTAAATCATATTGTGAACATTATTGCCCTTTGCAGCATTTATTTGTCAACGAGGACAGCTTCTGGTTTTTGACCTAAAGGCATTGTTTGTACTGTCAGCTGACAAATGCATCGGCGTAGCCTCAGTCTGACATATTTCACTTAACCATTTTTATCTGGACTTGCAGTTTGTCATCCTTAAGCTGTGCTGAGTGAGCACGAGCACGTTGATAGACTTCAAAATGTG
Organism: Scarus forsteni; assembly: GCA_036419115.1. Lineage (NCBI taxonomy): Eukaryota > Metazoa > Chordata > Actinopteri > Labriformes > Labridae > Scarus > Scarus forsteni. Next base: position 9,211,313 of record JAZDUH010000386.1, on the reverse strand, counting down.
ACCTCCCATGCATGCAGTCAATAGAAACTCCACAGCTGGAACACTTGTGATGTTGATATTTCAGCTGTAAGTCATTAATTTAAAGATGCTATAAGGAGAATCTATGTCCGGCGACATAAAGACTCTGCTACCCATGAGCACACGCGGCGACTGTCATAAAGACATGACCCAAGCCAAAGCGTGTGTTTGTTGTGATGCTAATGAATGTAGCTCGGACCTTCCTCAGAACTCTGCATTGCTTTACAATTTCTTTTTTCAACAACTTACAGGATGCAAAGCCACAAGGTAATGTATCTCTTTCTAGTTATGTAGCGGTAGTTTTTGATGTGTGACAACAAGCAATTTTTGGAAAACTTAGTATCGTAGTTTTGTAGCCGGCTATATATGGCTACTTACAGCCCGGTGCTGTAAGACGTGTCTGAATAATATAAATTTGCTCTAGTTTTAATTGTCTTGTTCCCAAAGTTGAGTATCCAGGCCAGTCCAGCTCTGTCCGACCCAACCGAAAGGTTAAGGAATAGCATTTATAGATAACCTATTTTGATGCTATAAAACTCATCTTAAAGTGTGTATTTCCATCAGGCATATATCTAAAAGTGAGACTTTTTTGTATTTACTTACAAACTCCTCACAGTCCCTCAAAACTTTATTTTGAGTTTTAAAGCATCAAAATAGGTTCTCTTTTAATGTTATTCCTTAGCTTCGTGGTCGGGTCGGACAGGACTGGACTGGCCTGGATACTCAACTTCAGGAACAAGACAGTTAAAACTAGAGAAATTGATATTATTCAGACACGTCTTAGAGCACCGGGCTGTAAGTAGCCACATATAGCCGGCTACAAAACTACAATACTAAGTTTTCCAAAAATTGCTTGTTGTCACACATCAAAAACTACCTCTACATAACTAGAAAGAGATACATTACCTTGTGGCTTTGCATCCTGTAAGTTGTTGAAAAAAGAAGTTGTAAAGCAATGCAGAGTTCTGAGGAAGGTCCGAGCTGCATTCATTAGCATCACAACAAACACACACTTTAGCTCAGGTCACGTCTTGTGGTTCGTTCCAGTTGTAGTCAGAAGTAGGAATTTCCGGGTTCAGAGTAGGAAACTGCAACTGGAACGTACCCGAAGTCAGAATTTCCTACTGGGAACTCGGTGAAACCTCGCCAACCCCCGAGTTGACAATGGAAGATGGATGCCCCCAGTGTGAACAGTTATTTAGCTCCTGTAATAATCCATTTATTTGCACTTCTGACTGGGATGTGTCGCTCTACATCAGCTGTATACATAGTATTGTTAGAATTATATTTACAAAAATGCTGCCATAGTCATAATCACATTCTTCATGTGATATTTGTGAACAACAACGCAGGGCGTGCTAACAACAGCTAACAATAGCCTGGTAGATCGGCATGTTTTTTTTCAGACTTCAACTGGAACGCCGATAAGTCGGAGATGATGTCACTCCCATTTCCGAGGTTACTTGAACGCAGCATTACGACAGTCGCCCACGTGCCTATAGGTAGCAGAGTCTTTTTGTCCCCAGGAATAGATTCTCCTCACAGTCCCTTTATGGAGAGTCATTTCTTATATAGGTGACACAAAAAAAGCAATTTTCTCTAAATATTCAAAAGAAACACTCAGAAAATCATAGAAATTGGATCAACAACAGGGTTCAGTGATGAGAGTATTGCTAAAATCTTATCAATCCTCATTCCTATGAAAACAGGACACAAAATCAACAGCAGGGCCCTTACAGCTCACACAAAGTACACCTTAAATAGTTTTAAATATTTCATTGTTTCTGCATTTGTGCACTAGATATCTTATCCTTAATTGCTAGCATCTCCTCACTGAACCTCTGTCCTAGAATTCAGGAGTGATGCATTTATTTCGCACCATCAGGATCCATTTTTTTTCATTGATCCACAGATCACATTTGGCTCACACCATGGGGGATAATCTTAACACACCGCCGATCATCTGTGATCCATGGCACCCCAGTTATTGGTAAGTGCTTTGATTTTTCTAGTATGACAGGAACAAACTCCTGATGTGAGGAAGCTTGACAGGCATGCTGTGCCTTGTTCTCAACATTAGGATTCCAAATGTTATGTTTAAAGAGGTTAAATGAACAGTTAATAGTTTTTTTTTTCAAGCTGGCAGATGGCTTACAAAAAGAGAGCTGAAAAAAGCCAAAGAATAATGTTTAATCTGTAGTCATCCTGTTCTCTTGATCCTCAGCAGTGCAGGAGAGTGTTGTTATTCTGTTTAAAAATACTAATTATTGCCCTGATCATTTACACAATCCTCCTGTGAGTTTGCCTTCCTGTGCAGCGGTGCGGCCTGCATAGAGAAATGGTTTTCTTCTCTGCTCTAAAGCCCTGCCCATTTATTAAGGTGTGTTTATCATTCATAGTGACCCAGGTTAAGTGTCCTGAGAGTTATATTTAAGGCTGCGGGTCCCAGTTGGCAATTAAGTACAATTCATTACAGCAGACACATGGCCCTGCAGGGGAATATGTAAGAGCCATGGCAAAACACTGGAGCAAGCAGGAGAGGGAAAAACAGATCATAGAGGAGGGAGGATATTGATATTATAAAAAGGAAAAACAAAAGAAATATTAAAGGAAGGCAGTAAATGTGAGGAGTAGGAGATTTGTACTTTTAAGACATGAACATCTCAAAATAATATGAAAAAAAGAGAGAATTTTCTGCCTTTCATTTGTTGCATTTTGATGTTGAGCATGTAAGATGTTGTGGTGTTTTCTTGGTTGTTTGTCTTGTTTTTTTGCTGCAGTGTGGGGCTGACACACTTTTTGAAAGTGTAATACCTTTGCTGGCCGGGGGGGATTTTAAATTAAATTATTTATTTATTTGTGCCACAGCAAATTCATCTATAAAGACTTAATCACTCATTTATAGTCTATCTCATGCTTTACCAGATTCAGTAGTGGATTGAGTCAGTGCTTTGGTATTGATTGGCCTCTGCTTTGTAGTATAAACTACTTTCAAGTCTGTCTCTCATGTTTTAGAGCACTGATGTCTTTATCTAGATAAACTACTGGGATCAAGCTTTTTGGGTGCATTTAGAACTTATGATAACATAGATTCACTATTTTTACTTTCTTAAATAAAAAAAATACCATGAATATTGGTTTAAAAAAACATTATGACAACTTTTGTAGCATCTTCATTTGATTCATCATCATTTGATTCTCTACAAAAAATAAATCTGAATCTAAAGCCCAAAGTCAGGGGATATGTTTGTGCTAAATTTGATAGGACCTACATCAAGCTTTATGGAATATTGCTTTCATAAGTAGAATGACTCTTCCCACTGACCTTCCAATTCTAACCAGCTAACATCTGGATCTTGTTGAGCAAGTATGCAAAAATTAGAAGAAGTCCAAAGTTGTAAAGTCATTTAGAGATATTCACATTCACAACATTCAGACAGCCACACAACCAGAGAACTTAAAGCTCTGGCCATGTCTGATGCAAACGCAGAGAAAAACATCAACAGATCGACTTAAACTGAAGTAAATGACAAATGGTAAAATTTCACTTTTTTGTCTTTTCAGTAGGTCAGTCATTGTTAACATGTTTAGATTTCACTGGGCACATTCAAAAGGAGAAGAGGATTGAACCAGAACACGCCTGTGGAGATCAGCACACACTGCAGGCGCTGGTTTGGATTTTGCAAATCCACATATGAACACAGCCATCATGCAAAAAAGTAAATTTTCATCTCAGTTTGGATCATTTTGGGCTTTGTTTTGTTTCTAACTTGCAGTGTGTTTCTGCTCCTGCAGGTATTTTTACTTATTGAGCTGCACTGAGTTACTGCAGACCATTTCACTGAACACCATAATAACTCAGAAAATAAGAACTTAATTAGAAGATTTATGATTTTTTCTAAATCATGGAATGATTATTCATACAGAAATGTTTGCAGGTTCTTGTTTTATAAATGTGTGAAAATAATTTTTAAAACTTACATACAATTTAGGATGTGTTTGAACTTGTTTAATGAAGGTACAACCTGATGTTTTACATCAAAAAAAATAATGCTATTCAAAATTTCTGAACAGGTGTGTTAAATACATCATCATTATACATTTTAAATCAGTGAGACTGACATGTACTATTTGTTTAACTAGAATGGGAGATCTCAAACAAAAGAATAAAACAATAATAAAAACATTATTATCATTACACACTAAAATACCTCTTGTCTCAGAAGTCACTTCTCTTGATTATGAAGATATTTGAGTCTAATGTTAAACTGAAATTGTGAACTGACAGTGTTGATGTTGTACTTTAAGAAAAGGCGGAGTGGCTCAGTCCTCCATACAGTTCCAACATCAGTCCCCTGCCCAGCATTAGTTAACAGCACCTTTGGTGTTAGACGCTATTCATTTTACTCAGAGAGAAATCGATAACATTGAACTCCCAATGGAAACGGAATTACATTGTATATGGGGTGTGCCAGTGCACCAATCTATGCCCAAAAGTAAACAAAGCATCAAAATGAAGAAAAATCTTAATCCAATAGCAGCCTCGTCCACCTATTCATTTTACAAATGCTTTTTTGAATTTGCTGAAGATTTTATTGATCTCATTGTACACTGTTGTCAGTGTGTTCATTGAGCTTTTGTCTTCTGTGCGATAGAAATATTCTTTCCAGAAGCATTTCTTCTGGTAAACTTACTCACTAATCCTCTTTTTTATTCATAAGCTCTTTAAAGGCTTTTGGGTGATGGAAGGATGGGCTCTGATTGATTGATGCACATAGTTTTGTAAGACAAAATAATATTTAACTACGCTGTTTATGAAAGTGATATTCAAAAATATTCAACTTTAAATACCTGTTTTGCAAACCTGCCTGCTTTCAATCTTCTCATTTTCTTTTCCTCTGCCTAACCTTCCTTCAGGCCTCTAATTATTCATTCATTCAGCATTCTCTTTGCATGCACATTGGCTAAGAGGTGCTGTAATCATTTTTTTGATGGAAGGCACTTTTCCCTGTAATCCAACTGAGCGTATGCCAGGTCTCACTCCGGGTCTTTTCATATGGAGGCAGAAGAGGTTGTGCCTCTGGAGGCTTAGCATTCTTAATCTGAATAGCTTTTTGCATTTTCTGCAGTTACTGTCAACACAGTGTGCCCTCTTAACAGCATGCCACACAAAGCTGACAGTGTTTGAACCACATCCTGAAACATCCTTTTAAACCTACAAGCTAATGCTCTGAGGTTTTATTTTCAAAGCGTACAGCTTATAGTGTAATGTACCATTAATAATGGACTTTGCCTTTGCTTGTCAAACCATAATTCTGCTAACAAAGATGGAATTTACCTAGAGCTAGCACCTACTGAATGTAAAGCCCCAAGCCATTACATTGGGTAGATGCTGATGTCATTATGACAACATGCAAACAATGAAAGCCTTTCAGTTGGGGCATCAGACCGGCTTGTATCAATAGTCTACCTCTTGTGTATAAGAGCTACAGAAACACAGTCAGACAAACTTTGATGTTAATGGTGAGTGAGGAAAGGCTTCACACATCTCTCTTTTTTTCTTGATGTTGAAGAAGTCCTTCAATCAATTTTTTTTTTAAACAAAAAATCTCATTACTAAACAAAAGTGCCCAAAATCACCCTCAAAACAGCACTGTTTCTGTTTCTCTCCTACCAGCTGCACCATGGCACCTTGCAGGGGCAAGTAAATACAATTCCATCAGAGTGCATGTGCAAAGCTGGTGGTATCAGCTAATGCAAAGAGTTTGAGGTTGGACTTGAGCTTTTATAGCCCTTTTTTAGTCACTTTAGACTACTCAGAGCAGCTTTACACTGCAGGACACATCTACCTATTCACACCCATTGTTCTCTCATTCGCTCACTGATGGTTAGAGTGTTTAAGTCAGTTCTCCATTAGTATCAAGGCTCAAAGTGTTTATTGTCAAAAAGACTATTAAAAAATCAGGACATGAAAATAGTACAGGGGAAATAGTTTCTAACCTATATAAACAACACAGATCATTTCTGTGACTGTCTGTGCTTGGACCAACGCTGTTCTGTCTTGTTCATTGTCTAGAATCACAAATCCTCTGATTTATGTACTTACCTTTTATATATTAGCCCTGCAGATCAGACTGACCCGCCTGATTCTGAAATCCTGCATATCTGCCTTGCCAAACTCAATTGTCCAGTTACGTCACTCAGCTAAAAGCTTAACGGCCCAATCAGAGAAGAGATGCTGGAGCTGCAGACGTGATTACAAACAGGAAGTGACTGCATGTTAGAAAACAATGGCGGCTCCTAAAGCGGTCTCAGTATAGTAAGCAGTGAAGCCCAGACTTCCCTCTCCTGGACCACTTTGTCCAGCTCTTCCCACGGGATCCCAAGGTGTTCCCACACCAGCTAAGAGACATAGTCCCTCCAGCAAGTCCTATATCTTCCTCAAGGTCTTCTCCCAGTGGGACGTGATCACCTCACCAGGGAGGCGTCCAGGGGGCATCCTGGTTAGATGCCCAAGCCACCTCATCTCTACTCATCTGGGAGGAACTCTGCTCCAAGTCCCTCCCAAATGACTGAGCTTCTCACCCTTTCTCTAAGGGAGAGTTGAGGAAACTCAGTTCACCTGCCTGTAGCCGTGACCTCTTTCTATCGGCCACCACTCACAGCTTGTGACCGTACGGGGGTAGGAACGAAGATCAAGTGCTAAATTAAAGAGAAAACTTTGCCTTTTGGCTCAGCTCTCTCTTTACCATGATGGACCGGTGCAGAGTCTGCATCACTGCTGACACCGCACCAATCCACCCGTCAATCTCCCACTCCTTCCTTCCCTCACTCATGAACAAGGCCCCAAGATACTTGGACTCTTCCACTTGTGGCAGGATCTCATCCCCAACCAAGAGATGGCACTCCACCCTTTTCCAGACTATGGACTCAAATTTTGAGGTGCTGATTTTCATCCCAGTTGCTCAACATTCGGTTGCGAACTGATCCAGTGAGAGCTGCAGGTCACAGTCCGATGAAGCCAACAGGACCACATCATCTGGAAAAAGCAACATCCTGATCCTGAGGTCACCAAACTGGACCCCTTAACACCCTGGATGCACTTAGAAATTCTGTCCATTAAAGTTATGAACAGATCTAATGACAAAGGGCAGCCCTGGTGGAGTCCAACCCTCACTGGAAATAAGTCTGACTTTCTGCCAGCAATGCGGACCTAGTCCTGGCACCTGTCATACAGGGAATGGCCCGTATCAGGGGGTCCAGTACCCCATACTCCTGGGGAACCTTGCAAAGGACTCCATGAGGGACACAGTCGAATGCCTTCTCCAAGTCCACAAAAAACATGTAGACTGGTTGGGCAAACTCCTATGCACCCTCAAGGACCCTTTGGAGGGTACAGAGCTGGTCCACGGTTCCAGGACGAAAACCACATTGTACCTCCTGAATCTGAGGTTCAGCTATCGGTACCCATGAATGGACCTTACCAGGCAGGCTATGAAATGTGTTCCCTCCTTAGTAGTTAAAACACATCTTCTGGTTCCACTTCTTGAAAAGAGGGACCACCACCCCAGTCTGCAAATCCAGTGGCACTGTCCCTGATGTCCATGTAATGCAGCAAAGACGTGTCAACCATGACAGCCTACAACATCCAGGGCCTTGAGAAGCTCCAAATGGAGTTCTCCCAAACCCTGCTACCTCACTGGATGATGTGCTGGTGGGATTAAGGAGCTTTCCAAAGATTTCTTTCCATCGATCCACAACATCCCGGGTTAAAGTCAGAAGGACACCATCCCCACCATAAACAGTGTCCACATGGTTGAAGCTCTCCTGAAGGTTGCAGTAAAAGCTCCTTCTAACAGGAGACTCTACCAGATGTTCCCAGCAGACCTGCAAAACACACTTGAGTGTGGCAAGTCTGGCCGGTCTCCGCCACCACGTCAACTCACCACCAGGGGGTTAACAGTTGACAGCTCTGACCCTCTTTTCTCCTGAGTGTCCAAGACATGGTTGCAAATCTGATGACTCGACTACAAAGTCAATCATCAAACTGTGACCGAGGGTGTCCTGGTGCCAAGTGCACACATGGACACCCATTTATCAAACTCTCCATTGGGCTTATTTGAGCCACTCTTTGTCTGGCCCCTCCCCTTGGACCCGTTTGCCTGGGTGACCAAACCAAGGGCCTAAAGTTCCCGATAACTTAGCTCCTAGGATCATTGGGACATGCAAACCCTTCACTGGGATAAGGTGGTAGTTCAGGAAGGGGAAAAAAGAATAATAAGAAGTAGAAAACTTGTACCCATTTAGCTTAAAGCCCACGTACTGTATATGCAGTTCTCTGAGATATTTATTTTACAGTTGCAACAACTGTGTTTATATGGAGGACATTTTGAATTTCTGTGCTTAAACAGCCTTTAATACTTTTTTAAATAGATTTCTTTCACCGCCTGTGCTGTTGTCGATTGTCCCTTTTTTATTTTGACATGTTCTTGTTCTACATGCCTTTAAAGGTGCTATGAGGAGAATCTATTTGCGGCACGCACGGCGACTGTCGTAATGCTGCGTTCTAGTAACCTCGGAAATAGGAGTGACATCATCTCCAACTTATCGGCGTTCCAGCTGAAGTCAGAAAAAAACATGCAAATCTACCAGGCTAAAGTGTGTGTTTGTCGTAATGCTAATGAATGCAGCTCTGACCTTTCTCAGAACTCTGCATTGCTTTACAACTTCTTTTTTCAACAACTTACAGGATGCAAAGCCACGAGGTAATGTATCTCTTTCTAGTTATGTAGCGGTAGTTTTTGATGTGCGACAACAGGCAATTTTTGGAAAACTTAGTATTGTAGTTTTGTAGCCGGCTATATATCGCTACTTACAGCCCGGTGCTCTAAGATGTGTCTGAATAATATAAATTTGCTCTAGTTTTGATTGTCTTGTTCCTGAAGTTGAGTATCCAGGCCAGTCCAGCCCTGTCCGACCCGATTGGAAGGCGAAGGAATAGCATTTATAGATAACCTGTTTTGATGATATAAACTCATCTTAAGGTGTGTATTTCCATCAGGCTGTTGTGCTCTATGATCAGTGGACAACTATTCACTGTTTTACTTAATAATATTGGCTATCAGAAATAATTACTCAAATTAAGTAATGGGATTTAATTTACATTAAACCTCAAGGAACCACCTATAAAAGGGGAAATGATAGTCAATTTATTGAGTTTGTCTCATTAAGGTTACTGACTATTAATTTGGAACCATGATTTATAATTAACTTAATAAATATAACCAAAGTTACCTAATGAATTGTCAGTTAAAGTTAAAGGATTGGTAGTTCTGCAGAGAAGAGGTTGGCAAGATTCATTCTTATACAACATTAACAGACCAGCAACTGACTTTGTGTTCAAAATCATTTATTGACAAACAAACATGTAGACATACAATATCTAATCTAACAAAATCCTATCTCTAAGTTTGTGTGAGTGTGTCTATATGTGTGTGTGTGTGTGTGTAACAAACAAAGGCAAGACGGCTGCCTCTAAAGGTGTCAACGCCGCATGGCTCAAAGACATTTATGACCAGGACCACATGGGGAGTGTGGAGGTCAGAAATGGTCTCTTTTTGTTAGATGCCTCTACCTGAAACAGTAATGTAACTACACAGAAGTTAGCTATAGCTTAAAGCTCTAAGAACATATCCATAAAGCAATGCCGTGATTGTAAAACTGAATAGTCCTGTGCTTAGCCGTGCTACGCTAAAGTCTCTATGGCCCAGTTATATTACCAAGTCCATGTGAGGAAAAGGTGTCCGTTTTGGTTCTGCTCTGCAAAGTCCAGTTCTGCAAGTTTGATGGTTTCTCAGTGGGTCCCAGGCCGGTCTGTCCCTCCAGCTCCTGGCTCTGAAGTCCACTGGTTGCTCCTTTGTCCTTTGAGTTAGCAGCTTGATGCTAACTCTGTGGTGTTGTTTCTTGGTTCGGATCAGGAACTCCTGTTCCTTAAGCAGGCTCTTGCGTTGCCTATGGTGCTTCAGTCTGCTTTGAGCAGGACTGTGGAAAAAGTCTTGAGGTTGTACTTCTGAGAAAGAGCTGTGAGAGAGGAGCTATGTCCCCTTCACTCCATGGCTCAGAAGAAGAGACTGAGCTTCACTCCATGATTGAGGAAGAGACTGAGAGAGAGGACCTGTATCCTCTTCAGAAAGAGAAAATGAGCTGGAATGCAGAGCAGGGCAGGGTCTTTTGTTCTTATCAGAGGGTCCACACCTACGTGTAAAACCTCGGGGGAGCCAAACTTTGGTGCAGGCTTTTGCAGGGACATATGGATCCCAACAAAGCATATATCTTAAAGTGAGACTTTTTTGTAATTACTTAGAAACTGGAGAAACTGAAAATTCAAACACACATCATTAATAAATGATCCATCAGTTCTATATTGACTGGACCTCAAACACAACACATGACACAATGTGCATATATCATGTTATATATAGCTAATTTTTTGTTGACAGCCTGAAGATGAGTGTTTAACCACAGGTGATCCTATTGGTGACTATTGCCAATAATACGTATTGACCCACCAATTGTGCATTTTTGACAGATAATGGCAGATGATTGGCTTTCGCTCAGTGCACCTTCAGTAAATTGTGCAGCCTCACTGAATGATCACTGAGTTATTTGTCAAATGTGTTACCTGCAGTAATATTGCACCGCATGGTGCTCACCAAACAAAGGTGCAGATATTCCACTTAGGCGGCGTCTTGCGGTCTCTTCCATTGATGAGCAGTTCTTTGACTACGTGGATGGCACCTCTAACAATGAAACAGCATCACTGCTTATTCAAATATTGCTTCTCTCTGAACCACAAATTTGAATTTCAAAAGATTTCCGTTCACTAAGACTTTTTTTTCCTTTCTAAAAGCTTTATCTTTATTTGTCTTCAACTTTGGATTGTTATTCTTAACCAAATACATTGTTCTCAGGTGAATTTGTAAAATAAAAACACACAGAGAATAAACAATGCTGTATTTTCTTTTTGGATTTCACATATTGGAGACTCGCTGTTATTGATGGCATGCATGACTGCAGCATCATTAATACTGCTTCTCTGCCATGTTCTCATTTGCACAGGAAGGAGACAGCAGAGAAAACAATGCAAGTCAGTGTCTGCTGTTTGCTTTTTAAATGGGAAAAAAGTAGCTGGTACAATATTAATGATGTCTCCAACTGTCAGAAATGTCTCCTGCTTTTGCCTACCTTTCAGCAAAGTGTAGATGGCTTCGATTAGTCTGTGTTGTTGATGCAGTTCTACATTCATCTCTCTAGGCTCTACCTGCCTGCTCCTGCGGCTGCCACACATCACTTCAGGAATCTGATGAACTGTACCAACCTCAGATTAACCCCCAACCCCATCTTTCTCTTTCGGCAATCCCAGACCATCACTGGGGGTGAGTCATGCACTCTCACGCTTGGCACATGGGAACTCGTGCTTGTTCACACACACTCACACAAACACGTGGACACAGAGTGAAGTGAAGTTGCTCATTGACAGGGTTATAGAGAGGTTTCAAATCCACCTGCCCTCCACTGTCAGACAGGACCGGCACTGTCTGGAGTTTAATAGACTCAGGCAGGCTGAGCTTTTGGAGCAGGAGACAGACGTTTCAGGTTATTTTAGTGAAAGCACTGCAAATTCCCTGAAAGAAGAATAGAATTTAAAATTTCTTATCCTCTGAACTACTCTGAAAAATAAAAAAGAGGCTTTTAAAAATGTTTATTGACGCTGAAGTGGTTCTCAACTAAAGACAACAGAGGCAGCATGATTTATCCTTTTTATTAAGATAATCAATTAAGGAATAATTATTGCAACTGCCTGAAAAGCAACTCAAAATGTTTGTTCTGGGTTTTTGAAATTTCCTTAATCTTGGTTGTGAAGTGTAATTACAGTTTCCGGTCTGCCTGTAAACCTAAGCTATTTTCTTCTTTCTCTGTTTTTTTTATTTTTCTTTTTTAAATTTTGCTAAGAAGACTGAAAATGAAGATGATTACATCAAATACACAGGAACAAAGTAATTTCAGGTAATGAAAATGAAATTTTTCTTAGAAGTTATCGTTACCCAAAATTCATATCTCTTTCTTTAAGAAAGACAAAGGCTGGTACACTGTAAACCTGTGCCGCTGAACTGCTGAGACACGTTTTGAAGAACTTGCTTCCTAATATCATTCAAGAGGGATAAAAAAAGCACAGAGGATATTCTCTGACCACATCCCCTCTTTTCAGAGGATAAGTTGGACCTGGACACATATTGTTCGACTCAGCCTAAGTGTAAGTGTTATGCACCAGTCAAGGGGGAAAGTGCATACCAAAAGTTAAAAAAAAAAAAAATAATGTTTTTCCCAGTCCCCAAACGAAAATATGAGATGTTTAAAAGGCTTAACAGGATTTATTTACAATAAAAGAAATAAACAGCTCACTTTCAGAAGCTTGAACAGAAATCTGGATTCCAAACAAAGGAGGTGAAAAGCTCTCAAAAGTAAAACTTCTCCGGGGAGAAAAATTCACTAAGGGAAAAGAAACCAAGGTTCACCAGTGAAACAAAGAACATAGCTAAATCCACTAACACAGGAGATTCTCGTAACAAACTACAGTTGGAGGCAGGGAAGAAACAAAGTAGTGCGCTGCTGTCAGATGGTCTGCCCGTCACTCTCAAGGTGCGTTCACACCGGACGCTACCTGTACTACCTCAGTCTCCATTCAAAGTCAATGTACAGCCGCGATGGGGCGGGGCTAACCCTCCCGCGATGCGACAGCCGGCAAAAAGACGACCACTTCACTTGTCGCGCGATGTCAAAGTTAAAAAAAAGTTGATCTATTCAGGCGATGTCGTGTGTGGCTGTGTGGCATCAGCCAATTAGCGGTGTGTGTACGTGTGACGGTGCCGTTATTCATCCGGACTACAGGGCGGATGACTTCCTTCTAGGCGGAACTAAACTCAGTGAGGACATTTGCAGACGGACCGCGGTAAACTCACAGATAATGCTGCTGCATCATCAGCTGCAGAGTTTTGTGTTTGATAAGTGAGTGAAAGGATACAGCTGGAATAATGTCCACTTATACATCCTATTATGTGATCTATGATATGATCGCAGTAAAACTCGAGCGGACGTGACGTCACCGACCGACGGCCGACGCCAACGGCGAACAGGTATTTATGGACGCATGACGCTACATCTGTGGGCGACGCGACTTTGGTAGCTGGGTCGCTTGCGGTGTGAACGCACCTTCAGGCCGCCGGATTTAAAGATGTTGAGGCCAATCAGAGCTGCGTCCTTGCCGCCAGCACCCCTGACCTTATTAGCCAATCACGCAGCACCATCGTCTGAAAAACAGAGATCCACTCGCACAAGACCGCACGCTCTCTCATAAACAAACGGGATGAAAAACGAAGATCCACGCAGAACAGAGCATTCACTCATACAGAAAAAAATACAAGCACAAAATCAAACCAAATACGGCCACAGCCGTAACAGTCAGAAACAGATTTAAGAAGTCATTTGGCTATGGTGCACCCGGCCTCCTGAACAGCATCATGTGATTTGATGCCCTCACACTGTGCGGACAACGTGTGTATTTTAGGTATGTGTTATTTCATGTTGACCGTTTTTATTCACCACACCAATAAATTGCTCTTTGGGATTGATAAAGTTTACCTTTACCTTACCTTGAAGCAGTTTGTAGTTTGTGTTTTAATGAACATTTCTTTTTCCTGAGAGGATGAACTAAATATCATGTTGTTAGTAAAGACTAGTGTTGTGTTCCAGACCACACCATCCAAGACCAAGACTTGTCTAAAGGCGTTTTCACATTAGGCCCACCGTGCTTTTCTCTTTTGTTTTTTTTATCGTGTTTGAGACGGCATCAGCGACCTTCTGGACCCTCGTAAATCATTGTAATCCTCAACCAGAATAAACAAATCGACAGATTGAGTAAGCAAAAGATTCAACTGCAGGATTAACAGGAAGTGATGCATCAAAAGTAGATCGGTTCAGACCACTTTGTTTCACACCAGTGAAACCGCACCAAATGTAGGGAGATGGAGCGGATCAAGACCACCCCTTCATGGAGGTCTCAGACCGGCTGATTTGGTGCGCACCAAATATGGTTGGTGTGAAAACGAGACCAAGACAAGACAAGACAAAGACTTCTGGGAGTGGATACCAAGACCATCAAAATCAATTTTCAAAACCATGACAGGGTTGAACAGTTAAAGGGGGGGGTGTCCCTCAGTCACAAAACTGTGAAGGTTTCAGTCATCACAGGGGAAATAACATGAACTGAAGCTTTTCGTTGTTTTACCAAGTGTTCCTCCTTATTCACATTAATGAAGCTGAAGAACAGCAGATCAGTGCTGGTCTTGATCAGTCTTGACGGAAAGTCCGGAGTCCTGCCAGTCCAAGATCGAGAAATGTGGTCTCGAGACCAAGACCGGTTTTGAGTAACACAACAAAAGTAAACACAGTTATTGAGTGACAGTATTCATAGGCAATGTTCATTCTGTTGTGTTTGAATTAAGACAAAACCAGACAGAGTGTTATTTTCTGCTTTGTTTCACTAAATATTTGCTCTCATTCAAAGCAGCTTTGCAGAAAATGATACTGTTGGAGGGAGATTTCATGTCCCTTTCACCGTGCAGACTAATAGGAGGCACTGTGCCAGGTTTTGGCATTGATCAAAAGCTTTTAGGATCCATTTATCTTCACCCTTCTTTTTATGGAACACACATTAGTGTCTTAAGGTTGTTTATCTTGAGCAGGCGTGAAGGAAACAGTTAAAGATATTGCATGCCAATTTTGAGGCACTTAGCAGCACTGTGGTGAATCAAAATTAGATTATCATCTCGAGACCTTTGCCTGACTCCTTTATGCTTTCCAACACATGCACACTGTTCTCTTTGCCTGCATATTTCTTTACCCCTCTTGATCATAACATTATTTTTGGGTGGGGTTACAAAGTATGTCCATTTCATACATATGTTGAACAAATTGTTTTTCCGCTCCAGATAACATTAGCAGATCTATAATTACATCAAACTACATGACACATGTACTGACAAGCACATTTATGAAACAGGCCAACAGAGCATAGCATCATACTTCGGAGAGCAAAATGAAACAGCACAAGACTGAAAAAGGGAGTCAAGTAAAATTGGTTAGGCGATGAAAATAACCAGCCAGCAGCTACATGCCCATTCCAGAGCTGGCAGCTCAACCAGTTTTCTCAGGAGGATTTCACACTAGATCATTTGGGAGAGTCATTCCAATACATGTGGGTGCTCTCCTGTTGTTTGGATGTAGAAGAACACAGCTATCAGTCCCTGGGCCTGTACTACGAAGCTGGATTAAGTCATCCAGGATAACTCTGCGACATCTCGCTAAACTTCACCGGATCTCTGTCATCCGGATCTGCCGTACTACGAGGCTCGTTATCAACTCGATAAGTGAATCTGGCTGGGATCTGTGCACGTACACATAAAATGGGCGTGGTTAGCGGCCCCAGAGCATTTTCCACAATGGAGAAGAGAGCAGCCTACTTCACGGCGGAGGAGCAGCAAATAATCCTGCAAAAGTATGAGGAGTACCGCAGTATTATCCAGGCCAGGAGCAACACGACTGTAGCCGCGAGAAGCCGGAGGGATTGCCGGCACATTTTCCACATTTTCCTACATTTTCCAGAAACACAAATCGCTTAAAATGTAATGAAGAACTCGTCCACATCAAACCAAAATTATGTAATTAAATAGTCTTTTAAATGGTGATGAATAATTATCTTTTTTATTTTAAATGTAATATAATTAGCCTAAATATAATATTTAATTTCACTTTTAGTGTACTTTGGATCTAAAACATTTGTCCCATTGTCATGATCCACCGCTAGTGGACAGTGTAAAACATTTCCTCTTTTTTGTTAATTAAAATAATAAATAGACAGTGTTGATAACACTGGGATAAATCTATGAATGAAATTAAACGTAAATAATATAATTTAAAAATATTTCATCAAACTAAATTATGTCCCTCAGTTTCATGGTGTTACTACCAAAATTTGGAGATCATATTACATTAGACAGCATTTAAGATATGATGATTACTAATGTAGGCTAATTGTAATTGAACCTTAAACCAAAATTATTGTTACTTGAGTTTATCCATAATATAGTCCAGTACAATTATCAGCATGTGTTGTCTTTTCTCAGAAGTAAACATCCTCAGATCAAACATTATCACTGACATTGAGAAATAATGTCAAATAGTTTGAATTAACCAAGTTACTGTTTTATTTCATGGAGTTTTGTCAGCAGTCTTCAGATGTTGCGATATGTGCCTTTAGATTAATTTTATTGCATTCATGAATCTTGTGATTGTAACCTAAAATATGTTAACACCAATGACAGAAATAACATAAAAATACTGACAAGAACGATTTTTCTATGTGTCCATTATTGTTGCTAAAGCATCATGGTCAGCATACTAATAAATACTCTACATTTGTCTAAACGCAATTAATTTTTTTTAACTTGTTTGACCAGGAAAATCACATTCATATTTTCAAAATGACCTTAGTGCATTATTTGCCACGTAAGGCTCCAGCAGGTCACAGATGAATAGAAGTCCCTCCCGTGAAAATCTGCACCTCTCGTACAAGATTTCTTCTGGTAAATCAAGCCGATTACTTCTGTCACGAAAAAAACGCTCCCGACGAAGTGCTCCTCTTACTATTTGTGCACCGACATTAACCGGTTCCGGCAGAAATGGGCAAGCCATTTTCCAAGACAGCAAATTGGTGACTGTGCGGTCTTTATGCCCGCCAGAGAGAACCGATTGGTCAGCGGGCGGTCTGTCACACCCCGTGAGCTCTTATCCTGGAACTTAACCTGCTCCAGACCAGGTTTGGCGTTCAGCATCAGTTACCGGGGCAACGTGTCTAGATAAAAAGAGATCCACATTCGTAGTGCGGAAAATCCGAAACTTATCAATCAATCAACTTCAATCAACTTTTATTTGTAGAGCCCTTTACAACACACAGGGTGATCAAAGTGCTTTCCATTAAAATCAGCATTAAAACAGAACAATTTAAATTGAAAATAATAAATAATAACAATACAACACAATTAAAATGGCAAAGTCATTACTTATCCAGGAAGTTATCTCTCTAAGAGCTAATCCAGCTTCGTAGTACAGGCCCCCTGTCTCAATCCACATGGGCTGAGCTCACAGGAAAGAGATGGTACTCAATCAGCTCAGTAACTGTCCCCAACAGATTGAACTCATCACACTGATGGATTAGTATAAGCTCATCTTCACACCTAAAGTTTGTCAGATGCTGTTCAGTTTGGAGGTAAAGTTAAAGGTGTAGTCAGCGATGTGGGAAAAAAAACGAGTGGAGAGGTTGTTTATAAACAAATTTGGACCCGCCTCTCCCTTCATACCTCACCCCTGGCTCCACCCCCGAAAGCTGATGGACGTGCATCGTCATGGAAACGACCGTAGAAACTGCGTAGCTGATCAACGTTGCTAAGGTAACCCCAACTCGTCAGACAATAGTAGCTACAACTCGACTGACATTATTGATGACATCACAACAACAGTACATTCTGGCAGATTAGACAATAAGATGAATGCCTGACGGTTGTTACTGTTGTGTGAAGCACCACAAAGCTAATGTTGCTAACCTATCCAGCAGAAAGACGGCAACATCCGTGTCCGTTTTCAGGTATTTCAATTAAAGCTGTGGTCTACGATTTGAAACCGCAGCCTGCCCCCCCTTCCCTCACCTCTCCCCCCGTGTTCCAAGATCCCGCCCCCAGCTCGTGTCGCCTCGCCTCTTATCAAGCCACCTCGGACTGAGCTACGAGCGACTAGCACAATATATCAGCAGCAAACTCAATCAAAAACAGCTCAGCTCAACTGAAAGTATCAAACACGACAGACATCCCTCTTGTAACACACAGCAGTAGCCATTTCAATTGGACCGGCGGCAATGCGGGTCTGGCGCCGCCAGAGCGGAGCCGAGTGTGGGGGAGGATTTATCTTTCTCAGCCTGTCCTCCCCAGCTCAGCTTACAGTGCAAACGATTAGCGGCTAACAGGCTAACCCGCTCCCCTACAAGTTATTAGCCCGTGCAGGCACAAACTAACCAGAGTTATTCAGCAGACATCTCCCACTGTAGTAAACAAAGCCATTACCTGATCAACCAGGGGCGAAACGGCCGATGCTGAAGGTCTGACGGCCGGCTGAGGCTATTCGTTAGCCGTTAGCCGTTAGCCGTTAGCCCGCTAACAGGCCTCAACCCGCGGGCAGAGCTCCGTTGGGCCCCGCGGGAGAGGGAGGCGGCTTCGGTCTCGGCGCTAGGCTTTTCCGGCTTCATGATAGTTCAGTAGCTAACGCTGCTAGCTGCTCACCGGAGGTAGAGGGGAGGAGACGGGACCATGACGCACTACGCATCGCATGACGATGCGTAGTGAGAGAGACAGGGGATTGGATGGACTCACGGACCAACTCACGGACCAACTCACGGACCAATTAATAGTCGCAGGTTCTTAGGTTTGATTGGTCAGCTAGTATGCAGCTTTTCAGCGGATATACTGAATGGATTATTTTCATTCTTTTTGGTCTTTATACTGTGTAGATAGGACCATAGGACCATAACAGCCTTATAAACGGTGTTATTAATATGTACAAAGCTTCCAAATCGTAGACCATAGCTTTAAGCGGAGTTCCCTCCGCCGTCAGAAAGCAACACCAATGTTGACCCGGGTCTTCGCTCTTTCATGGTCATAGCCCTTCTTTTTCACTTTTCACTCCTCTGACCTTTTTCTTTTGGGCTGTTTTTCAGCCATTGTTACTGCACATATTGTATCTCTCTCTTATGCTAACTGCGCACACTACGCATCCTGCTACTCCCCCTCCCCCCTCTGTCTGATCTGCGCATGAGTATGGTCGCCCCCTGAATGTGGGGGCGTGTACTCTGTTTTGGTGACTCGGCCCAAGCCACAGTATTTACCTGCTGAAATTCAGAGCCAAGGCTGTGTATTGAAACCAGACTTTTTTTTCAGTGGTGACATCTTGTGGATGGAGAGGAGAAATATGGTCATTTTGACAAATACTGCATTAGATTAGAAGATTAGAAGATCGCTGACTACACCTTTAATTAATATTTACCTCCGCCTGTTTGTTTGCCTTTAGTTTGTTTTTGTTTTTTTGCTTGTTTTTGGGAGTGATCCAGATCAGCATCGGGATCCAGGAATGTTTTTGAAGGATTCTTTAACAATGTGAGATCGGACCATTTTCAACATTTGTGCTTATTTGTATGTTTTCATGGTCAAGGAATCTAAATATTTAGATGAAATAAAGGTAGGGCTAGTATTTATGGTTAAAGGCACACCATAGGTGAGGACTGTGGCGCTGGCGGAGGTCTGCGCTCTCCAAGTGCTTTTCTACTTTGTCTTGGTTTGGTTTTCTTTTACACTGCACTTTGTCAGGCGGACAGAAGTCTGCCAAATGCTGTGGAATATAACACAACTGGCTTTGAGAACTGGTTTCATTTAACTTAAAGCAGTTCAGAAGTTTGCTGCACCATCAATTAAAGATAAAGCTGTAGGCTGCATCGAGTGGCACTTGCATCTCTCAGACAATTGTAGACATTAACATGTTCAAATGACAGTACTGTGGTGATGCTAGCAATGCAAAAGTGAACTGCATTCTGTTTTATATTGTTGTTAACCGCTGTGATAGTCAGCAATATTCAACCCACAACTTTTTAGTGTGCTTTGTTTGGTCCTTGTATGGTTTGGATGGCTTTTGCAACAACCACAAACCAAACTCTGGTTTAGAAGTGAGCCAAAATTCCCTGTATGCAGGTGGACAATAGTTTCTTCTGTCGGCACCAGGGTTCTAGTATAATCTATGATAATCATGAAAAAAAAAAAATGAATAAAGGTAGACCTCCTGAGAAGTGGCACCTCAACTTACGGTGAGGCATCTTTTTACTATTGTGGCCCCCGCTTATGGAACAGCCTACCTGAAGACCTGAGGGCTGCACCTAATGTTAATGTCTTTAAAAACAAAACTCAAAACCTACCTTTTTTGTCAAGCTTTTACCTGAATTACCTTTTAGTGTTTGTATTTATTCTAATTACAGGGCACTTTTTTATTGTTTTATCTTATCTTGTTTTTTATCTTTTTTGTTTAATCTATTTTTCTTTATTTTATTTTCTAGTGTTCCTAGATATTCTTCATTTATTTATTTATTTATTTATTTATTATTATTATTATTATTATTATTATTATTATTATTATTATTATTTGTGTATTTTAACTTAATTTCAAGTCATTTTTTATTCTTCTTATTTTTTAAAATTCATTTTCTTATTTTATTTCATGATATATTTAATTTTATACTTTTAACCTTACCTCCAGTGTTTTCTCATTTTTAAACCTTCAAGATGGCGTTTCCTCAGTACATACTGGGTACAGCAGTGTACTTTATTATTGTCTTTTATTTATCATGCTTTTTATCAACACTGTGTATGGATTGCTGTGTGGGTGGGTTCAGGGGCTGGGTGGAGTGGGTTTGGGTTATAAGTCCTTAATTTAATTCATATGTCTGTTTGTAAAGCACTTTGTGCTACATTTTTTTGTATGAAAAGTGCTATATAAATAAATTTTGATTGATTGATTGATTTCAAAGAGGGACCTCATGTCTAATGTGGTGTCAAGGATAGTTACTATGGACATATGTTCAACCATGGCTCGGGAGACCATGCTAATGTCTACATTTACAATTATAATGATTTTAAACTGGAATGGAGCAAAAGAAATTGCCAAATATTTGTTACGTCTGGATCCCAGGCCACCTACAAGACCAGAGCCAGAGACGAGTACAGGAGCAAACAAAAGGGGCAAAGGTAGATATGGAGAGAGAGTGATTGAGAGAGATCTTAATGACCTCATAACATGCTTTTTGGATTGTTTTATACCCTTTAGTGTGTTTAAAAGGTCTCATCTGCATGAGAGCAAACTGTAAGTACAAGAAAGCAAGTTCACAGCATTAAGACCTCTCCCCTCGCTATATGGTTCTGCAGCTGCCTGAACGTCTCATTACCACAAGACCCCTGGATAGACCTTCCAGTGTGACACAAATGTTTCATTCTCAGTTTTAACGTACTAACTAGTCTAACTGGTTGGCACTAACTAGTCCATTACAGAGTGTAAATGTTAACCCTAGATAATAAGAAAATGGCAAATGGCTCTATTATAGATAATTATAGATAATTTTTAGACCTTTTTAATTGTCTTATCTCTTGCTCATGTTTATTACTGTATTTTATCATCGCCACTTATTTTGATTATTTTGTAATTTTATCATCATTGCCCATTTCATCTTTTTATATTTTCTGACCTGATTTCTGCTTTCATCCCCTTTTTTATTCCGTTTCCTATTCTTGCTGATTTTATGTTTTTATGTTTGGTCCTCTTGGTCTCTTTTTATGCTGCATGGTTCTTGTATTGTCTGGGTTCCTATAAAGTATGAAAAGGGCCTTCAGTCAGAAATCTGGAGTATTAACACAGTATCAACCGCCGCCCCTCTGTCTTTTCACCTCGTGTCTTTTTACCTTTGTGTCTTTCTGTTAAGTCTTGATTTAAGCTGTGCTTTTTGTTTTTACTTCATTGTGCTCATTGTTTGTTTGTGTTTTATTATGTTGTGCTGAATGCTTGTCAAAGCACTTTGTAAACTATGTTTTTAAAAGTGCTACATAAATAAAATTATTATTATCATTATTATTATTATTATTAGTAGTAGTAGTAGTAGTAGTAATGATCAGCACTGAACTGACCAATTACCACAGTTGACTTGGCTTAAGAGTATAATTTGATGGATCAATAGATAGATCGATAGACATACAGATAGACAGACAGACAGGCGGGTAGACAGATACATGCATATGTAGACAATTTAGATTTAATCCTTCTGGAGAGTTAACTCATGATCAAATAAGTCAAGTAAATGAGAGTGTTTTTCTTCCAAATGTTCTCTGTTTCCACTTTATTCTTCAGCTCTTCTGGTTTCATCTGAACCATATCTCAGCTCCTTTATGAAAGTTCAATTGTAACAAGCAAACATTTCTGCCAAATGAATAAAAGGAATAGACACCTTATTCATTCAAAAGGAACAGTCAACCTCAGAGATGAGTAGATAACCTTCACACAACAAAGGTGATTCTGAATTGTCTAAGCTTCAAAGTTACGCGCTGAATATTGAGTTTCACACACCAGATTTTTCAGGCACAGAAAGCTCAGCTGCTTTATTTTATTTTTACCTTAAGAAAAGTAAGAAATATAAATGCTCAGGGTGTTATTCATTGAGACCTCAAAGCAGATGAATAGTGGTACAGAAAGCCCATGAAATTAGAACAGAATATGTTCGTACCCAAGTAAGGTACCTCATGAAATAATGCATAGGTCATAACAAAATATGATTTTATTTGTAGCACTCAGTAACATTTAACAACACACTGCTGTCAGTGTTCACATTTTAGTGAAGATGCTTTTGGGGTCTACATTTATCACATGCTTTGTTTTGAAAAATCCCATTCATTCTTTCTTCACATGCATCATAGTTAAGCTACTGATGCTGCATTTGAATATGGATGAACACTGATCCCTGTTTTGGCACACACAACTGTGCTAAGCTTCCCTGGAAAAGGTAAAACTGACCTACTTCCAATTTAACTTAAAAACTTACAAATGTAGACATGCTTCCATGATGGGCAGTGCCTCAAGCACTGGATACTGTATCTCCATCTTGTGCATGCCAACATAGTCTCATGTGTAGAAACAGCAAAAGTAGTTTGGACTGGCTGACACCTAAAAAATGCATTTACTGGCGCCTGACCTTCCAGAGGAACATCCAGTTGCAGACAAACCAGAGCCCCACAAACACAAATCCCCACAGAAGCCTCCTCTGACACACAGGAAGAGCTCTCAGTAGAAGGACTTCTGGACTTCCTGTTTGCAGCACCAGAGGCTGCATGGTATGGCTTATTTCCCTGGCAACTCTGAAAAGACCTGCTAGTGTTCTATCCAATAACTGTTTTATCAATGGTAGGGAGGGAGACAGACTGAGATTAGAGGTGCATCGAGGCACTGAGTATGCACAAAACTTTATTTTATTTTATCATTAATGATTGTGAACATGGACCAGCAGTCGTCCAAACCAAATATATAAGTTTAGGCAACATGTGACCTCTTTAATTCACAAGCCTGCATCATTTCAATATCAGTATTTGTTACACCTGTCAGAGACATAAGGGGTACAAACTAAAATAAGGTCCAATAGGGAGTTTTTCCCTCTTTGCTTTATTTCACAGGAACTCTTACAGTACACACACTTTATAGTTGGTGGATTGTGTGTCTGCAACATCTCCTGCAGTGTTTGTCAGACAATAACGAGAGGGGCAGGTTTGTATCATGAAGTTTTCCACCAAGCAGAGCACTCTGGAGCAAAGTTTGTTTGCAGGTTCTGCAGCTGCAGCGTACAGCAGGCTGTCTCTGAGAAAAGGTCTGAGGAAAACTCATAAGGTTTACATAAAGGACTGTGTTGTCCATGTAACACAGATTATTTTATATTCTATAATTTCTACTGAGACTCTGCTTTGGCAAAGCAGGCATACATTTGTTTAGAAAAAGATGAGATGTTTTCTATCAGTGCCTGGATCATATGTGGCCTGAAGCTTGGAGGTGGTTGGGGGAGGTTGATTTGCGTGTGTCATGCATCAGCCGTGATCTCTTTCTCCTCTAGCTGCCACATCAGCAAATGAAAAGCCGCAAGGCATCCTGAGGTAATTTCAGTTAAACACAATTATCATTGTGGCTGCCTGTTACTGATATTGAGAGAGTCACCGCAACTAGATGGAATCAAACTTTTAATCTCACAAGATCTTGTCACACTTTCATATATATATATATATATATATGTAACGAGTATGTATTTTTTTTGTGTGAAGTTCGTCAAAATTCTTTGCAATGTTCCTGCATTGTGTTTTTTTTATCTGTTTTCATTTTGGAAAATGTTGACGTTTGTATTTACATGCAAGGCTCTACTTTATTAGTTTATGAAGGAAGACTTTTATTTTGAAGGGTCGTGCTTTGCTTTGTGACGGAAACCAGCAGCTCGTTCTCTTTGCTGTCTGGATTCCCATGAAAGGTATGTTGCATGCACAGCTCCGCTGTATATTTTTGTTTTAACACACAATACAGTAGTTTTAAGTTGAGCCAAGTGATGTGCAGTGATATGATAAGTACAGACATTTTCTGACACGGACACTGTGCGAATATTTTTATGTATGACTTAGTTACGTCCGTGATAAAACCGCTAAATCGTTAGCGATGCTAGCGTCATATTGGTCACGTGGAGACGTGTACGTTACTGTGTGTGTGTGTGTTTGTTTTGACTCATAGGAGCAAGAGCTGTGTTTGCCTGTGCACGCACCCTGTCTCATCCTGTGTTTCTGTGTATGCAGGTATGGATTTTGTGTTAGAAAAGTTATTTATTGATCTAGTAGGCCTTTGCATGAACTTTATATTGTATTTTTGTAATGATTTATTGTATATTTTTATATGTATTAAGAAAAGAAAAAACAGGTTCTCAGCTAAAACCACTGTATGAGTAAATGATGAAAAAACTATACGATCACCTTATGAGAGTTGTACAATTTCTTGCGCTCTTTGCTGTCTGGATTCCCATGAAAGGAGCAAGAGCTGTGTTTGCCTGTGCACGCACCCTGTCTCATCCTGTGTTTCTGTGTATGCAGTGTAAGCAGTAAACGCTGATGAACCTGAATCCTGAGTCGTCTCATCATTCTGCCAGAAGTGTGACAGAACAGAGGGGGTTACATCTGGTGCCGTGACCTCGTGGACTGAGAGGGTCAGCCTACAGCCGATCCATCCTCTGGCGGAGTGCGGTCCAACTGGTTCGGAGTTTTGAGCTATTGTTCAGGTTTCGCTGTTGCACTGCAGTGTATTACCAGTTTTAAGAGGGGTACTATGGACTTTGAGACACTGTTTATTTTGTTAAGTTTTCTATTTTGAGCACTTATTGTTATACATTTCGGGCTATTTTTGTTTTTTTGCATATGTTAAAAGTGTTATTTCAAGTTTAAAGAGGGGTACTGTAAACATTCAAACACTTTTTTTTTTTTTTGTTAAATTTTCTTTTTTTTGGGGTACTTGTTTTATGTTTCACTGCTGATTTAGTGTGTGGCTATTTATCGTATGGCTGACGATACAGTTATTAATTTTCAGGGGGCGGACCCCATGGGCATTGATGTACGCCCTGGGTTGAGTTTTGGTAGGGGGATGATTTTGCCTTCTGGTTCAGTGCCCTTTCATGTTTCTTCCTCTTCTATGGGCTGTGGGAGGGGGGTCTCTCATGGTACTGATGGGTGTCGGGTTAAACATATTGTTACTGATGGTACCTCATCTGTATGCCACTCCACTCAGTCTCAGCCCCGCCCTGGTGCCCCCCAAACCCCTTACACCCTTGGGCCAGTTCAGTCAGTCCTTGGTGCTCAGTCCCCTTACACCTCCACCCCAGTTCACCCCAATCCTGCTGGTCAGGCCCCTCTGCCCTGTACCTCTGAACCTCAGTTGACTGGCGCCGACAGTACTATTCATCAGCTCGGTTTTCTGATCACTGAGTTGGGCAAACATATTGGGGATTCAGTCACAGCCAGGTTGTTGTCAGAGAGAGGCGACGAAGCATAATCGGAGCAGAGGTGCTGGAAGTGTGCAGGCTAGGAACGACAGTGGATCTGCCTCAGCTCAACATGGTTCTCAAGTCTGATGGTAGGGAACCCCCTGTGTTCCGTGGCGACTCCACAGATAAGTGCACTGTGCATGAATGGCTTGACTTGATTTCGATATATCTGAAGAAAAGGGGTGTTAATATTGCCGATCAGCCTGATGAGATAATGGGCAAGCTCATGGGGAGGGCCAAAGATGTGGTGAGGATTGGTTTACGCAGTGACCCATCTCTCAGTGTCGATCAAAAGCCTGACATGATTTATGCCATCCTGAAACAACATTTCAGCGACCTGTCACATTCCTGCATGCCACTCGCAGACTTTTACAGCACACTTCCAAGAGTTCATGAGAGTCCTATTGACTACTGGGTGCGTCTTAACAAGGCAGCTGATGCAGCGGAGGAGTGTCTCCAGCCAGGGGAGGAGCATGGGTGACCTGACGGAAGTTGCTCTTATGTTTGTGAGACACTGTAACGAACCTGCTCTGTCTGTTGTCTTCAAGAGCAAGTTGGCAAGCAGCTGGTCAGTGAAAGAGGTCCAGGAGAGGATCAATACCAAAGAGAGGTGAAGTCCAGACCCAGTGCTCCTGCTTGGGGAACGTGGTCACCAGGCAGGCTGTTGCTGTGGTGGATGAAAGCATTCAGGAGGTGGGCAGAGTTGAGCCTGAGGCTTCACTACATTGCAACAGACAGAGTGTTGGCCAGTCCCAGCTTCAGCCCAGTGTGGATCTTGCAAAGATACAGGCTGATGTGGATAAGATGTCTACAATGCTTGGTGACCTGTTGAGTAAGTTTTCTGACTCTGCTGGACCTCCTACTTCTTGGAGCGGCAACACATCTTCCAAGAAGAAGAGGATCTCAGCCCCCAAAGTTTGTGAGGTTTGCAATGACAGTTCTCATACTACAGTTGGCCACTGTCAGCTTCATCGTCTGTGTTTCATGTGCCATCAGCCTGGTCACATGAAGCTCCAGTGCCCCAACGCCACTCCTCCTGCCACGCCCCAGTCTGTCCACCAGTCTGGCCGGTCTTCCCACCAGTTAAACGGCATAGCCCACGCTTGAAGAGGGGCAGTGTGGGCCTTAGTGATGATTCCCTCAGCCTTAATGATGATCTGCTGTCGTTATATGAGTCAGTCTGTGAGAGTTTACCTGCTACCAAGAAAGTCATCCTTCAGAACACTCAGCGTTTGAGCACCAGTGACAGTTTGTTTTACACAACAGTTGTGGTCAGTGATTGTGAAACAGTGAATGCCATGCTGGACTCGGGTTCTATGGCCTGTTCTGTGAGTGAGGCTGTGGAGCAGAGGCTCATTGATGCTGGTGTTTTGGATTGTGGTGATGGGCAGGATCTGGATATTGTACTGATTGGTTGTGGAGGGCAGAGGGCATGTGTCAAGAGAGTTTGTGATTTGGAGCTTGAGGTTTATGGATGTAAGATGCTTGTGCCTACTCTTGTCGTTCCCGGTCAGCTGGATGAGCTTGTCATTGGAACAAATGTGATCAAGTACCTGACACGCAGATTTAAAACTTCGCATAAGTACTGGGAGATGATCTCCAAGCCGGCTGGTTCAGATGCTGGGGAACATGATGAGTTCCTTGCTATGCTAACTGGCGTCAATCAGTGGGCAGATGAAGATGTACCTGATTTTTGGGAACGGTCAAACTCAATAGTGCTGTAACACTTCTGCCTGGACACGAACACCTGGTGTGGGGCAAGCTCCCAGGAAAATCACGTGGACCTCCTGGCTGCAGGTGGGTTGAGCCAACAAAATCTCGCTCCGTCCCGAGAAACATTCTTGTTGGCAGAGTGGTTACACCATTGTGGGGAGATGGTTGGGTCCCTATGAAGGTCATAAACCCCACAGACAAGCCAATAACCATCAAGAGGAATGCAAAGCTGGCGGATGTGTATCCGTGCTTGGCTGTTGAAGAGCTTCAGCCAGCTGAACAGTCATATGTTAAGTCCAACAGTCAGCATGTTAAGGAGGGAGATCTGTCTGATCTAGCTGGCAGAGCTGAGGAACTTAAGAAACAAGGCTTAAGTGACTTGGATCTCGACTCATGCGAGGTGTCAGATGATTGTAGGAGGAAGATGTGTGAGCTCGCCCTAAAATATTCTGACATCTTCTCCAAGCACAAGCTCGACTGTGGCGAGGTGAAGGACTTTGTCCACAAGATCCACCTAACGGATGACAGGCCTTTTAAGCTCCCTTACAGACGCATTCCTCCTGCACACTATCAGAAGCTCAGAACAACTTTAGATGAAATGGAGGAGAAAGGCATTATCAGAAAGTCAACCAGTGAGTTTGCCTCGCCGCTGGTCCTTGTGTGGAAGAGGAACGGAGAGCTGCGCATTTGTACTGACTTTCGCTGGCTCAACGGACGGTGAAGGATGCGTTCCTTACCTCATCAGGAGGACTGCCTCGCTGCGCTGGGTGGGAACGCGCTGTTCAGCACCATGGACCTCACGTCCGGATTCTACAACATTCCTCTGGATGAAGACAGCAAGAAGTTCACTGCATTTGCCTCTCCTGTTGGCTTGCATGAGTACAATAGACTTCCGCAGGGGCTTTGCAACAGTCCGGGGAGTTTCATGCGGATGATGATGAAGATATTTGGGGACATGAACTTCATGAGCCTTCTATGTTATCTGGATGATCTGCTGGTCTTTGCGCCCAGTGAGGAGGAAGCAGTGGCTAGGCTTGAAAGAGTCTTTGAGCGGTTGCGAGAGCATAACCTCAAGCTCGCACCAAAGAAGTGCCACTTTCTACGCCTCTGTCCATTTCCTGGGCCATGTTGTTGATAGCAGTGGTGTGTCAACAGACCCTGCTAAAGTGGATGTCATTCAGCAAGTTTCAAAATCTGACTTGATGTCCCCAGATGGTCAGACCCCGTGCCCCAGTAAGATCAAGTCGTTTCTGGGTCTAGTAAACTGGTACCAGCGCTTTATTCCACACTGTTCTACACTGGCCAAGCCTCTAGTCCAGCTGACAGCAGGTACGAAGATCAGCAAGAACGCAAATGGGAAGAAGCGTAAACGCATGTGTGTCTACAGAAAGCTCACTGCTGCAGACTGGACACCAGAATGTGACCATGCTCTTCAGAGTCTAAAGGATGCCCTGCTCAACAATGTTGTGTTAGCTCATCCTGATTTCTCCAGGCCATTCATTCTGTCCACCGATGCATCTACTGATGGGTTGGGTGCTGTGCTCTCACAGATCGCTCCAGGCGAAGACCGTGCTCGCCCTATAGCATTTGCTAGCAAGTCCCTGAACAAGGCCCAGAGGAACTACGCTGCCCACCGTTTGGAGTTTCTGGCATTGAGATGGGCAGTCTGTGAAAAGTTCAGTCACTGGCTGAAGGGGCACGCTTTTACTGCCTGGACAGACAACAACCCATTGGCTCATATCCTCACCAAGCCTAAATTAGATGCAGTCGAGCAACGATGGGTCTCTAAGCTAGCCACGATTTTGACATAAAATATATCCCTGGGCCCAAAAATGTAGTTGCTGATGCCCTCAGTAGGAAGCCATTTGTTGGGAGGAGTGTTGGAGAACGCCTGATCAGCGAGCCATATGAACATCTGCTGAGGGAGACGGCGGCTTTGTCTGGAGGGGATGTTCAACAGGCCTTCAGAGGGTCGAATGATTGTCAAGCGACTCACAAAGTCTCCAGAGGAGGTGGGGGATCTCAGCCTGCTGTGGTGACACCCTCTGTCTGTTCGCTGTCTAAGGCAGAGGTTTCAGCCCTCCTGGATTGCCACAATAGCTGGGACACAGCTGCGAGACTCAGATCTGCTGTGCTGGTCAATCACGTTCAGAGTATCATGTCCTTTGGCCAAGACACATTGCCATCTATTTCCAAACAGGACCTCAGAGAAAAAATGATGTTGACTTGGCAAGAGTGCTGCACTATGTCGAGCGCCATCGCAGACCGTCAAGGAGGGAGAGGCCGAATGAACCTGCGACTGCTTTGAGACTACTAAGGCAGTGGGATAAGTTAGCAGTCATGGATGGTATACTCTACCGTATATCCAAAGACCCAGTCACTGGAAAGAAGAGACATCAATACGTGGTTCCTGTGTCACTAAGGGATGATGCTCTGCGTGGATGTCACGATGATGCAGGTCACCAAGGCCAAGACAGGACATACTCTCTTGTGAAGCAGAGATTCTACTGGAGTTCTGTGGAGCGTGATGTAAGAGAGCATGTCAAGCGCTGTTCCAGATGTGTGATGGGCAAAACACCTGAGCCAGATGGCCGTGCGCCTCTTGAAAGCATCAAGACCACAGCACCGATGGAATTGGTGTGCATAGACTTTTGGTCTGCAGAGGATTCAAAGAACCGCAGCGTTGATGTACTGGTCGTGACAGATCACTTTACGAGGTTGTCTCATGCCTTCCATTGCCCTGACCAAACAGCCAAACAGGTAGCACGGAGGTTGTGGGACAACTTCTTCTGCTACTATGGTTTCCCCGAGAGACTCCACTCTGATCAAGGTGCAAACTTTGAGAGTGAACTGATAGCGGCCCTTCTTCAGGTTTCAGGTGTCAAGAAATCGTCCGCAACATCTTATCATCCGATGGGGAATGGGTCAGCTGAAAGGTTCAATCGTACCTTGGGAAACATGATCAGGACTCTCCCACCTCGTGCTAAGCAAGCCTGGCCTCAAATGTTACACACCTTGACCCTCATGTACAACAGCACCACTCATGAGACGACAGGTTTCTCCATTCTACCTAATGTTTGGTCGTGTTCTCGGCTGCCAGTCGATGTTCTTTTCAAGTCTGCCCTAAGAGATGACAGCCAAGCTTGCTCCCAAGTTATGTTGAGGACTTGAGGAAGGATCTCCATGAGGCTATGTTGCTGGCAGAGAAGAATGTCAGTGCTGAACAGAGACGGCAGACTGATGTGTACAACCGTAGGGTCAAGGGGTGGAGATTGTACCCGGCGACAGGGTCTTGTTGGCTAACAAGGCAGAGAGAAATCGCAAGAAGTTGGCGGACCGATGGGGTGATGTTGTATATACTGTGGTCAGCAGCAACCCTCAGACTCACACCTTTGAGGTTCGTAATCCAGTCTCCGCCAGTCAAAGATTGTCCACCGCAACTTGCTTCTGTGTGTGAATTTCTTGCCAGTCCTGCCTGAAGTTGAAGATTCTCCTTCGCTGGTCTCCTCTTCTGCTCCTGATGTGAGTGATTCTGTCAGAGTCCCATATCAGTCCTCCACACAACTTGATGTGGCCTCTTTGCACTCTTCTTGTGATCCCAGTGTGAGTGGAGCTATGGATTTCCCTTCTGCCCCTGAGCCTCAGCCTGAAAGTGTCCTCATGCCAACTAGTGGGCACAGTGAACATGATGTTGTGGATTCTGTCTCTGCCCAACTGACACGGGCCAGCTCTGCAGTGGACAATACTGCTCAGACTCCAACATTGGGTGTCTCAGATTCCTGTGATGACCCTGGATCAGCCACCTTCAGTTGTTCTGTCTGCAGTGGAGAAACCAGTAACAGGTTGTGACCCTGGACGCACATGTGTGGATGGACAAGTTTCTCCCACCGCCTTGTCCACTGACCCTGCTATGCTCACCCCTGAGATGAGTAACCTGAGTGGTCAAACCCCTGGCCCTAGTCGCTCCATTTCTACCCCTTCCTTGAGTGTTCCTGTTGGGGTTCCCAGTGGATCAAAAGACTTTGATGTGCTCCGGATGGTTCCCATGTTGCACCATCACAGCTCTACAGTACAAGGGCTGGTCGGTTAGTTCGGCCTGTTAACCGGCTTATTCAGTCTATGAATGTTCAGACTCTGCGGTCCAACATGTTCAGGACATGGGCCAGTTCTGTTTTTAGTGTGAACACCTTGCCTTAAGTTGTGTGTGGTTGTGAGGATGTCTTAATCCCCCCTGTCTATGTCTATATCTCTGAGCTGTGTGGTTCTGTGAATTGAATTTAGGGAGTGTATACAGGCACTTTTTATGTCACCAGTAAAGGGATTGTGATACAGCTGGCACTTCCCTCCTGGGTTCTTTATTGAAGGGCCTTGTGGCTTGACATGGCACATTTTTGTTGACAATGTGTGTTATTCGTTCAGTGTTTTGCTTATGAGATATGGTGGGGAAACCTTTGGTTTCACTCTGGATGTGACCGCTACTTGAAGTTTTCCGAGATTTGTCTATGTTGTGTAATTTTGCCGAATTCAGGGGAGGAGTATGTAACGAGTATGTATTTTTTTGTGTGAAGTTCGTCAAAATTCTTTGCAATGTTCCTGCATTGTGTTTTTTTTATCTGTTTTCATTTTGGAAAATGTTGACGTTTGTATTTACATGCAAGGCTCTACTTTATTAGTTTATGAAGGAAGACTTTTATTTTGAAGGGTCGTGCTTTGCTTTGTGACGGAAACCAGCAGCTCGTTCTCTTTGCTGTCTGGATTCCCATGAAAGGTATGTTGCATGCACAGCTCCGCTGTATATTTTTGTTTTAACACACAATACAGTAGTTTTAAGTTGAGCCAAGTGATGTGCAGTGATATGATAAGTACAGACATTTTCTGACACGGACACTGTAATATTTTTATGTATGACTTAGTTACGTCCGTGATAAAACCCTAAATCGTTAGCGATGCTAGCGTCATATTGGTCACGTGGAGACGGTAATTACTGTGTGTGTGTGTGTTTGTTTTGACTCATAGGAGCAAGAGCTGTGTTTGCCTGTGCACGCACCCTGTCTCATCCTGTGTTTCTGTGTATGCAGGTATGGATTTTGTGTTAGAAAAGTTATCTATTGATCTAGTAGGCCTTTGCATGAACTTTATATTGTATTTTTGTAATGATTTATTGTATATTTTTATATGTATTAAGAAAAGAAAAAACAGGTTCTCAGCTAAAACCACTGTATGAGTAAATGATGAAAAAACTATACGATCACCTTATGAGAGTTGTACAATTTCTTGCGCTCTTTGCTGTCTGGATTCCCATGAAAGGAGCAAGAGCTGTGTTTGCCTGTGCACGCACCCTGTCTCATCCTGTGTTTCTGTGTATGCAGTGTAAGCAGTAAACGCTGATGAACCTGAATCCTGAGTCGTCTCATCATCCTGCCAGAAGTGTGACAGAACAGAGGGGGTTACATATATATATATTCATACACATTTATTTTCTCCTTTTCTCTCTTTTTTTCTCCCTCTTTTATTATTCTGAATTTCATGAAATGAGAGAAGCCGGATATATACTCAGTATTGGATGATGAGGCTGTTTGTTGTTGGCTTGTAAGATGTGCATCACACTTCCAGCTGCCATCAGATTAAGTTTCCTTTATGAAAAACAACTTTAATACAACATTAGATGTTAAGGGACAGCTAATATACAGTAAATACAAATGTTTATGCTGGTTCAGACTGTTACATTAAAAAGTGATTGCTGTGATTGTTTATTGCATTAAAATGTGCCTCTGAGGGTTTGGTGATGTGTGCGCACATGTGCACCTGTCACCACATTACAGCTTCAGAGGGTGCGATTTGCCTGCGCTGAGAATAGACCAGGTTGGAGCTGGTGAGCTTTCAGGGCACCTTCCGCACAGTTTTTTGGCACAAAATTGTCACTGTGTCAACCTAAATCTGTGGGCACCTCCCCGGTGCGCTGTCACACCCATCCCTATGCAGTTGGTCTACGAAATTGCCAAATTAACACTACGCGGGGTGCGCCAGGCTCCGCGCACCCTGTGCCACTCTGCGCTGCTCCCCAAAATTAGGGCCCAATGTCTCACTTACCAGTCACTAGGGTCAACGCCATACTAAATAAATGAATGAGGTGGCTCAAACACTGTCTTTAGAGCTACAGCTTTAGAGACGGTGCTGGGTACATACAGTATGTTTCACCAGCTTTCTGTGCCATGATGACCAGCTTCTGTTGGAGGCCATGACTGCTGACCAGTGTCCAGGTTTGTGCTAAAAGCCTTCACACTGAGCGACATGCTCTGATCTCATTTCACACCCTTTCTATTGTGACAGGGCTCAGGCCAGCTTGGTGGGGAGATGTACTTGCTCACTTTAATTCTGTCTCTGTGTTGGTGTTTGGACAGCACATATGTTCCTATGTGTGCATTTTGTGTGTGTGCGAGTCTGTGGTTGTCATTCTGGCATGGTAGCCGTTGATAAAGGCAGCTACGCCTCTCAGTTTGATTTGTGACGCCCAGAAAATTCCTCTTTGTGGACCAAGAGTTTATCCACATGCCTGCTTCTCTTTGCTCACTCTGTGGGCGAATGTTTTGCAAATCCAATTTAGGACTTGGAAAACAGATTTCTGTCTCTCTAAACTAATCTGTTTGGATTCTGTGCCGATGCATGCTTGGAAGCAGGAACTTTATATGGATGCCTTTGTGTAGAGATTAATGTCTTACTTTGTAGAGAATTCAACTCAGCAATCTCCAACCACTGGGCTGTGGACCAGTACAAGGCCATGGATCATTCGGTACCAGCCATACTCAGACTAAATATATAATTTGATTGTGTGTTTTGACAATAATAGTCTGTTGTGAGTGTGATTTTGGAAAAATAACTGGATTCTCTCACATCCATCTGTGCATCTTGGCTGTAAAGACTTTACACATGGCTCCTTGTCTCATTCACAAGTATGATGACCGAAAAACAAAGACATTAGATATATCGTTTCAGTTCAACCTTGCATCTGGATACTTTACCAGATGTGGCATGAGTAAACTCCTTCATACTGGCAATGAGCAATGTGTGGTACTGGAGACAAACCAAAAACACCTGAGAGAGCTCAGGCCACATGCTAAGACATGGACCATAATAACCATCAATAGTAAAATCAGATCAGCTCAGAGTGATGTCAGGTGGGAAGAAAACATGCTTTCTGCAACAAATATATACGGTTTTTAAATAATTTCCCTTCATACACCAACTTATTTCCCTATGTAACAGAGTAATGTGCCTTATGGTACAGCTGTCTATGATACGGGTATCAATTTTCACAGTAAAAAGACATATCCCAATATTAGTGATATACAAAGCAGAACTACACCTAGGCAGATCTTAACAGCAGGGAGGCCCATGTTTTATGGTAGTTGTGTGACTTATCCAAACTCTTATTGTAAAAGGAGGGAAATGAGTCCCAATGACCTTAGCCTTTGTTCTTAAATTTAAAGAATTGTTGAGATATCCCAAGGGTATGTAGTTGACCTTATCCCAACAGAATTAGACCAATTTGTCCCTGAGTCAAAGTGGGTGTTGGTGCAAAACTTAAAGACATTCTCAGGAAATGAATATGGTGCCTTATGGCCTTTAAACTGTAACCCTCAAATGTGCAAAGTCTGACTTCATGCCCTCAAAGCTTTCCTGAGAGTTTAATTTTGCAAGCACAGGATGATTGTTAACTCCATTACTTAACTTTGACTTTTACTTAACTTTTATGGCATCCAAATGTAATAAATTTGGGTTATGGTGGATATTTGTGAAATGAAAGAAATTCATTTAAGCTTTTTGTTGTAATTTCTGGACCATGTTCACGAGCAATAACCTGACATCCCAGATGGACCGTTCAATACTTACATTAGTCTGTCTTGTAAAGAGCCCACAGAAAGTGTTTAAAAAACTTTTCAAAAGCTACAGATACAGATTTTCTATTTCTACAGATAATCACGTGCATGGACACTACTGCCAAGGTGTAAGGGACAGAATGTGTCACTTTGTAAAAGACACTCCCAGCAAAACATGTGGCATAAAAATATATATTCTATAGAGAAGTTTGTGCTGTTGTGTTTTTCATTTAATCAATAAAAGCGAGCTTGACCTTTTAAAACTGCTTATGAAGCTGTTAGCATCCATACACATTTTGGTACAAGCAGTACTTGCCTGCTGTCCTAAGGCAGGAAACTCCCACCTCTACCTGCTCTGAGGGATGCTTGTTTTGGACTGCCTGCCTGACAGACAATAAATCAGGCAGATCCATCTGCACTGCAAGGTCACACAAGCAAAGGATGAACATGAAAGTATTTGACCTTGATCTGCATCCATTACCTTGAATTCAAACTGGGTCGTCCTTGGTTCCCAGAGAACATTTGTGCAAGGTTTGGAGTTTGAAGAAATCCCTTGAAGCATTTAAATGATATTGTGTCAACAAGGTGATCATAAGACTAAACGGCTTGAAACATGAACCCACCACCTTCAGAATCCCATCAAGTCACCATTTGGTATTAAAAATATACCTATACAGAGTTTTATTGGACATTTATATGAGCATTCATGAGATATGACCTTTTACAGAACAATAACTGGTCATTAAGTCCCATGACCTTCTGTACTTGAATCACTCTTGAATCAAAGTTAAAGGTAATGCAAAGTCTAATGTAGCAAATCTCAGAGACTGATCTAGGATATTGCCTTCTTAAACTAGTAATGGCAGCAAAGATACTTTAACATGACCTCTGATCCATAAGCCCCAAAATATGCTCCTCAGTGTTTTTGTGTGCAAAGTTAGATGATAATCTCTTCAAGCTGACAGGTAATATCTTGTTCACAAGACTCATTCTTACTGCATCATATTGCCTTGTCAATATAGTTTTTTAAGTAGTTGTATCCTATAAGTGGGCTAGGCTTTTGGTGGCTCCATTTACTGCCATGTCCCAGGTACTATCCATTAAAGTTCGCTAGTTCCTTCATTTGCACTCATTTTCAGTAGTGTCTTGGGCCTCTGGCAACCTCACTTCAGAAAACCTGAAGATCTTTATGTTGTTTTTTAGATATGTCACTCCACAAGCCTAGAAAGGCCATGAGGCTCCATAATCTTGTAAATACTGCTGCCTGTGGGCTGCTTCACACAGCTGCTTTTCTTCCTCTTTCTTACACAGTATCACAAATATTCTTAATTGTTATCAGATATTGAGGTTGAATCTCTCAGTCCTACTTACTAAAGAACTCGTGACACTTAGCTAAATGTGTTTGAGATTATAATGTGATCATAGCAGCTACTTGACACTGAAAGAGCTTTGTGAATGTGTATTTGTTTAGAATTTTTGGTTATACCTCAAAAAACACAAAGGCTCTATATGTAATGGCCAACTACCGATGCCACTGTCATAAAAACGTGCTAATGTATGAGGTTTCTCACATAAAAAAAAGGTTAAAGCAGAAAAGGTTCAGGGTGTGAATGCGTTTTTCCATTTATTTGTTTCCTGACATCAGAGGTGTAGACTGTCAAAACAAGCTGTCGGCGTTATGAGTAGAAGAGATTTCGCTGTGTTTGAATCATTGATGGTTTGACCACTTGACCTGCAGGGGTTAAATTAACGGAGCATAAGTGATGACATGCTGTTAAGCTCTTTAAAGGTCCTTATGACAAGTCAAGGGTCAATGTCATGCTTACACAGATACATCCTGTTAAGTGTGAGGCAATTTCATTAGAGATGCAAGTGAATCTACAGCTGAGCCATTAAAGTAAGGTATGTGTCGATGTGTTCACGTCTTATCTTTAAATAGGCAGAGTGTCACAGATAGGGTGTGCGTGAAATGAAAACAGGATTTTATCTAATCATAGTGGTTCCCCTCTCAACATAAAGGCTTTTTTGCTTGGCTGACACTTAATGGTTATTGTAAACGAGGATCACTATGTTTACAAATGTTCTGACATGAAATTAACAGAAAATAAAGTATTTTCTACAAAAGAGTTCAAATTAGAACAGTGATTTAGCAGATATTAAAGTAAAAAAGTTTATTGGGGTTGGTCTACAGTTTGGATTTTTTTGTCCTTGTATCATGTAGTCAAACTTTACCGTAAATTTGGACACTATATTTCTATCCAGTTGGAGTTGGGAAAATGAGCTTATGATCTGTCCAACAGAAGAGAAACAAACTCCCAAGAGGCCTCTCTTACCAAGGCCTGGCAGCAAATCTGGAGCTGATTTGATGTTCCATTGAGTCTGAAGCAACTTCAGTCATCAGCTTTTGCACAATAAGTTCTTTCAATTCAAAACTGCATTGTACTTAATTGGTAACAAGTCCTTGGCACAACCAAAGGCATCTTGCGCTTTTTGTGATCTGCCCGTACGGCTTCAGCCTGCACTGACATCTTTGATTGAGGCCTGGCGTTTATGCAGACTGCCAAAATGAAAAAGCTTCTGCTAGGATTGCATTCATATTCCAGTCGGGCAAATACATCACCATGAGTTTGATTCAAGAAATCAATCCCTCCTGAGTTAGCCTTGGTTTTGTATTTTTTTTTATTTTCATGTCACTTCATCGCCATGTGTGTCTCTGTTTATTCCCCTGAGGTCCAACTGTGTTTCTTTTGTGTTTCTAGTCAAGGCTGGATTCTTCTATTTGTTACTCGAGTTCAGTCTTTGGTATTCTCTGTTTTATTTTGTTCCTTGTTCAACTATTTGTAGCCATTTTCAAAGTTGCTTACTACATCCAACAGTCAAATGCAGTATGCAGTGTATACTGTATACTATGTTTGGTTTTAGTGTGTAGTGTGGCTGCCAAACGGCTGTTTTTGTCAGATTTTACTTTTCAAAATGTGTTTTAAGTGCCAATGAAAATGCAGTTTGTTTTAAAAACATGAAAAGGGATGTGTGCTTTCCCTCCCCAATCCAATACTTTTGTTCATTTTTTCTGTTGGTCTAGAAAAAAGACTTAAATAAACAACATTTGCATTAAAAACAAATTCTCTTAATGTTGTTCTTTATTAAAGTGCTTTGGATATCTTTCTGGCCTTTGACAAACTATTATTTGTTGGGATTGACAGGATCCTATCTGAATCACTCCTCAGCCTCTTTTTTTTCCTTTTACTAAAAATTAAGAAAATTCCTTAATCTTAAGAGCAATGTAGTGGACTTGTGACATGCTAAGTTTGTTGCCACAGAAACATTTAAACAGAGCCAGTCTTAGAATATGAATACACTGGGCGCGTGCTGGCTGTGTGCATGTCCAGACAGTCATGCTCTTGTTACTAACACTAATGTGCAGCTTTGCTGCTGTAACAGCCCCATCTCTCTTCACAAGTTTATCTCAAAGATAGCCAAAACAAATATCTGGGCTTTCTAAATGTCAAAGACAAAATACAGGTAAGGGCTAAAGTAACACCTCCAGCAGTCAATCCCAGCAAATTTGACAATTGTCAGCAAAAGATACTTTCTGTTAAAGATGCTATGAGGAGTGTCTAAGTAATTACAAAAAAGTCTCACTTTTAGATATATGCCTGATGGAAATACACACTTTAAGATGAGTTTTGTAGCATCAAAGTAGGTTATCTATAAATGCTATTCCTTAGCTTTGCAGCCGGGTCGGACAAGACTGGCCTGGATACTCAACTTCAGGAACAAGACAATTAAAACCAGAGCAAATTTATATTATTCAGACACGTCTTAGAGCACCGGTAGTAGCGACATATAGCTGGCTACAAAACTACCATACTAAGTTTTGCAAAAATTGTCACGTCTTTGGTGCGTTCCAGTTGTAGTCAGAAGTAGGAATTTCCGAGTTCCGAGTAGGAAGCTGCAACTGGAACGTCCCCCAAAGTCGGAATTTCCTACTGGGAACTCGGTGAAACCTCACCACCCCCGAGTTGACAATCAAAGATGGATGCCCCCAGTGTGAACAGTTATTTAGCTCCTGTAATAATCCATTTATTTGCACTTCTGACTGGGGTGTGTCGCTCTAGATCAGCTGTATACATAGTATTGTTAGACTTATATTTACAAAAATGCTGCCATAGTGATAATCACATTCTTCATGTGATATTTGTGAACAACAATGCAGGGCGTGCTAACAACAGCTAACAATAGCCTGGTAGATCGGCATGTTTTTTTCAGACTTCAACTGGAACGCTGATAAGTCGGAGATGATGTCACTCCCAGTTCCGAGGTTACTGGAACGCAGCATTACGACAAAAAAACAAAAAACAAAAAAACAAAAAACAAAACACAGCATTACGACAGTGGCCGCGCGTGCTCATGGGTAGCAGAGGTAATAGATTCTCCTCATAGCACCTTTAAGGTAATCTTAGAATTGAGAGGCTGAGTAGAAGTCTACATGTTAACTTTAGATAGTTGTGGGAATAATCAAACAGTTTCTAACTAGTCATCATTACAATTTGCTTTTATACTTCAGGACTTCCTCATCAATCTCCTCCACTGTGGTGAGATGTAGCTTGTGTGAAATAAAATAAAAGGCCCAAGAAAGCAATCATGGAAAACAGGAAGTGGAAGTTGTTCATATGTGAGTTGATTTACACAAATTGTCTTGAGCAGTAGAATGTCTGTGGCTTTGTGAAACACCAGCATAATGCTGAAACGTGACAATGCAGCACAGCATCAGTTGTCAGAAATGCTGTAAACACATAAAAATAAGGGCTGTCACTTTAGTGCATTAATTAGATTAATTAATTAAAATGCAAATTAATGCATGAAAAAAAATAATTGCAAGATTAGTTATAGCACACAAACGTTTTAATATTGTCCAGTTGAAGGACCCGTACATGGCAGTGTCTCTTCACACATGTGTCACTCGTCAAATCAAACAAAGCCCAGGTAACAACAGGAATGGCATATTTAAGACTGAAGATGACTGCGACATTTGAGTCTTTCTGCGAGTCTTCATGTTTCAGCGGCGTGGCAACTGTGTGGGCGTTTGGGTACAACTGATGTTTTTTACTCCTCATTATTTTATTTCTGAATTTATATTTGTACTGCATTCTTAATAATGCATCAGGCCTAACTGGTTTTCTGGATGTCTTCAACCTTTTTCTTGTTTTGAATTTGATTTATGAAAGACACTTAAAGTGTAATTTGAGTTGCCTGATTGAGCTTAGAATTTTCTGGACGAGACGCCCTGACTTTGGTTTTATTTAGTCACAAATAAAAATGTAGATTTACAAATCTTCTCTTCTAAGTGTATTGATTCGATTAGTCATGCACTACAATTTTGTGATGTCCTAGAATTCAAATTCTTTATTTGGGGACTTTAAGCAGATATGAGATTAAAATGTGATTAATGAGATTAATTAATTAAAAGTCATGTAATTAATTCGATTAATTTTTTAAATCGTCTGACAGCACTAATAAAAATAGATCTGCTTTTTTCACATGGGAAATTATCACAACATGAAAAGAGAACTGAAAAAGAATTGAACTGATCAGCAAAATCAGTGATGGAAGGTAAAATCTTTTGAGGATCCATTTCTAGATTAAAGCTATGGTCTACGATTTGGAAGCCTGGTACATCTTAATAACACTGTTTATAAGGCCGTTATGGTCCTATGGTCCGATCTACGCAATATAAAGACCAAAAAGAATGAAAAAAATCCATTCAGTATATCCGCTGCAAAGCAGCATAATAGTTGACCAATCCGGGATTGGTCT
This sequence comes from Scarus forsteni, assembly GCA_036419115.1. Lineage (NCBI taxonomy): Eukaryota > Metazoa > Chordata > Actinopteri > Labriformes > Labridae > Scarus > Scarus forsteni. The sequence goes on along the minus strand of JAZDUH010000386.1, from coordinate 9,170,087 downwards.
GTGAGTCCATCCAATCCCCTGTCACCCCTGCTTCACACCGTCCCGCCTCCTCTCCACTACCTCCGTCATGTACCGGTGAGCAGCTAGCTGTACAGCTACTGAAGCGTCATGGAGCCGGAGAAGACCAGCACTGAAACCAGGAGGCTGCTTCTGCAACGGGTAGGCTCTGTCAATAGATTTTAGCATAAGTTAGCTACTCATCGTTAGCATTGTAAACTGAGCTGGTGAAGACTCGCCGAGAAACGTAAATCCTTGCCCACAATCGGCTCTGCTCTGATCGGCTAACAGCGGCGAGGCCAGACCCGCTTCACCACCGGTCCAATTGAAATGGCTACCACTGTGTGTTACAGGGGGATGACTGTCATGTTTGTTACTTTCAGCTATGAGAAATCTCATTTATCTTCAATGCCAATGAATATTTTCTGCCGGCTGGCTTCTTGCTCTATCGGAGGGGGCGTGTTGTTAGGAGGCGACACGAGCTGGGGGGCGGGATCTTAGAACACGAAGGGGAGGGGTGAGTGAAGGGGGGGCAGGCTGCGTTTTTCAAATCTGTCTCAACAGCCAAACTGGTTTTCAGATTGTAGACCCTAGCTTTAAGGGTGAATCCCAACTCTACTCCTCAGCCCTCCCCCTTCACCTTAACCCTCTGTTTTGAAGGTCACAGTGAAGGGGTGAAAACACACTCCTGAGAAACAAAACACCACCTGATTCTTGTTACGTCATGTGATGTAGGCAGATGTGACAATAACCATAGTTAAGGCTAAATAGATAGCTCATTATAATGAAAATGTTTAAAATACTACCAACAATTCATAACATTATTAATATTTACTTGAAAAATTAATAATAACTTAATGTTAAGCACTTCCTTTGGTCTCCACTCTGCCTTGTGTCAGTGGATGCAGTGTATTATGGGAAATTCTCACGCCCCTTCATTTCAAGTAAGGCCCCACCTGTCTTCATTTCGAGGGCTCTGTAGCCCTTGGTCTTTTCCCCTACGGGAAATGGGGACACCACTTCATCAGACAAGAACATGCAAAACCAAGGGGCAAGGGGGAGAATTGGGATTCACCCTTCATCTTGACAATGTTATTTTGGCCTCAGGTTAACTTCTAAACCACACTCAGGCTTTGTTCCATATATTATGCTTTAATCAATCATTGCATGATGTTTTATCAAAATATTATGATGCTGTTAAGGTATCCAAAAACTATGTGGAAACATATATATATATATTTTTTTAAATGCACATTAACTTTAATTAAAATTTACATTTTAACAACACCACAGAGGAAGTGGCATCACAGTCTGAATGTATTAAAATCAAAAGATGCTGTGATCCACATTAAACTAAAAACTGCAAATGAGCTTGTAGATCTTACACATGGCATATTTAATACACCCCAAGAGCCAAATTCAAAATGTTTTCAGTTTGACAGGAAAATCTCAGAGGGATGCATCCCAAACACCGGGTACACTTTTGTATCTAAACTGTCACGTATAAATATGTGCTCAGAAAATACATATTCCCTCTTCTTTAACTCCTGCTCTTACGTATACAATGATCCACTCTTCTGGTGAACATTAATGACACTTTGAAGCACAAAAATGTCCTTATGTACTTATACTCAAATTCAGATGATATTTCAAAACAAACCAAAGTAAAATTTGTGGTTTGATATTCTGATATCTTTGCTTTGCAGAGTCATTACTGCTTTTGAAGCTTTGCCTTTTTGTCTTGAGAGAGAAATATCCAAAAAAAGCCTGCCTGCCATTTCAGAGATTCAGACACTTACTGTTAATAATTTATGGTCATTAGAAATGTTACAATACTGGGACACATAAAGAGCCAATCTTTATTCATTCAAATAGAGGTCACCAACACTAGGTGTCTTTCTTCTGTAGATTCTAAATTGCTTCTCTCCCTCCGTCTGTCTCTCTTAGTCTCTCCTTCTCCACCCACCGTCTCTCCGTGTTTGAGAAAGTCGGCTGAATTTAAATGGGATAAATCATAAATCTGATTATCTGAATATTCTCTGTGATCTGGAGGGCAATATGGAAGAAAGGTGATGAATTGAAAATGATGAGGAGACTTCTTTCATTTTTTTTAACTGTCTGTCTTCCCATCCACCCCCCGTCAGGAGTTTAGTTGAATAATTTACCAGCAGGGCGATAATATGAGGTACTTCATTAGATGGAAAAGCTCTCCGGTGTCAACCAAGATGTCTCCTAATTGAGAAGCCGCAGATGAATCCTGATCAGGACTGTGACGCTCGCACAGGTCTCCATACATATTGCCACAGAGTTTTCATTTTTCCGAAAATGGTTATTAGCTCCCTCATAAGGATCACTAAAGGTGAGAGAATTATAGTTTTATCTTTAACTAAGTGAGGTTTTTGATAAAGCTGCATGAGAACAGTTAGCCCATGGTTCAATATGTTGCTGTGTTTTTCGGTCACAGTTTGGTTCAATGTGGCACTGAAAACTCAGAGACATCATCATTTAAAATCTATTCTTTGGCAATTTAGTCACATACACAGCATCAGTAAGAAGAAGGAGCAGAAGCAATAACTCTGAATCCCTAAAGTATTTTTTATATCTTACGTTTTTCCAAAAAAGAAAAAAAGAAAGCTCATTCTTGATTTAGAAAATATATTAAGAAAGATGCTGAAAAATGTATTTATGCATTACTCATGGTGATGAATTTATTGTATCAGTAAGATTTTAAATAGTAAACTGAATTCCTTGCAAAGGTGATACATAAATATGTAAACTTTAACTGCACTTGGTATTTTAAAGGGGTCAAATGAACACTTTGCAAAAACAGACTGAAACCTGTGCTGGTGTCTCTTGGTGAGGCCAACACAACGAATTTTACAACTGATTTATGTATTTATTTAGGGTGACCATGCTACCTCTTGTGCCTGGACATGTCCTCCTTTTTGATGGTAAAATTATGTCTTTATGGGATTTCATAAAATTCTCTAAATTTTACAGTGTTACAGGTTTTTTCAGCTTGTTCTACAGACAAAGCTGTCACCGGTGACAGAAAAATAAATGCATGATGCAATATAATGTAACTCCAAAATATCCAAATAATTCCAACAGATTCTACTAGCTGTAAAGCAGAACTTTCTATTGATGGTACCTTAAAGGAAAAGTTCGGTTTCTGCAGCTTTTACATTGTTTGTAGAATGAAGAACAACAATATACTCACCCAGAAGGCTTTCCTGATGCAAACGGTGCTTCGGGAGATATTTAGATCCAAAATCGAGCAGCGGACACCGATATAATGGTAGCCTGTAGGGCATAGATCGCCGCTCCTTAAAAATGCATTAATCGTCCAATAACTCATGTTTTTCACCAATATTCCATCATGATTCGCGCCAAATGGACCACCATTGCAGTCTGTGTCTCTCCACACAGCCCTGTGTGGCTGAACTAACCTCTGAACTGACGAGTTTGTTTACATGCTCTTCGCGCATGCGCAGTACTCTCTGGAGCGTTGCGATCGCTTCCTCATTTCTATTAGCTCCTTATCTGTATACTGTGGCTCCAAACTGTAAGGACGTCCATCATATTCAAAGTCCTCCTCCACAACATCTTCATCCCATTGACATTCGTCCATTTTGCACAAAACTGGAAGAAGAAAGTTGATTTGTAGCTGCCGATCTTCCCCTGAAACAATGAGCCGCACTGCGCATGCGCAAAGGGCATGTAAACAGCTCGTCAGTTCAGAGGTTAGTTCAGCCACACAGCGCTGTGTGGAGAGACACAGGCTGCAATGGCGGTCCATTCGGCGCGAATCATGATGGAATATTGGTGAAAAGCATGAGTTTTTGGACGATTAATGCAGTTTTTAGGAGCGGCGATCTATGCCCTACAGGCTACCATTATATCGGTGTCCGCTGCTCGATTTTGGATCTAAATATCTCCCGAAGCACCGTTTGCATCAGGAAAGCCTTCTGGGTGAGTATATTGTTGTTCTTCATTCTATAAACAATGTAAAAGCTGCAGGAACCGAACTTTTCCTTTAAGGTAAAGGCTGGATTGTCTGTGGGGAGGGATGGGAAGTGAGCTGACTGAGACAGAGAGCAGAGGATTCAAAGACAAACATGAGTAATTTATCAGTGGTTTATCGGTATTTTCTGTGTAAATAATGTAAAAGCCATTGTAAATAATGCCAGAAGTATCATTCTTGAGTGTTGTCTTCTTTCTTTCTTCGTTTTCCATCATCTTTTTCATAATATTTTATGCTTAATGGATTTCATAAATTCAATAATGTGATAATACATAAAATTTAAATCACAATAATAGTAAATAAATAAGAATACAAAATAGGTTGAGTTTGTTTTGTCTTCTCAAAAGCATTGTACGTTTGTTTATAGAGAAGACCTGTTGAAAATTCATTTTTTCCATTTCTGGTAAGTACTAGGTCTGGGTTTATAAAATAGATTTAATCAACTTAAATCGATTTTCCTTTAACTGGTTCATAATCGATCCAAAGATCAATCTTTTAACTTGGGTAGTTTTTTCTTTTTTGGATGTGCAGAGAATGGTGTGATCAGCGTTTAGCATTGTTTTCTACTGAACAAGATCTCATGAGATGTTACTGCAAACAAACATGGTGGAAGCACTATATGGGCACCACTGGCAAGTTTAAAAGCTGATGTTTGGATGTACATTGGAGTTGGACAAAAAACAAGTAATATGCAGAAGATGCATTAATGTATGTCATTAATATAAGATTAATGTAACTGCTTTGGGTTTAGTTCTTCATGTAAAACAAGTTTTAATGATGTACCAGGTCAAAAGGTAACTTTTTAAATTCACAGCATTGTTTCAACTGAGATATCCCAGACTGATTAAATATCAAATTGAATCGTGAATTGAATCAGTTTGAGACCTTGTAATATTGAATCGAATCGATCCAAAAATTTTGAATCAATAACCAGCCCTAGTAATTATGCACCGTTTTAAGTATTTACAGCTTAATAATGACCAATACTTGCTAGCATGGTTTATCTTTACCCAAAACAAGTTAAGAAATCATTTAATCAAATGGAATTTTCTGACACATTTATTGACAAAAAAAAAAAAAGGCAGAAAAGACCAGGCGGCCATCTAATTTCCAAGTTGTAAAAGGTTAATTTTTTTATTTGAATAAAGCGCTGCACTGCACTGGCATTACTCCACTGTACCTGTGTGTGAGAATATTGAGCATCATGCTGCTGTTGAGGGTCCTCTTTTTGGGTTTTCAAGTTTCTCGTCATTTCTTCTCTTAGATCATTGTCAGAATGATATTTTAGAGGCAGTGTGGTTAGAAATGACCATGAGTAAATGATGATCAAAAGTCAACTGTGTGTTTTTTCTTTTATTCTTAGGTTTGGTGGATGAGCTAATAGATATAGTTATAATTATATATTCATACTGAGCTCTCCATGTAAAGTAATTTCTAAAATTTTAAACTGCCATAAAGACAGATGATTCCTGATCTCAGCATGTTGACTCACAGGGACAAACATATATACAGTACATGTTTATATAAAATTTAGATTTGCATCTCTATGATTATGTATTTAGAAGGAGTATATATGGACTAAACAGGGCTTTTTCATTTCAAACAAAGTTTTGGAATCATGCTCCCTCGACATTTTTGATCCTAGGGGAGACTAAAAACCAAACAGAGGTATCCAGTTCTCTGTTTCACGTTGATAAAGGTCAGTGTTGTAAAAGCAGTCCTAAGTCTGACCAAGGAATTATGCTGTCTGACACCTCTGACACTACCTGTGCCGCAACAGGATCAGTACATCCTGCAAAAAAAAGAAAAAAAAAAACCTGCGGCTGAACTGCCTTGCCACTTTCTTTCAAAGAAAATAAAAGCTTCAAATTTAATGGTAGCAATCCTTTTTACATTAGCCTGAGGATGCATTTCATTACAGGTTGTAAGGTCATCGGGCAGCGTCCACTTTCAAGCCTGATGACTTCACATTATTCAGTCTTACGCCATTAGCCTCAAAGGTTATTAGCTCCAAGTTTTAGGGCTTTATCAGAGTTTGAGGTTAATGAAAAGGAATGGCGTAGAGTTATTACATGGAATGGGTTCTTTGCTTGCTCTGTGGCTCATGCTACCATAAGACAAGCCTGTAAGAATTTATAGAAACACAAAAAAATTACTGACTGAGAAATGGTTGTGAATGGTAGATTAAATAATGTTTCATATGCTGTTATACTGTCCTCTTCATTAAGTCAAGAAATCATATGCTTAATGGGAGAAATAGAGGTAGGAGGAAAGGTTGAAATAAAACTGAAAACAGGAAACTTCTTGGCTACAATCAGTAACATCAACATTATTATTTTACAGCAGTAAGAACCACACTAATTTAAACCAGACTAAAAATATTATAGAACTGATGAGACAGTCTTTAAGAAAAAAAAACAAGATCTGCTTACCATCCAGGAATTGATGCCCAATAAAATACTCTTTTAATCAATTTAGTCTTTCAATATAGGAAACTTCAGTCTAAGCTCTTGTGCTTTGCTGTCTTATGTTCCTGCCTGTTGTCAAAGCACTTTGTAAACCAAAGTTTTTCCAAGTGCTATACAAATAAAGTTTATTATTACCATAAAATACCAAATAAACGCTGAGTTCCAATTAATCGCTGGTTTCCAAATAAACGCCAAGTGTAGCAGTACATTTTGACAAACAGACACGCATTCTAAATAAATACCCGGTGTAATTTATTCGGCACAGCCTAGGAGCTACGGTCGAAGATACAGAACACACATGTGAACGCTGAGCTCACAGCTGACAGTTCAGGCTTGAACAGAAACATTATCAGGCTGAACCTTAACAGTCCACATGGTTTATTTGTTTCTCTGGATGTCCTGTCAGCTTCTCCTCCCTCTTTATGTCAACAAAAGGCACGTTGGTGTACGGCGCTCTGTTTCACGACAGTGCAGTTACACTAAATGACCACAGAGGGCACTAAAGCGCAAAAGCCTGACTCTATCACACTAGGCCTTCACATATCCAAAGAAGAAGAAGTTGCCGCTGCAGGTTATTTGCCCTTAACATCAGGAGGCTGGACACGTTAGTTAGCGGTACATTGGTGCTTATCTCCATGGCCCCGGTGCAGCCAAAAAAGAGAAGTAAGACCTTAACTTAACTACTTACTATTGGTGAGATAGTTCCTTACCAGTTTTAAGAGTGTTTAGAGAGAGCTGAGTTGAAAGAAGACAAGAGTAAAACTACTAGGGCTGGGTATTGATTCAGATTTTCTGGATCGATTCGATTCGACAGAACAAGGTCTCAAAACGATTCGATTCACGATTCAATTCAATATTTATTCAGTCTGGGATATCTTAGTTAAAATAGTGCTGTAAATTTAAAAAGTGACCTTTTGACCTGGTACATCATTAAAAATTGTTTTAACATGAAGAACTAAACCCAAAGCAGTTACATTAATCATATTTTAATGATATGCATTAATCCATATTCTGCATATTACTTGTTTTTTTTGTCCAACTCATATTTTCCTTTGTACTTGTTAAATCTAAAATACTGTCCATCCAATCATCAGCTTTTAAACTCTCCAGTGGTGCCCATATAGTGCTTCACCATGTTTGTTTGCAGTAATATCTCATGAGATCTTGTTCAGTAGAAAGCAATGCTAAACACTGATCACACCAGACTAGCAGGGTTGACACCACAGGCTGCTTCTCTGCACATCCAAAGAAGAAAAAACTACCCAAGGTAAAAGATTAAAAGATCGATCTTTGGATTTTATGGATCGATTATGAACCAGTTAAAGGAAAATCAATTTAAATTTAATCGATTAAATCCATTTTTTTAACTCAGCCCTAATAACTACAGTACTGTAATCTTGCTGTAAGGGTGATATTCATACTGGTGTAAATAAATAATTTGATCACATTTACCATATTTTTTTGTTTTTTGCTAAGCAAGATTTTTGTGGGGAAGGAATTAAACGACTGTCCCAAATAAACACCTGGTCTGCTCAGTGATTGAAACAAATAAACGCCCCGGCAATTATTTGGTATTTTATGGTATTCTTATAATAGAGGAGGCTGATATTTAGTTTGACAAATCCTATGATACGAGATCAGTTTTCTGGAAAACGAAAATGATAATATTTCAGTAATGTAAGTATGTGCATCACGATTAGATTCATAAATCAACATGATGTCCAACTACATGGTACAAGCCACTGTATACACCTAATGAAACCTTAAGACAGGATCAAACAATACAACATAATCATCAGGGTTCAATACAAACAAATTATTCAATACAGAAGGATATTTTATAGGAGTTATTACACAAAATACCAATATCCTGGCATGTGCAACCCAATTATTGATGTGCTGGCTCAAATTTTTCTCAATTCTTTTATTTATTCATTTATTCTAAGTGCTGCAGGAGTGCATGAGGTCGAGGGGGTTACACCCTGCACTGACCATATAACGTGGCTCTCACTTCTTGTATCTGGCCCGTGGCCCGTTTCCTGTGCGTTTCTTTATCATTTCTATCCATGGTCTATCTCCACTGTCAATAAAAGCAGGTAGGCTAAAAGATAACTCGTTAAAGAGCTTTAATCAGATTTCTCTGTTAATTTGAATCAGTGACTTTGTGGCTCCATGGAGCTGCACCTAAATAAGACAGAGTAACACAGGGGAAGTTCGGAATTCAATGAATAATGGCTGCAGCTAACATAATTTAGCAGTGCTTATAAAATTTTTTGAGTCCCAAGAAGTCAAAAGAAAAATATCTCTGCTGCCGTTAGAGAGAGGATGCAGGGTGGTATAGCAGAGCTAACTCACAGTGAAGGGTCAACTCTTCATGCCACTTCTTATGCTGCATTCACACCGCAAGCAACTCTGTGATCAAAATCGTGTCGCCCACGGACGTATCATCGCGCGTCCATAAATACCTCATTTTGGTCACCGTTGCCGTCGGCTGTCTCTCAGTGACGTCACGTCCACTCGAGTTTTATCGCGATCATATCATATATCAAATAATAGGATGTATTAGCGGACATTATTCCAACTGTATCCTTTTTACTCTCTTATCAAACACAGAACACTGCAGCTGATGATACAGCAGCATTATCTGTGAGTTTTCTGCAGTCCGTCTAGGCGGAACTAATGTCCTCACTAACAAATGTTTCCCACACGGACATAAATTGCTCCTCTCTAGTCCGGATGAAAAACTGTCTGTCACGGGTAATGTCACACGTGCACACACCGCTGATTGCCTGTTGCTGCACAGCTACACAGGACATCGCCTGAAAAGATCAACTTTGTTTTTTTAACTTTGACATCGCGCGACAGATGAAGTGATCGTCTTGTATGCAGAAAACGCATTGTGGGAGGGTTAGCCCCGCCCCATCGCGGCTGTACATTGACTTTGCATGGAGAGTCTTCGCTGAGGTAGTACAAGTAGCGTCTGTTGTGTAAGCACTGGTCTCTCATTCAGGTAAGGAGGCGATGGGGGCAAGAGATGAAATCCAACATCCCAAGACAAACAAGGTCTCTGCTCTCAACAATATAGTCCAATGTAAGATCTCATGAGAGAAATGATAACTAAGATAAACTCCATGCCTCTGTGCAACATTTTTATTTAAGTGTGCAGCTGTCCCTTTTGTTTTTATGGAACGAGGGTTAATGCTACAGTTAGTGACAAAAGGCTTGCTGACCCGGGGTTTGGGACTCTGATACACCTTGATAGAGATGCAGGGCCCTAATTTCGTGGCGCAGCGCAGAGGGCGCAAGCCTGGCACAACCCGCGCAGTGTTAACTTCGTCCGGCGCACCGCCATGCGCTGCCAATTTGACAATTTGATAGACCGCCTGCGCAGAGATGGGTGTGACGGCGCACCAAGGGGAGGTGATGGCGCACCAGGGGGAGGTGTCGGCAGATTCATGTTGGTGCAGTGACAATTTCGTGCCAAAAACAGTGCAGAAAGTGCGCTGAAAGCACGCCAGCTCCAACCTGGTCTAACCTGGGCGCAGGGCGAAGCGCACCCTGCGCAGCTGTAATCTGGTGACAAGCGCACATGTGCGCACACGTCAACAAAGCCTCAGGGGCAGGTTTTCAGAGTGTCAGGCACATTTTAATGCAATAAACAATCACAGCAATCACTATTTAATGTAACCGTCTGAACCAGCATATACATTTGTATCTACATTAATTGTCCCGTCACATCTGGTGTCGGATCAAAGCCGTTTGTTGTAATGGAAACTTAACCTGACGGCAGCTGGAAGTTTGATGCACATCTTACAAGTCAACAATAAACAGCCTTAACATCTGATACTGAGTATATATCTGGCTTCTCTCATTTCATTAAATTCAAAGAAAAGAGGGAGAAAAAAGAGAGAAAATAAATGTATGTTACTCTGGATATACCTGTCATTTCCCATATTCCTCTATTTTAGTCTTTATTTTTAACGTGATCTAAATAGATAGAGTACATTATTGCAAGGAGGATGAGGAGGAGACACCGGGAGAGTATACAGTATATCACTAATGGCTCTGCTATTTGGCGATGACAAACCAGGAGTGCAGGTGGATCACAAGCATTATGAATGGATAAGACAGCTGCTGTGTAACTGCCAATTAATCTTTAATTAATGACAAAGGAACAGATTAAATCTGTCCCGGGAGCTGGCCCACACGGTGACGCGCATCCTGGCCGCCGATGCGGGCCCCGCTGTACATTCTCCTGCTGAAATGACAGCGGCTCTGACCGTCTCCGCTACTGGGTCTTTCCAGCACTCTGTGCCTTCTGTGGCGGGGATCATTTAGACCAATCAGACGCTGCTCCTCGGCCGCAGTGCATTTAAAGGCTAGGACAGGCGGTCATTTGATTGGTGAAGACAGCGATCGGCTGTGTCAAACCCATTTACGCCTCCGTCTCCTCCTCTCTCGATATGCGCTGAGGAGGCGTGGATGCGATGGTCTGCGCTGGTCTGCGCCATGAGTGGCACTCTCTTGGCACTGCAGGAAACTTGCAAAGTGCGCTGGTCACACCCTATCCGCGCGGCGAAGGCCGGCGCAGGGCAGGTGCGCCTGCGCTTGGTCTACGAAATTAGAGCCCAAACAGTCTACAGCGAAGGTGATTAGAGGGTATGTGCTTATACGTTAACAGAAAGTGGGGCAGGTATTACATCAGAAGCACCACAAGCTCTCATACTGAGCTCTTGTCTGTATCATTCAGGCAGACGCATCTGCCACGGGAACCTCAACAGACTTTAGTGACGGTCAGATGACGGTTATCAAGTGTCACAAAGACAATCTGCCAGCATGACCAAAATCTGGAAGCCATCTCCACCAATGCACCAATATTTATACTGGATGGTTTTAATAGCTGCATATTGACATCTGTGCTGCTACATTACCTGGGATATGCAGCATGCTTCGTATAAGGGTTAAAGACCACTGAGCGTTGCTATGGCAACATTAAAGCTGCCTGTAGGGCCATCATTAGGCCACCAACAGGTTATAAGACTGTTTCTGCTTTCTATGGAATCAGATTTGTGCCAATGGAATAAAGCAAAGCTTTCTAGAATAAAGCAAAGCTTTCTAGAATAAAGCAAAACTTTCTAAAACTCAAACGAATAAAATGGATTTAATCAAAAATAAAACATACTTAACCAAAAAAAATCTTGTCAAAAGCAAAAAATATCAGTCATTGTGAAAACTATTTGACTTTTTTTCTGAATTGTTTCCATTGCTTCATTCTCTATTCTCTCTCTCTTTTGGTTTTGCTTCTCGGTTTTTTGGTTTTGACTCCAGCTTCTTTGGTTATTCTTCTGGCACAAACCTCTCGTGTGGGCGGGTTCTATGAGGGGCGCGCTCCTATTGGCTGATGAGTTTTTGAGTATCACGGCTGTGAACCGGATGTTATTCAGGGCAGAGCACAGCGGGGAACAGCAAAGCAAAACAACCAAACGTGAGGAGTCGTGTGTCGTCCTGTGTTCGTGTTCTTCAAACATACCTTAGGTAAGTATTGTTCACTGCATGGTATCCAGAAAGGTAAAGCAGTTTTAGTAAAGTAAAGCTAAGTCTTGCTTTGTAGTGTACTATGCGTCCTCTCGTCTGTTGTGTTGCGGCCTCTGAACACAGAAGCTAATGCAGTCCGAGGTCGGCTCACGGTGCTGTGCTTTACCTTTCTGGATACCATGCAGTGAACAATACTTACCTAAGGCATGTTTGAAGAACACGAACACAGGACGACACACGACTCCTCACCGTGGATGTATTATTTGAACTGGATGCCGGACGGAAACATGTTCATGTGCTGGGGGGCTCACCTAGCGCATAGCATAGACATATGTACATAGACGCCTCATTGACTGGCGCTGCCTATTGGAGCTGACATAGCAACCGGCCGCCATCTTGGAGGGGTCTCACCTGCGGCCTCAGTGCCTTTATTATACTGAGAAAGGATTGTTATGCCCACCTATTCTGAGCATAACTCAGTGAATTTTCACCCGATTTTCACACGGATAAGGTTTTTACAAACAACAGAGATGCACTCAAAACAAAGGATGCTGTGACACATTAAAATACTTTTTATTATGCTCTTATTCTGTTGCAATGAGACAGTACAGTGAGACGAACAGACAAAATGTATGAGCGCCAACATTTTTGTGGTCATTATATACAGTATATACATATATATATGTGGTCATATCTACGTACATATAAGAAATTCACAATGCCAACTTCACACATTTGTAATATGATAGTTAATATTTTCTAAAATATTGTCATAATTATTATTTTAATTGTAGTAAAATTAATAACAATGATGGCATCATTGGCCAAAGTAATAATGAAATTAAAATAAAGTAGAAAAGCACTCTGAGAGGGCAGACCTCCGCCAGCACCACAGTCCTCTCTCATGTTGTGATTTTTACCATAAATATTAGTCCTACCTTTATTTCATGAAAATATTTAGATTCCTTGAGCATGAAAACATAGCATGTTCATAATGATATCTATTTTAGTTCAGTCATTCACGAAAATCACATTTTTCTTCATGGCGGATCCAGATGCTGATCTGGATCAACACCAAAATTGAATCAGTTCTTCCTTTTCCCATGCTGAACATTTCCTGAAATTTAATCAAAATCCTTCCATTGTGTTCGTGTTCTTCAAACATGCCTTAGGTAAGTATTGTTCACTGCATGGTATCCAGAAAGGTAAAGCACAGCACCGTGAGCCGACCTCGGACTGCATTAGCTTCTGTGTTCAGAGGCCGCAACACAACAGACGAGAGGACGCATAGTACACTACAAAGCAAGACTTAGCTTTACTTTACTAAAACTGCTTTACCTTTCTGGATACCATGCAGTGAACAATACTTACCTAAGGTATGTTTGAAGAACACGAACACAGGACGACACACGACTCCTCACGTTTGGTTGTTTTGCTTTGCTGTTCCCCGCTGTGCTCTGCCCTGAATAACATCCGGTTCACAGCCGTGATACTCAAAAACTCATCAGCCAATAGGAGCGTGCCCCTCATAGAACCCGCCCACACGAGAGGTTTGTGCCAGAAGAATAACCAAAGAAGCTGGAGTCAAAACCAAAAGAGAGAGAGAATAGAGAATGAAGCAATGGAAACAATTCAGAAAAAAAGTCAAATAGTTTTCACAATGACTGATATTTTTTGCTTTTGACAAGAATTTTTTTGGTTGAGTATGTTTTATTTTTGATTAAATCCATTTTATTCGTTTGAGTTTTAGAAAGTTTTGCTTTATTCTAGAAAGTTTTGCTTTATTCTAGAAAGCTTTGCTTTATTCTAGAAAGCTTTGCTTTATTCCATTGGCACAAATCTGATTCCATAGCTTTCCTCACAGACAAAAATGTTAAAAACTGAGAAACTCAAACTAAGATCAGTGACTGTGTAAGCTTGCCTCATCAGGGTGTTTTAATAGTGGAGTGGGGAGTGTTTGAAAGCACAGAAATGAACAGGCAGATGTGATAATCCTCTGTGTAGGAAAGTGATACCCACTATAAACTAAAACATTTACTAATACTAGAAAAGCACTTGGAGAGCACAGACCTCCGCCAGCACCACAGTCTTCACCTGTATTGTGATTTTCACCATAAATATTAGTCCTACCTTTATTTCATTGAAATTGTTAGATTCCTTGACCATGAAAACATACCATTAGCAACTGGATTCATAATGATATCTATTTTAGTTCAGTTGTTATTCACAAAAATCACATTTTTCGTCATGGCGGCCAGACGCTGATCCGGATCAACACCAAAATCGAGTCAGTTCTTCCTTTTTCCATGCTGAACATTTCCTGACAATTTCATCCAAATCAGTCCATTACTTTTTGAGTTATTTTGTTCACGGACGGACGGACGGACAAACTCTCCCAAAAACATAACCTCCTTGGCGGAGGTAAAAAGTAAAAGTTGTGCAGCTACTCACAGAAATAAAGAATGAGACTTGGCGTGATAGTAAATAAACGGTTGGCATTCACTCTCAACAGATCAGCTCTGCATACACCAGAGATTACGCAAATGAATTAACTTGATTTTCTGCACCCTTTGAGATCAGCAGTGACTCTCAGGCCCCCATCCACACGAAGACAAAACGCTTAACAGTTTCAAAAACGATCGTCATAAAGACAAAGGCGTCTCAGAAAATGTGTGCGTCTACATGAATGCACTTGATACGCATGAAAACGCTGTAAAACACATGCCAGACCTCTAGGGGTGCTGTAATGATATGACGGAAACAAGCGGAAACAGACGAAAAAACAGTGGGCATGCGCACCTGCAGCAAAAGTTGTAAACAGAGATTGTAAACAGAGACCACCGTAATGTGTCCTCGATAATTGTTTGCTCAACTCGGTGGTGATTGAGAAGGAGATTTTGCTGCAACAGGGATAGTAGGGTCACTAGCTTCATCAGCACATATGCTACACCATACGCCGCCATTGTTGTTGTCGATGTCGTGTGTGGTGCATGCGTGTCAATGAAGATATGAAACTATGACGTAAGCGTATCTGAAAAGTTGCTGAGAGCCAGTAATCACGGAGCTGTGTATACGGCATTTCAAAATCTTTCCACTCTGGAACCTGGTTTCAAAAATGATCGTTTACAGACCCCCAAAATGCCATCTTCATATGGATGATACCCAGATTTAGCAACACTTATGCGTTTAGACCTTGGTTTGTCTTCGCATGGATGGGGCCTCAGTTTGGGCTAAAGCAGGTTTGACAGTGGGTGGAAGCCCGATTATTTTAACAGCTGAAGAAGTGCAAACCTTCTCTAACATGAAAATATGAGATCAAGTTGCCCTGATGAATTAGAAGGGAACACGCTTCAGAAATGCTCTGAGCAACGAGGACACGTAAATGTGTTCACAAAAGTCCTACTGACATTAAATTTGCAGTTAATACCAGCATCATGGAAAATATAAAAAAATATCAGTGTGGAACGCGTCAGCAGCCCCACTGTGATGTTAGACAGACTGGTGTTATGGAGGTGCTGTGAAATGTTTTGAATATGTTATTTTATCTCTCCTAAAATCTGAAACCAATTGTCATATGGATCCTTTTCATTTTACAGAGAAAACACCAACCACATTTACAAACATCTTGGCATCCAGTCGGGTTTATGGGACCTTGATTTCTTTTCTGCCTTTAACACTTTAGGCTGTGAAGTTTGTGGTGTATGTGTAACGCAGGGTTCACACAGGACGCGCCGCGCACAGCAGTTTCGGATCGGCGCCCGTGTTAACCTATGTAACTGTTCACACAGCACGACGAAGCCCCGCGCGCGTAACGACTCGCGCTCTGGAGCGCCTCCGCTCTGCTTCTCTCTATTTTTTCCGCGAGCCGCGCGAGCCAGTTATAAAGTTTGGACAGAGCAGATCGGACCAGACAGAAAGTCAGGAACAGGAAAATCTTGTCAATTTTCAAAATAAAATAGATTTCAATAAATTAGTTTAAAAAAAAAAGGATTTACAGTGTTGCTTGTCGGCCTATTTTTTTCCAATGAACAGTCACGCACACACACACACACACACACACACACACACACACACACACACACACACACACACACACACACACGGAGGTTGATCAGAGGGAGAACAGAGATTCACTTGATGTAATTGAGACAAAGGAGAGGGAAGGGAGGTGGGAGGGGCAAGGGCTCTCCACAGGTCACCAAAAAGTCACACTCACCATTAAGATTCAGACGGAGGCAACACACCTGCCAATTGGTCGCAATTGAAGAAGATGGACAACGATAAGCTGATTTATGAGGTGGAGAAGTACAAGGAACTGTACTACCCACAAAATGTCGAAAAGAGAGAAAGAAAAAAGAGTCAATGTCTGATCGGCGCGTCAGAGCGCAGCAGAAAACGCTTCATGTGTGAACAGCCAAGCACCATGCGCGCGGCGCTGAGTGCACAGCGCCTCCGTTCCGCGCACGGCGCATCCTGTGTGAACTAGGCGTCAGTCACACCCTCATCTGGAGGATTCAAGTTCCTCACCAAAAGACAAAAGTATGTTAAAGGTAATAAACAGCAATTAGCTTCAATTGGCTCTTGCATTGGGGTGCCACAGGGTAGTGTCCTCTCAACTCTCTTTTTCACATATTATGCCAGTGCCTTTATAAGTGGAAATGATTATTGTACATTGGATAAGTTTGCTAATTATGTTGTTCTGATTGGACTTTTAAGCTATGAAAATAATAAGAGCTGAGATGAATCTCTTTTTACAACAGTACTGATAACTGATTGATCTCAAACGCTAAGAAAACTACAGAGATAGTTATTGATATTTGGAAAATCTTTACCCTTTTCCTGTGTGATAATGACTCATTCAGTCACTGGAACTGTACAAGTCAATTATCAGGGTACAATGATTGACAAAAATGACATGGAACACTAACACTATTGCAAGATTTGCGAGTGCTAAACATTACTTATGTATTTATTTATTATTTTTATTTCTTAGAGAAACAGAGTAGCCATAATGTGGACTGCTCCACGCCAATGTTTTACAAAAGTTTCAGTGATGTAGTGATCATCCGGGCAGAACGATCTTTTATCACCCTCTCAGAGCTCTTTTGTCCAATGCAAAAAGGGCAATCGTCTTGATGCTCTCCCCCTGTGCTATCGTTAGAGTTATGCGATATCATAGGAGCTATCACTTATTCTTTGAATTATGCTTTAGACTCTGGATATTTTCATCCTGATCAAATTGAAACAGGGTAAATCGGCTGTAAAATGTGGTGGTTACTTTTATTTAGAAGACTGGAACATTATGTTTGTAAACTGATTCATTGTGAACAGGATTCTTAAAAGGGAGGCTTGCATCAGATAATATTAGACAGCTTTTTCATATTATGTATGCTTTAGAGTCAGATGAGCAGCCTGCTACAGTTTTTATTCTAGAAACACAGAAGGCTTTACGGGGTGGGTTTGGAATATCTTAGCCGGTTCCTAAGGAGTTTGCCTTTTGTAAAAAAAACACATATATACGGTATATTGATAATAAAAACACAATTGTCCAAACAAAAAATAAACTCTGCACTACTTTTTTCTTTAGGATGTGGTACTTGTCAGGGTTGCCTACTCTCCCTCTATCACTGGAAGCATTAGCTCAGGAAATTAGACAGAATGACCATATTTCTCCATTAATATAGAAGGTACATACCACTCCACGCAGATGTTGTTTTATTGTGGTTTAGGGATGTTTCTAATTTGTTATCTGTCATTCTGCAAATCCTTTATTGGTTCAACAGTTTTCTGGTTATAAAATTAATTGGGATAAATCTCTTCTCAACCCTTTAAAACACTGCAAAACTGCTCTTCTTTCAGTTTATTACACACATACAATGGCACAATTCAAATGTTATTTATTCTTACAAAATTCTCTGAATTTTCACACACATGTTATGACAAACTTAAACTAGAAATTCCAGCAGATATTCAGAGGTGGTCTAGTCTAAAATTACGCGACAAGGCAGAAATTAAACTGTAAAGACAAACAGTCTTTTTCCTGTGATCATGTTGACCCCACCATCCAGTCACTTAGATGATTTAAAAATATTATTCCTTCATTTGGAATGGTAAAAGACCTTGCATTAAAGATAAGCACATTACAGTGTTCTAAAAATTCAGGAGGTCTTGCACGTCTGGATAAAAAGTTCTATTACTGGTCCTTCCAAATAAAATCATGAAGAACCTGGTGTAGTAAAGAAGTTGTTTCATTCTGGGAGTGTACAGAAAAAGAATTTTTTAAATCGCATAGAATTGCTGATGTATTATCTTTTGGGATGAAACATAAAACGTTGTACAATGTGTTTGGACCGATAATCTGATCTGGTCTGATGTTTGAAAACATGTGGACTGTGATGTTAAGTTCTGAAACTGCTCCATAATGACAAAACTAAAACTTTTTACAAGACTTTTGTCATTACTACAATGAGACCGGGGCCTCTAAGGAACTACAGACTTTCAGACTATATGATAGAGATGGACGACTTGTACTTCAACAGCTGAAGATAACCATTCTCTACCTGGATTCAATCTGTGTCATGGGACTGTTCCACAACAAACGTCTACAGGATTAGCCTCTACCATTTACTTTGATTTCGTTTCTAAAAACTTTACATTTATTTGGGTCACCAGACCATGGATTTGTGACCTCCAAGGGCAAAATTTCACTTTGCACTGGGACAATATTTAGAAAAACAAAATTAAAAGATTAAAAAAACAGCACAACAACACATTCATTTAAATTTGTGAATAAACATTATGCCACATCCTGTAGGCGCTTCAAAAAGAAACTTATGGATAACTGTACGAAAAACTTCACTCCTGGTTTCCAGCTTACCCACCAACAATAACAGAGTGGTTTAATCATTTCAGACACATCTTCCTGATGGAATGATTGTTGGTTTCTTTGATCGCTGTTCACTCAAATCTACTTTCTACTACTTAACAACAATAATCACCAAATCATGAACTGGAAGCTGCACACGCACACACTGTTTTAATGCACTTATTTATGTTCATGGCAATGGTGATGTGTGCATAGTTTATAGTTGTGTTTGTGCTTAATAAACATTAAAATTGAAAGAAAAAAAAGTGATAATCCTTTGTATTCACTGCTGGAGGGGGCATTGTCATTATGAAACAAGTACAAATCAGACAAGGTCGTCCAAATAGATACAAAGATCACAGGTGAACACATGCAGCATTTACTACAGCTGTTAAAAAAGCTCTGATCACACAACATGAATTCAACACAGTGCACTTTAAAGACCCTGATGCTTGGTCTGGGTTACACGGAGTCATGTGATGTTTATGTGTTATTTTAACTCACTCATTATTGTTTTGATTTTGTACTCCTGACTGATTACATGTTACTGTTACATGTCAGTGCTGTTCTGTGTGGTTGTTGATGTCTTTGGTAGTTTGTGTTTCTATGCTCTGTACAAGAAAAATTACCCCGGACAGGTTGAAAATGTCATTGCTCTGTACTTGTGACATGTGGTATGACAATAAAGAAACTCTGAACTCCAGGAACAATGAAGGTTTCATTAAGGACAAGGACATATAGCTACTTGGAAATGACAGGCTGGAAACCATCTTAAACTTTAGCTGTTGTGCAGATTAATGGCAGAAGTGATTGGTGCTCCCTGCTAAATAATTCTCCTGATCAAAAAGCTTTTTAGATTCCGTCACTGCTCACCTTGTGGGCAGCTTGAACATGCATGCATGGATATGCTCAGAACTTCTAATCGACACGTCTCGATGAGTAACACTCAAACTTTTGACATGTTTTTAGTTACTGATAATGAAGGGGCAGAAGTAAATCTGAATTAATGCAGGTATTTCAGTCTTTTTCACTTGTTTATCAAAATAATTCACAGGTCTACATAAATTTGTCAATCATGTCTCAAATAAATCATATGTTTTTATTCTCAAAAAAAGGAGAGTGTTTTGATATAATCTTGTTTTTTACAGCTGTATAAGTTTGTGAATCTAATTCATAAACCATCAGTAAATGTTGCTCCATCTGGGTAGATGTCAAATTCTGTCAAAATTACACAAATCCCTCAGTAAATTAATTTATCTTGTTAACAATTAACCAATAAGAAAATTTTAAAGTAACTGTAGTTAAGTTTGATTAAGTTATGATATCATTGCAATCAATGATGATCAATGATGTTACAGATATTTTGGACCATGTATCCTATCAATTAATTTTACAGTCTATGGCAAAATACAAGACTTTTAAAGATACAGTGCTAATTATATGATCTGATTTAACATGATACAGTTCATCTTAATATGCCACAAAATGGAACAAAATGAAACAGCACAAAATGATGCAACTGCGTGGTACAATGAAATATGGACTAACATCATGCTTTTCTAGTATCTTTTGACAACTCAAAGCAGCTTAATATCGAAGGTTACATCTACCCATTGACACCCATTCCCTCTCACATTCACTTACTGATGGTTGGGTATCTATGTCTGAATGTTTTAGCTAACACACTCACACCCTTTCATGCCCATTTTTACACCATTTACTGATGCAGCTCGGAGCTAAAACCTTCGTACCATGCACACTATCAAATGACACCACATGACACCCCAATATGTAGGTGTCAGATATTACGTGACTAGGGGTGTAAATTATCAGTTTCATGATGATACAATACGATATTGATTCTCTGGACAACGATATGATATTTGGCGATATCATAAAGTCTGCGACGATACAATTTCGATCTGATTTGATTCAGGGGCCTTGGATCAATTTAAGACGATATTTTGTCCTCACTGAACACAATCAGCTACATTTAACCTGAAGCAAGACAGAAATAAAAAACAATTTAGATAGTTTAATTACTGAAATGTGAAACGATGTGCTGACCTTTGGGTATGATACTTTATAGAGGATTATAGCCATCTTTATGATCCAATCATTTTTTAAAATTGAAATTGTTTTTTGCCCCACAATTACCTTATGGGTCTTATTGATATATCGTAATGTTTGTATATTATATCAAGTGGAGATGCAACATTATAATACAAATTATTGAATTATTATTTTATTTTTATTTCTGACCTCCAACATTTGACCATGCTCTATCGAACCAAACGTTTGGTTGTGATTTTAATTAAATCGTGACATTACTCATGTTCAAAAGTAGAAATATTATCAGAACACACACTAATATTCATGGTGTATCTATTAACCAGACACATCACAAGAAACAACGAAGGCTTCGCCTACCTTGGCATATTTGTTACTCCAATACTTCAAAAGATGTACAAAGCAAATTTTCAACCTCTTCTTAAACGTATTCATGATGATTTAGAAAGATGGACACCTCTCCCACTTTCATTACTTGGAAGGGTCGCTCTGATCAAAATTAATATTTTGCCCAGGCTACTGTACCAGTTTCAAATGATTCCAATACTCCTAAATAATGGTACTATTAAAATAATTAATAGCTGGCTCAGGAGTTTTAAAGGGAATCGTAAGAAACCGCGACTTAGTTTGCTAAAACTGCATTTACCAATGTACCAAGAAGGTTTGGGAGTCCCTAATCTTAGACTGTATCTGCTTGCTTCTCAATTTCGAAATCTGGTTGACTGGATACGAAGTGACCCAGATTCTGTCTGGCTAGATATTGAATCTTTCAACACAGGCAATCCACTAACACTGACCAGTCTTCCATTTATCCAGGATAGGAAAGTACTGAGGATTGCAGATGACAATATCATTATTAAATGTACACTTAAGGTATGGGATATGATTAGGAGATGGGAGAAAGAACAGACTTTATATCAGTTCTAACCCCGATACAAATAATACAGACTTTTCTCCGGGCATGGGTGTTAGCGGGTTTTCTTTATGGGAAGATGCAGGTGTTAAAATTTTGAAAGATCTTTTTAAAGGAGACAAAATGATGTCATTTTAGCAACTAAGACAAAAATATGAATTACCTCAAACACATTTTTTTGGATTTCTGCAAGTAAGAAGTTTTATACATAACCAATTAAGTATAAATTTAGCACAGAAATGTCGCCAATAGAAGAACTTCTCTTTAAAATACGTAGCAAAAAACTCACATGAGGACAATGCTATGAGGCCCTCTACAAAGCCAGTCAAGCAAATAAAGTCACTCTACAGGTGTGGGCTCAAGATCTTGGGGTTGACATTAATGAGACTACAGGGAGAAGTATATGGGAGCATGCCAGTAAAATATCTGTGTGTAACAGAGCAAAAGAGTTACAATTCAGGCTGTTACACCGTCTGCAGATCTCTTCACGACTTAGACACAGGATGGACCCTGAAAAGTCTGCTGTATGTATCAAATGTAGAAAAGAGGTTGGTACATTTATACATTCAACTTGGTCATGTGCTCATATTCAAGATTTTTGGATCAAAATTATCAAAAGCCTGAATCTGGTCTTTGGTAAGAACTTAAACATAGATCCAATATGCCTTCTCTTGGGTCTGCCCCATCCTCAAATCAAAGATTCCCACAATCAAAAATTGTTGTGTATGTTAACTTTTGCTGCACGTAAAAGTTTATTATTGAAATGGATTTCACATAAATCACCAACTGTTTCTGACTGGCACAAAGTGGTATTTGATTTGTTACCCATGGAATATCTGACATGTTGGTCCAGAGGGACAGTTGGACAATTCCTCCGCATTTGGACCCCATTTCTTGATTATGTGGGGCAGAGAATCTGCAGAATTTTCTGGAGGACTCTTCCCAAGCCCAGGAAAGACCGCTAATTGATTAGAGGAGGCTCTTTTGTCTATATTGCTTTAATCTTTGTATGTGTTGAGAAAAACAAGGTCTCAATATGTTGATATCCGATGGCTATGCAGGACTGTGCTGTACTCTGTGATTTGAAGTTTGAAACTGTGCTTGTTTTGTTTGGGAGATGGGTGTTAATATAATTTTTTTTTAATAAAATATTATTAAAAAAAAAAAAAAGTAGAAATATTCACTTTATTAACTCACCATTGATGATTTTTTTTTACTGTGATGCTAACACCATCTTGCTACATGTTCGTATACGGCAGCGTTCCTCGGTGGACGCAACACAATACATTTTAAAGCAGGAGAAACATCAGGTGTGGCGTGTGAGGGAGCGTAAAGGTTCAAATGTGTGTTTCAGACGTTGAACGCATGAGACTTGAGAGCCTGGAAACTTCAGAACGAGGAGCGGTTGGGTGGAAACTGACACACATGTCCGGTCAGGATTTCAAAATAAAGGTGTATATCAAAGATGACGATGTTGATCAATGTTTTGAGTTTCCATTGATGTGATTGGATCATTGCTTACCCTAACCCTAACCAATCAATGTATTGATCCAGATTGATGGATCATGGCACCCCAATACGTGACAGCGCGATTTTAAATAATAATGCAGTTGAAGGCAAATTGACTTCATGGATTGTATCTAGTCTTTCTGACTACTCAAGGTGCCTTCACGCCTACACATTCACTCTTATATTCACTCAGTTATACTTACAGATCAAAAAGGCAAGTTATTCATCAGTTCTAGCTAACAAATACTCACCTTTATACCTATTTACACAGTTCTGATGCAACAGTGGGAACAAATCGAGTGTCATCAGCATTAGTTGCCTCGCCCAAGGACACATTGTCATTGTGACCGCTGGAGCTGGATCCAAATCTTTGACCTTTGAACTGACGGAGACTGTCCAACCAGACTGACCCTCTGATGCCTCATGATAACACACATAGTACGACCAATTTTAAACAACATGACATTAATCAGAGGAATACTCTGTAATATGGTCAATGACAAAACAAATATGATACAGCACAGCGTGATCAAAACAAAAGGTTGCTGTAGGATATGATATTATTCAAAAGGAACTATATGATACTATATATGAAACAGATATAATAAGACATAGCACAAATCAGAATGATGTTTGTATGATGATATGTTTGAATTATGATATGACAAGACACAAGAGAATACAATGTGAAACAATACTACAAGACACGAGAAGGCAATGACATAAAAAAATGTTACATATATATTAGGGCTGTCACTTTAGTGCATTAATTAGATTAATTAATTACACCGCAAATTAATGCGCTATAAAAACTAATCACAGGATTATATATAGCACACAAACATTTTAATATTGACCAGCTGGAGGACCCGTACATGGCAGTGGCACGTCACTTCACACATGCATCTCTGGTCAAACCAAACAAAGCCCAGGTGAAAACAGGAATGGCAAACTTAAGACTTAGTCTTATTTTATTTTTGAATTTATTTATCTATATTTGTACTACATTCTTTAATAATGCATCAGGCCTAATTGGTTTGCTGGATGTCCTCGACCTTTTTCTTATTTTGAATTTGATTTATGAAACACACTTAAAGTGTAATTTGAGTTGCCTGATTGAGCTTAGAATTTTCTGGACAAGTTGCCCTGACTTTGGTTTTATTTAGTCACCAATAAAAATGTGGATTTACAAATTTTCACTTCTTAGTGTATTCATTTGATTAGTCCTGCACTACAATTTTATAATATCCTAGAATTAAAATTCTTTATTTGGATACTTTAAGCAGATATGAGATTAAAATGCGATCAATTAGATTAATTAATTATAAGTCCAGTTATTAATTAGATTAATTTTTTTAATCGTCTTACAGCACTAATTTATATTTTTTATGACAAATATCAAAACAGAAACGCACATGATCAGACAGTATAATTCAACATGACATCATATGATACAATACAATGCATTATGATACAATATGTTATTTACAATACAGAATGAAATAGAATAGAACAGCATACAACATGATCCATCTGTCTATGATCTATAGCACTTACTGTATGTCTTAGGGCTCATAGGGACTGGAACCTATCCCAGCTGACATTGGACCAGAGGCAGGACTGCCAAAACTCAGATGATACACTATGAACAATATAGAACAATGATAAGTTATGAATTTTAATAAAACATGTTGTCTGGTAGTGCACTGTACCAGGAGGTTACAGATTCAAGCCCAACTCCAGCTGTCACATGCCGATGTGTCCTTGACCCAAAGTTACCCCCATTACAGCGTGTAAATGGTGAAAGAGTTCAGATGTGTTGGCTAATACTGATGGATAGATCTGACTCGTGGTATAAAACTGCTTTGAGTGCTCAGACAGAATAGAAAAACACTATGAGCTAAAGTTCATCTACCAGCTGTCCCAGGATTTTTTCTTTTTATTTTGATGTAAATGATAAACAGCCAAATTTAAAACAGTCTACAAGAAAACACAAATACATTTCAGTCGGTGACATAAACTGCAGTGCAGTCTTAAATACACATGTTGCCCATGTTTGAATAAAATAATGAACTGTCTGTTATATAGATATGCGTTATCATTTTCATTTCTCGTGCTTGAAACATAAATTGTACAGATACATAACCCTGTCACAACCCCTGAGTATACTGATAAGAAAACCACACGAACACATCCATTTTCATCCAGCTGTAGTGACCTTCTTTGCCAGGAACATTAGATGTAGCCCTCACTTAGTAGGCACAGAGAGTGAGCAGCGTTTTATCATGCTGGAGACACTGCAGAGGAGAGGCCATTGATCTGTGAAACCACAGTGTCAAACCTCTGCTCTGTGAACAGTATTTCCACTGCAAGGCTGCATGTAAATGGGGGCTTTTGGTCCTAAAGGTTTAAACACTGCTTTTAAAAATTTAACTTTTCACTACCTTACTATATATTCTGCACTCCATGCAGAATGGTAGGATTATATGGACTGTAAACCTGAGGGTATGGGGCTTCAGTATTGTTATCAGCCGATCACACTTCTCATCTCATCCCTATTAAAAAGCTGTACCAGTCAGTGGTGCATGAAGATAATGTAATAAAGGCTCATCTCAGACTCAAGACTAAAAAAAGCTCATAACTAGGCTCTGTCATTTATCTTGGCATGAGATGATGTATGGGGTCTTAGGGTCTGTTACTCTGCATACTTGGCATTTGTCAAATGGTCCAAGGTCAGAGTGTTGACAGGGCTGCTTGTCTCACGTCCTGTCTCTGATTGTCACAGGCAGGATTTTAATATGGAGATCATCCAGCCTGTGGGCTGCTGATCCTTCCCCACGTCTTTATATCCTCATCAGCCTGCGGCTTTAAAGCTGCACAGTCCTCTGTTCAATATGAAGGGGCGGGAAAACACAGGTTCCATGGTCACAAACTTCTTAACTTTAACTTCATACTTTTGAAAACATGAATTACTCCTGACTCTTTTTGACTGATTTTAAAGTAGTCATATTTAGCCATAACTGTTATATATTCAATGTTGATGACTGCTCAAAAGTGGCGTGCACAGACATTTTTCAGGGCAGGGGTGAAAAGAAAAAAAGGGCACATGCAGTGCTTTCTCACCACTGAAGAGGGACTAAGGGTGAATCCCAATTCTACCCATTCTATCCCTTCATCTTACCCCTTTACCCTTGGCCCTCTGTTTTAGGGCCAATGGGAAAGCTAGCTCATTAAAACAAGAATTTAAAAATGCAACGACCTACAACTAAAAACATGATTTAATATTTACTTGAAGATTTAATAATTATTTATGATTAAGTGCTTCCTTTGGTTTCCACTCTGCCTTGCATCATGGGAAATTCTCTTACCCCTTTGTATCAAGTGAAGTTCTGATCTGTCCTCAGAGGGCTGTGTAGCCCTTGGTCTTAGCCCTTCCCCTTTGCCCTACGGAGTATTGGGACACCACTTCACTCGACGTGAACGCACAAAACCAAGGGATAAAGGTAAGACCAGGGCTAAGGGGTACAATGGGGACGGGTCCTTTGTTTCTCGTGTTTTTAGGGCAGTTAAGACATGTTAATATGTTATACAAATGGCACATTATGGAACCTAAATACTACAGAAGTTAGTTTGTAGTTAGATCAGCATCCACAAGAACTGTGTTGATTCAACATCAGACTGCAAAGAGCTCAGAAATAAATAAATCCAGAGGGGTCTGAGGGTCTCTCCCAGAACATTTCATAGAATGTCTTGGTCTTACTGATCTTCTGTAGTTAAGTGTGTTTTTTCCACCCAAAAGGCCACTTTAGTGAGTTTTGCCATGCAGGAGGGCACTTTAGCACGTGCTTTTCAACAATTGGGCCAAAGGGGGGGTGCACCCCACTGCAGCTCAAGTATGTTCACAATATGATGTTCTAACCTTCTAGTTTTCACATACTGAATATCCATGGTCTATTTCTGTTCTCACTCGCTCCCATAAATCAAACATGCATGCAACCAAAAAGAGGGTGCACGGCCATTTCCACGCACAGATCATCATTTATCAATCCCAACCTAATTCAAATGTGGGGTGGGGTTAGCTCAGATTCCACAGCTTCATCTTCATCTTATGCTATGGCTTTAGATCCGTAATCTAAAATGTATTTTAAATTCCACTCCACCTCTAATAAAATACACAGTTTTCCATAATGATGAGCTTAAGCAGATTTCAATGTCTTTATCTAGTGAACAGTAAAATTTATAAAAAATGTCATTTAAGATTTAATCAGAAAAAAATAGAAACTAATTTGACAGAAAACTTGTGAAAAGGAAAAAAAAAACCTTATGAAGAAAAATGCATTTGCCTGTCAACACTTTGCTTTGCTTAGCGGTCCAAATCATCTCCAATCAATGATCCTGTTCACTTAACACTCTTCTGTTTATGTTTTATTTTTAATAATTACACCTCTCTTTTTTGATGCATACTTTTTTAATATCATTTGGAGGAAACAAACTTTTTTTTTAAATAGTAGTCTGGTAAAGGGGGGTTAGGAGATGAGTAAGAGGCAATTAAAAGTTGTAGAGCACTTATGGATTATGGAAAAAGAGTAACAAAAATATCATCTAGAGTAATGTAACTGGGTTCAGTGGATAGACATTTAACTTTACCGTCTGTTGTTTAGTCTATTAACCCAAAGTAGTGTGTGTGTGTGTGTGTGTTTCATAATCAGGAATGGAAGCCGGTGTATAAAGATTTCTGCATCAAAATCTGTGCAAGAGTCTCTACCAGACTGATAAATGAGAGAGAGAGAGAAATAAGGAAATAACTGTACGCTGTTTTTCTGGCAAAGATTTACTTCACACTATTCCTTATGATGAAATCAAAAATCTGAAGACATTGCAACTGCTTCTGCACCATACATTGATGCCAACCAACATCTGGGTTGTGACCAGGCTTGTAAACTAAGGAGCATGCACAGACCTCCTTCCCCAGTGTCGGACTTAAGATATGCAAGAGTAAATCATGTCCCGACTACATAATTGAAGTGTGTTAATCGGGCCTTGATTCATTTTAATTGCTATTTCAATAAGATTACATGCTTAGGAACATTTTAATTACAGTCACTCTGACACATTCATTTAACTTTTTGTGATTTCATGTCAAAACCCTGCTCGTTTATTTATAACTCTAACACTTAATTGCACAAAATCTTGCTCTTGACTATCCTGAATTTTATTTACAAGTTGAAAACACACACCAAAAGCATAGCCTCACACTTCTTTGACACAGAGCTGTTCCTGAACTCCTGAAAGGCCATGCTCACACAGAGGAGTACACGGCACACATCAAGGAAAAGGGTGAGTGGAAGAGGGAAAGGAGCAGCAGTGACTCACCATAATGAAGAGCTGGACTTGAATACAGATTTCTCTCGGACTGTTTCAGAAACTATGGCTGCAGCACTTTCATCTTTGACTGTGTATCATTCTCTAACACACTTCTCAACAGATCGTGTTCATTCATTAAGCTGACGTAACACATTATATCCACGTGTGTGTGATTTGATGGGGTGATACTTGATTTGTTCCTCCTCTCAGAACTGGATGTCCTCATCTCAGGGTCGAGCATTGCCTTCTTATGAAAGGTCAAAGCCCAAATCTCTGGATACTTAACACAAAAAAATGAAATCAAAGTTAAAGAGACTGTGAGGAGTTTCTAAGTAATTACAAAAAAGTCTCAGTTTCAGGTATATGTGATCGAAATACACACTTTAAGATGAGTTTTACAGCATCAAAATAGGCTATCTATAAATGCTATGCCTTAGCTTCACGGTCGGGTTGGACAGGGCTGGACTGGCCTGGATACTCAACTTCAGGAACAAGACAATTAAAACTAGAGCAAATTTATATTATTCAGACACATCTTCGAGCACTGTAAGTAAGTAGAGATATATAGCCGACTACAAAGCTACGATACTAAGTTTTCCAAAAATTGCTTGTTGTCACACATCAAAAACTACCGCTACGTAACTAGAAAGAGATACATTACCTCGTCTCTTTGCATCCTGTAAGTTGTTGAAAAAAGAAGTTGTAAAGCAATGCAGAGTTCTGAGGAAGGTCCAAGCTGCATTCATTAGCATCACAACAAACACACGCTTTGGCTTGGGTCACGTCTTTACGACAGTCGCCGCGCGTGCTCATGGGTAGCAGAGTCTTTATGTCGCTGGAAATAGATTCTCCTCATAGCACCTCTAAGTTAAAGTATTTCTTTTTCTCAATAACCGCCTTCTGTTGATGAATAATAAACAACTGTGGTACTTTTTCCTATATTAATATTATAAATTGGTTAGCATGTTTCCATCAATCTTCATTTATGAAGTGAATCATACCAATAATAAGACAGAACAGTGGATTGTTAATGTTAGCAGGTAAAGCTGACACAGAATAGCTGTGAGGTTAAGCAGAGGACTAAGATGTAGTAGTTCATTTTCAGAACATTGTAGTTCGTCATGGCTTACCTACGTCACAAGAAGTATTTGTAACATAAATACACCAAAGTGAAAGTGGAGTTGAACTCATCTTTTATTGCACTACTCCTTTCCTCCTTTTCCTTCCTTCCCTTGACCCTGTGACGCTTTCCATGGAGGTTAAGCGAAAGTGGATAGGAAAGGACTGAGGAAGGACTTTCCAAACGCACCCAGAGACTGAAACACCACGAGGAACACAGGGATTTCAAAAATAAAACAAGAAGGAAAATAAAACAAATCAGGTAACTTAACTGAGATCAAAAACAGGATCATGAGAGATTAAGGAAACACAAAAGAAAAAAGAAAACAGAACCATAAGAACCATAACATCACACATTTGATGGTTTCCTGTTGTTATGAGAAGATTTGTGTTGTTTAACAGAACATAAGAATAAATAGCACATTATAATATGAGAAATGTTTTGTCTGAAGGTAACACCATATTGGGGAAACATCCCAAATGTGTAATGACAAAACAGACTTACATACAGTACTGGCTTCTGTTTGTCATAAACTTTGTCCAGTATTGTTTATAAAAAAAGATCACAACACACACTGAAAACAGCTGAGCAGCCTACTGATTTTTACCACTGGATGTGTCAGAAAACTGATCGTGGGTATCACATGTCCCTTGTCAGGCTTTGGGGATTTTCTCGGTCTGCCCTCCTCGCTCCGTGGGCTTGTTGTGTTACTGTAGCCCTGACCCACAAACTCTCCCCTGCAGCACCAAAACTATAAAGTGGTAAGTAGACTACCCCTAACAGGTATTTGTTTGCAGGGACACCGCAGTGGCACCCAAAGGTTAAACAAGAGCATGGCCCAGGGCAGAAACCTCACATTTGGACTGGAGGCTCTGGGGTCTGTCCTGTGGACTCATGTCTGTTCCACCCTGTTACACTGTGGCGTGGAAGCTCATATTTCTGCTACATGAGTAAATGGATTTCATGAGGAATATAATAATTTGATATCCATCCCACTGTCCATCTACTCCATACCATCCGGCACAAATAAAAGCAAGCAACAAAATGAGCTGCACATGCCCCCCCCCCAGCACGCTGCCTCCAGCCTCCATATCTGCTGCAGATATTGTGTCTCGGTGACCGGTGCATTTGAGCCACAAACCCCTCTATTTCTCCATCGCTCACTCTTGCTATCCCTTCCATCGCCAGCTGAGCGGGGCGTCGGGATGCTATCATGCCCCAGGCAATCAGAGATACAGTCATATGTCACAAATAGGTGTCAACTCTTATTACAGCAGGGAGGGGGATGAAGGCAAGTGAAAACTCACTTATCAGAAAGGACATAGCTGTGACAAATGCTGTCCCTCCCTCTCACTTTCTCCATTAGCCAGCCCTGTGCTGGATATGACCTTTTTTCCTTCACAGGCCAGCCATATCTGACCAATAACACAAATGTATACCTACCCTGCACTTTCTGCAACTATTCCAGTTAATTTAATGGAACTGTAAATAGGAAGTTCAGTTTATTCATTTTTTAAAGGTCAGAAGTCACCCTGCAGGTACAGGAAGGACACATGGATTGTCTTTGCTACTTTTGTGCAATAGAATTGATTGTTTTCTCGTTATTCATTGATAATCGGTTAGATTTATCACAATACTTGGTGTTAGTTTTGGTCCACCTTGGTTTTTATATCCCTTATCTGTTTTTCCATTTATTTTATTTATTTTGTTAATCTGCCTCTCAAACAGGATTTATTTTATTAGTTTTTAAAGTTGTTTGGACATTTCAGTATTTAAAAACACTGATTGCTATTTGGACCAAAACACTGATTGCTATTAACATACTGTATGTAAGTAATTATAGTAAGTAACTTAAAATGTAGTTTAGAACAGATATACTATGGGGAATTTTGTAATATTATGAGATGGATGTTTATGAATACTGTTGGCATTAAAAATGGTGTGATTAGATAAACACTGTATAAACGATACATGGATATGTTTTATATGGACATATAATGTATATAATGATTTCTCTGAAGTGCTTACTTATATTGAGGATGTTTTTGTTTGTTGTCGTGGTGATTAATATGAAGAAGGGAGTGACTATTACCCATGAATTTACATTGTTTCCATGAATAATGACAGCAAGTATTGAGCTATAATTTAGTATTGTATCTGATTTGTAATGAAGGGGTAGGACTAGATCAGCTTTTTTGCTCCTTTCTGTTCCTTCTCAGACTGTTTGCTGTGCATGTGTTTGACCTCTCATGCTTAATTTGATAATGTACTGTAACAGTACAGTTGGTTTACAACAATCCTTGTTGGATTGGTTGTTGTTGTTTGTTATTTCTTTATTTCATTTTGTTTTCTTTTATTAAGTTTGAGATAAATAAATAAATAAATAATGCCGTATTTGCTAAAATAATTTTAAGAAGCATCTTGAAATTTTCCAGAAGGTATGAAAAGTTTGGTATGATGCAGTATGTAAGTTTCCCCACCACAGGGCTCTAAATCAAATCAGTAACAAAAGATGATGCCAAGGGTGGCAAGGACATATAGAAGTAACTCTGAAGTAGAGTAATCCACTCTAGTGAAGGAATTAATGCAAAAAGATAAAAAAAACTATTATTGATGCCTTTTTGAGGTAGCTGACAATTTCAACACAGTTCCACTTGTGCAGCAGTTTTACTGTTGTTGAATTTATAAGAGATAATCTTGGCAGATGTGACGGTGTGGCTTTCACAGATTGCTGTTTAGCTCTGAAGTAATGACACAAACATGATATTATGGCACCTGACCTCTTGCTGTAAGATTTTAGAGGTGCCTGCAGACAGGGGAGTGTTATGATGTCTCTAACTGGCAATCTCTAAACTTAAAAAAATAAACTAACGTGGAATCGCAGAAAAAGTTATATTAGTGTCTTCCTGCACAGCGCAGAGGTTGGTGGTTTGATACCTGAAGTCAGACAGCTGGAGCTTTGGGTAACACTTTACTTTACTTTAGAGGTCCACAAATTTCATCGCACTCAGGTAATAATTAAAACAGGATTAATTAATTAATAAAACAAAAAAATAGTGAAATGTGTGCAAACTGAACACAAACTGCACTGCCACTCTTCTTTGCCTGTGCTTTGAGGATTGGAGGCTATTTGTTTTAGTCTCATTTGCACTGGTTTTGGAGCCACAAAGCATTGCAATCCTTTTGGGGTTCTGGCCATAAATAACATAATAACTTGAACTCACACAACCTGCAAACTTTTCTTTGGACTCACCTGGAAAAAACAGTAACCTTCCTATTCGGACTATTGCAACATAAAATATATTTTGACATTATTTTAAAGAAGTTATGTGCTAATTTTCACCAAATTCTCATGAAATTTCAGGTCTAATTTCAGAGAAATAAGAAAAAACTTTGTCTAATTATTACCAAAGTGCGATGAAATTTGCGGACCTCTAAAGTAAAGTGTTACCGAGCTTTGTTCTTCCTGCACATGCATGGGTTTTTACTGGTTTTATTTCCTCTCATGGACTTAAAGGTTAATTATTGTCTCTGTTTTGCCTGCAGGAGTGTGTGTGGGTGTGTGTTACTCGTCGTCCGTCTTTATGTGTCAGCCCTACACAGAATAACCGAAGGATGGATGAATGGATTGCTCATTTATGGGTGGACACTTGGGGGGTTGAGGTGTGGTGTTGCTTCCCGTCACGTGACAAAGGTAATAGGTGAAAATCAGATAAGGGGCAGGAGGTGAAACACACTGGCTGGAGATCACTGGGGACAAACTGATAATTACAAGTGTTCAAGCTCTCAGCAGGTATCATCAGAGGTTTGAGGTATACAGCTTTTTTGTGGTCAACATATTGGAATCAATACCAACATTGGATTAGATTAAATTAGATAGAAATGTGTTATTCTCTTTGTCGATCCTTTGGGAAGATTCCCTCCCTGGAAATAGATTAATAGAGAACTTTGTTTCTGCTTTATGGTTTTTCAGAAGTCATGTTTTTACATGTGTTGAACTCTTCATTATTCAGCAGCTAAACACATGCTGTTGGACAAACCCTATACTCATCTGAAAGACCCATTTTGCTCTTTATTTATTCAGTTAAAATCTGGACATATAAGCAGTCAAATGATTTTAGCCTGTACAGAATAGTCTCTGTTTACAGGAGTGTTGGCTGACCCTGTTCCTCTTGACAGAAGTTTTAGTGTATGTATCCTGATTCTCAGTGAAGCTTATTAAAAATAGAAAAAAAATGATTACTTTCCCCACTAGTCCAACCAAAGTAATCCCTTTTAATGAGTCCCTTTTCTGATCAAATTAAGTTAAGTTTGATCAGAATGGCTCATGTGGCTACAGGCCAGCTTGTTGTGGCTGTTCGTCAGGAGGCCTGCAGAAATGTCCAAACTCTGCTTCTCTGTCTCCTCCTGTAGGTTGATCTGAAGTTATTTGACTGAGTTTCCGCTGTGGCAGCAGCCGTGAATTGGGCTTAAAAGCCCTGTTCAGCGACCAAACAGGTTTTATCCCTTTGTTGTAGCTCTTTATCTTCTACTTTCTATGTTGAAAACAGCTTGAAAGAGCACAGGGTAAAACTTATGTTACCTGGGAACAGAATTTTTAATAGATTGTTGCAGTTAAAGGTGCAGTGTGTAGAATTTGGCATTTTAGTGACATCTAGCGTTCAAATTCTAGAATGAACCTAACCGTAGCCGAGACGTCACATCGCTGAGCAATGGAAACCTGTGAGGACCAAAAAGGATCATGAACACGACATCATTTACTAAAGTGACAAGGTTTGTAACCATTATTTTTATAGATTATAGGTCAGTTG
The DNA here is from genome assembly GCA_036419115.1 of Scarus forsteni. Classification (NCBI taxonomy): domain Eukaryota; kingdom Metazoa; phylum Chordata; class Actinopteri; order Labriformes; family Labridae; genus Scarus; species Scarus forsteni. The sequence continues at coordinate 9,135,411 of JAZDUH010000386.1, read as the reverse complement.
TTAGCTGCCGATTGTAGGTTTTGTAAACTTGTAGTAACACAAACAAGCATTAGTGCATTAAAGGTGCAATGTGTAGAATGTGGCATTTTATACATCCATCGCATTTCGCCAAACAGAAACGGTGAATATCGGAGATATATGTTTCTATTTGTATGTGAAGTCCGTCAAAATAGGAGTACAATCATCCCCATAAAACGTTTGTTTTATTTTTATTTAGTTAGAAAATCTTTATAAAAAAAATTACATTACTGTGCCGTTGTTTTGTGTAGGCCAACATATTGATCCGCCGTGTGGTCCACGGGTGATTTTTAGGGACAAAATTAACGAAACGCGAATCTGTCCGCCAGTTCTGAAATCTAGCTGGAAAGCAGGTGAAGAAGAGGAGAGGATGGGAGTGGATGTATAGAAAGTTGTTACTCTGTCCTAGGGATTCAAACTGTGTGTATAAACACACACACAACATAAATTGTGTGCTATGTTCAGGATCCTTTTTGGTCTTCACAGGATTCCGTTGCTCAGCGACGTGACGTTTTAGCTACTGTTAGGTTACTTCTAGAATCTGAACGCTAGATGTCACTAAAATGCCAAGTTCTACACACTGCACCTTTGAAGCTAATCAGATCAAGCCTGATGCAGATTCAGTGAAATAAGGTGAAGAGAGAGAGAGTACAATGTGGCGGAAAGCTGGGCTGGACAAATGTGAGTTTTGTAAAATGATTAATGGAGTATTTATTTTCCACCGCTTATGGGCGTTATTTACAATACCAACACAATACGGGAGTTGTGTAGCAGCTCAGTGGTTTACAGTCTGTGTTGATCCAATAAACAATGCAATTTAAACATAATAAACAATATTACAAAACGTAATAAAACTGCATATTGCACCCTTACCTGTCCAGCAGAAAACACACAACTTCAGCGTCAGTCTTCAGACATAACTTTGTAAACAAGGCTCTCCACCTTGTAAAAGCAACCCCAATGTTTATCCTTGTTTCTGTCATTTTCTGTCACAATTCTGCTTCATTTCGTTGTGTTTTCTTTTTTTCGAAAGAAGTTGATCGGACTCTTGACTCTCGAGTGATTCTGAAAAAATGTGGTCTTCCATTTCCAAAGCTTTAACTGTAAAATACACACAGTTTAAATCTCTAGTGCAAAGTAACAACTGTCTATACATCCACCGCCGCCCTCTCTAGTTTTCTTCGCCTGCATTCCAGGTAGATTTCAGAACCGGTTTTTGATTTGCGTTTTGTTCTTTTCGTCCTGAAAATCCACCCGTAGACGACATGGCGGATCGTTATGTCGGCCTACATGGTACGCGGTAATGTAATTTTTTAAAGCTTTTTCTAACTAAGTAAAAATGAAAGAAAGTTTAATGAGGATGATTGCACTCCTATTTTGATGGACTTAACATACAAATAAAAACATTATAACCTATATTCACCGCTTATGTTTGCCGAAATGCTGCCAAATTCTACACATTCTACATACCGCACCTTTAAATCACATTCAGTCTTCATGCTATTACTATGTGAAGTTCTTGTAAATGTGTCTCATACAAATGCTGTCAATATGGTGAAAGCTATTCCCTTGAAAATTAAAAAAAGTTTCATTCTGGTATGAAAAGCTATTCATAATGTACAATATGGTCATGTTAGTACTTAAAGGTGCTATGAGGAGAATCTATTACCGGCGAAATAAAGACTCTGCTACCCATGAGCACGCGCTGCGACTGTCGTAATGCTGCGTTCCAGTAACCTCAGAACTAGGAGTGACATCATCTCGGACTTATCGGCGTTCCAGTTGAAGTCGGAAAAAAACATGCCGATCTACCAGGCTATTGTTAGCTGTTGTTAGCACGCCCTGCATTGTTGTTCACAAATATCACATGAAGAATGTGATTATCACCATGGCAGCATTTTTGTAAATATAAGTCTAGCCATACTATGTATACAGCTAATCTAGAGCGACACACCCCAGTCAGAAGTGCAAATAAATGGATTATTACAGGAGCTAAATAACTGTTCACACTGGGGGCATCCATCTTCGATTGTCAGCTGGGGGCTGGCGAGGTTTCACCGAGTCCCAGTAGGAATTTCCGACTTGGAGGAACGTTCCAGTTGCAGTTTCCTACTCTGAACCCGGAAATTCCTACTTCTGACTACAACTGGAACGAACCACAAGACGTGACCTGAGCTAAAGTGTGTGTTTGTTGTGATGCTAATGAATGCAGCTCGGACCTTCCTCAGAACTCTGCATTGCTTTACAACTTCTTTTTTCAACAACTTACAGGATGCAAAACAACAAGGTAATGTATCTCTTTCTAGTTACGTAGCGGTAGTTTTTGATGTGTGACAACAAGCAATTTTTGGAAAACTTAGTACCGTAGTTGTAGCCTATATACACTATATATGGCTACTTACAGCCTGGTGCTCTAAGACGTGTCTGAATAATATAAATTTGCTCTAGTTTTAATTGTCTTGTTCCTGAAGGTGAGTATCCAGGCCAGTCCAGCCCTGTCCGACCCGACCGGAAGGCTGAGGAATAGCATTTATAGATAACCTATTTTGATGCTATAAAACTCATCTTAAAGTGTGTATTTCCATCAGGCCAGTGGTGTAAAAAGTCCCTGAAACCCATACTTGAGTAAAAGTAAAGATATCTTATATAAAATATACTCAACTAAAAGTGAAAGTCACTCATTAAAAAATCACTTAAGTAAAAGTCTTAAAGTAGCTACTATTAAATGTACTTAAGTATTAAAAGTAAAAGTACAAACAAAGAGAACAGGTACAAATAGTTGTTGCTCTCCCGAGCTTTATTAAGTTTAACTCTTCCTCCCTCCCTCAGCTCCCTTCTCCTCTTACTCCCTCTCTCCATTCCTCCCTTACATAAAGTCCACAAACTTGCGGTTCATCTTTAGCAGAAGTTGATTTTCAAAATTGCATGAGTTCAGTTGTGCTCTTCGTGGGCTGAATACAAGTCCTGCAATGCTAAACAGTCGTTCACAGGCTGCAGAAGCAGGCAGAGGTGTGTTCAGCTTCGCTCAAGAGCACAAACAGTCCATACGGTCCTCTTCAAAATAAAATGTGAAAATAAGTGTCATTTATATTCACATTTTATTATGTAGCGAGTAACTAAGTTGACAATTTAAATGTAATGGAGTAAAAGTATCATTTTTTAATTTTTAATGTAGTGAAGTAAAAGTGAAAGTTGCAAAAAACATATAAACTCAAGTAAAGTATAGATACTCCCAAAACATACTTAAGTACTGTAACTAAGTACTATTACTTCGTTCGTTTACACCACTGCATCAGGCATATATCTAAAAGGGAGACTTTTTTTGTAATTACTTAGAAATTCCTCACAGTCCCTTTAAGCTAAAACATAACAAAGGTGTGATCATTTTTCTGCTCCGTTTAGACACTTGAGCATACAAATTCAACATTCTATTTTACAACTTAATACAGCAGCGTGTTCCACAGAACTCTAATTTCATTAATAAAATGTCCCGTCATGCTTCTCACATTTATTGAAAACATCCCTGTTGGCTCCTCCAAAGACTGATACATACTAAACAGTGTACTATGATCTGAATAGACAGAATCAGTCAAGTAGAAAATCTCCTTTTTCAGAAATGAATTACTCTCAGATTGAATACAAAGCACCTGCCATGACTTCATGGATGAAAACTTTATCTGCTTCTTCTGTTTAAAAACTGTGTGTTTTTAAACAAATTCCTACTGAAGCTGAAGCAAACTAACTGGAGGACTCACAATGCTAATCATACATGTTTTATGGTGTGATAACTTTGCTGATCAATTTATGGGGCTGCATTTGTTGGGGAAAGAAAGTGCAGTACTGATGCACAGTACATCTGAATGAACATACCAATGGCAAGGCACACACTGGTTAGTATGATGCTGAAGATGAAGCTCTAACTTTTATTTAAAAAAGAATTAGTCAGCAAGCCCGAAGGAGAAGACATACCTAAACCTGGGGTCTTCAGGTGGTCTGTTATAAATGACATCCAGAGACCATTAGCCATGAGAGAGAAAGGCTCGGTGTGACCTGCAGTATAACAATGCTCCCACTGCAGCGTGTGAATGGGTAAGAAAGAGTGTAGTTGTGTTGGCTTCTGCTTATACTGGTAGATCTGACCTGTGGTCTGAAAGTGCTTTGTGTGGTCAAGATGAGAAAAGTGCTATCATAGGCCGAAGTCCTTTTACTACGTTAGGATACTAGCTGCTAGTAGCTAACTGCCCTGGTGATGGTTACCTTAACAGGACTATTAATTCAGGAAACACCTGCGCACTCATGCTCTCCTGCCTCGGCTTGAAGGCAAGGAGGATTAGACTGAATGACTGCCATGGAGAAACACAGTCTGCTTATCACTGTCTGTGCACAAGTCTTTTGCACATGCTTGCAGTGTCTTTTTGGACTGTGACAAGGGGTTCACTGCTACACTTCCTCGTTGCTGTGTGAAAGGCTGCATCTTTATAAATGCTACTGCACCACCTAATCAGTAAAATCACAAAGCTATTGAAAAGCTGTTGACTCAAAACTCAACAACACTGCAACAAGCTGCAGGAAAATGAAATCAAACCACTATCAGCACCATGCTTCAGACATTCCTGCTGTCATGAAGTGTGTGGTGTGTGATTACAGGGAGAGTGTCTGGGCTGTAAGGGTGCAGGTGGAGAGGACCACAAGGACAGGTTGACAGTCGTTTGGCTTCATTCTGTGTTTGCTGCAGATATAGGGATGGTGTAACCTGTGTAATCTGTCTGTCCCTCTGCAGCAGCCCTTACGCCCCACAACCGACCTGGCCCACCGAACACTGTCCCGGTTTTCCAGATTAGCCACATGGTGCCTGCCCGGGCTCGCTCTGCTGCAGCAGATTCAGGCTATTAGAGCACTCATTCTGAATCAAAGAAAATAAAACCTTAACTTGGAACATAGCCTACAGTGTATGTCCTTAATGTCAGCTGCTCATCCAATTGCCATCAAAACAGATTTGTTTAGCACCGAATCACAACAATCTCAGTCCCAGGACATTTTACAGAAGAGTAGGTCAGTGCCATAACCTTCAATCATAACCTGTTACGTGTCTTGTGGGCATTACACAATTAGCTGAGTAAACATCATCATCCACAGATTTGGTGGGCAGGGTCTCACAATTGTGTTTTTAGCCTAGCCAGCCCTGATCTTTTGTTGTCTTCAGGAAAATTAATTTTAAAAAAGCATCTTGTACTTCAGACTGAAGAACAGCTCTGCTCTAGCTCAGTGATCCACTCAAGCCAGCTGCAGTTCATCTCCACAAAACGCTGTTTTTGGTCCACTTGGACCAAAATAGCGGTTCAAAATTACAATCCAGGAGAAGTGTTTTTTTTGTTGTTGTTGTTTTTTTTTCCAAAACTAGCAAAATGATGGCCTGTAAGCTGACTTAATGAAGCAATGTAATGCTCCTTTACAAAGTGATCTTGGGTCTGTGGGGATCATGGTCCCTGAAATTAAATAATAATTTCTGTCTTTAACAACCTTGTTACACACTGACATCAACACATTCACTGAAGACTAACTTGATCAGGTCACATCAGTCTTTTTACACAGGAGGTCAGAGCATAAGTAATGTTGGAGCATTTGTACAAAGTTGTGGTAATTTCTGACTGATGTAAAATGTTTTTTTTGCCCTCAGGAATACAGTATGTCACAGAAGTGAGTACACCTCTCACATTTTAGGAAATCTTTTGATGGGACAACAGTGAAGAATGACACTTTGATGCAGTGCAGTGAGTGCCCATCTTGTAAAAAAGAGTAAATTTACTCTCCCCTCAAAATAACTAAACACACAAACCTTAAAGGATAAGTTCGGTTTCTACAGCTTTCACATTCTTTATAGAATGAAGCAGAACAATACACTCACCCAGAAGGCTTTCCTGATCCAAACAGTGCTTCGGGAGATATTTAGATCCACAAAAACATGTCTGGAGCGACACGGACTGTCTTGGAGGAGTAGCGTGAGTGGACCATGATGAAATATTGGTGAAACTAATGAGTTTTTGGACGATTAATGCAGTTTTAGGAGCGGCACTATACATGCCCCGTGTGTTACCATTATACTGATGTCCACCACTCGATTTTGGATCTAAATATCTCCTGAAACACTGTTTGGATCAGGAAAGCCTTCTGGGTGAGTGTGTTGTTCTGCTTCATTCTATAAACAATGTGAAAGCTGTAGAAACCGAACTTATCCTTTAATGTTTTTCCAGCTATCTGCATGCCATTTTTAGGTGAATATTTTAAAGACAGGATTCAGGGTAGAAACCAAAACATCACCAGTCAGTGCAGAGCACAAATAATCATGTTAAACCTGATCAGTTCATAGAAAATGTTCCTTAATGTTTCCAGACCCTCTCATTTAAGTGAATGTAGTCCTGATTCAACGATCAGCCTGTCAGAATAATTGTTCTCCTCTTGTTATTTAATTAAAGAATATGTTTACCCACAAGACAACACATATGTTCAAAGCTGCTTTCCATTTTCGATGGAGTTAGACCAGCGTGCTGCTCGGCCCTGCAGATGTGACCCGGAGGCCCAGCTGTTACCGAGTGCTGCTAAGACAACAGGCAGGCAGTGAATGATAATTTAGTTTAAAAAAAACATCTAAATCCTTTTAACATTTGAAATATCATGAATATTAATACTTTGTCACAATGTCCCCCCCCATAGTTTTACTACAATCATGAGGCATCATCCGTACACTTTTTTCTGTCTTCTCAGTACTTCCATGATTTTATCACCTTTTTCCCTCCATCTCTGTCACTTCATTTCTTCCCTCCGTGGTAGATGTGAAGCCTTCTGAACGAAGGCTTCTTCTGGGATAATGGGAGAAAAAAAATCACCTTGCTAGAATGAGTCAGCCATCAATCTTCCTCTTTCCTTCACCCTTCCCTGCTCTCCTTCACTATCACTTCCTCTGTGTCTGTTCTCTATCTCTGTCTGTCTCTCTTCCCCTTCCCTCCCTAATCCCATCCTCCGTCAAAGTTTGGACATGTGTGATGGCCCTCCTCTCTCCTGCTAGACCAATATAGCCCACCTCTCACCCCTTTTCTTATTACTCCTCTCTCTCGATAGGATCTCCACCAGGCTTCCGGCTATTGTGTTTTCCTCGCTCTCTGTCCTTCAACGTCCGTCTTTATAGAATGGATCCGGATGGAAGATGGCTTAGCTAAAGCCACAGTGGAAATCCTCAACTGATGGTTCCATAAGAGGGGCTATCCTAGCTTAGCTGCCACATTGGGCGTAATGTGTCGAAAAGCCCCTTCCAGAGAAGAATTTCCACCTTAGCCATGCACTGAAATGATATTGGGTTAACTGCAAGCCAATTAAGCTGCATTTGAAAAAGCAGGCCAAGATCCATATAGATAAAGTTGTGGATTAGGTATAAACCTTGTTAAACACCTAAGGGTCTCAAAAAAGAAGGACTGGGTTACAGCCTCAGAATCAGTGGCTAATGTCCATGTATGGAGCCTGGGGATCACAGAGGGGTTTTAACCTACCCTGTCAGCCTAAATTAATGAGGTAATTAAGGGCTCAGGTGGAATTAGCACTAGACACCTTAAGTGCCCTCAGGCAGCCGGGTAGTCAGGCTGGATGTAAAGCTGCAGTATAGCTGGAAGACAGATGCTGCCATGGAAAGCAGTGGTAAAGGTTTAAGGTCAGAACAGACAACTGTTAGTCAGTAGGAGTTCATATTGAGCTGTTATGGTGGCAGCTTGAGAGATTTAGTTTGGTGGGCTGCCTCTGTTAACGATGACAGGGGAATGACTTCGAGAAATCACAGCAGTTTGTTTCCCCCTTTAAGTCCTCGGTGATCAGGGATCAGGTGAACATAAGGAGAATTTAGTAGGCTCTTTTAAGGTGTTTAATGTGATTATATTACATAGACTGCTGCAGCCATAAAATCACCCAATTTAAAGAGCCATAAAAGACTCTCCCAGAATAATATCCGCATGATGGATCCTTAATACTTGCTGAATAGTTCAGTGGAAATTCCTGTCCTTTGGGCTTTTCCAGTGTAAGCCTCTTGTGAATCTGACTTTATAAAAAAAACTCAATTTGATGAATGTGTTTAAACCTATAAATGAATGTGTTGTTGAGCTGTACTTTACAAATACTAATATGTTATGACTGCCACAACATTTCACTTATATGACAAAAGCATCTCCCTCTGGGAATATTATTACTTTTATTATTTGTTGGTACATTTTTAGAAGAAAAAACCTTAAAGGACAGGATGTTAAGAAAGTACCATTACCGTTTTTGTAATTGATGAAATTTCTCAACCAGTATAACTATTAGTATTATTTTGGTGGTTGTTGTTGTTGTTGTTGTCAATGAGAATCAAAAGAATTTGAGACCAGCGGTGTTGATGACGGCTGTTGTATTTTATTATTATTGTTGTTACAAATTATGTTGATTATTGTGTTGTTGTTGTTTTGTTGTTTTTGAAATATTCTTTAAGTGTCTAAAAGGGGCAGATAATTTAAGATTGTTCTTCTTTCTGTTCCTTTTCATTCAATTATATACTTATATACTTGTATGAAAATGTTTTATTTCAGATGTATGAAATAAATAAATAAATAAAAAAAACACTAAAAAAGGAAAACATGAGAACATTAACACATAGGGAGTGAGATGTGGTAATCGCTTCATAGTGTATTGTCTAAGATTAGCATGTTCATATCCTGGCCTGTGTTGTATTATAAAGTAGAACCATGCAAACAAAATATCATAAAACACGTAGACCTATGTTAAAGTCTCCTGAAATCCTTTAAAGCTTAACAAACAAAAGTCACTTTAAAACTACTGAAATATATTGTGGAGTAGACATTCATACGTCTGTTTTTTGTTTTTCTTTTTGTCATCAGTACTCCAGAGGGGTATTGCACAAAACCAGGATAAATACATCCAGGATAAATGAGCAGGCGCGGCTTGAATAAGCCTAGTCGGCGCTTTCTTGGATTAATTGGTTGCACGTTTGCCGAGCCAGGATGTAAAGACGCGGCTTATTCAAGCCAGGTGGGGATCATTGGGATAAGTGCGCGTTCACAGCATTCTTAAGAAGACCACAAGATCGATCACAGAATCACAGATTGAAAATGGAACAAGGACGTGCGTCTTTCTTCACGCGGGATGAACAGGCAACGCTTCTTCAACTATATGAAGAAGTAAAACATATAATCCACAAGAAAGGTAACACGAGTATTGTAAAACAGGAGAGGGGGAAAGCCTGGCAGTTAATAACGGAGCGGCTTAATGCGTAAGTTGCACGAACATGCCACAATAAAAAACTGTACTCCACAGACACTGTCATAACTACAGTTCAAGGATGCGGAGCTGATAACTTTTTTGATAATTGTTCTACAGAATTCACAAACTATCCGGGTGCTTTTATGCCAATCACCTGCAGAAACAGGTAGAGCTGCCTGGCAGAAGTGAAAATTCAGAGGGAGAAGAGGAATCTGGAGGTGATTGATCTGGACATGGAAATTAAAAAAAGGAAGCTTAGGATATTGGACATAGAGATCGAAAAATTGGAACGGGAGGAGAGTCGACATAGCAGTGCACTGTAACCATATCTGTAATCGAGTGTGTTAATCATTTTTACTTTTTCTCTCTCTCAACTCCAGAATGAAAGCTGAGAAATGACCAAATAAAGAAAACCAAATAAAATTTGGAAATGTTTTTTTTTTTCTCTTTTACGTTGAATGTGGGGTATACAATTGATTTGGTGATGTGGGTTTTAGAAATTGACAACACAGCGTACTACTAATGCTAGACTAAATGCACATACACAGCAAAAGTACCACACAAGATCATTTATTATTCAAAATTCCACACTTAATGATGATGAGCGCTTCCTCATCCAATACATCCTCCAAAAAAGGGCATGCCATCATGAAGAGGTAACAGGTGAATAGGAAGTTGGACCTATAAATAATACGTTGCCCTCGTCAGTCGCTATTGAATCCATCCTTGCAACTCCAGGAATCGTTAAAAGGAATAATTAAATTAACTTTAATGATATACATATTAATCAAACCTCTGACAGCAATTTGACAAGCTGTCTCTATTAGTATTGTAATAAAACACTGGGGCTGACAATAATGAGACCGAATGAACAAAAAGAAAGATTGTTTAACCCTTCCATGCATGAGTTACTGAATCACAAATGCATACATTATAAAATGTTTGTTTTTACTTTCAAACAAGTTAAAAGTCATTTTCATTTTTTCCATTCTATATTTTGATGGAGTTATACCTCTGTCCATCAGAGTGATTACCATGCATCAATGGTATAAAAAGTAATTTACTGGAACCTTATTAAAGATTCACAAACAGAAATGTGTTTGCCAAAGATCAATTAGCACATTTAAAAAAAACAGATATATCTGCAGTATATGTATTATTGCTGATTAATCAAATTATTCACGTCACAATATTTGTAATAAAAAAGAATGAGAAATCTGAATACAGGCATAATGTCCAATTTGTCCTTTGCTGGCTTTTTTGAATTTATGATGGAATATCTCAATATGGAAAAAATGTGAAGATATTTTTTTATGAAACTTAATACAAGGGTTTGGGAATTTACCACCTGGTAGTTGGACATAGTACTGCAACCTAAAGGGTATAAATTTATTCCAAATATCTGTCCACTGTAGCGGACACCATGCATGAAATGGTTAAGTTAAAAAGTGGAGTCAGAATGATGTGGAACCCTTTCACTCCTAAAGGTGGAATCCTAAATTGGGACAATTTTCCTATTTTCAGGAGACAATAAAGACAAAATGATATTCTGTCTGTTATATTGTAGTCCATTTCAGTGGTGTGATATATTTATTTTTCCTTTGTTTCTCCTCTTTCTCATACTGTTGGTTTAGGGTTTTTTTTTTTGTAATTTTATTTTTTACATCAGGTTGGCTTAATACCAATTTCAGTAAGGTCTGGGTTTTTTTTCCGTTTTCTTTATAATAATTTTAAGCCTTTAATTATAGGACTTGTATTAATGAAGAAAGGATTCCTAACTATCTGTGTTAAAAGTTATTTTTGTCTTCATAATCTGTGCAAATAAATAATGCTAAAGTCAACCAGCAAATGCAATGACTTTTAAGATTTGGGTGCAGGATGATTAAATGATGTAACATGTAGAAAAAGCATGGAAATGCGCTCATTTCTCACATTACAGACAGCACAACCAGCGCAGGATTAATCTTATCCTGGTAGTTAGCCTGGTCTGGAGCAGGCTAGCTCCAGAGAATAAATCACCATGGTAACTTGTCCGGGATAAACTTGGCCAGCTTTTGTTCCACCGACTTGAGGCTAACTTTATCCAGGATAACCAATGTTTGCTGGCTTAATCCCTTATCCTGGTTTTGTGCAATACCCCTCAGTTTGTCTCTCCACTGTGTTGTGTATGTGTGTAAGCTAGTGAGTTCAGCTGTGAGTCCCATGGTGTGTCTGATTGGTCTTCACAGTCACATGACGTCGATCTTTACTCTTATTAGCTACTGAAAGATGGAAAACACTCAGAAGAAGAGCACGTTTACTTTATTCAGATAATTAATTTGGTTGTAATATTGCACTGAAGTTCTTGATACCAAAAGAGAAATGATGAAAGTATGACACTTTAATACCATTATTGATATGTCCATCCATAACAATCTGAATGATTTATTATATAACAGTCAGAGCACAGTGATGGATAGTCAACGCACATGGTCCATTCAGTTAATGCCCTGCTCCCGGCACTGTGCTGCCATGTGTTCTTTAAACTGTTCGACGGTGCCCTTCACTCCATCAAGATATGGCTTACCATGTTACAGTGCATTTTTTATGACCTCCAGGACCGCCCTACTCAGTCTGCCACTGCATTTCGTTAACACTACGTATCTTATGAATGCTTCTGGGGCGTCAGTGGCGCAGTTGGATAGTGCGCTTGGTCAGTGATCGGGAGGTTGCAGGTTCAAGCCCAGCTCCTGGCGATGTGTCCTTGGGCAAGACACTTAACCCCAAGTTGCTCCCACTGCTGCGTCAGTGGCGTGTAAATGGGCATGAAAGGGTGTGAATGTGTTAGAAATACTGATGGATAACTAACATAGAAACTCTAAACCATCATGTGAGTGTGAATGGGTATGAATGGGTAAGTGTGACCTGCAGTGAAAAGCAGCTTTGAGTAGTCCAAGACTAGAATAGTGCTATATAAGCTCAAGTCCATTTCTTAGCTAGGACCTAAACTTTAAAACAGCATATAGAAAGTAAACAGGTATACCAGGGTAAAGGAGTTAAAGATTCTACTTGCCAACTCTTGCCATGAAATTTCATTTTTTCGTTCTTATTAAACTGTTCATATTTTATTCTGAGTTTCCACACAGCGCCCTCTGCTGGCACCCATGCAGACATGAGCAGGGCAACCTATCTGCTTCTTAGCTAGGACCTAAACTTTGACACAGTATATAGAAGGAAAACAGATATTACCAGTGTAAAGGAATTAAAGATTCCACTTGCTAACTCTTGGCATGAAATTTCCTTTTTTTTTTTTCTTAATAGACTGTTCATATTTTTATTCTGAGTATCCATACAGACTGTGTGATATAGGCGCCCTCTGCTGGCACCCGTGCAGACATGAGCGGTGCAACCTGTTAGTTTCCTGCCAGAGTGCAGCACACTTACCTGTGGAAAGTTGTTTGAGAGGCTCTCTGGGACTACCGTGCAACTTTTCTGTGATTATATTGAATTTTTTTGAGTCATTTAGGCTTGCTATGTGATGTGTTTTGCTAGCTAAAATGCAACTTCTAATTTCCACTGGGTAGCGCCCCAAACTAGTAACTTAATTATTTTAGTTTTTTATGTTTAGCAGTGTTGGAGCTTATTTGTCAAAGAATCACTGCAAGAGACCTGTTATACTTTGTCCTGTTCAGAATAAACAACATGTTGGTGCCAAAGCTAAAGACTGGTGCCCATATGATTTATCACGGACGAGAAAGGCAGAGTACACGACCCCTCAACCAGTACAATGACATTGTCATCATGGTGTCATACAGTTACAGGAAAAAGGTCTACGTTTCATGTCCGTTTCTGCCTGATCCAAATTCTTAATAGAGTTGGGGAATGGTAAAAATATAAACATTTCTATAAAAATTGTAATGTGCAGAACATAATAACAATTAAAAGCACTCAGAGTTCAAGCCAGACGCTCCATTCTTCTTAAGTGGAAACATGCCTTTCCTCCAACACATAATAAATGGATACAGGAGATTTTGGGTTGCCTTAAACTCGAGAAGATGCGTTACTCATTAAAGGGGTCCCTTAAGACTTTTTATGAAATCTGGAAACCTTTTATGGAGTATGTGGATAGTCTCGATCCACTCCCTGAGGATGATAATACCACTACTTGAGGAACTTTTTGTTTTTCTTATCATTTAACCATTTGTCCTAATCATTGTTATTGTTTTTTTGTTTGTTTGTTTTTTTTGTGTGTGTATGAGTGATGTTGTGACCAGCACAGGGCAAGGGTGGGATTGGGGTGGGATTGGGGTGGGAAAGGGGAGGGGGGAGGGGAGGGGGGATAGTTAAATACACTGTACAAATATTGTTTTATATTTGATGATGGTGTTTACCATTTTATTTCTGCTTCTTTCACTCTGTGATTGCACTGAAACTCCCTTGTAACAAAGAAATGATTTTATTTGTATTGTGTTGAGAAAATCAATAAAAAGATTTATAAAAAGAAAAAAAAAAAAGCACTCAGAGAGCGCTGACCTCCGCTAAGATACAATGGCCGAGTCTCCACTCATGTCTGTCCATGTGGAAAACCCCTCCACTGACACTGCAAGAGAAGCTGGGTGATGTAGTGACATGGACTTGAAAAAACATTGATGTGAGTCAGCAAACAAACTGCAATTCCCAAAATGATATAAAGGGGGCAGAAGCAGCTGAGGAGAATTGAATCGGATTTGCCGTTATAAACTTCAGTGTTTTTCTGTGACGTCAATCTGGATTGAGTCCAGATGAACTTTACCCAGAGGTGAAAGTAAGCCGGAACGCACCGGAATGCACCGGAACGCCGTGTCAGTAAGAAATAAGGATCTCTTCTACCGGAACGCCTTTGAAAAGCAACTTTCACTCATGCATACGATGCGAGCCTTTTCTTTTTCAAGCGAATTTTACCGAAGTAAATGTAAAATTGATGAAAACATAAAACTCATTTCCAGACTACGCCGTCTGTGACCTGTTGAACAATGTTTCAATGCGCCTGATGAACACTCGGCTAGTCACTTACCGGGATAGTTTGCAACTTGTAGTAGGCAGGCACTCGCTGTAGCGTAACGTTAATCCAATGTCCACTGGTTTGTGTTTTTTTTTTTTTGCAGACAATCGGGTAGTCATTTTTGCAAAATAAACAAAACAAAAATCAGTTCTGATCAAAAATAAACTTTTTTTTTTATTTAATATTTTAAATGCCAATTTCATAAGTGGTGTCACTGATTTTAGAAAAAAAACACAAAATGACTGCTTTCAATATATATATATATTTTTTTACCTGTTATCACAGTCTTGGATATGACAAAGATTATTAACAACACTGGCTCTGATGTATTATTAGTTTTTGTGCACCATCAGATGTTAACTTTTCTCCCTTTCATACCATTAAGGCCAAAAACACCCACCAACAAAAACTGCTGTAAAAATTTGACATATAACTATTTTTATCTACTTTTTTGGTATAAATGTGTTAAGTAGGCTAGAAGTCTAATTTTAGTCAGGTGATAATTCAATAATTATCTTATTCACCAATACTGTTATTATTGTTCTGATGTTATCTCCCTCTAAAGAAAATAAATGTTTTGCCACATATTACAGTATATGTCTGACATCTTACATTACACTCAAGGATGTGCACAGTAGTCAGAAAAGACCAGCTTTATCATCTGTCTTGTATGACGCTTGTGTGCAAAGCGTGCAAGCTAAAAAAAGTTTGTGTTGCACATTTCCTGCAAGAATCTTATCTTACTTTCACCCCTGACTTTATCATGATGATTGAGTTATATTATGAACATATAGTACCATGTAAATTTTGAAAAGAATCTATCAAGTGATGTCAGAGATATGACTGCTCTAGAATATAAAATTTGGAGAATTTTTTGCATCCAGACAGATATGGGGATCAAAATGTAATGGCTTTTTCCTTGGATCAAACCACAGCTCTGGTAAAATTCTCATGTAAATCCTTTGCCATGTAAAATTTTGCCAACAGACAAACGAATACACAGACAGACTCTAGTGAAAACATAACCTCCTTGGTGGGGTAATAAATCCAACTATAGTAACCATGGGCTCTAATTTCGTAGACCAGGCGCAGTCACAGACCAGCGCACTTCGCAAGTTTCCTGCAGTGCCGAGAGAGTAATAAAGTCTGATTTGATGGAGTAGCCTACAGGGAGGGCTGGTGATGGTCACTGTAGCAGTGAATCATATTCACATATCTCTCACTGCTAGAAAAAAAATGCATCGTCTTTCCAACGCTGCCATCGGACACAGTGCTCAGCTGAAACGATAATGCAGACAAGGGGAGAAAAAAAAAAAAAAACTTCCAGCTGCCGTCAGGTTAAGTTTCCATTATGACAAACGGTTTTAATCCGACATCAGATGTGACGGGACAGTTAATATAGATACAAATGTATATGCTGGTTCAGACGGTTACATTAAATAGTGATTGCTGCGATTGTTTATTGCATCAAAATGTTCCTGACAGTCTGGAAGCCTGCCTCTGAGGCTTTGTTGACATGTGCGCCCATGTGCGCCTGTCACCAAATTACAGCTGCAGAGGGTGCGCTTCATCTGCGCCGAGAATAGACCAAGTTGGAGCTGGCGAGCTTTCAGCACACCTTCCACACAGTTTTTTTGGCACGAAATTATCACTGCACCAACATGAATCTGTCGACACCTGCCCCTAGTGCGCCGTCACCTCCCCCTGGTGCGCCGTCACACCCATCTCTGAGCAGACGGTCTACCAAATTGTCAAATCTGCAGTGCACACTGGTGCCCAGGACGAAATTAACACTGCATGGGGTGCGCCGGCTCTGCGCCCCCTGCACTGCGCCATGAAATTAGGGCCCCATGTCTCTTTGGAAAGTTGTGCTCATTTTGACTATAATGCCAACAGGTTTGAATAAAAGTTTGGACATTGGCAACATAAAACTGGATGAATTGTAATATGGTAATAAAAAACTGCATCTCCAGGTTAGTTAAAGGTTCACTGACCAAAGCTTTGTGAAATGATAAATATACAGAGAGAAGGACCAGTGCCAGAGACTTAAGCCTTTGACCGAAACATAATTCAACTCCTTAAAAGAAGAAAAAGAAGAGTCACTTCACGCTGAGTCAAAGACACAGGTGGGTTTTTAACCTGACGTTTTTCTAATTCCAAACACTGCAGGCAGCTCGGAGTCGTTTTCTCAGGCAAACAGGTTAAAGCCTTATTACATTCACAGTGATCATTTTCTGTCCATCGAGCAGAGGTAATTAGCTTCCCCCCTCACACTGTCTCCCCGTGTATCAATGATACCTCACAGAGCCTCCTATGCGGGGGCAGCCAATGAGTGATTGTTATGGAG
Organism: Scarus forsteni; assembly: GCA_036419115.1. Lineage (NCBI taxonomy): Eukaryota > Metazoa > Chordata > Actinopteri > Labriformes > Labridae > Scarus > Scarus forsteni. The sequence continues at coordinate 9,118,732 of JAZDUH010000386.1, read as the reverse complement.
AACAGAGCCCGAAGGTGCTCCTATTAGTCACATCAAAAATCCGAGTATTAATGCATGCAGCCTCAGAGACATCCAGCACACTCATAAAGTATCGAACATAATTACACAATTTATATATTAATCATAAACATACTATAACATTTTGGATGTAAGTAATCATTGGGTCACGGTCTGGAGACACAAACAACTGATTAGCCTGAACTACATCAATGAGGATAAACAAAGCCAAAGGGATTACCTTCTTGTTACTGGAATCCTGGCATTTTCTACATTTTATTTGTTAAATTCCTTTTTTGTTTAATTGGCTCCTCTGGCCCAAGCAGGTTTGAATCCCTTTGGGTTCAGTAACCATAGATTTTGAAATGCAGATACCTAATTAGCTGCTGCAGCATGTCACAGCTACATGCTTTGTGTATCTGTGTATCTTCATGTTGGAGGAGTCAAACTGCACAGGAAAACAGAGTATGGAGGTCTAATCTTTACTTCAATATTGACTTATTTGCTTCATAGCTAGTTGATTGTCATGAAACTTTATTTTTAATCGTGAATATTTTGCAACAGCTTGTTCTTGGGAAAATATATTTTTTTAAAACTACAATGCATTTCTGCATTTACAGATACAGATTGAAATGGCTTTAAAAAAACAAAACTCTGTTTTATGATTTCTCTGCTAATAATATATCTGATGTTCTGTTTATCTATTTAGACACTGATTATAGATACCTGTCCCACCCTACTAATATTTACCTTTAAAAGGGTCATTTTAAATATCTATCTATCTGTCTGTCTGTCTGTCTATCTATCTAGACAGACAAGAAAGATAGTCCGTCTATCTATATACATAGATATAGACAAGAAGACATGTGTAAATCTAATGACCAACACTGTTGTCTTGCTCAAACAGTTATACTTTGTCATACACATATATTTATGTATATATCAGAGATGGAGACTCGGGTTAAAGACTCGTACTCGAGTTGCATTTTTGGAGACTCCAGACTCCACTCGGACTCAACCCTGAAAGACTTGAGAACTGACTCAACTCGAGATTAAAGACTCGTGGGCAATCTTTATTTTATGGTAGGTTTTTTGAGTGTGCAGGGAATTTTTGCTCCACTCCCCTCCCTTGCCTTGCCTCGTGTCCCTCCCTCTTCGTGGCCGCTTCCATACCTTCTTCACTGTCGTTAAGAAAGCACCAGACAGGAAGTCACCATGTGGAGTATCAGGAAGTTTCAAAATTAAACACAATGCACGGACTCTTGAATGTACATTTCCTCAATTGTTTGTCATTACGTCAAAACCAGAGGCACGAGCATCAGGTCAGCAGTTGGTCAGAAGGTCCCAGAGGCAACACGACACCATGGACGAAGAAAAGTGAATCGTAGAGGTACAGAAATATATAACATTGTATACATGACACCAAACATCTTTTCTACAAGGATAAAGACTGATAGAAGTTGAATAAATAACAAGGCTGTGTGGCTTGCAGCAAAGGGACCTTAAAGAAGCGAAGTGAGGTGTTGTTTATTTATTTTCTCAGTCTATAAAATGTTTTATGAGCATGTGACGTCGCTATTCTCATGAGAGCCTGTGCCTCTCCAGGGCTCAGCCCTCCCCCTACAGGGCTGCACACCACAGCACTGCTCGGCGCGCTGCTTTCAGTGGGGTTTGTCTGTCAGAGCAAGACCGCGGTGCTCTGCTGTGCAGCGCTTTTGTGGAATTTGGGGTTCCGTCCCACCCACATATCAGGCATCAGTCAGTCATCATGGCAGCACAAATGGAGCAGCTGCCGGAGAAACTCCACCGCCAGTTTCACTACCCTTTATATTGACCTACTGCTACACAAACTTCCAACAGCACGGCTACTACTACTTACTACTTTATTTCTTTTATTTCTTTTATTGTATTGTTAAATGCCATATAGTTTCTTTTTGGCTGCTCATGGTAAGTTTTTTTTGCACCTGACCATGGCATGCATGTGCACTGCAGAAACTTTTTCAGAAAGAAAAAAAAGTCTGAATAAAGTATTGGAATTTGGATATACTGTATATTTGCCGGAGGCTACATCATATTTATAAATGTGTGTGTGTGGTATGTATTTGTGTGTGTGTGAAGACTCGTGACTCGACTTGGACTCTAAATCAGAGACTCGTGGGCATCTCTCTCTCTCTCTCTCTCTCTCTCTCTCTCTCTCTCTACGTATTTATATATATATCTATATATATATATATATATATATATATATATATATATATATATATATATATATATATATATATTTCTTTCTTTCTTTCTTTCTTTCTATGTATGTATATATATATATATATATATATATATATATATATATATATATATATATATATATATATATATATATATATATATATATATATATATATATATATGTACAAACACATATCTTTGTCATTTGGACTTCTATCTCTCCTCTTACGAGTGTTTCATCAGCTGTTCAGATAAATTCACTGAAAACATGGCGCTTAATTGACTTGTTTCCACAGAGTGTACAAAACAGAAAAAGGACAGAAGGCCTTAAAAGTGGCAGAAGCTCAAAGTCTTGTCGGCAGAATAGAAATGTTATTTAAAATGTTAAAACTGGAGAATCTTCTGAGCTTGATGGTGGACATACTCTAGCAGTCATGGAAACTGAATGTGAACCCTGAGCTAAGGCAGAATATGAAGGTAATTCACAGCCTCACTCCTCCACCTTTCTGAACTCCAGCACATCATAACACCCTCCAGCAGTCCCAGGTCATCTTCCTCATCCACCTTCATGTGACATGTACAGGATGTAGAGCCCTCAGCCTCTACTCTCTCTGTCTGTGAAAGTTCTTCTCATCAGACATCTGTTACATCAGCTACCAAGACCTTTAAAATCCAGCTTTAAAATGAAAAGAAAAGAACATTAGTCTCAGTTTTGACTCTGCCCAGAAGTGAATATGAAAGCTGAACAAGATGCCTTTAACTCGTGATGTTTACTGTCATTGATAGTCATGTTCTCAGAATGTTGTCTAAAAATACAGTCATACAAACAAACATGGTTACAGCCCGCTGGAAAAATGGTTTAATGCTCAGTAGCTCAATATTATATTGGCTCACAATGTGGAGAATAGTGATGGAATTTAGAAATTTAGCTTTTTCTTTTGTTTAGCTTGGAGTTGGGGAAACATCATGATATGAGTAATGGTAACTGGACAGACTGATGCTGACTTGAGGCTAAAAGTCCCTTTCAGACCCACCAACTTAGCAACATCCCATAATTATATTAGACTACAAAGGTAACAACATCTACATTTACTAAAAATCAGAAAGTTATTGGCTAATTCATAAACAACATTTTCTGATTTTTCAATTAAATATTGAAATGTAACAAATGTTACATTTGTGGATATGAAAATATATTTTTGCTTCTTAGAAACTGAATAAGATCAAAATGAACTATGTGGTTATTGTTTGTTATTTCATTTCCATCAGACACTGACAATGACGGAGCTCATAAAAAAAGATTTTAGCAGAGAGAATTAACACTTTAAAGTGGAGCCCCCTGTCCTTCTCATCATTCTTTCTCTTTTTATAATTTATATAATGAGGGCCAAGCTCTGACCTCATGTAGTTGTAACTGAGGATTTAAGTTTTGTGATTCAATGAACCCAAATTATAAATTTGGCTACAAATACATGCTAAAAATGTTAACAGGCTGTACAAATATTAGTCATGAGAGAAAACTAAATAAACTATATTTTAAGAATATTGCAAATAGCACCCCTCTTATGTTTTTTTCTTTAAAAGGGGACAACTATCATCTTCATAATATTCCTAATAGGCTGGCTTATGCAGCTTCTGACCCATGTAAAACTGTCTTTGTCATAAAGTCTAATGTTCACCATGGAACTAAAGGTCTCTTCAGAAGTGTTGTAATAACTGTTGTTATTAATAGAACCCACCTCTAGAAAACTTGTTTAATTCTATTTAATGTGTGTGTTTGACAATGCCTGTGGGTTGTTTCTATGATTTCAGGCTGAACAGTTTCCCCTGGCTGTTACTGTGAACTGTTCTGAGGCTGATGAAATGTTGGTTTGACATTAAACTGGAGTACAGCACTTTTCTAAACTTACCAAACTAGTTATGTCAATGAGACCATGTCTGTGCCCCCAGTGCCCTGGTTTACGACCAATGCAAAACATTCTTTTATTGAGTTCACTGGAAATAACAGCCTAAAAATGGTAACAATAGATTTAGTAAAGGCCCAGCAAATGTTTGGATGACTGTTCATGAGTTTTGAAAATTAACATAAAATACCAGCTTTTTTCTTCCTTAGAACTTTGTCCTTTTATTTAAATTGTTTTTCAGAACAACATTTGAGAGGCTGCCAGAAAGAGAGTTGTTTTTTTTAAAGGTGCTATGAGGAGAATCTATTACCAGCGACATGAAGACTCTGCTACCCATGAGCACATGCGGCGACTGTCGTAATGCTGCGTTCCAGTAACCTCAGAACTGGGAGTGACATCATCTCCGACTTCTCGGCGTTCCAGTTGAAGTCAGAAAAAAACATGCCGATCTACCAGGCTATTGTTAGCTGTTGTTAGCACGCCCTGCATTGTTGTTCACAAATATCACATGAAGAATGTGATTATCACTATGGCAGCATTTTTGTAAATATAAGTCTAACAATACGATGTATACAGCTGATCTAGAGCGACACACCCCAGTCAGAAGTGCAAATAAATGGATTATTACAGGAGCTAAATAACTGTTCACACTGGGGGCATCCATCTTTGATTGTCAACTCGGGGTTGGTGAGGTTTCACCGAGTTCCCAATAGGAAATTCAAACTTCGGAGGACGTTCCAGTTGCAGTTTCCTACTCCGAACTCGGAAATTCCTACTTCTGACTACAACTGGAATGAACCAAAGACGTGAACCAAGCCAAAGCGTGTGTTTGTTGTGATGCTAATGAATGCAGCTCGGACCTTCCTCAGAACTCTGCATTGCTTTACAACTTCTTTTTTCAACAACTTACAGGATGCAAAGTGACAAGGTAATGTATCTCTTTCTAGTTACGTAGTGGTAGTTTTTGATGTGTGACAACAAGCAATTTTTGAAAAACTTAGTATCGTAGTTTTGTAGCCGGCTATATATCTCTACTTACAGCCCGGTGCTCTAAGACGTGTCTGAATAATATAAATTTGCTCTAGTTTTAATTGTCTTGTTCCTGAAGTTGAGTATCCAGGTCAGTCCAGCCCTGTCCGACCCGACCGTGAAGCTAAGGAATAGCATTTATAGATAACCTATTTTGATGCTATAAAACTCATCTTAAAGTGTGTATTTCCATCAGGCATATATCTAAAAGGGAGACTTTTTTTGTAATTACTTAGAAATTCCTCACAGTCCCTTTAAAATAAAGCCACTGTATGGATTCCTATAATATACACAGGATTTTAAAATACAGCAAAGACCATAAAATGAACCAAAGATCCGTAGTGGAGGACCAAATCCAAAAGCAGAGAGAGGTTTGAGTGTTGTATTTGTCTTTGGGGCAGCAGTGAACTGTCAGCGTTTGTGTTTGCTGCTGTTGTCACGGCTGTCCTTACACAGTGTCCTCTGGTGTCAGTCAATAGTTCGGTTCCAGCAGCTTTGACTCTCCTCCTCTCACACATGACAAGAGACCCGTTGTGTACTCTGCTGGATTGACTCCCTTCTCCTCCCTCCCTCTCCTCTCCTCTCTTTTTGTCTCATCCCGGGGTTATCCACACATGGCACCTGCCTGCAGACGTAATCTGACATTTAATTCTCACCCGTATATATGACTTCCTCTCCTTCATCACCTGAACTTTGAGTGTTTACACTCATTCCCGACCTCTGAGTATCCACAATCCAACCCTCAAAACACCATCTAAATGTCAGGGAGAGCGATGAAACTAGACCGGAGTGAGACCACCCAGCACAGGCTCATTTTTATTAGTTTAGTGTGAACTACAAGCTTAAACCCACTTCTTGGCATCCGTGTCTGGCCATGATTCAAACCTGTCTGGGACGGGGCCACGGGGCACAGGTGAATTTTGTTGTAACTGATATTTTTTGCAGCAGGATTCTTCTTCTTCCCACTCTTCTTCCTCTTTTTCAGGCTCAGTGAACTGAGGGAAAATGACATTTAATTACAGGAGAGCAGTCACGCAGTTCGGCTAATTACGATCCCGGGAGTTCAGTCATCATATCTAATTAACTTTCACTTTCATGAAAGCTTAATGCAGCCCCATAGCTGGGCGCTGCATGTGCCACACTTCAGGAATATTGACAACTCTTTGGAAATTAATTTGAAACTAGCTATTTTCTCTCTATCTATTCTGTCATTTCAAAACAACAAATACAGAAGAGGCTCACTCCAACTTTACCTCTGATGCTTAGTTTATTTATTAGATAATTTGAAATTTTCATAATTGATCGCACCTCATTTCATGCTTAAATAGAAATGAATATAATCAATCACCCGGATAGTGTTGGCAATTTATTGCTGTATTGATTGTTAAAAGCACACTGCATTGTCTGATTCACATTCATTATGACACTCTCAGAGGACAATCAATTCATTATTATGCTTGCCCTTGACCACATTGTTAGTGTGCTTATTGGGGCATAATCCTCACAGAGCATGTGTGTGTTTGTCGGTGTGTCATTTTTCATAGAGGTGGTAAATTAGGTCTGGAGACCCTCCTCAGACCTGTTCAGTCTGGTTATTTATGAGCTTTTTACACCACAAAACTGTCCTCTCATTCTGCTTTCCTTTAATGTGAATGATGTGAACAATGATTTTGTGAAATTATAACTCTATTGAAAGAAAAAAATGTTTTTGTTTTTTTAATATAATGTGACCTCTACTCGAATAGCTCCATTTGTTGTTGACTGTTTTCCCACAGACCTGAGTCCATCCTCTGCGTAATGTGCTGATGTTGTTGATGATGTGTCTCTCTGTGAGACCTGAGCTTGCATCTGAGCAGAAACCAGAGAGCTAATTGGCGGCTAGAATTCCCGTCAGTGTATCCTGAGCCCTGTAAAGGTCAAATCCACACATAAAATTGAGTGCTCACTTGTTTTATTTTATTAACAAGTCTGACAGATTTGGCCTAGAAAATCAAATAAAAGAATGTTCTGAGGTTGCACTGCCTGAATCACAGAGTAAAGTCACCCTCTTTGCCTCGTGCTGCTTCAGCTGATCAGAATTTCACCTTCATTAACTTATTCTTTCAGCTCTGACATTCTGTCCTTTCATTGTTTTCCATTAATTGTAAAAATAATCAAAGGACTGTATAATTATATTTGAAAATAATCTTTAAGTATTACAGCCAGAATTAACATGCGAGGACTGCTAGCTAAACATAATCCATATTTATATGCTTATTGACAGTTATTTGATGAGGATATGCATAGTGCTGTCATGATTGTGCATTAATCAACAGGAGATGATTTGCTTAGCGAAGCATTATGACTTGAGTCAAGGGTACACATAGCTCCTTCACTCAGTCATTATGCAGCCGACCAACAACATTCACTTATTTACATTTATCTCCTTGTTTTATTCATGCAAACAGAACGAGATGCCATCTGTTTTGGAGCGCTCTTTCAGATGTTAACTGAAACTGTTGTACGTCGAGTTGGTTTCATGCCTCGAAAAGCCAACAGCAGTGGGTCACTTGTCCTCTGACATACTCACCAGTGTACATAGACTGGGCATTTATGCAAAGTTGACCAAAATCCCTCGGGAGTTCTTGACATTATACACTATAGCAAGGCATAATTATGAGGCTGAAGGATGTTTGATTAAGAAAGCTTTCTTAAAGACGACAAGAAAACCACAATGTTGACCTTTGAACGCCATAGTCCAGTTGGTTCGTATTTGCTTTGTCCTGGACTTTTGAATCATGTTAGAAGGAAATCCCTCCAGCCTTTTTGTGATTAGGTCTCAAAAATTGAATTCACATTCAGTGGATGATCATGAAGATATGGCTATGACCTAAATGAGGTACAAGTAAATAATCTGACTAATTTTTAAGCTGTTATCTCCTTTTAGTTGTCATCTATTTGTGTCCATTAGAGTGTGTGATCCCTCCAAACTATCAAACAGTAATTGAATATTTTTTAATGTGAAATTCATGGTTTTGGACTGACCTTCAGCTTTTACCCTTACTAATCCTACTGATGTCTTCCTTAATACCTCTGCTGGGCTTTTTGTCCTCAATTTAAGAGCTAACACAATTAAACACAAAAACAGATTTCGGAATTTCCTACTGGGAACTCGGTGAAACCTCGCCGACCCCCGAGTTGACAATGGAGGACAGATGCCCCCAGTGTGAACAGTCATTTAGCTCCTGTAATAATCCATTTATTTGCACTTCTGACTGAGGTGTGTCGCTCTAGATCAGCTGTATACATAGTATTGTTAGACTTATATTTACAAAAATGCTGCCATAGTGATAATCACATTCTTCATGTGATATTTGTGAACAATAACGCAGGGTATGCTAACAACTGCTAACAATAGCCCGGTTTTTTCAGACTTCAGAGTTCTGAGGTTACTGGAACGCAGAATTACGACAGTCGCCGTGCGTGCTCATGGGTAGCAGAGTCTTTATGTCGCCGGTAATAGATTCTCCTCATAGCACCTTTAACTTGGCTTCATAACAGTGCAAATTAATTACAAAATGTGCACTGCATTTTACTTTTTATAGCACCAGCAAACATTATGCAGCCTATTTTAAAGTTATAAGGTTGTGTCAAAGAGTGTCTTTAAGTTTACAGTAGTCTTATTTAAAAGCTTTCCTGATTATTTTAAGGGCAAAGATGGGTTAACATGATGCATTAAATTGTCAGTATGAAACAGGTTCAAGGCAGAATGCATCAACTACTTGAAGTAATTACATCTTTGAGTGTCTCCAGGAAATCTTGAGCTTTAAAAGCTTGATAACCATTCTTATGTTTTTTTTGACATTTTTATGTGCAATATAATCATCAATCCTCTTGCCCCATCATTTGTCGGTCAAAGTTGTGTTGGCTGCTACCTGAGCACAAACCCCACCTGTGCTTCCCCAGCCTTTGCTAGTGCTGCTTTCTCAAACTACTTTTCACAGCAATAACAAGCTAAACCGTTTTCTGTAGACTGTTTGTATCCTCGTGTTCTCTGTCACCCTTACAATTCCTCATGCCGTTTGGGTTGTCATTAAACAGAATTACATGACTAGTCCAGTAATGTTCCTCCATGTAGATGATTCATATATATTAGCATTATCAAGCACTACAGCACCCTGCTTCTGCCATAACAAGCCTGTGATGACAACTTATGCCTGTGCATAAAAGAAAAGAAATAATTTACCCGTCTATCACCAATCATGCACTGCTATCACAGGCTTACAACTGTCGAGACAAAACATTAGTACACAAATGAAAACAGGAGGGAACAAAAACCCTCCTTGCCTGACATCACGGCTCAGACAAAATGAGATGAACACAAAGGCTGCATGTATAAGCACACATCTGGATTATCTGCCTGGCCCAACAATACACCAGGATCCTCAGAGTGATGTTTTGGTAGGCATCTTCTTTTTCAATCTTTTAAACGAACTGTTATTTGTTTTGTGTTTAATTAAATAAAGCTTTGGAAGCTTAGATTAAGTACATTAAACATTAATTAAATGAGTCCTGTTAAAGGTGTAGTCAGCGATCTTCTAATCTAATGCACTATTTGTCAAATTCACTGCATTTCTCCTCTCCATCCACAAGATGTCACCACTGACAGCATGTTGAAAAAAAAAGTCCGGTTTCAATACACAGCCTTGGCTCTGAATTTCAGCAGGTAAATACTGTGGCTCAGGCCAAGTCACCAAAACAGAGTACACCCCCCCACATCCAGGGGGCGATCATACTCATGCGCAGATCAGACAGAGGGGGGAGGGGGAGTAGTAGGTTGCATAGCGTGCGCAGTTAGCGTAAGAGAGAGATACAACAGGTGCAGTAGCAATGGCTGAACAACAGCCCAAAAGAAAAAGGTCAGTCAAGTTGAGTGACAAGTCAGGGTTACCTTAGCTACGTTAGTCAGCTACGCAGTTTCTACGGCCGTTTCCATGACGATGCACGTCCATCAGCTTTCTGGGGTGGAGCCAGTGGTGAGGTATGAAGGGAGAGGCAGGTCTAAATTTGTTTCGAAACAACTTCTCCACTCGTTTTCTCCCACATCGCTGACTACACCTTGAAGCCATTGTAAATTATCTAAACACATTTTCAAATGAAAATGGGTAAAATTATCCTCCTCCAAGTGGCTATAGTGTCTATTCAGGCGTTTGTCCATCTGTAAAGAAAGTTCCTCTCTCACTTTGGACACCAGGAGGCTTTACCCGGGTCATTCCACCAAAAGAGTGCAATTTTCTTGCTGTAACTCTTCAAAATTAAACTTCATTTTTCATTCCATTTCAATATAGAATTTAATAATATACACATTTACTCATTCAAAATGAGTACTGGTCAATCTCAGGCTACTTTAATTTTTTTGCAAATTTCGGCAGTTTATTATCATTGCAATTTTTTTCTCTGCTGTGACCAAAACTCAAATTTTTAAAACCGTTTCATTTTAAAACCATGTTTAAAAGAATATCAACCACATACAATGTTTTCCCTTAGAAAAAGAGTTAATTTAGAAGAAATGGTTGGTTACACGATGAAAATACTAATATTTATGACAAAAAATGACTTTTTGCTGTTACTCTATTTGCGTAACAGCAATGAAGGTAACAGCAATGAGTTTTTAGCATAAAATTAGCAATTGTGTGAAATCTAGCCAAATAGCATCTATGCTAGTAGCTTGAGCACATGAAACACATTCTTAAGATTTAACTGAATATTTTACTTTTGATATCAACAAATGTTGTCTTAGAGATAACTTAGGTAACAGGACTGAGTTTTTAGATTGACCATCTCTAAAACAGCTAATATATCATTAAATTTAAGGAACAATAAAAGAGATAAATAACTTTTGGTCTTCTCATGACTTGCAGAAGACCTAAATGATGTCACTTCCTGCAGAACATGTCACTGGTGGAATGTTCCAGAATTTTAAAGGGGGGATGTGTTTGGATAACAGCAAAGAGTGAAAACCTGGGGACAGCACTAAAATGTGAATTTTAACCAAAATAAAATGATTTTTTTATAAACTTTTGTTTTAAAAGTGTAGATAGAATATGGAGTCACACTTAAATGCAAAAGAAAATTTGCTTTGGAAGGATTTTGTTCATGATGCATTGTAGTAAAGTGTAGCGTTTGGCTGTGGGGACAGGCAAGAAATGCTATGTATAAGTGTTTTGGATGCCATATTAAACTACTACAAAGATTAATGTCTATGGTGTTTAGTATAATAAAAAATATATAATTTGTAATATATTATTAATTGTGTTTATACATTTAATTTACAATAATATACTGGGGACAGAAATTTTACTCTTTTGAATCACAGGGACATCAAGGAAACCATATGTGAAAACTCGGTCCCACTTTCAGTAAATTCTGTGTGGTTTCTTGTTTTACTGACAAGTTTAAGACTTGCACACATCTTACTTAGTCCTTTATGAACTGAAAAAGCTGTCTGTATAAATTATGAGCTAATTGCAAAGAATGTAACCGAGCAGGAGGGAAAAGTTTTCCTGGCTCTGTTCAAGCCAGCCCTGACTGCTTGTTAGCTCAGTTCTTAACAAATCGTTCTTATTTCTCACCATGTAATCATGATTTTATTTCTCTCTGAAGGAAAGTCCAGTACATAACCTCTGGGCCATGAACATGTTTGCACAGCGCTCTTCTCTAAAGCACTGTGAGCCGACTGATCTGTCACTGCAGACCTATCTGAGTGTCTTCAAAGAGTCATGTGTTGTATAAAAATATTACACCCTGTACCTTGAAACAACTCTATTATAATCATGACACAACCTGCCAAGGCTGAAGCTGTGATTTAGCATTACGGTTAGCGTGGACCTCTAATTTCAGGCCCTGCCTCACACAGCAGAGACATGACAAATGTTAGTGGCCTGCCATAATGCTGCAAACATCAGCGAACCCCACAAGGAGGATTAATGCCTCATCTGGCTGTTATTATGCCGTCCTGCCGTCCTTCGCGGGCTGGCCATTCATCCTTGTAAGATGTCCATATCTGCTCTCAGTGTGGGCTCATGCGTGTGTGTCTGCTCGTGTGTGTCTGTGTGTACATTTGCATGTGCTGTGTATGTACGCAGTGCCTGCTCACTGCCTGTACCAGCTCTCTGAGAAGTTCATCCCAGAGGGGGTTAAATCACTCCCCCAGTTGCAGGCTTTCCAGGGCCGTGTCTGGCTTGTCTTATCAATCTATCGACGTGGCACCTGCGCTGCCGGTTGTGCTTGGAGGCCGATGCAGTGGACGGCCAGGGGGCCCCACCGAGGAGGAATACTAATGGGGATGCAGATAGCTTTTGGTTTGGCCACCTCAGCAGACATTGATCCCCCTGCGGACTTCCACGGCGCTGACAGATGGACTGTCACCTCTGAATGAGAGGAGATTGGGACACGTCCTCTCACATCTCCCTCGGCGGGACTCAGCGGCGGGCTCTGTTCTGTTTGCCTCGGTGCATGTCGCCTCGCCCGCCCGTCCTCTCCCTCCTAAAGTTCTCTCCTTCTCCATTGTCATTCCTCTGCGTCCTCTCTACTCACTTAACACTTGTAGTGAGAGAGGCGGCCATAACAGAAAGGTTGCAGGTTAAATCTCTGCAGCTGCCAAAAGTCATTTACAAACACAACACCTGATCCAGACGCTCTGTGAGCTCAAACACATAAAGGCGCTGAGGGAGCATTTTCCAATAAAGATATCATGCTGGGCTGTCTCCAGCTAATACAGAAAAAGGAAGGAGCTGCTGTTTGTTGACACAGAGTCCCCATCTGTCAGTAAAGAGGCAGAAACTGTAGTAGAGTGTAGGGCAGATCATGAGGAATGTGTTTACAATCTGCCGTGAAGCCTCCCTCGGTTCTTTTCTTTCTTAAGGTAGAATATAGTGTATATATAATATACAGTTGTGCCCAAAAGTTTACACCCCCCAGCAGAATTTCTGATTATTTGGCTTTTTTTTTTAGGAAAATATGAATGATAACACAAAAACCTTTCTGTCACTCATGGTTAGTGGTTGGGTGAAGACATTTATTGAAAAAAAGATTAGTTTACTCTTTTTAAATCATAATGACAACAGAAACTTCAAAAATGACCCTGTTCAAAAGTTTACACCCCCTGGCAGTTTTTTCCTGATAAAATGCACAAAATTTGACACAAATGGGTTTGAATGTTTACTAAAGGTAACCATCCTTACCTGTGATCTATTAGCTTGTATTCACAGTGTGTGTTTAAAAGCTCAGTTTCTGAGCTCCTAACAGACATGTGCATCTTTCACTCAGTGCTGCGTTGAAATTTCTGCGTCATGGGTAAAGCAAAAGAATTGTCAAAGGATCTGTGAGAAAAGGTAATACAACTGTATAAAACAGGAAAAGAATTTAAAAAGATATCTAAGGAACTGAGGATACCAAGAAGCACTGTTAAAACTCTAATTAAGAAGGGGAGAGAGAGGGATTCTGTTCAAACCAAACCACGGTCAGGCAGACCAACAAAAATTTCAGCTCCAACTGCAAGGAAAATTGTCCGAGACACAAAGAAAAACCCTCAAATAACTTCAGCTGAAATACAGGACTCTCTGAAAAAAATTGGGGTGGATGTTTCAAGATCCACAATAAGGAGACACTTGAAGGAACATAGGCTGCATGGTCGGGTCGCCAGAAGAAAGACATTTCTACACAAATGCCACAAAATATCCAGCTTACAATCCAAACAGCACAGAGACAAGCCTCAAGACTTCTGGAACAAAGTCATTTGGAGTGATGAGACCAAAATTAAACTTTTTAGCCACAACCATAAACGTTACATTTGGAGAGGAGTCAACAAGGCCTGTAGTGTGCAATACAAAGCTATTTTGACTGGAATGAGCAAATTCATGAATGAAAATGGGATTATTTTTTTATCATTCTTGAATTAATGATGTAATTTTTTATATTTTCCATTTTAAGACTCCATTACTTTTAGATTCTCAAAGAAGATGCAGTTAAAATTTCTCTTGAAATACAATATTGTTTACTTTTGAGTCTGTTTCTTTGACTTTGGCATTGACATTTTTGTCTCCAAGAGGGCAACATTACCCTTTTCTGTCACTATCAGAAAATCACATGGTCACAAAATCAGGGGCTCTTTCTTTTAGGGCTGTCACTTTAGTGCCTTAATTAGATTAATTAATTACACCGCAAATTAATGTGTTATAAAAATTAATCACAGATTAATCACAGCACACAAACATTTTGATATTGTCCAGCTGGAGGACCCGTACATGGCAGTGGCACGTCACTTCACACATGTGTCTCTAGTCAAACCAAACAAAGCCCAGGTGACAACAGGAATGGCCTATTTAAGACTTAGTCTTATTTTATTTTTGAATTTATTTATCTATATTTGTACTACATTCTTTAATAATCCATCAGGCCTAATTGTTTTGCTGGATGTCCTCGACCTTTTTCTTATTTTGAATTTGATTGATGAAACACACTTAAAGTGTAATTTGAGTTGCCTGATTGAGAATTTTCTGGACAAGTTGCCCTGACTTTGGTTTTATTTAGTCACCAATAAAAATGTGGATTTACAAATCTTCACTTCTTTGTGTATTCATTTGATTAGTCCTGCACTACAATTTTATAATATCCAAGAATTCAAATTCTTTATTTGGGTACTTTAAGCAGATATCAGATTAAAATGTGATTAATTAGATTAATTAATTATAAATCCAGTAATTAATTAGATTACATTTTTAAATCGTCTGACAGCACTACTTTCTGTCTTTCTTTCTTTTTTATTTATTTTTGATGTTATGATTAAGGTTCATAGTGTATACCTGATGCAAAGTGTGACATGCAGCACAGGTAGCTTCTCCGAAGAGAAAATGAGAAAACAAATTGCTTAAAATCCACAAGTATCTGATGTACAGGAAACAGGCCTATCATAAATATACAGCAGTCTGATCCTGTAGGCTTTAACAGGAGATTATTATAAGAAACAATATATAATCGAAGCATTAACATATATATGTTTGCTCTGTGTGTGTTCTCTGAGTATACTGGCACAGTCAAAGGAGAGGAATTTAATATTTCATCAAATATTCTGACCAAACAGTTAAATCAAAATGCCAGCCAGCAGGTGTACACTGATTTAAAGAGCCAGCACTCTGATCTGTGTTACACACAAAACACACCAATGTCTTATCAGACACTTAACCCATCCCTGTGGCTGGCTTTGCATCAAGAACATGTGTCCTCAAAAAAACCAAAAAGACTGTTACGCCTCAAATCCCTGCATACAACATGCTTTAGACACCATGCCTCAGGCCTTCAGAATACAGCCCAAAATACATGTAAATGTAACGACCAAACAAAGAAATGAAGTATCTAATATTTGATATCTATAAAATTATTTTGTATCTAATTTTCAGTGTTTCTTGAAATGCAAGATGAAATAGAATTTGATGAAAATAAAAAGGCCTTGTGATGTCGGCCATTTCACTTGTAAATTACATTTAACCCTAATAATTTCCTTAAATTTACTTACACATTTTACCATTGGGGTCAATTTGACCCCAGTGATATTTGCCGTCAAAAATGGTTTACATAAAATTGTTGACCAACTTTCTGGTCCGGCATTTTTTGCATTTTTTGAGTACATAATTAACCCCTTGATAATGACACCAGTGAATTGACATGTCCTGTAGCGCCACCATCAGACCAAACTAAAATTTAATTAGAATGTATGTGTCTTGAAAATGTTTCATACTCATCTTCTCAAATTTACTGACAACATTAATGACCACAAGAGTATAAGCCCTATTAGTTTTGGTGATGACATGAACTTTGGTGCAGCGCCACCATCAGGTCACCCTCTCAGTTTTAGAGTCACTGTATCCTGAAAGTCTGTCATCCAAATCTTTTCTAAATCGGAGCGTACATTCTTGACCCTCACAGAATTAACCATATTGATTGGTGTTTTTGGCCTCCCTTTCCTCTGATAAACAGATTTGTTCACTTTTTGTGGTTCATCCCTGCAGGTCTGAGGATGTTCGGTCACTCACACAGACAGACAAGTTTTACACAGCTAAAACAGTTCAGGGTCAAATTGACCCCAGAGGAGCACCGATGTGTACAAAATGTATTCAGCACATTGGAAAGATATCATCATGATAATTTTATGCTTCATCAGTTGTCCCAGCAATGATAAACATTGATTTTGGGTCAAATTGACCCCAAGGATAATCAGGAGGGTCAAAACCAATCCACTGACAAAGCCATACCAAAAACCCCCCTCTCAGCCTAACTTCAGATCAACCCACTAGTGGGACACGACTTTTGATCAACACTGTGCGGGATGATAGTCCTATCAGGCTTGTCCTTAATCAACCAAAACTGGACATCCAAAAATGTACATGTTTTTACAAGTGAAAATTTCAGCTGTTGTAACTGATAGAAGGAGTTTAGTTTCAGAAATGAACAATAACTAAACAGTTTATACGTATTTCACTAACAAAATCTTCTTAATCCATAGAGAAACTGACTGCCTCCTTGATTAAGAAAAACGTATTAACTTTGTCTCACAGTGAAAAAAGGTGTTTCTGTAGAGCTACAATCTGACTTAAAAACCAATATGAACTCCTCTAAATTAATTTCACTGCAGGGTAAATACATTCTTGTCTTTTCTGCTCCCAGTGTTTCTTCAAATGGAGTTTGAATTTTGATTATTTTCATTTGACTGTTTAATATTTTGTTTTGCAAAGCAGTTTCTGAAAATAAAAAATGTGAAGCCTTTACTTTGAGGTTTCCTTTGTTCCTAATAAGAACTTTATTGCCATTATCAAATAAAACCAATACATGAACTTGCAAAACAAATGTTTTTTAATAATTTCATCGCAATCATTTCATATCAAATGCAACAACATTGTCATACAAAAAAATACAACCTGAACCTAATGATGATGCAAAGAGGGCTGATACTTAGAAAATAGTGAAAAAGGAAAGATAGATAACTTATTTCATCCATACACATCATTTCCTCCTCCTGTACGCATCATTTTATACATTTATCAGCACAAGCAGCGACTTCCTTTGACCTAACATTATCTGTGTAGGAAAATAAAAAAAATTACACACACGTAATAAATGAATTAAGAGTTCTTGTGTATGTGTGTGTGTGTTTATGTAGTTGTGTGTGTTGTTGTGCCGATTGTGTCTTCCTACAAAAAAAACACCACAAAAAAAAAAAAAAATCCTGTTTGTTTCTAGCATACAGTGACATGTTTTGATGGTACAATACAAGTAACACTACTTAAAAACACATTGTCAGACAATTTAAGTGTTAAAGATTACACCTCATCATGAAAGTTTTTCTTCTAGTTTTAGAACTTTTTATTGAGCTCTCAGTTCTGGTAAAGCTGCTGTTGTGGTAATAAGACTGGTGTTAATGGTGAGATAAGAAGTCTGTTTGGTCACAAATGGTGTAGTTCACACCTCCAAACCAATACAACGGTTGAGCATAAACAGACCTGTAGACAGGTAGGATATGAACTAATAAGGAACAATGACTGACAGTTACTGTTTAATAAAACTACGCAAGACATTTGAGAAAGTATCAAAACAACACAGCAAAAATAAAACATTTATTTTAATAACCCCCAAGAATTACTCTGAAATTCTACTGTTTATTGTTGCCCCAACATTGAAGAGGGATTTTTGAGTTTTTTTCATGACCTAAATAAAACTCTTTTGACATCAATCAGCAGTCTAACAAAATGATAAACAGCTTTAGAAACAGTGACTGTAAACCAAATCCACTGTACTGCTGAATGTTCAGGGCAGTTCCTCTTCTTGCCTAAACTACATCTCTATTATATTTTATCTGATGTAATTAGACTTTTCTGTAAACTCAAACCTTTAAAGTCACCTGTTGAGCCGATTGGTCTCCAAACCTTGAACTGCTTGCTTCTCCTCATCTTAAAATTCTGCTTATCAGTCACCAGCGCCTGAGTCTTATTGAGGGGAGCGATGCAAATGACTGAGAGGGAAAGGCCAGATCTAATCTTAAGGTTTATTCTAATTAAAAGTGATTTACTTTCCCCGCCATTCCCTGAGAGGGGGAAGCTTAATGTCCTGTTCTCGGAGGAGACAGCATCCTCTAACTCAATTAGGTAGCAGAAGATGCACTTGGGTAAAGTTTACTGTAGATGGAGCTGCTTTGCATGCAGCTTCAGAGCACACAGGGAGACCTTTAGACTTCAAAAGGAAAGGACGGAGAAGAGTCAAGGTTAAGGACTGCCCCAGTCTGCTCCAGATCAGGTCTCACAGCTTTATGTGGCTTTTGCTCAAAGGCAAAGAGAACCTAAAACTTTTGTGAAAACAGATTTTCTTCTGTTATAAATGTTTTATAAGTATTTAAACATTTTAAAGCTTAGTGATAGGAGAGAGAGAGAGAGAGTGGGAGGGACTCTGCCTGCAGGCCGCTGGCTGGATTCAGTCGAGCAGAGTTACATAACACTCCACCAAACCAGTACCGCAGAAGTAAAACTTTAGACAAGTTAATATGTAACTCATCGTGTCCACTTCTTTCAGTCAGAGCAAAACACGTTTCAAATTATTTTAGTCACATAAAACATTTCCTGGCATGTATTCATGCCAATAGAATGTCTTAATACTTTATTTAGATTTAGAAATGTGTTTTAAAGATTCATTATCCAATATTTCAGTACAATTTGCACTTGATTTTGATACTCAGAGCAAACTGACATCAGTAAACCACAACAATTCATTACAATGAAGAATTATATTTTCTTTAGGAGCGACACCTCATTGATTATTTTCCAATTTCTTTCCAATTTGCCTCTTGATTCTCCTATAAATGTGTTTACAGCAAAGATGATAAGCTTATTGCAAAATGCAGTGAGATCATTGATTTGGTTGCAAGCTGATAGTTCAAAAACATCTGCTTACAACTACCCATGTACATACATATATATATATATATATATATATATATATATATATATATATATATATATATATATATATATATATATATATATATATATATATATATATATATATATATATATATATATATATATATATATATATATATATATGTATATATGTATATATATATATATACATATATATATATATATATATATATATATATACATACATATACATATATACATATATATACACACACACACACACACATATATATATATATATATATATATATATATATATATATATATATATATATATATATATATATATATATATAAAAAATCATTTTCACTACATAAAGGACACACAGACGAAAACTAGCAGAGAAAGTTGCAGCAACAAAATAAGTATCTCACTACCTGTTGGCTATTTTTACTTTACTTTAATACTACTACTAACACTGCTGCTGCTCCTACTAATAATTATTATAATAATATTAACAACAAGAACAACAATAATGAACTACTGATATTAAGGGTTAGGGTCAGCCAATGCACTGGGAGCAGAAGCCAGAAGGACAGCAGGTTTACTGCACAGTGAAGAAATAACTATTTCAAGGAAATTCATCTTAAAAATAGGTCAACAAAAATCATTTCAGGGATGTTTTAAACCAACACTATGTAGTTTTTCAAACATAATATAATCCTTCGATATTCATTGTGATGGTCCAACACTTTACAATGGAGTTGAATGACACCTCTGTCGTGGTCTGTATCCCTTTCACTGGCGCTATGTAACTTCGAGGTGGATGGTGGGAACCCTGTCACACTAAAAACTACACGTTTGGACTGCTTTACGGCATACGTCACTTCCCCCGATTCCTGATTAGTTACAAACACAGAAGTCTCGGCGAAAGCCAATCGTTAACGCCGAGCTGTAACCATGACGGAGGAAACGAAGAACGTAATGAATAGAAAAATTTTGTCAGAGGATACAAAACAAAGAAAGCGAGAGAAAAACAAGCTGAATGCTCGGACCAGAATAAACATCGGTTTGGCGTTCACTCGCTGGCGTGAAATAAAAGACGAGGAGGGATGTCCGACTACTATCAGGTATGTTGGGCGACTAATTTATGACGAAGTTCCTCAAAAAAACTTGACAGGAAAAAAGTACAGCACAACAAATCCAGAACGTATCAGTATGTAGTTTTGTTTAGACCTATTTCAAGCGTGTGATATCACCAGCTCGTCGTTGTCTTTACTTTTATTCACTTTATCGCTTCAACAGGATGGGGGTGACTTCACGGTAATAAAACCAAGTTGAACTTAGCGATTTTTAACATCTTCATTTAGTCAAAAATAAATACATTACCTCGTCGCTATCCATCCTGCAAACAGCAGCTGAAGACAGAAGAATACTTTTGAGCGAAGTTCTGGCTTCTGTGATTCGCCTACAAAACAAACGCATGCGACTGGCAGATCTGTATCCTTACGACAGTATGCGCGCGCTACAGCTCATGGGTAGTTGAGTTAATTCTCCGGTCAAGCGGGGATCTTCCGTAGTGCTGCTTTAAATGCTGTCAGATGACCTTGTGTATTAATTAGATTGAATTAAAGATCTGCATTTTAAAGGTGCTATGAGGAGAATCTATTACCAGTGAAATAAAGACTCTGCTGCCCATGAGCACGCGCAGCAACTGTCATAATGCTGCGTTCCAGTAACCTCGGAAATGGGAGTGACATCATCTCCGACTTATCGGCGTTCCAGTTGAAGTTGGTAAAAAACATGCCGATCTACCAGGCTATTGTTAGCTGTTGTTAACATGCCTTGCGTTGTTGTTCACAAATATCACATGAAGAATGTGATTATCACTATGGCAGCATTTTTGTAAATATAAGTCTAACAATACTATGTAAACAGCTGATCTAGAGCAACACACCCCAGTCAGAAGTGCAAATAAATTGATTATTACAGGAGCTAAATAACTGTTCACACTGGGGGCATCCATCTTCCATTGTCAACTCGGGGCTGGCGAGGTTTCACCGAGTTCCCAGTAGGAAATTCAGACTTCGGGGAATGTTCCAGTTGAAGTTTCCTACTCGGAACCCAGAAATCCCTACTTCTGACTACAACTGGAACGCACCAAAGACGTGACTGAAGCCAAATATGTGATTGTTGTGGTAAATGCAGCTCGGACCTTCCTCAGAACTCTGCATTGCTTTACAATTTTTTTTTTCAACAATTTACAGGATGCAAAGCGACGAGATAATGTATCTCTTTCACATAGCGGTAGTTCTTGATGTGTGACAACAAGCAATTTTTGGAAAACTTATTATCGTAGGTGTAGCCGGCTATATATGGCTACTTACAGCCTGGTGCTCTAAGACGTGTAATATAAGTAATAAAATAATATAAATTTGCTCTAGCTTTAATTGTCTTGTTCCTGAAGTTGAGTATCCAGGCCAGTCCAGCCCTGTCCGACCCGACCAGAAGACTAAGGAATAGCATTTATAGATAACCTATTTTGATGCAATAAAACTCATCTTAAAGTGTGTATTTCCATCAGGCATATATCTAAAAGTGAGACTTTTTTGTATTTACTTAGAAACTCCTCATAGTCTCTTTAACCACCTCTTGATAAAAAAAAAATAACATGCTGCATTTTTCTCCAGGCAAGCCTGTGTTTAGAGTTAATGACATTATATCACATCTATCCTGTTACAACAAGACTTTTTTCACTCAGTGAAATATATGTGAGTAAATCTATCTCCTAATTTCATATTTGTATTCAATCTTCATCTAAATTTGTACACAGATACGGTCCAGGTCTTTGTAACCATACTGAGCAAACACTGATTCCCTGAACAAACAACACACTTGTGGACACTGAACAATATGCACACTTCTCATCATGAGAGCCAAACGTCAGTATTTACAGTTTCTGGTCCATAACCATCATAAACTTTGATTTGTGTACAATAGTAAATGTACTGTTTCTGCTTCTGAAATGGAGGTTTTAATCTTGACTACAAAGTGAAATGTTATTTTCCTCACATAAATCAGCATCATGTCTTTTTTCCGTATCACTTAATACTCTGTTAATGTTTGTGTAATTGTGTGATTAATACCCAGAGCTTTCTCATAACATTTTGAATACCTTTTCTAAGATGGTTGTCACAAAATGCATTAATATTTTGGATGGCACATGTTTCAAATAATAAAACCTCAGATACTTTGATTATTAAGGGTGTGTTGATGTACCAAAGCATTTAAAAATGTCATGGCAGCCTTTTTAGAGCCAAAAGCTGCTATGAGCTAGGAGAGGCAGCAGCAGTGGTCCATTTGAAAGTTCACAGGTGTTTGTTTCATAGATCATCAGATAGACTTTCAAAGAGAGATGTGCAACCACCAGAGAGCAGATTGCTGGTTGCACACCTGTGTCTGATATTGACAACAGACCACTTTGCTGTGGACTGCGAGAGATAAATAATATGTTCATCTGTCTGTGCATCTTGATTGTAAAGACTTGGTTCACAGGGGCTCTCTCTGTCTGTTACAGCTGACATGCAGAAACAGAAGGTCTGAGACAAACTTGCTGTCTAACCCTAAAGTTATGAACCTGTCCAGCTGGGTCATCAGTTCAGTTTTTAACTCCCTCCATGTGCAGTGTGTGTTACTGGAGGAGGACTACAGACAGATGGACTATTCAGCAGACAGAACTAGTATGGTGGCCATTTATAAACAATGGAAACAAACAGATAAGCTCAGACTGATGGCAGCTGGAGAGAAAACACACCATCAGTAAGGGTGGAAGTATCAAGGCTACAGCACTGAAACATCGAAGTCTCAAAGTTTTCCTTTGGTATAAAATAAGTTTATGGGATGTTGATGCCTGGTGAGTTCTCAGAACAACAATTCTTCTCTATTTCTGTTTTCAGTCTGTGTGTGCAGGTTTTTGTGATAAGGCAGTAGACAAGTGACAAAAAACAACACTTCCAACAACATCTCATCTCAAATCAGAAGTACCCTGACGGAACCACTTTGAAAACATGGTTTGAGATTGTTAAGGATGAGAGTAAATTATTAATATGGCCTTCTCATTCCTCTGACTTTGGCCATAGTGTATCAGATGACACCTTTGTTAGATGGACGGAGAGGGGCATAACAGCAATATGTACACTTGTTGAAGGGAAAACATTTAAGAACTTTGATAAACTCAAATGCGAATTTAAACTTGAAAACAGAGACCTGTATCATTATCTACAGCTACGTAACTTCTATGATAAGGAAGTGAAGAGGCACTTATCAGCGGATATTAATGAATTGATTGTATTCTTGACGGGTGCCTATAAAAGTACCCCCTCAAAGATTGTATCAAAACTGTATAGCAGTCTCCAAAAATGCAATGGGAGAAACTCAGTACATATCAAATCAAAATGGGAACAAGAACTCAATGTCATATTGTCAGAGAATGATTGGCTTTCCATGTGCAGCACACAACAGTCCTCAACTAGCTCTAGAGGATGGCGAGAATTTGGATGGAAGAATCTCATATGCTTCTATCTATCTATCTATCTATCTATCTATCTATCTATCTATCTATCTATCTATCTATCTATCTATCATCTATCTATCTATCTATCTATCTATCTATCTATCTATCTATCTATCCATCCATCCATCCATCCATCCATCCATCCATCCATCCATCCATCCATCCATCCATCTGTGAAATAGCCACATTTGTATTTTTCGGACTGCAGTACATTTCTTATTATTTTTGTGTCCGGTTAGCCACATCATTGCTGGTATGGACGTCACAGTCAGCAAAAGCATTTGACATGTTGACTCTGATTTGTATCACAGCAGCCCATATTTATCTGACCAAAGTCTAACAAATGAGGAAGTCAATACATTTAAAGCTAATGTACAGAGCTGTAAATCCAGAGCTCATTCAGATCTCCTCTTCTTTACAGAATCAGATGTCTGTTTAATTTGAAGGAGCTCCAGCTCATCGTCACTTGATCTTTAGTCCACTTTGACTTCTGTGCTAGTTTTGGATATGTATACAATAAGTGGTCTTCTGGCCAACCTCAAGACTAACTTATTATCATCTGTGCCAATAATATGCTGCACACATTTTCAGAAGTATTGAACCATATTAATGAGTCTGAGATTCTCTTTTTTTCCTGGTACATTTTCTTAGGTTACTGATAATGGCCTTATCCCTTATTTTGGGATCTTGTCAGTTTCCTGTATCCTGAAAATTCTCATTTACAATGTGACAAGTTTTATTTGTCACAAATAATAATATCCCCTGCACTACGCTGTAGTAAATAAGACCCTTAATCCCAGTGAGGCTTGCCTGCTTCAATACAGTTAAGATAAATAAAAAAACAAACATAAAATGAAAACCACAGTTTTCCAAGAATAAAAATTAAATTAATCCCCAAGTTCTTCAGTATTCACATTTTGCTATAAAACTTTTACAATGTAAGGGTTTTTACCTCGACTGAGATGATTACTAAAAATGTAAAAAAGGTAAACTTAAACAAACATGAATATTCACACTGCATTGACGTACAGTATATACATATATATTTACATTTAGTTTTGTTTCTAAATAAGACAGTACACGTCTCAACAGAAAAGTACATGATGCAGTGTCTTCCACCTCTCCACAATTAAAAAGCTGCTCAGTAACAGGTCAGATGATGCCAGCCATTAAAATTTTAGTGTGTTTTTGTTGCCTGAACAATTAATTAGAATTGTTAGCAAGTTGTTTTCTTGGATCTGGTAAATAAACAATGTTTTGTTGACTCTTAACTCCCTGACATTTTGTAACATTCCCCTGTGCCCTCATCACATTTTAGCTGCTCATAAACACACAGCTCTTACATAATGCTGAGCTTTAATTGTGTTTTAAAAAGCTTGCCAACAAATATGTGGTCTAACATCTCGGTGTCCTTCCACCAAACACCTCCGCTGCAGCTGTCCATCTTTTCTCAGCCACTTATTCTGGTTTTAAATAAAGAAATGCATAAATTATGAATAGACCTGATGCTCCTTGTACATGAAGTCTTGTGGATCCTGGTCAATAGCTGCTGGCAGAGGAATAAAAATAAAAAAATGTTGTTCATGAGACTTAATGTTCTGTCAAGTTATTTGCAATTAAAAAAATAGTCAACTACAACAGTTAAAAATGTAATAAAAAACATCTTGTGGAAAATTAAGTCATTACCACAGCTCAATATTGCATTTACTCCTTTACTTTCAAGAGCATTGGGAAATGTTGTAAGAATGACCATTAGCATTATTTGATGAAAAAAAAATCTTGATTGCTTGATATAGGTGCAACAGAGGCAGTTTTTACTGTGCAAACATCAATTAGATTTAACAGTGTGAAAAGTACAAAATACTTACCAAAAATACAATTAAATCAAAACAACAGAAGATCCTTGACAGAAGAAAATCAACGTACAAGGTTACAGAGTATATCATGAAAAATACATTCTCTGAGGTAATTTGCATATAGCCTGTGTTAAGGTGCCTATCAACTCACAAAATATGAAATTTGAATAGAAATATGAATTCAGCCAGTCTGCTCAGAATATACTTCCTCTAACATCAATATAATTATAGCAGTTTCCATCTGTTGTGTTATACTGCTTCTATTTGAGATATCATCCTAGGCTAAAAAAGATGGGGGGTGTGAAAATGGCAACACATATTAGAGATATGTTGTTTTTAACTCATTTTCCTGACCTGTTGTTAAGCCGGAGTCAATCAGTGGACCAGGGCAGACGTGCATGAGAGGTGTCAAGACACTGGAGACAGTTAGAGACTGAAATTTGTTGATTGTGCTTTGTGATGAGGTTTATGTTGCAGCTTGTTAACTTCACAACATGGATGACGCTGCATGAATGCTGTGAGTCAAAACATGCAAACCCCCAGACACAGGGTAGCTTTGCACTCACGTAGGGAGGCTCAGGTGACCCTTTCCTGATCTGTAAATCACATAAAAATGGCACAAAGTCTCTGTCTCCCTGTCCTTAGACT
This sequence comes from Scarus forsteni, assembly GCA_036419115.1. Classification (NCBI taxonomy): domain Eukaryota; kingdom Metazoa; phylum Chordata; class Actinopteri; order Labriformes; family Labridae; genus Scarus; species Scarus forsteni. The sequence continues at coordinate 9,092,555 of JAZDUH010000386.1, read as the reverse complement.
TAAAAGGTCCCATATTATACAAAACACACCTTTTTAACACATACTTGAGTATTTGGTCTTCCTCCCAGACCACAACATGTGATGTTTGAGAACAAAACCTGTATGAATGTAAACTCATGTTTTGAGTTGTTGTTGAGTCTGTGGATTTACTTTTATGTAACTGTATATTTTAAATGTTGCATACCTGACCTGATTGGTACACCTGAGCAGACCCCCCCCCCCCCCCCCCCCCCCCGCTGGAGAGATTTCTGTGTGAAGAGCAGCCATGTTGTTTTTCCTCTTAGTGAGAGGGCTGTGTTCAGCATGTCTGAGCTCAAAAGCTGTCTCTGCTCTGTTGCACTGTGACTGTTTCCATATTGTGTCGAATAAAAACATGAAAACTTGTTAATTTTTTTTTGCTGTATTAGTTTAAGCAGACTCTGTTTAGCAGGTGGCTTAGATGAAGATCAAAACATATTTTATGACCAATTTAAGCAGAAATCCAAGTAATCCTAAGGGGTCACATGCTTTTTCGAGCAAATGTATACCTCCACACATAGTCTACCAGCCTCAGAGGACCAAAGGACCCAGTGGATTAATTTATTTTTAAAGGGGCTGAGCAGCTACAGTCGGCTAAACCTGTATGTTTGTGCTAATCACTTCATGGCCGACTGCTTCTTCAACTTCGGTCAGTTTAACAGGACTGGACACCAGACTTTTCCTGAATCTGATGATGGCAGTGTGAGTATTTTAATGCTGTGTAGGAATTATTTTGATCATTGCTAGAAAGTTAATGCTAACATCAGGGTGAAGTGAACTAGAGGTAACTGCACAACATGTTCATCAGTCTAACAGTAGTCAAGAGAAATTGAACGATTAGCTGAATATAATCAGTCCCACTGTGGTGACTAGGCCGAGGTTAGCATGTTGCGCATTAGCCCGTGATGTTTATCTGTTAAAGATGAATCTGTGATCTGTGTCTGTTCAGGAAGAGAAGTCTAACAGTTAGCTGAATATAATCAGTCCTTTACCCACCCCAGGTCTCTCTGTTTGTGCTAATGTTAGCACAGGTGTGCTAAGCTGAGGCTATTCCACTGTGATTAGCAGTGATGTTAGCCTATGATGTTTGGCAGAAACAAGAACTGTGTTACCTGTGAGATGTCATGAAATAAGGGTTTGCTTGTGTTCAGGACTGTAAGTTGCATGTGGCTGGAGCATTTGCTTCACTCGAGTTATGCTGCTCTTTCATTAAGTCTCATACGTACACTGCTCTGCTCTGGTTCATTAGCATATGAAGGCGGCCGCCCTTAAAACCAGTTGTTTGTAACAGAGGGGTTATGTGAGCATTGAATGATTGCAGCTGTGCTTTTTTCAGAGGCTTTTTGGACCAAAGGATGTTACTAACATTTCATGAAGACATGAAAGATCCACGTTAAACTGCAGAAAAGGAGCAAAATAAGGGACCATAAAACACTCTCGAGATGTGGGAGTGTGGCACTCCATGAAAGGGCTTGGCTCTCCTTCTGTTGGCACAGGCTCTGGGAGGATAGGGATGGATTGTGTGATGGCCTCCTGCCATAGGGGTCTGCTGCAGTTTTGGGTGTTACCTCTTTGCAGCAGCTGGTGGGTCAGCGCAGTCCCTCGGGTGTATTTAAGATCCTCTCTGCTCAGCTCTACACTGATCTCCTAAATGCTGCTTAGCACCTCTCAGGACATCATGAAATGTTCACCTTTATGTAAATATGTCCCTTGATTTTGTCAAATCTTTTGAGTGAGCTCAGGTAAAAATGTAACCTTGAGAATTCAAAGACACACACACAAGCAGCTTTTAAAAACATTATGACAAAGGCTGTTCAGAGCTGTGTGAAAGAGTCAGGAAACCTCCTGTTGAGACATTTACAGGGGAGCCCACACTTTTTCACTGGTTAGGATAATCATGTAGCTCTGTGGACCTAAAAGAGAGAAATACAATTGCTCATCCATAAATTTAGACACAAAGCAAGGGAAAACCGCCAAATGTTAATCATTCAATCAATCAGTCAATCAGACTTTATTTGTATAGTACTTTTCATACAGGACTTTGTAATACAAAATGCTTGACATGGGAAAAAAGATAAAATGAAATAACAAGTGAAATAAAAAGCAGAAAATTGCATAATTGCATACAATGAAAACATAAGACCCCCACAACCACATTCAATATACAGACTCAATTCCTCAAACACACAAAAAACATAAAAAGGAACTTCTTGACAGAAAATTAAATTAGAGGACTGAGGAAACACTATCTTTAATTAAAAGTGAGGAAACACAGGAGCTAAAACTAAAATAATAGTTAAAAACACTAGAAAAATACTACAGGGTAAGTGTAACGGTGTCAGTGAGGACCCAGAAGCAAGTAGGTGAAGTTAGGAATGAACAGTCTTTATTCAGTAGCACAACCAGAGACAATTCTGAGCGGGGTGCGAACCCGCGACCAGGTGATCTGCGGCTGGGCGCTCTCCCAACTGAGCTAACCCGGAGCTTCTCAGATGACGGCGCACACAGTCTTTTAGAGGGGTGTAGCTGCGTCTTGAGCGGGGCTTCAACCCGCGACAGCAAACAAAGAGGTGACGACTCACACGGCCCTTTAACGGAGTGTAGCTGGCGTCTTGAGCGGGCTTCAACCCGCGACAGCAAACAAAGAGGTGACGACTCACACGGTCCTTTAACGGAGTGTAGCTGCGTCTTGAGCGGGGCTTCAACCCGCGGCAGCAAACAGGGAGGCTTCCAAAACAGAGAGCCACACAGTCGAGACAGGAAACAGGCTGTGGCTTGAGCAGGAGACAAACCTGTGACCACTTGATCCGTAGCCGGACGCCTTACCGACTAGGCCACCCAGGAGAAGCACAGGCAGAAGCTCACTCAGTCCTTTAATGGGAGAAGGTGATGCAGGCTTGACTCACACACTGACGATTGGAGGCGTTCGGGAACACTCGGTGATGTGGTTCAGGCGAGCTCTCGTAGTCGAGGACAGGCGGGGGGTCAGACACCAGGCGAATGGCACAACGTAGAAGAGACAGGTTCGGCAACAGGAGACGGAAGCAGGATCAGATACCAGACGTGGGTCACAACGTAGATCAGACAGGGCTCGGCAACAGGAGACGGAAGCAGGGTCAGATACCAGACGTGGGTCACAACGTAGATCAGACTGGGCTCGGCAACAGGAGACGGCAGCAGGATCGAAAGCCGGGGATTCAGACAGGCGGGTGAATGCAGGACAGAAGCTAGTCGATACCTTGGAGTCAGGCCGAGGGTCAGGCGTATGAGGCAGAGTCTGGGACGAAACTAGTTGGCAACGGGTGATCAATCCGGGAAACAAGTCTGGACCTTTCAGCATGAGTGCGACGAAAATAGACTGGTGACCGTTCGCCCCTGGGCCGTAGTTTGGACACCCTTTCTCATAAATTATTGGCTGACCGAGAGACATAGTGATGTGTCAGGTCATCAACAAGGCTTACAAACATATGACAAAGTGGCAGTCTTTTGAGTCTTCCTATACTGAACGTAAACATGTCTGTGTCCAGACTTTCATTTCCATTCGGTCATACTGTAAATATGAACTTTAACTGTGACCGTCCAGCTTTAGATTCCTTTAGTATTCAGTTGGGTCCATGAACTGCACGTGCTTAACTCAAGGTGCTTTCAGAATCCAAGACAAACATTTGTGAGTATGCGTAAACGTGTTTTTACATCTGCGTTTAATCATTGCAGCTAAGTATCTTTGAGGACTGAAGTTTCATAAATGTTAATTAAGTTTATTTATTTGTCTGATGTATTGTCATTGTGCTGGCCTTAAGGCATTAAGACTTAATTAGGGACTTTGGTTGGTGTTTTCCCTGTTTTACTCCTGCTGTAGATAGCGGATATTTTTTGCTCTGTTTTAAGAACACATTATGAATTGATTACCATCGGGTCATAAAGACCATTTTAACCAGTATTACAAAAAGTATACCTGAATCAGATTACCAACCCCGGCTTTAACACACTTGTGTATCTTACAGTGGGCTAACATCAGTGGCAGATTTCTTCCTGAGAGTTTTTCATTTGTGGTTTTGATCACTCTAAGATACCAGAATTTGAGTAAAACGTTGTAGGAACATGTACTCTTTACCATTATAATCCAGCTTTTAAATGCTTCTCTTTTAAACTACAATGAACATTTAATCCTAAGTACTTAGACACAGCAGTTTAGCACTCCTCAAAGATCTGAAAAACAAAATGTCTGATTTTTTTCAGTGCCAACACACATTTTAAAATGAGCCCTGTCAGAGCTTTGTCTTTTTCATTTTAAACAATCAGCATTAATTTCCAGAAATCTTATTTTTGTATGACCTGAAGTTTGAAAATGTTCATAGTACAGTGTTGAAAGAAGTGATTATTAATTCAGAGCAGATGCTGTGCTCTGGATTGTATTTCCATCATGCTCATTGGGAATGCTAATAGACAGGGTGAAATGTGCACTTCCTGCGCGGGCCCCTCATTGACACGGGCACCATTTACTGCTGTCACCCCCTCCTCAGCTGCACCACCACTTAGTGAATAAAGGTCAGGCAATCAGGCATCTGGAAGGACAGCTAATTTGTCATCCCTCGACAAACGTGTCAGCGTCCGATCTTGTCCGCAGGGCTTGATACCGCAACAAGCCGTAAAGGTTAAGAGATTCAAAGAACGCTCCCCTTCCCCTTCCCCTGCATGCCCTGTCTCCATCTCAACGAGCAACATGCGACAGAGCAGAAAATTCAATTTTGGATTTGATACTGCGAGGGCTCTGCGGTTTCATGGCTGTAACTCTTCAGAGTCTTTAGGCATGTCGTCCGCCGTGCTCAGTTAAACTCAACACGGGCCCTCTAGATCGAGACGCTGCTGTCTTGTACATGTCAGTCTCAGCCTGGGCTGCTTCTCAGAACTGATTAGTTTTATTCTGACAATGAAGTGCCAAATGAGAACACAAACTCGAATTAAAGTTTTTATCAGTGTTGTTTCTGCAGCCATGTGATTCATTGTTTAAGTCCTCTTTCGTTTGTACAAACATAAATTGTTTGGCAGCTGAAGTAGAAGTTTCAATACCCAGACAACATTTTTCTGAGCGATGCACAGTCAATGGACAAACTGTATAATCCACATAAACAGACAGATACAGACAAAAACACAGACTAAGAACCAGAGTTTTTCCCGGTGTAACAGTCAAGCTCGTGACTTTTTCAGAAGTGAATGTTTTTGGAATGTGTCTGTGGCTTTTATCAAGCAACTGTTTAAACATGAAGGTGGACTCCCACACACTGTCTAACTTGCAAGAAAAATATTTATTTTCAACGTTTTGGTCTCAGACCTTCATCAGGCAAACAGTTTGTAAAAGAGGGCAGGACGTCTTAAGTAGGAAGTGCCGATCACACTTGTGGCCAATCATGATCATGACGTAACATCTACACCGGAAAAAGAGAGTCAACATGATGAAAGTCTATTTAAAGCCAACAAATAAGGCTGAAAATAAAACATCAATCACAAAATATACAATTTAGGGGACATGAAAGGTCCATAAGACAAGTCACATTGTAGAGAAACATCATAATAAACTTGAAGTTGACACAGTCCATTGATTATTAAATCACTTAATTCCCCGCAAGATAAACAGTCTCTAATGCAGTACAACCTGATGACATCAATACATACAAATAGACACATTTAACGTTTAAAAATAATTATAATTAAAAAAAAAACATCTGTAATAAGGCTTTTTATCTTGAACATTAACCACCAGCACATGCAGCCTGAAAAGTGGTTTACATGGTCACTCTCAGAAATGTTTTACTGAGATAACAGTTAGGCTACATAAAACTGGCTTTAGGAAGAATTGAACCAAACCTGAATACTGTTGGCCATTTGATTATCCAAGGAGCTTTGTAGCACTTTTTGTGATTGTGATGGCGTTCAGTCCAAGAAGCTTTGTAGCACTTTTTGTGATTGTGATGGAGTTTTAGTGTTCTTGGTAGTTTTGTGCCGCCCCATTGGACAGTCCAAGAAGCAGCCTGTGGTATCAACTCTGCTAGTCTCACGTGTAGCTCTGCTTTCCACCGAGCACTGCAAGCAGTCAAAATAACATGGCAGAAGCGAGTAGCACTATCGGGGCACCACCAGAGAGTTTAATGATTAACGTCTGGACATTTCAGATTTCACAAGCATGAAAGAAAAGACAAGTTGGACAAAAAAGAAGTAACTTGCAGAATATGCATTAATGTATATCATTAATATGTGATTAATGTAACTGCTTTGGGTTCAGTTCTTTATGTAAAAACAGTTTTTAATAATGTACCAGGTCAAAAAGTCATTTACAGCATTATTTTTACTGAGATAACCCAGACTGAACAAATATCAAATGGAATCATGAATCAAATCGATTTGAGACCTCTTAATATCAAATCAATCCAGAAAATCTGAATCGATACCCAGCCCTACTTCTGAGTATGCAGTGCTTTATGCTAGTACCTTGGTAATATTATTGTACATCAAACAACATTTTAGATTTGGGACTTTTACATGTAACAATGTATTTCTACTCATTGTATTGTAAGTACTTCTTTCAAGGTAATACATTTGATTCTTTTTCTCAGGACTCCCATGAAAAGTCAGAAAAGCCATAAGTAAATAATGACTCGATTGAAAAAAATCTGGATTTTTTTTGCCATTTCTTCCAGCTTGACTCAAAATAATCTTGTAGGATCTCATTTTTACACTCTGATATCCAAGTGGTAAAAAAGTGGCTATGTTTTTATTGAGTTTTAGGGGTCCTGTAAGAAAAAAGTAGGGGTGCTTAAGCACACTTCAAAAGGGCTAAATTTAAGAAAATATAACCTGTGAAATGCCTCTGTGCAGAACATGAGCAGTGCGTCAGGCCCCATCAGTCATGGGGCCTCTTTGTTGATCTTTTCCCCTCCCAATGCAACTCTGATCTGCATGGTATTTAAAAGATTTGAGCATAAAGTTCCCTAAAACACATCGCTCTAATCACAGCTATAAGATGTTGATCCCTTCAGTTAATGCATCTCCTGATCACTGCTCACTCGCCCACTGTCTGTCTTGCTGCCCACTCAGTGACACACACTTGCATTCATTCATTTTCTATACCGCTTATCCCTGTTTGGATAGCAGGGGGTGTGTGTGGGAGGATGGGGGCTGGAGTCTATCAGGGCAATTATTGGGCGAGAGGCGGGGTACACCTTGAACCTGAAACTGAATAGAGTGACAGACAACCATTTACGCTCATACCTAAGGGCAATTTAGAGTAACCAATTAACCTATTGAGCATGTTTTCGGTCTGTGGGAGGAAGCCGGTAAACTGACAAGCCAGATGGACAGCTCCATATATCTGCCACAGAAATATTTCACTAGTCCATCTGGGTACGAGCCCTTTAAATTTCTGTTCAGGGGCAGAATGTTCTAAAAAAAACAAAAGCTTGTGATTGGACAATCGTTTGGCTCGTCACATTCAACACAGACCAATCCACATCAAGCAGGGTTGCCACCTATAACGTAGCATACATAGCGGCTAATGTAGCTGCTAACGGCTAACAACAGTTGACAATAGTTCATGGATGTTAGCCATGGCGGCTAACTTAGCAGCTAACAGCTAACGGCCTTATACCATCTTCTTAGACTAAATTGTACCACACAGATGATTCATTTAACACTTATATGTGACATGAACCTTGTCAAAGACAATCCCTACCAGTAAACTTCTGAGGAGGGCAGATTTCACCAAATTTCACTGAGTAACTATGAGGACAATAGGCTAATCGGCATGTCCGTTCTCAACTTCCGGTTGATATCACGTCCGCATTCTGCTGCTCCCGCCTCTCTTCCCTGATTGGGCCGTTAAGAATTCAGCCGAGTGAATTTGTTGGACAACGGAGGCTGGCAAGACGGACCTGCAGGATTTCAGAATCAGGCAGGTCTGTCTGCTCTGCAAGGCTAGGAAACCGGAGTGCCCGGAGAGAACCCACACATGTACGGTAAGAACATGCAGATTTCAGACAGAAAGGCCCTGCCCCACCCAGGGACCAAACCGGCATATGGACGGCATGCTGTGCCACCGTGCCGCCCACACACTTTCTGTACTGTGTCTGTTTCTACCTTCTCTGTCTGATATAGACTGATGTTGATGATTTTGGGTGATGGCAGCAGCCACATTATTCTCTACCACTAAAACACCTGCTACAGTCACTGATGTGTAGCTTTACAATGATCAAGACTGTTTATGGATGAAAAACAGTGGTGTAAAGGAACGAAGTAATAGTACTTAGTTACAGTACTTAAGTATGTTTTGGGAGTATCTATACTTTACTTGAGTTTATATGTTTTTTGCAACTTTCACTTTTACTTCACTACATTAAAAATTAAAAAATGATACTTTTACTCCATTACATTTAAATTGTCAACTTAGTTACTCGCTACATAATATAATGTGAATATAAATTACACTTATTTTCACATTTTATTTTGAAGAGGACCGTACGGACTGTTTGTGCTCTTAAGCGAAGCTGAACACACCTCTGCCTGCCTCTGCAGCCTGTGAACGACTGTTTAGCATTGCAGGACTTGTATTCAGCCAGCGATGAGCTCGGCTGAACTCAAGCAATTTTGAAAATCAACTTCTGCTATAGATGAACCGCAAGTTTGTGGACTTTACGTAAGGGAGGAATGGAGAGAGGGAGTAAGAGGTGAAGGGAGCTGAGGGAGGGAGGAAGAGTTAAACTTAATAAAGCTTGGGAGAGCAGCAAATATTTGTACCTGTTCTCTTTGTTTGTACTTTTTACTTTTAATACTTAAGTACATTTGATAGTAGCTACTTTAAGACTTTTACTTAAGTGATTTTTTAATGAGTGACTTTCACTTTTAGTTGAGTATATTTTATATAAGATATCTTTACTTTTACTCAAGTATGAGTTTCAAGGACTTTTTACACCACTGATGAAAAACTGATAAACAAAAATCAGTTTAATGAAGAAACTGCTGATGAACTTCTGTAAGTCAGCAGGAGACTCAAGAGAGACACAAAATAAACCTCTGTCCGTGCTCATGACTATCCCAAAGAACATTTGTGAGTTTAGATCAGTTCAAAGTTACATTTATAAGTATTTATATCAGGTAAGGTAAGGTATACAGGTCAGTGTTTCCCCGATAGTGTATTTGGGAGGGCGCCCCGCCCCCCCAACAGACACACACGCCCTGCTTACAGGATTCAGACAGATGTAGATTTATTTTGATCAAAGTTCCTATGACAGAGATTCGTATCAAATAAAAAAAAGCCTACTAGAGTTTAATGTTAGAGTCTAATGTTGTGTCGCTATGGTTTGCTTATTTTCAAAAAAATGCATTTTTCCTCTCCACTCTGCCAAACGCCTCCTCCCCCGCTCCTCTCGCACACACCGATAAGCGGTGCGGCAACCAAACCATCTCTCTGCAGGCGGAGTCCCCCCGAAATGCAGTCTTTTTTCAAGCCGCTGCTGACATCGTGGTCTGAGAGGTAGCAGTGATTCAACGAACGTCAGAGCAGAGGCCACCTAAAAGTGTCTCACAACACTCCCTTCCCTAAAAACATTTTAGTAGAAATGCTTTCCCAAGTCCAGTTTTTCGATAGTTCGATATGACTGGCCGCTACCAGGCGCCTGCAGACAGAAAGTTCAACACGCTGGACTCTGAGCAGCGGGGCAAAATCTGTGCACGTGCTCTTCGGCGGCAACCGCTTCTGGGTCCTACCGCGGCGGTCAAAACCACTTGCTGTCTGCCGCCTGTCCCTCATTGAAATGACTGGAGGCGGCACGTTGCCGCGCGGCAGTGTGAAGGGGAGTATAAAGACACACACACACACACACTCAGGCGGCGGAGGAAGGAGCGGCCATAACGGTAGAAAAAAAAAAAAAATTACACAAACATTAATGGATGACCAGAAGCTTACCAAACAATCTCCTCAAACAAAAATCGCAGCATTTTTTAAGCCAACTGCTCTTACCAACAAGGGAAGCACAGCGAGCAGTGCAGGAAACTTTCAGCATGTGGTTTCTCCTTATTGTCAGTCACTGTAACTTTATTAAGCATGATTCACCTTCTCTCCACCTGCTGAGCTTACATGGTTACATGAAATGGTACATTCTTCCTGTTTTTGTAATACTTTTATACTTTATGCAGTGTATTTTCAAAAATGTTTTTGAGAATGTTGTAGTTGTATGAAAAAGTGCTCCATTGTAAAAAAAAAAAAAAAAAGTGAACAAAAATCAGTGTTCACTATTTATTCAGATCTAAATGCTCTTTTGACGGACCACGCTCCTTCCAGCACCAATACCCCCCCCCCCCCCCCCCCCAGGCAATGTGGGGGGCTGCAGAGCCTCCGCTGCAGCTCTGGCTGTGCAGCGAAGGCCGTTTCACGGAGCTATGAGAACTAGAGCCTTATTTAGCGGTGCTTTTGTGTGAAAGTAACGCACTGAAAATTCTCTAAATAAAGCGTGAATGCAGACCGATATCAGAATTTTTCGGTGGGAGTCCGTTTATTTGTATTTTTGGTCAAGTAAAATATGGCCCCGTCTGACTGCAGCGGAATCAGCAGACGAGCAGAACCGAAGCAGGAAGAGGGTGCTTGGTCCTAGCGCCCTGGGCTTCTGTTACACAGAAAGACTGCCATAGAGGTAATTTCTGCCCTAAACTTTGTGATAGGACCCAACTTGTTCAATCCCGGAATATCACTTTAAGGTCGAATGCTTGTTTTCTGTATAGTTTATCAAAGCACTGTGTAAACCTATTTCTCAAAGTGCTGAACACTTCAAGTTATTTCCTCAGTTGTGGTTATTTTCTTAACACTCCGAAGGTTAATTGCAGTTCAACAAGATGCTTCTATATAATTCAGCATCATTCCTCTCTACCTTATAATCATTATAGCTCTTAATGTTAAATTAGAACAACCTTTCTATCCTGTTGATTATACCACCATCATATCTACTCTCACATCCATATAGAGGGGAGGACCCTCCTGAAAATGATGCCACATCTCATGACCTGTAATAAATTTAGATTCATCAGAGACAAATATGAAGAGGACAGATTTGTGATCCAGTCCATGTATCTGTATCCACCCCCCTCCGTCCCTTTGCCCACACTTACACCCTGACACAGCTTCAGAGGATGGCTGTTCAGATTTCATCTGTTACTCACTTTTTATTCTTTTCACTGTTACTGTAAACCACATCCAGATCTAATGTACTGCGCTGTGCTCATGGGGGATTTGGGTATGTGTATATGTGAATTTTATGTATGCATGTATGTGTATCCACAAAATGACGACTATGGCTCCAGCCTGCTCGATTGTTAAGTGTCTTGAGATAACACTCTTGAACAGGTGCTGTTTCATATGGGGGAAGTTTCTGAAACAAGCCTCTTAGGCCCCATCCACACAAGGACAAACCGAGATCAAAACGCATAAGTTTTTTTGCCAAATCTGCGTATTATCCATACGAAGACAGCGTTTTGGGGTCTGTAAACGATCATTTTTGAAACCAGGTTCCAGAGTGGAAAGATTCTGAAATGCTGTATACATAGCTCTGTGATTACTGGCTCTCTGCAACTTTTCAGATACGCTTACGTCATAGTTTCATATCTTCATTGACACGCATGCGCCACATGCGGCAATGACAACAACAATGGCGGTGTACGGTGTAGCATATGTGCTGATGAAGCTAGTGACCCTACTATCCCTGTTGCAGCAAAATCTCCTTCTCAATCACCACCGAGTTGAACAAACAATTATCGAGGACACATAACAGCACTTTATGATCACTTTATCACAATCTCTGTTGACAACTTTTGCTGCAAGTGCACATGCCCACTGATTTTTTGTCTGTTTCCACTTGTTTCTGTCATATCGTTACAGCACCCCTAGAGGTCTGGCATGTGTTTTACAGCGTTTTCATGCGTATCGAGTGCATTCATGTAGATGCACACATTTTCTGAGACGCCTTTGTCTTTATGACGATCGTTTTGGAAACTGTTTTGTCTTCGTGTGGATGGGGCCTCACTCAGCTCACCTGTCCTCAGTGCACCCAGCTGCTGCTCACCAGCCTGGGGAGTTCATAAAAGGCTCTTTCCCTCATTTAGGTGTGTGACACCACAGAAAACCAACATATTCACTTGGTTTTCTTTTGCTTGGTGTGAATGAGTGTTTTGAGAGTGTGTGTGTGAAAAGAGTGTAGATCCAAGAGTTTTGAGAGTTGATCTCAGAGGAGAATTTTGCTCTCAGTTTTTCCCAATCAAAGCAACTCCACTGTTATTTAAAGTAACAATATGTAACTTTAACACCTTATCTTAACTGTTTTCAAGGCCTTCTAACAGTGGAGAGTCAGTAAATAATGCGAATAGTCACTCCCTCTCTCCCCCTGTGCAGCCGTGACAGCTTCACTGGCGCTCAGTAACTCTTGGGCGCGAGCCGGGGTTTACTGCCGTAAAGCGGTTCAACTGCTGTACGGCTCCGGAGGAGTTCAGCTTATGGCCGATGTAAACAGAGGATCACAGATGCGTGTGTCCTGTTTTTATGAAAGCTGAGGCTATGATATGAAAGAGGACTGTGATGGATGAGGACTGGGAAAGAAAGAGGAGGAAAAAACAAGTAAAAAGCCGGACCAGAGAGAAGATTGGACGGACTTTAGCGATGTTTTGAACTACGTGAATCAACAGGCTGAAGTCAGACCGAGAGCTTTTCTGCTGCTGTGTGAGGGTGAGCAAAGTCTTTATATGTTTCATACTTGATTTGAGCTGCTGGGGTTCTTATTCTGTCACTTTACTGATCAAAGAAATAAGAAAGAAATACGCCCTTACTGTAACGAGGCTTGGTCGTTACTGTTAGCATGTGTGTTAGCCTCACATGCTATTGTTATGAGTTATGATCGATTAGATTTAGAATCTGATAATATTATTATGATTAGTACAGCAGTGATGTTGAGTGATGAACACTTCAGAGGCTGTCAACCTACAATCAGATGATCTGAAGTTAGCTCATGTCCTATTATTCTGTAATATTGGAGATGATTACATAGAAAACGTAGCGCAGATGCATGAGATGACGATTATATATTCTGTCCAGTTCACTGACCTCAGTATTTATTTCAGGTATCAGCTCAGGTGATCAGCATCAGCTTCAGACAGGAGACACTAACACCACCACAGGAGTCAGAAAACAGGAGGTATGTTTTCTGAAATGTCTGCAGGGCTCGAAGTTTATGATTATAGTTTCACCATTTACTGTCATTAATGAACCTTTGTGTGCTTGATCTATCCAAATAGTTAAAAATGAACTGTGTGAAGATTATTATTAGTATTATTATTATTGTCAGTCTGTATTAAATGACAGTTAGGTACAATGCAGTGTGCTTCTGCAAACCTGTAAATCAGATAGTGTAATAAATACTGTATTTTATTTCTGATCTCTCTTCTATACCTGCCATATTTACAGTAACAATGTGCCTTTTTAGGGGTTCATAAAGATTTTATTCTTTCATGGTGAAATAACAAACAGGTTTACTCATTGCAATCCATCTAATCTTCATACACAACAAAATGTACTCGAAATACTTGGTATTTGACAACTACAAACTAAACAGATGTGAAATAAAAAACTGTAAAATAAATGTCTTTTCTCTTTCCAGGTATCAACAGAACTACAATCAAAAATGTCCCAGAGCTGGAGTTTATAGGATTTTAAAGACACAGAAGAACACAGTTACATCAAGACCTTCAGAAAGCCGTTATTCTGATGAAGATTCAAAATGGACCGAGCCTTCAATGATCCAGAAACCTGCTGCCAGTTCTTTCATTTCCACTTCAGCTCTTTCTCTGTATAATACAGTCAATAAGGGGAGATTTGGGCCAGTTTTATTTTACAAGTTAGCAAACACTGAAGTATTTACACATGAGAATATTCTTCAATCATGTCTGATATTCTGCATATTTACTCTGAATAAAAACATTTCTACATGCTTCTATAAGTTGATATTCAGTGTTGTAGCACTTTTTCTCTTGCCTTTCAGGCATTTTTATATTTTCCAATTCGATCTTTATCTCTGTTGTATTATTTTAGCCCTACACTCAGTTTTACTATCGCCTAATTTTTTCTGTATTTGTTCTAATTGTATAATGGTAAGTAGTTTTATTTTGTACTTCAGCAAACACCACGACATAACCCAGATTTCCTAATAACTCGATATTCAACGTCCTGAACCAACCTGCTCCCAAGACTTGAACTGCCTTTTATGGACAAATAAAGTTTTTTTGTTATTGAAATGAGTAGGTCTGCAGTTTATGTTAAATATACTTTAATAATGTTAATAAAATGAGTTACACAGTATTACATTTGTGAGTTTTGCACATCATAACATAAAACACATTAGAAGGTCTCCTCTGGTCAGCTGGATCTCTCTGCTGCTCCTCCAGACCTCAACATCTCTGATTCTTCTTCTCTTCTCAGGGGTCTGAACTGGAGGCTCACTGTGTCTAACATACACATTGAAGCAGAAAATTACACAAATGAACAGACGTAACGTTACAGCGTTACTTTTTACCTAATACCCGCTGTCTAACTCGTACGTGTTAAAGTTTTTCACACTGATGGAGTTTATTCTTTACGTGTTTCATAAACTGTAGATGATGGTGTAGCTTGGCTGTTTCATCACTCTGCTCCGTCATTATCAGCGTTTTCTTCATCTCATATTTAGCAGCTTTGCAGAGAGCATAGAGTCATCCTACCACTGTCATGTCTCAGAGGGCCTCAGCTTAGTTCACAAAGTTTGTAACACGTAAAGTTTTCTCTACTAGCGATAACAAACGAGTCCCTCCTGGGTCGCCATTATATATCAGCCATTATCCCCAGGCTAAAAGCTGCGGGCAAACTTACAGAATACACATGCAAACGCTGAGCTAACTACTGACTGCTGATGCTTGAAAAACGATACATTAGGAAAGAAACATGCTCAGACTGTACCTGATCAGTCCACATGGTTTATATGTCTCTCTGGAGGTCCTCGGCTCGCTGCTCCTTCCTCTTCATGTAAACAAATGCACGCTGTTGTGCGGCGCTCGGTTTTACGACGGTGCAGTTACACCAACGACCACAGAGGGAGCTCGAGAGCAGAATAAATGGAATCCTACATATCGGGCCTTTAAGGCCTTTTTGCTTTAGTTTGTCTACTCTTTTGGTAGAATTAGTTGGTGGCTGTGGGGAGTCATACCTCCACTCCACCTTTTATTTTGTTTTTGAATTTAATTTGGATTTATTTTGTTTTTGAAAAAGGTCAGATATTCTTTTTGTTAGTTCCCCTGTCCGTGACCCATCTTTCACGTGATGTACTTGCAGAAAGGTAACAATGCTGTACAAAAAACATTAGAAAATTAGAAGTTTTTTTGATTGTTGGAGGGTGCAAGCAGAGTGCCCCAAGAAATATTTAGAGCCTACCTTGGCCAGAACTGCCCTCATTCTAAACTACTATATTTTATGGCAGGAAAACTTTAATGACATTACTAGCCTTGTTGCTACTCATTTACCAGTGAGTCTGTACTGATACCAACTTTAGTTTATTTTTCTACTCCTAACAGCCCAGCCAGAACAATTTCTCCTGTTAAAGGGTTGACATACATTCCATCACAGCTGTCATCACTTGATATTTTTTCTTGAAAGTCCAGCTGCAGACCTCTACTCTCAGCCGACTGTCTCGGAGACTCTACACCTCCAACGTCAGAAGGAAGTGACGTCATGTCACCTCCAATGTCCGAAGGAAATGGTGTCATGATATCGAAGTAAAATACAACAAAATAAAATAGAGATCATTGTCTCCAAAGCTACGTTTGGCAGACACTTTAGTTTTTCTGTATTTTGATTACCTTGATAACTTGATTCCTCAGTTGTGTTACATTAAAAAACACAAAGATTAAAAAGCAGGTCATTAGTAGAGCAGCATAAGTGTGTGGGCATCTCTGTTTGGTGTAATGATCTTGAGCATTTTCATTTCTTAGAGAGAGACACAATTGCTTTATTTGCTTGACAGTCCTATCACAGCCTCTGTGTTTACAGTCACTGCTGTTTTATCCGTAAAACGGAGATAAAGATGGAGTCCGAGGCGGCAGTGACGGAGAGGTGATTCGGTGAACGTCACAGCAGAGCCCAAAAGTCCTTCACAACACTCCCTCCTCAAACACTCTGAAGTGAAATGCTGGCTCATGCCAAGTTTTTCTCCTGATAATAGTTATATGAAGGCAGAGCCGTTTGGTAGAGCTCATTTAATGTTTGACCCGTGAAGTCTGCTATTTCCGGGTTCTCTCCCTCCCTCGATGTGATTGGCTGCTGCCAAGCAGCTGCTTGGTGCGGCAGGGCAAAATCCATAGACATTATATACGTATACTATATGTATATAATATGAATTTTATAAGGATACCTGATATATTATACCTATATAATTTCTATGACAAAATCTGTGCGTGCTCACGTGGGCAGCAACCACTTCTCTGTCCTAGCGCCGCAGTTAGAACTGCTTGCTGTCTGCCGCCCATCCCTCGGTAAAATGACTGGAGGTGGCATGTTGCCTCCCAGAGGTGTAAAGGGGGCTATAAAGTTGTTTATATTTATGTCACGTCCGTCTCACGTTTGAGGTGGCTTCCTATTCACATCGGAGGAGTCGTTAGCCGGCGTAGAGTGGAGGTCTGCAGCTGGCCCCCTCTCTATTTTTTCGTTCTTTTAGTTGGCTGGATTCCTTTGCATCTGGTAATCAATTTTTGTTGGAAATGAAAGAAAAAATAATTTAACATCAGCATATTTTTGTGGCTGTGTGATTTACAATGCTTTAAATATTTGTTAGCCTTGAACATAATTAAATCTGACACGAGCTGGTCTCCACTGGGCTGTCTGTAGATAAAGATTAGACTCAAATGATCACATTTTCCCAAAGTATTTATCAAAAATCAGACAAGTTATTTGACATTTGGATTCCAAAGCAGTTCAAATGCAGTCATCCTGAGCAATCTGTCGATCTGAGCATGGCCTTTGTGATTATAGAGGCATTACAGCCCATCCCTGTCGTCCCTGAATGCATCCTAATGGCCTGTTTAGTGAGGCCATCTACAGCCGCAGGTGTCTGTCCTCCTCTGATACTTGAGAGTGTAAGTGACATGCAAGAGAGAGACAGAGACTGATGCAGAGACACGAACGTCTGACTTTGATCAGGTGAGTTCAAGAGGCCCCTTTCTCTGTGTTTGTGCCTGTGTGTGAGTGTGTGGAGACCATTCAGTGTGGGATAATGGAGAGTCAGGCTGACAGCTGCATGTCAGATATGCTTAATGTACATCATTGCCTTGAATGGCTCTAGCCCAACCGCAACCACTCGTGGAGGAGGGGAGCAGAGGGGCAGTGCAGTGCTGCTAACCAGTCTGCAGCAGCGGTGGACCAATTAATGTCACTTATGGTACAAAGAGAGAAACAGGAACACAGAAAACAGGGCTTAACACACACTGCCGTGGTAAAGTTGGCATTTTATTCCGGAGGTTCATTAAACCAGGTTGAAAATCTGGAGGGAAAAAAAAAGCATTCAAAAGACCAAGACCAGGCTGAGTTCAGGGAAGAAAAAAAAGGTTTGGGCAAACATACAGGAGAGGCCGGACGGCTAATAGTGACAATAACAACCTGCCATAGGGAAAATAGACATGTATGAACTAGACTGGAAATGGGAGAACAGGATTTGTTGTGAAAGAGGAGGAACTGACATGTTCAGATTAAAGGAGACATATCATGCTTGTTTCTCCTTTTCACTATGCCAGACTAGGATGCCTGTAAAGCATTTCTGCCCTCAGTACAAGTCATTTAGCTCCTTCATTGTCCCACAATAGTGCTCTCAAAATCCTCATTTTAGGCCATTATCAAGCTCTCGTTGAAACGCTTGGATCTCAGGCTGACCTACAGTAACCTCGTAACGTCACAGCCCTTTGTGCTCTGATTGGTCAGTTCAATCGGGGGTAGAGCCAGCCTGTCCGTCTTCTTCTTCTGTATTTTCCGGCAGGCTCAAAGCAGCGACCGCGTATTGAGTCCCCCTACAGGCCAGAGCTGGTAATGAGTGAGTGTGAGCTAGGGAGCTATATACTGCTGCTTGGTGGATGTGTTCCTCGGTGATGGTTTTGGGGCTAACGGACATCACAGGGGAGGAAGTGTTTTATCAGAGTACTCCAATAAAAAGAAAGGTACCTCGTGTCGTCACGACAATTTAAATCTCGCGGTCATCTCGCAATGAACTATTTTCAAAGGCATCAAATCTCGTTCTAGGATATCAGAAAAAATACAATATCTCATTTTTTGAAAATTAAGGGGGTGTAAGGTCTTGTTTTCAAATTTATTATATTATATGTAAGTATCAAATCATGCATCAGCATGATATGTCTCCTTTAAAGAAAAGCTGCACAATATAAAAGACTATATACGAAATCACTGAAATCACATAACCTCAAAAACAAAATAAAGAGTGAATATCAACCAGCCTATCTGTATATCTATATCTACACACACACACAAACACACATACTGCTTCACACTAAATCTAGCGGGTAAACGCAGGTTTTTATTCAATGTGGATTAACCTGCAAAAACTCAGCAAGTGCTTCTTTTTCCACCACCAGCAGACCGTGGTCTAATCGGCAATAGTCGAGCTGCGTGGCTGTTTTTTTTCCTCTGGTGCATCAAGTTGATGTTTTCAAGCAGTGAATGCTGAGGTCTTCTCAAAGCTCTGGACAACTTTTTAATTGGTCCTGAGGACTTTCATTTAATTTAACTGCTCAATGCATTTTTTTTTAAAGTGTCAAAATTAAGATAAAATATAAGAATACACTAAAATTACCCGTATTTGCACAAGAATATGCATCAAAAAGCAGCTGAAACTGTCTTAAAGTCTATGTTGAGTTCAACAGATCAAGTATCACCAGTTGTATATTTTGTTCACAGTGTATTTTTATCCACACATTAACAGAATACATTTAAAACAATTACTAATAGTATTTGCATGAACATTTATCCAGATGTTAATAATATGACTTCCCAAGACATCAAAGTCATCTTGTCGAAGCCCGTCCATGTAAACAATAGAAAGGAGCATAGAGGCAATGGACATGGTTTTCTTAACTTTTTTATACTTTTGTCCCTCTTTAACAATGTACAAACTCAGCGCTGATGATACAAAGGTGGATGGAAATAGTTACTGAGGCGGCAAAAAGTCACGTAATTTACAGACTGAGGGGGCGGGCATGATGTGATGTCGTGGGGACGTTATGCTGACACGTCATCCGTAAATTAGTGGGTCGACCCAGGTGTGATGTTCCCGCTGAAGCCAACCTGAGGTGAGCCGATAAAAACCTGTGTCGCTTGCAGGGTTGAAATGCCAATTAGCCCCTTTCAAACTGCCAACAGGAGCCAATTTTACCAAGTTTAAACAGGTTTTTTGGCCAGTCTGAAAGGGGTAACACACCCACACACACACACACACATACTCCAGGGCAAATATTCTTAAATGTTTTTGTTGTTTCTGTTGTTCACTCAATCTGAAAGGGAAAGATCAGGATTTTTAATGAAGGAGTTTGAGGAGGAACATTAGCCACTGTGACAGAGACCAGGTCTCATATTTATTTCTGAAATCGAAATATTAAATTTAGTTAAAGGTCTTCAGGAGCTTGAGGAGGAGACATTTGGGGGTGCAGTTCTTTGGACTTGGCATTAGATCAGTTTTTCAACATAAAGCTTTGTTACTTGATACAAACGCCTGAGGAGACATTTTGGTTATTGTGAAGCCTGCTGTTGTCAGTGAGGGTGGTTCATCATCATTTGGCCAAAGATTCACTCTGTACCCTATTTTCTGGCCTTGAAAGCTTTGGGACAGACATTTACATTTTTTTCCCCCAGGAATTATACATTTTATGGAAAGATATAGAAACATTTTGCTTTGACTCTGGTCTCTTAAAGGTTAATGTCTTTTTCCCATGCTGTAAGTCCCACCCTATGTCCCTCACAATCGGTCCAAAAGTCACTGAAATTATTTTGTGTTTAATATTGCGTCTTGTCTACTAAGCAGAGGGGTTTGTAGAGACTGCTTCTCTTTAAAGAGCCCTAACAAACAAGTTTGTGTGAAAATAATCTATAAATATCAGATTCTCAGGGTGTCTAAGTCGCAAGTCTCTGCTCTCCAGTAATGTAAAGGAGGCGAGGACAGAAGGGAGTCAAGCAGAGAGAGAAAAGCCTTAAAGATAGCAATGAGTTGGGGGGCGAGACACAGTGGACCTCATGCTGAGAAAGCAACACACTTGTGTGAAGGCTAATCAGGCACAATCTGCTGGCTATGCTTGCTATGATGCAATGCACAGCATGACCGTGTATTTTGGATTCATCCAGTATTAAAGCTGTTGCGAGCTTATTGCTGCATTTCATTATGCGGCACATTAAAGGTATCCAGTGGAGTTGATGAAATGGTGTGGAAGTGTGGAAGTGTCTTTTGCAAATGTCTACATCGCATGTCCTTTGGATGAAAACACGAACAACAAACGTGGCACAAACAGTATTATCTTCTCTGGTGAAGGAAGGGTGAGCTTTACCTACAATTACTTATTTATCTTTATAAAAAAGAACTCAGATTTTTAGCAGCTGGCTTTAGTTTACAAGACATGATATGCCTATCAAGTCATGTGAAACAGTAGAGAAAAAAATAAATGTTCAATGAAAATTGAAAAAAAAAAAAAAATGTTCCAAAAATGTAATTGAAAATTGAATAAAAATAATAATAATCATGATAATTTTTAAAAAAGATATTGCAACAAAGGAATGAATCCAGCAACCTTCTAGCTGCCAGGTAACAGCACTACATCACCAGCCAAGACCACCATGCAGCTGACCTAAAATCATGTACCATCATAATGTATCACAGTGCCTGATTTTTCTTTCATGGCCCGTACAATAACATTCCTCATGAACGAACCAAGTCTCTTTAGTCCTTGGCTGCTCCTGTAGTTACACTCAAATATTCAGTTTTCACCAACATTAGACTTAAAAAGCACCAAATCTTTATTTTGATAAAGTGGCTGCTTGGTGAACTACAAAAACATGTCTGTTGTATGTTGATTTGTTTTTGAAGGGGCAGCAGTGGGTGAGTGCGGGGGACATTAGTAGATAAGTTGGTTGTCTTTTAAGATAAACCATGAACTGTTCACAAATCCCTGTTTACTTCATCAAGTGACTTGACCCCAAATACCTGCAGGCACTGTGCCTGTCATGTAAATGTGTATCAGAGCTGATAAATATGACAGCTATTGACGCTGATGGCTACCTGCTGCGATGAATTTGGTGTGAAAAATATGTAACCTGCTGTGTTAAAGCACTTTGAGCTTTGATAACAAGAGAAGTGCTGCAACCCTGGTACTGTGCACAAGGTTTAGGCAGGTGTGAAAAAAGAAATGAAAAAGGAATGCTTTCAAATTTATAAGTTTCAAGTATTTATTCTTACTAGTTATGTGTGGCACTCTGGTCATTTTAGGTAAAGGAGATAATGCCTAAGACCATTGCTAATCAGTTCTTGGAATTATTTTCATCCCCTAATCTTGTATTAAACAAGATACTTTATCCTATTTTAAACAGGAAACAATCACCTGTAGTACCTGCAGACTGATATTCATTTTGTCCAGTAGGTATCAGCAGTTTCCCTGGTCATGTTATCACTGGCTCTGCTCTCCTGGCCTTGTAAGAAATAAGTACATTTTCATGTAAGAAAAAATGATTGTTTTGACATAAATATAGGATACTAACTGGCTCTAGCTCAAATGCTAACTTATGCTACGGCCACACCGGACGCGAATTCGCCTGGACGCGCGTCGAGATTACATACAAAGTCTATACGTAGCGCGCTGGCGGCGCGTTGGCGGCGCGTTGAGGCGTTTGGCGCGGCAGCGTTGAGCGCCGAGGCGTTTTGACGCCCCAGACGCTTCTACGCTTGAGTTGAAAATATTGAACTTTCGACGCCAGTTCGCGACACGGCAGCCAATCAGCGATGACATTCCCCCCGACGTCATTGATTTGATGACGCGTGACGCTCATGCCCCCTGCTCCCACTCAAGCCCCTCTCAAAGATGGAGGAGAGGTTTATCGGCACTGTTTGCTATCATTCGAGCTATACTATTCGCAAGTATACTCTACAGAGACCGGAACAAAAAGGAGCAGGCTTGGGTGAAAGTCGCTGAGGAGACAGGTTTTATTTAATAATGTGTGACGCCGCCTCCTGCTCCTGCTTAAACCCCCTCTCAAAGATGGAGGAGAGGGTTATCGGCGCTGTTTGCTATCATCCGGAGCTAAACTACTCGGCGTGTGTCCTCTACAGAGACTGGAACAAAAGGAGCAGGCTTGGGTGAAAGTCGCTGAGGAGACAGGTTTTGAAGGTAAGTTCTGTAAATATTCGTTTCCTGCTGGATTTGCCTGCACGGGTTTATCACTCGGCTCCTCTCTCTACTGCGCATGCGCCCGGACGCGCGTCGTCCCACAGCTTGTCAAAATGTCCAGCGTCCAGCTTCGGGCGTTAAGCGCGGCGCGTTACAGGCTTTACGCGCATTAAAATTCGCCAATTCGCGTCCGGTGTGGCCGTAGCATTAGACTTAAAGGGACTGTGAGGAGAATCTATTACTGGCAACGTAAAGACTCTGCTACCCACGACACGCGCGGTGACTGTCGTAATGCTGCGTTCCAGTAACCTCAGAACTGGGAGTGACATCATCTCCGACTTATCAGCATTCCAGTTGAAGTTGGAAAAAAACATGCCAATCTACCAGGCTATTGTTAGCTGTTGTTAGCACGCCCTGCGTTGTTGTTCACAAATATCACATGAAGAATGTGATTATCACTATGGCAGCATTTTTGTAAATAAAAGTCTAACAATACTATGTATACAGCTGATCTAGAGCGACACACCCCAGTCAGAAGTGCAAATAAATTGATTATTACAGGAGCTAAATAACTGTTCACACTGGGGGCATCCATCTTCCATTGTCAACTCGGGGGTGGCGAGGTTTCACTGAGTTCCCAGTAGGAAATTCAGACTTCGGGGGACGTTCCAGTTGCAGTTTCCTACTCGGAACTCGGATGCCTTGGGCACTAATACACCCCCATACCATCACAGATGCTGGCTTTTGAACTTTGCGCCTATAACAGTCCGGATGGTTCTTTTCCTCTTTGGTCCGGAGGACATGACGACCACAGTTTCCAAAAACAATTTGAAATGTGGACTGGTCAGACCACAGAACACTTTTCCACTTTGCATCAGTCCATCTTAGATGAGCTCGGCCCAGCGAAGCCGGCGGCGTTTCTGGGTGTTGTTGATAAATGGCTTTGGCTTTGCATAGTAGAGTTTTAACTTGCACTTACAGATGTAGACGAACTGTAGTTACTGACAGTGGTTTTCTGAAGTGTTCCTGAGCCCATGTGGTGACATCCTTTACACAGTGATGCCGGTTTTTGATGCAGTACCGCCTGAGGGATCGAAGGTCACGGGCAGTCAATGTTGGTTTTTGGCCTTGCCGCTTACGTGCAGTAATTTCTCCAGATTCTCTGAACCTTTTGATGATATTACGGACCGTAGATGATGAAATCCCTAAATTCCTTGCAATAGCTCATTGAGAAATGTTGTTCTTAAACTGTTGGACAATTTGCTCACGCATTTGTTCACAAAGTGGTGACCCTCGCCCCATCCTTGTTTGTGAATGACTGAGCATTTCAGGGAAGCTGCTTTTATACCCAATCATGGCACCCACCTGTTTCCAATTAGTCTGTTCACCTGTGGGATGTTCCAAATAAGTGTTTGATGAGCATTCCTCAACTTTCTCAGTCTTTTTTTTCACTTGTGCCAGCTTTTTTGAAAACTGTTGCAGGCATCAAATTCCAAATGAGCTAATATTTGCAAAAAATAAAGTTTACCAGTTCGAACATTAAATATCTTGTCTTTGCTGTGTATTCAATGTAATACAGGCTGAAAGGGATTTGCAAATCATTGTATTCTATTTTTATTTACGATTTACACAACGTGCCAACTTCACTGGTTTTGGGTTTGTACCTCGAAAAATGGGACAGTGAATTTACTTTCCTAAAGAGGAGCAGGATGGGGCACAGTCACGCGTTCTGTAAGATTTGTAACTGCGACTTTACTGTCTCCCATGGGGAAAGGAACGGCATAAGTCAGCATGAGAAATCCACCAAGCACAACCACTGGCTAAGAGCAAGTATGGCACCCTGTGGCATGGCAATATACTTTTGTACATATTTAAAGGAGACATATCATGCTTGTTTCTCCTTTTTACTATGCCAGACTAGGATGCCTGTAAAGCATTTCTTCCCTCAGTACAAGTCATTTAGTTCCTTCATTGCTCCACAATAGCGTTCTCAAAATCCTCATTTTAGGCCATTATCAAGCTCTCATTGAAACACTCGGTTTCCAGGCTGACCTCCAGTTACCTCGCAACGTCACAGCCCTTTGTGCTCTGATTGGTCAGTTCAATCGGGGGGTAGAGCCAGCTTGTCCTTCTTCTTCTACTGTATTTTCCAGCGGGCGCAAAGCAGCGACCGCGTATTGAGTCCCCCTACAGGCCAGAGCTGGTAATGAGTGAGTGTGAGCTAGGGAGCTATATACTGCTGCTTGGTGGATGTGTTCCTCTGTGATGGTTTTGTGGCTAACGGACATCACAGAGGAGGAAGTGTTTTATCAGATTACTCCAATAAAAAGAAATGTACCTCGTGTCGTCACGACAATTTAAATCTCGCATTTTAAAAGACGTGTTTTCTTTTCAACCCCTTAAAATAACATTTTGATACAAAAACGTTATTTTTATAACCATTTAGTTTTATAACCATTCAGATTTACTTCACGTGCTAATACGCCATCCCCTGGACCACTGTAAGGAGTATATTGTCCACTTTGGTCAGTCCGGCTCTGACTCCAGTCGACCTCCAGCCATTGAGCTAAGCTACCTACGAAGCTAACAGCTGGGAGCCAGCCACTGGACGCAGAGACACAAAAAAGGTATTTTTGAGCTTGTCTCACTTTGTCAATGAAAGGGAAAGGGCGTGGGCCCAAAATCGTCGGAGTATTCCTTTAATTATTAGTTCGCCCTTTAGTTTTGTCATAAATTCCAAAAATTTTAAATGAACTCAGACATTTGATTTTTTTTGCTATGTTCACAAAATTACTCCAAAGGACCTCTTTCACAATACATGTAATTTTGCCCACAGCCCAATTTTTTGTTTATTGTGTGGTATTTGAAGTACACCCAGAGACTCCCAAGAATATACCTTTAGAAAATCCAAAAGTCATCCAGGGCCTGTACTATGACCTATTTTATGATCATTGCCATAGGTGTGAGCCAGGGTGCACACTTTACCCCAAAACTTACTCAAACACAAATAATAAATCATCAAACTGGGTCAAATCACCTTCACTGAAGTCTGGTGCATCTTTTGAAATCAAATGTAAAGCTAAGTATTACAATTGAAAGAAGTTATTGAATTTTAACTGGAAAAAAAAAAGTTTTTTTATGATTTTTTCAACAAATTCAATTCTTTAGAGATGTGTCTGACCAACTTACAGTTGCTGTACAACTAAAATACTTACAAATTATTTGGCCACATATATATTCTCAAAGTGGGAAAAATATCATCAAATTCTGAGACCGGTAAAGTTGTTCAATTAACAGGTTGGGTTACTGTGGAAGAATCAGGATACTGTTCCATGTCTTGTATTATATCAAGGGTAATGTTTTATTTCATGCAATTTGCAGCAAATGGATGTTAACTTCAATTTAGTATTGTGCTTTCAATTGAATTATATTTTTTTCATATATTCTGTATATGAAGTATATATATATTATATATATTCTACATGAAGTATCCAAACATGAGACATCACCCAAACTGAAGTTTGAAACCTTGTCAGATTCTGACTGTCATGCATGGACTGGCTGGACATTGGTGCAATTTCAGAACATGTATGACATGTGTGAATCTGATCTTGTTTCAGGTTCAAGTGATAGTTCCAGAGCAATAGATTTGCTTCTTTACTTTTGGGCAAAACTGAAAACAAACCTTTCATGGAATCAAATGACCATGGTTACTAATCTTACCCAAGCTACACTGTCAAGATATTTTCGTACAATTGCAGATATTTTGAACACAATAGTTGTTCCCAAATACCTTGGCACAAATCATATTTCACGCCACGATGCCATAACTCACAACACTGTCTTTACCAAAGCTTTTTATGGTGACCAGGTCACTCTTATCTTAGATGGTACATATATCTACCTCAACAATTGCAGTGATCATCAGTTACAAAGGGCATCTTACGGAGGACAGAAAAAACAAAATTACCTAAAATTCATGTCAGTTGTACTGCCTGATGGATATGTTTTAGACACTATTGGCCCCTACCATGGTAACGTAAATGATGCAACAATAACTCGGCTCATCATGGAAAAAATTGAAATATTGAAATCTTGGTTAGAAGCAAATGACAATATGATTGTAGATCACAGTTTCAGGGATGCCTTAGATCTTCTTGCTAAGTTGGGGTATGATGCTAGAATGCCGTCATTTTTACCAACTGGTAAATCCCAATTGGATTCCTCAACAGCCAATAGTGATCGTTGCTGTACCAAAACAAGATGGATAGTAGAGTCCTACCACGGGCGTTTAAAGAAGTGGATGTTGTTTAAGGAACAACTTATTTCAAATTATTTCGTTGAGGTCATTGGCAAATTAGTGTGCATAGTAACTGCATGTCTCAATGCCTTCAGAGTACCAATATACAGTATGTTTCAGATCCAGATCGAGAGGAACGAGATACTAAGATGGCTCAGCGTATGCTTTCACTTTTAAAAAAAGACAATATTTTGGCAAAACGAGTTGCAGAAGACCCAAATATGTCACGTAGAGCTCGTAGTGAATGGCAGAAGCTTGAAGCATCTGATATCTCGTTCCCTCATGTGGATCTGGAATACCTTGAGACCATAACATGCGGTACATACCAAATCAAACAGTCCCCTGGCTACATTGCTGGGCATCAAAAAAATGATGGTGACTATGAGATTTGGGTTTACCAGCATGATGCTGATCTCATTAGGGGACAGATTCATTCTCGTCACAGATCTCAAATAAAATACAATGTTTGGATTCAATTTGACAAGAATGCATCAGATGATCCTGTGAAGGCATATTATTGTCTCTGTCCTGCTGGAAAGAGAACCTCTGGCATGTGTGCACATGTTGCATCTGTAATCTATTATTTGGGATATTATAAACATTTTCAAAATCAGAAACCCCTCCAACCATACACAAGCAAATTCAAAGACTCCATTCTATGAAATAACCAGCCAATCATACATCTTATGGATTTCTCAGATCCCCTTTCCCTCACTATAGTTCCAGTCTACAAATTAAAATTGTCCAAGCCATTGCCATGAAAAAAGACACGAAGGCCATAAAAAAGATTACATGTTTATATAAGTACTAGAAACAGAAATTGACAGAAGTACTGTTTATGTATTGCTGTCATTGTAGATATATACAATCTGATTACAACAATCCAAAACTGCATCGGTTTTTACTTGTATCAATGGCTCATTATTATCTCATCACAAAGGCATAATATACAGGCCCTTTGTGGCTGTTCAATATTAAAATGAATAACATTTCATGTGAAATGTTTGTTTTGAATCTAGCATTCAAATTCTAAAAGAAATCATACTTAAAGGATGAATTCTGAACAAATCTTTAAAGGTTCCCTGATATACAAGACATGGAACAGTATCCTGATTCTACCACAGTAACTCAACCTGTTAATTGAACAACTTTACCGGTCTCAGAATTTGATGATTTTTTTCCCACTTTGAGAATATATATGTGGCCAAATAATTTGTAAGTATTTTAGTTGTACAGCAACTGTAAGTTGGTCAGACACATCTCTAAAGAATTGAATTTGTTGAAAAAATCATAAAAAAACTTTTTTTTCCAGTTAAAATTCAATAACTTCTTTCAATTGTAATACTTAGCTTTACATTTGATTTCAAAAGATGCACCAGACTTCAGTGAAGGTGATTTGACCCAGTTTGATGATTTATTATTTGTGTTTGAGTAAGTTTTGGGGTAAAGTGTGCACCCTGGCTCACACCTATGGCAATGATCATAAAATAGGTCATAGTACAGGCCCTGGATGACTTTTGGATTTTCTAAAGGTATATTCTTGGGAGTCTCTGGGTGTACTACAAATACCACAAAATAAACAAAAAATTGGGCTGTGGGCAAAATTACATGTATTGTGAAAGAGGTCCTTTGGTGACTGAACAAGACACTTGCCACAACCCTCAAAGTGACACACATGGAAGAGCTTTAGAACCTCTCTGTGAGACATGATGCTCATTTCCTCTGGTGAGACTTGGTCTTCCACATCACTCACACTCTCATCACTTATGCTTTCTCCATCACTCAGTCTGAAGTCGTCATCTTCTAAACAGTCTTCAAATGTCTCCTCATGTTGTCCCACTCAGATCCCTCCATCTCTTCATCACCCAACAGAGCATCAGCTGGGGATGGCAGTCTGACTGACACTGGTCTGCTGTATTGATGATCATGTGTGATGATCTTTTTATAGAAGATGTCATCAGTCACTGTGCCAGTGTTGCAGTACTTAATGGTAGGTACCATTTCATCTGTCTGAGTGCTCACACTGACCCTTCCATTCACAGCATCCGGTTGCTGCTCTCCCTCCTCGGCACTGATCACGTCGCTCTCCCTTTCCCTCATGCTGCTGCTTCGAAGCTGTGCGACCATTTCCCTGGCCTATTAAAATGAAGAGACAATTTCTGAGCATTGCCTTTATTGTGTCACTCCCCTCTCCTCTCCCCATGTAGATGTAATGCAACATGCTGAGTGGACCTGAAGATCAGCTAACAAATGAACAGACTGTGGATTACCATCTCCAGCATGATTTTACATTAATCAATTTGGAGTCATACATTTCTCTTATTTATTTATATATATTCGTTTGTGAAATAAAGTTGAATCCAATAAAAAATTAAAGGGTTATTTGTTATTTATATGGAGACTATTTAAGATGCCACATATGCTACTGATGACAGTTTGAAGTGGTAATGGGGTCATAAATTAAGTATGAAAAATGTATATGAAATGAACTTAAGGATTTTTGCATGTACACTGTTTCTATCCTTGTACAGGTTTCAGTATTCTATTACAGTATTTTTTACTCAGTTTGTCAAGTGATAAAAGGAAAAAATGGCATTAACAAACTAATGAATCCAGATGTGCTACAGCACCAGACAGCTGAATCCATCAGTTTGTCCAATAATGTTAGGTGAGAGATAAAAAAAAAAAAAAATCAATTAAATCAGTTGAACTGATTTAATGACTGGAGATGGGCTGAATACATATTGGAAAAACTGGGAAGTTGTGAGATGTATGTTTGTGCTTGTGTAACTGCCAACCATTGCAACACTGAACTGCTGCTGCACCCTTATGTCAGGGTGAAGGGAGGCGATCGGATGACTGTTGCAGGGACATACAGGGGGTAATAATGAGTTTATATCCTGTTGTAGTTGAACTGACTTGACCATCTTTCCTCATAGTAGTTACCCCTCTCTGCTGGGCACGCCGGTGCGCTCTCTCTTTACGGCGCACAATTGGCTCGGGCCGTGTGGACCGGGAGGGCCGATCCATCGACCCGGCACTGTAGTGTGAAAAATCAAACAGAGAGGGGACAGCTTCGGGGTCCAGTCTGTTGGTAAGGCGAGTTGCCAGTGCTCCGGTCTCATCAAAATACCTTTCCTCCACGTAATCTTCCGAAGTAAAGTGCTCGCTGCATACTCTAGCACAGGGGTGTCAAACTCATTTTCACCGAGGGCCACATCAACATAATGGCTGTCCTAAAAGGGCCAGATGTAACTTATAAATGTTACTACTCCTTAATGTTAAATAACTCATTATTTATTATAACTTTTTCAATTGACAATTACAGTTGCATAGAAAACATATGTTTGCTTGTTGCTCTACAAATCCTTTTAAATTTTGTCAGCTTATGAAAACCCACATAACTCCATTAATGAAGAATCAAACTGTCCAAGTGAAGGCAAGTGACAGACTACTGGTCAGCAAATATACAGTAGCTGTGTAACCAAGTGCAAGGTTAAAATTACAAACAAGTAAAAGAGAAAGAACAGACTACTGGTCAGCAAATATACAGTAGCTGCATAACCAAGTGTACAGTTAACAAAACAAACAAGTAAAAGAGAAAGAACAGACTACTGGTCAGCAAATATACAGTAGCTGCATAACCAATCAACTAAAATAACAAAATAAAGGTTGACTCAGTTCTCAACTATATTGGTCAAGTTTTTAGGTTAGTCTTTGATGAGGAGATGCTGCCTGTCCTTGAACACACCACGTGGATTCCCTCTCTACTATTGATTGATCATGTTCTGAAAATGATAAACACAAAACAAAATGCAAGAACAATCATTAAATTGCACACAGTTTAACTGTTCTTCTTCTTGGTTGAATTACATTTTATTATATTCTAATTAAGTTTTTTTTTTTAAATGCTTACCTGTGTGTTTTCTGACCAGATGCCTGACACTGTTTTCCCATTGCCAGTGTGTCAATGTCTGGTTTTAGGTCCTGTGCTGGGGCAATCTGTAGAACAGCATGGAGGTTGTCATCTGTGAAAACTGTTCGCACAGATAGGTGCTCCCAAACATGGACAGAACACGGGCAGCATGAAGTCGAAGCTGTGGCATCAAACCAGGGGGAAGCAGACGGTAAAAGTCCTGGATTGCAGCATCCTGGAACTTTGCTCTCAGGCCACTGTGGCTTTGAAGCTCAATTAGCTCCATCTGAAGGTGTTGGGGTGCAGTGCAGACGTTGGTGGTGAAAGGATTGGCAAAGATGTCAAAGCCCGACTGTTGTGCTCTGAAGTCAGAGAAGCGCCGATCAAACTCAGTCTTTAACCGGCTCAGTTTGGTAGCCAACTGAGCACATGAAAAAGTCTCGGGAAATGAAGATGACATGCTCTGACAAACAGGAAAGTGGACAAGATTGTCCTGTTTCACTTGCCACATCCATAAGTCCAGTTTACGCTGGAAAGCCATGATCGTGTCGGACATCTGCGTGATGACTTGTTTGCGTCCCTGCAGCTTTAGATTCAGTTGTGCGAGATGATCCGTTGTGTCACACAACACAGCAAAGTCACACGGCCACTTTGGATCTGATAGTTCAGACATGAGTTTTCCTTTACTCTGCATAAAAACAGCAATTTCTTCCCTGAGTTCAAAAAATCGCTTGAGGACTTTGCTCCTACTCAGCCGACGCACCTCTGTATGGTACGGCACATCCCCGTGTTCCGAGCCCATCTCCAGCAAAAACTGCTGGAACTGACGGTGATTCAGGCCACGCGCCCGAATGAAGTTCACTGTTTTCATGACTGTGGTCACAATGTTCTCCATCCCCAGCACCCTCCCACACAAAGCTTCTTGATGAATAATGCAATGATACGTTATCAGAGGCGTGTGACAGTTCATTTTTTGCATTTTCCCTTTCATTAGTCCAACAAGCCCACTTTTCCTCCACACAATTGCTGGTGCACCCTCAGTAGTTTATCCCACCAAATTTTCCCACGGCAATGCATTTTTACTTACGGACTTCTCCACCACATCAAAAATGTCCTGTCCTGTCGTGGTCCCATGCATTGCAGCCACATCCAACAGCTCCTCAGTGATAGATAGGTCAGACTTTACGCCTCTAATAAAAATTGATAACTGCGCTGTGTCCGTGTTATCTGTGCTTTCATCAACAGCTAATTAAAAAGCTGTGTAACTGCGTGTCTCCTCGGCCAGCTGTGTTGTAAGATTTTCTGCTAGTTCCTTAACTCGGTCCGCAATGGTATTTCTTGATGAACTGACATTTTTAAAAGTCTGTAACTGGTCGGGACACACCTGCTCACAGACCTTTAGCATGCACTGCTTCAAAAACGCTCCCTCTGAAAAAGACTTGGAAATGTGGGCAATTTCTTCAGCCACAATGAAGCTCACTTTCACTGCGGCCTTGTTTTTGGCTGTGGTTTTCCTGAACACACACTCTACACACTCTGCTGCGACCACAGTTTGTCTTTTAATTCTTGGGCAATTTGTTGCTTTTCTTGAAGGCTAGCTTTGGCGTACTTAGCTCCGTGTTTGGTGTCAAAATGCCGACGCAGATTGCACTCCTTGACAACCGAGACCGCTTCGTAACACAAAAGACATACCGGTCTTTCTCCTTGAAGCACAAACAAGTATTCCCCTTCCCATCTTTCTTGAAACAGTCTTCCCTCTGCATCAACTTTTCTATTTCTGGACATTTTGGGATCATTATTTATGTCTCAATTCCACTTGTTGGCATGGATGTGGAAACACTGCTGTGTAGTGGCGGTAAGCCGTCACTTCGCGGCTATCGTAGTCGACAGGCATTGTGGGAAATGTAGTTTTTGGTCAAAGCCCGCTCTTAATTTATTTTTTGATATTTATTCTTAGAGATTCAAAACTTTTAAGCTCTCGGGGGCCACATACAATGACGTGGCGGGCCACATTTGGCCCGCGAGCCTTGAGTTTGACACATGTGCTCTAGCATGAATGCTAACAGGTGGGTCCCGACGCTTCATAGCGGCTAGCCAACGTTGGAGAATCACCGGCCGTTTTAGCGGTAAATGATGGAAATGTAACTTTTTAAATTTTTTTTATATTATAATACTGGTTCAAGCACCCTGGCGCAAAACAAAAAACACCTCCTCTGGTGAGTAGGCTTGATTTTAGCTCTCGATTTTCCATTTTTACAAGGCAATAAGACAGTGTATGCTAGTCGACAAATTGTAATAACGCCGTCTACACAACCAGTGACGTCATACGAGGTGGCACTGCTTTACGGCTCCCCGCAGTGTTGCTAAAGTGGAACTTTAGTCACAGTTTTCTACAATTGTATAGAATTTTAAAAGTCATGAATAATATGATTTGTTACATTAAGAGGCTTTCTTTAAAATAATAACAACTTGTTTCAGTGTTTCATGTCCCTTTTAACCAAGCGAATGCTCTGCATGAGATGCGTCCCTTGTTTTGGGGGTGGGGGGTTGACTGTCTTAGGCTGTCTAAAGGTGCTTACACACCGGACGCTATTTGTACTACTTCGACAATCACTCTCCATGCAAAGTAAATGTACAGCCGCGATGGGGCAGGGCTAACCCTCCCGCGATGCGTTTGCCATGTACAAGATGATCACTTCACACATCACACGATGTCAAAGTTTTAAAAAAATGGGTGTGTGAAGGTGCCCATGACACAGTTTTTCATCCAGACTACAGAGGAACAGTTTGGATGTCCGTGTGGGAAACATTAGTCAGTGAGGACATTAATTCCTCCTAGTCGGACCGCAGAAAACTCAAAGATGATGATGCTGCAGGGCATCAGCTGCAGAGTTTTGTTTTTGATAAGAGAGTGAAAAGGATACAGCTGGAATTATGTCTGCTTATACATCCTATTATATATATGATTTGATCGCGGTGAAACTCGAGCAGACGTGACGTCACCGAGCGACGGCCGAAGGCAACGGTGACCAAAATGAGGTATTTGTGGATAAATTCTTCAGTGGGCGACGTGATTTTGACTGCAGAGTTGCTAGCGGTGTGAACGCAGCTTTAGGGTGTTGCTTATCTCAGTCATTTCAGATGAGTAATGTCTCTTTCCCACCTTTTTCTGAGCCACTAACAACAGAAGCACATTAAACCAATATCCATAGACTGTACCCTGCTTTTAGCAGTAATAATGTAGTGGATGGAAAACAAGAATGCAAACAAGTAAGAGAATAACAATGTGATGTTTTCTTTTACTGGACAACACTCTGATTATGTTGAAGGTTCCTGTGTGTGGCATTATTTGAAAATAATTGACCGAATACATTTTGATGCCAATTCATGATTGACTGTTAATAGGTGATGTTGCCCAGACGGTTCAGCTGCAGTCACCTCCTCCCTGCCAAAAGACCAGGCAATGATGTGCCTTTCTTGGGTCATCCAAAATGAAATGCAGAAAGCAGCCTGTCATTTGTCTGGCACAGTAGACTCCAGATTTGTTATAGGCTGTGGCCCCAAAACGGCAATCTCCTCACAGTGAGCACAACCTTTCAGAAAAATAGCCTTGTTTGGGAGCTGTGCTAGTAAGCAGAGATGTAGGAAGGGAGCTTTTGCAGCTGTGAAATGGTGACTAATTTGGGGTAAAGAAGCATGGCCTTTGATCTTAGCCCTGAATAAAGCTGACTCTGCCTGCCTTGAGCCCCGTAGGCCTCATTGTCAGCCTGCCAGAACGTCATCTTCCTCCCATCACTGAATATAAAGCTGTGGAATACATCATGCAAATAATCAGGCTGGAAACAAACACAAGCAGTGCTTTCCCCCAAAGGAAGAGGCAGCCGTCTCTAATGAGCAGGGTAAAATTGGAATATTCATACCTCCTCTCCTTCTGCAGAAACGATTGAGTGATTCCCTCATCTCCCGCTCGCTCAACGCCCCCTCCTTTCTTCTCCTTCACGATGCTCCCCTCTCCTCTCTTTCATTCACCATTCCGCATGTCCTCCCCTCTCACCAGCATTTTTCTTCCTCTTTCCTCCTGGAACTTAGTGATAAACAGTCATGTAAAAAAGGCAGCCACGGATGATGATGAGGCAGTTACAGCCCCGCATCATCATAAAAGTATGGATGAAGGTACACAGTGTGTGTCCCACATGGATCAGTGTTCAGCTGTTGTTATCCATAATGAACAAATCCACATCATATATAAAGGCAGAATACGATCATTCTTGATTTTCAGTGATTCTGAAATCTTTTTTTCGACCTTCATTTAATTTCGACCTTCCTAATAAAATTTTCATTTAATTAAATACACTAAAAAGACAACAAATGTAATGTTCAAACTGATTATCTTGTTCCAAAAACCCTGGGACAGGGTCATGTTTGGTGTTACCATCACCTTCCCTGTTGAAAACAGTCACTGAAGACACTAATCGTTAAAGCTTTGCGGGAGGAATCAATTCACATTTTAGCTTGAGGTGCAGCTTAAGTTGCTCACCTCTCTGGGGTCTTCATTGTCTTGTTTGTGTTTCATAATGCATCACACATCTTAAGTGGGAGACAGGCATGGACTGCAGGCAGGTCAGTCTCATACACTCTTTACTATGAAGCTACATCATTGTCACACATGCAGAACGAGGCTTGGCCTTGTCTTGCTTAAAGAAACAGGACAACTCTGAAATCCTCTGCTTAGATGGCAGCATATGTTGCTCCAAAACCAGTTTGAACTTTGAAGCATTAACATGCCTTCAGGTATGTGCAGGTAACCCGTGCCAGGAGCACTGCTATACACCCTCATACTGTCACGTGGCTTTTAAAGTTGCAATCAGTTTTTTCCATATTAGGGAAAGATTAAAGCAATTTTATGACATCTAAAGACAGGGCTTCAGATCTTATTTAACTGTTTCCCATTAGAGACTGAGCCCTCTATGAGAATGAATACAAATGAAACCAAAAATTGCATTTTACAGATTAACAGAAATAATATTTGCAAAATATATTATCATATGTAACATATCACACCCCAAAGAAATAAAATAATATGGTCATTCATTTCTTTATATCACACTTGCCATTGTTCTTTGTTATTGCTTATTTTAATATTTTTATGTAAGATATTCCGAATTAAAAAGCTGTTGGAAAGTAACACTTTACGTCAGGGTGAAAAAAATCCTTGACTTCAGAATGACATTTGTTTTTGAGCATCACAAAGTGAACCGAATAGTTACAGGCCTTTACTCACATTATGGTTTTAAGAATTATTAAAGAGTTTCATTGCACTCAGATGAAAAGGCATCTGCCAAATTGAGTATCATAAAGGCTTGATGAATTAACACGACATAATTAACATCCACTTATCAATCGATCAATCAATCTATCTTTGTTTAGTGCCAGTTCATAACGAGTGTATGTCAAGACACTTTACAATAGCAGGCCAGAGTCATACTGTCTCTCTCTCTCTCTCTCTCTGTATATATAAATGTATATCAATATATATATATATATATATATATATATCAATATATCAATATATATATATCAATATATATATATATATATATATATATATATATATATATATATATATATATATATATATATACATACATACATACATATATATATATCAATATATCAATATATCAATATATATATTTATATATACACATATCTCTCTATATAAATGTATATCAATATATATATATATATATACACATACATACATACATATATATATATACATATATATATATATATATATATATACACATATATATACACATATATATATACACACATATATATATATATATGTATATGTATATATGTATATATATATATATATATATATATATATATATATATATTTATATTTACATACATAGGAGCCCCCTTGAGAAATACATCATACTAACTTATACACTCACCATCATACTCTCGCACATACACTGGTATACTCTCTTTCATTTACTATCAAACTAGTACTAAGTATAAGTTTAGATAGGACTAAATTCTCTGTTCCTTATTGGTTATCTTCTTTGCAATAGCCAGGGGTGGTGCATTTTTACATACATGGCCATGACTGAATTGAATCATCTGACAGCAGTTTAAAATCTTGTTTCATGATGACCAACTATTAGGTTATACTATGAGGTTATATTTGTGAATTTGAATTGAAATATTGAGTTTGAAAAGCATGATGTGTAATGGAATTTCATGTTTTGAAAATGAATTAATTTTTTAAATTGAATACATTTTTTTGATTAAATTTAAAATTTTATTTTATTTTTCAATTCAAATTCAAAAGGCAGATTCAGTTTTACAATTCAGTTTCAAGTAAGGTGCACAACCATTACGTCACCTTGTGCCCGTAAGGGAGACTAATCGAGCACAGACTCACAGACACCCTCTACACGTCCCCTCGTGTCTTTTTTTTCAGACTTAACGCTGATTCGGAGAAGATGTCATTCCCAGCTCCTTCTTCCCAGCTCTGAGGTTAATGGAACGCATCACCACAGGAGAGTACGCAGACGTGTAGAGGGTGTCTGTGAATCTGTGCTCGATTAGTCTCCCTTATGGGCACAAGATGACATAATGATCGTGCACCTGAATTGAAATTGAATTGTAAAACTGAATCTGCCTTTTGTGAATTGAAATTGAATTCTGTGTTTTTGAATTTAAAGTATAAAAAGAGTTGAATTTTCCCTGGGAAAATAAAATTTCAAATTCAACTGAAAAAAAATAATTCAATTAAAGACATAAACTCATTTTCAAAACATCAAATTCCATTACACATCATGCTTTTCAAATTCAATATTTCAATTCAATTTCAGTTTCTGGTGGCACAGATATAACCTCATAACCAACCTTCCACTGAAGTTGTGTTGAGGGTCTGGATGAAAGAAAGGAGGAGGGCAGAGACAAGGGGCTACAGTAAGAATTGAAG
Organism: Scarus forsteni; assembly: GCA_036419115.1. Classification (NCBI taxonomy): domain Eukaryota; kingdom Metazoa; phylum Chordata; class Actinopteri; order Labriformes; family Labridae; genus Scarus; species Scarus forsteni. The sequence continues at coordinate 9,054,860 of JAZDUH010000386.1, read as the reverse complement.
GTATAGTGACAGATCCATGGGCCAATCATAAATCCATCCTCATCATATTTGTCTTTGCTGAATATATATTTGTATTCATTTAACCCTTCGAGGTGTGTCATCTGGTTTCAAGAGGGTCTTCCTTTCTGTATTGTTGTAAAGGTAGTTTTTTTTATAGAGGTATAATGAATAACAAGCATGGAAAGTGTGATTAATCTAATTAACATTAATATCTACAATGATTATAAGGTAGAGAGGACTGTAGTTGAATCATATAACAGTAGAGGCTGAGCTTTGTTTAAGGAAAATGAGAATAAGGATATCAGTCAGCATCAACTCTGTAGAAAAGAAAAGTGCCTTCAAAAGAAGACATTAAGTGAGAATAGCTAATTCTATAAACAGAAATAAACTTTCTACATCTATACTGACCCAGACTGCATGTTTGCACTGTTGGCAGAGGAGCGCCTGCATGAAATGAAGAAAAATGTGAGGTAGCGGGGGAAGATGAACAGCATGATATACCTCAAGGCCAGAAATGGATGATGTAGGAGGAGAGGGATTTTATTTCTCTTGACCACCTTTTTGAGAATGACCTAGAATTGCAGAAAAATTATCACTCCCAGAGGGGATAAAAGTTTTTTTTTCTTGATGCAGAAACAATGTCTTAGTTTGTCCACATTGCAGGCAAAACTTCACACCAACATAGCATGATTACAGAAGACTTTCTGACACAAATATATTTTCCTTTTTCATGAGACATCTACAGAGAAACAGTACATGCTGAAGGTGTGATCGTTCTTTATAAAATGTACTTAATAAAGTCTAAAAACCTGTTGATTTTGAATGTGGAGTAAAATGTACTTATTTATAGAAAATTCATCAAATACAAGAATATATAGCCTGTTTCCACTAAAAAAGTGAACAAATTTAAACCAATCTCAAGTATTTGCCATGTAAAAGCAAATAATTAAATCTGAATTTTATCAACTACAGTTGTGCCCAAAAGTTTACACCCCCCAGCAGAATTTCTGATTATTTGGCCCTTTCTCAGAAAATATGAATGATAACAAAAACCTTTCTGTCACTCATGGTTAGTGGTTGGGTGAAGACATTTATTGAAAAAAAGATCAGTTTACTCTTTTTAAATCATAATGACAACAGAAACTTCAATACTGACCCTGTTCAAAGGTTTACTTACCCCAGTTTTTAATACTTTATATTTCCTCCTTTAACATCAATAACAGCTTGAAGTCTTTTGTGGTAGTTGTGGATGAGGGTCTTTATTTTCTCAGATGGTAAAACTGCCCATTCCTCTTCTCAAAAAGCCTCCAGCTCCTGTAAATGCTTTGGTTGTCTTGCATTAGCTGCACGTTTGAGATCTCCCCAGAGCGGCTCAATGATATTGAGGTCAGGAGACTGAGATGGCCACTTTAAAACCTTCACTTTATTCTGCTGTAGCCAATAGCAGGTTGATTTGGCCTTGTGTTTTGGATCATTGTCATGTTGGAACGTCCAAGCAAGTCCCATGCGCAGCTTCTGGGCCGACGACTGTAAATTTTACTCACATGCTAATCATAGAAGGCCACTTCAGAATAGTCCAGTGTTTTGTTCTGAGCCATTCTTGGGTGTTTTTAGCTGTTTGTTTTGGCTCATTATCCTGTTGGAGGACCCATGACCTGTGACTGAGACCAAGCTTTCTGACACTGGGCAGCACATTTCACTCCAGAATGGCTTGATAGTCTTGAGATTTCACTGTACCTGCTCAGATTCAAGACACTCTGTGTCAGATGCAGCAAAGCAGCCCCAGAACATAACTGAGCCTCCTCCATGTTTCACAGTAAGTACAGTGTTCTTTTCTTTGTATACTTCATTTTTGTGTCTGTGAACATAGAGCTGCTGTGACTTACCAAAAAGCTCCAGTTTTGTCTCATCTGTCCAAAGGACATTCTCCCAGAAGATTTGTGGCTTGTCAGTATGCATTTTGGCAAATTCCAGTCTCGCTTTTTTATGATTTGCTTTCAACAGTGATGTCCTTCATTCAGTCCACTTTGGCTCAAACAGTGATGGATGGTGTGATCTGACACTGATGTACCTTGACCTTGGAGTTCTCTAATCTCTTTGAAGTTGTTCTGGGCTCTTTGGTTTCCATTCGTATTATCCGTCTCTTCAGTTTGTCATCAGTTTTCCTCCTGCAGCCACGTCCAGGGAGGTTGGCTACAGTCCTGTGGACCTTAAACTTCTGAATAATCTGTGCAGCTGTAGTCACAGGAACATCAAGCTGCTTGGAGATGGTCTTATAGCCTTTACCTTTAACATGCTTGTCTATAATTTTATTTCTAATCTCCTGAGACAGCTCTCTCCTTAGCTTTCTGTGGTCCATGTTCAGTGTGATACACACCATAATACCAAACAGCACAGTGATCACTTTTCAGCCTTTAAATAGGCAGACCAACTGATTACAAGCTTGGAGACACCTGTGATGACAATTACAGGACACAACTTAGTTTAACACGTCCCTATGGTCACATCATTTTAATCTTTTCTAGGGGTGCCATCATTTTTGTCCAGGCCTGTTTAATTGTTATAATTTTTCTAGATGATTTTGTTGAACCACAATTAAACCAATGTGTGATTTTCACGAGTTATATTTCAGTATTCTTTTATTTTTTTTTTATATAAATTGTTACTTTTTCAGTTTAGAGTTATTCCAGTTACCAGTTTGGGTTTTTCTCTTTTTAACAGAAGGGTACCAACAATTTGGTCCACATATGTATGTGTGTCCAAATGGAGAGTTTTGATTTAGGCTGCTCTGTTGTAAAGCACCTTGAGATAAAACTCATGAAAAATACTGAATGATTGATATAAGAGCTCTTTCACTCAGAGGAGACATGTTTAACACACTAAAAGATAAATACATTTAAAAAAAACAGCATAATATAGGCTGTTCAAACTTTGTTTCAACTCGGCTGTCTGGGATTCCTGATGACCTACATGTATAACAACCCCAATCTGTATAATCTGTGAGCTGTTCTGTCAAAAAATATTCAAAGAGTGGTTAAAGTGCTGTGTTTTTATTTTCTAATAATTCTGTTCCAAAAGACCTGATGTACTTTTTTTTTTAAATTAAGTTATTATATATTTATTTATGTTTTGTTTCAGTACTTTTTAACTTCACACATATACTCATTTACCCTTTATTTGCACCATTCACACACTGTTGGCAGAGGTTGCTGTTTCAAGTCCATCAGTTTTAAATTTTACTCATTAACAATCTCAAACAGGAGCTTTACAGGTTTGACTGTCTTTCCCAAAGCCACGTCAACGTGTGGCTACAGGAGCTGGGAATCAAACTTCTAACCGTTTCTTCAAGACAACTGAAGAACAAGAAGTTGCAAAAATGAATTAAATTAATATTTCAGTGAATAATGTTATTGGTAGCCAGTTGTTAAGTGTTTAAATAAATCTTTTGGTAACACAAATTCCATGACTCGATGTTTTCAAACAAACTCTGTCAAGTTGTTTCAGCATTTTAAGCAAAGTCAAGTTTCTTTAAAAAACAACTTGTGTTATTCGGGTAAACATTGTTCATACATTGAGTCATAAGGGTCTGTGTCCACAGTAACTGCCTCTCGTACTGGCAGAAGAATACAAAGTGTTACAGACCCATTTGAGCTAGCCCTGCATCAGTCTCTTGTGTTTCCTTCTTTTTGTGACCTTCTTAGTATTCCCAGTTCAAAAAACATTGCAGCTTTTGCATTGACACTCGGTCATGTGTTTTTTAGTAATATGTTTGTTTTTGTTAGTTGTCTCTCTCCACTGTGTGTGAGTGCGTGTGTGAGTCTGTTGCAAACTGCACAGGTGGAGGGTGTCGATTGGTGCTCTGCTGGAGGACAGGATTGGGAGAGAGCGGCGATTGGAGGGCAACTGACGTCTCCATCTTAAGAAGCAGGGTGAAGCCCCGCCCTCTCTCTCTGACTTGCCTGCTTCGAACAAAGAGCCGCGGTCCGCTGGAATTCATCTCTGTGAAGCCGTAGAGCAATTGTAACTTTGTGTGAAGCCTAAGACAAATTAGTAGGAGGCAGAAGCCCTTTTTCTTTTATTGACTCTTTTCTCCTGTTTTTTCGTAGTTTTTAGTTAGGTAAGAGATCTGTCATTTGTTTCTCATTGTGTTTTTTCCACAGGTAAGATTAGATGTATTAGAATGTTTCGTTTGTTGAGTTGGGCATTACTCTCAAGTAGATAATAAAAACTGATGTTCTGAGTAGAAAACTGCTCTTTTTGGCCTTTGTTGGGAATGGGAAAGCAGAGAGGGCTCTGCATGTTGTGTCCAGGGTTCCCCTAGACAGGGGACATAACACTTTTGAAACAACTTGTCAATGTCACTTCCGCATACTGACTGATTTAAATCAAAGACTTCACAAAGATGGTGGAAAAAAATGTTGATGGTCTGAAGACTAGTCATTTCAAGGATACAATTTCCTGGTCTAAAGTTACTTAAGTGGCAGGATATGAGCTTCAAACTCATGTTTTTGTTGACACGTTGAACCAAAGTAGGTGATGAGAACCTTAAAAGTACTACTGACAGAAGCACAAGCCTAACTGTCCTATTCCAGCAACAGGTGAATTATAAGCTTTATGATACCAAGATTGTGGTCCGTTCATTAAACATACAGCTTTTTCTCATCCCATCCACTTTGCTTTGTGTTTCTATGTACCGTCAGGCTGGAGATACACTTTCTGTTAACTACACCGTTCACCTACATTGTAACGCTCATCTGTGAATAACACTTTATAATGACAACAGCTTTTTGGTCTGAGGTCCAAATTCCCAAGCAAGATGAGCAGTGGGAAACTTGCATCCAGCAGGTGTAACCAGTTCCATTCAATCAGTTCCACACAGCTTGTCTCAGAAACACCGAGTTTCCAACATTTTTTTTAGTATTTGTAAGCAATTTCAAACAAACTTCAGTTGAAACACAGGTGAAGTTGCTCTTTGGACAGCTTCTAGCTAAGCTTGTGTGTTTCATGTTAACTTAAATTTATCGTGCAGAACAAACATGTGAAATGTCTTTTCCTCAAGTAGCTTTAATGTTTTTTGCAGATTTGACTGCTGTTTGAGCAGTTTTGGATCCATTTAGGTGTGCTGAAGCAGTCCTTAAGTAATCTAATTGTGCTCTACATTTTTCTGCTCAATTGTTACAGACTTAGGTAAACATCTTCTGTTTTTCTCTGTCCATACTATGGTTGCTGGTGAGGGAAAATTGTCTCCAACAGCTCGATGCAGTTTAATAAGAGGAAAACAGCAAGAGCAGAAACACAGCAACGTGATACAAAACCAGATGCTGCAAATGTTGTCTTAAAACACCCTGTCATGCAGAAGAGACATGTAAACCACATTTAAGGGCATGTAAATCTCAAATTGAAAGCTCTTGAAAGTGAATAATAGAGCAGCAGAAGCAATAGCAGACAAGGGGACAGTTTTTTATTTTTTTTATTTTGCAACCTAAATGTGCTGCATGCAGTAACCAGAGGTGGAAGTATCAGTTACAACAGGCCATGCCATGCATTTTACAAGACTACAAGCCTGCAATAAACTTGCAACTGAGTGGTCCAAACAGGTTTACACGGGTTATATTTTGATTAAAAAATAAACCTGTTCATATCATCTTGCCTTCAAAAAAGATACAAAAATACTTTTAATCAATTTCTTTTGTGCAGTTTTGATGTTCCATCATTCTGTCTGTCAACTGTTGTGTATTACTCAACACACTATGATACTGTTAATATTATAATGAAATTCTAAAGGGAAGGAAAATGTTTCTTACAATACACTAAAATCAGTGGTTGCAAGAAGATGAAAGACGTCGTCTGTGATTTTTGCTGAAAGATTACCTCTGATCTCATCATCCCCCGAAAACCACCTCGGAAGTAGGTCAACAAAACAAAGCCTCTGTTTAGAAGTAGAAGAAGATAATACGAAGATAATATAACATAAAGGAGTCATAACAAGCTCACAGGACCGCTTAGAGTTGCTGAAGAGTTTATCTCATGACTGTTGGCAGAGGCAGACTAGCACTGACTCACAGCATTTGACATGGCTGCATAGTGGTTGCAGATCTTTTTCCTTCTTTTTCTTGTTGCTGGATGCACAGTCAAAATAAAGAATGAGACAAGACACAAAAACATCAATACTGTTGGAGTGTTACTTTAAACTTTTCCTATAGCTGTGCATTAAAAAGGTTGACGTTTGCAGATGCAGCATCATTCAAAAAATGCTGAACTTCAAATGCCTTTGCATTTGCATTAAAACTGAACGTATTCTTGCAAAATCCAATCAAATAGAAAACAGAACAAAAGTCCCCAAAGCATGTATAGGCATATAATATTTGAAGACACCATAGAATATTCACTTTTACCAAACTTAAATTAGATGATGAAAAGGTTGGGGTGTGTGCTGCACAGGGTCAAAACGTATGAAACAGAGGTAAGATCGGGTGCTCTTCAAGCATCCAAAGACAGCAGTACTTTAGAAAACAACATACAATCCGAGGCACTCCGATGAAATTTAAAATCCTTTATTACATCAGGGACATGTCAACGCGTTTCAAATCATCCGAGTCTTCATCAGGAATTTGCAAACTGCAGTTCAACTTTTGTTGTGCACAGACTTGAATGTGAATGTGGTTGTTTTTAAAATTGGGTGAACACAGAGAAAAATGCACAAAAGACTGGTAGAACACAAGTATGCCTTAAAAACTCTAAACTCAAACTACCCAATGGCACAACACTACAGTTCTGCAGGACATTCATTCATTCATTAATTTTCTATACCCGGCTATCCCTTTCGGGGTTGCGGGGGGCTGGAGCCTATCCCAGCTATCATGGGGTGAGAGGCGGGGTACACCCTGAACCGGTCGCCAGTTGATCACAGGGCCACAAAGAGAGACAGACAACCGTGCACACTCACACTCACACCTAAGGGCAATTTAGAGTCACCAATTAACCTAATGAGCATGTTTTTGGTCTGTGGGAGGAAGCTGGAGTGCCAAGAGAGAACCCACGCATGCACGGGAAGAACATGCAAACTTCACACAGAAAGGCCCTCCCGACCCAGGAATCGAATCAGGAACCTTCTTGCTGTGAGGCACGCACTCTACCAGCTGCGCCACCGTGCCACCCTCTGCAGGACATACTAATCCAAATACTCTCAAAATCATGCTGAAGTAATTCCTAGATCTCTGAGGGGTGGGGACAGACTCAAACATCTCTTACAACGTGAAACATTTGGATCTTTACTCTAAAACCCACCTCCTTCCCTGGTCTAAATGAAGAAATAGACTTTTCTCTTTTTTTATAATGAATTTTGCCTATCATTGTTTGGTGCAGGCTGTTTATTATTGTGCAGCCAGGCCTCCTGTGTTTTTTCCTTACGTGTTTTTTCTTGATATGTCTTTTCTTAGTGTCTGATGTCATGTGACGGCATCCCGTGACACAATCACATGACACTTCCTAGGTAATTTAAACACCTGTTTCGGGCTGCTAATCATGTCCTGATGAAGACTCGCATGGGTCGAAACGCGTTGACATGTCCCTGACACAATAAAAGATTTTGAATTACATCAGAGTGCCTCGGATTGTATGTTGGTTTCTTAAATTAGATGAGTTTTTTTTTTATTGCTCGTGCAGCCTGCTTTATTGTTTTTTTAATTATCTAAGACCCTTATTCTTCTGTCACAGCAACCAAGTCATTCTGGATTTGTGAATGGGCTGATTCCATAAAACATGTCAGTGAAGGCCTTGGTGGTGGTGAAGAGTTTGCTTAAGTTGTAATGAGATGCAGGGTGGGCATTTGAAAGCAGGTGGTGTATTAAAAACCACATGGAGGAAGGGCGTTTGGGACAGGCAAGCTGGCGGTGATAACGAGAGAACAGCAAGAGACAAGAGGAGTGTTAGAGGCAGGTTGGAGAGCCCGGGGGCTGGGGATTAGGGAGGGGGCATTTTTATAAAGGTGTGTGCAAAGTAGACAAAAATGAAGACTTCATTGTCTGGGACATCATTTTGTTCCTCAGTGTATCTGGTAAGTTTAGGCTTATAATTGTTTGGTAATCTAACAAAATTTCTCTTTACAGAGATTTTAGGAGATGTTTGAGGTGTTGCTTCCTGCCTCACAAAGTTGTTACCACTCCGATGACTCATCAAGCGCTGGTTTAGTGAACTGACGGGTGAGTCACAGCTCAACCCAGCTTCTTTATCTGCCACAGTGTTGCAGCACAAAGCTACCCCAAAATTCAGATTTGGATACCATCCTGTGAGCAGCAATTATCTGCTGCTTGCCTTTGGATGGAGGTTTTAAGTCCCCAGGCGGAAAACAAAGTAGTTCAGGAATAACTTTTTTCTTAATGCTATTATTGAAACAACAATCTGTAACAATATTTACACTTTCATACTGAGTTCATTAGTTTTATTAAAGTTTTCTTTTGGCTCTGAAGTTGCTTTTAACCTGAGTAAATTCAAACAGTTTGTATTCAAATATTTTCATTGATAAAATGTCATATTTTTTTTGCACTGGTATTTTTAAACAGTCTATTTTTCAGTCTTATCAACGTTTTTTTATGGTTTTCTTTGTGTTTTTATGCCAAATCAATTCTGCTAACTCAAATTATAAAGATCACCTCACTGGATGCAACAAACTAATCTACATGTAAATTAATCTTTATGATCATCTGGTTATCAGGTCTAAGGTAGGTAAGAGGATAGATTAAGGCCAATGAAATTATGTAGGCTAACTTGTAGTGTGCCCTGCCTTGTGATCTTTTGAATCATTTCAGTCTGCAAACCTAACGTAGTCAGGAAATGGATGCTAAACACAAATCTAGTTCTGCTTTAGGCTTCTTATCGCGAGAAAGTGAGAGAAAGTGTTGTTTGACTTGAGTTCAGACTGAATAAATGTCTTAAAAAACAGCCGTTGTGAAATGACAGGGCCTTGAGTTGAAAGCTTGCACTTAAGTGGTACTTGAATCCCACCCAGAACTCACTCAGTATTACAGTTTCATTAAGCAGACCTTTTTTTTTTTGAAGACACAAAACCTTGTCAAGTCACCCTAATATCATCATCATCACCATATTCATCGTCCTTACTGACACTGACACTGACATCATGCTAAGCATTAACATACCCAGCTGTTAAGATGTTCACAAAGAGCTGGGTCTTTAATTTTTTAACTCTACTACCACTGAGGACTGTGTTCGCTTAACCCTGTAATGCCTTTTGTAATATATTAAACAAATAGTTTTACCATTAATCAAAATAGTCAACAAATTGCTTAACCCTTTCATGCATGGTGTCCACTAGACGGACATTTGGAACATTTTTATATATCCTTTAAAGCTGTTCAACTACCAGTTGGTGAACTGCAAAACTCTTGTCTCAACTTTCATATTAATACTTTGTTAATATGAAATTAATATCAAATTTTGTTGTAATTCATAAGTGAATAGTTTGATCAAATAGCAATAATATAAACTTAAGATTTTGCTTTTTCTTTTATTTACTACTAATAAATGTTTGTACCTCCCCTGAGCCACCACCTTATCGTGGTGGGAGGGTTTGCGTACCCCAATGACTCCAGGAGCTATGTTGTCGGGGGCTTTATGCCCCTGGTAGGGTCACCCAAGGCAAACAGGTCCTGGGGGAGGGGCCAGACAAAGAGTGGCTCAGAAGACCACTACGATGAGTACGATAATTGGACCTTCGTTTCCCTTGCCCAGACGAGGGCCACCGGGGCCCCCCCCTGGAGCCAGGCCTGGGGGTGGGGCTCGCAGGCGAGCGCCTGGTGGCCGGGCCCAGCCCGAGGGAGTGACGTGGGACCCCTCTCTCATGGACTCACCACCCGTGGGAGGGGCCGTAGTGGTCGGGTGCGCTGTGAGCTGGGCGGCGGCCGAAGGCGGGGACCCTGGCGGTCTGATCCGCGGCTGCAGCGGCTGGCTCTAGGGATGTGGAATGTCACCTCTCTATTGGGGAAGGAGCCGGAGCTTGTGCGCGAGGTGGAGCAGTTCCGACTAGATATAGTCGGTCTCACCTCGACACATAGCTTGGGCTCTGGAACCAGTTCTCTTGAGAGGGGTTGGACTCTCTTCTACTCTTGAGTAGCGGATGGCGAGAGGCGTCGGGCAGGGGTGGCAGTGCTCGTCTCCCCTAGGCTGTAGGCCTGTACGTTGGTGTTCAACCCGGTAAACGAGAGGGTAGCCTCCCTCCGCCTTCGGGTGGGGGGATGGAACCTGACTGTTGTTTGTGCTTATGCACCAAACAGCAGTTCAGAGTATCCACCCTTTTTGGATGTCCTGGAGGGGGTGCTGGAGAGTGCTCCCTCTGGGTACTCCTTCGTTCTACTGGGGGACTTCAACGCTCACATTGGCAACGACAGTGAGACTTGGAGGGGCGTGATTGGGAGGAACGGCCCCCCCCGATCTGAACCCGAGCGGTGTTCTGTTACTGGACTTCTGTGCTCGTCACAGACTGTCCATAACAAACACATTGTTCAAACATAAGGGTGTTCATGTGTGCACTTGGCACCAGGACACCCTAGGTCGCAGTTCGATGATCGACTTTGTAGTCGTATCATCGGACTTGTGGCCGCATGTTTTGGACACTCGGGTGAAGAGAGGGGCGGAGCTGTCAACTGATCACCACCTGGTGGTGAGTTGGCTTCGATGGTGGGGGAGGATGCCGGTCAGACCCGGTAGACCCAAGCGTGTTGTGAGGGTCTGCTGGGTACGTCTGGCAGAGTCTCCTGTCAGAAGGAGTTTCAACTCACACCTCCGGGCGAAGTTCGACCATGTGGCGGGGGAGGCAGGGGACATTGAGTCCGAGTGGGCCTTGTTCCGGGCCTCTAGTGTGGAGGTGGCCAATCGGAGCTGTGGCCGGAAGGCGGTTGGTGCCTGTCGTAGCGGCAACACCCGAACCCGCTGGTGGACAAGGGATGCCGTCAAGCTGAAGAAGGAGTCCTATCGTGCCTTTTTGGCCAGTGGGACTCCGGAGGCAGCTGACAGGTACCGGCTGGCCAAGCGGAATGCAGCTTCGGTGGTCGCTAAAGCAAAAACCCGGGCATGGGAGGAGTTCGGAGAGGCTATGGAGAACGACTTCCGTACGACTTCGAAGAGATTCTGGACCACTATCCGGCGTCTCAGGAGGGGGAAGCAGTGTGCTGTCAATACTGTCTATGGCGGGGATGGTGTGCTGCTGACCTCGACTCGGGATGTTTTGGATCGGTGGAAAGAATACTTCAAAGACCTCCTCAATCCCACCAGCACGTCTTCCAGTGCAGAAGCAGACCTGGGGGACTCTGTGGTGGACTCTTCTATCTCTGGAGCTGAGGTTGCTGAGGTGGTCAAGAAGCTCATCGGTGGCAGGGCTCCGGGGCAGGATGAGATCCGCCCGGAGTTCCTCAAGGCTCTGGATGTTGTAGGGCTGTCATGGTTGACACGTCTTTGCAACATCGTGTGGACATTGGGGACAGTGCCACTGGATTGGCAGACCGGGTTGGTGGTTCCTCTTTTCAAGAAGGGGGACCGGAGGGTGTGCTCCAACTACAGGGGGATCACACTCCTCAGCCTCCCCGGTAAGGTCTATTCAGGGGTACTGGAGAGGAGGGTCCGTCGGATTGTTGAACCTCGGATCCAGGAGGAGCAATGTGGTTTTCGTCCTGGTCGTGGAACTGTGGATCAGCTCTATACCCTCCATAGGGTGCTCGAGGGGGCATGGGAGTTTGCCCAACCAGTCCACATGCGTTTTGTGGACCTGGAGAAGGCATTCGACTGTGTTCCTCGCGGGGTCCTGTGGGGGGTGCTTCGGGAGTATGGGGTAGCGGACCCCCTGATAAGGGCCGTCCGTTCCCTGTATGACCGGTGTCAGAGTCTGGTCCGCATTGCCGGCAGTACATCTGAGCCGTTCCCGGTGGGGGTTGGACTCCACCAGGGCTGCCCTTTGTCACCGATTCTGTTCATTACTTTTATGGACAGAATTTCTAGGCGCAGCCAGGGCGTTGAGGGGTTCCGGTTTGATGACCTCAGGATCGGGTCTCTGCTTTTTGCAGATGATGTGGTCCTGTTGGCTTCATCGGACCGGGACCTCCAGCTTTCACTGGATCGGTTCACAGCTGAGTGTGAAGCAGCTGGGATGAGAATCACCACCTCCAAATCCGAGTCCATGGTCCTCGCCCGGGAGAGGGTGGAGTGCTCTCTCCAGGTCGGGGATGAGATTCTACCCCAAGTGGAGGAGTTTAAGTACCTCGGGGTCTTGTTCACGAGCGGAGGAAGGGTGGATCGGGAGATCGATAGGCGGATCGGTGCGGCGTCAGCAGTAATGCGGGCTCTGCACCGGTCTGTCATGGTAAAAATGGAGCTAAGCCGAAAGGCGAAGCTCTCGATTTACCGGTCGATCTTCACCCCTATCCTCATATATGGTCACGAGCTCTGGGTCGTGACCGAGAAAATGAGATTGCGAGTACAAGCGGCCAAAATGGGCTTCCTTCGCAGGGTGGCTGGGCTCTCCCTTTGAGATAGGGTGAGAAGTTCAGTCGTTCGGGAGGAGCTCGGAGTAGAGCCTCTGCTCCTACGCGTTGAGAGGAGCCAGATGAGGTGGCTCGGGCATCTGGTAAGGATGCCTCCTGGACGCATCCCTGGTGAGGTGTTCCAGGCACGTCCCACCGGTAGGCGGCCCCGTGGTAGACCCAGGACACGCTGGAGAGACTATGTCTCTCGGCTGGCCTGGGAACGCCTCGGGATCCCCCGGGAAGAGCTGGACGAGGTGGCCGGGGAGAGGGAAGTCTGGGCTTCCCTACTTAGGCTGCTGCCCCCGCGACCCGACCACGGATAAGCGGAAGAAGACGGTACATTACGGTCCGGTACGGTAAATGTTTGTCAAAGACGTTTTGTGGATCTTTATTAAGTTCTACAAAATTACTATGTTGTTGCATGGAAGTGGAAGTGGACAGATGAAAGACTACTTCAATTATAACTGAAAAAATGAACATGATTTTTAACTTGTTTGAAAGTGAAATGAAGCTTTGAAAACAGTAGTAATTCATGCATGAAAGGGAAAAATAAAGCATCTGAATACAATCAGATAAATGATAAAAAATGTCCTCAAATGGATTATAAGTTGCCAGAAAACATAATATATCAAATGAGATACAAAAACATTCATCTTAACTTTCTGGAAATTTTCACATTTTAGGATTTCAGTAGAAAGTGAAATAAACATTTCAGCTCCAAAAAATGAGACTTTTCTGGCATTATTTGTTTTCAGACATTAGGGGCTCTAATTTTGTAGACCATGCGCAAGCACAGGCGCACCTGCCCTTCGCCGGCCTTCGCCGCGTGGACAGGGTGTGACCGGCGCAATTTGCAAGTTTCCTGCAGTGCCAAGAGAGGTGCACTCAAGGCGCAGAGGAGCGCAGAGGGGCGCATCCACGCCCACGCAAATGTCAAAGTGGAAGGAGAATAGACGTGAGTGGCTTTAAGACAGCCAAGTGTTGTCTCCACCAATCCAATGAGTGGCTCTCCTCAACTTTAAATGCGCTGCGGTCGAGGCGCAGCGTCTGATTGGTTTGAAGGATCCCCGCTGCTCTGACCGTCTCCGCTGGAGATCATTCTCCAGCAGAGACGGTCAGAGCTGCTGTCATTTCAGCAGCTGGGAGAACAAACTGGCCATCGGGGCGCGCATTGGAGGCCACGAAGCGCGTCACCGGCCAGCTCCCAGGACAGATGTAATCTGTTCCTTTGTCATTATAGGAGTACAAAATTAAGAGACAGTTACACCGCAGCTCTTATCCATTTATAATGCCTGTGATCCACCTGCACTCCTGGTTTTGTCATCGCCAAATAGCAGAGCCTTTGGTGATATACTGTATACTCTCCCGGTGTCTCCTCCTCATCCTCCTTACAATAATGTACTCCATCTTTTTAGATCACCTTAAAAATAAAGACTAGAGAAATATGGGAAATCACAGGTAAATCCTTAGTGACAGACATTTATTTTCTCTCTTTTCTTCATCTTTTTTTCTCCCTCTTTTCTTTGAATTTATATGTATATGCTGGTTCAGACGATTACATTAAATAGTAATTGCTGTGATTGTTTATTGCATTAAAGTGTGCCTGACACTCTGGAAACCTGCTTCTGAGGGTTTGTTGACATGTGCGCACATGTGCGCCTGTCACCAAATTACAGCTGCGAAGGGTGCGCTCCGCTTTGCACCGAGAATAGACCAGGTTGGAGCTGGTGAGCTTTCAGCGCACTTTCTGCACTGTTTTTGGCACGAAATGGTCACTGCGCCAACCTGAATCTGTCGGCACCTCCCCCTGGTGCACCGTCACACCCATCTCTGTGTCTACCAAACGGTCTACCAAATTGTCAAATTGGCAGCGCATGGCGGTGCGCTGGACGAAATTAACACTGCGTGGGGTGCGCCAGGCTGCCCTGCGCCACGAAATTAGGGCCCTAGGACTTTGAGTTTGATATAAGCTGCAGCTGCAAGCCGATGAAGAGGTTTAAATGTGTATACAGGGAGGCCAACTAACTAGTCATGAGTTGCAGTGGTCGATGCGTGAACTACCAGAGCCTGTCATCAGTTCAGACACCCAGATCTCTGGCAGAGTTTTTGGGCATGAGTTTGTTGCTGGATATTGATCTGTGGTTGAATGGAGGGACTAGCTGGAAGGACAATAAGCTCAGCCTTAGACAGACTTAATTGACAATGTTGTTCCTTCATTTGTGTGGAGAAATCAGCAAGAGATGATGAAATCCACACTGAGACGTTTGTGTCATCAGGATGGAGAGATAAAGAGAGCTAAGTGTTGTCAGCATATCAGCTGTAGGAGAAGCCATGGGGGGAATAATTGCACTGAGTGAGGTGGTATAATGAGAAGAGCAGGGAACCAAGAAGTGACCCCTGAGGCACCCCTGTCAATGAACTGGTCACTTTTCACCGCCATGACACTTTCTGTGATGTAGGACTTGAACCAGGGCGGGACAGATCCTGAGATCCTGAGTTGAAGTGCACTTGAGACTTGACTTATACTTGCAACCTCGGATTTCAGACTTGAGGTTTGAGACTCGGGTCCCGTTGTTAATTTTGTAGGTCTGCCTCAGATGCGTCTGTAAATTAGAGCCATCTGTACTTTCAACACATCGCTCATCACCTTCTGCATCTGGTGTACAAGCTGCTGAACAGTAAAGCTCTAAAATTTGATCTATAACAATGATGCACTTCATCTATCACATCCTGTGTAACACTGGCAGATGGACAGACGTGTGTGATGAGGAGAGAAAAATAACATAAAGACTAGTAATAATATTTTAAAATTTTATTTATTCTGTTTTGTTCATATTTGTGTTTATCTATATTTTATTTTTATCTATATTTTTTATGTATTTTTTTTACTTTTTGTATTTTATCTACTTTATGTACTTTTGTAACTGGAATTCTAATTTCCCTGAGGAGTTCTCCAAAGGGATTAATAAAGTGCTGTTTTATCGAATCAAATCAAATCTAATCTAATGAGCTCTAATTCATGTCCGTGTGGGAACATTTTCTGGCGAGGACATCAGTTCAGTAGACTGCAGAGAACCTCCTACACGAGGTGCAGCTGACTGACGATGCAGCTGCAGGGCATCAGCTGCAGGGTTAGGGTTAGCAGATGAGAGAAAAGGATACAGTTGGAATAATGTCAGCTAATAAATAAATATATATTTATTTTGATATGATTACAGAATCTCAAACGAGAGCATTTGAAAGAGGGTGTGGAATCTTCTCTGTAGACGCCAATGGGCCATTACTTGACAGCAATGGCAGATCATGGGAGCCCTCAGTGTTTCCAAACAATGTGACCAAGGCAACAGGATTCATAAGGGGAATGTTTTTTGCGTTTGTCGAAGGTTTATTGACATGTAGGAAGCTACACTTGATATTTTTAATGGTCATTTTACAAGCACATTAGAATCAAATTAAGAATGTTATTTAAAGCAGGATAGCTCATCAGCTTTAAACAAAATATTACTTTAATGTGGTCACTGGTCTACTTCCTGTTGTATCGTACAACCTTTAAGAAAACTCTTTGTATTAGGCCTGTGTAGATTAATCTGAAAACAACTGGATTTGTTACGCCCAGCCTAGGGGTTACTGAATGCAACATAAAAGGACCATTCCTTTGTCACTCCCAAGGAGACACCATTACAAAAAGACAAAAAAACAAAAATGTTTGCAGTCCAAAACAATTGAACAATTAATTGTTCTTTCCGTTACAAACAATTTAGCTTTACCTCAGGGAGAGCAAGCAAAACAAGAATTACAAAACACTTTTATAAATCAAAAACCTTACCTGACTTCTTAATGAAAATAAAATGTTACAAACCTAACGCTGACTCCCGAACTGAAAAACAGGAGAAAACAATAATGGGCTGTACTCTCCCCTACTCACCGGACTGCTTTTTACCTTGCAATTTTTCTCTCATCAAACATATTTAATTTTACACAATCTTAATGTTCTCAAACAAATGAGTCAAGCTGCTGCTCTGTGGCGAATGTTGGGAGTGAGAAAGGAGGAGGGTCGGCGTCTCCGCTTGCTCCCAACCAATCGGATGTCGCCCCTCCGCTGCGCTCCTCCAGTCGGCGTCGGATGCGCCATTTCATTGTCGTCCAATCAGGACGCACCAAACCTGAAGAAGGATCAGAGGGAAAGAACAGCAAGAGGAGGAGGGAAAACACAAAGCTCCTCTACAATACAAATCACACAATAAACAAATGACTCAATGAATGTCATAACAGACTGAATAAAACTATCCTGTAAGACCAAGTTTCATTGTTTAATTTTGGTTTAATTTAAGACAGTATGGATAAGTTGTCAACCAGTAAAAAACAACACTCTGTGGGTTGGATACACACTCACACACATATCTATATATATATGCATTACATAGATGTGATAAATTTGATATTTTACACTTCACAAGACAGGTTCTTCTATGTTTTAAGTAAATAAAGCTAAGTTACAGAACAGACATTGTCCTTGAAATATCTGCTCAGAAGGTTCGCACAGGCTTCTTCCCTCTTAATCTGATGTTATTAAAAAGATAATTAATGACATAACAGTGTCAGGCAATGTTTACTGGTCAAGAACGTTAAGCTAAGCTCGTTTACTGTCCACATTCTTCCTTTTCAGAGGAAATTTCAGCAATTTAAAAGCAGTATTGCAATAGTAATGTTTCTACACAAGCACATAGTATATGTACCACAGTGACGTTTGACTGAGTCAGTGGATGAATGTAAAAACTGAAAATAATACTGGTAAGTAATTACCACGTGACCCCCCACATTCTGAACCCTAAAAACAGTTGGGTTAAAAAATAACCAATTTTAACCCAACTGGTGGTTCAGAAAAGGACAAACCCCTTTTTGGGTTATTTTAACCCAATAGGTTGTTTTTTGTTTCAACCCAATTATTGGGTTGTATTATTTAACACAAAGGTTGGGTTATGCTAACTACAATGTTGGGTAGTTCCTAACCCAATTATTGGGTTGCGCAATTCAGCGCTCCCAGTAGTTTGACATGGAGGCAGATAGGACCCAGAAGAGACACAGATTTTGCAGTTTGCAATAACCAGCTTTATTGAACAGACACAGGAATAATTGTAGAGAGCAGGGATCGAACCTGCAATCCTTAGAGCAAGAGGCAGGGACGTAGTCATATCACAAGTGCAGCAGGTTAGGACTCACTTTGTCTTTCAGAGCAGGAAACGGCTCTGATTGCCAGAGATCAGGCTGCCACCACTGATTCGGGCTCATAGACGGGTACTCAGCATCACACACAGGCAGAGGGGTTAGATACCGGAGAACAGATGGCCACCACAGATCAGGAACAGAAGGCAAGGTCGGCAACCAGGGATCAGGCAGGCAGGTAGGTGCAGGACAGAAACGGGTCGGCACCTTATAGTCTAGCCGAGGATCAGACGATAAAGGCAGAAACAGGAACAGAACAGGTCAGCAACCGGTGATCAGTCCGGATAGCAAGTCTGGAGTACTTGGCATGAGAGCAATATGATCTGATGCCAAGGGAGTGTGGAGCTGGTTGTGACATAGTTGGGTTAAAATAATAGCCCTATAACCCAGAAAATGGGTTACTCTTTATTTATTTTTTTTATTTTTCCCCCTTTTCTGCATTATCTTTTCAGCTGAGCACCGTGTCCGGTGGCAGCGTTGGAAAGACCAGTGCATTTTTTTTTCTAGCAGGGAGAGATAAGTGAATATGATTCACAGCTACAGTGACCATCACCAGCCCTCCCTGTAGGCTACTCCATCAAATCAAACTTTATTTAACCCCTGATCTGAGCTGAAGGGGACGGCCGTGCCACACCACAGTGTGAAAGAAGGGGAAACAGTGACAGACAGGACAAGACAAGACAAGACAACAGGGAGGAGGACAAACAGGTAGTGTAAATATTTTGAGATAGCAGTCCAAGTGCTGTGCTGATTTTAGTCAGTACCGGAAGTAAAGGCTGCAAGAAACCAGGGACACCAGAGATGTGGGACTTGATAGTAGGGGGTGGACCCACAGGGGTGTGATATGGGTTACTCTTTATAAAATAACCCAAAAATTTAACTCAACACTTGCAACACATAAATTGGGTTACCAAAATAACTCAAATTTTTTCGTGTGTGAACCCTCAATGATGCCACTCTCTCTTTCAAACACTGAGCGATGCAACAGAGAAAAAATGAGCTATTTATGGAATAGACAAAATGGAAAAAACAAAACAGACAAAACAACATAGGTGAAGAACAAGTGGCCCAGTCGTGTTTGGTGTGAACAGAGTCAGGGAGCTCCAGCTTCGTCATATGGAGCCCAAGTGTATCTTTGAGCCCCTTATTGGACTCTGCTCCCAAAAAACTGCACCTGAAAATGTGAAATCCTTTGCATGGCTTCATCTGTGATCAACTGAACTTCACACCATCAGAGCAGCATTAGTGTATGTGCTTCTGATTTTACTCCACAGGGTCTTAAAGTAACCTCTCCTCCTGCCCTTTGAATTGAACTTCCTTTTTTCGGATATGTTTGGAGCTTGTACATTTTTTCCACATGATATTAACAGGTTATGTCTTACTCCCTTGAGATTTCACTTTTACTTAATTTGAATATCCGACCCACCAGGGTTTCTGACATTTTTTCATACAAAGCACTGTGGAAAACAAACTACTGCTCCCAAGTGATCCATTACAGAGGAACGTGACAGAAGCCACTCATTACAGTCAACGCTTTGAGCTGTATGATTGTTCCCAGCACTAGTCATGGGATTACTATGGAAACGTAACATATCTGCTTACATCCACGGGGGAGAACAGCGCTGTTGACTCTGCTGCAGATGAATATGGAGATGATAAAATTATCTCTCTGGGGTTCTAGCCTGTGGATTTGAATTGCAAAAGTTAATTCTAATGACTATTCCTTAGAAAAATGTAATGAGTGCTAACTATCAGAGACTGAAGTTAGGCTGAGTGTTTCTGCAGCAGGGTGGTGAGTAAAGCTTCTTAGTGGTTATTAAACAGTTACTCTGGTTTTGCACATAGTCAGCCCCTGTGTAATCATTCTTCAGCTCACTCATTATTTAGTATGTTTTAATATTTGCTAATAAAATGCTGAGCAAACAAATTATATTTTATGAGTGCCGCGTTGTCCATCAGAGCATCTGTAATCAAACTGTTGTATTATTTCCTCACTGGTGCAGCAGTGTTTCTACCCTTCACTCTTTAACGCCTCTGTCTCTCTCTGGCAGAACAGATTGTGCTACTGTACAGAAGAATCTGAATGATTCTGATTGGTGGATGTTGTTGCCCGGCTCCAAAGTTGGATGTAGATGAAAAGTGTTACACACAGACATTCCTCTTAACTTTGATCAAATATTTGCTGGCCTTCCTCCCACAGCACATTTTCTCTGTATCACTGCCCGGAGGTTACTTCTGATCAGATTTGTTTTGCATAAATCTGCAACAACATTGCTGCTTCCTTGATTTCTCTGTATGAGCGCTGTCTCTGTCTCCATTAATAATGGTGTGCCTCTTATAAACAAGCGCTAATATGTTAAATATGTAAAATACTTTCTCTCCTTATGACTGAGTGTCTCAGCAGAGCATGGCTTCTTCCCACATCGTGTGTGTTAATGATGTGCTAAACGAAATACATTAGCAACATCATCTGACTCATATGGGGAATATTTATTCATATACACTGAGGTTAACTCAGGCCTGATGAGGACAAAATCAGATTTTTAATATATGTCATGTTTTGCTGTGCAGAGCTTGATGCAGTCTAATAACTTCATTCTTTCCCAAACAAAAATATTTAGTAAATAATGCATGTTTGTGTGGAAAATGCAGTTTTCCTTTTTTTTCTGGGAAATGATTTACTGTGGTTAAAGGACAATGGATAAAATCCAAAGAATAGATGTAAGAGATGGAAGCCAATACTGCTACGAGGTCCATCGCCTCAATATGCAAAGTGCATGTTTGTTTCTAATCAGAGATCAGCTGACCCTCTGGACAACCAACAAAGTTGAAATCAATTTCAATATTTTTCAGGAACAAAATCCAAATAGAATAGGCCAGCATATATTCTCTTACTGGAGGATTTTGACTCTTTGTGCCTTAATGGAGCCTAAATAGATGTGAATGGACTTGGGCTTGTATAACACTTCTCTCTTCTTTCTACGACTCAAAACTGTTTCTCTCCACAGGTCACATCTACACATTCAGTCTTACATTCACTCAGTTTCTGTTAGTTTTCCATCAGTATCAACCAACACATTCACGCCCTTTCATGCCTAATTTAGCTTTAGTGTCAGCTTCTGTAATAAAGCACCCTAAGGAGCACACTAACCCTTCACCAACATATATCCATCAACATGTCAGTGGATGTTCAACTGTCCAGAGCCCCCGCTGCTTAACAGACATATTTTATCACCAATTTAAATGTTCCAATTGTAGCAACGTGCTGCACTCAACCTGGATTGTAGAATTAAAAATATGGCATTGACCTTTTCTCATATAAAGCACAAAATGTTTTTGGGATTTGTTTTTTACGGAAAAGTTTTACTTCATTTAATATACATAACACACACTAAATTACTCGACAATTTCAAGCCTTACTTATTAAAAAATGCATTTTAGAGCTTGGAAGGTTTATTTGTTTTAACACAAATACAGGCCAAAGCAAACATGTTTGCATGCATTATATTTGTCTGTGTTGCCAAAGATAAAACATGTAAACGTTGGTTGTTTTCTTGATGAAACAAAGAATTATCACATTATTATAGGAAAATCAGCTGTGTAATCCTTAAGATATAATGAAATAATTAAATTGAGATCCCTGGAAAAGAACCAGATTGTACACATTACCACAGCACAGCAGTGAATACGCAGGTTTGCCTCCTTATGGCTTATTGAGTTCTGCTTCATGTTTTCAGGTACACAACTGTGACCCTCACACCCACAACCACCCACCAGTTTAGAACCACAGGTTATAGGACCATTCATCATTCACTGAATGTAAGGAGGCACAGAGTTTTAAAATATAAGACGTTTAAGCATGAAACCTGCCCAATACCACCTGACTGTGTGTCGTGTGTGAGATCTTTCCTGGTGAACTTGGTTGTTGTCAGTAGAAAGATACCAGAGCTGATCTAAAGGTGTTTACTGCCTGTCTTGATCCTGTATCAGACAACCATGACCACTGTTTACAAATCCTCTGTATGCTAATGGTAAAGGCAGATAGTGACTGTTTCTTTAATTTGCAGAGAAAAATAATACCTTATTTTTCTGTTGTCGGACAATATACAAAGGGCTTCTGGCAACTCTCTGCAAACTAGACTGCTGCACGGCAAAAGCCCACGCAGTGTTCAATGCTACACCCAGACAGGCAGTGAGACCAGGCTTTTACAACCGAGGGAAGACCATGAGGTCACCGAAAGCTTCTTCTTGGATAATTATGTTTGTGTTGTCTTTTTGTCATCAGTTTAGATATGTGTGGACTTTTGAGAAAACATCCAAAGTAGCTTGGATGAATATTCAAATATTAAATATTTGAAAACTGTTTCAGTGGTGGTTGTATTGCAGGTGTGTCAAATGATTTAGCAAGGCTCCAGATTTAACAGAACAAGACTTAAGCTCATATCAGGAGTTTTTTTTTTTAACTGGTAACCAAACAAACTAAGATGAATCTGCTTTTGCTGTTTATGAGCCTGATCAGCAAATCAGATCATCAGCATGAAGTTTGACTGTTTCATATGCTTATGTGCCTTAGACTGCTAAATATCTGACGGACAGGCATCTAACTATTTCTTGTTTTGTTATTTTCAGAAAGGAGCTGGGACAGCACAGTGGCGCAGCAGGTCGTGCACGTGACTCATAGCAAGAAGGTTCCTGGTTTGATCCATGGGTTGGACAGGGCCTTTCTGTATTAAGTTTGTATGTTCTTCCTCTGCATGTGTGGGTTCTCTCCAGGCACCCTGGCTTCCTCCCACAGACCAAAAACATGCTCATCAGACAAATCAAATCAAACTCTATTTACGAGGCACTTTTCATACTTAAAAGCAACACAAAGTGCCTCACAGAGGACAAAAACAACATAAAAACAGAAAACCCGGCCATCCACCTCCCGCAAATACGGAGACATATCCAGACACGCACTCACAGACATCAACATACGCACACACACCTGCGTCAGGGCTTGGTATTTCCAGCAACTTCACGATACGATACGTATCCCAATACACGTAAATTGTGAACATTGACTACGCTTTAAGCAAAAAGTTTAGTTTTTTCTTATAAGAAGAAAAAGAGCAAGGATGAGCTTTAAATGGTTCTACAGCTTAAGAGACATAACCAGATCCTCAAAGATGGTAGACCTAAGTTCAAATTTAGAACATGTGCTTCATTATGTAGCTCGTCTTCTACCTTGAACTGTGCCACTGTTAACATTAGCCAAAGTGTATTTAACGACAACTGTCTAAATATTTAGGCTGTATCGATTCTGTAGAATCTGTATCGATACATGTATCCCAAGGAGTGCGATACGATATTTTGCCATATCGATATTTTGAGCACAGGCCTAACCTGCGCCCACACACCAGACCCACACACAGTCATACGTGCTGCCATTAAAGAGAGAGAGACATGGCTGTGCACCGAGGACTGAGGCGAGGAATAAGCTAGGTTAATTGGTGACTCCAAATTGCCCTTAGGTATGAGTGTGAGTGTGAATGGTTGTCTGTCTCTCTATGTGGCTCTGTGATTGACTGGCGACCAGTTTAGGTGTGTACCCTGCCTCTCGCCCAATGACAGCTGGGATAGACTCCAGACCCCCTGACCCAAAAAAAGGATAAAGGGGAATAGAAAATGAATGAATGAATGAGAAAAGGGCTGGTAATCATGAGACTTTCTCTTCCTGTCCCTTTTCGATCATGGCATGGATGACAGGATTTGGAGCTGTACAGAATGTGAACTTTCATCTTCATGATATGGAATAAAAATGCTTAAAAAAAAGTAATGTAGGTCTTAGATGGGTCTAACTAGAGCAAGATGAAACAAAATACTTTATTGAAATTAAAAAATAGTTCTCAGTTAATGGGACTTTCTCACAGAGGCCTTCAAGTGATGTCTTGGACTTCATGTTGTTTTCTAGAGTTTGGTATTTTAACATATTTGTAAGACTTTTTTGAACAGATGATTTTCAATGACAGCCGTGGTTTTCCAAAATAACAAAAGGTCCTAAATTTTCTAGTTTCATATATTGTAAATACTACAACTGTCTTCATCTGACATTTAGTCATGTGTCTGTATTTATATTGGTAGTACTACTCCAGATTGATACAGCGGGGCAACAGAAAACAAAAGATTAGATTAAAAACATTAGATGCCTTTTGTGTTTCTGGAGTAAACATGCTTTTTAGGATGTGGGGAAATAACACATCAGAGCTACACTGCTTGGCTTCTGGTGGTATGAATCAATTAAAAATATCCATCAATCTTTTTTGGTAAATCCTATTATATTTGACTGTCTTCCAGTTTTCACCAGCGTCCTGTTAGACAAAGCAGACACACTTTGAGTTTTGTATCCATGTAGAAGTTTGACCCCAACATGATAATTGTGATGTACTTCAGGAGGTTTGAATAATGCATACATAAAATCATTTCCAGAAGCTTTATTATCTAGAACACTTTTAGATTTGCTTTAAATTAAATTTTCAGCTTCACTGTGCTCAACAGATAAGAATGGATCCATGTATAAGCAAACCTTTGAATTAAATGGAGAATGCATTTTGATCCACTCGAATTGGAAATCAATATTAGATTGATTTGTGACCCTGAGGATTGAAATTGATCAAATCACGAGATGCAGGATTCACACCTCTGCAGCTGTTGGGGACAGGGGATAGAACAGTTTTAAGCAGCTACAGCATAAATATTGAAAAAATGTGAAGGTCTGACGCCCCAGACTCTGTCTTGTGCAAAGAAGTGCTCTGCCACACATAGGAGACATGTTAAACACAAAAAAGGGCATATAAAAGTCTTTTTTTTTTTTTAATCAGTGGATGCTTTAATACCAAGGAAACAAATTGATTATATTTTCAGAACAGTCGAGCTCAATGCTTATGTCAGATTGGCAGACTTGTTTTCAGCCTCTCTGCAGGTACTTCTCATGTTGGGTCAGAGATCAAAATATCTGATTTATGTGGAAGTGTTTTTGAAAAGAAAGAAAAAGTTAAAATTGCAGCTTTGAAAGACGTGCTGCTTTTAAGCCATAAAACATCCATTAACTTCTGTTTCTTATGGCCTTGGAAAGGAGAGAAAGAACCTCACCTGCACACTGAGGTAAAAGCCATTCATTTCCTCAGCATGTATCCTCGATACCTTAACTTCTGTAAAGTAAGTCATTTAAGTAAAGTAAATTACTTTTACAAATGAGTTTTTACATTAACTTTCTCCAGCAGCGTTAAACAGGCTGTAATGTCAGTAATTCATCACTATAGATCCCGTTCCAGCTGATGTACCGTACCTGGTAAGTGGTCCATGCTAGTGATTAGCGCTAGATTAATTTCTTGTCCTTTGGTGTGAAGCAGATCCATTTACACTGATTTAGAAAAGGGCTAGCAGTAGATACTCACTGCGGTCCTATTGGCAGCTACCTAGATGGTCATTACTAATCTAAAGGCACCCGGGGGAGACAGAGAGGAAGCGGGGGGTTGTGAGCGGTTCTGCATGTGAGCGTGCACACTCATGTGTCTGTATGTGCAGGGGGTAAGAAGGTGGAGACACTGCATTGGGGTCAGACTCATAATATGTGGGGGTCAACAGCAAAGATCAGCTGAGGTTAAGTCTGTAATGGGAGCCAT
Source organism: Scarus forsteni (assembly GCA_036419115.1). Lineage (NCBI taxonomy): Eukaryota > Metazoa > Chordata > Actinopteri > Labriformes > Labridae > Scarus > Scarus forsteni. Next base: position 9,029,443 of record JAZDUH010000386.1, on the reverse strand, counting down.
TTTTCATATAACGCATTTCTCATCCACGTCGCTGAGGTGAGGGTGGGAGTGAAGTGGCGAACTGCAGGAAATGGCATTTCGATGTGCGTAACCTCTCGCCTTCCAACGTCCCCTCTTGACAGGGAATGGCAGGTCCTTCTCATCTCTCTCAGGCGGGCTCGTATATCACTCACAGCACTTGCCCACCTCCCCATCCCAGGAGACACGGCCCTCAGAGAGCGAGAGGAAGAGCGCAGGAGATGCAGGTGGACAGCTCTTCAGTCTAGCAGCTACTCAACAATCAGCAACACATCTATCACAGGGCTTAAAAGTCGTTTTGAACCCTCTGACATACATACACGTGTATCAGCCTGTGATACAGATGGATTGTAGATGACAGCCACTGCACTGCTTTGAAACATTTAAAACGGCGTATTGAGTTCCTTTATGGTGAATAAGCCCAGCACATAGACCCTGCTGCAGGAGATGAGAGGGAGAGAGAGGAGGCTGCAGCCTTGTTATCCTCTGCAGATCCAGCAGCCACTTGGTGGCACTCGCAGCCAAAATCAATGAGAGAAAACAGAAAGGACCAGATAGAGCTGTATGAATATTGTGCTTTCAAATAATACATTTATTTTAGACAGCAAAGGAGTTCAGAATAAATCATGTGCTGTAAACCTCTTATTAAAGATGAGGATTTCCATTTGGGGCTGCTGTGAGAGCGGCGGGATCTGCCAGGACACTGTGATGGGCAGTAAACATGTACATATGCCATAAATAATACATGCCAGTGCTCCTTTAATGACAAGGCTGTTGTTTCTGTTGAGAGAGAATAAATGTTAAACACCTCCGAGGACATAGAGCTGAGCTTAAATGTCATTAATCAAAGGCAGCAGGTTAATGGACAGTCTTACATTAAAAATCCTTTCATGCATCAGTTTATTCATCTATTCATAGTTTTTAAAAAGGCCATGATTTAAAAACATTTAAGTCCTGGAGTGCATGGATAAAAATCAATTTAAAGGGACTGTCAGGAGTTTCTAAGTAATTACAAACTACTTACAGGGCTGTAAGTAGCCATATATAGCTGGCTACAAAACTACAATACTAAGTTTTCCAAAAATTGCTTGTTGTCACACATCAACAACTACCGCTACGTAACTAGAAAGAGATACATTACCTCGTCGCTTTGCATCCTGTAAGTTGTTGAAAAAAGAAGTTGTAAGCAATGCAGAGTTCTGAGGAAGGTCTGAGCTGCATTCATTAGCATCACAACAAACACACGCTTTGGCTTCGGTAATGTGTTGTGGTGCGTTCCAGTTGTAATCAGAAGTAGGAATTTCCAAGTTCCGAGTAGGAAACTGTAACTGTAACGTCCCCCGAAGTCTGAATTTCCTACTGGGAACTCGGTGAAACCTCACCACCCCCGAGTTGACAATGGAAGATGGATGCCCCCAGTGTGAACAGTTATTTAGCTCCTGTAATAATCCATTTATTTGCACTTCTGACTGGGGTGTGCCGCTCTAGATCAGCTGCATACATAGTATTGTTAGACTTATATTTACAAAAATGCTGCCATAGTGATAATCACATTCTTCATGTGATATTTGTGAACAACAACGCAGGGCGTGCTAACAACAGCTAACAATAGCCTGGTAGATTGGCATGTTTTTTTCAGACTTCAACTGGAACGCTGCTAAGTCGGAGATGATGTCACTCCCAGTTCAGAGGTTACTGGAACGCAGCATTACGACAGTCACCACGCAATTCTCCTCACAGTCCCTTTAATGTGTCTTCCGTTGCAAATTAAACCCTGTCTGTCCAGAATGTTAACTGCACAGAGGAGAACCAGAGAAGAATCAAGCGTAGTGTATACTTTGGCTTTAAATTCATGCCCTGGCTTCACTGAAGAGCCTTTTACTTTACAGAACATACTGGTGTGCTGTTGTGTCTTCATCTCCCTGCAGTATAAATATTGCATGTAAAATGAAAGGAAGCAGTGCAATACTTATCTGACCCTGCTGTATTCTCCAGCTGTTTGTACAGGAATGACAATGGAGTGGAACATATTATGACAGAAATTCAGCTTATAATAATAATAATAATAACACATTTTAAGACAACAAAATAAAAAAAGACAGAGCAGCAGATTCCTGCACTGTAATTATAGCAGAGAAAGAAGGAGATATCTCAGGAGATGGAGTGTACAGCTGCTGAATTAGTTGAGGCAAAGCTGTATTTTTTGCTTTTATAACCATAGAGACATGGATAAGAGAGGCATTACTCCTAAGGACCTTACTCAGAGACTGGCAGACATCTGATGCCACTCAATGAATAAAGTACAATGTTCACAAGCTATGTTTTGAAATTATGTTTTTGGAGGAGGAGCAGGTTAGACTGTGTGCCTAAGCTTCTGCTTAGATTCAGTTTAACATAAACCTGCTGCAGACTAAATCAGACTCAGGGCTTTAAAATAACTTTGGCTCCAGAGGCCTGTTTGTCATCTGTTTGCTTGTCAGAAGTTACTTTTCACTCTCTATTAAAAGGGAGGCACCTGCAAGTTCATTGGGCAGACAGCTCAAGCTGCACTGATTTACACATGACATGTATACTAGGCCTGTGCTCAAAATATCGATACGGCAAAATATCGTATCGCACTCCTTTGGGATATGTGTATTGATACGGATTCTACAGAATCAATACGGCCCAAATATTTTGACAGTTGTTGTAAATACACTTTGGGTAATGTTAACAGTGACACAGTTCAAGGTAGAAGACGAGCTACATAATGAAGCACATGTTCTAAATTTGATCTTAGGTCTACCATCTTTGAGGATCTGAATTTATGTCTCTCCAGTTGTAGAACCACTTAAAACTCATCCTTGTTCTTTTTCTTCTTATAAGAAAAAACTAAACTTGTCAAGAATTTTGCTTAAAGCATAGTCAATGTTCACAATTTACGTGTATCAGGATACATATCGTATCGTGAAGTTGCTGGAAATATCCAGCCCTAAAGTATACATAACCATTCTGATTAGGGGGCTTTTCGAACTGCAGTGTTTCAGGCTGTTTTCTGAGCCTGTCATTTGTGCTGCACTCTGTCTCTCAGCCAGCCTTCACCACAGCAGCTAACTGTTGGTTCTGATCAGAGTTTGAAGGATCGATTCATGCTGTGAACAAATACAAACCTGTGATCCTTTTCTGAAATCCAAAGACAGCATTTGAAAGAGCCATAGCAAGCTTCCAGGTCATTTACAGGCAAGCACTCAACCTGTGGAAGCTAAATCTGCAGTCATTCATTAAACTAGAGAAAAAGCCGACGGTTTAACACTGGCCCTGGTCGACCAGGTTCTGACTGGTGTTGACACTAGCCTTATGTCAGAGAGAGAGAGGAATTAAACAATATGCTCAGAAACAGCTGACTGGCTGTCCTGCCTTCACTGAAACACTGCACAGCTTCATCACTGGTTTTGTTCAGGACAGGCACATCTGCCTCGAGCAGCTGTGACTTTAGCCCGACCTAACTTGAGTTTCTGTCATCACGGCAGAATGAGGCATCTAGTTTGGAGTATATGTGTAGTCACTGACTCTTAATTTGTCAATTGAAGGGTTCATGCACTCAAAATACAACAGAAACAAATCATTATTCACTGCTGAGCCCTTTATTAATGCTTTTTTAAAATCCTGTCTGGAGGTGGTCTTTAGGATTAATATCCTAAACATTAAGGGATCTCTTCCTGATGTTTTAACGCTCGGTTCATTTTCTAAAGGTTAAACTGTTTCTCTCCATTATTGTTTGATTAAAGGTGCTATGAGGAGATTCTATTTACGGTGACATAAAGACTCTGCTACCCATGAGCATGCGCGGCCACTGTCGTAATGCTGCGTTCCAGTAACCTCGGAACTGGGAGTGACATCATCTCTTTAAATATGAATTTTTAAGCAACACCAACTTTTGAGGAAATCCTTCTTGTTAGAGCACGTCAGACCGAAGACCCGGACAGCCGAGTGAAACGCGTTTTTAATTCGCCACTGTGTTAACATTTTAAGCAGTACAGACATGAGAATTTTATTAAACATTTCAGCAGGTTATTGGGACGCTCACGGTGAAATCCTTTTCCTGATATCTATCCCGATTTAGACACAGCGAGCGTTCGTTTACCCGGAAGTACCAGCGTTATCACTACTGAGCTGCTGTGCTCAGGAGAAATAGCCTGCTTTCCATAGGTTAGCATATTTAACCCCATGGATAAATAGATAGCGAAGCGGATTGCGGAGCGGGACACAGGGGTTCAATTTCTGGTAGAGGTACTTTTCTTCTCCAGCTAATACAGATCCTTCTATATAATGGCGTAATCATGCTTGTCTTTACACTCTCAACCTTACTTTACACTGACTGGCCACTTTATTAGGTACATCTACAAATATCAACACATTTAACCATCTTATAAAACAGTCATTCATTTTCTGCTTTCTTTCACATCTGCAAACATTTTTAATGCACTTTTCACTATCTGCTACAGTTTCTGAGATATGACTGTTGAAGCAGCATCAACTTTTGCACATTTCTTTGAAGTTAGAGCATGGTCACGACGCACACCTGACCTCCAGTAGCTATAATGTTCTGCAAACATTTTTATTGCACATTTCACACATTTTCAGCCATGATTTACTGCTTACAACTATTCATGTCACATTTTCAACTTTCTTTGCATTACTTTTAGCAATTTCATTTCACAGTTTCAGCAGTCACGCTCAGCATTTCAACGCATTTCCTTCATGGAAATGCAAATTCTCTAGTATAAATTTGCTCTAGTTTTAATTGTCTTGTTCCTGAAGTTGAGTATCCAGGCCAGTCCAGCCCTGTCCGACCCGGCCGTGAAGCCAAGGCATAGCATTTATAGATAACCTATTTTGATGCTATAAAACTCATCTTAAAGTGTGTATTTCCATCAGGCATATATCTAAAAGTGAGACTTTTTTGTAACTACTTAGAAACTCCTCATAACACCTTTAATATATCTAAAGACCTGTTTTTGTTTGTTTTATAGAGAACTCTAGACCATTTATGCATCTTTTTAATATCAATGGAGATCATTTCTATCATTCCTGTACTGGGTTGTAAGCCTTATGTACCGTTCAAAGAGACCTACAGCCGTCTTCTACTTACACCTCAGTTAATGCAAGAAAAGATTTGACTCCTATTTATTTTGTGCAGTGTAGGCAAAAATGTGAGTTTATTGCTTAACTTTAAGGCTAATCTTGTTTTCAACACTTAAGCAAAAGCACATGCACGTCAATCAGTTTCTAGCAGTGAACCAAACTCAGGAAAAATTTATAGCAGTCAGTCATTAATACCCAACTGTTAATATTAAACTCTGAGTGTGCGTGTGCACCATGTGTTTTTATCCTCATGTGCAGTCCCCTTGTTGAATAACCATATTTTTGTCCCTCATTGGGTTAGAAGTTATAAAAAACTGGAATCAGTTCATTACCAGTCAAAGTGAAAGTACAGATTATTTTAGTTGTTGAGAAAGGAGGTTGGCAACATGAGTGTTTGTCAAACCTAGCAGTCATAACTAAGGAGGGAAGGACCACCAATTTTCATGCCAACTTTTTTTAGCAATTATTTGAGAAAGTGGTGGCCAGTCCCTTCCATGCATGAATTGTAAGTATCTGCACGCAAACATCGAACATCAATAGAGCATAGAAAAAGAGATACATTACATATGCCCAGCAGTCTGTTTTTCCTTTAGACAAAATAAATTTAAAAAAGACATGACTAATATCCATTGTAAAGAAATGAAGCACTGATTCGATTCGAAACAAATTACAAGTGGTGCTAATGTGTTTTCACTGCGGTCACTGTGCATTGAGCCTGTAATCCATTAAGGCAAACACTTGTGACTATTTCTCTGAGTCAGAGGAATCCCTCCATGCAGCTGTCAGCAGAGCTGATACTTCAATTATTTTTCTTTCATTTTAGATTTTACACTTAGTCTGAGGCCTGGCTAGGCGATGACCACTTTCAAAAGCATTTTAAATCACTAGACAAATATACTTGACCATCATTAAATGGATACAATGCAGCAGTGTTCAGCATTATTAAACAGCTTTGATGTCTCCGAAGTTGTTTCAGGATGCAGCTCATTCTGTTCAGGTAATTAGTCGGAAGCTGTTCTCCTTTATAAATATTAATTCTCATCCTTTCCAAAGCCTGAGGCGTCCGGCACAGGTGTTTAGTGAGTAGCTATGGAGGACAACCAGCTAACTGCAGCAGCAACAGGAAGCCACTATAATGACTGCTGTCCCCAGTGCACCCTGGGTAATAATCAGCACTCGTTTGTCATAATAGCAGGTAAATACTCAGGCACGGCACGGTAGTCCTCACAGTGGGACACTGGAAGCAGCAGCGGTCCACAATAATTTTTAACTTCTTTTTATCAAGCGCTCAGGATGTTCTCTGCGGCTTGTTAGTGTTTACAGAGGAGCAGAGTGAAAAGGGCAAGTCACGGCAACGGAGCAAAACGTCAGACTCAAGGCGAGGTCGAAGAACACGCATGTAACACGAGAGAAGTCAACCAACAGGGGTCTGCATGAATTATTTATAAGTCAGGTTACAGCTTTGTTTACAACATCCTGATTGCATGTTGAGTGAAAAAATCAATGATGCCATATTTAGTATATCATAATTTCATATAAGAAGACCTTGGATTTCATTGCTCACAGCGATCGTGTTGCAGGCGCTCTGTGAGCCGGCTGTGAAATGTACATAGCAAAACGCCTGAGGCTAAGTTTCTCTTTTGTGCTTGCCATCTGAGTGAAAGAAATCAGAGATAAGACAAATGGTTCAAATGACCTTTGAAAAGATCACCATCCTTCAGTCCGCCCTGAGAGAGGGGAAGCAAGAGCAAGACAGAGGAAGGAGAGAGGGGCTATTTCTATATAGTGAGGGATGAAAGTGGATTCCAAAGTGTGTGAGTGTGTGCCCTATTCGTCTTCCCCCTCAATGTTTCTGCTCCATTTACAGAAGCTGAGTTTATTTGTCTTTGTCCAGGACTCGAGTGAGGCAGCTGAAGCAGAAGAAGCAGAGGTGGTTCAAGTCTGTGTTCATTACTGATCAGCTGGTTTCTTTCATTACTCTGTTGAATAAAGATCTGCACTCCCTACCACCCATTTGGGCCTATATACACTATTTCCTAAGCCAGCCCTCATCAGTGTTTTTTTATGGTTGATGTTTCTGTCTTTTCAGGGGGTGATTAAAAACTGTATAGAAAGATATAAAATACTCTCTATAGGGAATGTTAAAGGAGACATATCATGCTGATGCATGATTTAATACTTTCATATAATATAATGAATTTGAAAACAAGACCTTACACCCCCTTAATTTTCAAAAAATGAGATATTGTATTTTTTCTGATATCCTAGAACGAGATTTGATGCCTCTGAAAATAGATCATTGCGAGATGTCCGAGAGATTTATATCGTTGTGACGACACGAGGTACCTTTCTTTTTATTGGAGTAATCTGATAAAACACTTTCTCCTGGGGTCCTGGTTTGGCGTAGTGGTTAGCACCCCATGTGCATGCTTCTGCCGGTGCAGGTTCGAATCCCGCCTGTGACCAGTTTGCAGAGTGTCTTCCCCTGCTCTCTCTCTCCCTTTCACAGGCCTGTCCACTGTCTCTCTCCTATCAATAAAGGCACAAAATGCCCAAAAATATACATTTAAAAACAAACAAAAAAAAACACTTCCTCCTCTGTGATGTCCGTTAGCCACAAAACCGTCACCGAGGGGGACTCAATACGCAGTCGCTGCTTTGAGCCTGCCGGAAAATACAGTAGAAGAAGAAGGACAGGCTGGCTCTACCCCCCGATAGATTTGACCAATCAGAGCACAAAGGGCTGTGACGTTGCGAGGTAACTTTAGGTCAGCCTGGAAACCGAGTGTTTCAATGAGAGCTTGATAATGGCCTAAAATGAGGATTTTGAGAACGCTATTGTGGGGCAATGAAGGAACTAAATGGCTTGTACTGAGTGCAGAAATGCTTTACAGGCATCCTAGTCTGGCATAGTGAAAAGGAGAAACAAGCATGATATGTCCCCTTTAAGTTCAAGACATGGGGATGCTTCTAAGTTGAATGGTAATAAGGGCTGGCTACACGACAGACAGTTCTGAGGCCGGATCAGGAGGAGCTGTAACCCACAGGAGCCAGGCAAAGACAAACATTTGCTCATCTCTGAAATTTTCTTTTTTAGTTAGCTTTTCTTGGAAGCAATATCAGAGCTTGTTCCCTCATCAAAGTGAAAAACAAACTAGACAACTGTCTTCATTTGAAAACACAGAAAGTGAACAGAAACACACAGGTCGCAAAAGAAAGCTCAAAGTTCCCCATCAGAAGAGGGGGCCTTGGCTTCACCAGTGTGTGGCATGTCAGCTGTCATTTGGACTCAAGTTTAGACTGTAATATTGGCTTTACACCATTCAGTTTTAGGCCAGATAATGTAACTGATTTGCTCATGTTTGAAGAAAATGATAACCTCAGGGGGACCTAATAGGTGCAATGAGTTTAAGTACCTAGTTTTATTACTCGGTCTGTCTGCTGGCACTGTGAAGAACATAAGTTAGAAGCAAAAGAAACATTTTCAGAAGTGCATTAATTCATATCAACAAGTTGAAATCCATGCCAATGAAAGCTAATTGGTATGATCTTATTCTAAGATTGGTTAGCAGAACTAAAATCTTGTCAATGAATTTCCAAACATGTTTTTAGAAATTCATTGAAAAGTGAATTGTAGAGGAACAGAAATATATAACACTGTTTACATGACACCAAACATCTTTTCTACATGGATATAGGAAGATAGAAGTTGAATAAATCACAAAGCTGTGTGGTTGGGACCAGCAAAGGGCCCTTAGAGAAGCAAAGTGAGGTGTTGTTTATTTCTTTTCTTAGTCTACAACATGTTTTATGAGCGTGTGACATCACTATTCTCATGAGAGTCTGTGGCACTCTGGGGATCAGACAGATCAGACAGAGAACACATTTATCTCACGTTGAGCTGTACTATAAACTAGAAGATATGTCTGATCATCAGGCTGGCTTTGGTGCCACTACAGTCAACAACAGTAAAGTTGTTGCAGTTTTTAAAGTCATTACCTATTAATAAATACACAGTACAGTATGTCAAAATAATAATAAAAAAAAAAAAACAAATGGCATTAAAACTATTTCTTAAGTAACCTAAATCTTAAGAAACTATGACATGTACTATAAACAACCTATGGTCATTTATGTGTGCTGTGATTATGAAGACGTTTTATGTCCTTATGGTTAAGTTACTGAATTTCCTTTCACACTATTACTCCAATATGGTAATTTGCCATCTGTCCCTAAACTGCCGAGCCAGCCATCACCGGCAGTTCATTGAGACAAAGTGAAGCTTTCTGGCTCAAAGGAGGCGTGTTTGGAGGAAAACAAGGTTTTAGCTCACAGTCTTCATCAGAATGATTAAAATGAAAGCTTGGGTTGGGAACTACGTTGATCAATTGACCCGAAATATGAGTTTAAATCAAATTTTCGAGTTTATAAAGTCGCAAATTTGCAACTTTATAAAGTCACAAATGTACGACTTTTTTAAGTCATAAATATGTGACTTTATAAACTCAAAAATTTCTAGTTTTTTCTTGAAGATTTTCGAGTTTTCATTTATTTTTTTTATTTATATATATATTATAAATAAATATATATTTATATTTATTTCCCTTCATATTTATTTCTATGAAGGGAACAAAAGCTGACTGATTAGTGTTATGTGTTCATGTTATGTCAAAACATTTTTTTATGCTTCAAATAAAAGAATGCTAAAGCTGTAACTGAAGAAGACATCAGAAATCAATATTTTGTCAAGTGATTTTTTGGAATAGTCCTTTCAAGTTTTCCATCAGTTTAGAAGCAACATGTTCGGCCACTTGATCACCAAACCATAACCTCAGCGGGTAAAATGGAGCTTCATAGGACAACTTCTCCAAAACATGTCCGCACAGGTTTTAAGCGGGGCTGTCGACTCTTACGCATTGGCAGTGAGACTCACGCACTTGATTAGCTTCAAACACTCTGACGCCACACTTCGATTTCTGGAGCTTAAAGGTGCCATGTGGAGAATCTATTTCCGGTGGCAGAAAGTCTCTGCAACCCATGAGCACGCCCAGCGGCTGTCGTAAGGACATGACCCAAGCCAAAGCGTGTGTTTGTTGTGATGCTAATGAATGCAGCTCGGACCTTCCTCAGAACTCTGCATTGCTTTACAACTTCTTTTTCAACAACTTACAGGATGCAAAGTGACGAGGTAATGTATCTCTTTCTAGTTACGTAGTGGTAGTTTTTGATGTGTGACAACAAGCAATTTTTGGAAAATTTAGTATCATAGTTTTGTAGCAGCTATATATCACTACTTACAGCCCGGTGCTCTAAGACGTGTCTGAATAATATAAATTTGCTCTAGTTTTAATTGTCTTGTTCCTGAAGTTGAGTATCCAGGTCAGTCCAGCTCTGTCCGACCCAACCGCGAAGCTAAGGAATAGCATTTATAGATAACCTATTTTGATGCTATAAAACTCATCTTAAAGTGTGTATTTCCATCAGGCATATATCTAAAAGTTAGACTTTTTTGTAATTACTTAGAAACTCCTCATAGCATCTTTAGACATATGCACAAATCCCAGGGGGTCGCAGGGGTCGTGTCCAGTGGCGTAGTAAACATGATACCTACTAGAAAACTCCCCAAAATACCGTAATACCACAGCAAAGTGAGAAGAGATAATGGTGGTGTGACTTCAACTTTCACTCAGCGTCTGCGCGGGTGCTCCTCTGTCTGCTGGTGATTCTAAAGACACAGACAGACGTGTATCACAGGAGACAGTGAGGGACCATCAGTAAGTTTGTGTGATTTCCTCTGCCAAGGGGAGTTTGTTTGTCCTTCTGTCTGTGAACAAAATAACTCAAAAAGTAATGGATGGATTTTAATGAAAATTTCAGGAAATGTTCAGCATGGGAAAAGGAAGAACTGATTCAATTTTGGTGTTGATTCAGATCAGCGTCTGGATCCACCATGACGAAAAATGCGATTTTCGTGAATAACTACTGAACTAAAATAGATATTTTGAGAACAATTGCTAATGTTATGTTTTCATGGTCAAGGAGTCTAAATATTTAGATAAAATAAAGGTAGGACTAATGTTTATGGTAAAAATCACAATATGGGAGAGGACTGTGGTGCTGGCGGTCGTCATGCTCTCCGAGTGCTTTTCTAGTTTTATAATTCAAACAGTGTCTTGATTGCTCATGTGCACAGTTCAAGTGAACACAAAGCTTTAAATAATGACGAGTCAGCCTTCTGATGAATCAAAGCTCAACAATCTGCTGCAGCCTATCTGAGCTGCTGTTTACACTCACTGTTTTCTAATAAATTCATCCATCGCTTATTCTCCATGATATAAAAACAATTTTTCAAGGATCAAGCTTCAAATAATCTACTAGTGCAGCAGTTCTCAACCTGTGGGTGGAGACCCATAAGTGGGTCTCAGAGCTGTTTTCAGTGTATAAATTTAGGTTAAAAGTGGCAAACGTGTGTTCAGTGTATGGAGACCTTAAGAGGACAAACATCCATCAGGGTGTGTCTGAGTAAACCCACTAAGTAAACCAGACTACACCACTGGGCATGTCCCCTCCATTAAATAAAGCAGTCTCCCAAATATCCCCATCGGAAACACAAATTTTGTTTTTTATCAGAGTAGATGACTATACAATACAAGTCACGCTACTTATTAACACATTACTTGAAAATTTTAACTGTTGAAAGTTTCCAATTCCCACTCCCTGCGATTCTCAGTTCATATTTTTTAATTTTTTTTATCACTGCACTTGTTCAACAAACACACTCAGAACATGAAAAGTAACTCTTCAACTCCTTTGTCTGAAGTCTGCCAGCATGTTTTAAACATACACATATACATTTAAGCTAATTAACAGAGTGTTATATTTGCACTGTATATGGCACCACTGCATCGTAGTTTGCAGTGAATTGTCTAGAGTTTTTTTGCTGCAAACGGCCTCTGCTATTATAGATTAATTGATTTGAAAATAAAGAAGTAATAACAGTCGAATTAATTATTTTCCTGCAGTTGATATATAATGTTTGTATATGTATATATTTTTTCAGCTTATTCATTGCCACTAGTCACTTATCTGTTATTATTATTCCGCTTTTATCCATGTTTTTATTCCTCTCGTTGCTTAATTTTTTAACTTGTTTCTACTTATTTTCACTGTTTATTGTAACGAGCTCTGCACCTTCTTGTGCAATAACTGCTGACCATGCTTGTCACTGAGCTTTTGCTTATGTTACTGTTGTATGCTGTCTAGTGTTTTGTTATTTATGTATATCGTGCCTTTAGCCAGTAGCACTGCTGTCTAAGACAAATTTCCTACAAAAGACAGTAAAGTTGATCAATCTATCGCCAGTATCTATATAAAACTGCTGTAGTGGTGATCAGATCGGTGCTTTTGGTGAGCAAAATACTGGTCTTGGACCTGATGGTTCTGCATCAACAAACCTGTAGACGGTAGGATATAGATTGAGAAACAATGACATAATTACAGTTATTGTTAAATATCACTATATAGGATATTTTTGAAGTATCAGACAACACAGAAAAAAAGTATAGCATTTTTTTTACCTTTACCTGAGTTGATTGCACTTGCACAATTCTGTTACTTCTGAGTGTGAAATAGTCTGATTAAACCTACACAAAATAAGACATTCTGGGCTCTAGTTTTGTGGCGCAGCGCAGGGGCGCAAGCCTGGCGTACCCCGCGCAGTGTTAATTTCATCCGGCGCACCGCCGTGCGCTGCCAATTTGACAATTTGGTAGACCGTCTGCTCAGAGATGGGTGTGACGGCGCACCAAGGGGAGTTGACGGCGCACCAGGGGGAGGTGTCGGCAGATTCATGTTGGCGCAGTGACAATTCCGTGCCAAAAACAGTGCAGAAAGTGTGCTGAAAGCTCGCCAGCTCCAACCTGGTCTATTCTCGGTGCAAAGCGGAGTGCACCCTCCTCAGCTGTAATTTGGTGACAGGCGCACATGTGCGCACACGTCAACAAAGCCTCAGAGGCACGTTTCAAGAGTGTCAGGCACATTTTAACCCTATAAGGCCCAAGACCATAGATTATATGAAGAAAATTCTAATTTTTTGAAGCTGAAATGTTTGTTTCACTTTCTGCTAAAATCCATAAAAATCAAAATTTCCATAAAATTCAACATATAGATTTTTCATATATCATTTGATACATTATGTGTTTTTGGCAACTGATAATCCATTTGAGGACATTTTTATAATTTATCTGATTGTATCCAGATATTTTTTTTGTAATTTGTTGATCATATTGAGTAGATAGGGGTATTATAAAAGTATGTATCAAATATGATACAATTGGCTGTATAGGGTTAAACCAATAAACAATCACAGCAATCACTATTTAATGTAACCGTCTGAACCAGCATATACATTTGGATCTATATTAATTGTCCTGTCACATCTGATGTTGGGTTAAAGCCGTTTGTCATAATGGAAACTTAACCTGACGGCAGCTGGAAGTTTGATGCACATCTTACAAGTCAACAATAAACAGCCTTAACATCTGATACTGAGTATATATCTGGCTTCTCTCATTTCATGAAATTCAAAGAAAAGAGGGAGAAAAAAGACGAAGAAAAAGGAGATAAAATAAATGTATGTCACTCAGGATTTACCCGTGATTTCCCATATTTCTCTATTTTAGTCTTTATTTTCAACGTGATCTAAAAAGATGGAGTACATTATTGTAAGGAGGATGAGGAGGAGACACCGGGAGAGTATACAGTTTATCACTAAAGGCTCTGCTATTTGGCGATGACAAACCAGGAATGCAGGTGGATCAAAAGTATTCTGAATGGATAAGCCAGCTACTGTGTAACTGTCTCTTAATTTTGTGCTCCTATAATGACAAAGGAACAGATTACATCTGTCCTGGGAGCCGGCCCACACGGTGACGCGTAGACCGATGCGCGCCCCGATGGCCAGTCTGTTCTCCCAGCTGCTGAATGACAGCAGCTCTGACCGTCTCCAGCAGCGGGGATCATTCAGACCAATCAGACGCTGCGCCTCGGCCGCAGCGCATTTAAAGGCGAGGAGAGGCGCTCATTTGATTGGTGAAGACAGCGATCGGCTGTGTTAATCCCACTCACGTCTATTCTCCTCCTACTCTGACATTTGCGTGGAGAGGCAGAGACGTGGGCGTGGACGCGCTCCTCTGCGCCTTGAGTGCGCCTCTCTTGTCACTGCAGGAAACTTGCAAAGTGCGCGGGTCACACCCTGTCCGCGTGGCGAAGGCCGGCGCAGGGCAGGTGCGCCTGCACTTGCGCCTGGTCTGCGAAATTAGAGCCCCAAGTGTTGAATGTCGTCCTGCGGTGTATCCAGCAAAGTTTTGGTTGGCTGCACCAAATCTCACTCCAAGGTTTTTTGAAAAGTTGGCAGTCTTATTTTAGGGCTTTTCTGATGGCGATAAAGACTATGTGACTTTATATTTGTTCAAAATCAACACATTTATTTCCATTTGTGAATCTGGATCTTTTCAGAGACCACAAACACTGATCTTTAAAAGAATGTTTGACCGCTACTGTGGTGTCTTTGTCCTGTTGTTTTGTGAATGAATTCTGACTTGTGTGTTTTGCTTTGTGAAAAGTACCGTGTATATCTGCGCACACACATATATTAGTCTGTTCTTTACTAACAGTTGTGGGCGACCTGTTGCCTTTGACCTGCTCAACTCCAAGTGCTTTGTCCTATATTGACCCTCAACAGAAATGTCCATTTGAAATAAAATCTCATTTTTGGACCAGTTACACCCGATTTAATGGCGGTTCAATTAGATGTTGCCATATTAATAAATATCAGTCCTCTCCTGTTTATAATCCTTTAGATGTTAATGACTGCTCTGTCCATGGTGGTTTCACCGTTAACAGAAAAGAAATCTTTTATCATAAATTCTAATTTTTCAAATGCCTATGACCCAGTATAATTATAGTTTTAATTATATAGTTATAATACTATAGTATTATAGTTAATTATAGTCCTCTTTATCCTACAATCATAATAGTTGTTCTGAAAGTTAAATGCTAATTCCACTTTCTACTGAAATCCTACAAATGTTAATGTTTATATTAAAACCACCACAACTATCTTTACAACCACATACAAAGGAGGACCTTCTTGAAAATGAGACGTCTCATTTCAATTGGCAAACCTTTAATACATTTATATTCAGCAGAGACAAATATGATGAGGACAGATTTAAGTCTGGTTCTTAAATCTGTCACTACCTGAAGTTCTTACTTTAGTCCACCCGTCTCTGTCCACCTCCTTTCTTTCACCTACATGCTAACATGGCTTCAGTGGTGGCTACTCAACACTAGACTGGCTCCACTCCAGATTTCTAACTGATAGACAAGAGGGTTTTTTCTAGCCATTGTTACTAAAAGCCTAATATAGATGCACTGCACTGTGTGTTGGCCCATGGCTGCACTCATGGTGGATTCATCTTGGGTTTGGATGGATGTATTTGTGTATGTATATGTTGATATATGTTATCGATCAATAAATCTTTATCAATCAATCTTTATTTGTATAGTGCCAATTCATAACAAGCGTTATCTCAAGACACTTTACAATAGAGCATAAAGCTCTTCATTTTGTGGATACACATATATGCATAGAAACATATATACATATAAAATACACATATACATATATATATATACAAATATATACATCCAACACCCAACATGAATCCATATAGCCAATCATGGATCCCTCCATCATGGCTCAAGAAAAAACCTTCTGTTAAGCAGCAGGAAATCTTGAATGTGGATCCCAGTCTCATGATGAACAGCAAATCCACTCGATGTGGATTTTGTTGTGTTATCTATTTTTGTATATTTGTACATATGTGTGTATCTATGAAATGAGAACTATGGTATCAGTCTACTCTGTGTTAAAGCGTTTCTAGATAATGTGTAATGAATTGGTGCAATAAAAATAGAGATTGATTGATATTTCACTTGTCATTGTGGGAGAGTATCTCAATGTAAATATTTTTTGAAGCAGTGATGTCTGGAAATTTTGTTGTTCAAACAAAGAAAACATTATTATTCCCATAAAAACCTTGAATCTGAAAACTGTATTTTATACAGGGGTCTGTTATTACCATTTATATATATATTTTTTTGCTTCAAAATATTTGGCTGAAACCAAATCACATTGCATGTACCCTGAAAGGGCAAACTGTGATTACTATTCAGTGTTTTAAATTGAGGGCACATAAAGGTTCTAGTTGTACTGCTTCACTCACTGCAGGGTTAGTGCATTAGCTAAATGCTTATTCGTGTTAAGATGCGGTACCACAACAGGGTGTTTCCTGCCTCACAAAATTATAATGTGAGAGGAATGGTGCCTTCACTACATGTAACCTATTAAATTTGCCAATGTGTGTGAGAGGGGGGAACAGAAGGAGGAGATAAAGTCCAACAGCAACATTGCTGTGTCCTAATTAGCGATGCAACGCTTTGGATGGGTCTTTAACCTTAGCAGAGCTTAATCATGTAATTAACGAGAAGGGGGAAACTGCATGTCTAATGGTACCCTCCTGCCAGAAATATTCCCTCCCAAACATCATCTACACTCCATGTTTTCACAGACAAAGACATCATTTGTGACCTTTCCCACAAGGAGAGAGTTTGTTACTAAATGGATTAGCGTGTTATTTAGCAGAGCCAGGTTTTTAAATTGACATCTTGTTGTTATTCTAAGCATGTATGCCTATGTGTGCATGCATATGTTGCCCTGTGTGGATGTGTAAGTCATAAGAAATGTGTGTGTTTCTTCTGTTTATGCATCTTAACCAGCACAAAGACTGTTTCAGGGTTTTCAGCTGACAGCTTGATACCCGCTGCTGGTCTTTAAGCACCGGTGAGAGCACAAGCCCTCACTTGGACATGCCACACATCGGACCTGCCGAGTGGTTGTTCAAAACATCTCTGCATTAATTGCTCGTGAAGTTATTGATGTAATGATAGGACATGGGAGACTGGAGAGGACTTGTGCATTCGGACAGTGGCCATCAAACACTGGCCACTATGTTGTGGTTTTGCATCCGAGGTCTATCTGCCAAACAAGCTGAGGCCTATTTAGCAGTAATCAGCAGAAGCAGCGTGGAAGATAAAACTCAGGCGTGGGCATTATTTTCCCTTCAGCCTTCAAGAGTGACAGGCCTATTAAACAGTGCATGGAATTTATGAGATGATCATCTTTGATGGCCTGGATGCCCGTTGTTTGCTGTAATGTTTTCTATGGTAATGATGCTTCCCCTCTGTCTTCAACCACAAAACCTCCATCCGCCTTGTGAGTCCATCTCTTCACTGAAAAGTGATTGTTGACGGCTCCATTAAGGGCTGAGAAAATATTTTCTTTTCCCTCCCACTCACAAGTTTGATATTCAGTCATCTGCCAGGCTTATTTATGTCGGCTTCTTTAGGGCAGGGATGCATCCCGTTTGAACTTGTCGCTTTGATGAGGACCGGGCTGATGTGAAACGACCTTGATGTAACTTCTGTTCACGGGGATATATTGTCGCCATGGGGCTGTACGAGGAATCAAAAGCTGTGTCTTGGAACAGTGCACGCAACCGTTTGTTGGTTATTATGGCTGCCCTGCACCAAAACCACTAATCTCACATCCACCAGAGGTCTAAAGCCATCCCTTCAATCAGAGAAGATTGAAGGGTTAAATATTGGTTAATCAGGTCTTGCACTTTGCAGGATTTTTTAATGGAGTAAAGGTGAAACTGAAATTACACAATAAAAAACTCAGGCATTCGGGTAAGGTACTATTTATTTAAGTTTCCAAAGTGTTCCTTTCTAAGTCACATGTGACTTGGGCTAGCCAGTAACAAGTAAGTGCATAAACATAAAAAAATATCAATCAACGCAATATTTTACATCAAATTTGAATATTTATCTGTTCGTCAGGTTGTCAAATTAAATTGTACCCCCTGGCAATGCCACAATGACAGAACAGAAAAAGGATACAAGAGGTTTGTCAACCACCTTATTCTGTGCCCCGTCATCGGAAACAAAATGGCTTCCATTAATGTTTAACAGGTAGATATCGCAGAAAAACCTGCATTTCAAAATAAAGGTACTACCACCTTAAACAATCTAATTTTGACTTTTTTTGTATGACTGAAGAGTTAATCTTAGAAAACACTCTCTCCTCCAAACATAACCATCAAACCTGCTGTTTTAATAAATAAACTTAAGATCGCACTTAATTAGGAAGCTATTTTTGCAGCCAAGACACATCTGGAGGCAGAACCACAGGGTTAGAGGTAACCAGAGTGATCAGCCCTTTGAGTTTAGAAAAGGTAATTACCCTGTGAAGTGATCAGAAAGTGTTTAGATTTAAGCCATTAGAAGAGCAACATTCACTTTTGAAATAGATTAATAATAGTTTCACTGCTGTCTTGTTTATCGCATTTTGTAAAGAATCACTGAACCATCATTTTCTAATGAAGATAAAATGCATTAATTTCTTATATCAGCTTATTTAAAGATGCTATGAGGAGTTTCTAAGTAATGACAAAAATGTCTCCCTTTCAGATATATGCCTGATGGAAATACACACTTTAAGATGAGTTTTATAGCATCAAAATAGGTTATCTATAAATGCTATTCCTTAGCCTTCACGGTCGGGTCGGACAGGGCTGGACTGGCCTGGACACTCAACTTCAGGAACAAGACAATTAAAACTAGAGCAAAATTATATTATTGTATTATTTATATTACACGTCTTAGAGCACCGGGCTGTAAGTAGTGATATATAGACGGCTACAACTACAATACTAAGTTTTCCAAAAACTGCTTGTTGTCACACATCAAAAACTAGAAAGAGATACATTACCTCCTCACTTTGCATCCTGTAAGTTCAGTCCGAATCAGTCAATTAATTCATTTTTTTAGTTTACTCACTCTTGAAAAACGCAAGTTAAATTTAAAGCGTAGTTTTTAGACAAGTGATTACTGTAGTTTTGGTGTTAAGGATTGTTCAGATCACAGCTTGAGTCTGATAATTAGGATTCATTATCTATACCGTTTATCCCTGTCAGGGTGGGAGTTGGACTCTATCCCAGCTGACACTGGGTGAGAGGTGGGCACACCCTGGACTCGTTACTAGCCAACTACAGTGCCATGATAATTATGATAAATGAGGTGAGTTAAAAAAAATAATACACTGTGGCTAAGTCTGGGTTTACCTAATCTAAGTATAGAATCCAACTTTGTAGTCCATCTTTACCAAAGTGTTTTTACAGGGTACAAAAGTCTGGGGATGGAAATTAGCCACTTGGCTATAATCTCATACATTTACAGTTGCAGGAAAAAGTATGTGAACCCTTTGGGATTACTTGGATTTCTGCTTAAGTTGGTTATAAAATATGTTCTGATCTTCATCTAAGTCACATCACAAGACAAACACAGTCTACTTAAACTAATACTGCACAAAAAATTATAAATTTTTGTTTTTATTCGACACAACATGTCAACAGTCACAGTGCAGGGTGGAAAAAGTATGTGAACCTTTGGATTTAATAACTGGTTGACCCTCCTTTGGCAGCAATAACCTCACCCAAATGTGTCCTGTAGTTGTTGATCAGACCTGCACAACAGTCAGGAGGAGTTTTGGACCATTCTTCTGTACAAAACTGTTTCAGTTCAGCAATATTCCAGGGATGTCTGGTGTGAATCGCTCTTGTGAGGTCATGCCACAGCATCTCAATCAGATTGAGGTCAGGACTCTGACTGGGCCACTCCAGAAGCCGTATTTTCTTCTGTTGAAGCCATTCCATTGTTGATTTACTTCTATGCTTTGGGTCGTTGTCCTGTTGCATCACCCATCCTCTGTTGAGCTTCAGTTGGCGGACAGATGGTCTGAAGTTATCCTGTTAAATGTCTTGATAAACGTAGGAATTCATTTGTCTGTCAATGACAGCAATCTTTTTTTTTTTTTTATTCCTCTCTCTCTCTCCTTTCTTGAAATTTTTTTAGGGCTCATTTTTTTCAATAGACCTGGTACTTTGAATATCAACTTTAGCACTGTAATTAGTAATTCTAGCACTTTATACTCGACTCCAGCACTTTACTGCCTAAATCTAGCACTTTAACATCTGGTACTGACCACCTGTGTACAATAAAAACTATGATTGTAATTTATTGCAAAATGTTTTATTATGTTGATGTTTCTCTGTTCTTTTTAAAAAGAAGCAAAACAAGAAGAACAGAACCTTTTAAATATTATACTTGTATTTTCTTCCTTTAACCTGTTTGTTTTTATATTTTAGCTGGGGGACTACCAATGGAAATTAGCTTGGTAGCTAGAATTGGGTACATTTACATTTTATTTTTTTAAAGTGTGTATGAATGTACATTGTCCCTGTATCAAATAAACTAAAATTGAATCCGTCCAGGCACTGAGGCAGCAAAGCAGCCCCAAACCATAATGCTCCCTCTACCATATTTCACAGTAGGGATGAGGTTTTGATATTGGTGTGCTGTGCCTTTTTTCTCCACATATAGCGTTGTGTGTTCCTTCCAAATAACTCAATTTTGGTTTCATCTGTCCACAGAATATTTTGCCTGCAGTAGTGCTGTGGAACATCCAGGTGCTCTTTTACAAACTTCAAACGTGCAGCAATGTTTGTTTTTTTTTGGCAGCAGTGGCTTCCTTGGTGGTGTCCTCCCATGAACTCCATTCTTGTGTAATGTTTTACGTATTGTAGATTGTCAAGCAATAAGCTTCAGCTGACACTCTAGGATTCTTCTTCACCTCAATGAGCATTCTGCGCTGTGCTCTCACAGTCATCTTTACAGGACCACCACACCTTGGCAGAGCAGCAACAGTGCTGAAATTTCTCCATTTGTAGACAGTCTGTCTTACCGTGGACACATAGACATCAGGGCTTTTAGAGATACTTTTGTAACCCTGTCCATGCATACTGTCCCATTAAAAAAAATTAAAATCCTAAATCCTGAATCCTGTGTGGGGGGACTATCCACGGGGATTGATAACGTATTTATCTGTCGGTCTGTCTGTGTCTCTCTTTCTACAATTAAAATTAATGGATTCCTTTATCAGTGAGATGTTTCCTCAAAGATTCAAAGCAAACAACCACAGATCAGGCAGATCATTTAGCCATTTAATGAGACCACCCATAACAACAGGAGCATCTTTACTTTTGACTCAAGTAATGAAGTTGTGTTCTTTTTCCATCCCTGCTTTTTACAGGTTATAAATACATTATCATTAATTAAGGGAAAAACCTTATGGATGTACTTTGAAAAACATTTTAAATCAATAAAAACAGATTAATTCATGTTTCCATTTCATTGTGTCATCAAGAAAAGTGAGTCAGTTTAAGAAGTTGTTTACCAGGAAAGGTGTTTATATTCCTGTTACTATTGCACGGGCAGATTGAAGGGAGTAAGCTTACATAAAACAGACATGATAGTGTTGGAAAACAATTTAGAATCAAAAGGAATATTTCAAGGAATACAGCTTCAAAAGAACAAGTCAAGAAACTTAAGCCATGAAAAAAGTGAAAGAGCAAAAGTTCAGCTTTAAGTTGCTCTCATAGCACCGTGTGACCAGGTGGTCAACCTGGTGCAATGATAGAAAACAAAGACTCAGTCATTTGTTTTGTATTCATGATGACCTTTTCATTTCTTCATTACTTCATTAGGACTGTAGATCCTCAGGAACACTGTTAAAGAGGACATATCATGCTTGTTTCTCCTTTTCACTATGCCAGACTAGGATGCCTGTAAAGCATTTCTGCACTCAGTACAAGTCATTTAGTTCCTTCATTGCCCCACAATAGCGTTCTCAATATCCTCATTTTAGGCCATTATGAAGGGCTTGTTGAAACGCTTCGTCTCAAGGATGACCTAAAGTTACCTCGCAATGTCACAGCTCTTTGTGCTCTGATTGGTCAGTCCTATCGGGGGTAGAGCCAGCCTGTCCTTCTTCTTCTACTGTATTTTCCGGCAGGCTCAAAGCAGCGACCGCGTATTGAGTCCCCCTACAGGCCAGAGCTGGTAATGAGGGAGAGTGACCGAGGGAGGTTTATACCCCTGCTGGACGAATGTGTTCCTCGGTGAGGGTTTGGGGCTAATGGACATCACAGAGGAGGAAGTGTTTTATCAGATTACTCCAATAAAAAGAAAGGTACCTCGTGATGTCATGATGTTTGAAATCTCGCGGACATCTCGCGGACATCTCGCAATGACCTATTTTCAGAGGCATCAAATCTCTTTCTAGGATATCAGAAAAAATACAATATCTCATTTTTTGAAAATTAAGGGGGTGTAAGGTCTTGTTTTCAAATTTATTCTATTATATGTAAGTATTAAATCATGCATCAGCATGATATGTCCTCTTTAAATATCAACATTATTATCATGATGATTAACTCAGGATTCATGAAGATGATTCTTTATTAATGCATTACTCAAAGGTGTAGTCAGCGATGTGGGAAAAAACGAGTGGAGAGGTTGTTGATAAACTAATTTAGACCCGCCTCCCGAAAGCTGATGGACGTGCATCGTCATGGAAACAGCCGTAGAAACTGCGTAGCTGACCAACGTAGCTAAGGTAACCCTGACTCGTCAGACAACTCGACTGCCGTTATTGATAACATCACAACAACAGTACATTCTGGCAGATTAGACAATAAGATGAATGCCTGACGGCTGTTACTGTTATGTGAAGCACCACAAAGCTAATGTTGCTAACCTATCAAGCAGACAGACGGCGACATCCACGTCCGTTTTCAGGTCTGTCAATTTGCGGAGTTCCCTCCACCGTCGGAAAGCAACACCAACGTTGACCCGGGTCTTCGCTCTTCCATGGTCATAGCCCTTCTTTTTCACTTTTCACTCCTCTGACCTTTTTCTTTTGGGCTGTTTTTCAGACATTGCTACTGCACATATTGTATCTTTCTGTTACGCTAACTGTGCATGCTACGCAACCTTCGACTCCCCTTCCCCCCTCTGTCTGATCTGCGTATGAGTATGATCTGCCCCTGGATGTGGGAGGGTTTACCCTGTTTTGGTAACTCGGCCCGAGCCACAGTATTTACCGGCTGAAATTCAGAGCCAAGGCTGTGTATTGAAACCAGACTTTTTGTCAACATGCTGTCAGTGGGGACACCTTGTGGATGGAGAGGAGAAATACAGTGAATTTGACAAATTGTGCATTAGATTAGAAGATTAGAGGATCACTGACTACACCTTTAATGTATTAAATTCATTACAATTTATAGACCTGACAGTGAAGCCTTACCAAGCATTTGGAGAGGGGGATAGGATATGAGCAAAAATTAGGTAATTTATCATTAACAAAGCAAGTGAAGCTGTGATGAAATTAGATTTTAAAAAATGAATGTGTGTATGGTTTGAACTTTGGTTATTCCTTTTCAAAACCAAATCGAAATAAAAATTGTGCTTATGTTTTTTTCTGATTTAAAACTGAAAAGGAAATAAAGAGAAAACAAAAAAGCTGCCAAAGAGGAGAAGGCAAAGGAGAGGTTAAAAGAAGAGGACAACCAAAAAAAACAAACAAACAAAAAAACTGTCAGTTATGTCCGTACTTGAGCCGTATGCAGACTACTTAATGGAACTTCCTGCAACACACGGCGACATCAGTGCTGCTCTGCAGCCTGTTGGAGCTCCACAGTGCTCTGCTATGACAGTGAGGAGGTTCTAAATGGAGAATAATTACTTTAAAATACCTATTTTAAATGTAGGTTTGATATATAGCTTGCTGTTTTAAATATCCTTATGTTTAAAACCATACAGAATATGCCGTTTCTCCTCATTTACCATAATACTGACAACACCTGAACATTAGAAACTGAAGTGCGGCTGATTTGACCTCAAAGATCGAAGTTACAGCTGGCTTGACCGCAGTCTGTGGTTGGTGTGCCATTTCTAGTTCAGTGTTGGAGACGGTTCTTCTGTGAAGGTTGTTCTCCATGCAGAACCTCCTCACGGTCATAACTGAGCTCCAACACGCCGCAGAGCGGAGCTGATGTCGTTGTGTTTTTCCACTCACGATAAGTTCTATAATATAGTCTGCATATGGCTAAAGTACAGATATAACGGACACAGATTTCCTTTTTAAAATGTATTCCTCTTCTTTTCTCCTCAGATTTGGCAGTTAAAAAACTCTGAGGTGATCCTGCTTTTGTTGGTTGCATGGGAAAAAAAACAACCAGCTGCTTTTAAAATACAAACAAACAAAACAAGATTTTGCAATTTTCTCTTTTTAATTTTAAAATACAAATTGCTGCTTGTCTGGTTTTTGCTTTTTCTGTGTTTCCGTTTTAGTTTTAAATTAAAAAAACAAAATAAAATAACTGAACCATTCATTTGTTGAAAAGCAATCAAAGAACCGATAAATGGATTTTTGTGCTAAACTGATATTTGATGATTTTTTTCAGCCCAAAATAAACCAAAACATAACATATCTTTCGTTAATACAGTCAACATAAAGTGGCATACAACATTTTTATTCATAATCATAATTACTATATAATGTTGGTGAACCCAGAAAAAGTGAAACAAACAGAAACAAAATTAATCTTTTTTCTTCTTACTATTTCATAGAGATCTTTTTTAAACTCAAACAACAGGCAGATTTTTCAAATCTGACCTTAGAGATGTGAATCTTTTGACTCTGGTTTTTGGCTGTGTGAATCAGAGCAGTAATTGCTTTAGAGAAGTCCCTGATCCATTTGCAATGCACTGCTTTCCAAAGCTGAAAATATGATTTGTATTTGACACACGTCCCCTTTTCAACTTATTTTTGGTCCAGCAGTCTTTGTGATCAGGTTTATTTGGGGTAGATGTAGCTCCACTGTCAGAGACCACTGTTTTTTTAGCACATACATTTTCACTTATACAATATATTTCTCTACACATTATTTCAAAGATTTGTAAAAACAAAAACCAAGTCAATAAAATATCTACCCAGAGGACATTTTACTTGAAAACAGAAGTAAAAACAAACAAAAAAAAAATCAATCCTTCCTGGGGAGTTTTGTCTGGTTCTTTCCTTGCAGTGTAGACAAACTCTTTGTAATCATACCAACACAAACAGCACAGACACCAACCAACCAGACACCATAAACACTTGAATTGCAATCCAATATCCTGTCTGTTTTTCTCCCCTTTGGATCTTGAATATGGAGGAGTGCATTCCAATTATCCGTGGTTGAAACATGAGAGTAAAAACAATATTCTTCGAAAAAGAAGAAGAGTTTGTGTCCTTGCTGCAGGGGATTAATTTTGACTCTCTATCTGAGGGAGGAATTGGAGAGCAGAGGACTGAACTGGCTCCAATCTAATGTGCCTGCTGTCTTCTTGTGGGTGTGTGCTGGCCATGTCACTGGCATCCACATAAGCATTGGACTCTGAAATTTAGCAAACATCTCTTTTTCTCATTTGTTTGTATCCAAGCACTTTCGATTCATTTATCAAAGCAGCCACTATCTTGATTTCCTCCTGCAGTGTTTTCCTATTCTCACATTTTTATTTCTGCCTCAGTCTCTTTAAATGATGTTTAAATCAATGCCAAATCCATGTTTGTGTCCTTTTGTTGAACATTTCCGCCCAAGTTGTCTTGGGGAGTGTAAACTTCTCCAGAGTGTGAACAAACACATCAAGTCTTTGCAGTCTGAAATGAATGGACTGGCACACGACATTTTTTTTGGCTGTGAATGCTGCTCTGAACTCTTTGTTTAGTTTATTTGCTGGATGTTCTTCCATAAAGGATGCACTGATATATACTGAAGAACCTTTGTCTGTTTTAATACAGGCTGATTTATCCTGGCCCAGCACAAGGACGATAGCCTCCTCAGGCTGTGAATCACTCCTGCCAGCTGACTCTAATCACCACCTAATTAATAGTTGATGCGCTGGCTTACAAAAACACGGCTGCTATTAACCTGTACATGCTATTGATTTAGCCTTCCTTAGGTCCTTTGACAGATTCTTCTGGGGATGGAAAAAGATGGAGCAGGCTGACCCTTTGGTTAAAAGTAAACTGACAGACTTCTCTCACTCTAATTTACTCTAACAGGCGCTCGCTGGGGTTTGAGGATCGTTTGGAAATCATCCATCAGTATCAGCTACTAATGCAAGTCCTTTCATACCCATTTACATACCACTGCAGTGCTGCATAAAGATGAAAGGGTGGAACATTTCTGATAAATTCCAGAAACTTTCAACCAAATTTTCTTGGGAAGTTTACTAAATATTCCAAATTGGAAACTTTCAATGAAAACTATGGGACATAATGGATATCAGCTAAGAACTGGGAGTACAAAAGTAATTTAAATTATATTGATCCTATCAAAACATTTGTTATGTAACAAGTTCCAAAAATGTTTAAGGACTCTAGGAGCAGAGAGACCTGGGGCCTCATGTACAAAGGGTGCGTACGCACAAAAACGTGGCGTACGCTCTTTTTCACGGCAAAGCTCAGATGTATCAAGAGTGAAATGACCGTGGAAATGTGCGGTGCCTCACGCCAACTCCATGGCTGGCGTACGCACGTTTCTACCGTTGTTGGTCCACTGGCGACACTTACAGGTGATGCAGGAAACTGTTAAATAAATAAATGTGAAAACAATTAGTCATTAGACTGAATGAAGAGACATGTGAACAATTAACTTCGATGAACAATTAACACACACGTGTCTGCGGTTACCTGGGTGGATATAAAAGCACGCGCAAAGTAGTAAAAAACATACCGTTTAACACAATGGCTGCTTTGGCACTGCTTGAAGACATTGCAAACGGCGCTATTAGAAGAGAGCGTGTCTTTAGAGACAGGGAGGATCTTCTTGCAAATGATGACGACTGGCTCATGAGCCGCTTTCGATTCCCGAGGGCGATCCTCCTCCAATTGTGCGCGGAGCTGCGGCCAGCTCTGGAGCGCAGCACAGCGAGGAGCCATGCGCTGCCTGTCCCCACACAGGTGTTAACCACACTGGGGTTCCTCGCGACTGGGACATTCCAGAGGGCGTTGGCCGATCGGTCAGGTCTGTGCCAGTCGACCCTGAGCCGGCCATGCCAGCCGTGTGGGATGGAATCATCCAAATGTCAGCCAGGTATATCAAATTCCCCATGCAGCTGAACAGGCCAACATTAAAGTGCAATTTGCAGCGAGAGGTTTTCCTAATGTAATCGGAGCTATCGACTGCACACACATTGCTATAAAAGCGCCATCACATGATGAATTTGTTTACATCAATCGGAAACAATTTCACTCTATTAATGTACAAATCATATGTGATGCGCAAATGCTATTAACAAACATTGTTGCGAGGTGGCCTGGTTCAACACACGACTCATACATTCTGAGTAACAGCATGGTTGGGAACAGACTGCAAGCTGGAACTGTGCGTGATGGGTGGCTTCTTGGTAAGTAAATTTAATTGTCCTAATTTTATTCCCTCTGATGCGCACCAAGTATGTGCGCCCCCCTAATTCTACCCCGCCTTCACAGCATCATTAGTCAGTGATTGAAGTTAGACCTGAAGTTTTCCACTGGTTAAACATTTTTAGATCTAAATATTCTAAGTTTATCTTTGTGTAACAAGTACTCCTGTAAATAACCCCGTGCGTAAAGTGTGAAATGTCTTGATGCGAATGTTTTTTTTAAACGGGCGCACTCCTGCACCAATTTGCAGCATTATCTGATGCATAGTAGTGTTAAAATAATCCCATTTTTCTTGTCTGCTTTTAATCTACCCCAGGCGACCGTGGCTACCCACTTAAGAGGTGGCTGATGACCCCACTCACCAACCCTCTGACCGACCAAGAGCAGAGGTATAATGACCTCCATTCCCGCACACCCTCCGTCGTTGAGAGGGCAATTGGTTTAGTAAAGGGACGGTGGCGCTGCCTGGACAGGACTGGGGGTATGCTGCTTTACAGTCCCGAGAAGGTATGCCGCATTGTCATGGCGTGCGGTGTCCTCCACAATGTGGCACACCGGCATGCCCTACCACTGCCAGAGCAGCATATTCCCCCACCAGAGGAACCAGAAGCTGCACCCATTCATGTGCAGCCTACCCAGGAGGCGATTCGAACAAGACAACATTTAATTTCAAGAATGTAAAAGAGGCAAGGACACATGATTCATTTTTCAAAGATTTAATTGACTCGTCAATATTTTTTAGGACTCCAATTAATTGATCAAGGCGATCATTGATGCCGCCTATTTCGCTAATGATCTCTCCTTGTGATTGCAGCACAGCGCGGGTGA
The DNA here is from genome assembly GCA_036419115.1 of Scarus forsteni. Lineage (NCBI taxonomy): Eukaryota > Metazoa > Chordata > Actinopteri > Labriformes > Labridae > Scarus > Scarus forsteni. Next base: position 9,000,981 of record JAZDUH010000386.1, on the reverse strand, counting down.
GGACACGGCCGGAGACGGTGGAGGAGGCCCCTGGGCCTGTGACGCCGGAGACGGTGGAGGAGGAGGACGCCGTGCCTGTGACGCCGGAGACCCCGGAGATGATGGAGGACGCCGGGCCTGTGACGCCGGGGACGGTGGAGGAGGACGCCGTGCCTGTGACGCCGGAGACCCCGGAGATGATGGAGGACGCCGGGCCTGTGACGCCGGGGACGGTGGAGGAGGACGCCGTGCCTGTGACGCCGGAGACCCCGGAGATGATGGAGGACGCCGGGCCTGTGACGCCGGGGACGGTGGAGGAGGACGCCGTGCCTGTGACGCCGGAGACAATGGAGGAGGCCCCCAGCAGCGTGTTCTCACCTGTTTTGAAATAAATTCCGTTACAAACGAGTCAATGTCCATTCTTTGATAGGCTGACATGTTAAAAATTTAAATGCTGTACTCCAAACATTACAAAACGCTTTTACGCATGACACTCGTGGCCTATCTCAGGCTGCGAGCAGGCACAATGAACACATGTTGTGAGTTATACTAATAAACACATAGTCTACTTACCTTGGGTGAAATCTGAGTCACCCACATGTGCTCCCACCACCCCTGAGAGAGCAGTTGCACCCAATAATGCTGCCACTCTCTGATCAAAGGTGGTGGGCTCCTCTCCGCCAGGACCTCTGCCTGTCTTGGTCACACTCTGGCGGTGGGTAGCCATCCTCCGTTTAACGTCCACCTTCACATCGGACCACTTCTTCTTCACCTCCCCGTCTGTGCGCTCCTCTGACCCCACAGCGTTGACCACTTTGGTCACGCTCTCCCACTCGCTCCTCTTCCTTTTGGCCGTTATGCCAGAGGAGAGCGTGTCAAAAAGTACATGTTTGCGCTTCTCTACTTCACAGAGAAGCGCCTCCACCTCGCTTTTCTGTGAAATTCTTCTTTTTTGATTTTTTGCCCGCCATTCCTGCAAGATCTGATCGTGCAGAGTGGAGAATCTCAGGTGCAGGGCTCATTTAAATACGATTTGGGTATTTAAATGGGGGGCGTGAACAGGGAGGGGTCATGTACTCCAACATGTGCGCTCAATTCCCCGCTGATTGGGATGTACTAAGGGAATGTGCTTGGATTTACACGTGCGCACACATTCATTCATCCGGATTTTTTTTTGCGTACGACGTTTTCTGGATTTGATAGTACGCCATGTTCTAGTATGAAATCCACGCAAGTCTTTGTACATGAGGCCCCTGGAGCTTGTTGCACAAAAGTAGGATTCAGACATCCGGGATAAATGACTATAACTACTGGCTCATCAAATCCAAAACAAGGGGGTTCAGGCTTATTTGGTTGCACAAAAGACCAAGCGAGGATGAGAGCACACGGATTCTTTAAGCCAGGTTTAACCCATCCTGGATCAGTGCGCGAACGTGATTACTTCAACAGATCCCGCGATCAATCACAGAGTCACAGATTCACCATGACAACAAGAGCGGCGTGTGATTGTCTCATCGGAACAGGAAGTCCTGATGGAGACGTAACAGAAGGTAAAGGGTCGAATTAAAAAAGAGAAATGAAGGAAGCTGTGCAGACCGCCTGAATGAGTAATAGTGCGCTGATACATTCTCCACACTCCACTGAAACATTACAGTATCGATACAAATAGTTCATTAACGTCTCCAAAATCAAAGTTGTGCCCTGAATACTAATTTGTTGAATTGCACATGAAACTGAAACTGAAACATCCACATTTGCTCTTTATGCTGCTGTTGGATTACATGTGTGCAAGTGTGCATGAGTTTGCACGTGTATGCAGACCCTCTCTATCTAACACTGATGTCCCCCTCCATCTGTGATTTACATATGCTTACTTAAGAAATCCATAGCATTGTTTTTGCCATTGTCTTTAATTTATAAGAAAATGTGTCACCAAATTTGCATGCTCAACAAATAAATAGCATAAATACAAAAAGCTCTGAAATAAGAAATACCATTACCACAAAATAAAAATCCTTTAAGTGATGTGTGGTGGGCAGTGGAATAAAAATCGATTTCAGCTTGTGGGGACTGCTGACTGAGAAAAGGGATGAGATTAAATAAATACTGGACCTTAGCCTGGTCTGGAGCAGGCTAGAGCTACAGAATGTATCTCCATGGTAACAGATATCAAAACATATCCCACTTTCCCCTATCCCACTTTTGTGCAACCAGATCATGGATTAATTGATTAATTGATCCAGGATAGCCAAGATATCCCAGCTTAATCCCCTATCTTGGTTTTGTGCAACAGGCCCCAGTTAAAGTGCAAACAAAGCATTTTATTGAGTTAGGGGATTCAGGGAAAGGGGGAAGGGGTTTGTAGGGGGAGGCCCAGGGGGTTGGGGCAGCGGGGCGTGGCTGTGGATGGCTGGTATCTGGAGACACTGGAAGACAGAAAGAGAGGCACAATGATTCACAGGAGCAGATCAGAGGGACAAAACCTTCGGAAAGCTCAAGATAACTCTGGAAAAGGCCAACAGTATTACAGGAGATTCAAGAATCATGAGGTACCGTGAAGAGTCTTCAGGAGGCTTAAGCTGAGGCAGGTGATTAGAACCAGGTGTGCTGTGACCAGAGGACACGCCCCCTCACAGACAGACAGACAGAGCAGGAGCAGACACTCAGCCAAGACTCATCACAACATGTGTAGGTCTAAACATTTCATTTTGGCATAGAAAGACATGCATGCAAAATTATACAACTGAAAACATCACAATAACACACTTTTATTTGTAGGTAGAACTTCAAGTTATTTTTTTATTGAAAAAATTAATTCAGTGTCACTTTGTGAAGTCCATGGACTTGAGTGTTTGGCTTCAATCATCCTGTGCTCTTGGCAAAAAAATTTGTCCAATAGTCTGGCTTGTAGGAATCATTCGTGCATGTGATGGAGGAGCCCAAAGTTCATGTAGGGGGCATGGCCTCCAGTCACCAATGAGCTATATGCATGTGACTGAGGAACAGCATAGGTATTCTCAAGTATACTTGAATGACATCTAGGCCTGGTTGTTTTAAGCTGGGCATCCACTGTGGATTTTTGGCCCTTTTAGACACGATTTTTCACCCGTACAACTATTTTGTGGATTGGGCCAAGTTTTGGTTCAATCGTGCGTCGCACATCGTGTAGTATACACGAGGTAACAAGAAGTGAACACCTCACGACCACCTCCCGATCGATTTGATGAAAATGAAACCTGTTAGAAGTCCTGGTCGCCCCTCGTGAAGCTATGTCACACTACACATGCCCAAACGTAGATACGGAAGAGAAAACAAATGCACAAGACGGAGCAGTTTTCCAAAAACTGCTTGTTGTCACACATCAAAAACTACCGCTACGTAACTAGAAAGAGATACATTACCTCGTCACTTTGCATCCTGTAAGTTGTTGAAAAAGGAAGTTGTAAAGCAATGCAGAGTTCTGAGGAAGGTCCGCGCTGCATTCATTAGCATCACAACAAACACACGCTTTGGCATGGGTCACGTCTTTTGGTGCGTTCCAGTTGTAGTGAGAAGTAGGAATTTCTAAGTTCCGAGTAGGAAACTGCAACTGGAACGCTCCCCGAAGTCAGAACTTCCTACTTGGTGAAACCTCGCCACCCCCGAGTTGACAATGGAAGATGGATGCCCCCAGTGTGAACAGTTATTTAGCTCCTGTAATAATCCATTTATTTGCACTTCTGACTGGGGTGTGTCGCTCTACATCAGCTGTATACATAGTATTGTTAGACTTAAATTTACAAAAATGCTGCCATAGTGATAATCACATTCTTTATGTGATATTTGTGAACAACAACGCAGGGCGTGCTAACAACAGCTAACAATAGCCTGGTAGATCGGCATGTTTTTTTCTGACTGCAACTGGAACGCTGATAAGTCGGAGATGATGTCACTCCCAGTTCAGAGGTTACTGGAACGCAGCATTACGACAGTCGCCGCACGTGCTCATGGGTAGCAGAATCTTTATTTCGCCAGTAATAGATTCTCCTCACAGCCCCTTTAAGTTTCCAGCTTTGACAATTCTAGCCACTGTGGTTCTCACTTCCCTTGTGAGCAGTTTCCTCTATCCTCAGGCTCTGGTGAAACTGGAAGTTAGTCTTGACATGTCATGTTGAAGCTCTTTTTTGCATTTCAAGGAGAAAGGAGGGAAACCTGAGGAGGTCCATGTAAAACCAAGAATACATGAGAGTTTCCTCCGACCATTGCACCTGCCCTGTTACAGGAGATCACTTTCTAATTAAACACTGCAGCAGAACAGACTTTACTGAAACGTCATACCTTTACTGGAGACTGATAATGAAGGGGGCAAAAAACTTGAAACGGATGTAAAACAGAGACCACACCATCAATATCTTAAGAGTTGATCTATAATTACAACAGATTCAAAAAGAAGACGAGTCCTGAGTTTTTGTATATTACGTGTTTTTTGAATCACTCGTGACTTTCCTTGATTTAGGTCTTGATATCAGATGGAGTATAGTTTAAACAAATGAATGTGACTGTAAATACTTATAGGACATTTTTTTTTCTTTGTTTTCTGTTCACGATATTAAAGGATAACTTCGGTTCCTGCAGCTTTTACATTGTTTATAGAATGAAGAACAACAATATACTCACCCAGAAGGCTTTCCTGATGCAAACGGTGCTTCGGGAGATATTTAGATCCAAAATCGAGCAGCGGACACCGATATAATGGTAGCCCGTAGGGCATAGATCGCCGCTCCTAAAAACTGCATTAATCGTTCAAAAACTCATGTTTTTCACCGATATTCCATCATGATTTGCTCCGAAAGGACCGCCATTGCAGCCTGTGTCTCTCCACACAGCGCTGTGTGGCTGAACTAACCTCTGAACTGACGAGCTGTTTACATGCTCTTCGCGCATGCGCAGTACTCTCTGGAGCGTTGCGATCGCTTCCTTATCTGTATATCTGTATACTGTGGCTCCAAACTGTAAGGATGTCCATCATATTCAAAGTCCTCCTCCACAACATCTTCATCCCATAGACATTTGTCCATTTTGCACAAAACTGGAAGAAGAAAGTTGATTTATAGCTGCCGATCTTCCCCTGAAACAATGAGCCGCACTGCGCATGCGCGAAGAGCACGTAAACAGCTCGTCAGTTCAGAGGTTAGTTCAGCCACACAGCGCTGTGTGGAGAGACACAGGCTGCAATGGCGGTCCTTTCGGAGCAAATCATGATGGAATATCGGTGAAAAACATGAGTTTTTGGACGATTAATGCAGTTTTTAGGAGCGGCGATCTATGCCCTACGGGCTACCATTATATCGGTGTCCGCTGCTCGATTTTGGATCTAAATATCTCCCGAAGCACCGTTTGCATCAGGAAAGCCTTCTGGGTGAGTGTATTGTTGTTCTTCATTCTATAAACAATGTAAAAGCTGCAGGAACCGAACTTTTCCTTTAAGAACTGAGTGAAAGTTTAAGGGCCTGATCTACTAAAATCCCAAATTATAATAATGCTAAATTGCATGTGCATCCTAACACACTGCTGATGCTTTTAGTGGGCGTGTTGTGGGTGATCTGCTGTGACTGCCTGTGCAATTGATAACAGATGCAACAGTGGTGCAGATCGCCCCTTTTAAATAAGGATTTTGTATGTGCCACTGGCTGTAACCATGGAGAGTTTTTGAGAGCAGAGTGGCCGTAAATGAAAAATGAAGTTTGAAGCCATGGGGCTTGAGGCAAATAAACACACTGCTGAACTCCAGCAGAGACATCTCAGCGTTGCCCGAAGCAGAAGCATTGCTAAAAGGATAATATTTCTCTACTTTTTTTTTTTTATTTCTGACCAGAGGATGTGGTAACTCTTATTGATGTCTGTCATTTTGACAGACAAGGTCATCACATTTCCCACATGCCTCATTTTTAATTTTAATTTTCTGATGCCGGGTAAACATGACCTAAATTACGGCATTCACATAGTTACACTGCTTCATCACCAATAACCTCTCATTTGAAGAACAGTCTTAAAGTAATGCACACATAGACTGAGTGTTTATCTATATTGTCCTTTTTTTCACACTGACAGCATCACACTCTTTGACGCACTAAGACGGACACAATCAGCTCAGAGGGATAAACTGAGTGATTCTGGTTTTGAAGGGGATCTTTTTTAAACAGGAAAGGACCTCCTCCATGATGTATTAAGAGCACAAAACAGAGAGGGTTTACTTATTGCATGGATATGATGGCACACTGGATCATTCCTCTTTATTCAGGCCATCAGAATGACAGACACCCTCCAACCTTTTCTGTCAATCATAAAAAATTTTCAGTCATCCACAGAAAATTTTGAGTTAATTCACCCCCTGTATCCTGCCATATGATCTGTGCAGGACTTTCTATTTTGCACGTGCCTTTCAAAAATGCAAAATATAGATGCAAAACCCCAAGCGTAATCAGTTTGATTTATTACATTTGGGGGCTAAGTGATTACATTTGCATCTTCTCCTCCCAGTACTTTGCGTGTTCTGATCATCCACATATATTCTGCATATACATGAAGGCAAACACACTAAATGGATTTTTGAAACTATCAGGCTAAATCTGTCCCTTCCCTCAACTAGTCCAATCTAATTTTAAAAGACTTGTTTTTTAAAGCCACAAATATGAATTTGTGGCTAAAAAATAATAATAGCCACTCATCCTTTTTATTTCTCCTTTCACAAATAAGAATCAACTCATTTCCTCATTTAAGTATTTTAAAAATAGAAGAGTTTTTCATATTTGAGATTAAAAATTACTCACAAATTGGGAAGGTCATACAGGCTAATTATGCTGCATCTGTTCATTAATCAACTGATAGAAGGTTAACATTTCCAGTTTCACCAAGTGGTTAGATTATAAACTAAAAATGCATGGTATCCCCAAGTTGTTCTACCTCTTGATGAAAAACCCCCTTGCATTCCCCTCCCAATTTTCTCTTTGCACTGAAAGACGGAATATTTTGCCTTAAAACTAGCTGATATACTCATTCTTTGAAGACTGCAAGGGTATGCTTGTAATCACTTCAGTAAAACATCTACCTTTCCAGTACACACCTTTATTCTCTGTCTCAGACAGATCTTAAAGAGGCAGGAGCTCTGTTAGACTCCTCTTTAAGGTCCTCTTTTAACATGGACGCATGGACCCCAGTCCACTCCATGTGGTTTAAAAGTCTATTTTATATATGTATGTATATTTGTGGTAATGAGCCGAGTGTTTCACTCCCGATCGTTTGGTTTGCACGTGGCCCTTCAGAGTTTGACATGCCTGGTCACCCTGGAGAACGTGCTGTAAATGCCTGCTTAGCAACAGAAGAGTAGTCTCCTGGCCTCACACACCCTCCTGAAGTAGGTGCAACAGGTTGATCAATTCTATCTCAGCCATCCGTAAACAGCAGCATCTCTTTGTCCACGACACCATTATAACAATAAAAACCTTGCAGTACTTCAGAACCGGCGGCCATCTTACTGTTACAGTTATTGTCTTTACTTAAAATGCAGAAGCCAAGTTATGCTTCTCCCTCGGTATGAGGGTTCCCCTTGCAGGAGCTTTGGGGTTTTTTCTATGTGGTAGGCTGAAACCACAAAATCAGGGCTCAGACCTTTTGAAGCATTCTCATTTGCCAACCCTTCCCAAGCATGAGCATGTCTGATGTCGGTTGCTCAAAATCTTCACTATGATCCAAAATTTGGAACGGAAGTAAATTCACTCATCTAATTTTCTTATTATGACATCACCAGGTGGTGGCCATATCGGAAAATAGACACGACTGAAGTGACATTAAAGCTTTTATCTCAGGGACCATCATACCAGTCATGAAATCTGTATTTTGTGTTGGGTTTTCTCTCTCTTAGAACTGATGGGCACATCTGTTTGTCTCATTTGTGATTAGGCTCCAACATTCACCATCCAAAAAAAGAGAAAAGAAATCATTGGGCTCAAAATTGGTCAGATCCCGTGCTCAATACCCAACAGGCTCATTACTCGTGGTACTCTTCAAGTTATTTCAGCGACCATTGTGGGTACCAACAACTTCGTCCACAGGTGTATATACAGTCATGGAAAAAATTATTAGACCACCCTTGTTTTCTTCAATTTCTTGTTAATTTTAATGCCTGGCTCAACTAAAGGTACATTTGTTTGGACAATTATAATGATAACAACAAAAATAGCTCATGAGAGTTTAATTTAAGAACTAAGAACTATTCATTTTCCATGGTTTTCTTGATAATAGCCAAAATTACTTAAATTCTTACATCAATAGCTATGGCATTGTACCGCCAAAAACACCACTTTTAAGCATTCCATGTTTTCTTTTCTGTTTGCTTTAAACACATGATACACACAAGAGTTAATACTTGATTGCATAACCATTGTTTTTGATGACTGCAGCCATGCGTCTTGGCATGCTCTCCACCAGCTTCTGACATTGTTCTGCTGTCACAGCAGCCCATTCCTGTTGGACAAATTCAAACAAATTTTCTTTGTTTTTGGGCTTGTGGTTCTCCATTTTGAGTTTGATGATTTTCCACAGGTTTTCAATTGGATTAAGATCTGGTGATTGAGCAGGCCAAGGCATGGTGCGAATGTTGTGGTTCTCCATCCAGGCTTTAACTGACCTTGCCGTGTGCAAGGGGCATTGTCTTGTTGGAAAATCCAGTCATTCGAGGCAGGAAAGAGTTTTCCAGCTGATGGAAGAAGACTGTTTTCAAGGGTAGTCCTGTACATGACCTGGTTCATTCGGCCTTCACACAATTGCATTTGCCCTGTTCCACTCAGACTGAAACAACCCCAGATCATGACTGATCCACCCCCATGTTTTACTGTAGGGGCAAGACAGTCTGGGTTGTAAGCTTCTCCAGGCTTCCTCCTAACCAGTAAGTTGGCTGGAGTGGGCATCAATTCAAAATTGGATTCATCACTGAAGAGAACCTTAGCCCAATCATCAACAGTCCAATCCTTGTGGTCTCGAGCAAAGAGTAACCGGCCTTCCTCTGCCTTTCATTGATGAAGGGCTTCTTGCGTTTTGTGACTTCAAACCAGCTTCAACAAGGCGGTTACGAACTGTCCTTGCTGAACAAGTCACATTTCTCGACAGTGCCCACTCATCTTTAAGGTCCCTGGAGGTCTGACGACGATTCCTGACACAGGAACGGATGAGTGCACGGTCATCTCATGGGGTAGAAAGACGTTTCCTGCCACGGCCAGGTAGCAATTTGGTAGTGCCATGTTCAGCTTGTTTTTTTTTGTTGTAATAAACGGCTGTCTTGGAGATCTTCAGTTTTTTCGCTACCTGTCTCTCACTCATGCCAATTTCCAGCAGTGCCAAGATGGCTGCCTTTGTGGCTTCACATAATTCTTTTGTTTTAGGCATTATGTGAGAGCTGACAACTTCTGAGTTGTGCTACGGCTTGAATGTAAGCAGGAAACCACTCTAGGCCTTTGCATGTGCAGTGCTGCTTGTGACATGAAATGGCCTCTTATATACCCTGGGAATCAATTAAGCTTAAGAATGTCAAATAGGACATAAAGTATTATGTGACCAGCTGCATTTTTTGTTGTGTTCATTGTATTATACGTTTAGTGGTACCAGATATTAGAATGAACAAGAAATTGAAGAAAACAAGGGTGGTCTAATAATTTTTTCCATGACTGTACATATACACACATACAGTATATACATATCTATAAATGCAAATACACATCCATCCAGGCAGTAACGAGACTTTAAATAGGAATGTATGATTGTGACAACCCCATGGACATCCAGATCATAAATCTGGATCATCATATTTGTCTCTGCCAAAAATATATATTTTGAGGTTAGCACCTTCAGATGTGGCATCTTCTTTTCAAAGAGGGTCCTCATGTCTATATGGTTGTCAAGGTATTTATTATGGAGGCACAATCAATAAGCACAGATAGAGATCCTTCCAATATTAATACCAACATCTCGAATGATCATTGACTTAGACAAATGATGTCAGTTAATATAGCAGCATCGAGTTGAACTGCCCTGCCATTTAATTAGGTTTAACTTTTTACTTAGTACTTAGTTTTGTTAATCTGTCTAAAGCTAAAAAAAAAGAAATTTTAATAATTAAATGGGGTAAAAGGAGTTGCCAAAGATTTGAAATTGTTATATTTGAAGCCTTGTTGGTCCATAGTATCAGGCCATCTACACCAATGATCCCAGGCTGCCTACAAGAAAAGAATCAGACACAAGTACAAGAGCAAACTAAAAGGGGCAAAGAAATAAAGAGAGAAGACATGGAGGTAGAGTTAGAGATACAGAGTGATATAGAGAGGGAGGAGCTCATTGTGCTATTTCCCTGCCAGTCTAAAGGTGCGTCGCCTGTCCAGAAATGGCTCATTTGTTCACCGTTGGATCGTAAAGTGCTGTCACTCCTGATTGAGTTTCACAGCTATATCACACTATATATATCTTATATTAGCTGATGTTATTCCATCCGTAAAACACTGCAGCTGATGTAGATGAAGAAGGACAGGGACACAGAGAACTGTCACTTCTGTTGTATAAGGTGGAACTATTGTGCTGTCTAACTAATGATCCCACACAACATGGGCTTGTGGTTTCCATCACACACCCACACAACACTTTAACTGTTGTGGCACAGTCACATGCAATGTTGCCTGAAAAGTTCAAATATTCAACTTTGGCAATAGCACAACGCAACCTGGTCGTGCATCAAAAGGAACCAGCAGCGTGACCAAGTCACCCAGATCACGTCCGTTGCATTGCAGGAGGTTTGGTTGCATTTGATCGTGCCTGATTGTGACTGGGGTAGTATGGGACTACAAGCTCTTTAAAATAAACTCTAAACTTAAAGATAATTTAATGGGAAGCCAATGCAGAGAAGCTAATACAGGAGTAATGTGGTCTCTTCTCCTAGTTCTAGTCAGTACACGTGCATTTTGGACCAGCTGAAGCGTCTTAAGCAACTTGCTGGGACATCCTGAAAAAGGGAATTACAATAGTCCAGTCTAGAGGAAACAAAAGCATGGACTAGCTTTTCAGCATCGCTCTGGGACAGGATAGGCCTGATTTTAGAGATGTTACCAAGATGGAAAAAGGCTGTTTTTGAAATTTGCTTCATGTGAGAGTTAAAGGATAAATCCTGATCAAATAGAACCCCAAGATTTGTAACAGTTGTGCTTGGTGCCAGGCTAATGCCATCTATGGCAGTTAAATCACTAGAAAAGGATTCTCTAAGGTGTCGAGGGCCGAGCGCAATGATCTCTGACCTCTGTCTGAGAAGAACATTTCTGTTCAGCCAGGTCCTGATGTCCTTTAGACATGTGTCTAGTTTAAATAACTGATTTGTGGGGTACGTAACTGAGCACAACCCATTCACCTGGCTTTACTGCTATGTACAGCTGAGTATCATCAGCGGATCAATGAAAATTCACAAAATATTTCCTCATGATATCTCCAAGGGAAAGCATATACTATAAAGAGAAAATAACTGGACCTAGAACAGAACCTTGTGGAACTTTGAACTGATTTTAGTGTACACAGAAGAAACTCTGCAGAAGAATGTGATGATCTGTGGAGTGAAAAGCTGCAGAGATCTAGCATGAATTCAAGTAAATGCACAATTAATGTTTCTCTTTCAAGAGAAGGAAAGCCAAATGATTGTTTTTTCTATTTTTAAAATAGATTATTAAAGTAGCTTATTGCAATAAATGAATTTTTAATTGCATGATTAAGATATTAATTAAGATTAAGATTATGGGCATTGTAAATTTTTTTTTACAAGTTTATTATGAATTTTGTTTTCTCTTAAGATAAATGTATGTTTGTTCCTTGTATGGGTCAAACCTGTTTTTATCTTTATAAAAAGTAATGCAATACTCGTACTTTTAAAGTTAGACATTAATGAATTGACAGGAAAGCAACCTATTTGAGTGGAGAAAGGTAATTAAAAAAAGATAAAAAATGATTAAAATGTGAAATGTTTGTTATCACTAAGATGCGTATAATTTCTGACTTCAAACCTGAGCGATCTGAGTTTTATTCCAGTGAAATTAGCCACTCAAACAGGCAGAGTGGTCATTCCTTTCCATCACTGTGACAGTAGGGAGATGCTCCACATGCTGAAGGTGACAAGATGTCTTCATGTGTTGATGTGGGTCTTGCATTAGCCATTGGGCATACAATACACATCCAGTGGCAAACCAGCACCCTAGACTCTACCACAGGAACTTGAACATTTTAGAATATTGTAGTTAGAACATTTAAAAAATGTCACCACTTCTAACATCGTGAAAATGGAAGTATTTAGAAAACTTACGTTTATCCCTCACAACATTCAATGTTCATAAGACAAAGAAAATAGAATTTACAGGATGTACTGGTATATCAATGTAATCATAGAAGGATTGGACTCTGCCTTACGTGGAACAAAGGATTGGTCATAAAAGGTCAAATACGGACACTAAAAGACAGTCAAGAATTATGTCATACTTCTGTAAATGGAATAAAAACTTATAATAATCTGATGATATGTGGAAAAGAGGAGACTAAATATTGAGAAAATGGGGACGGGACTAGATAAGCTCTGCTTCTCCCGTCTTCCCTTTCGGACATGTACAATTTGATCAACTATTGACAATGTGTGATGCTGTATAAGTGTGCTGACGTGACCGAAATAAATAAATCAATTCAATTCAATTCAATGCTATTCAAACATTACTGAACTAAATACATTAAACATTATGATTCAAATTTATATGTAAGCATGTACTTAATATTCAAAGTCTTTTCAGAGAACTGTTCCCTTTTTCTTTGGATTACCACTTTGTTACTGTGATTTTTATACTAAATGGTTTAAATTGGGGTTTTTACATGTAATGGCAGCATGTAATCACTCCAAATTTCCACAGTAATAAACCCTAATGTGACTCCAAATCGCCATATAATCAAAAAATCAATTCTAAGAGTATTTGACAACTTAATCTGCACATTTCATCCCCGATTCATTTGTTGCTCCTTTTTTCAGCATGTTTATCTGTCTAGTTATATGAATAAATGAGATTTTGTTGTTAGACACGTCTCCAGTTAAGGCACAAAAAGACCGTCTCCCTGATGTGGCATGTTTTACAGCTCAGTGAGAAACTGCTGTATTAAGCCTGATGCAAACATGGCAAATTGAATCAATTTGCCTGCTCGAAATTGAAGTGATGCACAGGGCCTGAATGCTCAAATGAATAAGGAGGAATTTCTGGGTTTAATGATGTTGTTTTCGTTTGTGCATTTTCTTTCCTCTGCTTGATGAAGGTTCAGGAAGATCAAGCGTAAATGAGGAAGAGAGACGTCAGATAACAAGGAAGCATGGAGGTGCGAAGCGCGGAGTCACATGGTGAAAAACCACGGGGAATGAGGTGTCAGGCTGTGGTGGAGCGCAGGGACACAAGAGGTGAGTGGAGCATATTAAACTGATACACAGCCATGTGTGAAAAATAGAGACAATGCCACACAGAACCACAAACATGACAGGATCCAGATGTGTGTGCACATGCTCAGGCCAGTTTACACACGAGCCCATGGATGAGTTTTCTGAAACACAAACTGGTGCCTAAATACTGGATAATGGGCTGATTTGGATTATAAAAGTTTTAGAAGAAAATAATGAGTATTTGATTTAACTTGTCTTTGATTACCTAAAAAAAGCAAAGTAATTGTTGGCTAAGAATTATTCCCTAAATGTATTTAAGTATAAACAATAGATATAATATGTAATATTTAATTCACCAAAATCTTCTGTTTGGTGTATTGCAGTAGTCACATCTCCAGAATATGTTATGTTTTCTTTTAAATCTTATGTTAGAGAGGGTGAATCATATTGGAAAAATAAGATAATGCCAGAATGATGGATTCTCAACAGCTGAAAGTAATGTTTGCAAGAACCTTTCTATTTTTCACAATACATTTTCCTCCTCCATTCTAAAAGTTATTGGGTTCCCGCACATTAAGTTACACTCTGAATTAATGAAAGGTTTTCTTGACAAACAAAAATGTTCTTACATTCCACTGCCATGACCTTTTTATGTTTAAATTTGTTTCACCAACTCTAATTCAACCACTGTTTATTGACAACCAATGTGTAAAAAATACTTTGCAAATGTTTAAAAACAGCAAAATTTTGTCACTGCCTGTCACAAAGTGATATCACCATTCAGTTTTGTTACACAGTCAATCTTTATGAATATAGCACCAAATCATAGCTAATGTTATCACAACACAGCTTGCAAAAAAGTAGGTCAGAGCCTTATCAGTGTTTTTCATTAGGATAAGAAACAATGCACAATTTGACATTTAAAGCCAGAAACACTGTTTTGGGTGTTGGAAAATATCCAGTGTTCTCTTTCGTCATCTCACCAGCCTTCATCATGGTGTGGTAACATCTTGAAATTCCACTCCTAAACGTAGGGCATGCTTATTTGTCATGTAACATGAGTGCATCATAAGGAAAGGTGGAAAATAGGAAAGACATCTGAGTTACAAAATGCTTTGCACAGAGCTTATGGTGGCTCAGGAGAAGTCTGGATTTCTTAAAATTAAAATGGGAATTCCACAGGGGACCAAATTGGGACCCCTGCTGTTACGCCTCTTCATAATGATTTACCCCAAATTTCCTCTGATGCCAGCTGCCAACTAAATGCGGATGATGCAGTTTTTTATGCACCTGCCAAGTCCCCAGAGCAGGCAGCAGACATTTTGTCCACCTGCATGGCTGAGGTGAGTAGGTGGCTGTCTCAAAATCAATTGGTGCTAAATCTAAAACAGTATCTTCGTGTATTTCTGTCAAAAAACAGAATACAGAATGATTTCAAATACATTTGCAAAACAAAAATATACAGTCTGTAATGGAATTTAAATATTTTGGAGTAATCCTCAACCCCCAATTGAAATTTGATTAACATATTAAGACAACCTGAAAAACAATAAGACGTAATCTAAATTGTTTTAAACTAATCCGACACTACATCAGTTCAGTCTGCACTCCTTTACATGCATGCTGTGGTATTTTCACACATATCACACTGCGTGACAGCATGGGGCCAGGCCACCCCTCAGTTACAAACTGCATCAGATCATTATACAACCCGGCAATAAAGATTATGGACAAGAAGCCAATCCGTTATCACCACTGTAAGATTCTTGAGAAGTACAAACTGCTGAGCTTTGAAAGTTTCAGTAACTTGTGCTTTCTCAAATTAAAGCGGGTCTACTATCTGAAAAACAGTTTGGCTGTTGAGACAGATTTGAAAAACGCAGCCTGCCCCCCCTTCACTCACCCCTCCCCTCAGTGTTCCAAGATCCCACCCCCCAGCTCGTGTCGCCTCCTAACGCCCCCTCTGATAGGGCAACAAGCCAGCTGGCATGAAATATCAGCAACAACTTCAAAAACAACTCAGCTCAACTTAAAGTAACAAACACGACAGTCATCCCCCTTGTAACACAGCGGTAGCCATTTCAATTGGACTGGCAGCGAAGCGGTTCTGGCGTCGCCAAAGCAGAGCCGATTGTGGGCGGGAATTTATCTTCCATGTCCTCACCAGCTCAGTTTACAATGCTAACGATGCGTGGCTTACTCATGCTAAAATCTATTGACAAAGCCTACCCGCTCCGACCAACTACGTTCAGCCATTAGCCAGTATAGGCATAGACTAACCAGAGTTATTCAGCAGACATCTCCCACTGTAGTAAACAAAGTTATTGCCTGTTCAACCAGGGGCGGAACCGCCGGTGCTGAAGGTCAGCCTGCGGCCAGTGCTGCGGCCGGTGCTGCAGCCGGTGCTGCGGTCGTTCGCCAGCTGGTGGCCTGTGCCGGCGGCCGGCGCAGTGTTCAACAATCCCAAATCATTCTGCAGCTTTTTCCACCGTACGATTATCCAATGTTGAGTCTCAGTCTTCAGCCTTTTCCTCGAAACTTTTAAGTTTCCTTTTCTTCGATGTGGAGGGTAACAGAAGCAGCCTCCTGGCTCCATGATGCTTCAGTAGCTGTGCAGCTAGCTGATCACCGTTACATGAGAGAGGTAGTGGGGAGGAGGCGGGACCATGGGCGAGACGGTGCGGAGCAGAGGAGACAGGGGATTGGATGGACTCACAGATGGTCAACTATTATGCTGCTTTGCAGCGGATATACTCAATGGATTTTTTTCATTCTTTTTGGTCTTTATATTGCGTAGATCGGACCATAGGACCATAATGGCCTTATAAACGGTGTTATCAAGATGTACCAAGCTTCCAAATTGTAGACCATAGCTTTAATATTCAAATGTATTAACGATCTAGCACCAGAGTCACTTGTTCATTTGTCCAGAAACAGAACAGCAGCAGAGCCACACAGGGTTCCTTACATAAGAACTGTGTACTTCCTCGCTGCAGAACTTCATTTGGTCAGTCCTCCTTTTCTTATAAAGGTGCAAAGATATAGAACATGCTACAATCTGAGCTCAAGACCATCACTGAGTTCAACATCTTCACTGCAAGGGTTAAGTCTTGGTTAAAAACAAAACAATCCTGTACCCATTTTTAAAGAATACTGTGTGCATGTGAAGAAGTATTTATCTATTTATTTATTTATTTGAGTATTATTTTTAATAGTATTATTTTTTAATAGTTTTTAAATAGATTTTATTAATGTTTCACAGTAATTTCTTGTTTTATGTAATGTAGTGTAAAGTCCAAGTCGACTGGTCGACTAATTGGTCGATGCGTGCTCAGTCGACCAAAATTCTGATTGGTCGACCAAATGTGTCATTTTATTTTTCCCCCCCTTCAGTTCATTTCATCAGAAGAAAGATATCAAGTGAAATGGGGGCATTTTCTGAGCACCCCCATCATGTCTTAGAACACCATTTTAATGTATTTATCGTTCATTTCAATATTTTTATTCAAGAACATTTCAATATTCTAGTCTAATAATTGTTTATTTGTTTTATAACTGTGCGGCTCTGGCCGCTGCCGGCGCTGCAGCAGCGGGATCCCTCACCTAGGCCGAGCTGGATTTTATGCCTCATATAAACACCCAATTAGAAAAATCGACATCACAGAAGGAATTGACCATTTATTTCTGAGGGTATGAGGCCCATTGACCAAGAAAAACATTGAAACCTGGATATTCAGTGCTGGCGCGCCAGACAATTACGCACGCGCTCACGGCAAAATACGAGGGAGGAAAAAAGAGAAAGCTTCGGAGTTAATAGATAAAGATAACAGATGCAGGGGCGTACTTACCATTAGGCAAACACAGGCAATTGCCTGGGGCCCCAAGATGTCCATGGGCCCCCAATCATCTCACAAAAATGTATTGTTAAAGTTTTCTTTGATTCAGTTATTATTATTTTAGTCTTAATTCACACGCTGCAGTCTGAAGTAGAGAAGATCAACATCCATATTTTATAATTATTTTGTCATTCGACCTCATACATTTGATGTCATTGGCTTTGTGTTCAATCATGATATCCTGTAAAGTACTGTAATTCATAACCTTTCAAACTGTATGACACTTTGTATAAAAAGCTTACGGCCCATGCACTGGATAATTTTGCGTGTGCAGGATAAACTTCTTATTTATTTTTGCCAATGTTCCTTCAGGGTCTACGTAATCATAAACATTTAGATTCAAAATTTTTTTTGGTCGTAAATATTATTCCCTGGATGTGGAGGACATATAAACATGGGTATGTAACTTAAGCTGTCAGATAACTATAACAGATTTTAAAAGCAGGACTAACTAACACACTCGCCTGAGTCAAAATTGAACTAAATTTCAAAATTTAAGGAAATTAATTTTGTTTCGTTATGTTACCTGGTACAAGATTAAAATAAAAAAAAATAAATAAATATTCAGCTTGTTGAAAACCAAAGAAATACTGAGTTATTGATCTTGTTTGCTTTTCATATTATTATTTAATCTAATTTAATTTTAGTTATTTTTTATTTTTATGTACTACCCTCCTTTTCTTCTTCTTTCCCCCCCTTTTTTCCCCTCTTCTTGACAATACTTCTGACAATTGTCTGTCCGTCTATTTTGTCTCTTGTGGTGTGAATGAGTAAAACTGAATGAGTTATCTGAGTAGGGAATGGGAACTTTGTCTTCAACATACTGTTTTTCAAGGAGATATTATTTTTCACTGATATCTGTAATTTCCTTGTTTATATTTTCTCTGCACCCATCCCATAGGTTGGAAAAAATAATAAAATAATTTTAAAAATGTATCAGCACAATACAGAAATATGAAGGGACCCAATGACTGGGTTTGCCTTGGGCCCCCATATGACTAGATCCGCCCCTGAACAGGTGTGTACGTCTCTTCGAATGGAGTCCTATATGACAGTGACTGCCCATTTCATTGATGAAGACTGGACAGCAAAGATTCTTGTGTTGAGAGGAAAAAAAAGGACAGGCGCAAACATCGATGCGCGACTATATGGATTTGCAGGTGTTTTCAGAGTTCAAGAAGAAGAAAGTGTCTGTTGTAGTGAACAACATGGTTAATATGAAACTCTGTGTGGGAACACTAAAAGAGTCCCATGAATATCCTGGTTCCAATGTTTTTCTGGATATTCAGTGTCAGCGCGCTGGACAATTACGCATGCAGTAACGGCAAAATACGAGGGAGGAAAAAAGAGAAAGTTTCCGAGTTAATAGATAAAGATAACAGATGTGTACGTCTCTTCAAATAGAGTCCTATATGACAGTGACTGCCCATTTCATCGATGAAGACTGGAAAGCAGAGAGTCTGTGTTGAGAGACATGTCTGTGGTCTCTCATGCTGCAGAACAAGTGAAGATTTTAGAACTCTTTAGTGTGCCGGTCTAATAGTTACTTAACCTTTCATGCCTCTATTGCATCTCCCATGCATCACACACAGACACATGTATGCTAGATCATTTGTAAAGGAGTGCTCACATGCACAGACGTGTCCAAACACCATGGACATTTCTCAGGGACATCCTGTCATCATTGTTGACATATTGATCAAGACCAGCCTTCCTTTTGTGCAGGCAGTCTGCAACACTTAATGATCAGGATGGAGCACAAAGGTTCCTGCAGTGTGGACACATTGACAGCCAGTGATTAAATCAGTGGCCGAGGCAGCATTGTTGACAACGATGATGACAGCACTAAGGGCACTTATCAGAGGAAAGGACCGGCTTGACTTAGCTGCACCGCAAACATCTTGAGTAGCGGCTCATAGTTGCTGATAGAGGAAATTAATTTCAGCTAAAAAACCCAAAGTAATTCTCATCAAACTGAGCGGTCAGCTAACCCAGAGTTCTTCACAGCTCATGAATAAATGTTTCCGAGCGTTATGTTTTGCCTGTCAGTCAGAAGTCCTCTGTGTTAGCTGTAATACATCTGAATTAAGCGCCTGGTGGCACTCTGTCACGTAGACCCTGCCGTAAGCCGTTAAATACATAAATCGGGTTTAAATGAACACACACACCACTTGTCCTGCCTGGTTTGCAGAGTAATTCATCTTCCAACTCCATGATTCTGTTATGCAGTCAAATTGACAAGTAATCCATTGCTGGTGTCCTTGTTGTCAACATTAAGGTCATTTGTGATTGTGGCACTGAGTGAATGGACTCAGCTTTTCAACACTGCAGGGGGTGGAGGAAAATTTGCCTGCTGATTGTATCTGGGGATGCTGCAGGAGACATTTTGAGCTGTTAGGGGGAAAACGCTGGAAAACTGTCTACTTTCAGAGGTTGTGTGTGTCCTTGCTTGTTTTGTGGCTAAATTAATTTAAAGTACATCCTCCAAAGAATCCAGTTTTGTGGCAAGTCCCACTGAATATTTAGTGTCTTTGTTCCAGTCTCGGAGAGGTACAGGCCTGTGAAATACCTGTCAGGGGACTATCCTGGATGTGTAGAACATATCTTTGAACAAGTGTGCTCAGGCTTTGAATGGATTATAGCTCATTATCCTCAATTACTTCTCAGAATAAGCTGGGAAACAGAGAGAACCTGACATGGGGGTTCATTAGACTGAGTTCAAGAAACAGTCACAGGGCAGCAAATAATACTTTAGGAAGATTCATTCTTTTATAGGTAGTTATATTAAGGAGTTCTATTGTGAAGTGATTTATACTTTATTAAGATGTAAATATAGTCCCTTGATTAATTTAAGGGACTGTGAGGAGTTTCTAAGTAACTACAAAAAAGTCTAACTTTTAGATATATGCCTGATTGAAATACACACTTTAAGAAGAGTTTTATAGCCTCAAAAAAGGTTATCTATAAATGCTATTCCTTAGCCTTCCTGTCGGGTCGGACAGGGCTGGACTGGCCTGGATACTCAACTTCAGGAACAAGACAATTAAAACTAGAGCACATTTATATTATTCGGACACGTCTTAGAGCACCGGGCTGCAAGTAGCTATATATAGCCGGCTACAAAACTACAATACTAAGTTTTCCAAAAACTGCTTGTTGTCACACATCAAAAACTACCGCTACGTAACTAGAAAGAGATACATTACCTCGTCACTTTGCATCCTGTAAGTTGTTGAAAAAAGAAGTTGTAAAGCAATGCAGAGTTCTGAGGAAGGTCCGAGCTGCATTTATTAGCATCACAACAAACACACGCTTTGGCTTGGGTCACGTCTTTTGGTGCGTTCCAGTTGTAGTCAGAAGTAGGAATTTCCAAGTTCCGAGTAGGAAACTGCAACTGGAACGTCCCCCGAAGTCTGAATTTCCTACTGGGCACTCAGTGAAACCTCGTCACCCCCGAGTTGACAATTGAAGATGGATGCCCCCAGTGTGAACAGTTATTTAGCTCCTGTAATAATCCATTTATTTGCACTTCTGACTGGGGTGTGTCGCTCTAGATCAGCTGTATACATAGTATTGTTAGACTTATATTTACAAAAATGCTGCCATAGTGATAATCACATTCTTCATGTGATATTTGTGAACAACAACGCAGGGCGTGCTAACAACAGCTAACAATAGCCTGGTAGATCGGCATGTTTTTGTCTGACTTCAACTGGAATGCCGATAAGTCGGAGATGATGTCACTCCCAGTTCAGAGGTTACTGGAACGCAGCATTACGACAGTCGCCGCACGTGCTCATGGGTAGCAGAGTCTAAATGTCTTTGGAAATAGATTCTCCTCATAGCACCTTTAAAGGAGTTAAGTCACTTAAAAATATCTGGTAATCCAGGCTAGTGCGAGTTACAGCATTACAGCGGCTCATTTACAAAAACAGCCTACTCATTCAGGAACAGTGTTGTGTGTAACGTGTTACATTAACGTACTTTTTCAGGTAAAAAGTAAAGCAACAGGCTTCGACTGAAAATTTGGTAACGAAACGTAGTTCCTTTTTTAATGTGGCGCAACACTACTTTTCCCACAGACAGATCTGACACAGATGCTGCCTTCTCAGCTGTCCAGGTAGATACGAGCAGCATTGCCAAGTCTGCTAGTTATAAGCTTCTAAGGGCCGTAAATCTCGTGAGTCACAGCCATGGGTCGCTGTTTTTTTGGCTTGTTTCTAAACATGAAGTTTCTTGTTGTCTGTGTGTGAATCCCCCTGATTATCTTCCAGCTCCTAACATAAATCAAATCACGACTGCAGCAGGCAGTTTGTCCACTTTCTCGTTTCGTGGTTATCGTGCACACTCCCGAACACACTCACGCACATGGAGCATGCTCCAGAGCCAAAGTTGCCAGGTCTGCTTATTATAAGCGACGTTCTTTTCTTGAATAGATGGTTGGCACTGTGATATTGAAATGTAATGTAGACGAAAATTACTCACTGTATGTAGATTTCTCTTTTCAAAAAGTAATATATCACATTAGGAAAGGAAATAGCTGGAGGTTGCTTGTTTTGGGCTTGTTTTTATCGAGTCGGTTGCTTATTTCAGAATTTAAAAAACACTGGACAGGAGTTCAGAAGACAAAGAAAAGGAGTGCTACCTGGACTCGGCAGAGTTTGTTTGAGGTGCTCTTTGGAAAGGGATTCAAAAGGTCCTTGAAACAAAAAGAGACTCCAAGGCACTCTCTTTATACTATTAAAAAGCCTTTATTTTATCGGCATGGTCATGTAGACCTTAAAAACAAACTTCGACGCGTTTCGGCATCAAGCCTTCATCAGGAAGTCATGCTTTTTAATAGTATAAAGAGAGTGCCTTGGAGTCTCTTTTTGTTTCAAGGACACTGGACAGGAACTCTGACTCCACAGGGTATGTGACATGATTTTGTCGTGAGAAAAAGAAATAACTGTTAAATTCTGTGTAGTAGAACTTTTTGTAGGCCTTCACATTGAGGAACAGACATGGGGTTCTGTCCAAGATCGAGCAATGTAAAAGTAACGAGTAACTTGAAAAGTTACTTTTCATAGAGGGTAACTAAAGTAACGAGTAACTTTTTTCAGAAGTAACGAGTAACGAGCAAACACTACTTTTTAAAAGTAACTTCCCCAACACTGTTCAGGAAATATATCAATATCTAAATCAAAGTACAAATCTTAAAGAAAAGGTTATTTTCTTACCAGGCAAAATGAAGGACAGCAGGTTAATGCAGAGACGGAGACTTCGGTGTTTCTTCAGCCAGTGAGTGACTGAAAATGGGGGCGAGGCTAAGAGAATAACACCACCAGTGTCACATCCAGATCAAGAGCTTAGAGTGAAAATGTTGCAGTGACACCTACAGATTTAATTAGCCGACACTACAGTTTTACTCTCATTTTTGACTCCAACTCTTTTGTAGTGCTGTCAGACGATTTTAAAAAATAATCTAACTAATTACCGGATTTATAATTAATTAATCTAATTAATCACATTTTAATCTCATATCTGCTTAAAGTACCCAAATAAAGAATTTGAATTCTAGGATATTATAAAATTGTAGTGCATGACTAATCAAATGAATACACTAAGAAGTGAAGATTTGTAAATCCACATTTTTATTGGTGACTAAATAAAACCAAAGTCAGGGCAACTTGTCCAGAAAATTCTAAGCTCAATCAGGCAACTCAAGTTACACTTTAAGTGTGTTTCATAAATCAAATTCAAAATAAGAAAAAGGTCGAGGACATCCAGCAAAACAATTAGGCCTGATGCATTATTAAAGAATTTAGTACAAATATAAATAAATAAATTCAAAAATAAAATAAGACTAGGTCTTAAATATGCCATTCCTGTTGTCCCCTGGGCTTTGTTTGGTTTGACTAGAGACGCATGTGTGAAGTGACGTGCCACTGCCATGTACGGGTCCTCCAGCTGAACAATATCAAAATGTTTGTGTGCTATGATTAATCTGCGATTAATTTTTATAACGCATTAATTTGCGGTGTAATTAATTAATTTAATTAATGCACTAAAGTGACAGCCTTACTCTTTTGTACCTGAGAGTAAATACAAAAGGGTTTAACTCCATCAGAGTAAAATGAATTCTACATGGGCTAAAATTTGGCCAACACCTGAAATTTAACACTTTTGGATTTGCTGTGTAGGAGTGTTTGCACAAAATAACTGATCAAGTCTAGTGATTCTGGTGAATGTAAAACATTTACACTTACTTTCCCCATGTGTGAGTCCAGTTTAAGATAAGATACAGCAATTCCTCTGGAAGCAGTTCTTCTTTAAACTAAGTCATTTCATTGTCTTAAGTTACGACCGTGTTTCATGTTTTTATTTATTTATTTTTATTTTTATATTTTTCTCAGAACAAGTTAAAAATGTCCAATTTTATTTTGCTCTAATCATTCACTTTTATTCTTGTTGAACGGTACATACTATGTTTTGATCAACTAAGTTGATTTAAAGTTCAACTCCAAAAACTATGTTGCATAGAGAGCTTTGAAAACATCTGATTTAAGAAACAAAATAGCTGCAAGAACACAAAGATAATGTGTGTACTCTCAAATGCACATGTGGATGAAAGTAAAAATATTGCTCTCACTCCACTTGGATATTAACGAAATGATCTCTTTTGATGGGTTCATTTGAGGCTGAAACTCAAAACTTTGTTTTTTTTTAATTTGCAAAAAGGTCTTGTGTGAGATTCAGAAGCAAGCAGGTAAGGGGAAACGATGGAGGAAAAGTTCTTGTCTTGATCATCACCATTTTCAACACTTGAGGAATTACTCAATGAAATTAAAATGATGGACTAACAAAATTATTTTTATTTCCTCTGCTGTTTCTGTAACATGGGACCCTTGCGAATTGTGGACATAAAGCTCCAAAATAATTTACACGTACATGAATGGTAATCAACACCCAGTTACAGGACATCCCTTTTTTCAGCTTCAGACTGAGGGAGGTCCCACCTTGATGTTTAACTCCATCCTTTGTCAAAGGGAGTTCGTCATTGCAGGCAGCATTTTTGTAATGGTTAAATGTCTGAGTTAAAAACATTGGTTTACCTGAAATATGCCTGTGATGTATTTGGACTTGAGTGGTGACTATTCGTATTTCAAGGGCTGAAGCTGAAGATTGTGTCTCTGTGGAGGGAAGAGTCATGTTTAATGTGAGGCACAGACTTAAGATATCTTAAATATACATTTATTAGCAGTAACTCTTACACAGCACACATCGATTTCATGCTGGAATTAAGGTTGTCAAATAAAGCAGAGCCCTAGTCACAAGGAAATATAATGATATTTTAACAAAAACAAAACCTGCACTTCTTCGTGTGGTGTACTAAACTTTGATACTTGTTATAACAATTTACACATAAACATTATGCACCGCTATTACACCATCTAACTCCACTCCATTAATTTAGTTATTCTCTTTTTGACAGTCAAGTTTTGTTTTAATTTTGGAAATCAGACATGTACAAATAGATTAAAAGTAATTCTTTATTATAACAATTCTTGATGTTATAAAAAAGTAATGTGTGTCCACACTCAGGTACATCATAGAACAGTACATAAGCTTCACCTTTGGTGGCATTTTCTTGTCATTAGCTATGGAGGACCAAAACTGACAGAATAAAAAATAAATAAATGAATTATAATGTATATAAAAATAAACATAAAAAATACAAATAAAAAATCAAATACAAAAAAATAAAAAATAAATGGAAATAAAAACAAAAATAAAATAAGCATACATAAATATATAAATAAAAGTAAAAATAAATACAACAATTAATAAAATGATTCAAATATTAAACATAAATGCAAAAATAAATGTGGAAATAAATACAAAAATAAATAAATAAATAGAATTATATATCACTAAGTAAATAAAAGCACACTGCTCTCATATTTTTTTTCCCACGCTGCAGCATGAAATGTAGAAGGAAATGTTATTCAGATGAGTGGGCGGTCCTTAGTGTGTCTTGGGTTGAACTGTTCGCCTATTGGTTAATCCACAGTTGAGTGCAGAAATCGTCTAGGTATGCCTGCTAACAGCCACAGTAAGAACCTGGGACAATAATGGTAGAGTTAAGAAGGAGGTCGGTGTCCATGGCAGCAGCAGCTCGTAGTGGCATTTCCAGTGGCAGTCACAGATGCTGCGGCGGTAACACCGACCTGCCGCGGCACCTCAGGCTGCTACTGAAGCTGCCACTGATTGTGGCAGCTACGACTGGCTTCTAGAGGCAGCGGCCGGGGTAGCCACTCCGACCTGCCGGTGATTGTGGGTTCTTGAATATAAAGGTCATAAGAAAGTCATAATGGAAAAACACTTCCAGAGGTCAGGTGACGTATTATCAGGAGAGAAAAGGTCCATAATACGTTGATAGTCAGTTTGGGTTCCTCATGTGAGGATAATAACAGTAGGCCATAATTTGTTTGTTCGTTGGTTTTATAATTTCTGCAGTTTATGAACTTGTTATCCATACTTGTTAAAAATTATTTAACAAGGGAATTAACCTCCTTAATGACCAGAGGAGAGTCATTAGGGAGGTTAATTCCCCCAGGGACTATCGTCAATTAAAAATCAAAAGTCCTGCAGGCAACAAATAAATGGATGAGCGTATGTAAAATAGGTTAAATTTATTTTTTGTCATCTCAACTTTGAACATGTTCATTTACAATTGTTTATAAAGAGAATCCTGTTGGAAGTTCATATCTGTTTTTTCTTTTCTTGAATCACACCATTTATAACATAATAATGACAAGTACTTTTCAGATTTGTTTACTTTTATTTCTCACGAAAGAAGGGTACAAAAATGTACTCAAAGGGCATTTCTTGACACATTGACAAAAAAGACAAAACAGAATCGTTATGATTACGATATTGAAGGGGTTAAATGATTTCAATTGTGTGTTAAAGTGCTTTTTGAACATTTTTAGCACACTGCAACAATACCACAATAATAATGATAACTGTGATAATTTTGGTCACAATAACCGTGATATGAAATTTTCATATCATTACATCCCTAGTTCCAAGCATGCCAAATATCATCTTTTGCCAACAATCTCGTCACAAAAGTCCCACATGTCCTCCCAAATGTGAAAGAGGAACTTGGACAGCTCCAACATTTCTTCCTTCTGGCCCGATCCCTCAGACAGAGGTTAAGAAACTGCTGCACACCTTTTCTCCCATCTGCAGGATTTGTGCTGCTTGAAAAGAAGGAATGATGCATCTACACCAAAAAAATAGATAAATAAATAAATAAAAAAGACACCATCCAAAGTAATAGGGAGCAGTTCCCTCTTAATCCACACACCTGTGTTTTGGTAACTTGAGTTTTTTAGATTTTATTTAATTTTTCTGCCCATGACTCATCAATGAGCTGCAGATGTATGAAGATACACATTCTGGTAAATTCTTTCTGAGTGACAATGTAAAATGAGACAAAGTCTAGACAACTTGAAATAACCAATAGCAACCCATTGAGCCAGTCTGCCCCCCTGTGAGTACACAGTCTGGCTTTACATTCTCTTAACCCTACCTGACTTAAATACATCCAGAGATTCACTCGATCCCAGTTCTCTTATGAAAAGCCCCTCCGGCTGTGTGTTTGTGTCTTTTCCACTCTACAGCGGGTAAAACCAAAGCATCCTGTTCACACAGGGTTTCATAAATGCAGGTCACGTAATAGCAATGCTTTGGTTATATATTTTTCTCTGATAGAATTCCCATACCTTCATTAATTATTATGAGGAAAAACATTATCTCCATCCAGAAATATTTTGACTTCCTAAAAAAGGGAGATGACAGAACTAATACCTTTCTCCACCCCTCTCTTTTATTATAGATTTCTTGGGAATTGCTGGTAGTCTTTTATTCAAAATGTGCTCAAATTCATTAAGCAAATGTTTATTATTCATCCTTTAGGAAAAAAAGACAGAAAAACATCTGTTCAGCTATTATCATCCATCTGTCTTTGCCATTTCCCTCTGCTCTCTTCTTCAGATTTCTCCTCTTAACCCGCTGCATGTAATAAGTGTCATCCGCCATACCAATGAGCCATGTAGTAAAACCGCCGCTCTTATATTTATCTCGTCTAATCTCAAAGCCGTCATGACAGCCATTACACAGGGAAATGATGTTTTATTTGGTGTGGATGTGGAGGAGAAGGAACAGGAGATTGAGTGGGAGGGTGCTGCTAAGGATGTCATTTGGAAAACCCCTCACCTCCATGACGAAGAGTCAGTGGGGCACGAACGGTGGGTGGTATCTGGTGACACAGTTTGATGTCCGTAAGACACCAGACAAAGTGTTGAACCTTCACTCTTGACTCGTGTGCCATGTGAGATTCCACTTGAAAAAGCCTTGAGCCATTTTATCATTTCACTTCACTGTAACGTTTTCAAGCCTCGCACGTCTTGTTGTGGTCTGGCTGTCGAGCTCTTGAGCTGACAACTGATCACTATGGTATGAGCCGAGGGAGCCCATGGGAGAAGAGGAGATGTCTTATAAAATATGATGGCCCGCTTAACCACAGAGTGAAGCTCATATCCTGCTGCGCTGCTTTAAAAGTCCCACAGAGCTGTTTTGAGCTGATCTATCAAAATGATTTCACCTTTGTGTGAGAAGTACACTGACTGAACACATCTACATTGTTGCATCATTTTAAAGGCAAACTAGGAATGATAAGAAATCAACACGTGCATCTGTCCACCTCTACATATATATAACACGCATGCTTAAAGAGACTGTGAGGAGTTTCTAAGTAATTACAAAAAAGTCTCACTTTTAGATATATGCCTGATGGAAATACACACTTTAAGATGAGTTTTATAGCATCAAAATAGGTTATCTATAAATGCTATTACTTAGCTTCTTGGTCGGGTCGGACAGGACTGAACTGGCCTGGATACTCAACTTCAGGAACAAGACAATTAAAACTAGAGCAAATTTATATTATTTTATTATTTATATTACACGTCTTGGAGCACCGGGCTGTAAGTAGCGATATATATAGCCGGCTGCAACTACGATAATAAGTTTTCCAAAAATTGCTTGTTGTCACACATCAAAAACTACTGCTACGTAACTAGAAAGAGATTCATTACCTCGTCGCTTTGCATCCTGTAAGTTGTTGAAAAAACAAAGTTGTAAAGCAATGTAGAGTTCTGAGGAAGGTCTGAGCTGCATTTATCACAACAGACGCACGCTTTGGCTTCAGTCACGTCTTTGGTGCGTTCCAGTTGTAGTCAGAAGTAGGAATTTCTGAGTTCCAAGTGGGAAACTACAACTGGAACGTCCCCCAAAGTCTGAATTTCCTGCTGGGAACTCAGTGAAACCTCATCACCCCCGAGTTGACAATGGAAGATGGATGCCCCCAGTGTGAACAGTTATTTAGCTCCTGTAATAATCAATTTATTTGCACTTCTGACTGGGGTGTGTCGCTCTAGATCAGCTGTATACATAGTATTGTTAGACTTATATTTACAAAAATGCTGCCATAGTGATAATCACATTCTTCATGTGATATTTGTGAACAACAACGCAGGGCGTGCTAACAACAGCTAACAATAGCCTGGTAGATCGGCATGTTTTTTTCTGACTTCAACTGGAACGCCGATAAGTCGGAGATGATGTCACTCCCAGTTCCGAGGTTACTGGAACGCAGCATTACGACAGTCGCATGCTCATGGGTAGCAGAGTCTTTATTTAGCCGGTAATAGATTCTCCTCATAGCACCTTTAAAGCTCCCAGTTTGATCTCAGGGGACCTATGTGGATGTGAACTCTTCCAGACTGTTCTTGTAGTTGTGAAGTTCTTGTGGTTTTAAAAAGTCAAAAGTGTGTCTATTTTCTGTTATCTCATTAAAATGAGGACACAGTCCAGAGAACAAAGCTATCGATGAGAACAATTGATTAGACTCTGAGAAGTGACAAAAGACTGAAATCCAACCTCCTTTCTATGATTCCAGTGCTGTCTTCACGAAGTCGACACAGTTCATCTCAGCCCCAGCTGTGAATCTGCCCTCCCAACACTAATATTTACCTCCCTAATAAAAGTCATTGTTGTGCGGCCGCTCTAAATCAGATGCCTGCTTCTGTCGAGGATGACAGAGGAAAATAAAAAGCATCTCTCACAGTGATGGAGAGCTCCTGAGGCTTTTATTAGCCTGGTGGGAGAGACAGTCCCCATAAGATTCTGCTGTCTGAATCCAGCTGTGTGTGACGCTGTAATACAATCTGTTATCCTGGTTTATACTATTTTTAATGAAATATCACAGACAGATAATTATTAACAGATAAACTTTGCAGATTGATGATGATTTTATAAAGATGACATGTTGTTTTCCCCCTTTTTTATATTAAGCAAAAAAAAAAAGATGGCATATTGGACTAAAAATGCAGAGTCATCGTGAAATAAAAAGGCAATTTTTGGCCATTAAGGGGTCAGATTTCCTGGCACAATGCAGGGTGGCTGATCATGGCGCACTCCTCGCAGTAGTAATTTTGTCCAGTGCACCACCGAACGCAGCAATTTGGCAACTTAGTGCTGCCGAGATGGATGTGGCGGTGCACCAGGGGGGAGGTGTCCACAGTTTAAGGGTTGGTGCAGTGACGATTTCATAGCAAAACACTGTGCAGAAGATGCGCTGGAAGCTGGCCTACTCCAACCTAGTCTATTGTTGGCGCGCCGCAGTGGAAATTTGGCTGACAGGCGTGCAGTGCACACACATCACCAAAACCTTAGAAGCAGGTTTCCAGATTGTGATTCAATGCAATAAACAATCAGAGCAACCATGATTTAATGCTCCCATCTGAACCAGCATATACATTTGTGTCTATATTAACTGTCCCGTCACATCTGATGTTGAATCATAGACATCTGTCATAATTTATTTTTGCTGTGATCTGTCCACATCACTCATCTTTATCATGTGGGGTTTAAATATAAGTAACTAAATCTGAGTGTGATCATTAGTAAACAAATATTTTTGCGCTCTCAATGATCATCATGGAGAGGGTGGAGGACGCGATGTCCTCAGCTGAGCTCATGGTGAGGCTGGTGGAGGGGCTCCCCTGGTGGACATCGTGTGCCTGCTCTGATCTGACAGCTTTCTTTTTGGTCTTGTCTTTACATCACTGAACTTTTTTTTTTACATTGGGCAGCTGTTCTCAGAATATCTGGACAAACTTGATTGACAATATTAGTAACTTCCTCCCAGGCTGTTTCTGCATCATCAGCCCGTGGAGGTCTGTTCGCATTACCGTACATTCTGGGAATGGAAAATGGACCTCCCAGGCCAACTCATCAGTTTCCTCCTGGGAAAAGTTTGGCCACATGGAGCTGGTGCTGTAGTTGTCCATGACGAGGTGATATTGCCACTGCACCTCATTCAAAGGTAAGGCATTTATTTGGGTGCACCTTGCTGTGTTGGACAGCACCGTGCATGAAAAAAGCAAAATACCCTTGACACACCCCATTGGTGCAGCGCAGGGCTGGTGCCTGATCTACAAAATTAGAGCCCTAAGTGCCAATATTGAAGTCCCAGTAATAACAGATGCTATATTTACCTTCAGCCTGTGATTGATTTCTTGATGGAAAAATCTAACGTGGTTGAAATCACATCATGATAAAGTTTTGTCAATTTTCTGGGAAAGTAGGAGTCTTCACCCAATACTTGTTACAGTTGGTCTCCATCTTACTTATCCACTCCTTGGCTTCATTCAACAGCAGATAATCTACAAAAAGCAGATAAAACTGAAGTAAAGAAAATGGAAATACCTATTCAGTGTTTTAAAAAAAGGGCACTAACGTTGTTGTCTTTTCTCCAAGCCTGCCAACAGCTGTGGGCTTCACTGGGAAGAACAGGGACATCAGGGGTTAGTCTGGATTGTCACTCCACCATCACTGCTGCGTCAGTGGGATGTAAATGGGTAAAAATGATCTGAATGTGGGAGCTGATACTGATGGATAATGTACTGAGCATTTTCAGCTGTCAGTGAGTGTATGTGAGAGTGGAACCACCAGTGGGGAGAAGGGACTTGTGGAGTGAAATGCATTTGTAGCTTTTTTTTTCATTCTAAATGTGAGAGCTTACCACCCAAACCAGTCTAATGATGAAATAGTGAAGTTCAAGGTAATGCAGTTTTACAGTAACAGAGTCCACAGGGTGACAGAATCATCACATCATAGCGTTTTTATCCAAATATATTAAAAAATGATCTGTTTCTAATTTGGCAAAGGAAAATGAAAATGTGTACATGTTTATCTTCAACAGTTATGTGCTTAGTATGATTTAAAAGGTCAAGCAATGGGTGTCACTATTCTACGGAGCCCCCTAGGGGACATAAGTTTGCATGTTGTTTTTTTTTACCACTTTGTTTTTTGTCCTACCACTTTATTTTTTTTCGCCCTCACTTTATTTTTTCTCCTACAAATTTGTTTTTTTTTTATCCCAACACTTTATTTTTTTCTCCTAAATTTTTATGTTTTCCCCTAACACTTTGTCTTTATTTGCTTCAACTTTTAATTTTTCTCCTTCGACTTTTTTTTAAGGAACACTTTTGTTTTTTTTGCTGTTGTCTTTGTTTTTCTTCCTTCAACTTTTAAACTTCGGACTTTGAAACTTCGTACTCTGAGCTTAAAAGTCGTAATACGAGACAGCACTGCGGAGCCCGTCCAGCAGGGGGAGTCAAACACTGCGGTGGCTCGAGCAGTCCAAATACCCCTGACTGCAGTGTGCTCAAATGCTCGGTCAGTCTTTACAACTTATTACACACTGTTATGTGTTGAAAAGGTAAAGATAACAAATAATGGCTCATATATTTATTTTCGTGTGCTGCCGGTTGTTTAACCTTCGCTTCAGCCGCTTTGCATTGTGGGTAATAGTAGGCGAAGCAGACTGGTCCGATGCATTCTGTGAGTTTTTTCCCGAATCAGTACGTCATCCGGGTATTTTTTGCATACTACAACTTCGCTTTTGTTCGCATACTGTATACCACATACTACATTTTGGTCGAATCAGTACGCACTGCTAGTATAGTAGACAAATTCTAAAACGGCCAATGTGCACAAGTCCTGTGACGTACTTCCGGTTTTCGCCAGAGATCGGCAGATCAGTTTCCGGGTGCCTATGTTCACTTGCGCCGCAAAGAATTTCTCACGTTGTCTGCAAAACTTTCCAAAAATATCGAAAAACGACGTACATCGTCTTGTGGATGCCGACTCACCTGCTCCCACGAGTAAGCGGGAAAAGGGTTTTCGTTTATATGTATCCAGCTACCTGCACCAGTACGAGGGTAAGTAGATAATGCGGTGACATTAGCCGGCCAGCTAATGTTAGCTCTATGTTTGTTTCATATTTTCTTAACTGTTAACGTTAGTTGTGCTAACTGTATTTACTTAAATGGAAGAAGTCATGAGGAGCAGGAAAATGGTTGGGGTGTTTGACAGGGGGTGGTAGAGGCTGGGTTTGTACAAAGAGCCTCCTGAAATGATGTGAGCTTGGAAACAGCTTATTGGTGAAGTAGTCTGGCACCTAGTTAACAAAAGAGGCCAAACTGAAAAACAGAGCTACTTTCAAACCGTACATCTTCCGCAAGTTTCAATTAAAGTCAGACAACAATATACATGTAAAAGCAATGAAAAATTTGACTTCCTGGTGATGACTCCTATAAAATAGTCTGCATGGATGTTTGAATAAAAATGTATGTATGATACTTATGCTTTATGCTTCACACACTTTTTTTGTGGGAGGTGATGAATGTACATCATGAAACGATTTTGTGGTGGGGGTGGGGTCCTTTGCACAGTGACTAACATTGTGCTAACATATTGCTCTTTGCAAGTGTGGATAATGTTTATGGTATGATAATGATTTGTTACATCCGTAGGCGAAAGAGGTGTATCAGGACTTCTCTGCAGCTGAAGCACCAATGATCTGCAGCATGGGCATCAGATGTGACGTTCCTCTGGCTGACTCTGCCCTTGGCCCTGTCCTACTCATACCAGCAACCTGAAACAGCAAAGAAAGACCTGCTGGTCCCTCTCCATCCCCCCCACCCCCATTTCTCCCTCTTCAGAATTACCGTCTGGAGCCATCCAGATGCATGTTTGTCTGTAGTGAATCACAACAGTTACACCTTAAAAGTCTTGAGGTCACTTGGGACATGGCACACAAATTTGAGAGTGCTACCAGACAACGAAGTTCATCTAGTGAATGGCATCAGTTAAGGAGGCCTACTTTGACTGCCTCATGGTTCAGGGAGATCTGTCAGGTCAGAGAGAGCTCTGAAGACAGTTTGGCTGACCATATACTGCAGGGGACCCGCCAGACTGCAGCTATGAAGAGTGGGCTAGAAATGGAGGCAGATGCCATCTTGGAATATTGCCAGATAAAGAGAGTGAATCACTACCCCTGTGGATTTGTAATCCATCCTGATGCCCCTTGGTTGGGGGCATCTCCAGATGGGTTAATTTTTGACCCTTCAGAGCCATGTCAGTTTGGTTTGATTGAAATAAAATGTCCAAATGTTAAAAACTACGTTGACTGCCCG
Organism: Scarus forsteni; assembly: GCA_036419115.1. Taxonomy (NCBI): domain Eukaryota; kingdom Metazoa; phylum Chordata; class Actinopteri; order Labriformes; family Labridae; genus Scarus; species Scarus forsteni. Next base: position 8,967,046 of record JAZDUH010000386.1, on the reverse strand, counting down.
TATCTCAAAATGAATTCTGGCAAATCGGAGCTCAAACAAACACATGCTTATTACTCTCAAATACAAGGGCAGGTGTTAATAACAGGGATGAATTGGTGCGATTTTGTCATCTGAGCCGAGGAGGAAGTACTGTTTCGAAGAATCTACAAGAACAGGAACATGTTTGATGATATTAGAGACAAAGTGGACAGGTTTTATTTCTATGTCTACATTCAGAAATGCATGTAATGTGTCTAAATCCAGTCTTTTTGTGCAATGTAAATATGTTTTTTGAACTTGTATGAATGTATATTGTAAAGCTGAATGTATAACAGGATGTTCACATCACTGCAAATTTCCTGAATGGAACATCAGAGGACTGCTGCATTAAATCTGAAACAGAAACAAACAAAATCAGTTGTCATGGCTCAGACTTATTTGGTTTATTCAGATGAACTATATGTGAGAATTGTATCTCTTCAGAGCAACACCCCATCATTTGAACTTTTTTTTTTCTATTATGCTTTTAACTAAATGTTAATCATGTAAGATTGTTAAATTTATGTTACAAATGTTAAATCAATGTAACATTAATTTATTGAAATTAAATTAACTATTAAAGAGTAACTTAAATGATCAATTCCTTTTTATTCCAGGGAAAAAATGATTAGTGCAGTCTTTAAAATAGGGCTAGTTCAGAAAATCAAATTCATTTAAAGAAATAAAGAATATTAAATTGAGTTAAGGAAAATTACATTTTCTCTTTATTATCTATAAAATATAAACTGTACTTAAATTTTCTTTTTAAATCTTTTTTCTAAATTATTTTCAAATGAAGTCAATTGGACAACTGTAAAAGGGAAAAATATTTCAGTGATTTAAACTTCGTCTCAATGAAGCCAAAAAAAAAAAATGAATGTGTGAAATGAAAACAGACAAATTTATTAACACGGTAGGGGAAACAAACAACAGTTCTTCTAGATCGCCATCATCATGAACCTAATAACTAAATCAAATTCTGGGGCTATGGAGGTTTACAAGGGCCACTTAAACACAGCGGGAGATCTCAAATTAAAACAAATCACAAAAAATAAGAACATTTATATAGCCTGGGTTACACATTTTTCCATTGAAAAAGTGGGCTTAATGAGCTGGAGACCCAAATTATGTAAAAATAAACAAATACATATTAAATTGTGGGCCCTGAATCTATAACCTATGAAATTTTAACTTTTTAAATGGAATCTTGGAAATAATAAACTTTTCAATGATATTCTATTTTTTTCTTATATTTTGGAAAGGATCTGTGTTTGGCATTTTTTGTATTTTAATAATTATGACCTACAGCAACCATAATTATTTTACTTTCCCCATTGTGTGGAATGAGTCTTAAATATGCATTTCAAATCCTAAATTTAATGACTGAAATAAACTTTACATGATATAATTCACTGAGCTTCAAAACATAAACAATCTAACTTTTAGAACTTTAAGTGCATTGATATGAGAGAGAATTAATCAAATGCACATACCAAAACTCTAAAAAAATACTTTACAATAAGAGAAAAAAACTTGTTCATGTAAAGTTCATCAGGAGGAGGATATGACTACTATGTCAAACTTCATAGCTCCACATCTTGACAAGAGGGCCATTTTGGTAATTTGAGAGGAGACATGCAACTGTGAAGAGCTGGTTTATGCTCCCTGAGATGGAGAGAGAGATAGTGGTGTCAAACAGTTTATTTTCTTTGACTCTTCGGATCATCCTCTCAACGTGCACTCTCAAACGAGCAATGGACTGCGTCCTCAGAACATCCACTTCCAGCATTTGGGTCCTCTTGGAGAGGAAGGCAAGACGATGGACAGTCCCAGGTACAAGGTCGTCCACCAAGAAGCCCTTATCAACCATGATGGCCATGTCAGGTGTTAAGAGTGATATAATTCCTGACTGACAGAACACCTCCCTGTCACTCATGGAACTCTCAAAAAGTGAGGACACAAAAGTCATGGCTCCATGAGGGGACATTCCCACCATGGCTTTGAAGGTGCAGTGGGACTTGTAGTTGGAGAAGACTTCACTCTGAAGGAGCAGGGATGAAGGAGTTTGGCATCGTAGCTCTGTGTAGTCAAGGACAACTTGTGTATCACTGTAGGGGCCATGAAAGTCACGTGGAAGACTGGCCTTCACAGCTGCAGGAGACATCCATATACAAACCGAGCCCAGTAGGCTGTAGAGGAAGTTGGCCCAGGTCACAATGATTCGACTGACTGTTGCTCTGTGGATGCTGAATCTATGGCCGAGCTCCCTCTGGGTACAGCCAGTGGACAGGTATGTTAGGAAGAGGAAGAGTTCATCTATCGGCAGCAGTTTCTTGAGGGAGAAATATACAGGTAGAGTTAGATCAAAACCTTGACATGTTTTCATCAAATAATCAATCTGCATTTGAATTGTATACACAAACATATATCTGGAAATAAATTCATCCAGATGAAGAGACTAAAATCACATTTGTCTCTGCTGAATAAACTCAATCAATCTTAAGTTGTACAGCATCATATTTGTTTAATATAGATTTATATGAGACATGTGACACCTCATTTTCAAGAGGGTTCTCATGTCTGTATGGTTGTAAAGAAAATTACTAAGGATGTATTATGAGATCAGTCTAAAGTTTACATAAACATATATGAATTGTATCTACTTCCTTTTTGCTGCTATCATGCCCTCTACTGCACTGTTGCACACTTGCATATTCTTAATGCTCCCTTGTAAATATTTTATTTAACTTACTTTATCCTTATTTTATTTTTTATTTTATTTTATTTTTGTATTTATTTTATTTTATTTTATTTTTTATATATTTATACCTTATCTCGGGTATCGCACCATGAGAGTTGTCTTTCAAATTTCGTTTTACATTGTGTATGTGTGTACACTGTGTATGATGACAATAAAAGCTTTCTATTTCTATTTCTATTTCTATTTCTATGATGACTAAATAGGACTGATGTGGATTAATATAGCAATACCTGGCTGAACTGTGATTAAATTGGGTTTAACTACACGTTCAGGTCTAAAAGTATGAATTTAAGTTAAATGATTGTGTGTGTGTGTGTGTGTGTGTGTGTGTGTGTGTGTGTGTGTGTGTGTGTGTGTGTGTGTGTATAACTAAAGGAATGGAGGGCACTCACTGTCGGTCTGGTTAAAGGGCTTTCAGTTGTCGTGCTGGTTGTTTTCCTTGCTCTAGTTAGCCTAACCATTTTGGCTGCTGCTGTATTGATGAGGTTCCAAAATGCCATCAGGTGCTCGTATGATGAGAATCTATAATACAGTATTGTAGTTGAAATTACTTACAACTACAGAGAGAAAATAATAGAGAAAATAATACACTAAAACTGACAATATATGCAATCACTTACAGTAATATCACATCCATAGCTATTCTAATCTTGCAACTGTTGAGTAAGCTTTATAGGTATGCTGAAGATATCTTACCTGGTGTAAAATCTGATGTCTTCAGGTGACGAAGCAAACCTCTGAAGACCAAATGAGGTTTGAAGATGCAGTGTTTGGACCTGCTGCCTCAGCACCTCGATTTCTTCCTGTATTTTCTTTAGCTCTTCCCGGTCGATAAACACCATGCTACTAGCCGCGTAATCATGTTCCACTAACATAGGCACCATAATCTCCTCCTCCTCAGTCTCCCCCGGGGCTGGATCTGGTGGACTGGATAGCGGTCAAGTCCGGCGCTCCCAAACACCAGCCCGAGTCGTGCTATTTGTGAAGCCGTTCCATTCAAATAGTGATGGGATGGCCCTGGCAGCTAAAACCCGTCTACCCTTCGCGGTTAAACGAATATGGACATTTTCAAAGTGCCGGCTACACACCTTGGTATGTCTGGTTATCTCCAAACCCGTCCTCCGTATCCTGTGAAGCCACTGTGCACGGAGTTCGGTGTCTTTAGGGAAACAGTGAAAGCTCAGTTCACTGTTGTAACGATTCGATCCGTTACACAGTGGCACACAACAATGGTCATTTGACCTACCAACCGTTTTTTGGAGTTTAAAGGCATCCCTTATATTGTATTTGGTCTTTCTTCTCTTCTGTTGACTCATTTTTACCGCTAAGTGACTGGAGTGGCATGTAAACAGGAAACTACTTTGCCGAGCTCTGGCGAAAACCGGAAGTACGTCACAGGACTTGTGCACATTGGCCGTTTTAGAATTCGCCTACTATACTAGCAGTGCGTACTGATTCGACCAAAATGTAGTATGTGGTATACAGTATGCTAACAAAAGCGAAGTTGTAGTATGCAAAAAATACCCGGATGACGTACTGATTTGGGAAAAAACTCACAGAATGCATCGGATCAGTCTGCTTCGCCTACTGTTACCCACAATGCAAAGCGGCTGAAGCGAAGCTTAAACAACCGGCAGCACACGAAAATAAATATATGAGCCATTATTTGTTATCTTTACCTTTTCAACACATAACAGTGTGTAATAAGTTTTAAAGACTGACCGAGCATTTGAGCACACTGCAGTCAGGGGTATTTGGACTGCTCGAGCCACCGCAGTGTTTGACTCCCCCTGCTGGACGGGCTCCGCAGTGCTGTCTGTCAAACTCAGAGATGACTTTAAACTTCATACTACGACTTTAAACTCGTAGTACGAGTTCCAAAGTCGTAGTACGAGTTTAAAAAAAAAAAGTTGAAGGAAGAAAAACACAAAGACAACAGCAAAAAAGACAAAAGTGTTCCTTAAAAAAAAGTCGAAGGAGAAAAATTTAAAGTTGAAGCAAATAAAGACAAAGTGTTGGGGGAAAACATAAAAATTTAGGAGAAAAAAATAAAAATTTAGGAGAAAAAAATAGAGTGTTAGGATAAAAAAACAAAGTTGTAGGAGAAAAAATAAAGTGTGAGGCGAAAAAAAATAAAGTGGCAGGACAAAATACAAAGTTGTTAAAAAAAAACCCAATGCACACTAATGTGCCCTAGGGGGCTCTTATGTCCCCTAGGGGGCTCCGTACTATTCAGGAAAACTCTCCAAAGTCAGAAAGAAGAGGTCTTGGTGTATGAGGTGTTCTAAGAAACTTTCGATTAACCCGTGTGTGCTTGGGACGGATCTAGTAGGACCAACATCCAAATGTGCTTAAGTGTGTTTTGGAGTGTGTTTTAATCCAGACCAAAGTGAATGCCCTTATTCCATGTGTGTAACCATGCATTTAAAGGACAAAAGGTCTTTATAATAGTGGTAACACTTTACTTTGGAGGTCCACAAATTTTATCGCACTTAGGTAATAATTAGACAAAGTTTTTTCTTATTTCTTTGAAACTACCCCCAAAATTTCATGAGAATTTGGTGAAAATTAGCAAATAACTTCTTTAAAATAATGTCCGAATTTATTGTCGTCAGTCAGAATTGGGAGGTTACCATTTTTCCAGTTTCTTTGAAATTTACACCAAGTTGCAAGGTAAGAAGGTGATGATTAGCAAATAATTTATTTGAAATTAAATCACAACCCACCACAAAATGTTTTTAGAAGTATCCCAACATTTCTGCTGTTTCTAGAGAAACGCAGGTGATAAATAGCTGCTTAGTTCTTGAATACAGAAGTTAGGTTCATTGTTTCCTGTGATAATTACCTTTGAAATGTTAAGTGAATAATTCAATTTCCCAATAAGCAGTTGATAGTTAGCTATTTGTTATTTAATTTCACCAAGTTCTTTAGTACCGAGTTTGTCGATAGACATAATTGAGATCACATGCAAAATAGAGATGAATGATGAATACCTTTATGATTAGGCCTATAATGTTTTACATAATACAATCAAAGGCTTTAGATGTGATATTCACCAAGAGTGGGGTTGTAAATTGGCCTTACCTGATTGTGATAGACACTGCAAGTACAGGCCCACTGCAAAACAGAATCTGGACAGGCACAGTTGATGGCCTTGTTGTCAAATGACAGACAGGTTCACTGACCTCATGTGCAAATTCTACATAACTGGCAAGTATTCAATCAACTATAACTGACTACTAACTTCCACTGATCAGGCCAGTTAAATTTCCTACTAATGTCTGCAGAGCTGACATGTAAAGTGAGTTGTTGTACCTTCATTTCCAACTTGTTCCTTCCTCATTTTTACCTAATTTCTGCAGAGCAGACCTGTAAAGTAAAGTGAGTTTGTGCCAACAATTACACACACAGACACCCAGTGTTGTAGAATTACAACAAAGACATAACTTCACAAAACTTCACATTTAATGGAGTGCTGATGGCCTAGCAGGGTTGAAGTCCGGCCTGTGGCCTGTTTTCCATATGTAATGCCTCACCTCTCACCCAGTTTCCTGTACTACTCTATCTACTGTACTCTCATCTATCTATCTATCTATCTATCTATCTATCTATCTATCTATCTATCTATCTATCTATCTATCTATCTATCTATCTATCTATCTATCTATCTATATATATATATATATATATATATATATATATATAAGTTTGCTGTTGTTCACTTGGCTATCAATAACAGCAGTCAGCTTCATATTTAAATCAAACCTGTAATGTAGTTTGTACAACTAAACTCTTGTTTGTGACCAGTGACATGCTGATGCCACAAATTAACTTTAAACACCCCAGGTGTCACGAGCCCAATGTTGGACTGTTTGTTCAAAATTAGTGGATTATTTTTTTCCCTAAATCTAAATAATTAGTTATGACATTTATAAATTAAACTATTGGATGCACTGTTTTCTTTTAGCATTTATTTGTGAAGTATTTAACATTCAAAAGTGTTGCTGATTGTTCTTTAGATGAGTTTATAAAATACAGTTTGAAATACATTATCTTAAATATAAACTATAATGAATTTTATCTATTTTATTATAAACCCTTAGTGTTTTATACTCCAAATTGATTTGATGTGTGCTAAACTTGGATGTAAGTAATGGCTAATGCAGCTCTCTTTTCCAGGTCTAGTTTCATAGTATATGATTTATTATCATTTATGCAAATATTAGAAATGTTTCTCTATGTTTGACTCTGTAATCCTGTTTGTGTATCTTTCTTGATTTTGGTGGTTGCATACACACAGATTAAAAAAAGATATACAAACAAGCATGTGCTGATGGAAATTCCCACACACACATTAAAAAATAAATAAGAATTTTTGGTAAAGACACACATTTTATGTTTTATTTTCCTATTTATGATATTATTTAAAAAGTTTTTTTTTCCCTTTTTAACATTTTTTTTACATTTATTGATAATTAATTTTGCTGATACAATGCTAATTTATATAATTAGCATTAAATATTGGCTTTTTCTAAAAAAGAAAATCACCAAATATATTCATTTTTCATGATGTGCTTTTGAAACCCTGCTGCAACATAATGTCAATAAACTTCTTTTGAATTTATCTGAACAGTTGATATCCTAGATACATTCTTTTTTTTTTTTTTAATGTATTTTTTGGGCATTTTGTGCCTTTATTGATAGGAGAGAGACAGTGGATAGGCTTGTGAAAGGGGGTGAGAGAGTAGGGGAAGACACTCTGCAAGCTGGCCACAGGCGGGATTCGAACCTGGACCGGCAGAAGCAAATACATGGGGTGCCTGGTTGCTAACCACTCCGCCAAACCAGCACCCCATCCTAGATACATTCATATGGATGGCTCTGGGAGCAGAGGCAGTTTTTTCTCCTTTTTCCAGGAGAAAATGAGCTTTTGATTTATAAAACTCCTTAACCGCTCATGTGGGGACACAAACACAGAGCTTTCAAATGTATATTTAATAACACTGTGTTAAAAAATTCACAGGCAACACTTCTGAGCATGTTAAGGTCTCAGTGTGTTGTTTTCTTAAGGCTGTAGCTGTGTATGTTTCAGAACTGCTCCTCGTGAAAATGTGCATGCACTAATCTATAAATAAAGACTAAGTTGCATTACAGTACAATGCACACAGAAGAAGACATCGGCTCAGTGATGAACTGTACATCTGGAAGAGAAAGAAATGTGAGACAGGGGTCAGAGTGTTAATACAGAAGACTTTGTGGAGTGTGAAAATGTGGGTTAATCTTTCACGGCCTGTGCTAATGTGACTTTTCAGTGAGAGAGAGCAGAGGCGGAGAGGGATGTACAGTAGCCAGCAGTGAGGAGTAGCTGCTGCCAAATGCACTGAGGGCTAGACGAAGACGATCCCCTGCCATCTGGGCTGCTCCAGGCAAAGCTGAAAACAACTCCCTGCTCCATCGCTGGCTCTCCAACTCCCATTTACACACACAGCTTTTAAATATTCTCATATTCTCTATCTGCTCTTTTGGCCTCTCCCCCTGTTAAAGCATCTCATTGTGACCTCCTATGTCTTTCTCAAGCTGTTTTCTATCTCCACACTCACATTTGGCTTCAAATGCCCATCCTCCTCCCTCTTCTTCTGCCCTCTCAAGGATTTATCATTCTTAATTATCTTAACTATCCTGCTTCACATTCTGCTTGTATCTAACATATTTAATCTAGGATACAGCAGGGCTATTAGTTACACTCAACATGCAGGGGCTAATTGATTCAAGGATGCAGGATTTGCTTGTTGGTGCTGGTAGGGATTAACAGAAAGCTAATATGGATGGAGGGCAGATATGGATGCACAGAAGTGAAGTTTGAAAATTGTCATAGAAAAGAAGATGAAATGTGTGCTGTCTTTGTAAACTTTGCGTTTGTTTCACACTTTGAGTTTGTTTCCATGTTTCCAGAGCTCAGGGAGACAAAACACACTGCATGGGAATAAAGTTTTAAAGCAGTTTAATGGCTCACAGTATTTGGATTCTTTCTCTCCTCCTGATTTACATGGGAAAACTGTGGTAAGGATAAATATTTTTGCTTGGTGGGGAAACAGAGCTCTAAACAGATGTCTGTTTAAATGTCATGTTTGTCGCTGAGGCTCTGGTGACATTTTAGTCCCAGACTTTCACCTCTTTGGATCCGTTAGCCGTGAGTCATTACCAGAATCAGGTTGAGTCAGAAGTGTTGCTGTGAATAAACATGATCTAATTGATAGCTGACCTCTCACATTACCAAGAAAATGGAAACAAACATAAGCACGTCAGGACGACTTAACTTCATGTGTTCATTTGAGTGATTACATCTCTGTGTATAACTCCCTCTGCATATGCAGCTAGGGCGGCTGGTGGCCACGGATATTGATAATGGCATTGGGGACACTCAGCTTCTTGTCTTATTAATCACAGCAGGCTGAGCAGTGACCTTTCTCCAAGCCCACTGTTTTGGGCCGTGCCAGATCCCCTGCCTCAGCCTCCCCTTGGGACTCGCAGGCTGACATCACTCACCCTGTGTCCGCTGATGTCAGCCCCGAGCCCGGCTGCAGCCGCTCAGCAGCCCTGCCTGGTGCCCCGGACACAGCCTCCGATGACAGAGACATTGATCACTCAGGAAGCTCGGGGTGTCTGGGCCTGGCTGGGGGGCGTTTGTGTGTATGTGTGTGACTGTGTTTTCGTACAACACCAATTGAGACTGGTGAGCCTAATTAGACTTCACATCTGGGCCTAATGAGCAAATCAGGGCCCATCATTGATCAAGGATCAACTGGCCTTGAGCTAATACCTGATTGGTTAAGAGCTGCACAAGCACCAAAGAGTGCTTCAAGAGAAAAGATTCTTTTTTAAAAAATTACAATAATTGTGTTTGTTGATTAGGCTGCACAGTAGTGAGGGAGGATGTGCAGCGGCCTCAGCAAGAGAGCTGCTGGATAGACTCCCCTGGTTGGACGGAGCCTTCCTAGTTGGAGTAGATTTTTTTCCTGAATTTCCACAAAACAATAACATACTTGTTAGTTTGATACGTGACTCAAAATTGCCCATATGTGTGAGTTTGTGTGTATGAATGGCTTTATCTATATGTGTTGTCCAGGCTCCAAGGTCCCAGCCTCTCTCTAAATGACACTTTTGACTTTTGTAAATTAAAACCCAACAGTGAGCCCTGAAGTCATGTTTTTATGTTTGATTTTACTTCTGCATTACAAACGACTGTCTAGCTGTGACATATTAAAGGGACAGTTCAGTGTTTTTGAAGTGGGGTTTTATGAGCTCCATGTGGCCACGAAGTCCATTGGATGCAGTAGAAAGTTCTCTCCTCTCCCTAAGTAAGACACAGACAGTAATGCTGCGTTCACCAGGGTTGTAGTCGCTTGCGTTCACACCGCAAGCGACCCAGCTACCAAAATCGCGTCGCCCACTGACGTAGCGTCACGCGTCCATAAATACCTCATTTTTGTCACCGTTGCCTTCGGCCGTCACGTCACGTCCGCTCCTGTTTTACCGCGATCATATTGTATATCATATAATAGGATGTATAAGAGGACATTATTCGAGCTCTATCCTTTTCATTCACTTATCAACCACAAAACACTGCAGCTGATGACCTGCAGCAGCATCATCTGAGAGTTTTCTGCGGTCCGTCTAGGCGGAACTAATGTCCTCACTGACTAATGTTTCCACACGGACATGGATTGTTACTCTGTCGTCCGGATGAATAACTGTCTGTCTCGGGTACCGTCACACACGCACACACCGCTGATTGGCTGTTGTCGAACAGCCACACACGTCGTCATCTGAAAAGATCAACTTTTTTTTTTACTTTGACATCGCGCGACAAGCTATGTGGTAGTTTGAAAGCGTAGCTGTTGCATCGCGGGAGGGTTAGCCCCGCCCCATCAAGGCTGTACATTGACTTTGAATGGAGAGTGATCGTCAAGGTAGTACAAGTAGCGTCTGGTGTGAACGCAGCATTAGAGTCTGTTACACAGAACCAGCTGCATACAAGTATGTACCAATGTGGCCAGGCTCCAGATTAGGCCGAATTATTATGATTTGGTTTAAGGAATCAACATCTAAATTTACCCCAAAAGAACAATTATTCCAAGACACACAGCAGACAGCAAATTGGCAGCAAGAAAAGATTCAGAGACAGAAATAATGCTCAAAACATTTTCATTTATTTAACAAGCTTTTGTTAAAGTGCAAAGCCATTTGACAGTTTAAATGCATGATTTATTTTCAACAGTTTTTAAAATAAAAGATTTGACAGTGTTATAAAAATAGTCTGAAATAATAATAAAGAACGAAATAAAATATAAGTGAAGATTGTAGGCCAAACACTGTGCTCTTTGACACACAAACTGCAAACAAAAAGAAAATGTGCTAAGTCAGAAAAGAAATTAAAGTGATATTCCGGGATTGAACAAGTTGGGTCCTATCACAAGGGTTAGGGCAGAAATTACCTCTACAGCAGTGTGTCTGTGGAGAAGAAACCGAGGGCGCTAGGACCTAACTCCCTCTTCCTCCTTCGGATCTGCTCGTCTGCTGAATCTGCTGGAGTCAGACGGGGCCATATTTTACTTGACCAAAAACACAAATAAACGGACTCCCACCGAAGGCTGCAGAGCAGCGGAGGCTCTGCAGCCACAGCTCTGGCTTTGCAGCGGAGGCCGTTTCACGGCGCTATGCGAACTAGAGCCTTATTTAGCGGTGTTTTTGTGTGAAAGTAACGCGCTGAAAATTCTCTAAATAAAGCGTGAATGCAGACCGATATCAGACTTTTTCGGTGGGAGTCCGTTTATTTGTGTTTTTGGTCAAGTAAAATATGGCCCCGTCTGACTCCAGCAGATTCAGCAGACGAGCAGATCCGAAGGAGGAAGAGGAAGTTAGGTCCTAGCGCCCTGGGTTTCTTCTCCACAGAAACACTGCTGTAGAGGTAATTTCTGCCCTAACCCTTGTGATAGGACCCAACTTGTTCAATCCCGGAATATCACTTTAAGGTGCAAACTACCACTCACACAATTAAGGGGAAGTGAGGGGCAGGTGTGGGCGCCTATACCTGCCGGCAGCCCCACGCACTCCGATGACGTTGCCTCTCAGCATGCAATACTCATTAGAGAAAATACTCATTAGAGAAAATGAAAAAAAAAAGATTAAATCACAACAAAACAATACAAACAACCTAACCTATAACAACAAAACTCTACTTCAAGGATTCAAAACAAAAGGTAATAAACTAAGTCAAACTAAGCAAAGCAGCAGTGGCAGTCGATCTATAAAAGACACAATTAACCGTTCCAACAGGCCACATGCATACAAAATCTAATATCTTCACTGACAATGGACACATGTCATTTACCTCATGAAATCAATCGTGAATGCACTTTCAGCAGGCAGGGACCTTGAGGACCAGAATCTGCACAAAGAAAAACAATGATAAGATGATGCAGGCCTGTAGTTAGGCTGTCTACAATCACAAACAGCTTACAGTTGCACTTGCATGAAAGAACCACCTTGAAACGGAACCATGCAAAAGTTAGTGAGCATCAGAGCCAAGATGAAACATCCAAGCTCCATGACTATGTCAGGAAGATGGCCCCAAGAGAGGAAGCACTAAGTGAGACAGTGGAAACTGACAGGGAAGGAGGAACCAGAGGAACCATCATGGGAGGACAAACCCCTGCATGGGATGTACCACCGACAGATAGCTGAAGTGGCTGATATGAACAAATCCTACCAATAGCTGGAGAGGGCTGGACTGAAGGACAGCACAGAGGCACTAATCATGGCGGCACAAGAACAGGCCGTGAGCACCAGAGCAATAGAGGCCCAGATCTACCACACCAGGCAAGATCCCAGGTGCAGGCTATGTAAAGAGGCCCTGAAACAGTCCAGCACCTAATAGCAGGGTGTAAGATGCTGGCAGGAAAAGCATACATGGAACGCCATAACCAAGTAGCCGGTATAGTGTACAGGAACATCTGTGCACAGTACAAACTGGAGACCCTGAGGTCAAAATGGGAGGCACCTCCCAAGGTGATGGAGAATGACCGAGCCAAGATCCTGTGGGCCTTCCAGATGCAGACTGAAAAAATGGTAATGGCCAACCAACCGGACGTTGTGATCATAGATAAGCAGCAGAGGAATAGATGAACCACCATGTGATAGATGTAACCATCCCAAGTGATAGCAACATCAAGAAAAAGGAACAGGAGAAACTAGAGAAATACCAAGGGCTCAAAGAGGAGCTGGAGAAATCCTGAAGGTGAAGGCAACAGTGGTGCCTGTGGTCATCGGGACACTTGGGGCAGTGACCCCCACACTGGAGAAGTGGCTCCAACAGATCCTTGGAGAAACATCAGACATCTAACTCCAGAAGAGTGCAGTCCTAGGAACAGCTAAGATACTGCAGGAGCCTCCAGCTCCCAGACCTCTGGTAGAGGACCCGAGCAACAAAACAAGAGTCTTAAAATAAATCTGCTTTTAATGCATTCAACTTTTTAAGCCACATGTCATTAAATTTAAGGAGGGGACAGATGTGTAAAAATCACTTCCTGGGAGGTACACTCTCTACATGAGAGTGCAAAACAGTGATCCAATTTGGAAATGTTATGTATTCAGAGAAGCGGTTTACGTGCAAATGTGGTGATTAGACATAAGAAGGTGCAAATACAGTGTACTATGTCTTCAACAAAGAGAGGTATTAATGTGCAAATGCAGTGATTAGAAATCATTGTGCAGAGATATTATCATTACAAAGTGCTGCTAATGTGCAAATGCTGTGACAGATTTAAAAGCAAAAAAAAAAATACTGATGCTTCATCTGAATCATTGATGAATACACTAGGTATTTTGATTTGATGACTTCAATCAGGTGATGATTGCAGAAGATCAAACTGTAGAAATAAAGAAGGACACAACAGCTTCTGAAGCTTAATGTAAAAAACAAAAAACAAAAAACCTTATAGCTCTTCTTCTACACACAGCAAGGTGATTAAAGGTGAAATCTTTATTCATGTCCAGGCTATGTCTTAACCTGACACGCCAGATGGATAGTTTCATATGTCCGCCACGGAAATATTTCACAAGTCCATCTGGGTAGCTGCTCTTCTGATTAGCTTTCAGAGGTGGGACCTTCAAAACAATCAGTAGCCGGCGATTGGACGACCGTTCGAACCAAAGAAGACGAAGATTGGACGACTGTTCTGATTGACACACTCATCACAGGCCAATCCACATCAAGCCCCGGTATGACGAAGCTTATGTACGTAGCGGCTAAAGTTAGCCGTTAGCCGCTAACTTAGCTGCTAACAGCTAACGGCCTTATACTATCCTCTTACACTAAAACTAAACTTCTGAGGAGGGCAGATTTCGCCAAGTTTTACTAAGTATCTATGACAGGAGTCACTACCCGATCCGTACGTATTTCTATGTCTGAACCCATCGCGTATATATCTATATCTTTTTTTTATACACATCACGGCTCGATAGGAAGTGATGCAGTTTTCGCGCATGCGCAGTACAAATTGGGTGGCCGTCTGCTGACGTCACGCCTTTTCGTCACGTCCGCTCTTCCCGCAGCTCCCGCCTTTTTTCCCTGATTGGGCCGTTAAAATTTTAGCTGAGTGAATCCATTGGTCTACGGTGCGCTGCAAGATGGGGATCTGCAGGATTTCAGGAACTCAATCAGGCAGGCCCATCTGCTATGCAAGGTTAGCTATGTCTGTGAGGCAAAATGAGTACTATTTATGACTAAAGGAGATTTTGTTCATTTTTCCATTTGACTTAAAGACGTTCCTACATAACAATGATTCATCTCACAGTGAGGCCAGCTTTTAACCCTGGGTGAGATGTCATTTGTTTCATACAGCCGTCTTATTCACAGATCTCAAATCACAGAAAATTGAAGCGATGTTGAGCTCTTAACCGTGTCTTTAAAATAAAAATATAGTCTACAGTCAAACTTCTCTTAATCAGCCTACAGATGTCTCCCTAAAACAGACCTGCTCAGGATAAAAATGGTCTTCTGTGACAGTGTTTAAAGTTGTCTCTGAGATCTGAGGATTAAAATAAACATCACTCAAATTTGGCTGAATCTAATCTTATATAATACGAAAAAATGTGTACATGGAATTCATCATATATCTTATGATTTAGAAAGAAGAATTAATTTGGGTTCAGGTATTTTTTTAAGAATTTGTTTATGGTGAAAGATAGGGGAATTTTTAACGTTTTTATTGTAACTGCTTTAAAATGCCTTGCCAGAGTTTTGTGCCTTCAAAGCACTTCTAGTGAGAGCGAGAGATCTAATTTGAGCATGTACATTATACATTTAAATGGAGGTTTAAATGCCATGCCTTTTAATTGTATTACAAAGATATCATTAATCAAGCATTACCCCGGAGAAGCTACTAGTCATTTAGACCAATAAAAAAAACATACAGGTAGCGGCTTGTTTTTCAATAGGTGAAGTTTAGTTTACTGACATCTTAACCAGAACTAATACAGTTGACTCTTTTCCTCCAAAAAGCAGAGAATCTTTATTTTTTTCACACGAGTCCAAGAAAACTTCTGCCTTTCTTACCTTTGTCAAGGACTGTTTTTGTAGAACACCATGAAACTTTTAGATGTGCTCCATTTGGGCCTATATGTAGTTATTTCTGAACTTGAACTGAGTTTGGAGCCTGTAGCACAGCAGCTACCAACACTACCCCATGAACAGTAAATTCCAGCTTCAGTCCTTTAGGGAAAAAAACACATGCAGCAGATGAGTTGAGAGAAAGATTGAAGGTGGAAGTAAGACACTGCATAATCTGAGATAAGATCCAAAATAAGGATTACATTTCCTACAGGAGGCTCCTGGAATTACCTCTAAGACTAAGATGTGGCAACGAGGAGATCTCTTGAATATTACTTAAGGTTCTTTTATATATCTGGTCTATTTATTTTACTATGTGAATTAACTTTGGTAATACTGGTTCATTTTGTGTCTGATACTTCAGCTCTGTATAAACTTTGATCAGTAGGTCTGAGTAACATCAATGAAAAGATTTCAGTGCAGAGTCACAATTTAATCAATTTCAATTTAACAAAATTCAACTTTAAGCTGTAAAAAACATTAGCCAAAGAAGGCCAACAGAGGCCTGTTTGTTTTCATCCCACTTTGGTTTTAGCAGAATCACACCTCCTGACTGACTACAGTAATTCACAATGTCTGATTTAAGGACAAAGGCTGGCATCAGGGCTAAAATGCAAAGGGGCCCACACCCCCATCCCTGGCCACTCCATTTGGGGAGCTTTGACCCATTTTTTATGAAACTCTGTCTTAAGTGAAATAAACAAACAAACACACAGACAAACAAATAAATTAATGAATAGATAAATAAATAAATCTGACACAATAACACGATGAATCACAAGGTCATATTCATCAATTATCCACCCAAATTATTTGACATGTTTATCTTTATCTTTAAATATCTACATACCAATAAAACATTTTTAAAATCTTTACATTACAATAGAGCACATCAATAGTTCAATGACATAACCTGCATAAAGACTTTAAGTAAAGAAATATTTACTGTTAATGCCATGTTGCATGTTAAATGTGTCCTAAAGACTACAGTTGGTAAAGTGGACAAATATTTAGTTCTAATCCTCAAAAATACCCTTCAAATTTTCAAAGAAACATTGTTAATATTGTGTTGAATTACATAAAATTTACCGCAAAACATCTATAATAGAGTCTGTCCATTATCTAAATGTTACACATTCTATCTGAAAACATCTGGATATTGTTTGTACTTGCAATATTGCAAAATGTAAAATTCACATCATGAATACAAAGACAGATTTGTCAGTAGTCCAGTTCTTGTTTTTACTTTAAGGCACATGCATTTTTGCAAAGCTGTTTAAACTTAAATTTTCATAATTTATGGTGTGTGAAATTCCTTGAAGTTCAATCATTGTGTTGGGAAACAAAGTCTAAATGTCAATGCCAAAACAACCCATTTCCAGTTTCCCTGTAATTCATGGCTCTGCTGACATTATCTGCCTTTGCAAACAGGCTCAGAGGAGTTCTTTGTGTCATTGTCTGGTCAATACATTCCCTTTATGTCTGCTTGTTGGCAGCTTCACAAAGCAGCAGGAGACTGAGGCCTGAGGGATCCCCAAAACAGCCAGGAACATCCTGTCTGGATGATGCAGCACCTGTTGTCATGATTGAAAAGGCATATGCACAAACACGAAGCATCGCAACATGGGATGTTGCTATGGTGTCTAATTTCTGAATACACTGCAGCACATTTAAGTCAAATGTTGGCACCCTCTCTGCGCACTGCCAGCCTGGTGTTATTTAAAGAGAATATTTACAAAAGCATGTCGTAGCAGGACACATTGTTTGTGATGCTGCCTCGGATGTTAAATTACCTTAATTCAATTTGATGCTTTGGCATGTTTTAGTGCACAGATGTCTTGCCAGACACAGAGGTGCATACAAGTGCCAGTCTTTCTGCAGCACTTCTGGTAGACAAGCACAGATATGGACTGCTGGTGAAGCATTTGATTTTATTTCTATTTTTGAAACTTTTATTTATGTACTGATGTCAGAACAGGCAATACTGTCAAGAGGAAAAAAAATCAACCAGCTTGGCAAGAAAAAAAAACAAAAAACAACCCGACTCAGACTCACATTTTAAAGACATCAAAGTGTACGTTGATTAGGGCGAAGCAGCACAGGGGCACCGACATCAGGCAAAATAATTGAATTCAAATTATTCAAGGATAAAAAGGGGAAGAAGGAGGATTGCAAATCAGCAGGAATATTTGTGGATAAAGCTGTTCTTGAGCTTTCTATACAACTTACAATAAACATTTTTCCATGAGAGCTGCCGTTAGCACCCTACACTGATCCCGTAATGAGGACGACGTCTTTTATTGTTGATTTGGACCCAAGAGAACAAATGAGCTCTGTTTTGTAACAGTGATTACAAAGGTTCCCTCCTGATGACTGAGGCCTGTTTTTGTAATAAACTTTTCTGAGTGAATTTATGGCCAAACTCTGCAAACAATAAACTGTGGAGGGAGCACATCATTAGAGGAAGAGCGGATTGTCATCAGCGTATAAAAGACCTCATTACTAAAATAAATGCTTTCTTGTGTCACATCACATGCACCCTTTGTATACTTTAGTCTAAAAATGGGTATCGGCAAGTTTATTTGATCTCTCCCTCTCTGGTGTTGTTCAGTATTTTGACCTTTTGCTTTGTTTATTGTTTTTCCAGTCCTGAAGCATCTCTTAAGCTTTCATAATGTGATATTTTTGCATTTGTGTGTGTGTCAGTGCTTGTTTGCTTCAGCACAGCGCAGGCTTTTGACAGACAAAAGCGCACACACAACCCAAATGGGGCCAACGTGAGTGTGGAGCTCTGTGTGTTAGAGGTCTGTTGTCTTCTGGTGAGTGTTTAGAGAACAGATTTCTTTGACGTTGACGGCACCAAAGCAATACAGATTTGGCAATTAACCTTGATGTCACTGTAATTACCAAGTCACTTTAGTAAAATGAATTAATTTCCCAAAAGGACTCAGAAACAAAATTACCTCCCCTCTTCCTGAGGAGAGCCAATATGGCGTCTGATAATTAGGGGAGAAAAAGTGAGCCGCTGCCATATTCCTGTCCCTCATTGTGTGTATTCTGTGTAATCTGCCACAGGGGGAAAGCCATTGATCTGCCTGCCGCTCCCATAACTTCCTTGGGGTTCACACTGCTGTGCTGCTCACTTGTTCATTTTTCAACTTGCCACGTGTTGAGCGGCCTCCCTTTTTCTTTTTCCTCCAAGACTTTCATCTTTCGTTTTTCTAGTGCCATTTCTCAGACAACAGCCATGTGTCCCTGTATGAGCAGAGTTTTTTGTCAAGTGCAGTTGCTGTGAGTTATTTGACTCAACAAGAGCTGAACATTGGTGCAGAACATTTTAAAGGATCCTGCACATACATCGGTGTAAAAGGAAACGGACTTCAGAGAGCAGGGTCTGAATCTCCCACCCCTCAATAACTAGATGATTTTATACAAGATTCTGGCCCCGATACCCACCCAGTGATCAGGGAACATGACCTAATTCGAGGCTTGTCATAAGTGATTATTTGTCAAAAAAATCTGAATGGTAACAGTATTGATATTTTATTGCTCTTGTTTTGGTTGGACCCTCTCTGATAATAGGTCGTAACATCATGTAAGCTTTTTCCGTATTTAAAGGATAAGTTTGGTTTCTACAGCTTTCACATTGTTTATAGAATGAAGTAGAACAATATACTCACCCAGAAGGCTTTCCTGATCCAAACAGTGCTTCAGGAGATATTTAGATCCAAAATCGAGCGGTGGACATCCGTATAATGGTAGCACACGGGGCATGTATAGCGCCGCTCCTAAAACTGCATTAATCGTCCAAAAACTCATTAGTTTCACCAATATTTCATCATGGTCCGCTCACGCTACTCCTCCAAGACAGTCCGGGGTTGCTCCACCCATGTTTTTGTGACTGCGCTGACCTCTGAACTGAAAGCTTTCTTTACGGCTGCTGCGCATGCTCAGTATGGCTTCCTCCTTTCGATGAGCTCCTCATCTGTAAACTCTGGCTCAAAACTGTAAGGACACCCATCATATTCAGAGTTCTCCTCCACAACATCTTCATCCCATAGATATTCGTCCATTTTGCGCAAAACTGGAAGAAGAAAGTTGTTCAGTAGCCGGCGGTCTTCCCCTGAAACAATGAGCCGTACTGCACATGCGCAGCAGCCGTAAAGAAAGTCTTCAATTCAATCAATTGTGCATGCAGTCATAGTCAATCACCTGCAACACACCCAGTAAAAGCATGTGCAATTTTTTGGTTTGCATATGCAACTTAGCACTTGTTTTTTTATCTTAGCAGATCAGGCCTTCAGGGTACTAGCTTGCAGTCCAGAGTTGTCCCCCATCAAAAGCCTGAGATGCGTTTTAAAGCATTTTTTTTAAAACAATGAAGTCCCCAAACTGTTGCACTACTTTACTCAGACACTAAACAAAAAGGAAAATAATTCCACCTACAAATTTGTTACAATTACAGTAATGAGTTCCTAAATGCTGAGTGTTGTTAAAAGGAAAGTTGATTTAACACAGTAATAAACATGCCCCAGTCACAGCTTTTTCTGGATACATTTTAGGCATCATTTTTTGAAAAGCATTTACAACTCATTTAATAGTGTTTTTATTTACATTTTACACAACATCCCAATTGTATTGGAATTAGGAATAGTCCATAATGTTGTTAAATAAGCTGTTCAATTTTGAGAATCTGCAGCCATATCGGCTATTTGCTAGCAGTGACAGCAGAGTTAAATGTAGCCCTGTATTTTCTCGTTGGCATACTGAGGGTCAGGTAAATTTGTCCGTGAAGGAATGTAATGTAAATTATGTGCCCTTCAGTCATTGAGTTAAATTCCTTATATAGTTAGTGAGTAGTGTATAGATGCTGCAGTCCTTGAAGCAGGCAGTCTGCGTTCAAATCACAAGCGTGGCTCCTTCTCTGCGTTTTATTCCCCACTCACAAGTCTCAAAGGTTGACTAGAAATTGCTTTGTCACAAATTTGGGATTGTCACATGGAAAGCCAACAGTACAGTACTGCTAGGCATTGATATTTGTCAGAAACTTCAAGGTCCTGTGAGTCAAAACTCATCAAAAATTCTTCATCTTTAAAATGGCCTCCCAGCTTTTACTGGTTTAAACACCTATTATTTCAGCTTCCATAACTCCAGAATCCTCGAATATTTAACCCATGTAATTAAAACCAGGGTAGTGCTTAGCTCTTTCAACCTACTTGTATAATAGGCCAACACACAGTTTTTTTTTCTCCAATATTTTTATTGGTATTTTTACAAAGACAAAAAGCAAACATTCAGCAACAGCTCAACAAACCCAGGCCTTAAACCCATACATTCCTTAACATACCACACATACTTCCATACCCACGCTAAAGCTGCACACATAGATAGAATAGATATAAAATTAATAAATTCAATCATCATTTTTACACATTCATTCAAACAAAGCCTACATCCCTGGCTTCTATAATGTTAATATATGGTTCCTAGAGCTGGATAAATTCTCTCCGTTTGCCTTTAGTGATATATGTTAGTCTCTCCAAACCAACATGTTCTGAAAGTTCCTTTCTCCACATTCCCAACGTAGGAGCATCCACACTTCTCCAACAAAGTGCAATCACCCTTCTTGCTTGTAAATGTCCAAAATCTATAAGTTTAGTCTGTTTGTATGTTTGTGAAAAATCCGCCAGAAATTTTCCAAGCACACAGAGTTTGGCACTGAAAGGAATTTTTGATTTAAAAACCCCTGATAAACATTTAACAACATCCTTCCAAAAATCCTGGATCTTTGGACATTTCCATAGACCGTGGATAAGAGTACCCTTTTCATTAACACATTTAATACAAATGTCTGGAATATTTACTGACATGTGATGTAACTTGACAGGAGTTATACACATTCTTGTCAACCATTTATATTGAAGTAATTTCAGTCTTGTACTTACTGTCTGTTTCTGTGCCTTTAAACAAGCATCGTTCCAGGCTGCTTCATCAACATCCTCTTGTATGTCGTTTCTCCAGGCATGAAGTTTGTCTAGGGTTGACTCCTTGGCATTTAACATCAGTACCTTGTAATATTTAGAGATCTGGCCTTTTTTTCCCCAAATTTTCTAGGGTTATCTTCTCTATTTCTGTTAAAGGTGGAATACACATATTTTGCCCAGATTTTGACATTATGAAGTTTTTTAATTGTAAATGTTTAAAGAAATGTTTTTTGGGCGTTTGATATTTTTCACATAATTGATCAAAAGTTACCAAAGTTCCATTCACATAAAGATCCCCTATTTTCTGAATACCCTTCATACTCCATAACTTAAATCCTCTGTCCTTTCTGCTTGGTATAAACTTCTCGTTTCTCCATATAGGAGTAAATTGAGATAAGTGAGGTAAATCCCTTAAGTGTTCATGTGCAACATACCAAACTGTTACTGCATTTCTTAAAAAGGGATTTTTTGTATGTTTTTTCAATGATTTAATACCTGAGGAATATAGATAAATATGTTTAGGTAACTCTGGAATGGAACCTTGCTCAATGTCTACCCAAGCTGGAGCTGTTTTTGGGTAAAAATAATGTGATGTTGAAGTTAACTGGGCAGCTATGTAATACCATTTAAGATTTGGAACTTGGAGTCCCCCTCTTTCATACGGTAGATAAAGCAATCTAAGCGGGAGTCTAGCTTTTTTATCATTCCAGATGAATTGAGAAAATAACTTACTAATTCTGTCATAAAAGGTGTCTGGTAGTGGCAATGGGAGTGTTTGGAATAAATATAAAAAATTAGGCCAACACACAGTTTGTCCAACTGTCCATATCTCATCACTGTCACGTTACTTTGTACTGACGACGATGTAAACAAAATACCTAAAATTATGGCATTCCTTTATTTTATGAAAAAAACACAACACTGCTTGCCATTGTTGTTTTTAAAGGTCAAACTAGCCTGTTCTAACCAGCAGTATGCACAAAGTATCTCCAAGGTTCAATAAACTCGACTTTCTCCTTCAGTCTTGGGTTATATATGATGTTCTGTGTCATGTAGGTCTTATTATCTTTTCTCAGAATGTATCGTGGGCAGCTTGCTCCCAGTATAATGAGCAAAACAAAAGACTTGACTTCTGGTGTACATTACACATCAAATGACAGTGGACAGGACACAGCCATTATTAAGAACAGAGTCAATTAGGGAAAAATTCAAACCTTCAGCTTGCATTTAAATAAAATGAGAAAGAAAGTGTGTTGAGGGAGTCTTGACCAAAGTCCAGGGTGACCCTTTTCCCAGCTCCACATCATTAGCTTGTTGTTTCTCCTTCAGTTATGAGCCACACTAGGTACCATGGCCTAACCCTGGTGGCACAGATGGTCTAATTGCTCTTTAAATCATCCAAAGAAGACAAACTGTGCCTATGTTTATGTATGTGTGTGTCTGTAGTGTGAGGGTCGCAGGATGTTGCATTTCTGCATGACTGTGGCAGAGCTGGTTATTTCTGAGAGCAGAGTTAGCAGCTAGCAGTCTGTGTGAGCATGTGTGTGGATGTATGAGTGTGTGTGCATGACAAGTTCAAAGCATAGGGAGAGGTCAAAACAGAGACAGATGTGAGAACAGGCTCTCTGACAAGAACCCCCATCACAACCCTCTGATGTCCGTGCTGCCTTTGCTGTGGGAGTCAGGTCACTTCACAGTGTGGCGGTGTGTTCATGTACCCAAAGGTGTGTGTGTCTGTCTGTCATCCAGATGCTATGGATAGTTCAGGGGCCCTAGTTCGGTGTGGCAGACCGAGAAAATAGTGACAGTGGAACAGCAGGAGATTTGCTTACATGCATACATCCACGTGTGGGTTTGATTGCATGCCTGGGTGTGTGCCTGTGAACATGAGACAGAGGATGTTTGGTGGAGAATAAAAGGTCCAAAACATCTGTGACAATAGTGTCTTATGGCCCTTTTCCACTAGCACGCCTTGGCCCTACTCTACTCGGCCCTACTCCATTTGCAGCGTGTTTCCACTAGCCTGGTACCTCCTAAAACAAGCTAGTTTTAGTACCTACTCCACTCTGGTTCCAAGCGAGCTGGGTCCACACTAAAAGATGACATCACCGACTGCCGGCTACTGATTGGTCAGACAATGTTGTCAAGGATGAGTCATGAGCATGCCGACCTAGCATGCTAGTGGTGGCTACCATTTGCTTACCCTCATCCGTCTTTTCTTTGTAGCTGGATTGCTCTCGTCCTCGGCTTCATTCTGTTGTATAGCTTCCAAAACTCTCCTGTGCTTCCAAGGGGTATTTCTTCTTGCCACCTGCAGCCTTCTTCTGCTTTCCTTTTTTACTCGGTTTGTGACAAAAAGCCACAGATTGTTGTGTTGTGCTCAAAATGACGACACCGCAGTGCCACTCAGCTGTTTACAGCAACACTGCACCCCGTTGGGCTGGCGACTGGGGCTAATGCAGCACAAGGAGAGTAGAGTAGAGCTGGGTCGAGTCAAGTAGAGTAGAGCAGGGCTAATGGAAAAGGGCCATTAGTGTACTATCTCTATGTCTGAACTAGACTATTACAGCAACACTTTGATCACAAGATGTTTTGTTGTCCACTGCAGGACATCATTTTTTGTATTTATGAGATCAACATGAGGTCCCTCCCCATTTAGCTAAAGACAGTCATATCAAGTAACTTAGATGTATTGGAGCATGTCCTTTAAAGTAAGAAAAGCTCTGGCTGGCTTATACTGAATGTAAATTCTTAACACTACTTGTTTCTTCACTTAGAGAAGCAGAATACACCAATGATCTATTAAGTCATCTATTTGAAATCTTTATTCATTCTTTATGT
This sequence comes from Scarus forsteni, assembly GCA_036419115.1. Classification (NCBI taxonomy): domain Eukaryota; kingdom Metazoa; phylum Chordata; class Actinopteri; order Labriformes; family Labridae; genus Scarus; species Scarus forsteni. The sequence continues at coordinate 8,942,772 of JAZDUH010000386.1, read as the reverse complement.
TTCTTGAACATCCAAGGCGGTCGTGGTTACAAGCACATTAATACAAAAAAATTGTGTCACACACAAAATAATATTGGAAATCAAGCACTGATAGAAAATATTCATTTACCATCGATATATCATGACACTTTGTGCTGCAATACCATATCCATACCTGCTGCTTAACAGAGGGTTTTTTCTTGCCGCAATGATGGAGGGATTCATGATTGGCTATATGGATTCATGTTGGGTGTATATTTGTATATATATGTATATGTGTATTTTTATATGTATATATGTATCTATGCATATATGTGTATCCATAAAATGAAGAGCTTTATGCTCTATTGTAAAGTGTCTGAGATAACACTTGTTATGAATTGGTGCTATACAAATAAAGATTGATTGATTGATTGATTGATATCAGTATTTATAGTTCAATATGATATTTTATTATTCAGTAATTTACTCATTGACTTTTTTGTTTTTTATTTTATCTCTGCCTACAGCCTCTAGTTGTTGACAAATCAACCATTTGACCCGTCCACCTAAAAGATTGGTTGGTACTTTGTCTCTGAGATGGTGTTAACAAAAGTTGCAGGGACAATAATTTATATGGATGAAACTGATTCTATATCAGATATTTCAGGCACACTGTCAAGGACCAAGCAATAAAGCAAATGACAATATGTATTTAACAAGAAGCCTCTGCTTTAATGTAATTTCAGAAGTAATTGTTATTATATTTCTTATGACAATGACAATAAATAAATAACTGAATTCAAGAGTAATGGACAAAACGTACAGTTTCAATCTTTATTTGTATAGCACCAATTAATAACAATTGTTATCTCAAGACACTTTACAATAGAGCATAAAGCTCTTCATTTTATGGATACACATATATGCATCGATACGTATATACATATATAAAAATACACATATACATATATATACAAATATATCCATCCAACACCAATATGAATCCATATAGCCAATCATGAATCCCTCCATCATGGCTCAAGAAAAAACCTTCTGTTAAGCAGCAGGAAATCTTGAATGTGGATCCCAGTCTCATGATGAACAGCAAATCCACACCATGCTGTGTTGGTGTGAGGGTGAAGGAAGGGAGGTAAGAGGAGACAAGTGGACTAAAGTAAGAACTAAAGTTAGTGACAGTTCCATGAATCATAGACCTGTCGTCTGATTTATTAGAGGTTAGCCTATTGAGATTTTACATCTGGTTTTCAGGAGGGTCCTCATGTCTGAATGGTTGTGGTGATCATTTTATAGAAGTATAATTGATGATATTCTTACTGAAAATAAGAATTTATGGTAGTGACGAACTCATGGATGCTCAGACCACAAGGTCATCCCTACCATATTTGTCTCTGTTAAATGTGTTAAAGGCCTCTTGAGATGTGACATCCCATTTTCAGAGGGACCTCATGCCTATGTGGTGATAAAGATGTTTTTTTTACCATGGATAGAGAGACCATGCTAATATCTACATTAACAGCTATAATGATTATGAACTGGAATGGGGCTCAAGAAACAGCCAAATATGAACTATTTCAAGTATCTGTATTAATTAATTAATAAATATACTGTATTGTCACCAATGTATTGTTTAATATTAACTTTTTGACCTTGGTGAAGTATGAGATAAGTAGATTTTTAGAAAATGGAGAGCAAGCAGCACAGTCACAGAGCAGAAAACAACAATACTGAAAATTCTAAGGGGAGCTGTTTGGAAGCATTTTGGGTTCTCTGTTGATGACAAAGTACAAAACAAAGACTAGTAACTATCAAATTAATGCAGAGCTGGTGCCTTACTATTCAATGACAACAAATTTGCAGGCTGAACTGATGGCTTGTCACCGAAGTGAGCAAGTGGGGGAGGCACCACAGTCCAGAGGTGCTTGTCAAGTGCTCAGTCCCTTGTGACTGTTTTGTTGTGGCACTGCTGTGGTAATCTGATAAAAGTAAAATGATCTACTGGAAATGCTCAGTGTCTGTTGGCTGATACTGATGGACACTTTACATTGCAACCCTAACTATCAGTGAGAGAATATGTTGTCAGTGGGTTTTTACCTACCTATTGACGCACTAATAGCGATAAGCTAACATCAAAAAGAAAACAGTCTAACATAGTTATACAATCTATGTAATAATCTATCCGTTCCATAGCCAATTAATGAAAATATTTTGAGAACACCCCTAACTTCAAACAGTGTTTTTGGACATCAGGAAAACAACATACCAGTGTGTGCAGAATAATCTGTCGGTGCTATCAGTTCTCTTTTTCACTAAAACAGGTGCTGCTGAGGCACAGATGGGCCTCTGCTAAAGTCTGCCTGCCCCATCGTGCGGAGAGGCTTCAGTCCACAATGCTTGTGGCTTAGCTTAAGATCCTTACTGAGGCTCATTTTCAACATTTCATTTCCTTTTCTCCCCTTCTCAGTTTATGGCTCCATACACTGTGCTTTCTTTCAAATGAAGGCATAAAAATTCCCTAAAATAATATTAGTGCTGCCTCCAGTAGGGTGCTAGAGCTGTAAGGTGGACTCATTTTTAAATGTCTACCTTCTTGTCTTGGCACTACATGTGGTTTGTCATTTTTTCCCCATAACTTTAAATAGTTGTAACTCTGAATAAAATAGAATTAAAGGTTTCAGAAATATATGTCTAAAGGCCACCATTGTGAGGTATTAGATGAGGATAAACTTCCTTATCATTCAGGCATGAAGCTCTGTGGAAATGAACATCCTAGCACTCTGAGACAAACCATAAAGGACGACAAATAAGTCTGCTGGTGTGATTGTGCCAGATGGATAAAACATTGTTCAGGACAAAAAGAGCAGAAACGATGCTTAAGCTCTGCTAAGTTAAACTATTAATATTTCATACATTTGTAGGCTTAATAAAGCTGTGTTTCTTTCTTTTATAGGTGTTGGGCTTGTGTTGGTGCAGTTTGGGAAACAGCATTATCCCTTTAACTACCAACTCAACTGTTTGGCAGAGGTCATCAATAAATTAAGGGATATATTTTTTTCTGTTTTAAAACAAACCAAATCAAATCATTGATTGATTCTGTTAACACCTCAGGGAACAGAGAAAACTAAAAACAAACCAAAAAACAGATATTTTCTTGGTGTGGGATTTAAAGGTTTAAAAAGCTGACAGTTAACTGTGATGACATAAAAATGCACAAATATTTGGGATAAAAATCAATTAGAAAATGCAGAAATGTTTGTAAATAAAGTAACAATAAAAATTACTTAACATAGATGAAACTATACTGAGCTTGACAAAGGCACAAAAATGTCTTTGATAAATTTTAGACTATATATAAATCACATTATCAGTAAATGATTAAGTAAAGTATTTAAAACAATAATGATGGTAATAATAGCTTTTGGCTTTTAGCTTTTTAAACCTTAAAATCCTACGCAAAGACAACGTCTGTTCTTTTGGTTTGTTTGCAGTTTTTTCTGTATCCTACGAAATAGACAGAAACAAACGACATGTTGTGTTTTTTTAAGACATTTACTAGTAAGGACCACACCATCAACAGGATGAATTTGACAATTATTTATTGCGTACAGTGGATAACAAACAACATAGTGGGTACGTGAAGCGTATGACAGTTTGGGGAAACTTCACGGGAATACGTCGTAGCTCCCGGGCACAACGAACCCCCTCTTTAAGGCCCTGAGGGAGGAAGAAAGAAGTTTTAGATAAGGGGAGGGAGGGAGGGGTGCGTTGAGTGTGCGAAACAAGAGGGAAGTGAACGGTTAGAATTTATAGGAACACGGGAAGAGGTGTGGTTGAGGTGTGGTCCCCTCCTGAAACTCTGCTTTAAGCTTCACTTCACTAGTAAGGGCCACACCATCAACAGGATGAATTTGACAATTATTTATTGCGTACAGTGGATAACAAACAACATAGTGGGTACGTGAAGCGTATGACGGTTTGGGGAAACTTCACGGGGAATTCGTCGTAGCTCCCGGGCACAACGAACCCCCAAAAAGCTCCCAGTTTAAAAAGATACTGAGATGACGAGAGCGACCGAATTGGATAGATTAATTTGTAACAAGCGCGCAGTCTGAGCTCAATTTAAGTATTCTTGAGGTGCTTACACACTGGACGCTACTTGTTGCACCTCGCAGGAACTCCCCATGCAAGTCAACTTAAAACTGCGATGAGGCGGGGCTAACCCTCCTGCGATGCGTTTGCTGCGTACAAGACGATCCCTTCACACGTAGTGTGATGTCAAAGTTAAAAGAAAAGTTGATCTTTTCAGGCGATGTCGTGTTTGGCTGTGTGTTAACAGCCAATTAGCAGTAAAAGCATGTGTGACGGTACCCGTGACGGTACCCGTGACGAACAGTTTTTTATTTGGACTACAGAGGAACAATTTGTGTCCGTGTGGGAACATTAGTCGGTGAGAACAGTTCCGCATAACAGACCGCAGAAAACTCAGAAGATGCTGCTGCAGGGCATCAGCTGCAGTGTTCTGTGTTTGGTAATTGAGTGAAAAGGATACAGTTGGAAAAGTTACCTTATACATCCTATAATATGATATATGATACGAACGCGGTGATACTTGAGTGTACGTGATGTCAGAGCAACAGCCGACGGCAACGGTGACCACGATGAGGTATTTATGGATACGCAACCTCAGTTCAGTGGGCGATGCGATTTTGATTGCAGAGTAGCTTGCGGTGTGAACGCAACATTACTTGTCATTAAAGGCGGCTGAGTGGGATAATAGCCTGATGTAGCATAAAGTAAACCTGAACCGAATGACAATTTTAACAGAGTTCTAGAGGCTAATGTTGTTATGAAAACAACATGAATGGCTGAGAGGCAGCCAAGGGCTTGCAGTGAAAATTGATTAACCTTGTTAACTGACTAGTAGAATACAGTAAAATATTTGTACACAATCGAGATTGATTGATTTGGATAAATGTCCGTGAAGTGCCAAAATGGAGGAATTTTTTCTGCTAAGACGATAGCACTTTTGAAAACCGGTGTGACAATCTGACAAATTTGATTTGGTTTTCTAAACCGAGATGCTGATTGTTTTAGAACCCCCAAAAATGCTGAAAAGACAGTATGAGTTTTAGAAATGAAAAAACCTGTGCATGTGTTTATCATTCATGGGGAAGGTGAAACTTATCTGATCAACGAGGACTTCGGCATGACTTGAACTGGTGTCGAAATCTAACGGGGGCTGAATAGTTGATAAAAGTGGCTGGAAAAGGTGCTGGCATCCCGGTGCCAGGTGCTCGTACTTGCATTACCCTGTGTGATGTATGGTGGATGACAAAGGCGCTGGCATCCCAGTGCCAGGTGCCTCGACTGATATCACCTTTGATGGCCGATAACGCTCTGGTTCCTGAAGCCTCCACTGGTTGATCCATTATATTTGTTGATGTAGCCAGCACTGGCACTGACGCTCTGGTGCCAGGTGCTCACTTGTATAACCCTGTATGGATGATGATGGTGGCTGGCAAAGGCGCTGGCATCCCGGTGCCAGATGCCCCAACTGGAATGACCTTTGATGGCCGATGATGACGTTCTGGTTCCTGGATCTTCCGACGGTTGATCCTTTATATTTGTTGATGTAGCCAGCACTGGCACCAACCACCCGGTGCCAAGTGCTCATACTTGCATTACCCTTTGTGGGTGATGATGGTGGATGGAAAAGGCACTGGCATCCCGGCGCCAGGTGCCCCAACTGATATGACCTTTGATGGCCGATGATGACGTTCTAGTTCCTGGAGCCTCTGCTGGTTGATCCTTTATGTTGTTTGTTGTAGCCAGCACTGGCACTGACGCTCTGGTGCCGGGTACACATACTTGTATTATCCTGTGTTGTTGATGAAAGAGGCTGGCAAAGGTACTGACATCTCGGTGCCAGGATATGAACCAAGGTAAAACAAAGGAAGCGGTATGATTAACTATTAAGACAGATGCCGGCTTCCTTGTGCCCCACTGGATAGCGGACAATGAATGTTGATTGTATACAGCACGGCACTAACATGCCAAAGATTTGATACGAAGTGTAACGAGTGAAACAAAACAATTGGATATGCTGTTTGATGTGCGATGATAACGTCCCAGTGCCTGGAGCCCCTGCTAGGTGGCCCTCGATAATGTTGTTTGTAGTTGGCGCGTGCACTGACATCTCGGTGAAGAGGTATAATTGAATAATATGTGAAGCGACATGATTTACTTAACAACTAGAAAGCACTCGGAGAGCGCCACAGTCCTCAGCCATATTGTCATTTTGACCATAAATATTACTCCTACCTTTATTTCAACAAAATATTTAGATTCCTTGACCATGAAAACATACCATAAGCAACTGTATTAAGAATGATATCTATTTTTGTTCAGTAGTAATTCACAAAAATCCCATTTTGTGCCATGGCGGCCAGAGGCTGATCCGGATCGAGACCAAATCGAATCAATTCTTACTTTTCCCATGCTGAACATTTCCTGAAAATTTAATCCAAATGCATCCATTTCTTTTTGAGTTATTTTGTTCACGGACGGACGGACGGACGGACGGACGAACTCTCCGAAAACATGACCTCATTGGCGGAGGTAAATATACGCCGAGGTGAGGTACGAAACAATATTATGCACGATAATTTGACGTGATTTGATGAGCCTCAATAGTATTGAATACAGAATATTGGAATCAATAAACTTTAGTGTTAAATGGAGCCATGTGATACGACGAAACGATGTAATATGCAAGGTTGCATAAGATGCAATGCCATTTAATGCCTCGATAATGTTGTTTGAAGTTGGCACGTGCACTGACATCTCGGTGCCAGGATATGGCATATGCAGGATATGCAAGGTTGCATAAGATATAATGCCATTTAATACAAGCATTTATGCACCCCGATTTGACGTGATTTGATGAGTTACATTACGATAAAACAGAGCAATCTGAATTGATGTAATTTAGTGTTACACAGAAACTGTGATACGATGAAATAATGTTGTAAGTACAATTGCATAAGGCCATAAAATAAAAGAAATGATGCACCTTGATTTAACAGGTGCATTCTGACTTAAAAATGCAAACTTTTTTTTTTTTTTTGTATTCGAGTCGATCCGCATTCAGATGGAGACGCTGAAGAACGCTGCAGTAAACATGTCAGTTTAATAAATGGTGGTGTAGGTTTGCAAAGAGGCAGCACTGTCACAATACACGTATAAAGAAGAAAATGTTCACGAACAACAATGGCGAGTGGATGCACGAGGACGCTGGAGATTCTTTTATGGACAACAGTTCAGCTCTGACAACAAATCTGGACAGTTTTGTCTGGAGAACGAACCGAGCACGAAGGTATTGTTCCTGTTAAGCGCACGCAACCTTCATGTGAAAGAGTACTGCACATTCGGTAACAACGCGTTTCAACCTGAAGCGCTCTGATTCAGGTTTACACGAAGCTGCAGGGAGGAGCGTTTTGAAAACTCTCCACACTGGAGCCTGTTTTCAAAAGATTCCAAATTTTGTTTCGGACAAACCACAAGAGTTTCCATGTTAAACACAAGGCCAAAACGCAATGAAAACTTTTCAGACTGACTGTGTTCAAACCCTGTGTAAATGGCCCCTTAGTGTTATATAGCAACGTGTGATAAGGAGAACAATGTAAGGATGTATAATAGGGCTGTCACAAATGACTATTTTGATAGTCGACCAGTCAACGACTACTTTTGCGATTAGTCGACTAGTCACTTCATGCATGAACTGCAGCGTACTGCACCAGCATGCAGCTGGTGGCCCAAATCGCTTATTATGAGCAGACCTGGCAACTTTGGTGCCTGCGTAGTTGTGCATGCGCCACATGCATGAGTGTGTTTCGGGGTGTGTTGGTTCGATTCCCGCAGGCGTGATAACCAGAAAACAGGACAGATAGGCAGACAAGACAGCAGAGGTACAGCGGCAGTTCCGTGAGAAAACACACCTAAAAACCAAAACGACTAGTCGACTATTAAATTAGTAGTCGACTATTTTGATAGTCGACTTAGTCACGACTAGTCGAATAATCGTGGCAGCCCTAATGTATAATATAGTAAGTCATTACTGAAAAGATATGATGCCAATCAATGTAAAACAGAACCATGCGGTATGATGAAACCAAGAGTACGGTTGAAAGATGCCGTTTCATTTAATAAGGATAAAAGAGACAAATCGATTTAAATAATTTGATGATTAATGATAAATATAAGTGGGGCAATATGGTTTGATTGAATAATGTTTAATTTTATACGGAATGATGTATTACGATGAAACAATGGAGACGCTGACTGATACGAAACAATGCCATTTTTGAGGAAGCATATAATGCAACATGGTTTGAATTTATTGATGAGGCACGATAACAAAATGTAGAGCGGTAAGATTTGATTCAACATGATCTAGCATTATGTAGAACATCGTGAACAATGAAACAATGTAACATGCTGATTAGTATTGATTAATAATCAATATATGATTTTATGTTATGCGAGAACGAAGCAGCACTTTATGGTATGATGATACAATACGATACGATATGAGTTGATTAGATGCGATGCCAGTTTATATGAGATGTAAGATATGACATCATGTTACATTGAAACAGAGATGCAGTATAGTTGAATGATATCGGATTAGATCTGATGATGTATGATACGATATATAGAGAGCAATATGATTAGATTAGACATGATTAGATACAACAATTAAGCAGACTTTGGAAGGCTGTCATTGGTTGTCTATCGCTTCTGTCCAGAGTTGTGTGGAGGCTTGAATTGTGCTTAAGAAGCTTGATGTTTATTATTATTATATTTTATATTTATTTAGTTTCACCTTTATGAGTCGTTTTATTGATGTAGTAGTATTTGCTTATTTACTCATCATACATGTTTGTATTTAAATAATTGTTTACAGCTTTTCATATTTAGTTTCTTAGACAACTTACTTTACCTTTAATGGGGATCGTTGACGCGCTGTTGATGCGTGATGACGTCATCCGGAAGCGGGTTATTGACGGGGCTAAGGCTAACGAAAGAAAAGTTTGTTTTTGTTCTAAGCAGTTCAAGAAAACAACGTTTCTGTTGGTCGTGAGATTGGGGGACAGCCTAAGAGCTAGTGAAAGATGGGAGTGATGATCGGTGTGTTGACACGCCGGCGGGGCTCTCCGGAGCCGGAGCGTGTCCGGTGAATGAACTCGTGGCTGGTGGCAATGGGGGAGGAGGAGGTGGGGGGAATCCCGATAACTACAATGGGCTGATTGGACTTCATCAAAACTGGTTCTGTGGCTTCGGAACTTCATGGACATACGAGGAATAGTCGGATGGATTTGGTTTGATGAGGAGAGCCTGAATGAAGACCATGAAGGAAACTTGCTGTGCTGGACTCACTTTTTGATGGCGGCTTTTGTTTCGGAGTCACTCAGTCTGGTCGGCTCAGTTGGTGGACGGCGTGGATTCGGCTCGGCTCAGATGATGGACGGCGTGGATTCGGCTCGGCTCAGATGGTGGACGGCGTGGATTAGGCTCGGCTCAGATGATGGATGGCGTGGATTCGGCTCGGATGGTGGACGGCGTGGTTTCGTCTCGGCTCAGATGATGGACGGCGTGGATTCGGCTCTGAAGCGGCGAGGCGCATTTCGGCTGAAGAGTGCCTCAAGGCTGGTTGAACATCGGGTGTGGGTCTGCTCGGTAGGTGCGTGATGTCGATTCACGAGTTGTTGATGAGTATGATGGAGAAATGCCTTGAAATAGACATCTGAAGTTTTTAAGCGTCTTTTCCGGCGCCGTGCCGTGCGTTCGTTGAGTGTGCGAAACAAGAGGGAAGTGAACGGTTAGAATTTATAGGAACACGGGAAGAGGCGTGGTTGAGGTGTGGTCCCCTCCTGAAACTCTGCTTTAAGCTTCACTTAAAAATATTCCTGAATGTACTGAGTTCTGCCAAGCAGTTGAGCTGGGAATGAAAGGGTTAAATAACACATGGTAATAAAAAACCCAAAACCAGTGAAGTTGGCACATTGAGTAAATCGTAAATAAAAACAGAATACAGTGATTTGCAAATCCTTTTCAACCTATGTTCAATTAAATACACAGCAAAGACAAGATATTTAATGTTTTAACTGGTAAACTTTATTTTTTGCAAATATTAGCTCATTTAGAATTTGATGCCTGTAAGATGTTTCAAAAAAGCTGGCACAAGTGGCAAAAAAAGACAGAAAGTTGAGGAATGCTCATCAAACACTTATTTGGAACATCCCACAGGTGAACAGGCTAATTGGGACCAGGTGGGTGCCATGATTGGGTATAAAAGCAGCTTCCCTGAAATGATCAGTCATTCACAAACAAGGATGGGGCGAGGGTCACCACTTTGTGAACAAATGTGTGAGCAAATTGTCCAACAGTTTAAGAACAACATTTCTCAACCAGCTATTGCAAAGAATTTAGGGATTTCATCATCTACGGTCCGTAATATCATCAAAAGGTTCAGAGAATCTGGAGAAATTACTGCACGTAAGCGGCAAGGCCCAAAACCAACACTGAATACCCGTGACCTTCGATCCCTCAGGCGGTACTGCATCAAAAACCGGCATCACTGTGTAAAGGATATCACCACATGGGCTCAGGAACACTTCAGAAAACCACTGTCAGTAACTACAGTTCGTCTACATCTGTAAGTGCAAGTTAAAACTCTACTATGCAAAGCCAAAGCCATTTATCAACAACACCCAGAAACACCGCCGGCTTCACTGGGCCCGAGCTCATCTAAGATGGACTGATGCAAAGTGGAAAAGTGTTCTGTGATCTGACCAGTCCACATTTTTGTTTTTGGAAACTGTGGTCGTCGTGTCCTCCAGACCAAAGAGGAAAAGAACCATCCGGACTGTTATAGGCGCAAAGTTCAAAAGCCAGCATCTGTGATGGTATGGTGGTGTATTAGTGCCCAAGGCATGGGTAACTTACACATCTGTGACGGCACCATTAATGCTGAAAGGTACATACAGGTTTTGGAGCAACATATGTTGCCATCCAAGCAACGTCTTTTTCATGGACGCCCCTGCTTATTTCAGCAAGACAATGCCAAGCCACATTCTGCACGTGTTACAACAGCGTGGCTTCGTAGTAAAAGAGTGCGGGTACTAGATTGGCCTGCCTGTAGTCCAGACCTGTCCCCCATTGAAAATGTGGGGCACATTATGAAGCGTAAAATACAACAACGGAGACCCCGGACTGTTGAACAACTTAAGCTGTACATCAAGCAAAAATGGGAAAGAATTCCACCTGAAAAGCTTCAAAAATTGGTCTCCTCAGTTCCCAAACGTTTACTGAGTGTTGTTAAAAGGAAAGGCGATGTAACACAGTGGTAAAAATGCCCCTGTGCCAACTTTTTTGACATGTGTTGCTGCCATTAAATTCTAAGTTGATTTGCAAAAGAAAATAAAGCTTCTCAGTCCGAACATTAAATATCTTGTCTTTGCTGTGTATTCAATTGAATATTGAATATTACACAACGTGCCAACTTCACTGGTTTTGGGTTTTGTATTAAAGAAGACTGATAAGCATGATAACAGGTGTGATCAAAATGTGTAACACCCCGGGTGCATGCATATCAATTTATCATCATGAAAAATACTTCACAGATAAAAAACAATCACAGAAAAGACAAGAGTAAAAATTACAGTGAAAGTAATTTTAAGCAGGAGGTCTGTTGTGTCTTATGTCATTCATGCATTTATTTAATTTTGTCACCTCTGGCTTAACTCTCTCATTCTCCATGTCTGCTGCACTGGTGATAGCTCATTCAGGGCATTCACGTCTTTGAGTTCTGAACCAGTTTTTGCCACCGCCTTGTTTGGCAATCACTCTGCTGTCATATTTTTAATCTGGTCTCCTCTCTCCCACAGTCAACCTGTTGTTGAGATGTGATCTTAGCAGCCCTCCTCCATTCCAGGCACCTCCAGTCCATCCCATACATGTCTCGGTCCAGCCCTTCAAAATTCTACTTCATCCTTCCCTGTATACCTCATTATTACCACCGTAAGCAGTATCTTATCTTTCTGTGGGCCACACCAGCCCTTTAAACACATTAGGTGATCTCAGTGGAGTCTAATTGCCAAAGATATACTCATCTTAAAAGGCATTGCACGCACTTGCACACACACACACACACACACACACACACACACACACACACACCTACACACACACTCATATTGACCATCTCCACTTCTTAAGCCGTCCCTGTGTGACTTGGTTTAGTCTTGTCTTGCTGTTTTTAATATGTACACAGTTTGTCTTGTCTCTTTCACAGTATAATGGTTGTTTCTGTCATATCTGCCACCCTGTCAAATGTCTTGTATTGCACTGCAGCATTCAAAATAATAATAATAATAATAAAAAAGGCATTGCATTTATTCTTCTTTATCAAAACTTGTGAAATAAAAGATAAATAAAAGATCTCTCTCAAATTTAAAGGGACTGTGAGGAGAATCTATTACCGGCGACATGAAGACTCTGTCGTAAGGCTGCTTTCCAGTAACCTCGAAACTGGGAGTGACATCATCTCCGACTTATCGGCGTTCCAGTTGAAGTCGGAAAAAAACATGCTGATCTACCAGGCTATTGTTAGCTGTTGTTAGCACGCCCTGCGTTGTTGTTCACAAATATCACATGAAGAAAGTGATTATCACTATGGCAGCATTTTTGTAAATATGAGTATAACAATACGATGTATACAGCTGATCTAGAGTGACACACCCCAGTCAGAAGTGCAAATAAATTGATTATTACAGGAGCTAAATAACTGTTCACACTGGGGGCATCCATCTTCCATTGTCAACTCGGGGGTGGCGAGGTTTCATCGAGTTCCCAGTAGGAAATTCAGACTTCAGGGGACGTTCCAGTTGCAGTTTCCTACTCAGAACTCGGAAATTCCTACTTCTGACTACAACTGGAATGCACCAAAAGACGACCCAAGCCAAAGTGTGTGTTTGTTGTGATGCTAATGAATGCAACTCGGACCTTCCTCAGAACTCTGCATTGCTTTGCAAATTCTTTTTTCAACAACTTACAGGATGCAAAGCCACGAGGTAATGTATCTCTTTCTAGTTACGTAGTGGTAGTTTTTGATGTGTGACAAAAAGCAATTTTTGGAAAACTTAGTATTGTAGTTTTGTAGCCGGCTATATATCTCTACTTACAGCCCGGTGCTCTAAGACATGTCTGAATAATTTAAATTTGCTCTAGTTTTAATTGTCTTGTTCTCGTAGTTGAGTAACCAGGCCAGTCCAGTCCTGTTCGACCCAACCGTGAAGCTAAGGAATAGCATTTATAGATAACCTATTTTGATGCTATAAAACTCATCTTAAAGTGTGTATTTCCATCAGGCATATATCTAAAAGTTAGACTTTTTTGTAATTATTTAGAAACTCCTCATAGCACCTTTAAGATTCTTTTAATAGACATATATTTGATGAACAAGGATGAGAATAAGATATTTGTTTGCCATGGTCACTTTGATAATTCCTCTAAACATTTAGTAATTTTCTAACCTCCCTGTATGTACAGTTTTCATAGTGTACAGTGTTGAGTGTACTTGACCTTAATGACAAATTGCTTAGGCTCATTTTAACTCGTCCTGAACAACACCCGCTTCAGCACAGCTCACCAAAACCCTTGCCTGCAGATGATTTCTAGCGTGTGTTGATTATATCACGTAAGCGTGTGAGGTGGCATCATAACCCATTTTACTGTTTCAAGCAGCGTGATGTTTATTATTAATGAGACCAGTTGATTATGATTTTCTTTCTTGATTGTGTGCTTGTTATTGTAGAACAAATACTAAATGTGTTACACAGCGCGTATCATCTCCACTGTTCTTTGGTACAGCGTGTGCATTCACCCATTTACCACGCTCATTAGAACATTTCAGATTCTCTTTGTGTCTTATCTTGTCAGTCAAAGAAAACACATAACTATGCTGTTTATATAAATTATTTTTACATAATACTTTAGAGCAAGTCCATTTCAAACCACATTCATATCATGTAACACAGTTATTTCTTCACTGATGAAATTACACGGTATTTAGACACAATGAGGCCCACATCTGTTTTTTATTCAGTTCAGTCATTTATAACACTATAGCATTATATTTGGCAGGAGTTGTTGGATAGTATCGCTGTCTTGCTAATATAGAAGACAAGCTAAAATACTGCCTTTTTGGAATATGAGGCTTTTGATTTAAAAGAATGGAACCCAAGAAATTTAATTTCAAACTCAGTGGAGAAATCACCCATCAATGCTTTAAAGCAATTCAAAATGGCTTCCTTTCTTTCTTGATAGATGCTTTAGCAAAAATTAGTTATCTTAAAACATTAAAGAAAGTATTCAGTGTCACACTATTAAGTGATTTGAAGGTTTGCTTAGTTCAGAAGGTACTGACACAACATAATATATTTATAATTTGAGTGTTGTTGCTTTAAGATGATTAACACAAACTTCACACTCTAGACATCAATATAAAGCACAAACAAAACAAATTAATATGAAATGTTCTGTTACATATAGGCATACAATTGTGTCCTTTAAAGTATAGCATCCACATTATTTAAAAAAAGTTAGCCATTATAGTTTCAGCTTTTTAGAATTTGCTGCAACCAGTTAAAAGTAAAAAAAGTAAAAGCGTCATTCAGTTTCTGCAGATTTGTCAGCTGAAAATCGATGTTTCAAATCTGACTTTCCACCACATCCCAACAATGCTGTATTGCACTGAAATCTGGTGGTAGTGCATCATGCTGCTAGAAGTACCTGTCAGGAGATGGGAACATTGCGGCCATCAAAAGAATGGACATGGTCAGGATCAATTCTCCAGTAAGTTGTGGCATATAAAAATACAAAATTATGCCAAGGAAATCTCCCCTAACCTATTAAAGTAGCCTGAACAGTTGTCACAATGTTGTTTACGCCAAATTCTGACTCTGAATGTCACAGCACAAATCAAGACCCATCAGAACAGATAACAGTTTTTTTTTTTTTTTTATCTCTGAAGGTGTGAGTGGGTTTAACACAGCCCAGTGTAATCTTCACCAACCAAATAAACGCCTCTCTGTTCCTTTAAATGCACTGCGGGCGAGGCGCAGTGACAATTTCAACCTCTCCTCCATTGACTCCAGCCCCAGTAGGCTGGCTGCTCCCTCCCTTCTTCCTTCTCCAACCAGCAGTCCAATCACAGGAGGAAGAAGAGAAAGGAGATGCCTTCAGATAAAACTACATTTTCTCATGAATGATTTTGCATATCTTTAATGTGACTGAGTAAATTGTGGCCAAAAACTGTACAAACGGTAGGCATATAATCACATTTAAGGACAAAGCTGTGCAGTCAGCTGATCTCAAGGCCAGGCTGGAGCTGGCGAGCTTTCATTGCACTTTCTGCACAGTTTTTTGGCATGAAAATGTCACTAAACCTGAATCTGTCAACACTTCCCCCTGTAGCGCTGCCACACCCATCTTAGTGCAGCCTGTCTACCAGATTGCCAAATTGGCTGCACACGACGCTGCACCAGACGAAATTACCACTGCACAGTGCACCAGGATACGCCATCCTGCCATGTTATTAAGAAACAGTGCTCTGCATGGGTTCTAATTTTGTAGACCAGGCACAGACGCGGCGCACCTGCCCTGCGTCTGCGCCTTGCCGAGAGGGTGTGTCCAGCGCACTTTGCAAGTTTCCTGCAGTGCCAAGAGAGGCGCACTGCAGGTGCAGAGAGGCACATCTACGCCTCTGTTCCTGCCCTAAGCGCAAGTGCCAGAGAGGGAGTAGAAAAGGCGTGAGTAGGTTTAACGCAGCCGAGTATTGTCTTCACCAATCAAACGGACGCCTCTCCTTGCCTTTAAATGAGCTGCGGGCAAGGCGCAGCGTCTGATTGATCTGAATGATCCCCGCCATCGGGGCCACGCATTGGAGGCCATGAAGCACGTCACTGTGTGGGCCAGCTCCCGGGACAGATGTAATCTGTTCCTTTGTCATTTATAGAAGTAAAAAGTTAAAGGGAAACTCTGTTTTTTTGACACCTGGACCTTATTTTTAGGTTTGTGCATGCTCATATACTCACTCAGACAAACATCATGCAGCTCGGAGTCCTTCAGAAGTTATTTAGATCCTCGAGCCAGCTGTTCGTCTCGATTTTGCAGAGATCGCAGAGATTTGCAGAGCGCGGGACATAATCTCTGCAAAATCGCTCATTTCGACTATATTTTTTCATCCATCGCCAGTGTTATCATAAAGTCAGCTCGTCTACCGTCTTCAGGTGGGTCAGCTGACCTGGTAAACAAACTTTTGATGACGTCATAGCCGCTCGACACAAAGGTACAGCTACTTGTAGCCGGCATTGCTGAGCAACATGGCAGAATATTTATCTGTTGCCGAAGAGTCAGACTACGACGACCGGTTTGAGTCTGAGTACACGGACGAGGAGCTCCATGAAAGAAGAATGCGGAGGGAGAGAGACGAACAGCTGGCTCAAGAACAACAAACAGGAGCACGTCCACGACTCAATGCTAACTGGTGGTGCGCTTGTGGACAGTGTTCGCCTATAGCAACAGAAGAGGAGTGTGTTTGCTGCTCAGAGTGGGACTTGAAACCGGTTGACAAGCGTATGGATCTATCCAGGAATATATGTCTGACTACTCTGGAGGATTTCTCTGCAATGAAAAACCGGGCTGTGGTAGAGATGAGCGATTTTGCAGAGATTATGTCCCGCGCTGAAGCTCCATTGCCGTGGCCCCCGCTAAGTGCGGCTACATCGGTTGGATCTAAATAACTTCTGAAGGACTCCGAGCTGCACGATGTTTGTCTGAGTGAGTATATGAGCATGCACAAACCTAAAAATAAGGTCCAGGTGTCAAAAAACCGGAGTTTCCCTTTAAGACAGTTACACAGCAGCTGGCTTATCCATTCATCATGCTTATGATCCACCTGCACTCCTGGTTTGTCATCGCCAAAGAGCAGAGCCTTTGGTGATATAGTGTATACTCTCCCAGTGTCTCCTCCTCATCGTCCTTGCAATAATGTACTCCATCTTTTTAGATCATGTTAAAAATAAAGACTAAAACAGAGGAATATAGGAAATCTTTAGTGACATACATTTATATTATCTCTTTTTTCTTTGTCTTTTTTTTCCCTCTTTTCTTAGAATTCCAGCTGCTGTCAGGTTAAGTTTCCATTGTGACAAACAGCTTTAATCCGACATCAGATGTGACGGGACGATTGATATAGATACAAATGTATATGCTGGTTCGGACTGTTACATTAAATAGTGATTGCTGCTATTTTTTTTGCATTAAAATGTGTCTGACACATTCGGTGATGTGTCGAACGAAATTAACACTGCGCGGGGTGCGCCGGGTCTGCACACCCTGCGCTACGCCACGAAATTAGGGCCCCATATCTTAGTTGTAATAAGTAGTCAGAGAAGCACTGCCTCATACCCTCTCAAAGTACCCTTGGCCATTCTCCTTTGACTTTTAAAACAAAAAATGCTTTTTCACCCAGATGACTGCCAGTTACTGGACATTTTCTCTTTTTAAGACCTTTTTTTCGGAACCTTTTTGGATGGCCATGCATGAAAATCCAAGGAGATCAGCAGCTTTTGTAAAGCTCAGAACAGTCTGTTTGGCACCACGAAAAAAAAAAAAAGTATTTGATAATATGCCCAATAAAGAGAGTGTTTATTCTGTTTATTACAGTTTAGAGTTATTAGAGTTACAGGCAGTTATGGTTGACTTGTTGATGGTATTCTTAAATTTGTAACCACCATCTCTGGAAGTAAGACCATTACTGTGGCCCTCACTTTGACCTTTGCTGTCCAATCCTTGTCCCAAATGAGTATAGGGTTTAATGTGTGTTATTACATTGAACTGAATAATACAACTCAACTTTTACCAAACCCTTCATTATAGAACACAGAGCAGCATGTACATGACACACTTGCATCAGTCAGATTAACGAGGACAAATATCAAATCCAAACAGTTCCCACGTGAACAAACATTGACAGAATGCATTGTTTCAAAGAGAAAAGGCTCATACATAATTAATTACTGTAAATAAAGGCTGTGACTCCAATTATGTTTGCAAAAAATGATGAAAAACAAAATTAATATTGCCAACCTGTCACACGTTTCATCTTAGGAAATTTGGATAATAGATGAAATACATACATTAGCAACATAATGGAGCTTTTCTGTGCTTGTGTGTCTGTGTTTTTGTGTGTGCGCTTTGCTCTTGAGGGAGACAGATGGGACAGACCTCTACCACCCCACACTACTCTCTCCCTGCATGAGTTCTCACCACAGTCTGTGGATTGTCTGAGTGCCAGAGCATCACACACACACACACAACGACACACACACTGCAGCTCATGTGACAACAACCACTGTTTCATTAATCATCTGTGTGTGTAAATTAGGCATGAAAAAAGAGGATTTGGAGCGTAAAACCTTGGACATACTGTCCTTTGCTGTGTTCTGTGGTCATAAATTAAATGAAGGAGTGAAGTTAACAAGTGACTGTTCCTCTACTTTAATGATCAGCAAAGTGAAATGAAGTTTTAATGACTGTAGGACACATGTGTAGGGGGCTCACCTATGGTCTGGGCTTTTCTTGAGCTTCAAACTGATAATGATTGTTTTTTTATGTTCCTGACTAGTACAAGTTTGTATCAAATTACACCAATCATACACAATAACTTGGAAAATAGAATGGTATAACACAAGAAGGTGCATGTTTCTTTCTGAGAAGCAATTTAAAGCAGCATTGTGGAGCTTGTGGAACATTTAGCATGAATGCTATAATTTGTTAAAGAGGACAATCCAGCTCAGGAAAACCATGAGGTTTAATTCAAAGATGTATAAATTTTGTCCTTCTGTGGGCAGATGTTTACAGATGAGAGACAGAAAGTGGCCCCAGCAGCTCTCGATGCCACCGTCTTATTTTATGTTGTCTGTGGTGTCTTGGTATCCTGGTGAAGGGCACTGCCATCTATGAATCACTCCGAGTGCTTCTTATCGGTTTCCTTTCAAATTCTAATCCAACCAACTAAGAAAGGTTTTACAAGTCTATTTTGGCTTTGCCTGAACATAAAAAGAGACATTTTGCTCTTTAAATTCCAGTGCTAAACAAATGCTGCTGTTCCTGCTGAAATCTGGAGATGTAGAGACCTTCTGATTATGAAACGTAACAATCAGCATATTCAGCTTAGCCTTACGCCAGTGTTGCAGTTAAAGTTTTAGGCATATGTTAAAGGTGCTAGGAGGAGAATCTATTACCGGCGACATTAAGGGCTCTAATTTCGTAGACCAGGCGCAAGCGCAGGCGCACCTGCCTGCGCCGGCCTTCGCCGCGCGGACTGGGTGTGACCAGCGCACTTTGCAAGTTTCCTGCAGTGCCAAGAGAGGCGCACTCAAGGCGCAGAGGCGCAGAGGTTGCGTCACGCCCGTCTCTGCCTCCGCGCACATGTCAGAGTAGGAGGAGAATAGGCGTGAGTGGGATTTTCACAGCCAATCGCTGTCTTCACCAATCAAATGGCGCCTCTCCTGCGCCTTTAAATGCGCTGCGGCGAGGCGCAGCGTCTGATTGGTCTGAATGATCCCGCTGCTGGAGAGCGGTCAGAGCTGCTGTCATTCAGCATGAGAATGGACAGCGGGGCGCGTCACCGTGTGGGCCAGCTCCTGGGACAGATGTAATCTGTTCCTTTGTCATTAATAGGAGTAAAAAAAATAAGAGACAGTTTCACACCCGCTGGCTCATCCATTCATAATGCTTGTGATCCACCTGCATTCCTGGTTTGTCATCGCCAAATAGCAGAGCCTTTAGTGATATACTGTATACTCTCCTGGTGTCTCCCCCTCATCCTCCTTGCAATGATGTACTCCATCTTTTTAGATCGCATTAAAAATAAAGACTAAAATAGAGGGATAGGGGAAATCACAGGTAAATCCTGAGTGAAAGACATTTATTTTCTCTCCTTTTTCTTTGTCTTTTTTCTCCCTCTTTTCTTTGAATTTAATGAAATGAGAGAAGCCAGATATATACTCAGTATCAGATGTTAAGGCTGTTTATTGTTGACTTGTAAGATGTGCATCAAACTTCCAGCTGCCGTCAGGTTAAGTTTCCATGATGACAAAACGGCTTTAATCCGACATCAGATGTGACGGGACAATTAATATAGATATAAATGTATATGCTGGTTCAGACGGGGACATTAAATAGTGATTGCTGTGATTGTTCATTGCATTAAAATGTGCCTGACACTCTGGAAACCTGCCTCTGAGGCGTGCGCACATGTGCGCTTGTCACATTATTACAGCTGCGGAGTGTGCGCTCCGCCCTGCGACGAGGTTAGACCAGGTTGGAGCTGGCGTGCTTTCAGCGCACTTTCTGCACTGTTTTTGGCACGAAATTGTCACTGCGCCATTCGAATCTGTCGGCACCTCCCCCAGGTGCGCCTTCACCTCCCCCCTGGTGCGCCGTCACACCCATCTCTGCGCAGACGGTCTACCAAATTGTCAAATTGGCAGCGCACGGCGGTGCACCGCACGAAATTAACACTGCGTGGGGTGCGCCAGGCTTGCGCCCCCTGCGCTGCGCCACGAAATTAGAGCCCTAAGACTCTGATACCCATGAGCACGCGCGGCGACTGTCGTAATGCTGTGTTCCAGTAACCTCGGAAATGGGAGTGACATCCTTTCTGACTTATCGGCGTTCCAGTTGAAGTCGGAAAAAAACATGCCGATCTACCAGGCTATTGTTAGCTGTTGTTAGCACGCCCTGCGTTGTTGTTCACAAATATCACATGAAGAATGTGATTATCACTATGGCAGTATTTTTGTAAATATAAGTCTAACAATACTATGTATACAGCTGATCTAGAGCGACACACCCCAGTCAGAAGTGCAAATAAATTGATTATTACAGGAGCTAAATAACTGTTCACACTGGGGGCATCCATCTTCCATTGTCAACTCGGGGGTGGCGAGGTTTCATCGAGTTCCCAGTAGGAAATTCAGACTTCAGGGAATGTTCCAGTTGCAGTTTCCTACTCGGAACCCGGAAATTCCTACTTCTGACTACAACTGGAACGCATCAAAGACGTGACCTAAGCCAAAGCGTGTGTTTGTTGTGATGCTAATGAATGCAGCTCGGACCTTCCTCAGAACTCTGCATTGCTTTACAACTTCAACAACTTACAGGATGCAAAGCCACGAGGTAATGTATCTCTTTCTAGTTACGTAGCGGTAGTTTTTGATGTGTGACAACAAGCAATTTTTGGAAAATTTTTTGCCGGCTATATATCTCTACTTACAGCCTGGTGCCCTAAGATGTGTCTGAATAATATAAATTTGCTCTAGTTTTAATTGTCTTGTTCCTGAAGTTGAGTATCCAGGCCAGTCCAGCCCTGTCTGACACGACCGCGAAGCTAAGGAATAGCATTTATAGATAACCTATTTTGATGCTATAAAACTCATCTTAAAGTGTGTATTTCCATCAGGGATATATCTAAAAGTGAGACTTTTTTGTAATTACTTAGAAGCTCCCACAATCTCTTTAAAGGGATATTATGCGACTTTTTGGCCTGTAGGTGTCGCGCTAGAGCGTCTGAGCGAAAATCAAAACAAAGGGGCTGTTCAGTGAATAATGAGAGGCTGTTAGCCACACCTCCTCCACTCCACTGCCTCCTCCCCTCAAATGTCCCTCACAACGTCAACAAGAAGAAGAAACGTGACTGGCTAAAGGATGATGCTGTTCATGAACATGTTTAACAGAGAGGTAAGTTTACAGAGCACGTCCTGATAAATCCTCTGACTGTTGTGTCTCTGATAAAAGGTTATCTTTTTGTCACGAGCGACATTTGTCCTCTTTGTTGTTGATTCACAACTTTGCCTGAACAGCTACAGCTAGTTAGCCCACACTTCAGTAAGCTATCACCCTGGTGGTGATGCAGAGCAGAGAGCAGACAGAGCTGCAGTCTTTACCGAGATCTGCCTAAATTAACGCCGAGGCTGAAGGCTGTAGAGGCCGCCGAGCGACGGTACACACAGACGGACGAGCTAACTAGCTGCTAAGAGCTAATAGCTGCCAATCGCTAATAGCCGCTAAGAGCTAATAACTGCTATCAGTGTTGTTTTCTCTGTGATAGACTGTAAAGATTAGTCTCAGTAATGTTTGTTTAGAGTAAATACGCTTGTTTGTGACCCACTGAGTCAGCAGATCTACGTCCACCTCCTTTTTGGCTCTAATGCTAAAGTCAGCTGAGAAAGTAAATAACAGCATGTCTGAGGTCTGTAATGATGTAAAGTTAGAGATCTCTACAGTCTTGAATCTTCATTATTAATCCGCCTGCTCTCTTATCTTTCCTGGCACACGACAGGCCCTCAGAGAGCGGCTGTGACCAGCGGATGAAGCCAGGAAGGGGGGGCCAGAGCAGACCCTCAGTACAGACAGGTAATCAGTGTGTTATGGGGACATCACACTTCATACTGTATGTAAATATGTATGTATATAGTGAGTATGATAAAACTGTAGCTATAGATCTAAATTAAAGTATTTCATATTTATAGGCTGGAATATATAATGTTCCATAAAAATAACATCATGTAACAAAAAGTGACGTTTTTCTGTTACCTATGAAATTACAGCAGAAAGATGTCAACCTTTTCTACACCACATTTTTTTTTACTATGCAATCTCTACTTCCCTCCCTAAAAAGTAAAATTTGCCCCTGAAATGAATATAAAAAGAGTAAATATTTGTTGTTACCAAGCTGTATTTACTTCATGTATATATAACTGCTCAGTCCAAATAACACATTTACACAAAGGAGCTACTCAATCACATGAACCTGAGTTAATGTAGTAATTTTTTTTATTTCATATCCATAAATATACTTCACCAAACCATCAGACAGCATGTGTTGTGTTCATGTTTTTCAGGTGCTGCTACATAAGCTGACTGAAGCAGCTGCTCTGAACCCACAGCCCGGCCTGGAGTCTGATGCAGCAGCAGAGAATTAAGAACAGAGGGCTACTCAGTAAAATAATGTTTTTAGGAATTACAAAACAAGTGCTAAGAAGTTTTTCACAGTTTGACTACTGGCTAAAATTACCTTTTACTTCATTCCACAGTGTTTTATTAGAGAATGTATTTTTATTGTCTGTCTATGAAACATCTGAGAAAGTTATCATCATACAGGCTTTGTATGTTTTTTTTTTTTTAATAAATATAATTTGAGGAAATATACTGATTTTTTATTGCTGACCAATGATTTCCATGTTTTGTTTAGCCACTTGCTCCTTTTTCATTATGAAACTATTTTGCCTCTTGTGTCTCTCCACACCTTGTGTTTTTAGTACAAGGATGTTTTTGCTCACAAAGAGTGGAAACTTGTACACTTTGTCAAGAAAAGTAAGTTAAACCTGTATTAATGCACATATATACTTTAATACTTTTGGCTTCAACTTTCTTATTCTAGTACACATGTTTGAAGTACAGAAAGTACAATTTTAAGCATGCTGGCATTTTGAAACACTAGAAAGTAGATCTACAGATATGTATTGTGTGTCATAAAGCCATGGCAGTAAGGCACTTTGTGTGCAGGATATTAATAACAAATAATAACTAATATGAAAAGTCAGAATCATTTGGAAAAAGCTAACTGAAGTGGTCCATCAAAATAAGCTTGAGAAAAATACTGAACTGATAACTGAGTGTTTGTCTCTGGACTAAAGGCATAACAATGGGAAATCCAGCCAAATACAGCTATCTGCAGTTTACCCAAATTATAAATAAACCACAGTATTTCCAAGTGATTTTTGGATGTCTCATAAAATACACAATTCATTGAAATGTAATTTTCACTTATTTTTATTTTGATAATCAGTCCTGAGACAGCATGCAACTAAACATGACTGAAAGATAGCAAAAGGTGATGCTGAACAGCACTGGTAATGCAAACAAACATTTTGTGTGAGAAATGTATGAAGTGATTAAACACGTGCTTCACAGATGGCTGAATGACCTCTGTCAGTGTAACAAAGAGCACTGTGGTGTTTTAGGAGTCACTGTCAGCACAGCATGTAGCCGTCTCTTCTGGCCTGCCTCTTCACAGTCGCTGAACTTCCAGGTAAAACTGAGTAGTCGTGTCTAATAAAGAGGACAGAGGGCTTGGACATCAGCTCTTCCACTGTTGTAATTCTGGCAGTGTTGGACCTGTGAACATGGACAGAAAATGTTATTCTTTTGGTGTAATACTACCTGCAAGAAAGTGATTGCAGTATAATTAGACATATACAAAAAAAACATGCCAAGACCTAATGCTAAGTTCAACACATCAGGATAAAATTCTTCATCTGTGCAGCAGGACTGAGTGGTGGGTGCCAGTGGTTGAAGCTTTCTCATTATATGATAATTATTTTTAAAAAGTAAGATATTTAGATATTATAGTAGATGGCTGATTCACTGATGTATTTTAGTAAATAAGGTCATCACAGAGACATAACACAGCTTCTGTACCAATATACCACAGAGAAAATCATTCTTACTTCAGACTGTGTCTGTAGTGGTAAAGTTACTTTATAAATCACCTCAACACTACGTTCATATGCAAGTTCATTAGATAACAGCCCCCAGCTGTGCTGCTTCTGTAGCCTGCTACCTTTATTTGACGGACATCTAAACTTTAAACAGTGTCCCAGTGAGACAAATGACCTAAAATGATCTGGATTCAGTCAGTATAGAACAGCGGAAAGGGGGAACGTGTGTTTATGTTCATTTATGTTAGCGTTAGCCGCGTTAGCCGCGTTAGCCTGCTGCTCCTTCGTTTAGCTGCAGGCTAACGTTAGCACATTAGCTTTCACGTCGGCCTAAAAGACTCGGAGAAATGACAAAGGTAAAAAGGGAACAACATTAACTACACAACACAAAGCCTAGTCTGTTATTATCCATGCCTCTGTCTGTGACACGTCACAAACACGTTCACGTTATGCAGAAACATCTAAAGACACTTACCTGTCCAGACGCAGGTCCAGCTCCGGCCTGTTTTAGCCTCCTCCTCACGCAGGACTCTCCGCTGTGATAAACTCTGCTCAGTCTTTATTGTCTTTGAGTTATTTCATGTCTGTTTGATATTTTCAGTTGTATTTATTTGTGCCCCTGTGTAACAGAGGCTTATTGCCGATCAGTCTGATAAACAAGGAGGCTTCGCGTGCCATGGCGCCGCCTCTCCTCTGTCATTGGTCAGCTCCTCTGGTGTTTTATACCCACAGATAGGGGGCGCTAGAGGGAAGGTTTACGCCCCAATCCGGACCGGATAATGTTTACATAGAGCTGATATCAACACAGGCAGAGGGGGGAGGGCTTAGCTTTCACTGTGTGGAGCATGGACTCGGAGAGACATTATGATGCCGTCTACTGTGAATCTGATAGGAAAATGTGTGAAATATCACTTATCATACCTTTAAGATCAGTATGAATATGACTGATCTACATACCACTAAGAAATGTTGGAGGGCTTGATAAGAAATTGTCTGGTGTATCATCATCAGCTTGAATTTTATCACGTTTCAACATTTTCCCGTGAAAGTGTATTGGCACTAATGAAAGTTCTCCATTGAATATTTAAAAGTAGATGAAGAAATAGGCAAAACAACAAGATAACTCTCCTTGCAATCCCTTTGAGTTGTCATTATGATTAAAGGTTGAATAACATTTTCAAATGCCTAAAGAGATCCAGGACAAAATATTTTGCTTAATCTTCATTCACCAAGAACTGTTTGCAAAATTAAATCAATAAACAATTCCCATGAAAAGACTCTTGCAGCTTGAATAGGATAGGCACTTATAAGCTTTCAGCTTCAGCCTATGCCTTTGATCAACTTCAGAAATGCCAATGTTGGCATATGTTGTATATCCTAAGTTTCTCATGTTCTGTTTCATTTGAAGATGATCAATAAACTAAATTAAGAAAAACTAAGAATGATATTATAATTAGAATGGTTAAGCCAGAAAGGATGGGCTCAGGACAAATATGAATATATAACAGAGAGGTTATAAACCTTCTTGGAAATGCTGTTAAGTAGATGTAGAGCAGTTGTCAGGCTTGGGATTCATTGGATGCTCGTCAGGGTTAAATGTTGATCTAAAACAGAGACAGTGTGCAAGATAAATTATGCATTTTGAATGCCTGACTAACACTTTGTTATTGTTCATAGGACAATAATCAAAATGTATTATTTCCAAGTTTCAGTCATTAGAACTCTATTCTGAGCTCATCGCTGTATTATCTTCATCATGCACAGTGGTGATAACATTACTTTAAAAAGTGATCTGATTCGTTGCTGTTATGCACTGATAAACTTACTGTATTAAAAATGTACTAGAATCATTTTGTGTTACTAAATAATAAAATCCTTCCCCAACAACAGGGCAGAGACACGGACTACAAAACGACAGTGAGCCACAGCTGTTTAGATTTTAGTGGTGATCCAGATAACCACCATTCGTAAATGATTGTTTATGCTCAAGAACTATCTAACTAATAAGATATCAACATGATTCTGAGTGCTAGGTGTGAGTTTTCATGGTCATGAATCATATAATGATGGTGACTTTATCATGGACTTTTGCTTATAGATGTAACATGTCTCGTTTTTACTCTCTGTCCTTCTAGTACAATCATGTGTTAATTTAACTTGTGTGTGCACAGATACGAGAAAGTTTTTTTTTGTTTGTTTGTTTTTTGTCCATTTTGGAGCTCTGGACAAAACAGACACAACCAAAGCAAAGCAGCCCCTCAAAAATAGGACCATTCAACATTTATATTCATTAGTGAAACTGAAAATATGATAAACTAATAAGAATAAGAATAATGGCAATTAATGTCCCCTTTAATGTTCGATATAAAGACTTTTAAATTCTGGGTACATAATGTTCTTGATTGCATCACCTAATCCAGTGCTGCTGTTATGTAACAAATCACTTTTTGACATCAGTTATCTTGTTATGTGCCAAGTAAACTCAAGTATAATTATCTTACCTTGATGCTAGATAAACTTAAAGGATAAGTTTGATTTCTACAGCTTTCACATTGTTTATAGAATGAAGTAGAACAATATACTCACCCGGAAGGCTTTCCTGATCCAAACAGTGCTTCGGGAGATGTTTAGATCCAGAATCGAGCGGCGGACATCTGTATAATGGTAGCACATAGGGCATACAGCGCCGCTCCTAAAACTGCATTAATCGTCCAAAAACTCATTAGTTTCACCAATATTTGATCATGGTCCGCTCGGGCTACTCCTCCACGACAGTCTGTGTCGCCCCAGACATGTTTTTGTGACTGTGCTGACCTCTGAACTGAAGAAGAAGAAGGTTTGCCTCCGCGCATGCGCAGTACTCTCTGGAGCGCTGCCTCCGCTTCCTCCTTTCGATGAGCTCCTCATCTGTAAACTCTGGCTCGAAACTGTAAGGACACCCATCATATTCAAAGTTCTCGTCCACAACATCTTCATCCCATAGATATTCATCCATTTTGCACAGAACTGGAAGAAGAAAGTCGTTGTGTAGCCAGCTGTCTTCCCCTGAAACAATGAGCCGTACTGCGCATGAGGCAAATGTTCTTCTTCAGTTCAGAGGTCAGCACAGTCACAAAAACATGTCTGGAGCGACACAGACTGTCGTGGAGGAGTAGCGCGAGTGGACCATAATGAAATATTGGTGAAACTAATGAGTTTTTGGACAATTAATGCAGTTTTAGGAGCGGCGCTGTACATGCCCCATGTGCTACCATTATACGGATGTCCGCCGCTCGATTTTGGATCTAAATATCTCCTGCACCACTGTTTGGATCAGGAAAGCCTTCTGGTTGAGTATATTGTTCTACTTCATTCTATAAACAATGTGAAAGCTGTAGAAACCAAACTTATCCTTTAATAAATCCAGAAACAGTGTAAACACTCAAAAATTATTTTTGAAAATACTGAAATATCAAGGTTTAAAGAAATTTAAAGTGAACTAAACTTTATCTTAGGACAATTCTTTTCCTTTGTTTGTTTTTTTTTTAACACCAACTGAACTCGTGGTGATATGATCACCTGGGCAGCAAAGTGCCCGGTTGAGTATGAAACAAATAGACACCAGCTTAGGTGTTGACACATGACTTCCTCAGTAAATGTCACTAGGTTATCAGCAGCTCACTTAAAGGTAAGTCTTCTCTAATCTCAAAAAAAGGAGAGACGATGATAGAGCGTAAGATCTTAAAAGATTGGCTGCACTGAAAACAACCCCAGTTATTGTGATGTTACCTTAAGTAGTAGAACAGAGGAGCGCCCTGAAGAAAATGGGACCTATTTCCAGCTGAGTAAAAAAATGTCTCGGCGGTAAGGGACTCCCAAAGGGAGAGGCTGTAGCAGACAGAAAGGGTGCAAATGGAATGTGAATGAACGGTCGCTTAAAAAGGAAGACAACTGAATTTCTGACAAGATTCAATAAACTTTGGTCCATTTTTTTGACAACCACTGATGGACCCAATGATTTAACTCCTTTAAAAAAACACAAAATCAGATCGATATCAGAAAATACTTCAGAGACTCCTCCATGCTCAGGGCAGCTCTCAGTTCTTCAGACCTCTTTGGACACATTAGCTGAGAGGCTGTCCCTGTGCATATAAGGCATCCCCCTGTATTCCATGTGCAGATAGCAAAGCTGACCACATTGATGCAAGAGTATGCAAATAATCTCAGAGTGTCCTTGTCAAAGAACATTCCCATGATGCTGGGGTTTACCTACTTGAATTGTTGTCTGCATGCTGGTGCTGCAGAGTTGTTGAAGTTTTCATATGCTAACCATTTGTAATGCTATACAGCTTTGAAAATGCAACACCACCATTATGGTGTCGGTGCATGCCATATTACAAGGCATTTATTTATTTCATTTTTTTATCCTGTCACTTCAGGTACAGTGATGGAGAAATCTCTCTGAGAAAGTCTCAGTGTTGCACTGTAAAAAAAACAATAATATAACAGTATTTTACTGTTTATTTTACAGTTTTTTTCTGTATTTTCAAAATGCCAATTAATTAAAAAAAATAAACTGTGATTTTACATGTCAAATGTAGTATAACAAGAAATTACTGAAACTGTGAAAAAACACAATATTTCTTTTCTTTTACAAAGAAACCCCATTAGAAATACAAATACTTATTGTTAAAATACCTTAACAAGTGTTTTGTAATTTTACAAATACTTTTCTGTTATTTAAGGGAATAAACTGTAAAATTCAACTTTACAACTCTAAAAAAGGGAAAATTCATTTAAAATTACATAGAAATTAATAGTAAAAATATTGTAATTTTACTAATAATTTCACAAAATTTCTTTTGTTATTTAAGGGAATAAACTATAAAATTCAACTTTACAACTCTTAAAAAAAACCTTTTTCTATAAAATGATGTCATTAAGAGGTGCTGGTTTGGTGGAGTGGTTAGCAACCAGATACCCCATGTACTTGCTCCTGCTGGTCCAGTTTCGAATCCCACCTGTGACCAGTTTGCAGAGTGTCTTCTCCTACTCTCTCTCCCCCTTTCACAAACCTATCCACTGTCTCTCTCCTGTCAAAGGCACAAAATGCCCAAAAAATACATTAAAAAAATAATAATGTCATTAAAACCAACTATTAGCAGCACATTCCTGTAAATTTAAGCATAATTCTTCGTATTACAATGTCGATTTACCATCTTTATGGGTAATTTAATTGTTTTTTAACATTAAATGTTTGTAATTAAACGCTAAAGAACCTTAAATTAAGGTAAAATCTTGTTAAAATTACAACTACAAACTGTATTTTAATTACAGAAAGAAACTGTATTTTTATGAAAAAGCAATTTTCTGTTTTTTCACGGTATTTTTTTGGCACCCCAGCTGCCGGAAAATTACTGTTTTTTCATGATTTTTTTTTCACAGTGTGGGGGATTGAAATTTGACATTCCTTTCGTGATCCACAGGGGACTTTGCAAGAGCTATAATTCAGTAGTAAATATGTAAGTTAAACTTGTCTAAATATATATATTTTGTATTTAAAATTCCATGGACAAAACTAAAATATAGAAATCATTTTATTTGGCATAAAGGATTCTTCCTTTTCTTTCGAAGTGCTTCAGTCAGGACAATGCACCACATACACCACGGTCCTGAATTCCTTTTGGCGATGCTATCCTCACCTTGGAAAGCCTTTTTTGTTGTACCTCAGCCAACCACAGACTGGAACATAATGACAGGACTCTGGGTTTTGGGAATAATTAACAAGAACGTAACACAACTGTTTGAAGTAAACATCAGAGCAAACACAGCATTACTCAAACTTGTGATTGTGTGGGTGTGTTTAACCACTTTGAAAATACTGTTTGCAGTTTAGCCTTTTAAGAAGCAACCATTTTAACAGCCATCTCCTGTCTGTTGACCTGACTGGTCAAATGTCCTGTTAATTAATGTGGTACTGCAAAAAAATTCAAAGCAAAAAGCTCCATAACTTGTATGCTCTGGAACCAATCAGGGGCAGAGGCACACAGAGTCTTTGTCAGCAGCCTCTTACTGATGTGTTTTTGTTCACTTACACTTTGTCCTGACCCAAGGCACTGCAGTCACGCACTGGCAGTCCACATCTTTAGAACTGAAGTGGATTCTATGTCCAGCCTTCAAGTGCTTTCTATTTATCTCAACGTCATGGTAAGTATTGAACTTCACTTTATGAAAGTACCTGGGATCTACTCTAAAACGTTTGTGCTCTCGATATTTTATCATTCAAGAAAATATTACCGAAAACATTTTAGGTAGAATCATGTTACATTTTTCTTCTACACAAGCAATTTAATGCTATCCAGCTATCATTCTCTGTACAGTTTATTCAAGGACAGCACGCTAACATGCAGCATCTCATTTAAAAAAAAAAAAATACTTGTGTCCAGATTGACTGGCCATGCATGTGAATCTCAGGGGCCACAGAGGATCTTGAGGGCCCTTTAAGTTTGGTGGCTGCCAAATTTGGTTCTCATGTATGGTCTTCAAAGTGTTGACAAATCAAGAGCACACTGTCATTAAAGGTTTATGCACAAGTATGTGTCGACCGTACAATAATAGCCAGAGGTGTATTTGTTTCAATCACTGAGCAGACAAGGCGCTTATTTGGGACCAGGCGTTAAATTTCTTTCCCTCAAAAATCTTCAAGGGAGCTAATTTTTGTTGTGCAGACTTCCTAATACATTTAACTTTTTCTTAAACTGATTGATGTTTGGACATTGTTTTGATTCATCACTCAGACCATTCCAAAGGTTTACACCGCACAAGCTTTCCCTGGTAGTTCTCACTTTTACAGTCTTAAAATAAAACAATCCCCTTAAAGGTGCAGTGTGTAGAATTTGGCATTTTCGTGACATCTAGCGTTCAAATTCTAGAATGAAGATAACCGTAGCTGAGATGTCACGTGGCTGGGCAACGGAACACTGTGAAGACCAAAAAGGATCCTGAACACAGCATCATTTACTAAAGTGACAAAGTTTGTAACCATTATTTTTATAGATTATAGGTCAGTTGTTAGCTGCCGATTGTAGGTTTTGTGAACTTGTAGTAACACAAACAAACATTAGCGCTAAGCTAATCAGATCAAGCCTGATGTGGATTTGGTGAAATAGGGTGAAGAAGAGAGAGAGAGAGAGTACAATGTGGCGGAAAGCTGGGCTGGACGAATGAGACTTTTGTAATATGATTAATGGAGTATTTATTTTCCACCGCTTATGGGCGTTATTTACAATACCAACACAATACGGGAGTTATGTAGGAGCTCAGTGGTTTACAGTCTGTGTTGATCCAATAGACAGTGCAATTAAAACATAATGAACACTGTTACAAAACGTAATAAAACTGCATATTGCAGCCTTACCTGTCCAGCAGAAAACAAGCAACTTCTGCGTCAGTCTTCAGACATAACTTTGTAAACAAGGCTCTCCACCTTGTAAAAGCAACCCCAATGTCTACCCTTGTTTTCTGACGTTTTCTGCCACGATTCCGCTTCATTACGTCATGCTTTCTTTTTTTCGAAAGAAGTTGATTGGAGTCTTGACTCTCTATTTCCAAAGCTTTAAAGGGCCCATATTATGCAAAAACCACTTTATTAAGTCTTTTGGTGAAATTTTGAGGTCTGTGGCTTTCCCCCCAGCCCAAAAAATGTGATATTTAGTGACAAATCCTGTGCTGCGTGGTGCTGGTGAATGTAAAATCCCGCCCCCTATTGAGGCATTCTTTCATTTGAGTTGTACCGACGTCACAGGGGAATTTTTTGACCAATCAGGAGCAGACACCCCCACCCCGTCCCCGCCCACTCCTCTGTACACTGCTGGTGAGATCGCTATGTGCAGAGCAGCCATGATGGATTTACCGGCAGTGAGACATCGGACTTCAGCTTGAGTTACTGCTGCAGTGTTGTGGGCTGTAACAAGCCACAAACTTCCTTACACAAGCTACCTGACTCTGAAGATTTAAAAACTAAGTGGCTGGAGTTCATATATGATGGAAAAGTGCCAGAAAAACAAAGAAAAAATGTGCATGTTTGTGCCAGTCACTTAACAGCTGACAGTTCCGCAAACTTTGGACAGTACACAAAGGGGCTCGCAAATAGACTGGTCCTTAACCCAGGATCAGTGCCAACCATCCGCCAGCAAACCTCGGACCCTGGAAATGTGAGTATTTCAAATGCTGTGTGCTGTTATTTTGCTAATTGCTACGAGCTGCTAACAGCAGAGGGAAGAGGAGCAGATGTAAGAGTTATTCCTCTGTGTTAGCTTCAGGAGGCTAAGCTTAGCTGCGGTTAGCCTGTTGTTTTAGCCTGTAATGTTACAATAAACGTGAGATGTACCGCTGTGTGAGTAGAAGCCTGCTACTCTCTCTGAGGCATTGTAATTAATAAATTATCTCAGAAGGTATCAAAACTCATTCCTTGTGTAAACTGAGGACATGGGAAACGACCAGTGAAGGCTGTGTCTCTCTGTGTTTTGCAGCGCAGCATGTAAATATTGATAACAGGTGAAAGTATATTTCTACGCTAACGTCGGCTCAAAACAGTGTATCTGTAGATGTGATAACTGGCTTTATTGGCCACAGCATCGTCATCACCAACAGGTTTAATCAGATTTAGATGTATGAATATTCTCACAGTAGTAGAGGAGTATAACAGCTGGAGGATAATTAGGGTCCTCGCCCAAGGGGAAGGACCTCTCTTGCTAGAGCAAGCCTATTGTTCCTGTAGCGTTTCTTTCTTCTTCTTATTATTACGCCCTGGGTCTTTAAACCCTAATTTGACCCCCTAAACATGCTCAAAAACTCACCAAAACCGGCACACACCTCCAGGATGCCAAAAAATTTTATAAAGTGAAAAATTCAACTGCGAACATGCCAAAATGTGCTCTCTAGCGCCACCTGGAAATACTAAAATGGACCTCACGGCCACTAGGAATGTGATAGAGAGATGAAACCAACATCAAAATGTTCGTCTCATCAAGACTCACAACTCTCGCGCTGACACCCCTGACCTATCTCAAACAGGAAGTTGGCAATTTGCCCTTCAAAGTAAAATTTCAGGTGAAAAATAGTTCCCACGGAAAAATTATCTTCTCCGACACCGTAAATGGTATCAGGTTGAAATGCGGAGAGATGAAAGAGGACACATTGATGAACAAAAGTTATGAAGGGATTTGTTGTTTCTCAAACGGTTTCCGAATGACGAGCCCTCAAAGTTTGTGAACCCCAGAGAAGCCCTCCCTGCCTCCCCTATCAAATGAATAGGAGCGGAAATCTCAGAATCAGACATCCTGTGACAGTTGGGCATGTACAGAGAAAACAATAACTCCTATGGATTTAAAAATGACATGGTTGGATTCCTAACAAAATTTCACACAAAAAGGTCATATTTTTAGAGAGATTAGGTCAAAATTGTGGCAACTATGAGGAGTTGTTTAAAAAAATTTCCACTTGGAGCGCAGCTCCTCAGAGTGATGGAATTCGAATCTGCCCTTGATGTTCACAGCTGATGATGTCACTCACTGATTGACAGGTTCACTGCAGCTGTTCTCTGACACAGAAAAACTAAAGCAGGGTCTATCTGTGATCAAACTGAACCCCAAAAATACCAAAATGAGAAAAGGTCCTTGCCCGAAGGGCAAGGACACTTCAAGACAGACAAATCACGCGCTGACATGACTGAAATACCTCAAACAGGAAGTCGGAAATATACCCTTCAAAATAAAAGCTCACTCGATAATCCCAGCTTCGCACAGTGATTTGACCCCCCAAACAAGCTCACAGCCAGACCAAAACATACACACATGCCAAATGATGTAAAAGAATTCATAAAAGGGTAGAAATAATCCCCAACATGCCAAAATGTGAAAAAAACAACAGATAAACATGTCCAACTGAGATCTGTATGTAAATGTCCTCTCGAACAGAGGACCGACTATGAGGAGTGATAAAAGAAACAGCACCAAGAGGTCCTTGCCCGAAGGGCAAGGACACTTCAAGACAGAAAAATCACGCGCTGACATTACTGACCTACCTTAAAATGAGAGCTGGCAATATGCCCTTCAAAATAAAAGCTCACTCCATAATCCCCACTTTGCACAATGATTTGACCCCCCAAACAAGCTGACAGCCAGACCAAAACATACACACATGCCAAATGATTTAAAAGAACTCATAAAATGATAAAAAATAACCCCAAACATTTCAAAATGTGCTCTCTAGCGCCCCCTATGGACAAAAACTACTAAAGTGGCTGTAACTTCCTCTAAGAATATAGTAGAGAGATGAAACTAACACAAAAACGTTCCTCTCATTGAGACCCACAAATCTTGCACTGACACGCTGACAGATCTCAAACAGGAAGTTGGCAATTTGCCCTTCAAAGTAAAATTTCAGGTGAAAAACAAGCTGGACAGGAAAATTATCTTCTCCTACACCCTAAATGGTATCAGCTTGAAATGTGGACAGATGACAGAGGACACATGCATGAACAAAAGTTATGAAGGGATTTGTTGTTTCTCAAACGCTTTCTGAATGGCAAGCTCTCTAGAGCCCCCTATGGGCAAACACCACTAAAACACTGTAACTTCCACTAGGAATGTAGTAGAGAGATGAAACCAACATCAAAATGTTCGTCTCATCAAGACCCACAAACCTCATGCTGACACCCCTGACCCCTGAACTGATAAAACCCTCAAAATGGAGGTCAATGGGGCATGAGGGACCTGCGAGACAGCGAGGACCCGTCCAATGCTGCTTGCAGCTTTAATTATTATTATTCCTTGTACAGCCCTCCTCTCCCCGATGCATCTGTGTTAGCTCTCGGGGGCTAAGCTTAGCTGCGGTTAGCCTGTTGTGTTAGCCTGTAATGCTACGAGAAACGAGCTTCGCTGTTTTGTAATACAGGCAATGTAATCGATAAATTATCTCAGAAGGTATCCAAACTCATTTCGTGTCTAAGCTGTGGATGAGGGAAACAATCAGGCTTTGTTCTTCTGTATGTTACAGCAGATCATGTAAATATTGATAACAACATAGAGTGTATATAACGTGTGACGCTAACGCTGCAGATGTCGTTATCTCCAAACTAATTTAATCAGATTTCTGTGAGTTTAAACACTCAGGAATGCCCACAGAATGCTGTCATACGAGCTGTGTGACTGGGGATAAGTTACAATTACTAACAGGTCAGTGATTTACGAAAAACGGAGGGAGGCAATTAAGATGTCTGATTTAATTATCCTCCCATTTTATTTACTAACAATATATAGGCATAGACATTTTATAATGCATCACATGATGTGACATTTGTAAGTAAAAACTCATTAACCCTTGAAAAGCTTGTATCTTATTTGAGACTAACTTTTGGTATGTGTCTGATCAAAATTATCAAAGAATATCACAAAAACCCCCAAATGAAGTCAGATAAATGATAAATATAAAAGTCCTCAGCTGAATTATCACTTGCCAGAAATACCTAATGTATCTATTGAGTAACAATAACTATTTGTAACATCTCATGTAATTTATTTAGATTTTAGTACAACGTGAAATAAACATTTTGTCTAAAAAAAAGGTAAAAATGCATGGCTCTAATTTGTGTTTTCATGCACTAACAGGTTAAATATTTTTCTTTCTTGTGTCTATGCTGGTCGACCTCAGGCAGCATCTTCTGATGGTGAACCGCTGGTTACAGTCAGCTTCTCAAAATCCAAGGAGGAAGGATGTACAGCAAAGCCAGTGAGAGCAGAGCCAGCTTTCCGTAAGTTAAACAATTCTTTATTAAAATCAACACATTTAAAAACATTGGCAAATAGGCATAGCATGGAAAGGAAAAGATAAAGGCACCTGGAATAAAAATGTTATCAAAATGGAATTGAGAATATATAATCAATAAGGATATTGTGACAATAAAAGACTATGTAAAAAAATGACAACCCTGCAGTGAGGTGTTTTGGTTCATTTCTTGTAAACATATATTTTTGTGTCTTGTATTTCAGATCATGCAGATGCACTGTTGGACCTTGTCTTTGGGAAGGTTTTCCAGGACCCTGCTCCACACCTGAAGGAGCTGCAGAAAATACCAGACCATATGCTCCTTTTCCAAATACCAGGAAGCGCTGAACCCCTCATACTGGTCTTCTGCATCAGGAAACTCTGCAGTACAACACAGGCAGCATCAGCTCACAAAGGCTCTGTAGGCCAGGCATCTGTAAGGGCTGGACATGATAAGATTATGTTAGAAATGAAAATTACTGTCATAGGTGTTTTTATCTATGTGTTCATATTTTTATCAACATGGCTATGGCTTGTGTTTAAAAATTCCTTTTCTTTTTTCATGCCTTTTTTACCTCCTTTATGTAAAAATGTCTATAGTACCAGCCGG
This sequence comes from Scarus forsteni, assembly GCA_036419115.1. Taxonomy (NCBI): domain Eukaryota; kingdom Metazoa; phylum Chordata; class Actinopteri; order Labriformes; family Labridae; genus Scarus; species Scarus forsteni. The sequence goes on along the minus strand of JAZDUH010000386.1, from coordinate 8,905,746 downwards.
TACATTTGGTGTTTTTATATGTCAAAATATCTTTCACAATAAAAAGTCTACATGAACTGTTTTGTGTGTTTTCAGTTTTCCATATGTTACATGTAATGTTAATAATTAAATAACAAGAAAGAAAAAAAATGAGATGGAGGAAACAGTTCTTTTAATCTTTACTATTTTTGTTCAACAGTCATGGAAGTGTTTATATCAAAATACTTATGCATTACTCCTCTTAGATGTAAAGGCTCATAGTCTGCTCTATAAATATAGAATGCATGTTGTAGTGAAAAACACACTCAGAGTCAGAGTCCAGGATGGTTGGACTGGGAGTTCCTGCAGTTTTCCTCTGACCTACTTAATTTAAACAGGTAAGTCAGTGACATAGTACAGGAAAGGTAATGTACTATATTGTTATTTAGCACTAATTTTTCACAATACCTTTGGTATCTCCATTCAACAAACATTTTCAGGCTGTAGGAATTTTCACATAATTGCCACAGGAGCACCTGTGTAGAAGAGTGAAAACAGGATGTTCAGGAGAATTTTTATATAAAGGAAATGTTCTGTTATTGTATAAGAATATAGACAGAGCTGTCATAAAATACAATAATGCAAGTGACGAGGTTTTTAAGACAGCTACTGTGTGGCATATAGAAAAGAAAATAACCTTTTAAAATAAGGTTCACAGAAAACTGTTGGCTGCTCACAGTTACAGGTAATAAACGTTCTCAGTTACTGTTACTGTCACTAAAGGCTATGGCTCTATTAAATGCTGTATTCTGATGGGTCAGTCACATTACTAATGTTATTTCTGTAAAACAGACTGTTGCTCTGATCGGCCCTGAAGAGCCCAGACATTATTTACACATCACAACAACAGAGAAGACCCCTCTCTCTGTCTTATTTCACTATCAGTAGCAACGGCCCCTTCAGTGTTACTTAGAAGTGAAAGTTAATTCACATCGGTGTTTTAGTTAATTCACGTCTCTGCAGTAACCCGCTCACTCTACTTTAGCTCTTACTAGACTCTATTTAACGCCAGTCTAAGCACTGCACATCTGCTAACAGACATGCTAACATCGACAACAACAGGGGGAGGGGGAGAGGAATGGCAGAACAACTTTGATTCATCAACATTATAGCATTGAAGAAACAAACTTTATATACAGACCACTGAGAAACCCGGTTTATCCTTGGTCCTCGACTCTCTCCTGGTTCCTCTTATTTTCGGGTTCTGACTCGGTTATAGCGTTCAGTGCTGCGGTCCTCATGTAGCAACACAGACGCTAACACAGAGCTCTATTGACACAGTCATGCGCATGCGCCGACTGCGCCGACACGGAAGTGCGGGGCGGTTTCAGCGGGGGCTTATTAACATATAGTTACGCCCACAAAATCCGAGTGTTGTTCAGAGAGGCTCCTAGAAGGCATCGAGACGATACGACTGGGCGTGTTTTATTGAGTTTTTTGACCAAAGCATGCTACTAAGGCTTCATGAAGAGATCAAAGATCAATATTACACTGCAGAAAAAGAGCATAATATGGGATCTTTAACTGTAAAATACCCACAGTTTTAATCCCTAGTGCAAAGTAACATCTGTCTATATATCCACCGCTGCCCTTTCTCCTTTTCTTCGCCTGCATTTCAGCTAGATTTCAGAACCGGCGGATTGGTTTGCGTTTCGTTCTTTTTGTCCCTAAAATCCACCCGTAGACAACATGGCGGATGATTGTGCTCCTATTTCAACAGACTTTACATACCAATAGAAACATTAGAACTTATATTCACTGTTTATGTTTGGCGAAATGCTGCCAAATTCTACACATTCTGCATACTGCACCTTTAAGTGATAATCTCCCTCTCTTTGCTTGAACATGCCCTGAATATTTCCAGGCAGGTGATTATTTCTTTTGCTTTAAACATAATTTGTGCTGTTTGATATTCTATTTGACGGAAACAAAACATTATTGAACAGAAGCTTAAGATTTAAGTAACACATTCCAATTAAAAGTGCTTATTAAAAACAAATAAACAAAAAGACTCTTCGAGATAAATTACCAAGTACTCCACTGAATGCAGAATCATTGTACATGTTCAATGCCCCATTCACTCTCATTTAAACATTCTTACACACACACACAAAAAGTCCTCGTCATGAAAACAAGAGCACAAGTACACACACACACACATATGTAACACATAAAATTAAATAAAATGACAGTGCAACAACCTCAAGATACTTAAAAATGAAACATTTGTTTATTTATCTCACTATGTCACTATTTTCCTGCCCTTTATAATAAGTCCCATTTTTTGTTTTGAGTTTCCAGATCCTTTTTATTATATTGCACACAATTACTTATGGATTTTGGCAGCATTAAAAGACCCTTTTTCAAAGATCTGTCTTTCCCCAAAGACAAAGAATTCACCAAGTGGCTTATTAGAGCAATTCATCAAATCAGCAGGCAGTGCTGATTAAATCAACTCGGTAATAAATGGAATGATCTAAAGCCTTCTGATGCCCAGAGTCCTCACAGCCCACCTGCCCGATTAGGAGGCAATTTATCCACTAGCTTTCCACACAACTGTACTTTAATTGGGGGAAAAATGTGAATGTCAGACTGTTTGCCTGTTGGCAGAAACAGCATGTGCTCAATGAAGAACTGCTGAGATTATTTTTGGCTCTATTATGAAAAAAAGTTACTTACAAAGCAACATCTCCAGTGCTGTACAAAAGGACTTAACCAAATATTACTGTGAAATACAGAGCCACATAATTGTTCATTTTCACTTCATTGACAGATCTACAAAACCCAAAACCAGTGAAGTTGGCATGTTGTGTAAATCATAAATAAAAACAGAATACAATGATTTGCAAATCCTTTTCAACTTATATTCAATTGAATACACTGCAAAGACAAGATACTTCATGTTCAAACTGAGAAACTTTATTTTCTCCGAGAAATAATCATCAACTTTGAATTTAATGACAGCGACACTTTGCAAAAAAGTTGTCACAGGGTCATCTTTACCACTGTGTTACATCGCCTTTCCTTTTAACAACACTCAGTAACTTACATTTGCACAACTTGCACTTACATTCTGAATTAGATGATTATTATCAGACAAGCCACAAAATACTCTTATATATTTATTCCATTGGTTCATGCTGTACAGCAAAAATCTCTTTTTTTTGTTGAAGCATGGGTTTAAAACCTGTTTATCATAATTGATAAACAGAGGATCATTAAATGTCCACATCAACTGGGAGCAACAGAGAGAAATTCACACCCATTCAGCCAGGAAAGATGTCGTTTTAATAGGTAGTTAATAGGTAGTTGGAAGCTGTAGCATTAGCATGGCGTGAATCTGAAATGGACACATTATTTGAAGGCATTCACCTTCAGCACAAAATCTTCTTGTCAGTCTAACAACTTAACTATAAGTCCAATGAAGGAAAAAGCAGTAGAGTTTGATTTTTGTCTGATCAGTGTTTGAAACTGTATGGGTTTGATAAATTACGATAAAGCCTGGTGGTGTAATGATTTAATTTGTTAAGGTTTCACTTGGAGATGTCAGCGCAAATTGTTGGCACTTGTCCCAATTACAGCAGCTGATAAACACAATGTTATCTTTATGATTTTTTTTTGTGATGACAGACATGCCTTCATGCAAAATTCATTTTAGATTTCAAATTCTGTGTAGCTGTTTATCTCTGAAGTTTAATGAAGACAGGTTATTTTGAACCCTCTGGGAGTCAACAGAAAGTGAAATAAGGAGTAAGAGCAAATTCAATATTTTCATCTTTCAATCATCATTTTGTGATCCTCACTTTAATTGGTAAAGGTCACTCATGTAAACATGCTCCATGTCCCCATCGCTTGTTTTTGATTATTTGGCATTGTTTACTGCATAATCAGGCTCTGCACTGACTGGATTATATGCTACCTCAAGTATAAATGTAGATGAGCTGCTCTGTAGGGAAATGCCCATGCTAATGAGCATAGTTGTCAGTTTTGGCATTTGTACATGTGTGAAATCGGCACATGTAAGCATGCTCTCTCGTTTTTATACTTATATAAATATATATGTTCTAGGAGAAGAAGAAGAAGAGAAAGTTGGCATTTGACAGCATCCAGCAAGCGTCAGATGGCTTGTGATGAATAGTCAATTAACTATAAACTTGTTCCAGAAATGACCAGTGAACAAGGGAGGGGAGGGAAAAAAAATGCATCCATTATCTAGCCGCTAATTATCTAGCCACTGCCATTTCCATCCTGGAGATAGCTATGTGATTAAAGGGTTTGGTCAATTTCATAGATAACAGAGATTAGAACTGGGAGGAAGGGAGAGAAAGAGACAAAATGAGTCAGAGGAGAGGTGTCTGCCTGAGGCTCAGCTATATCTCTTGAACCTTTAAAACAAATAACATTGTGTTAGATACTACTACAATCTCTGCCTTTTAATCTAAATGTTTTCAATTTTATATGTCTTGCAGCAAAGTTAAAGGTGGACGTTTACTTTAAAGGTATAATATCCGACATTTCACACATTTTCCTATCAGATTCACAGTAGACTGCATCATAATATCTCTCTCAGTCCATGCTCCACACAGTGAAAGTAAGCCTCCCTTCTGCCTGTGTTGATATCAGCTCTATGTAAACATCATCCGGACCGGATTGGGGCGTAAACCTTCCCTCTAGCGCCCCCTGGCGCCCCCTACCTCTGGATAAAAGCCCCAGGGGGGGCTGACCAATCACAGAGGAGGGGCGGCGCCATGGCACGCAAAGACTTGTTGTTGTTCAGACTGATCGGCAAACAGCCTCTGCTATACAGGGGCACAAATAAATACAACTGAAAATATCAAACAGACATGAAATAACTAAAGATAGAGAAGACTGAGGAGAGTTCATCACAATGGAGAGTCCTGCGTGAGGAGGAGGCTCAAACAGGCCGGAGCTGGACCTGCGTCTGGACAGGTAAGTGTCTTTATATGTTTCTGTGTAACGTGAACGTGTTCGTGACATGTCACAGACAGACGCATGAATAACAGAATAGGCTTTGTGTGTGTAGTTAATGCTGTTCCCTTTTTACCTTTGTCATTTGTCCGAGTCTTTTGGGCCGACGTGAAAGCTAATATGTAAGTAACGTTAGCCTGCGGCTAAACGAAGCAGCAGCATGCTAACGCAGCTAATGCTAACATAAACACACGCTCAGCCTGTCTGCTGTTCTGTACTGACTGAATCCAGATCATTTTAGGTCATTTATCTCACCGGGACACTGTTTAAAGTTTAGATGTCCATCACATAAAGGTAGCAGGCTACAGAAGCAGCACAGCTGGGGGCTGTTATCTAATGAACTTGCATATGAACGTAGTGTTGAGGTGATTTATAGAGTAACTTCACCACTGCAGACAGTCTGAAGTAAGAATGATTTTCTCTGTGGTATATTGGAACAGCAGCTGTGTTATGTCTCTGTGATTACCTTATTTACTAAAATACATCAGTGAATCTGCCATCTATACTATCTAAATATTTAATTTTTTTTAAAGAATAATATGAGAAAACCACTGGCTCCCACCACACTAAGTCATGCTGTACAAATGAGTTTTATCTTAATGTGTTGAAGTTAGAGTTAGGTATTGGCATGTTTTTTGAAAATGTCTAGTTATACTGCAATCATTTTGTTGCAGGTAGTATTACACCAAAAGAATAACATTTTCTGTCCATGTTCACAGGTCCAACACTGCCAGAATTACAACAGTGGAAGAGCTGATGTCCAAGCCCTCTGTCCTCTTTATTAAACACGACTACTCAGTTTTTACCTGAAGTTCAGCGTCTGTGAAGAGGAAGGCAGAAGAGACGGCTACATGCTGTGCTGACAGTGACTCCTAAACACCACAGTGCTTTTTGTTACACTGACAGAGTTCATTCAGCCATCTGTGAAGCACGTGTTTAATCACTTCATACATTTCTCACACAAAATGTTTGTTTGCATTACCAGTGCTGTTCAGAATCACCTTTTGCTTTCTTTCAGTCATGTTTAGTTGCACACTGTCTCAGGGCTGATTATCAAAATAAAAATAAGTGAAAATTACATTTCAGTGAATTATGTATTTTGTGAGACATCCAAAAATCACTTTGAAATACTGTGGTTTATATAACTTGGGTAAACTGCAGGTAGTTGTATTTGGCTGGCTTACCATTTGTTCTGCCTTTAGTCCAGAGTCAGACACTTATAAGTTCAGTATTTTTCTCAACATTATTTTGATAACCACTTCAGTTAGCTTTTTTCCAAATGAGTCTGACTTTTCATATTAGTTGATTATTTGTTATTAATATCCTGCACACAAAGTGCCTTACTGCCATGGCTTTATGACACAGAATAAATAAATATCTCTAGATCTACTTTCTAGTGTTTCAAAAAGCCTAAAATGTTACTTTCTGTACTTCAAACATGTGTACTAGAATAAGAAAATTGAAGCCAAAAGTAATCAAGTATATATGTGCATTAATACAGGTTTAACTTACTTTTCTTGACAAAGTGCATACGTTTCTGCTCTTGTACTAAAAACACAAGGTGTGGAGGACACAAGAGGCAAAATAGTTTCATAGTGAAAAAGGAGCAAGTGGCCAAACAAAACATGGAAATCATTGGTCAGCAATAAAAAAATCAGTATATTTCCTTCTCAAATTATATTTATTAAAAATAAAGATACAAAGCCTATGTGATGATAATAACTTTCTCTGATGTTTCACTCACGGTGCATGCACTGATTAACCATAAGGAAAGACAATAAAAATACATTCTCTAATAAAACATTGTGGAATGAAGCAAAAGGTACTTTTAGCCAGTAGTCAAACTGTGAAAAACTTCTCAGCACTTGTCTTGTAATTCCTAAAAACATTATTTTACTGAGCAGCCCTCTGTTCTTAATTCTCTGCTGCTGCATCAGACTCCAGGCCGGGCTGTGGACTCAGAGCAGCTGCTGATGGTTTCACGCTTCAGTCAGCTTATGTAGCAGCACCTGAAAAACATGAACACAACACATGCTGTCTGATGGTTTGGTGAAGTATATTTATGGATATCAAATAATAAATCACTATCACTAATCACATAATATCAAGGGCAAATTTTACTTTTTAGAAAGTGAAGTAGACATTGCATTGTAAAAAAAAATGTGGTTTTAAAAAAGTGTGACATCTTCCTGGTGTAATTTCATATGTAACAGAAAAACTTCACTTTTGTTACATGTTACATGATGTTATTTTTATGGAACATTATATATTAAAGCATTAATATGTGATAAATTACTGACTGTTCACAGGCTGGCTTATATGCTATTCACACTCAGAAAATTCATTCAGAATACCAAATACTCTGAGTACATTTTTACTTAGAGTAGAACACTTTTTGCTTTTGCAATACTAGATTCATAAATCCCAAATATTGAAAGTGCTTCTACTATCTGTAACTGTGGATATGAAAACGTTTGAGTACAAATATGAAATACTTATAATTTTCGTCTATAACCACAGTTTTATCATATCCTCACAGTATGAAGTGTGACGTCCTCATAACACAGTGATTACCTGTCTGTACTGAGGGTCTCCTCCGCCGCTCCGTCCCCGGCTCTGGTCGCCCCTTCCCGGCCTCATCAGCTGGTCAGAGCCGCTCTCTGAGGGCCTGACGTGAGTCAGGAAAGAGAAGAGAGCGGGCGGATTAATGAAGATTCAACACTGTCAAGATTTCTAACTTTACATCATTACAGACCTCAGACATGCTGTTGTTATTTACTTTGTCAGCTGACTTTAGCATTAGAGCCAAAAAGTAGGTGGACGTAGATCTGCTGACAGCGGGTCACAAACGAGCATATTTACTCCAAACAAACATTACTGAAGCAAATCCTTGCAGTCTATCAAAGAGAAAACAACACTGATAGCAGCTATTAGCGATTAGCAGCTATTAGCGATTAGCAGCTAGTTAGCTCGTCCTGCCTGTGTGTACTGCGTTGCTCGGCGGCCTCTGCAGCCTTCAGCCTCGGGTAAAGACTGCAGCTCTGTCTGCTCTCCGCTCTGTATCACCACCCAGGTTATAGCTTACGGAAGTGTGGGCTAACTAGCTGTAGCTGTTCGAGCAGAGTTATGAATCAACAACAAAGACGGCAAACGCTCAAAAAAAAGGTAACCTTTTGTCAGAGACACAGCAGTCAGAGGATTTATCAGGACGTGCTCTGTAAACTTACCTCTCTGTTAGACGTGTTCATGAACAGCTTTATCCTTTGGTCAGTCATGTTTCTTCTTCTTGTTGACGATCTGCAGGACGTTTGGAAGGAGGGGGGCAGTGAAGTGGAGGAGGTGTGGCTAACAGCCTCTCATTATTCACTGAACAGCCCCTTTGTTTTGATTTTCGCTCAGACGCTCTAGCGCGACACCTACAGGCCAAAAAGTCGCATAATATGCCTTTAAGGGAAAATGGTTTGATTATCATTTAAAGTGGGGCCATAGTTTTAAAAAGCTTATCTGAAAAAAGGCTTTTAATTTTGCTTCTTATATAGATCCTACGTTTTTTTTTTTTTTTTTATAAACATTTGTATAGTAACAAAAAGGTTACAAAATGATTACTGCCTAAAACACACAACATTGTAACTAAAATACAGAGTAAACTGCATCACAGGAAAGACTGTCAGATGCTGGCACACACTCAGACACTTTCATTCTTGACCAGTTTTATAACTGACAAACTTATCAGCAACAAATTTAATGGTTGTGTTCTTACAGGGCCTGATATACAAAAAGTTTGCATGCAGAAACAAGTTCAAACTAAGCGTACAATGCTGATCTACTAACAGGGTTCACCAAGGACTGCATCTGTCAAATAAGCAAAATAACACGTGTAGTTCATGTAGCGTGTTTGCCTTCATGATTATGCAGAATAGATGCAGATTATCAGAATGCTAAAACTACTGGAAGAAGATAAAAATTTAATAATTTAGCACCCACACTGTGATTTATCAAACCTGAAGTCATATGCGCTTTGTGTTTTTGAGTTTATTTTTATTGCGCTTTAAAGGCAGGTGCAAACTGGCACAGTGTTCTGCACTGAGGGCTGACAAGGGAGAATCTACTGTTAGTGTGGGTCAACATGTTTGGACTGTAATACACAGCATTAACTGAATATTTTCCATCATTGACTGAATTTTTTGATGAATGAAATAAGACTTGGAGGAGACTTGGAGTCTGTCATCATGATGGACTGGAAAAGAGGGATGGTCCAGTGTGCCATCATACTCATGCAGACACACATGCAAAACTCAAGCCTTTCTGTTTCATGCTCCAAATATATTGTGGAGGTCCTTTCAACTACGTAAAAATGATCCCCTTCATACCCCCTATACTGACAGTGGGCAAAGGAGCAGTAAATGCTTCAGGTCAGTCACAGGGAGCTGGAGCTGCACATGTGGCTGCAGATTTTCCTCACAGTAAATCCTGTATTCAGTTATAGGTTAGAAGGGTTTTTTGCCTAATTATCTTGTTATGTTTTCAGCGGACAGGACTGTGCAGGGTTTCAGTTTTAAAATACATTTTCCCAACTTTATGTGCAGATTTACAGACTGGGCATGATTTTGTAAGTAATAATATCAGGTTTAAGAAATGGCTGTTTTATGGACAATTTGGTTTGGATCACACAAACAATTGAAAAAATAGGCCAAACTGCACTGAAAGTTGTGATACTTTGTAATTTAAAGTGCTGAATCACAATCATGACTTCACTGCTTTTGCTATTATTAAAACTGACAGATTGGTCAAAAGGACACTTTATAAATGAAGTGAATGCAGTCTGACGTTTGTATGGTTTATCCTGCTGGTGACACTGACATGCTCTGCTGTCATTGGAGAAAAAAACACATTAAAGATAAACGCTCGGTAAGTATGTGAATAAATGTAAGACTACTTTTCACATGAGAGGTTATTGGTTATGAAGCTGTGTAACTATGTTGTCATTTAGATTATATATAGTTGGAATTAGCAAGGGGAAATTAAAATAAAAATATGGCAGGAAGGAAAATTGATGAAAAACAGTTACCACAATCTCTGGTCAGATATAAATAGTAGAGACATATCCATTCAGCAAAGCCAGTTTTGAGCTGTGTGTTTTTCACAGGTAGCCTCCCAAATGTTTTTTCTTCTGGGAACACTGAGATGTCTCTGCTGGACATCTCTAGTATGTTTATTTGCCTCAAAATGTACGACTTTAAGCGTCATTTTCGTTTAAGGCCTCTCTGCTCTCCCAAACTTCCCATGGTGACAGTCGGCATCACACGCAAAATCTTTTTTTAAATAGGACAGTCCACTGTTTGATTTGCACCAGCAACACATCCACTAATGGCACGTGCATTTTTTTTTTTTGTTCGCACATGCAATTTAGTGATCAGGATCAGGGACATCAGGCTCTTGGGGTAAAGTGTGCAGCAGAGCGGGCAACATAACACAATGAAGATAAGCAGGTTATTCAGCAACAACCAGAGGCTCGACTTTTAATGTAATGTTGTCAAACACACCTCTTTTTTAGACCTCTTCTGTTCAATGTGGACCTGATCTGTGTTTGCAGTTTTTAGTTAACATTGTTAGGCACACCTATGATTAGATATACCTGGTACCATGATAGTTGGAAACGTGGTACTGACAAAATATCTATCTATCTATCTATCTATCTATCTATCTATCTATCTATCTATCTATCTATCTATCTATCTATCTATCTATCTATCTATCTATCTATCTATCCATCTATCTATCAAATAATGAATCAATCTGTACTTGTACAGCCCCAATTCATAACAGGCTTAAGCCATACTCTTTATTTCATAGATGCACATATTTGCATATATCCAAATACAAATATAAAACTTATATTTGTATATAGACATACATACATCCATAGATTTCTGTAGCAAGGCAGGGACAATGGGGCAAGCAAAAATAATTTAGAATAGTGATAAACCCGTGGTCGCGCAGCTCATAAATCTGTCCACATCATATTTGTCTCTGCTTCCTTTTATGGTGTATATCGTGCAAATGCTGTGATCTTTTTTTTTTTTATTTAATTCACTTCAGCCAAATGGTTAGCTGCGGCTGCTGCTATGATCCTCTTCTCCCAACTTTGATTACACACTGCATCACCAAGAAAGAACTGTTGCATCAGCACAGCAGGTCCTGACAGATGATTAAAACTTTAATGGCAGATACTAATTTCATTGAGGTTTAATCTTGACGTATTTATGTCACATTAGAAACTTAAATTTAGAACTGAAACTCACATGCCGTATCGACTCCTGCAACCACGAACATTTAGGCCTCGTTCACAAGCCTTGTACCGATACTTGCACTTGTCATGTCCCCTTGTACTGTGCTTACTGATATGAAGACATTTAATATTACAGTTCAGCAAAGATTGAACACTTTTATTTAATACTTTTTTATGGATTTCAGGCATTTTTATTTAGGTTTTTCTTGTATCAAGCTTGTAAATGTAAAAGCATGTGCATTCATTGGTTTGAAAAATGAAGCAGCAAATAAAGTATGCGAACAGAAAGAAAGCGGGAGAAGAAACAAACAAATTTCTCTGCAGGGGATATGTGCATCTGCCTTTATTTTCATTTACCTACACAATCATGCACAGACATGCAGAGGCTTCTAAACAGTTTGATCACAGTTTGTTTGTGCGTTTGATTCTGCGATATATCCTCTGTGATCACCAGGCAGCTCACAAAGGCTGATTAAATCTCTGCTCAGCGGGGGCTCTGTGATTGGTTAATCCCCAGAGGGCTTTGTCCAATGGGGACATACAAGGTCAGGCTGGAACTCAAATGATGTGACTTCCAACCAAGACATCAGTCACACACCACAAACACAGTCCCCTTATGTGTGTATACACAAACAAATCAACACAAATGCTTTTGTGTACATTTATGGAAGCACCAGTACAGAAAGCATGAAATATTAATGACCAATATCGCACTTAACACCCACACATAATGAAGTGGTCTTTGCATGAGGGACTAGTTAAAGAGTATCAAAAGGGGAGGTGCAAGAGACAAATGGGAATAATCTGCAGGGGAGGAAACACGCCATCATAAACAAACATTCTCCTTTCCCCATAGGACATTAATAGACATTCAGCTTCACTGTGGGCCTGCAGGGACAACTGTGTTTGTCTCATTTACAATTATAACATGGTTTGTAATGACGTTCTATGGCACCTTTAAAACTATTGACGTTGGCCAAGGTCATATATTGATTGGCCCAAATAATGATGCATAAATTTTGCCTTTTTAAATTTTTTTATCTTGTCGTCTGGAGCAAGATACCTTACTTAGGGCGTCGGTGGCGCAGTTGGATAGTGCGCTTGGTCAGTGATCGGGAGGTTGCAGGTTCAAGCCCAGCTCCGGGTGACACATGGCGATGTGTCCTTGGGTAAGATACTTAACCCCAAGTTGCTCCCACTGCTGCGTCAGCGGAGTGTAAATGGGCATGAAAGGGTGTGAGTGTGTTAGAGATACTGATGGATAACTAACACAAAAACTCAGAACCATCAGTGAGTGAATGTGAGAGCGAATGGGTTTGAATGGGTAGGTGTGACCTGCGGTGTAAAGCAGCTTTGAGTAGTCAAAAGACTAGAAAAGCGCTATATAAGCTCAAGTCCATTTACCATTACCATTTACTTGCTGATGCAAAGAAATAAGTAAAACAGGTGTACTATCAGCAAGAGTTTTAATGCTTTAGATTATCAGCCATGGCCGAACATTAATACATTTTGATTATGAGCTTTATAAGGTTTGTTAAGGTTAAGGACGGGTCCAAGGATTTCACTGTGCAATTATTTCATCTATGATTTCTTGTAAATCATCATTGATACTGTTGCTCATTGCAGGACAAGATATACCATTGAAGCTGATGTTCTTATGTTATGTGTTGGTTGCAGTATGGGAGATGTTAGCCACTTCCTCAGCTGTGGGAATTGAAGTGAAGAATTCTAAAAAGAGTACATGTTTTGCCGTAACTCAGGTTCATACATTCAATTTTCATGACTAACTGATTACATTCAAAATCACTTATGTTCAAAACCTTTATTTTCTATTTTTACTGAGTACCTCTGAAACTGCCTCCCCAGTCAGTCTCAGATGGATTGTAGAGTCCTCTGATATTTTTAGGCCCTCTTCCCCATGCTGGCCCAGGACTCCAGTCTTCTCTGATGGCTGATTAATCTACTCTGTCGCTGGTCAGTTCAGCACAGCTGCAGCCTTCGCCGATGTGTTTAATCTGCTGATCAAACAGTGGTTAGATAAAACTGCAGTCTTTACTGTATATTCAGAGTTGCTGAAACAAGTTGTTTCAATAAATTGTGTTGGAGGGAGAAGTCCCAGTGCCACAGACTTTTTGTCTTGTGCTAAGAAACACATGAAAGGGTAAATAAAACTTAAAATGCATACTATTATCTTATTTAGACTTGGAGAAGTTCCTCCAGAGAAAAACACTACTGGACTTGATGCTGGCGTCAATTCGAGTGCATTGACATCATTTTTTTTTGGCAAATCTCTTAACTGTGAACAGTAACTCATCTGTTTCCTGGCCAATAACAGTAGATAATTATTTATTGTCCCTTGTCTTTAAAGGTGCTATGAGGAGAATTTATTACCAGCGACATTAAGACTCTGCTACCCATGAGCACACGCAGTGACTGTCGTAATGCTGCGTTCCAGTAACCTTGGAACTGGGAGTGACATCATCTCCGACTTATCGGCGTTCCAGTTGAAGTTGGAAAAAAAAATGCCAATCTACCAGGCTATTGTTAGCTGTTGTTAGCACGCCCTGCGTTGTTGTTCACAAATATCACATGAAGAATGTGATTATCACTATGGCAGCATTTTTGTAAATATAAGTCTAACAATACTATGTATACAGCTGATCTAGAGCGACACACCCCAGTCAGAAGTGCAAATAAATTGATTATTACAGGAGCTAAATAACTGTTCACACTGGGGGCATCCATCTTCCATTGTCAACTGGGGGTTGGCGAGGTTTCACCGAGTTCCCAGTAGGAATTTCCGACTTGGAGGAACGTTCCAGTTGCAGTTTCCTACTCTGAAACCGGAAATTCCTACTTCTGACTACAACTGGAACGCACCAAGACGTAACCCAAGCTAAAGCGTGTGTTTGTTGTGATGCTAATGAATGCAGCTCAGACCTTCCTCAGAACTCTGCATTGCTTTACAACTTCTTTTTTCAACAACTTACAGGATGCAAAGCGATGAGGTAATGTATCTCTTTCTAGTTACGTAGCGGTAGTTTTTGATGTGTGACAGCAAGCAATATTTGAAAAACGTAGTATCGTAGTTTTGTAGCTGGCTGTCCGACCCAACCACTTAGCAAAGGAATAGCATTTATAGATAACCTATTTTGATGCTTTAAAACTCATCTTAAAGTGTGTATTTCCACCAGGCATAAATCTAAAAGTGAGACTTTTTTGTAATTACTTAGAAACTCCTCATAGCCTCTTTAAGTAGTTCCTTACTCATTCATTTTTTTGGTTGTTTAGATATTTGATCCGTGGCTAACCAGTACTTTCTTGTTATTTCCTGAGCACTGGAGAAACTCCTTGTGTTTTTGGTTTAACTCAGCTGGTGACCCATTTGTTCTTCTTCTTTAGGTTAACAGGCAGTTAACCAGTCATTGTTTTGATTGATAAACACACAGTTTCTCTTTTTTTAATTCCTTGGGACTGTTGTGATGTTTTCAATTGTTAATTGTTTTCTCTTGTTTCTTGTTGTTTGTGTTTTGCTGATGTTGATTTTGATGCTTGGTTTCTCTTTCTTTTTTTGGTCTGCTTTAGTTCTTAATTTTTATCCCTATTGTATGTCCAATTGCTGGGCTAGTGCTGCATGTATGAAGTATTTTTTTTTTGGTTTTTATGATTATAGATATAGCAATAGCCTAGACGAAGTGGTATTAAGGTCCCAGATGAGGACCTTAACATAACCTTAATATACAAAGAGCATATAATCGCATCTTAACAGCTTCTAATTAATATGAAAGAAGCAGCAAACTCTGCCTTTGTTATACACGGATGTTGTACATTTTCATAGCTGTTTTTGCCAAAGTCCAAAGTGATGCAAAATGCACAGGTGTTCCTTTGTACACATCCTATATGAGCAAGGTTACAGTTTGCGTGTGCATGGGACAAACCTTGATAAAGTAATGCGGGTTGATCAGTATGAGCTGGTCACTGGGATGTGAAGGACAACAGTTGACCACCCAGCTGCTCCTGCTTCTGTTTTCCATTACAGAGAAAAAGAGCGAGAGAGAGAGAGGAAGAGCAAAAGAGCAACGAGCAGAACATTTTTGTGACTGCTCAGGCACACAGTTTTAAGACCGTCTCCAACAAACCCATGAAAAGTCTTTTCGAAGAATAAAGAAATAAAGATCTGAATGAGGGCTGTAACTTCTGTATTGTGTTTAATGGTTACTTTGTGCTCTCCTGCTGCAGCTACTCCGCATTCATGGCTTGAATCTTCCATTACTTTTCACACTTACAGCTCACAATCAAACGCAAATAACAGTGGAACATTAACACCTGCATCCCTATGCACTTTATGCAAGGACTCGTTGCCCTGGCATAAGATTGTAGCAATTGTGTCTGCATGAATGTCTGCATGAAATACAGTGCTGCTATTGTACCTGAGCACTACAGGGATTTTTTTATAGTATGTGTCAGAGTGCTATTTATTCTGAAAGAGCCCTGTGCTATTCATTATTCTGTTATTTGAAAAATGAATGTATTGTATATCCGCAATGTGAAACACTAATCATAATATAAAGAAAATCAGTGATTTGTGCTTTGTATATAACCCCTTATAAAACCATCAGGCTGCTTAATCCGGAAAAGGGAAGTAAAATATTGCAGAAGGTGTTGAAAAGGTAGAGGAAGAACAAATAGATGACTACATAAGAAAAATCTACATCCCACCATGTTAAATGGATATCATTAACTGAAAAGGTAAAAAAAAATGACAGCATATATTAATCTAGGCCATTTCTTACTATTTTTCCTCTTTTTTTCTTTTAATTCAAATCCACATCCTGTTTTACTTTTGAATATGTTTAAGTCTTCCCTTTCTTACTCATAGAGAATCTATAAATCAAGTAAGGCAACCTCATTGTTAAATAAGGTTATGGAATAAAGTCATTGTGAATTTCTTGCCTCTTTCATTTGTTCCACACCTCGGAGGCTAATCCCATTGAGACTTTCTTAAATGTTATACAGATGGAATAAAATGAGTTTATTCCAGCACAAAAGTCCTTGTCCTACCTAAATAGTTACAAAGGCATTTACTGTATTTTTAGACGGTGTTATGAGTGCAGAAATTTTTTTTTTGTTCTAAACAGTTACTCTCATACATTGTGCCAAAACACTACAGCTAAGACAGTTTTTGTTTTGAGAAAAACATTTAGAGCAGTCAGGCATGGTCTTTTCTTTTGAATTACTAAAAAAAAAATCAGTTTACTGTTAAAGTTCATTTATTCTTTAGAAAGATAGAGAGGGCAAACACTGACGTGGATAAAGAAAGGCTGTGCTGTACTTAAAATGACAGAACCAAGCCCCTCCCTGAGCCACCACCTTGTTGCGGCGAAGGGGTTTGCGTGTCCCAATGAACTCTGGAGCTTTGTTGTCAGGGGCTCTATGTCCACCCCTGATAGGGTCTCCCAAGGAAAAGAGGTCCCGAAGGAGGGTCCAAAGGAAGCATGGCTCGAAGACCACTATGAGGGAGAAAATGGTGCCAAGTCTCTCTTTGCCCACCGGGACACGGGGGCCTCTGGTGGCCGGGCCTACGCCCACAGGGTCAGGCCAGGCCAAGCCCAAAGAAGAGACGTGGGACCCCCCTGTTGTTTGTGCTTTTGCACTAAGCAACAGTTCAATAACTTTTTTGCCCCCCATTTTTTTACATGCACTGTTTTACCTTGTTCTTAACATGAAGCTCACAGTCTCTGATTCTCATGGACTCTTCTGCTTCACAGCAAAGTCACTGATTATAAACTTGGACAGAAAAATATATACTTTATTTAATCCATCAGAATTGCACAGGAAAGAAATATAATGTAACACTTCACTTTAGAGGTTCACAAATTTCATTGCACTTAGGTAATAATTAGACAAAGTTTTTTCTTATTTCTTTGAAATTACCCCTGAAATTTCATGAGAACTTGGTGAAAATTAGCACATAACATCTTTAAAATAATGTCCAAATTTATTGTCCCAAGTCAGAATTGATAGGTAGCTGTTTTTTTCCAGTTTCTTTGAAGTTTACTCCAAATTGCAAAGTAAGAAGGTGACGATTAGCAAATAATTTATTTGAAATTAAATCACAACCCACCACAAAATGTTTTGTGGTGGGCCCATGATTAAAGGCCTAATCATAAAGGTATGTCATTCATCTCTATTTTGCATGTGATCTCAATTATGCATATCAACAAACGCGGTACTAAAGAACTTGGTGAAATTAAATAACAAATAGCTAACTTTCAGCTGCTTATTGGGAAATTGAGTTATTCACTTAACATTTCAAAGGTAATTATCACAGGAAACAAAGAAACCTAACTTCTGTATTCAAGAACTAAGCAGCTATTTATCACCTGTTTCTCTGGAAATAGCAGAAATGTTGGGATACTTCTAAAAACATTTTGTGGTGGGTTGTGATTTAAATTCAAATAAATTATTTGCTAATTGTCACCTCCTTACTTTGCAATTTGGAGTAAATTTCAAAGAAACTGGAAAAAAACAGCAACCTACCAATTCTGAGTTGCGACAATAAATTTGGACATTATTTTAAAGAAGTTACGTGCTAATTTTCACTAAATTCTCATGAAATTCCAGGGGTAATTTCAAAGAAATGAGAAAAAACTTTGTCTAATTATTACCTAAGTGCGATGAAATTTGCGGACCCCTAAAGTTAAGTGTTATCGAATATAATGTCTAAACATTTATTTTTACTTTAAAGACTCAGAAAAAAATGAAATAGTAATTGGTAAATGCTCTCGAGCTAAAGACTTTTTCTCGTCCTTATGACTGCTCAGAGTGCTTTTACACCACAGCACACACTTACCAATTCAACAAAATATATCACTCAGTTTCCTCTCAGCACAAGAAATACTGAGAATGTTACCTTTGCAATGCTGTTGTTGACATTTTGTAGGGAGCCAAGCTTTCAATTATAATTTTGTATGTATGGAAAAAAAAGGGAAATCCTGGATAAATACATGCGGACCAGTTGGTTATTTTATTCAACAAAAATAACATTAGAGTAGTAGGCCCTAAGAAAGCGTGAGTCATACACATCACAGATATGCTAAACTACATGTCTTACAGTTAAAACTTTGTTTATGCACTCATAAATAAATCTGATGTTATTTTTGTTAAAGTACACTAATGGATTTAATTAAAAACTCTGTTAATCAATCAAAATTCTCTTTTGACGGTGATGCTTACGGAATGATGTACTAATGGAAATTTAAAGATAACTGTATCTCTTTAATTTGACTACTTTTGCAGACCAATTCTTTTTAGCTCGGATTTTCTTGATGATAATTTCTCATGTAAAGCACATCATAATTTTCATGAAATCTTTAATGTAACAAAACAATGTTGCTTTTCAGTGACATACAAAGTTGTGAAAATACTGAACACACAAAATAGAGCAAGTGTTGATCGACACTGGAGGATCTATATGAAATCCAGCTCTCAGCCAGATTCATTTGGAGCTACGTTGACTCTTAGACACACTTATCAATGATACTTTTTAACTTGACTTTACAAATCAGGAGAGTACTTCGCACATCTAATTTAGGAGACAGGTGCGTCAGAGGAAAAAACTTGAGACGATTTAACCCACACAAGATGGTCAGCTGACCACTTTTTAGCCGCAGCTGACAACATCAGGCAGAATATTTGTTTTGCAGAGTTTCAGACCTCAGACCTTCCATCAGGCAAACAGTTGTTAGAGAGGCAGACTTCTTAAATAGGAAGTGGCATGACTCAATCACCTGTGGCCAATCATCATGTAACATCACTAGAAAGAAAATATAGAAAAAAACACAAAAACAAACTGACATCAACTTCCTGACTGAGATAGTCAACCATGCAAAACTGAAGTTTAAAGGCTGAAAATGAAACATCAATCACATAATACACAGTTTAGGGGACATTAAAGGTCCATAAGACAAGTAACACTGTAGAGAAACATCATAATAAACTTAAGTTGACACAGCCCATTGATTATTAAATCACTTAATACAACCTGATGACATCAATACATACAAAACATAACTTGACTTTACTGCCTCTCAAGCTTCATCTGCACCAACAGCAACAAAACCCATTTTTTCTCCAGCTATAATAACACTTTTTTAAAGTCTCTTTTCTCCTTTTCAGTCCCTCCAGAACATAAAGTATCACTTCTAAGTTAACACTTGGCCAAAAGACTGGAGTCCGTGGGGTGCTCTTTAGCTTTCCACCCATCACTCTGTCCCTCTTTGGCTGCCTGCTCTCACTGCTCCCCTGGTTCTCTGCAGAGCTTCCCTCACCTCATCTTCCATTGCTGGGGTCCTAATGCCTTACGAACTGTAGTTACCAGCCTGTCGATGGACTTCACCCTGAACTGATCTGATTGACTCCCTCCAGAAGAACCAATCAATGCAGCATCCAGAGCTGCTACCCTCTTTATCTGCTTCCATGTGTTATCCCCTTCAGTGGTGTACAAATATTGGATAAATAGTTAAAATAGCTTTAAGAGTTGGATTAGTGGTGGAAACCTGTCACTACAAATGGGTTTATAACTGCACACTTGACCAAGCAATTACAATTTAACCATTAAGAAAATGGTTTCTTTCACTAAAGGTTATAAGTAATTGTGCTTATGAGGTTAGAGAGAAACAGAAACAAATTTCAAGGCAATGTTGTTATCGTCACTGCCATGCAGGAATGTTTTTGAATTAGTGTCAGTGTTTTCTGCATTTCTGTTAATCACAGACGCACTGCTCTTAAAATGATACATCAGAAGGCTCAACTGAAGGAATACCAAGTCCAGATGGATAACTACAGTCGGAACAATAAAAATGATTGTTCAGCTATGATTTAGTATTTCCCATAGGAAGTGATTAAGCTCTTTATCCATATTTATTAATCTGGTCTTTTTTTACCAAGCATTGGCTACATGTGTACTTTAATATAAAAATATGATCACTACAAACTTCATTTCCGCTAAAGAAATTACAGGACTATATTTAAAGTTTTTTTGCAGTAAAATGATGAGGAGGGATTAAACATCTTGAGATTTCAGAGCACTTTGAATGATTTACAAAATGTTAGAACACTGATGTTTATGAACATTGTTACAGAGGTAAAATGAATGAGACAAGAGAGTGGCATGGATATCACTAATGTAGGGAGCCACTCAGTATTAAGATCTATACTGACATGGTCCTCCAAGTCGAGGCAACTGGACTGTGTAGTCCGTGTGCTTTGCGGCCATTCGTTTTTCATGTTGATATGGGTAAATGTAAAACAGGAAGCCATCCAATTTTCCAATTTCCGTTTGGATGAAGGGAAACAAAAAACGGGAAACGACTCGTTTCCCGTTTTTCGTTTGGTAATCGAAAATCCAAAAATGGAAAACGAGCCTTTATCTGATATCTATTAGGGGTTTATTATTCACAAGTCGGGATATAACATACGGTGGTAATTCCTTTCGTAAAGCGTGCTTTGCCTTCACCCGGAAGCACTTCCTTCTTCTGCGCTGCCGATTGCAAGTTGTTTTGAGATAACACTTCTTCAGTTCCAAATAGCTGGTGAAAGAAGCAGATCCTTATCTTACTAGAGAAGAAGACAACAACTAGTAACATAAGCATGTGCTTCCTTTACCAGCATTTGGAGCTGAGGAAGCTTATTGGATGAGAACTGAAACATCTTTCCAAAACTTTTTGTGATCAA
The DNA here is from genome assembly GCA_036419115.1 of Scarus forsteni. Taxonomy (NCBI): domain Eukaryota; kingdom Metazoa; phylum Chordata; class Actinopteri; order Labriformes; family Labridae; genus Scarus; species Scarus forsteni. The sequence goes on along the minus strand of JAZDUH010000386.1, from coordinate 8,884,715 downwards.
ATTTTTATAAATTTCCTTGAACAAGACCAACAAATTACAAGAACATTAACACAACAAAGAAGAAACAACAAACAAGACAAAATGAACAATGAAACAAAACCCTACCCCACCCACCTAGGTCAATTAAAAAAATGAAATAAAATAAATAAATAATAATAATAATAATGATAATAATGATAATAATAATACAAATAATAATAATAATAATAATGATAATAATGATAATAATAATAATAATAATGATAATTAATTACAATTAGATGCAATGCCACCGGCATCACACATTTCCCATAAGATACACCGATCCCCTTCCCACCAGTACACCGAGAAGACCATTTATGTACTTATATACATATCATACACTCTAGCTGTATATTCTAAACACAGTATGTCAAGACATAGGGGTTGAAGAGAGAAAATCAAATCAGAAGATCCTTTTGTGACTCTGCTGCAGTTCTCCAGTTACACAGATTAGGTTCAGAGGCTCCATTTATTTGAGCAGTTGACAATTCAAGATAGACAACATCCATAAATGATAAAGCCCAGAGTCTTAGAGTAAGTGAGTGGTGTGGTTTCCGTCTTGCTGCGATAATCTTTTTAGCAGCTGTTAATCCAGCAATACACATTTGGGACTTATTGATGTTAGGCTTTGACAAATCATTCTACCTTCCCAAAACTTAGCACAGTCCAATTGCCTCATTTTGAATCTTCAAGAAAATCATGACCTGGATGAATAAGAATCAAAACGGACGTCTTAAAAAGTGTCCCATTACTAAATGAAAAAATCTCCTGGAACAACCTGATCGATAGCTTTTCAAAGACGACACACTTTTTCATCCTTTATGCTGTTACCTGTGTACTCAGTTAGCATTTGTGCTTTGGTCAAATTACATGAGCTCGTAGGCAACTAGAAGAGGTTTTTGAGCCGTCGCCAAACAACCTATCTCTACATTTCAGAGTATTTCCCCCTCAAAAAAAACACTTCTCTCTCCTGCTTACATGTCCTTACATACATATGAGCTTACATCTTGGGGTGAAGATGCCAGGGGGAAGGTGGGTGCACAAGGAGCAACAATTGTGAAGTCACATTTTATGTTTTTAGTCAGGAACAACGACCAGGGCTGGCTTCTTTTTCATTTCAGCATGCGTGCCAAACACAGTGTAACTCATGTCTCATTCAGTGGTTACAGAGACATTTTTCCTCTGGTCCCATTCAACCAAGGAAGAAGAGAAAGAGTGACGAACTGCGTTCTTAGCTCAAATATAATGAATACTTCCGAACTAATTAAATATAAATTGCTCTCTAAAGCACTGTACAAGTTTTAAGAAAAAACACTTCTTTTAAATAAAACCTCTTGTTTCCATTGAATATGTGTGCTTCTCATGCATCATGAAACACATTTAACAAGCAGAAACAAGAACAAGAGGTAAATTACACATGACATAAAGCTTGATTGTAGTCTGATAGTTTTAATTCTTTTGTTTATTTTGTATATTTTTTTTATTACATTTGACAGGTAAATCAAGCAAAATCAGTTTTCCAGATGCCAGAATGTGCCTCTGTATAAATATTTCATAGGAGTGGGCGAAAAAATCGATTAACTTAAGTATCCAGATTTTTTGTCTGACGATTTTTAAATCAATTTTGTTGTTCAAAAACCAATTTTTTTTCCCCCAAACCCTTTAGGCGCTTAGCAAAATTGTGACAAGCAACATTGCTAGATAAAACAGTCCGTCACTGTTAAAATACTGCTGATTAGTGTTACTTCTTTTCACCAGCAGATAGTGGACAGGTGACAGGTTTCTATTCAAAGTTTTGGTTTATATTTTTTTGAAGCGCACACACAGCAGACCGAGGGACGCGAGTGTGACTGTAGAGCGGAGCAGAGAGAGAGAGGAAAAGAGAGACACACAGAGTGATAGAGTAAGAGTACTCACGATGCTGGGAGTACTTTCTCAAGTACTGGCTGACTCTGAATCTGAGGAATATTTACTCTCTGAGGATGACGGTCAGTAATCCAGTGAGGACGAAACTGGCGGCGCGTGTACACGCAGCGAGAGCGGGTCCGAGCGCCATTACAGTCTCCAAGCAGCACATACGAGGCCGATGCTTTGCCTCTCCATGGCCGTGGTAAAAGTAATCGGCAAGTGCCGAGGAAGGGACCTGGGGTCTCATTTATAAAAGAGTGCGTGGAATCCTTACTAAAAGTGTACGTGCGCCAAAACCCCGGAAATGGCGTGCGCACAAAAAAATTCAGATTTATAAAACTGTTCGCACGCACACCTGCACGCAATTTTCCATTTATAAATCAGAATCCACCTGGAGAAGTGCGCACGTGGAAAAGCTGCAAATCCCGCCCCTCGCACGCCCATAATTAACCATAAATGGTCAATGCAAAGCACCTCATGAATATTTGGGTATATAAATAAGCCTTTCGCTCATATGCTTTACGTGTGACAATGATGTCCGAAAGGAAAACCAAAAAAAGGAGTTTCTCGGAGACGGAGATTGAAGTCCTCATTGATGAGGTGGATGGCCGAACAGGTATTTTATTCGGGTCTCACAGCACAGGGACCTCCAACAAAAGAAAGGGCAGCAAGTGGCTGTCCGTCGCTGCTGCTGTTAATGCAGCAAGTGCAACAGACAGGACAGTGTCGGAGATCAAGAAAACTTTGTGACCCGAACGGAGGAGTTTGTGAATGAAGTGATGGATAAAATGGACATGTCGGTAGTTTGCTGCAGCAGTGGATCACAAACTTCACAAAAATCAGAGAATGACACCACGTCACTGCTTCATGCATCCATTGTGCCAAAACACCCACCTTCTTCATTACGTACGAGTATATTTGCAATGTTTCCATGTTAACGGACCCACACTGACTTCTTTACATACTTTCTTAGAGCACGCGTCAGTCAGCAGTCTCCCTACGTCAGTATTATTACTGATCAAAGTTTTGATCGACCAACAAAAAAATGTTAATTGTTGGCCACATTTTTTTCCTGGGAAACTCCGTCTGTTCTATTTATGAGGATATGTAGTCTGAATGATCGTGTCAGAGATGCCCTGATTTAATCCCCACACTTAGATTATTTACAGAATAAATATGTGCAGCTGATGAAGATGTGCTGATGGAGGAGGAGAATTGTGTGAAGCCACCGCCGTGTCTCTGTGTGCTCTGTGCGCTCTGTGCGTCTTGACGCAGGCATCTTTATTACAACTAAAACTGCACTTGGTAATAAATGCGCGATATTTACCAATGTTAATGAAAACTGGTGGGTCTGAGGCTTCTGTGTTAGTCTAATTTTTAACTCTACATCAACGAAATCATTAGTGTCCGGTCCTGTGAGGTGCGTCCGTGATAATGAAGGCGAGACGGCGCTGAAGAAATATGTATGTGGCGGACTTTTTTTTTTTCTTTTTTTTTTTTTTTGTAGGCCTATGTTTTCATAATGAAAGTGACTTGTAGGAAACGGCCAATTACACGCGTTATTTACAGCCCAAATAAAACAGTTAGTTTGAATGGTTATGATGACGTGGATCTGTCAGTAAAGTTTGATATTTAGTGAAATAAAATGTTGGAGAGACATCAACATGTATCTGGAGGCTTCAGTTCACCACTTCACCGTCTGTGTCGCCAGTTTCCCATGCCTCCAAAATGTACGTACGCCTGGTCCAGAGTTTGCTTACCGGTGCGCACATTTTACCGTCAGGTTTGTTTTTATAGATTACAAACTTTGCGTTGAAAAAGGCGTACGCCAGTTTCAGGCCCCGTTTTGTGCGTACGCAAGCTTTATAAATCAGACCCCTGGTCTGGGATGAAGAGAAGCTCAAAACACCATGAAAAGTGACGGTGTTAGCGGGAATGAGAAAGACCGCGGAGCTCTGGTCAGACGAGGGAGGTAAAAAGGACAGTGAAGGCAGCAGAGGCGTTCATGGCCGGCCCGTAAATCACAGTGATGATGATGGCTGGGTAGCTAACCACTTCACACATATCACAGTCTTTTCAAATCTTGATAGCAAAATTGAATATTTTCCTGAAAAAACTCTGGTGCCTAAAGGGTTAATAAGACACTTTAAAATGTAGTCCAGTCTTTTGAAGAGAGAGTATAAACAGCTGGTTAAAATATATTGCTGAATAAATCCTAAAAACAGACTCACATGTGATGTGTATTTTTCCTGATATAGTCAGGAAAATCTTTTTCGCTGGTCTTAAAAAAGCTAACCAAAGATAGCAATAATCGGTAATATCGTAGAATCACAATTTAAATCGAATCGGCACCTAAAAAATCGTAAAAAATCAAATCGGGAGAAAAGTGAATCGTCCCAGCCCCAATATTTCATGCTTTAAATGTCCTAATAGATGTAGCAGGAGCTGTGAAACACCATACAAGCATCATTTCAGCTCATCAGACTCTTAACTTCTAGTGTTTCTGGAAACATGACCTGCAATTCTGTGACACTATGAAATATGTTTGGGAAACAATGAATTCACATGTTAACCCAAAAAAATTAATGCATTGAACAGTGATGGACAGTGAGCGATATGAAAAGCAGTAAACACACTGTTGATTTACCTGCACTACATCACACATCAGGAGCCCCGAGGACAGGACACACACACCTCAGGTGAAGCACATCAGATCCAGTTAAGATATGGGAATGATAAATACAGCAGAGAAGGACGACCATTCTCCACTTGACCAACCAAGATCATATGTTTGAGATCTCTGGAATGAAAGAAAAAAATTGCTTTTTTTAATGTTTATTTCAAGTACAGGAAAGCAAGAGGTTTCAGAAATAAGAATATGCCTCACCATTACAGAGTCCAAAAGGCCACAAACTTTGTGCCATTGCAAACAACAAGCACTTTAGATCATCTGTCGTGTGCTGGTCGGAAGAGAAACTTAAAATATTGTTTTTATCTGCAACAAAAGCCACTGTCTCTCCATGGCATTACATTAGTATGGAAGCTTGTGTTGAGTCTTAGTCTGCCTTAGGCCTTGATTTTTGTCTCTTACTGCTTGTCACCACATTGTTAAGAAAAGTAGATTAATAGATATATTGGAAACGTTATCCAGATTATCATGTAGGACAGATTTTAGAACTTGTAGCAGATTGGATGGTTGTGTGTTACTGACTATATTCATACTATAATACAATACACTAGGAAAATATTTTGAAGTACTTCGAATAGGCCTACTAGATTATGTGTGAAGTCAAGTACTCTAGTACTTTTACAAAAACAATAATTTGTTTGAGCACCTTTCTCTTTATTGGGGTGATATTTGACCAGAAGGATCTCCACTCTTACTTTACTAGAGATGGTTTGCCTTCAGAGTAAGTCTTTTTAAATGCAACTTAGCTCCTTTTCACCTTATTCCTTCTTCTTGGTGGTGTAAATAATTTTCACTATGAGTCACTGTAGTGACCAGAATCTCAAAAGACCATCAAATTTCATATTTTCACAGACATTTTATTGGCAAAAATATTTGCTCACCCATACAAATAATCAGAATCAGGTGTTCCAGTCTCTTCCATGTCCACAGGTGTATAAAATCATCACCTAGGCATGTAGACTGCTTTTACAAACATTAGTGAAAGAATGGGTCGCTCTCAGGAGCTCAGTGAATTCCAGCGTGGAACTGTGATAGGATGCCACCTGTGCAACAAATCCAGTAGTGACATTTCCTCACTCCTAAATATTCCACAGTCAACTGTCAGCTGGATTATAAGAACGTGGAAGTGTTTGGGAACCACAGCAACTCAGCCACCAAGTGGTAGGCCACAAAAACTGACAGAGCGGGGTCAGCGGATGCTGAGGCGCATAGTGAGAAGAGGTCGCCAACTTTCTGCAGAGTCAATCGCTACAGATCTCCAAACTTCATGTGGCCTTCAGATTAGCTCAAGAACAGAGCAGAGAGCTTCATGGATGGGTTTCCATGGCCGAGCAGCTGCATCCAAGCCTCACATCACCAAGTGCAATGCAAAGAGTGGATGCAGTGGTGTAAAGCACGCCGCCACTGGACTCTAGAGCAGTGGAGACGCGTTCTCTGGTGTGATCAATCACGCTTCTCCATCTGACAATCTGATGGACCAGTCTAGGTTTGCCAGGAGAACCATACTTGTGGGACTGCATTGTGCCAAGTGTAAAGTTTGGTGGAGGGGGGATTATGGTGTGGGGGTGTTTTTCAGGAGCTGGGCTTGGCCCCTTAGTTCCAGTCAAAGGAACTCTGAATGCTTCAGCACACCAAGACATTTTGGACAATTCCATGAGAGCAGAGACTGAGAGCCAGGCCTTCTCGTCCAACATCAGTGTGCGACCTCACAAATGGTCTTCCGGAAGAATGGTCAAAAATCCCCATTAACACTCCTAAACCTTGTGGACAGCCTTCCCAGAAGAGTTGAAGCTGTTATAGCGTTCAGCGTGGGACATAATCTCTGCAAAATCGCTCATTTCGGCTATATTTTTTCATCCATCGCCAGTGTTATAAAGTCAGCTCGTCTACCGTCTTCAGGTGGGTCAGATGACCTGGTAAACAAACTTTCGATGACGTCATAGCCGCGCAACACAAATGTACAGCTGATTTACTTTTTGCCGGCATTGCTGAGCAACATGGCAGAATATTTATCTGATGTTGAAGAGTCAGACTACGACTTAGAGTTTGACGGTTGTCCTTACCGGTTTGAGCCTAAGTACACGGACGAGGAGCTCCATGAAAGAAGAATGCGGAGGGAGAGAGACGAACAGCTGGCTTGAGAACAACAAACAGGAGAACGTCCACGACTCAATGCGAACTGGTGGTGCGCTTGTGGACAGTGTTCGCCTATGGCAACAGAAGAGGAGTGTGTTTGCTGCTCAGAGTGGGACTTCAGACCGGCTGACACACGTATGGATCTATCCAGGAATATATGTCTGACTACTCTGGAGGATTTCTCTGCAATGACAAACCGGGCTGTGACGTTTTTTCAAGTCCCAAAGATAAACTGGAAGACGCAGCCAAAACCAGCAGGACCCAACGGGCAACTTTCAGTTGAGTAAGTAGATTCATGAAGGGTTTATTTCCATTAATTTGTTTGCATTATTATTTTATTTATTTAATAAATAGCTTACCTAATTTGGATTTATTTACTTTGTAGCAATAGCTTTCTTAGCCTAGTCTTAGCTAGACTTTATAACATTGGCGATGGATGAAAAAATAAAGCTGAAATGAACGATTTTGCAGAGATTGTGTCCCGCGCTGAAGCTCCCTTGCCGTGGCCCCCGCTAAGTGCGGCTAAATCGGTTGGATCTAAATAACTTATGAAGGACTCCAAGCTGCACGATGTTTGTCTGAGTGAGTATATGAGCATGCACACACCTATAAATGAGGTCCAGGTGTAAAAAAAACGGAGTTTCCCTTTAAGTTCATATGTAGGTCAAGGCTGGTGAGCGAATACTTTTGGCAATATAGTGTATCAGTGCAAAACAAGCAAAGGGTAGTGTTGGCTTATGTCCCCCTTTATATTGCTAGTAGATACTTTGGCTACCCAATGTAGCGATTATTTTCTGAATATTACTGAATATTCATTAAATTAATTAATATTCATTTAATAACCAGGTTTGCTCTCGTTAATAAAAGGGACACCATCCTTTTTATACAAAAAAGGCAAAATTAACTTAATTAGCTGATTTATCAATTTATTTCATTTAAATTAGATAAATCAAGTCAAACTTTATCAGTTTAATCAATTAAGTCAAACTTCAGTTGTTTAATCAATCTCAAATCTAAAGACAGAACTCTCATGCAGTAATGTCAATCTTCCAAATAGAATACCAACAGACAGAACTTTAACTATATAAGGGTGATTTATTAAAATGAATACATAAGACAAAATAAAATAAAATAAACACTTAAGAAGGAATAAATGTCAGAGTTATACTAAATCAATGATGCTGTCAATCAGGAAAGAAGATATGAACCCTTAAAGAACATTTAAGCATATGGAGTGGTTATAGTGGATTAATTTCCGAATTAACCTACTTGTAAAAGGTCAAATAAAAGGGAAATTATTGGAGAATTGAACCAAGACACACTCAAGCCCATCTGAAAGAATACAGAACCGCCTCTTACGAAGTGTCGTCTGGATTGGGCCTCATCTGGTCCGAGCTACTGGAGAATCAGAAGGACTGTTCTGGTTCTGGGTGTCGTCCCAGAGGATTGGTCCACACTCTGCCCAGCGCAATGGATCCAGAGAGGTTGTTCAGATGTAAGCTGGTCCCAGCTTTCCCGGGAGAGAAGTCTCAGATTGGACTGGCAGGTTCTGTTCAAGGTGAAGCTGGAGCTTGGGCGTTGGTGTCTCGATTGTATAAAAAGTTGATTTGTAACTAATTCCAAAAATCAAGAATTCATTGTCCAAATGAATTCTATTCTGAAATTAATAACAAAAGTCCATTTACTATGAAGTCAATCTTTGAAGTCTTTTATAGCTTACTGGCTTTTAAAGAAAGAATCGGCGAGCATGTCACAAAAACTTAGACAAAAGAATTAAGGAAAAATATGTGGAGCCGAAAGTCACAGGAGTGGTGACGATAAAGAGGAGGAAGAAGAGAAGAGGCGAGAGAGCACAAGACTGCATGTCTCTCTGTTTTAACTCCTGATGAGGATCTCAGAGGAGGAGGGCCTTCTGTGGTGATCAAAACTTTCATCAACTAATATTTGGCCAATATTAAGTTGTATTTTGATTAAACATCCAATATAAGCACTCCAACTGGATAGAAAATCTCATGGTGATCAATTTGATACCAAATACTATATATCTAAAGCATAAGAAAGAATTAAACAATTCAAATCCTATTGAACAGTCAATTAAACAATATAGAGGTGGTTAACTTACGATATATCAGTCAACATACCCTTAAGATGGTTTGCAACGAAAACCCAAGGTGTGGCAATCCTATTATTAAGCATTCTTTAATAAAACAGAGTGATAACCCAACTTTCTCCTAACTTGGGGATTTTTAGGGCTAAAAACACACAAGTCTCATCATTAGAAAGCATTTGTCATGACAGGATAAAATATTACATTATGAGATTTGTCCATTATTTCATTTAAACAGTTTAAAAGTTTTGTGGTTTTCTGTGCTAGACAGAGACCACATCTGGAGCGGATGAGGGGTCTGCGTGTCCAGGTGAGGTCCAAGGTCAACTTAGGTGTCACCTAAGAATTGTTTATGACTTGGAAATGGACTCTCTTCGAACATACTATTTGGTCTCAGCCAATCGCTGTTTAGGAAGAAGAGTAAACATCCACACCGATGTCTGTTTGGGGGCACCTTGTAGTCATTAACGACAGACTCAATGGCGCCAGATGCTTCTAGGAGATTTACAGTCAAGATGTAGGGAGGCCCAGAGTCAGAGAGGAATGTTCTTGGTCCTTTTAGAGTTTCCTTAAAGTTGATCAGTTTGATATCGCTACACCAAATATGCAGTAAAAAATATTGTTTTTTTTTAAGTTCTGTGCCCTTAAAGCATCCTGACAGTTCTGTTGACAACTAATATTTCTTTTGAATTGTAAATATTTTTCATCTTTCAGGGTTCAAACCCTTGACACTATGCTCTCTTACAAGGCACTGCACTCGCACACAGGTGTTTCAAATCACAGTAAGTTGATTAGAAAAGAAGTTAAAAATGACTTTAGCTGCAGTTTAGTATGTGATGAAACAATTCCAAGCACAAAAGTAAAGTATCTGACAACAGCTCAAAAAGTCATCATACTGATTAAGACTTTACAAATTTCTCAGAGATGTTGATTTCTTCACTCCCACATTCCTTAAAAACATCTAATCATCATGCTAAAACCTGTGTGGGTGTCCATGGACTTGAACTATAGTTCAAACTAAGAAACCTTTCATTTTATTTTTTTTATTTTTAGTTTCTAAGCATTACTGTTGTGATGGTGATGAATATTATTCTATTGAGACTGTGTCTGTCCCCCATTCCAAACCTCACATACATGTTAAAACGAAAACAAATAAAAGAGGTGCCAATCATAGAAATCTGGTTAAAATCAAAACCTCAAATGTAGAAACACCAGAACATCACATAATTAGATGTGGTCTCTTAAGTATCAGATCAATAAAATCCATATCTTTACTGGCAATGACCTTATATTCCAAATCACATTGATTTATTCTGTGTAACTGAAACATGGCTGTGCGAGGAGGAATAATGTTAATGTAAATGAATACACTCCGCTCACAGCATCTTGTGGATTTGCTGTTCACCATGAGACTGGAGTCCACATTTGAGATTTCCTACTGCCTAACAGAAGTTTTTTTTTGAGCCATGATGGATTCATGTTGGTTTTTGGATGTATGTGTGTTTATAAATATATATAATATATATCTATGCATATACTGTCTGTTTACCCATGAAATTAAGAGTTTTATGCTCTCTTGTAAAGTGTCTTGAGATAACACTTGTTATGAATTGGTGCTATACAAATAAAGATTAATTGATTTTCGCTATTGAAAGAGGAGTACTAAAAGGACAGAAGAGGAACCTTATAGATACATCATAAAAGAGCACTAATCTACACAAGTTGTACTCTTTTTTGACAGTGACGGACATCCAGTCAGCAAACAACAAACTAGATGTCTGTTGTCATTCTTCATGCTATGATGATAATAATACTTAATAAAAAAGAAAGACTAATTAAGAGCATTTGATCTGCCCAATTTAATAACCTTACATAAGGTGAACTGAGGTTTACTGGATCATCACATAAAATGCTTAAATATTTCTGATTTTAAAGATGCTTTTTACTTTATATATATATTTGTCTTCTTACTGTGCTGTCCATGTTCAATATGTGCCGCATGCTGGTTCACTGGAGTGATGCTCAGACTCTGAAACCTTGATCCCTGCTCTTTGCCTCTGAAATAATTCTGTGCAGTGACCTTGTCAGTAGCACAGTACATGTTTGTAAAATGCCCTGTGGCTGTGTGAATGTGAGGGAACTACTGATCTGGGGTCAAATGCTGCTGACACGGGCCTTAAATTACTGCGGTGACAATGTGCCCCAGGGTTCTTTAATAGAACCGCAGAATCAAGCCACTATAGGGACGTCACTTTTACATGGTCTCACTCTCACATCTATGCTGCCTTTAACTTCCTGAACACCCCGTGGCTCTTCAGTCATTATTACATAGATCTAGACTTTATTATAGTTTGATTCACTTACATTTTCAAACAGAAACCAAAAAACTTTAACTTGGTTTTTGTTCATATGCAGAGTTCAATTTCAGTTTAAAACTACTTAGTAATTAAAAGAAGAGGGTTTCACAAAAAGATACTTTAATCCTATTTTCATTTAATTTAATACTGAAGGTCAAAAGAATATAAAATTATCTCTCTAATCCAAAGTAGTGCTTTTATATTATTTTTTATAGATTTTTTTTTATATACCTGTCCTGAAACCTTAATTCCCAGATTTTTTCGTTTGACTGTGTTTCTTCTTTTCACCTTTTATGGTGCTGGTAATTGGATACTACCAAAATATACAGTTAAAAATACTGTACTTGTACTTTTTCTTTGAAACACATATCAGCAACACTAGGTCCATTTCAATATCTCACAGGTGCTGGAGGACCATATGTCTTTAACCCTTTCATGCATGAATTACTAAATCGCAAAGGAATACTTTTTTAAAAAAATTCATTTTACTTTCAAACAAGTAAAAAATGTTGGTCATTATTTTCCAAAGATATATCTTGAAATAGTCTTTCATCTGTCCACTTCACCGTGCATCAAAAAAGTAATTTTGTGGAACTTAATAAAGATCCTCAAAGACATCTTACAAACGTTTATTAAGAGTAAATAAAGAAAAAGCTAAATCTTAAGTATATATTATTGCTATTTGATCAAACTATTCACTAATGAATTACAACAAAATTTAAAATAAAAAATGTGAAATTATGTGAGATCAAAATACAAAATTATCCTGTTGTCGGCTGTTTTGGATTTTGGATGCAATTTCTCTATATAGTTAAAAAAAAAAAAGAAGGGTTTGGGAGTTCACCAACTGGTAGTTGGTCATGGTGCTGCAACTTAAAGAGGATAAAATTTAATCCAAATATCTGTCTACTGTAGTGGACACCATGCATGAAAAGGTTAAAGTTTCTTTAGAGTTGACCATTTATTTGCAATAATCTACAATTTTGTATAAAGCTCACAAATTAATTTGTAATGTTTTTTTTTTTCTCACAAAGATAAGAGAAGAGATTAATTGCAAAAGTTTGAAAACTTTCCACAGATGTTTGTTCCCCCTTCTGTCATGCCAGCTTGTTTTTAAGTTATTTAAATATAAATATTGCATAATTGCTAGTACGAACTTTTAAGTCCAATTCTAAAATGATCCCTAACAATCCCACATTTCATTTAGCAATGACCTATTGTTTGCAAATGTCTTTGTATCAGAAGAAAAGGTCGCTGGAAATCAGTTTGAAGGTATTATTGTCTGGAAAAGACATTAACAATGCCAAATGACTTCAAACCTCACAAAGAAAACAGAACTTGAAAATACTGCTGTTTCATCTGAGACATGCTTTCGAGTCATTTCTCCCAGTTTCTGGAGATGCATCACACGCCTCTGGCTGTTTCCGATGTTAGTCCTGCTCTATTGCGTGATTTGATTTTTGATCTGCATTGACAGACAATTATTTTGCACTCCAGGATGAGTCCTGAACTGTTTATGAAGAAGCTTTGTGATTGGTTAATGAGACGGAAAGGGAAAGCTTCTTGATCTCATTTTCAGTGCTTAATTAACCTTGGAGTTGGAGATTTCCCCTGGTGCTGGGGACAAGGCAGGGTTACCTCGCTCTTCTCTCGGTCTTTGTCTCTGTCTTACTTCTGCTGCTCTCTGCGATGTATGACTTCCCCTGCAATGACAAAAGGATGCTCAGCTATCTCCCCGTGTGCCCTTCTGGAGGCAACAACCCTTTATTGACTGATTTATGGGGATGAATATGCAGAAACAACACTTCCATACGCACAGATGGTCAAACATGCACATATGTGGTCGGCTCTGCTCACATATTACTTATTTTAAGAAATGAGAGACCAGAATAAAACATTAAAAATAGCAGCACCACCTCTTCTCCGGCTCTCCACAGGCCAGCCCCTTCTGCAGCCCCGGGGGTGTGAACCCAGTTCTGACAGAATTAAGCTCTGTCTCCCAGTCTCCCTCCTTCTGTCCGTCTGCACCCCTCGGCCCACAGAGACCAATCCCAACACGGCAGCCTTCACAGCCGGCCCCAAACCAGACCAGTGTGTCTCGTCTCCCACCCTTCATCATGTCCTCTACTATATTCTCCTGTCTCTCCTTTGCTCCTCCTCCGTCTCTCCTTCCATCTGCCCCCTGTGCTCCATGTATCCTTCTCTCTCTGTATTGTCCACCCATTCATCTTTCACTTTCTATTGTCTCTCTCTAGAAAATTGCTTTTTCCACTTTTCTCCTCTCTGTCCATTCCAATCCTCCTCTGCACCTAATATTTGAACCCTCTATCTCTTTACGCCTCCATTCCATCTTCTCACCCTCACACAATGAAACAAGTCAACAAGAGAACCTTTTTTTTCCATTTACAAAATTGTAATGTCTAAAGGCTCTTTATTTTATTTTCATTCCTATTCTTCTAAGTTTAAGAGAATCATCTGTATTGGGATAGCATTAAGACGGTGTTGGAGGATCAGACTCAAAGCTTCAGTAAGGCTGCAGTCTTCACCAGAACATGTGTATGCAGCATTTCCAGCCTATCACGTCCCTTTGAGAATTTATACTAAGAATATTTTTTTTACCGAGAATAAGTTTCACTGGTGGTGAATGCCTTTTTTTTCTAGCTGATACTAGATGTAATTGCAATCATTTGCACCACCAGTGTCATGGTCTGATCACATCAACAAAGTTGGGTAGAGCTGTTGCTATAACGCGTAAATGTGAACCATTTCTAAATTCACAGCTGTTTGGTCTTGTTGTTTCTACGTTGGTTTTATGTCATTTAGATGACTGTTCAGTTGTATGGTCTGCTGTGTCAAACTGTCTTCTCAAAAAATTAAAAGTGGTTCAAAACAAGGCTGCAAGACTGGTTCTTGGTTGTTCTTCAAGAACTAGTGTTACAGAAATGCATGAGCGTCTTACTTGGCTGATGGTCAAACGTAGACGATCTGCTAATATATTAATTCACTTTCATTAAGTTATTAACACTCAGACTCCAAAGTCTCTTTATAACAATATAACTTACTGTTTGAATAAGCACTCACATTACACCAGAGCAGCTAATAGTGGACAGATTTCATTACTCCTACCTAAGTCTGAATATACAGGGCTCTCGACTAACTTTTTGAGTTGGTTGCAATGGTGCACCAAAAAAATTTTTTAAGGTGCACCAGCACAAAAATTAGGTGCACCCAAATTTTTCAGTGTCGCCTTTAACGCCATAGGGTCACCATTTTATCACTGTCCATAACTTTAATATCATGTAAATGCTTTTTAAACAAGAATAAGACGCTTGTCTTTATTTGAAGCAAAAATATACATTTGGAGAAAAAGAGTGTTTAAAGTGCTTCACTGAATAAAATGGACAAATTCAAGCTTAAACATTAAGCAGAATAAAATATCTCCAAATAAAAGTGCTTGAAGTGCTTTACTGAACTGAAATTTAATATTTCAAACATCTCAAGTTAAATAAAATATTTCAAAATATTAAAGGAAAAGTTTGGTTCCTGCAGCTTTTACATTGTTTATAGAATGAAGTAGAACAATATAATCACCCAGAAGGCTTTCCTGATCCAAACGGTGCTTCAGGAGATATTTAGATCCAAACTCGAGCAGCAGACATCGATATAACGGTAGCTAATAGGGCATGGATCGCCGCTCCTAAAAACTGCATTATTCATCCAAAAACTCATGTTTTTCACCAATATTCCATCATGATGCGTTCCGAATGGTTGGCCATTGCAGTCTGTGTCACTCCACACAGCGCTGTGTGGCTGAATGATCTCTGAACTAAAGAGTTTGTTTACGTGCCCTTCGCGCATGCGCAGTGTGGCTCATTGTTTCAGGGGAAGACCGGCAGCTACAAATCAACTTTCTTCTTTCAGTTTTGTGTGAAATGGACGAATATCTATTGGATGAAGATGTTGTGGAGGAGAACTTTGAATATGATGGGTGTCTTTACAGTTTCGAGCCGTAGTATACAGATCAGGAGCTTACTGAAAGGAGAAAACGGAGGCAGCGCTCCAGAGAGTACTGTGCATGCACGAAGGGCACGTAAACAAACTCTTTAGTTCAGAGGTCATTCAGCCACACAGCGCTGTGTGGAGTGACACAGACTGCAATGGCCAACCATTTGGAACGCATCATGATGGAATATTGGTGAAAAACATGAGTTTTTGGACGAATAATGCAGTTTTTAGGAGCGGCGATCCATGCCCTATTAGCTACCGTTATATCGATGTCTGCTGCTCGAGTTTGGATCTAAATATCTCCCGAAGCACTGTTTGGATCAGGAAAGCCTTCTGGGTGAGTATATTGTTCTACTTCATTCTATAAACAATGTGAAAGCTGCAGGAACCAAACTTTTCCTTTAAGAGCTAATGTGCTATACTGAGCTGAAAATGAAATAAATATTCATATTTTAACAACCAACAACATAATATTTAACTGGATGGACTTACTCTCCAATAAATTTGAACCTAGAATAAGACTTCACACACTATAGTCAATATTTACAAAACTGAAACTAAGGTAAATAATAAAAAACAATTCTCAAACTAATTTATGAAAACGACTTTAAGGGCAGAGCATTTATTACTTTTTATCTTTATTCTTTTCTCTTGTTTAAGTTTTCTTTTTTTGTTTACAGCCCAGCTTAATGTTCAGTCAGGGGCTGTCAAGCCATTTGTCCTCATGTGAGCACTCACCTCTGTGCCTGTGTGACTGAGTAACTTTCCCCTTAACAGGAGAAAGGACTGAACAAATAAAGATGTTATATGAGACTTTACTTTGTTTTACTTGTAATTGTATTTAATTATGAATTATCTGACAGTCTCTTAGACGTATTCGGCAGAGCTCCGTTCCGTCTTCGGCTTTATCGATCCCTGCTGTAACCTGACACCACAGAGTCTGGGCTCTTTTTCATACTGACAGCTGATTGGATGATTACTGAGGGCTGTGTGTGCATATGTACGTGCATGCGTGCGTGTGTGTGCTGGGGCTGCTGTAAAACGGAGACAGAGGAGGAGAAGGAGGCGATGTGTTTTGTCAGTTTTAGGCAGATTTTCCGCCACCGCCGTCACTTTTGTCAACATTACGAGGCTGTATTACGTTTGTAAGTATATGTGCTCTCTCAACTTCTAAATTTTAGATTTGAGAGTGAGATGAGGGACTTGTTTTCGGGAGGGTGCACCGGTGCGACCAACAAATAATGTTAGGCGCACTCTTACAAATTTTGGTCACATATGCAACCAAAATGGTCGCACTTGAGAGCCCTGATATATAAAGAGGATCGTATTGTATAGGTCAACTGTGTTTTGAACAAACTTCAAGTAGTGAAACTGATTTTAAAAGGAGACTGAAATTGTATTTGTTGTTGACACCATAACTTTATCTTGGATAATATTATTATTAGGTTGAGTGAGTTTTTGTCATGTGTTATGGGATGGAGCTTTTCCTAATTTTATTGTTTTTGTTTTAACAAGTACTTTTAGTGTTGTCATTTTTTCCCTGTAATTGTGAGTAATTGAGAATGTAAATTGTGTGTGTTGTATGCTTTGTCTGGACCTTAGGAAGACTAGGGGCCCATACTACGAAGCTGGATTGAGTTATCCAGGATAACTCTGCGACATCTCGTCAAACTTCACCGGATCTCTGTCATCCTGATCTGCCGTACTACAAGGCTCGTTATCAACTCGATAAGTGAATCTGGCTGGGATCTGTGCACGTACACATAAAATGGGCGTGGTTAGCGGCCCCGGAGCATTTTCCGGAATGGAGAAGAGAGCAGCCTACTTCACGGCAGAGGAGCAGCAAATAATCCTGCAAAAGTATGAGGAGTACTGCGGTATTATCCAGGCCAGGAGCAACACGACTGTAGCCGCGAGAAGCCGAAGGGATTGCCGGCACATTTTCCACATTTTCCTACATTTTTCAAACACACAAATTGCTTAAAATGTAATAAAGAACTCGTCCACATTAAACCAAAATTATGTAATTAAATAGTCTTTTAAATGGTGATGAATAATTATCTTTTTTATTTTTAATGTAATATAATTAGCCTAAATATAATATTTAATTTCACTTTTAGTGTACTTTGGATCTAAAACAACATTTGTCCCATTGTCATGATCCACCGCTACTGGACAGTGTAAAACATTTCCTTTTTTTCATTAATTAAAATAATAAATGGACAGTGTTGATAACACTGGGATAAATCTATGAATGAAATTAAACGTAAATTAGATATTTAAAAATATTTCTTCAAACTAAATTATGTCCCTCAGTTTCATGGTGTTACTACCAAAATTTGGAGATCATATTACATTAGACAACATTTAAGATATGATGATTACTTATGTAGGCTAACTGTAATTGAACCTTAAACCAAAATTATTGTTACTTGAGTTTATCCATAATAAAGTCCATTACAATTATCAGCATGTGTTGTCTTTTCTCAGAAGTAAACATCCTCGGATCAAACATTATCACTGACATTGAGAAATAATGTCAAATAGTTTGAATTAAACAAGCTTCTGTTTTATTTCATGGAGTTTTGTCAGCAGTCTTCAGATGTTATGATATGTGCCTTTAGATTAATTTTATTGCATTCATGAATCTTGTGATTGTAACCTAAAATATGTTAACACCAATGACAGAAATAACATAAAAATACTTACAAGAACGATTTTTCTATGTGTCCATTATTGTTGCTAAAACATCATGGTCAACATACTAATAAATACTCTACATTTGTCTAAACGTAATTAATTTTTTCACTTGTTTGACCATGAAAATCACATTCATATTTTCAAAATGACCTTAGTGCATTTGAAGTGTCTGATGTTTAAAGGGAAAACAGGTGGCCTTGGAGGTGAGCTAATGATTAGACTGAAGGTGGCCTGGTTCACTCAGGATGTAATGAGTAGGATGCACAACAGAGAACATTCTTCCCATTTTTACTTCTTAAGAAAACCAAACTCCTGTGACTAGGTAAACAGCTGAGAATTTAAAATTGATACCTAAGGGGATGAACCCTGTGTCAAAGGTGAAAGGCCGTCACTTCAGGCTATCATGAGTCAACCTTTGGGGCCACTGGTCATTTATCTGAGATGCACTGGTTCAAGGAGAGTTCACCCTGCATACGTGGCTCTGTGTACTTCAAAGAATGTTTCAAGGTGTAAATGTTGTCCGTTGTCACTGCTCAGGAGGTCTCATTTTCGGCTTCTTGAGCCTCTCAGGCAGTCCGGGGTGCCTGATTCAGACACTTGCTTGGTTTGTCAATGAACTGCTCTTTTTTTTTGCAAACAAGCTTGTGTCGCGAAGCTATTTTTTTCATCCGCATCTCCAGATCAACCAGCGAGAAACTATACATTATTTGCCACGTAAGGCTCCAGCAGGTCACAGATGTATAGAAGTCCCTCCCGTGAAAATCTGTACCTCTCGTACAAGATTTCTTCTGGTAAATCAAGCCGATTACTTCTGTCACGAAAAAAATGCTCCCGACGAAGCGCTCCTCTTGGCAGAAATGGGCAAGCCTTTTTCCAAGACAGCAAATTGGTGACTGTGCGGTCTTTGATGCCCGCCCGAGAGAACCGATTGGTCAGCGGGCGGTCTGTCACACCCCCTGAGCTCTTATCCTGGAACTTAACCTGCTCCGGACCAGGTTTGGCGTTCAGCATCAGTTACCGGGGCAACGTGTCTGGATAAAAAGAGATCCACATTCGTAGTGCGGAAAATCCGAAACTTATCCATGAAGTTATCTCTCTAAGAGCTAATCCAGCTTCGTAGTACAGGCCCCAGATGGTGTAAAATATAGCAACACTTCTGACTGCCTCATTGTTGTCTGTCCGATTACTTCATTGTCTCCCTTTGATATAAATTCACAGACAGATAGAAGAAGATATTGATATGAGAATTTATAACCGAGAAGACATTCTTGGTTATCAGTTCTCGACTGGAAATGATTTTTGACTCCCATTCCTTGTAAGAGGACATTCATACATTAACTACTCAGACTAAGGCCATGGTCTTAACCAGGCTTTAAACAAGTTCCAAAATATTTACTATTCTGCATTTAATTGTCTTAGTTGACCTTATATATACACCCATTAAACATATATCCATTGTTTTGCTGATGGTCTCGTTTGCTTTATTAGGCCATAACAAGACATCAGTATTTATTTTAGGCTATATCATGGCCTCTTTGAAACATCTGAAAACCACTTTAATTAGATTCTACCTTAAATAATGACAAACCATCCTAAAGACAAGAAACTTTTAGCATGCAGCAGACATGTTCTGATCACTGAGATTGGGTCAGTGGTATAGTTTTGAGCAGACAGGAGAGGAGCACACTGCTGTGGGTTTTTTCATGACTGTGTGTTTATATGAAACTCCCACTTTGCCATGCTCTCTTATACTTCTGCTATGCTGTGTTGCAAATGCAGATTCACCAAAATTACCTGTCAAGGAAAATGAATGTCTATAAGAATATTTGTGGCAGAGCTTTGTGATGGTGCTGTGGTGGAGATGGAGGAAACACCTCCCGATTCTCTATTTCCCCTTGGCCTGGTTTTGCAAAAGGTTTAATGTAGATAAGATTTATCCAGATTGAAGAACTGATTTTTTTTTCTTCCTTCCAGGGGCAGGTAATCCAGCTTTTGTCCTGGTTTTGATAAAAAAAAAAAAAAAAAAAACTCAATTTGATAAACCTTATCAAAAGACAGGTTTTAAAGGATTATTTAGTCTGGATTACAAGTTATCTGTCTCAGATTACACAGTTTGTCCACAGGAGACTCTAAAAGCCAACAGTTCATGTTTGTTCATACACATATCCTGAATGTACTTAAATGTTTACTTGCACCCACACATACTCTGCAGAAGTGGAATATGCTGCATGAGCTTTATTTGAGTAGCATTTACTTGTTTTCAACCCTGAAGGGATAAGGGATTTGTAGCCAATGGATGGATTTTATTTTAATATAAGTTGTTTTTTATGCTAGTAACTTGAGCGACCGCTGTAACAACCAAACTTCTCCTCATAGGAGATTAAAAAAAGACCTTATCTTACCAAACACATGGCTATATGACTAAAGTGGGACAATTTGCCACAGCTATAACTTTAATGTATTTAATTTAGCAGATGCTTTTGTCCAAAGCGATGAACATGTGAGAACAATTGCAACACAAGAAAGAATGTAGACCAAAGGGAACAACATCAGTATGTCTGACGACTGCTTCAAGTCTGGTTGGACCAATGTCCATGCAATGCTACAGGCTGTGCCTTTTTCCTAACCAAGCAACTGACAGAAAACCTTGTCAGTTCACCGCCAATATCACCATCATCTTCATCGCCATATCGTCACGTCATTGATATCGACATCATATGAAGAATTTTCATATACTCAGAGATGTGTTGTTTATGCCCCAGTCACACATTCCCGTTTCTCATGGTGATTGTGCACGATTGTCATAATCCTGATGAAACGTGCTTTGGTACTTGCGGTACTTGGTCTGGATCAGTGTTTTTTTTTTCTTTTTTTTTTTAATTTATGTTTTTGGGCATTTTGTGCCTTTATT
Organism: Scarus forsteni; assembly: GCA_036419115.1. Lineage (NCBI taxonomy): Eukaryota > Metazoa > Chordata > Actinopteri > Labriformes > Labridae > Scarus > Scarus forsteni. The sequence goes on along the minus strand of JAZDUH010000386.1, from coordinate 8,863,881 downwards.
GATAGGTGAGAGACAGTGGATAGGCTTGTGAAAGGGGAGAGAGAGTAGGGGAAGACACTCTGCAAACTGGTCACAGGCGGGATACGAACCTGGACCGGCAGAAGCAAGTACACGGGGTGCCTGGTTTTTTTTTTTTTTTTTTTTTCTGTTCAAAACTGTCGTGGAGAATCGCCGCTGTCAGTATAGCGGGGTGGAAGCCTAATGCAGTCCTAAGGCGAACGGTATTAGCGTGGAATCTACAGAGCTAAGTCAGGCTGATCGTGGCTCAATCCTGAAAGCTTTATGAGGACGACTGACAAGGATGTATCCGTTTGTGCCCCGACTGTGTCCTGTTCAAGACAGCGCAAGCGACGGGGCTCAATCAGGGCTTACGTGACGCGAACTGAGCTCGGCTGACGAGCTCAGCCGAGGATGGATATTCATGCAATCCTCATCATATCGTTGTATTAACCTAATTGAAGCGGGACGAACGCCCCCGAAACACTGTAGAAGCGCTACTGGCGGTGTACTTACGGGGTGTGTCCAGGGGTGAGACAGTCATTTCATCCTGTATCATAGCGATCACGCCAGCCTCGTCAATCGTGTACAGTCATGTACAATCGCCATGAGAAACGGGAATGTGTGACTTAGGCATTACTAAGCTGGGTCTTAAAGCTTCTGCTTGTTCTACCGCTGAAGATGACAGAGGAGAAGAGAAGAGTGTTTGGAGTTATTGTTTCCACTGAATCAAAATAACTTCAATGCAGCATAATCTAAAGTGTTGAATTACTTAAAGATAAGTTTTAATCCTGATAAAATCCAGACCTTACTTGATTTGATCTCATATCACTTTTAATTTGGTTCTGAACAAACCAATTTCAAGATTGAATCCAATGGGATGTATTCTCCAGTCATTTTACTACTGAACAGTATTCGTCCTTAATCATTGTAATTAGATGTTGTTTGAATGAAAGCATATTTCCTTGGATTCATCCAACAGGTAATAGCATGAAGTACGCTCATGCTATTGAACTCAAAACCACACTGGTCTTTATACTGTCAAGACAAAATAAGAAGCAATCACACCTGGTTTAAAAGCCCAACTATAAAGAGACACAAAAAACAAGTTAAATGTTAAGTCAGATGACACAGGGGTAATAAGATCTACTGATACTGACGCACTATTTTCATCTGACTCCTGCTCCTCAGTGCAGGTAGTGGGTTGATCTTATTGCTAAGCATGATGTCAGGTCTGCCAGCAAGGACTGCTCTTTCATGCCATCCTCTCACCTGGTATACCAGCTGGACTGGTTCATGCACCATGGGGTATATTTCACACCCGACATCCCGAAGACCCATAGTGTTTGGAAGGGACAGAGAAATCATTTCTTTATTTAATCTCGAAATGCCATTGAGAGCGTTGAGAGTACATTAAAACAGTAATTGCAAGACAATAAAGAAACAACAGTGGAGTAAAATTCAAAAACATTTACCAACATGAACATAGTGGTTCTTCATCATATTTTTTAGACTGTCCTATGCTGATTGGTGAACTGAGTTCTATTGTTTCCCGTATAGTATTCCAGCTGTTGGCTGCACATTAGAGTAGCTGAAAGATGTTTGTTCTGATCTTTCTGTAGACTCTTAACCCATTTTGCCCCACCGGCAACAATTGTTACCGAAGTGTATCACTGTCATTTTCTACTCACAACAAAAAATGTCAGCACTAGTAATGCAACTTTTTGCACTTATGTGCTAGTAGACAACTTGGATAAAGATTTTGGTTCATAAAATATAGTTTTCAAGTGGTCCCTGTCACATGACATCATCTACTTCCTGCTCCTTTCGGCGGAAGACATGGAGGATGCAAATTGTCCTGGAAAGAGGTCATTTTCATAAATTTCTAATGCTTTCCCCCAAAACATATTTATGATTATTTAATCATTCAAGTCTCTAGAGTAACCCTCTACCAAATTTTTTTACCTGGGATAAATATTTATTTGTTCATGGGCTTATTTCTGTGAGTGGCAACAAAAGTTGCCGGTGGGCACATAGCTTGTAACTAACTAAAGGAAAACACTGTCTGCAGGATTTCTCATAAATTAGTTATTTCAAACTGTAGAATGAGGTACACTGGTGCATTTACGTCCTCTTAGAATACTCTTCCAAACTAAATAAATTCACAGGCATTCAAGACCTGTGTCTGTAGGATTTTGATACGTTACCATAAGTTTTCTTGCTATTTGCTAAGCAGTCCTTCTCTGTCAACTAACATCAGTGTGGAAAACCTTTTCCACAAATTTAAAAAAAGGAAATCAGGGAACTAAAAATAAAAAAATACATACTAAGTCAAAATAATGTGATAAAAAGTCAAAAATGTTGATGTGCAGTTGGAAGTGCACCTTTCTTGACACACACTCATCATAGCCAATGGCCATTCATACGCCCCCCCCCCCACCCCCACCCCCATCCCCACCCCACACACACACACACCCCACACACACACCACCGGACACACCCACACACACAATTTTCATAAAATAATAGGCCAAAATACAAATTTATTATGTATGTTGTTCTTTCCTTGAGTACTCTGTAATAGAGGTCCTGGCCTTGCTGCAGGACTTTAACATTGTGACCTAGGTACAAGCTATGTGACTACCGGCAACAATTGTTGCCAGTCATAAAAATGCTATTTTCTTGAACACAAAGTACAAAATGGAAAAAAGAAATACATACCCTGATTCAGAGGGACTCTACTGATAAAATTATATGCCTTACAACACAGAAAAAAATTTGGGCATAAATGGGTTAAACATCGAGCATTAGCCAGTCACTAGAACGACTTTGCGTTTGTGGTCATATTTAATGGAGAGGTTAGATACTCTGGCAGATGTCCATAAAGAGCTTTGTAGATGAAAAGTGACCAATGCCTGTCTCTTCTAACTGGCAAAGAAGGCCAGCCCACGTTGTTATACAGGATGCATTGATGCTAGAAAAGCTGTCAGCAGTGATGAACCTTATGGCAGAGTGGTAAACTGAATCCAGTGGTTTAAGTGAGCTTGCTGTGGCATGTCTATAGATCACATCTCCATAATCTAAAACTGACAAGAAGGTGGCTTCAGTAATTTGTTTTCTGCATGAAATAGGGAAGTTTTTTTTGTGTCTGTACAAATAGCCCAATTTTTGTCCAACTGGGGGGTAATGGAACAGATGTTTGTGTCCCTTGTCTGTTTGAGCACTTGCTGCCATGGTGCAATGGTGAGCACTCTGGAATCTGAATCCATGATCCGAGTTACATCCTCAGTGGGACCTGGCTTTGGTGCTGCCCCTGACATTGGGAATGCAGTTAGTTAGGTACCAGTTGGGACCTGGAATGACAGAGTGAGTACCAAGTCATCCTAATCCTCTCCAGCACTGTCTGATGCTTCATTTTTACTCTTCATCATACATACTTGTCACACAAAGGCTGCTTCCTTGAGTCAGCACATCACAGTACAATTTTGAGCCCACACCAGAGGTGCTGGAATGTAAGTAAATGGTTTACGGCTAATGTAATTCAAATGGCAATGTGCTTGGTGAGTTGTTTTGAAGCTGCCAAATCAGTCTGAATCCATCCCAAACTCACCTGGGAGCCACTGAAAGTAGAGTCCAGGCCACATCAAGCATTCCACAAGAAAGTCCAATTGACCCAGTCTTAATCTTTTTATTTACAGTTCTTCAGCATGAACTGTCTTTCCAAACATGAATGGTGCTGCCATCTTAAACCAACACTATGTAGTTTTTTCACCCTAATATAACATTTCGAGAGTCATTGCGATGGTACATCACCTTACAACAGGTTGAATGACACCTCTGTCATGGTCTGAGGGGTTCTGAGTCACCTTCACTGGCACTTTGTAATTTTGAGGTGGATGGTAGGAGCTAGGGGTGTAACGAAATGGTCAACTCATGAAACGATACAAAATACGAAACAGAACTCACGATATGAAATACTGACGTTGCAAAATAGATTAACGAAAAATCCCCAACAGTAGGTAGTTGTGCAAAAATCTCATTTTCTTTATTTTCTTCCTAATGCAGACAAAGATATTGTGGCATCAGTACAAAATAAATGCTCTTTTAAAAAAAACAAAATTGTAGTTTTTTCCCCTTATTTAGACTACAGTGCAAATACAAACATAAAACCTCAATAAAAACTGCTTTGTTGTAACAATCAGGATAAGTACATTCTTGAATGAAAAGGAAAACAAATAGCAGTCCTCAGAGCTGCAGTTTAGACCTATAAATGTCTGAACTGTGAACTATAATATTTAGCCTATAACAGTACATATACTTCTGATCTTTTAGTATGATCAAATTCTGTCAACTCAACAGTAGATGCAAAAATACAGATCTTCTCACCGTTCTCTCGTCTTTTTCATGGGAAGCCAAAATAGGTCCTCACAACCAATTTATTTGACGAAAGAGCGTCAGCTAACTCCTCAACCTCGTCTTCCTCCATATTGAAGCGAGTGTTTTGCTACGGTAGGTAAGGAGGGTAAAAAATCACTAGTCGTGTGCTCACCCCTTCGCGTTTTTTATTTTGTGTGTCTTTGAATTCTATTTCGTCATTTTTTTATTTCGCGAAATTTCGTGGCACTAAATTTTGTTCCACTCCTAGTAGGTACACGTCCACAGTAACAAGCTAAAATTTTGTACTGCTTTGACTGCTTTACGGTACACGCCACTTCCCCTCCTTCCCGATTAGTTTAGAAGATGGAAGTCAAGGCGAAAGCTAAGCAGGGGCTGTCTGTATACTCTCTTGAATCTATTTCGGAGCTGAGCAGAACACTCAAAGCAGTTTTGATGTTCCTCCACTCATCTGGATTTTATGTGGGAATATGAAATAATGAATTAGTGCTGCCTGTGGAGGGCAGCATCACTTCCATGCAGCCTAACAGAACCCTATTAGAAGAACAAGAAAAGTAAAAGCCAGAAGAAAAGAAAAGTTTACTGGACGAGGTGAAAAAAAGAATGCAGAGAGTAACAAGCTAAATGCCAGGGTTAGACATTGGCAAGGAGGGTGATGCTGATTTTTCCTGTTATTGTTGGACTTGTAAGTACACGTTGCTAACAGCCCCCAGCTGACTCTTAAAAAGTGATTTATTGGAAAAGAAACATGATCAGACTGTACCTTATTGTTCCACATGGTTCATTTGCCTCCCTCTGTATGTTAACAAATGCACATTGGTGTGAGGTGCGCTGTTTTACGACAGTGCAGTTACACTCAACGTCCATAGAGGCCACTAGAGAGCAGAAAGCTGGAATCTTACAGTGTTGCTTTAAGTGGAAAAAAAGGCTTTTGATTGGAAATGTTGCAGACCCCTGCTATAAGTGATAAAAAAAAGATACATTAACAGTCATAGACAAGTGCGGCAAACATGGCATGCACATTAAATTGGCAATAAGGTGCATTTAAGAAAAATTCTTGGACTGCACTGACACTAAACTCTGATGGTAAATGGACTTGTGCTTGTATAGTGCTTTTCAACTCTTTGACGACTCAAAGTAGCTATACACCAAAGGTCACATCTACACATACAAGTTGACTCATTGATGGTTCAGATTTCTATTCACTTCCTTTCATGCTCATTTACACACCACTGATGCAGCTGTGATCAACTTGGGTTTAAAGGTGCAGTGTGTGCAAATTGGCATTTTAGCGACATCTAGTGTTCCAATTTTGGAATGAGCCCATCCATCACATCACGAAGCGACAGGAGCCGCTGAAGACATCATTTACAACAGTTACAAGTTGAGGGTTTTTTCATTCATATTTGTAACTCTTATTTTTATAGGTTAAAGGTCAATTAAGATGCCACATGCCATCCAGGTAGATTTCAGGACCGGCGGCCAGACTTGTATTCGAAAATTGTGCTTCGCTCTTTCTGTCCCCAAAATCCACCCGGAGACAACACGGCGGCTTGTGGTAATGTCAATTTTTTAAAGCTTTTTCTGACTAATAAATTAGAATAAAACAAACTTTTTATGGGGATGGTTGTACTCCTATTTTGACGGACTTTACATACAAATAGAAACATTATATCCTATATTCATTATTTCTGTTCAGCAAAATGTTGCCAAATTCTACACACTGCACCTTTAAGTTCCCTTACGAAAGAAAAATATATTGCAGCATATTGGAAAATATCATGTCATATAAAAGGTAATATATTCCCATAAATGAGATTTAGTGTTTATATTTTCCAATATATTGCAATATATGTATTTACCATATATGTGTATATATTGATAAATATAAAAAATATATATTGCAAGCAATACCAAAAAAAGTCACTATATTTTAACATATATAGTTTGTCTTATATGCGCCAATATACAGCAATATATGCATGTACCATTTATGGATATATATATAGTACCATATATTTATATTTATATTGTACCATATATGTATATATATATGGCACAATATATGGATATCTATATAGTGCCTGATATAGATAAATATATAATACCATATATGCATACATATTGTGTCATATAGTCTGTGTTGATGTGTTATAAAGATTTTCACATAATTGCTCATACAGGTTTTATATTTATTGAAGTTTAAGTCTAAAGCTCTCATAAGTATATATATATGTTCAAATATATGGTAGAGTATATTCTAGATATATGCAGAATTATATGGGAAAATATGCATGAAATGTATACGGATATACGTAGAATACATGATAGCATATATTTGAAATATATTATAGTATGTATTTTCATGTATATCTGTACTTATATTACATGTATGTGTTTCCATATAATTGTGAATATATTTGAAATATATTGTACCATATATGTTTCCATATAGTTTTAGATATATCTAAAACATATTCTACCATATATTAAACACGTTTCCATATAAATTTAAATATATTTAAAATGTATTCTACCATATATTACACATATATGTTTCCATATAAATTTACATATATTTTAAAATATAATTTCCATATATTAAGCATATATGTATCCCTATAAATTTACATATATCTAAAATATATTCAACCATATATTAAACATATATTTGACACTATGGGCTCTAATTTCGAGGCGCAGCGCAGGGGGCGCAAGACTGGCGCACCCCGCGCAGTGTTAATTTTGTCCGGCGCACCGCCGTGCGCTGCCAATTTGACAATTTGGTAGACCGTCTGCGCAGAGGTGGGTGTGACGGCGCACCAAGGGGAGGTGATGGCGCACCGGGGGAGTTGTCGGCAGATTCATGTTGGCGCAGTGACAATTTCGTGCCAAAAACATTGCAGAAAGTGCGCTGAATGCTCGCCAGCTGCAACCTGGTCTAACCTCGGCGCAGGGCGGAGCGCACCCTCCGCAGCGCACCCTCCGCAGCTGTAATTTGGTGACAAGCGCACATGTGCGCACGCCTCAGAGGCAGGTTTCCAAAGTGTCAGGCACATTTTAATGCAATAAACAATCACAGCAATCACTATTTAATGTAACAGTCTGAACCAGCATATACATTTGTATCTACATTAACCTTCCCGTCACATCTGATGTCGGATTAAAGCCGTTTGTCATAATGGAAACTTAACCTGACGGCAGCTGGAAGTTTGATGCACATCTTACAAGTCAACAACAAACAGCCTTAACATCTGATACTGAGTATATATCTGGCTTCTCTCATTTCATTAAATTCAAAGAAAAAAAAGGGGAAAAAAGACGAAGAAAAAGGAGAGAAAATAAATGTATGTCACTCAGGATTTACCTGTGATTTCCCATATTCCTCTATTTTAGTCTTTATTTTTAACATGCTCTAAAAAGATGGAGAGCATTACTGCAAGGAGGATGAGGAGAAGACACCGGGAGAGTATACAGTATATTACTAAAGCCTCTGCGATTTGGCGATGACAAACCAGGAGTGCAGGTGGATCACAAGCATTATGAATGGATAAGCCAGCTGCTGTGTAACTGCCTCTTATTTTTTTTACTCCTATTAATGACAAAGGAACAGATTACATCTGTCCCGGGAGCTGGCCCACACGGTGACGCGCCCCGCTGTCCATTCTCATGCTGAAGGGACAGCGTCTCCACTGCTGGGTCTTTCCAGCACACTGTTTCCGCGGTGGCGGGGATAATTCAGACCAATCAGACGCTGTGCCTCAGCCGCAGCGCATTTAAAGGCGAGGAGAGGCGCTCATTTGATTGGTGAAGACAGCGATCGGCTGTGATAATCCCACTCACGTCTATTCTCCTCCTATTCTGACATTTGCGCGGAGAGGCAGAGACGTGGGCGTGGACGCGCAACCTCTGCGCCCCTGTGCGCCATGAGTGTGCCTCTCTTGGCACTGCAGGAAACTTGCAAAGTGCGCAGGTCACATCCAGTCCGCGCGGCGAAGGCAGGTGCGCCTGCACTTGCGCCTGGTCTACGAAATTAGAGCCCTATATCTTTACATATATTACACAAATATATTTTCCCTCATAAATCACAATATATTATGGAAGATATTTATAAATATAATGTTGAATATATTCTGGGATATATAAACACGTATATTATACATTCATGTGTTATATATTGCAAAATATGGAAAGCGGCAATCATTTGTATATTTTGCAATATATTGCAATATATTGTATGAATATATAATGTATTGTATAATATATGTGCCCTCAATATATTATTCCATGTATATCAAATATGTAATATATTGGAAAATGTATTGGGAAATAATATATTACAATATATTACAATACATTTCAAAAAATATATTGGTACATATATTTTTCTTTCGTAAGGGTTTCTTGCCCAAAAGCAGCCCACTCTGGGTTTGAGCCTGCAAACCTCTGGTTACAACATGTGCGTTTGTACGGTACGCACTCGCAGTCTGCGCCACTGATTTTTTTACAGATGGATCTCAGAATGTTCACTTCTCCCAAAGTATTTGTGCCAGTTATTTTATTTTCTGTGTCAAGGTTCTTCTTTCTTCAACAAAGCCAGATGTTGTAATACTTTGTACCTTTTTTCTCTGCTCCCTTCTTCCTGAGTCTGCTGAAATAATTCATTCACTCTCTCCTCCTCCCTCTTCCCCCTTGTTCTTTTGAGCTTTCCTCTCCTGCCAGGTGAGCCACTGCCTCATCCACACCTGCGACCGTCTCTCCCTCCTCTACACTCCTTTTCCTCGCTGTTAGCTCAGATTAATGCCGAGTAATTTGCTCCTCATCCTGGGCCTCACTGTCTCCCCTCCTTCCTTGTCCAGGTGAGAGTAAGGTACATTTACGCTTCTCTGTACGCCTGTTCTCTTTTTATTCTGCCAAGTAAGCTTTCTGTCTCGTGCCCCTTTCCTCCTTTTCTCCTTCCTTCCCCCTCATCCCTCTATCAGAGACACAGCCATATGGCCGGGTGCGGCCCAGGCCTACCCGGCTCTCAGCCTCGTTTAAATTCACAGCCTGCGGGTCATTCTGCCTCTGCGGTGGGACGGCAGACACCTCCGCTGAGGAAGGGCATGTAACAGACTTGGCATTGAGAGGAAACCGAAAGAAAAGGGGAGAGAACAACTGCAGCAGAACGAGATAAAGCCTAAAATGTTCAATTATAGTGTCTTTCTTTTTTTTAACAAACGAATACACTCAAATCCTATTTGTTAAAATAAAACAGAGTGAAGTCACACAGCTGAAACAGGTTAGTTTGAAATAAAAAATGGACCATGAATTAAATAGATGTGAAAACATCTGTATTATGTTGTATTACCCAGATGCAGTTACTTACCTAAAACCCTAATCACGGTGTTCTGTACTATATTTGTTTGTTATGCACTTCTTATGTGTCTCATGACGATATATAAATTTGAGTATTTGCTGGAGATGCAATACTAGACCCAGCCCCAGCCTAGTTTGCTATGCACTTGTCATCATGACCACTCTTTTCAGTTTGGTTAACTTTTGTCATCCTTGGACATTAAGGTAATTATTTCTGTTGCTACAGTCTAAGTTGTTTTGATTGAGGATTTTTATAGAAGAAAAGCTATTGTTCATTCCTAAACAATTTTCTTTCCTTCTATTTTCAGTTAAAAACCTTCTCTTTAAACATCAACTTAATGCAAATGCAAAACTATCTTCTCCCCTTCTCACACTACACATAACTAATATATAACAGCCTCTCTTGTCAAAATAGTAGGTCAAAGAAACAAAATCTCCAGCCAAGGTTAAGATTTTTGGGCATCACCATGTTGACAAGGCAAACGCCGTTTTGGGCCTGAAGTATCACGTTATACACATGGCACTCAATCCAACATAATCATTGTTGTTTACATATACATTTACATTTACATGTGGCAGAACACACCAGAATTACATTAAAAACCACTGTAACAGTCCGTTGTCAACATATAATGTGCCAAATTACTATAACATGACAGGAGATTTAAATTGACTGAATGTCTTATTGTTCAACATAGATTATAGTACTGGATGATGTGATTCATAGAAAAATCTGTTCCTTACAATTATTTAGTGCTGTAAAATTCAGTTTTGTACATGCTGCGCCAGGCTTGAGGATTAAATGACTGGTGATGCATCTGCTATTACAGGTGGTGAAGATAATGATACAAAAAAAAAATAAAGTGAAAAGGAGTGCTCTTATTGTCAATGAAAATACAATCAACTCAATTATTGTGATGAACAATTAAGGAAAAAAGTGAATTATTCTTGTTACCACTGGATTTTGTGTTGTCTGTTGTCAAGGTTTTGATTTGAACTATATCACTGAAGAACAAATCTTAATCCCTTTTTGATGAGTACATCTTCATTTTTATGCCAAAAACTGGAATTTCCTTGTCCTGATTACACATTTGAACATATCATGGGTAAAAGGAGAGGAATGCAAACTTAAATGTATGTTTGAACATCAGGAATGCTGTTCCTACAGCACATCATTTAAGTTTAAATACTGAAATAACATCACTAATGGGTGAGGGACATGAATGATATAGCTACACCCTTTTCCCTTTTTTTTTTTTCAATTTATTTTTTGAATCCTTGATTTGCTTAAAGCTTTTGGTTCCTCCCTACAAGAACTGATGAACAGTTTTCCAGGTGTGCTATGATGAAATGAAATGATGTCAGAGAGCCAAATACACTATAGCAGCTGTGATGAGCCCAAACTTTTGTGATTTTAGGGCTTGAAAAATGTAGGACCCATGCATTTTCTGGACAATGTCCAACAAATTCTTAAGAGCACTCTTTATGTAATAATAAATATCATCTTAATGTTTATATAAATAAAAATAAAGGAGAGGGACACAGAGAGAGGTAGAGTTTCAGTGAACTTCTACATGTCTTGCTTCTGTACTTTGTTTGCTCCTGTACTCGTCTCTGGCTCTTGTCTTGTAGGTGGCCTGGGATCCTTGGTGGAGACTTCCTGATGCTGTGGAGCCACGAAGCCTCAAAAACTACAATTACAGACATGACACATATTAGGCCATTTCATTAGGAACATTCCATTCCCATTATCATTATAGCTGTTCATGTAGACATTAGCATGATCTCCATATTCATGATTGATACATCTACAGTATCTATATTTACATGGATTAAAGTTCTCCATCGCAGCGACGGATTTCCGTCAACCGGGCGGAGGGGGGGAAAGTAGCTGTCACTGTTTGTGATATTAACGGACTTAAATGGAGAACGAAGAGCGGCCTCTTTCACTGTCTAAACTCCGGGACTGGATGCGGCTCTTTAGCTCGGTGTTGCTCCATGCCAGTGATGCAGTGGAGGGAGTGCCACATTGTCTTCATTTGTTATTATCCGTGCTTCGGTACGAGCCTGCCGGTGCCGGTTCTTTTCAGCGTAATGGCGCGTAAAGCCCACTGTGACGATCGGCGGGTGCGTAAATACCCCTTCCCTGATGCTGGCTCACTCCCCCCGCCCCCCTGAAGTTGACTCGCACCTCCACATGGCCGTAGCCAGGTATGAGGTAAGCGAGGTCCGGACCTCACCTATTTTTTCCGAGTTTTTTTTTTTTTTTGCCAAATTTGCCGGACTGAATAAAACATAAACTCATAACGACTTGAAACCTCTCTGTGAAACGTGCTCGTAAATTGTGGTAAACATCCATGGGCTTTGTGTTCTGTTTGTGCTTGTGTGCGTGTTGTGGTGAACAGCTGTTTGATCAGCTGATGCACGTACCCGCAAATGCGCCCTGAAGCGCTTGGCAGCGGGCCAAACCCCATTCAAAAACCTGAGTGTTTTTATTATTAGCACTTTGAAGACCACGTCCCCGCCCATCTACACCTAGGTGACCACAATATATATTTTTTTAGATAATTCAGCACTACTTCGGCCTGTCAAATCATCTGACCAAAGCCAGTTTATTTACTTTTATCCACAACAGAGAGCACGACATGCCCTTTTTTTTGAAGACGCGTGCTTTGTTTTCAGCTCATATTAATTTTAATATACCCATTCCACAGAAAACAAGTCACAGAGAGTAGGGCAAACATTTCCAAGAGATTAAAACAAAATACACTGGAAGCATTTCTGGCAAAGAAAAAGAAAGAAATTGACAAAGAGGAACATGACACCAAGGAGGATGGAAGAGAGAATAGGGGAAGGAAGGGGAAGCACAGAGATGAGAATCATTCAGAGAAGGAAGGGGAGCAGAGAAACATAGAGGAGGATGGAGAGCACAGAAACACAGAGGAAAGTGGAGCGCAGAAAAACACAAAGATATTTAAACAATAAACATCTTGTGTGACTTGTAGCCTAAAAAAAAATAAATAAAATAAAGTTTTTTAAAAAACAATTAAAATTTTTCAGCGCAAGCGCATCATGGACCTCACCTATTCCAAAATCCTGGCTATGGCCCTGCTTCTCCACGGTGGAATAGAGGGCAAAATGGCTCTTTCCATACAAAAGTTTGCCGACCCCTGGTCAAGCAGATTGGAGCAGTTAAGCAATAATTGGCAGCAGTATTGAAGAGAGGCTGAGATTAAAAATAGTCTGTAAGGCCCTATTTTACAGGGCGATCTGCAGATGCACTTTTTTCTGCTGCACTATTGTTATTAAAATATTGTTACTGAAATAGTTAAAAATTGAAGTTTTGTGATTTATATCCAATTAATGACAATAGTAAGGTCTATTTTTACATTATGAAAATGTATTACAAGTAGGGGCTTAGGAGGTAATGCAGCCCCCGATCCCCTACTACCACCACCAACACAAAAAATAATTTTCAGTCAAATGATTTTTTCCCGCTTTAATCCATGATATTTAGCACCACATAGACATGAGGCCCTTCTGAAAATGGATGTCACATCTCAAGAGGCCTTTAACACATTTATACTTTACAGTAGACAAATATGGTTGGGATGACCTTGTGATCTGTGCACCATGAGTTCGTCACTACCAGAAATTCTTATTTTCAGTAAGAATATCATTGATTATACTTCTATAAAATGATCATCACAACCATTCAGACATGAGGACCCTCCTGAAAACCAGATGTAGCATCTCAAGAGGCTAACCTCTAATAAATCAGACGACAGGTCTATGGTTCATGGATCTGTCCCTAACTTTAGTTCTTACTTTAGTCCACTTGTCTCCTCTTACCTCCCTTCCTTCACCCTCACACCAACACAGCACGGTGTGGATTTGCTGTTCATCATGAGACTGGGATCCACATTCAAGATTTCCTGCTGCTTAACAGAGGGTTTTTTCTTGAGCCATGATGGAGGGATTCATGATTGGCTATATGGATTCATGTTGGTGTTGGATGGATATATTTGTATATATATATATATATGTATATGTGTATTTTATATATGTATATATGTATCTATGCATATATATGTATCCACAAAATGAAGAGCTTTATGCTCTATTGTAAAGTGTCTTGAGATAACACTTGTTATGAATTGCTATACAAATAAAGGTTGATTGATTGATTTCTTGAAAAAGAGGAGGAGGAAATAAGGGCAGCATTGTACCCTGTTCAAAAATTTGAAATCAACAAAATGGCTGTTATTAGGATTACTGTCAACAAACTATTTCACTTTTAGAAAAATGATATCCAGTTTGATGAGTTAATTAAATGATTATCATAGAGGATAATTGACCACCTGCAAGACTCTTCAATTTACAAAGGAGTTGAGCACCAACATATCTGATCCTACATCACGGTTTTCTTGTAACTTCACTTGGAGAAACATGTTTCCTTTTAAGTATATATTTTTTGTTGTTCCAATTATTTTTAAAAAGCAATAACAACAAAGTCATAGTGAATGAAAGTGCAACACTACTTAAGCCCCCTCTCTGTTCAAGGAAAAACTCTTAAAGTAATCTTCCCCACACTGACAACAGTGAATACAGATCTGTGTAGTCGCAGCGTTCTGTACAACAGCACAACACAAACCTTGGTTATGAGACTGTCTTGTTAAATATGACCTGAATAAAACGCCATTCTCTTATAAGTAACATAAAAGTGGTACCATGGAGATCGGTAAGGATAAGTAAAACAGCAGTGAAAGGTAACAAAGAAAGCTCAAAGACAGAGAATAACCATAATGAGCCGTGTCAGGGTGCTGAAAATGAGGGGAAAACCAGCAGGAGTCAGAGGAGAGGAGCTGAAGAGGAGCTGAGAGGAGAAGCCGAGAGGAACGCACAGAGGAGAGGAGCGGAGCGAAACAGCGGGCATTAAAAGAGAAGAGGTGTGAAATTGAAACCAATAAATCCAGAACAGATTCCTACAGTCGTGGGAGCCACAGTGGCCGAACACGTGGCCTTGCTTGTGTTCTCCTTTTTAATTTGAGCCAAGCCTTCTGTGGACGGAGCGGATTTTAACTTGTGTGACATTGTTGTTCACAGACACATGTCATGTTTCCTGACCAGGGCTACACAAACACAACAGATGCCCATTTTTAAAATAAAAAAGACAAAAACATGCTGCAAATATTCCTTTTAAAATGCAACCAGCAAACAAACAATTCCTCCAATCAGTCATCATTATAAAACTTATGCTTCCATGTACCTTATTATTATGCCAAAATACATCATGTTATATTTCAGAGATACTCGGCACTTATCTTTTAACAAAACAATGTGAGTATGTGTGTAACCCTTGAGCAACAGGAAACTCTCCTGAAGCAGCGAGGCATTAAATTCAACGTTGTTAATATTCATCAACAACTGAAAACATGAAGTATTCTGATGTGAACAAAATCACGTCTTTACAATCTTTAATAGACACAGCAGTCATCTCATTTAAAGCTTCAAAGCTTGTGTGTCATATTATTAACTAAATCTGAGAAAACTCAAGTTATTTTCAGTGGTTAGTAAAATGTTTTGAGCTTGTAAGAAATGGTTTATGTACGTGTTCTTTAAGAGTTCGTAAATTCCTTTCTTTTTGGTGCTGTAATACCACAACCATTTACAATCATTCACCCTTTCATTTACTCACTGGTGTTTTTAGTTTTTGTTTTGTTTTCACACCAACTATATTTAGTGCGCATCTGAAAATTTTTGGCCCAGGGTTTGGTACGTTAGTATCAATGTGAATGCAACCACCGCACTTTGGTGCGCACCAAATCAGCAGATCGAGACCTCCATGAAGGGGTGGACTATTTTTTTATTCATGATTTAATCCACAAATAAAAGCAATACTTTGCAGGATAAAAAAACTTGCCCTGTCTCCTGACTTCTTTTTGTTGCCACACAAAAGAAAACCCCAGACAAAACCCCATTTCTCTTTCTCCCCTTCTTGTTGGAACATTGCTGAGTTCTTGCAATCGTAAACTCTGGGTTGCAAGTTGTTGTGTAGCCAGATGGCTCTGCTGAGATATAAGAGAGAGGGAAGCATTTATTCTGTGGAAATATTTAAATGATGTTTAACAAGAATGTGATGAACATGAAATGTAGGTTCAAACTCATGTTGTGCTATTTTTATTGACCAGTCTGTGTTCATTGCTGTATCCCACTGCCAGGCTCTTAGCATATTAAAATATTAGAGAGCTCTAAAGGTTACCACGTCTATTAGTCATATATTCAGGTCTGGTTTCAGGTCAGAGTCTGCTTGTCTTGCCATCATGTGGTTAAAGGTGACGTTGGTAAGACTTCGGGACAAAGCCAGGTAAGATGCCGATCGGAAACCAGCACAGCCCCTCTCGTCCTGTTCTCTCTAAGATCACTTCCTCACGCAAGTTTAGCCCCTCCCACAAAGACATGCCCACGAGCGCTACGTTATGTCAGATGGTATCAAAACACTCCTGTCAGGTCAACTGTTAACTCAAAGGCTTCTTAACAACGAGCAAGACAACTGCAGCGACAATGTCTGATTCTGAGGTGAGTTTTCAGTGAAATATTGTAAAAATTACAACTTGTGCTCTTTAAGGTTTATCTAGCTTTTATGTATCTTAGTAATAGGCAAGTTTGTTGGAATGAAAATGTGTTTAGTTTGCTAAATTTTTTATATTCCATCACATCCCACTGAGTGTGGTGCATGTTTAAAATCTGCAGAGCCTTTCTGCTGTAAATCACATTTGTTGAAACACACTTGAGGTAAATATTTGCACAGTCCTGCCTTACATTTGTTTACTTTTACACTATTACATTGTTTACTTTATAAATTTTGAAATACTAAGAATTATTTGCCATTATTCATTTTTATAAACCTGTAAATCAATAAAAACGTTGCTCTGTCTTTCTTCTTTATTTATTTCTGCCATTTGTATATTGCTATGCTGGTTTTCAGCCTGAGATGGAATTTTTCTAACCTATGAGAAACTTAGGCTCTAAATTGACTTCAATCATTCATGTTTGCTAATTAACTTTTTTGTAAAGTTATGATTGTATCTAAATACAGAAATTTAAATCCTGAAGACATATTGGATGAACCTTAGAAACATTTGAACAAATTCAAACATTTACATCAAGCATCACTGTCATATTTTATATAAAATAAAGTCAAAAAGTGCAATGTTGTCCAATAAGGTCATCGGTGCATTGGACCTTCATGTGGTCTGGGGGTGGGGACTCATCTTCTGGAAGCTGTGCTTCTTTTTTGATATCATGAACAGTTTCTACCAGCCCTTTGGATGGAAGAGAATCTAACCTTCTGTCCTTTTAGAAGGCACCACCAGTCCTGTTTAAAAATGAAAATAAAATTCACAACATATAACAACCTACATACACATACAACAACATTGCAGTCCAAAAACACCTTATCAGTGAATTAAATAGCTCGAGGCTTTTGAATCATCTTCTGACACGTTTTTATTACATCCAAAATAAGGGATGAAAGCTTCATGATGGTAGGGGAGACATTTCCAAAGAAATGCCGGGTCCTTGTGTGTATACTCTCATCCAATGAAATTCAAAAGAAAAGAAAAAAGACGGATGCTCACTGAATAAATGTAAGTCCATTGGTGTCTTCAGGATTTACCTTGCCCATATTTCTCTGTTTTAGTCTTTGTTCTGAGGGTGATCTATACCGAGAATATTTCACCAGAGGTTCTGCTATTTGATGACCACAGACCAGGAATGCAGGTGGATCACAAGCATGATGGGTGGATTAGCCTGCTTCTGTGTTTAAATGTAACCGTCACTTACTGTTGTACTCTTATTCATGACACAGGTACAGATTAAATCTGTCCCGTGAGGTGGTCCACATGGTGACTCGCATCATGGCCTCCGATGTGCAGCCCAGTTTCTGTAAAAGGGACAGCGGCTCTGACCTTCTTCGACACCAGGTCTTTCCAGCACCCTTTCAAAGGCAAGGAGAGGCATTCATGTGATTGGTGAAAATGGCACTCGGCTGTGTTAAACTAACTCTCACGCCTTCCCTCCTCCCTGTCTGCCACTTGCACTGTTGGGAGTGACAGAGGCATGGGTGTGCCTCTCTGCACTGGACTGCATTGTGCACAAAAATTGCAAAATGCCCTGGACACACCCCTTTGGCGTGGTGCAGCGCAGGGCAGGTGTGCCGTACCTGGTCTACGAAATTATAGCCTGAAGTCATAACCTACTGAGGTACAAAAAGATAGAGAACAATATATGTGTTTGCATATATAGGCACTTTTGGGCACCATGGAGGGGACTATATGGAGCAAGAAAGTAGAGCATGCATGTAGAAAGTAGGTTGATTACACATTTTCTTCCAAAAATTATAGGTGCTCTGATTATTAATACGTTTAATGTAAGTAACGTGAGAACACAGCTAGATGTTAAATGCCTCTCTGTTAATCATCATACAGACCACAGCTTAATGAGAAAAAAGGAAAGGCCCAGTAAAGTGAGGCTCCCAACAGCTAAGAGTTCCTGTTCACCACATCTATGGTGTGTATGTTAAGGGGCGGAGCTGTCTGAGCCTAGACTTTTATGACTGTTTGACACCACTGGGATAAAATGTCCACTGGCATTCAAACAATCTATTATTAATGTTGAATGTGCCAACACTTCTGTTACTCTGAACTTTGTTCTGTGTTTTATGTTTCATTCATTTACGCACACATAGGGGCGATGGAGAGTCTGATGGTGCACTTGGTCGGTAAACGGAGAGTCGTAGGTTCAAGCCCAGCTCAAGTCATCACATGGAAATGTGTCCTTGAGCAAGACACTTACCCTAAGCTGCTACTTCTGCTACATTAAAGTGTTAGCTGATGGTGATGTACAGCCAACACAGAAACTCCAACCATCAGTGAGTCAAAATGACAGGGAATGGGTTGTGAAAACAAATTAAAAAATGCATCCACTTGATTGTGTTGACTGAAAATGATTGCAGTTTGGACCTTTAAAATTGTTTCATTTAGTAACGAGACACTATGAACAAACATATTCAGAAAAGCAATCTGACAGACGTAATGCAAGCACTGATTTTCTCTTGCTCTGTTGCCTGTGATAATACTCTTTGGCTGTATTCTGGATATTTTGAAAAACAAAACTAAAAGCCCTTTTCCATTCGCCCTACTCTGCTCTACTTGACTCTACCTGGCTCTATTCTACTCGCCTTGTGCTGCTTTTCCATTAGCCCCAGTCGCCTGCCCAACGGGGTGAGTGGCACTGCAGTGACGTCATTCTGAGCGCGACACAACAATCTGTGGCTCTTTGTCACAAACTGAGTAAAAAAGGAAAGCAGAAGAAGGCTGCAGGTGGTAAGAAGAAATACCCCTTGAGAAGCACAGGAGAGTTTTGGAAGCTATACAACAGAATGAAGCCGAGGACGAGAGCAATTGAGCTGCAAAGAAAAGACGTATGAGAGTAAGCTAACAGTAGCTACCGCTAGCATGCTAGGTCGTTGCGCTCATGACTCATCGATGACGACACTGTCTGATCAATCAGTAGCCGGCAGTTGGTGATGTCATCTTTTAGTATCGACTCAGCTCGCTTGGAACCAGAGCGGAGTAGGTACTAAAACTAGCTTGTTTTAGGAGGTACCAGGCTAGTGGAAACATGCTGCAAATCGAGTAGAGCGGAGTGGAGTAGGGCCAAGGCGTGCTAGTGGAAAAAGGCCATAACTGTGTGATAACAAATCAGTGAGATGAACAAAACCTTAAAAAAAGTAAATGGCAAAGTGTTTACAGCACTTCTCTAAATATCTGACCACTGGAAACTCTTTTTGCACTGCAGGTCACTCCAACACATACACACCGGGTCAAGGTTGCCATGTTGAATGTCCATGTCTATAGGCTTTTTGAACACATGCCTGCCTCTGATACAGAAACAACATCACTGTGAGGTTACGTGTCTCGCTCAAGAACGCATCACTGTGACCCCAGTCACTGGTGGCTGAACCCTTTAGCTTCCAGTCTGAATATGAGTGACTCTTCCTCTGAACCACTGCTGTCCCAACATCTTGAAAAAACAATCAGACTTTACCTGCTATCACTGCAGAAGACGAGAAAACAAATATATGGACGACAAGTTAAAGCTTGTCTACCTCATCAACCCCTGAAAACAGCCCCAAGGCTCCTTCTCAGTTGAGAGCCCCCTGTCTAATTTATTCTTTTATACTGTTGCACTCAAATAGAAATAATAGTCATGACAACAAATTCCTGCTTATAGAAGAATAATACTTTAACGGGATTGCTGTAGATCCTGACAATAAGGGGGATTTATAAGGAGGGAACACAGGGAATGCATTTTGAGCTGCTTGAAAATGTCATCACTTTGGCAGCGTCACTTTTTCGATTTGAACCTTCTCAGATGATGTATGAATGCAGCGCAGCAACATGGCACACGCTAATTGACTGAGGCATACTCTGTGGATATTTTCTCCACACATCCACCCAAGATCTCGAATACCAACCCTCCATTCAACCCCCACCATCCTGCTTAAGCCTCCCTCTCACGCTTACCGACACATTTATTCACTCACCACTGCCTCTCCCTGCCTCTCTAAAAATACGGCACTAAGATTCTTATAGACGTAAGCCCTGCCAAACATGCTTGTTAATATTCCCTGTCTGCAGATGTGTTAAAAAATCTGATAAATGATGGCCGACCCCTCTGCTGACAGTGGGCTGTGGCCAGCATACATCAGAGTCCAAAGCCCCCTCCTGCTTTATAGCCAGCTATTAGAAGGAGCTCCCAGGCAACAAACCATACATAGCAAATGTGCCTCTTTAGTGATATGATAATTTATAAGAGACACAGAGTGAGGCTGAGTGAACATTCTGCAGAATTCCCCCACATACTTTGCAATTAATAGATGGTGTGTGCTATGGCTACTCTCTTCAGGACTGCACCAAATGTAGGAACTCCCAGGGATGATGGAGTGAAGGCCACGCTCGCCCTGACAGCTTTTAATAACTAATGAAAATACCGCAGGGTAAATTTGCATAGAGAGGATTAAAGGCTTCGGAAGTCTGAGAGGAAATGCCAAACGACAAAAAAAAAATAAAAGAGCAAAGTGAGAGAGAATAAAAAGTAATGATGGCACTTTGGTGTGCAGTATATGTGCAGTTTTAAATAGCTAAAACAAGCATATGCCACAGGTAAGTGTAGCTGTTTGTACCCAGGATGCATCACTGTAGGAGCTGATTAATCCGTACTGTATGGGCTTAGTTGTATCTTGTTTCTTTTCCACCAGTCTTTGCCTCCATCTTTCCCTTCCCTTGCTACAGGTATCTCTCTCATATGCTCCATTAACACAGGCTGAGCTTCTCATCTGACCAGAACAAAAACACTGTCGGGATCAAACAGTCAGAAAACATTGATTAGGTCAAAACAAAAATAAGCGTCAATGGAAGGTACCTTCTTAAATCTTGGATGCTGTTTCATTCATCAGGGGCCACATATAAAGACAGCCTGCATGTGAATGACTACTGACTGTTAGCATGTGTCCATATTTTACTCTGTAATTAAACAAGCTAGTGCAGTAAGTGTGCCATACCTTTTTCATGTATAGGGAAACATTTTTGGCTGAGTAAAACTAATCATCCTCTCTGTGGTGGCTTTTCTATGTGTTTGACTTTCTTTGGTTGGACTACATTGTCCAGTGCCATTTTAATAGCCATTTTCTGGTAATGCTACAATGCAGCGTTGGTGGCGCCGTCTGATAGCGAGCTTGGTGGCCTGAAAATGTGGAAATGTATTTGTTGATTCTGATGGACAA
The DNA here is from genome assembly GCA_036419115.1 of Scarus forsteni. Classification (NCBI taxonomy): domain Eukaryota; kingdom Metazoa; phylum Chordata; class Actinopteri; order Labriformes; family Labridae; genus Scarus; species Scarus forsteni. The sequence goes on along the minus strand of JAZDUH010000386.1, from coordinate 8,842,283 downwards.
CAGATGGAGAAAATTCAACCATCAGTGAGTGAATGTGAGAGTAAGTGGGTATGAATGTGCAGATTTGATCTGCAGTGTGAAGCAGTTTGAACAGTGGAAGACTAGAAATGAGATGAAGCCCCAGTGACACAGTCCTGTTTCTCATGGCGATTGTGCACGATTGTCGTAATCCTGATGAAAGGTGCACTGGTCGTGGTGCATGTGCTACTTGGTCTGGATCAGTCTTGTATGGTCGTGGATGAATGGCGGGGAACGTGGAAGGGTCCTGACAGTTTTGAACAGTTCAAACCTGTCGGGGAGAATCACCGCTCTCAGTATAGCGGGGTGGAAGCCTAATGCAGTCCTAAGGTAAACAGTATAAGCGTGGCATGTACGGGGCTCAATCAGGCCGATTGTGGCTCAATTCTGAAAGCTTTTTGAGGACGACTGACAAGGGTGTATCCATTTGTGCCCCGACTGTGTCCCGTTCAAGACAGCGCAAGCGACGAGGCTCGATCGACAAGGCTCAATCGACAAGGCTCAAGCGACGGGGCTCAATCAGGGCTTATGTGACGCGAACTGAGCTCCAGTGGGGCTGACGTCGTGTCAGCGAGATGGAATTTCATGGACACCTCGTCATATCGTTGTATTAACCGAACTTAAAAGGGACACCCAAAGGGCTGTAGCAGCGGTAATGATGGTGTATTTACAGGGTGTGTCCAGGGGTGAGACAGTCATTTTTGTATCATAGTGATCACACCATTTTACATCACATATTTAGCTTAAGGAAGGCCATTTGGACAGTGTTACCAGATCTCAGAACCATTAACCAGGTTTATGGAAACAAGCCCAAAAAGGTGGTATGTTTCTCCAGATAAGTGATTTAATAAATATCACTGACCCCACCTATCACAACAACTGACAAACTTATTTTAGATGAACCGGTTGTAGTAGCATCAACTAAATGCTTGGTTGTAACATTATTTTGTTTTCAACAAGTTTATGCTGAAAACATGTCAGGATCTTGCATATTTGAGGCTGTTTAAAGTGTGAAAAACTTCCGAGGATAAATCAGATTTCTATCTTCTTCTGACAAACTGTAAAAATAAGCAGAAGTGCTGTTAACAAACTTATTCATCACAGAAAGAAAACTTGATTAAAAGCATATGCAGATTAATCACACTCCTTGTTATCACAAAAGGGCTTTGTAATTTTGATAAAAACACATGCAAAATTTCTGTGCTCGTACTTTTATTATTTAATTCATCCCAGGCTCTTGATAAGGGAAAGAGTGAAGAAATATTAAAATGTGAACATTAGAAAGGACTTAATGAAAAAGGGGGAAAAAGTAAGTCTGTTGTGCAGACAGACTTACTTACTGGGTTATCTGTATGTAATTATAGATGTAATTAACTGTGATAAATTCATCAAGAAGCATCTAGTTAGTAGGAAAATCATTGTTGTGCAATTCTTTCCATTTCTGACAGCCCTTCAGCTTTAAGACAACTTTGTGCTGCACTAAATGAACATTACTGTAAAATAAAAAAATAAAAAAATCTTTTATGTTCCTGTAATGGGTAAAAGTCTGTTTGTCCAAAACAACAACACTCTCTGATTTAAACACAGTTTCAAAAAATGTCCAATTTATTTGTTTTTTTAATGAAAGGTCGTCTAATAAACTTGATTATTTATATAAGCACTATTATCTAATAATGGTAAAGTTTTTTTTTTCTTCACTCCACAGCCCCTAATTGCTCTGGCATCTTGTTCTGATCCCTGAGTCTGTGCACAGGCCCACATGTGTTAGTCTTTATATTTAGAGATTTTTTTCTTTGAGGGAATTTGTTCTGTTTCAACAGGAAGCCAACTCTGCATGCTCCTTGCTGCAAAATCATCATAATAGGATGTGATGTCAGCAAAGTAGATGAGTAGCCTACTTTCTTTGTAGAATGCAAGTGGCCTTTAAACAGCTATGATTCTGCAGACACCACTTTTTTTCTGATTGTGACACAAAGCCTGTTTTTTCAGCAGTGGAGAAATGAACTGATTTTGCAGAAAAATGTTCAACCACTGACCTCCTGCCCTATCTTAGATCTCCCCAGAGCAGACTCAAATCAGGCTCAAATGGAAATAGATAGGCTTCTCTAATGTGTGTCACTTGAGAAAATCAGAATTTACATATAAATACTTGTGGCTCAAGGAGATTTGAATGCTTGATTAAAAACCAAAAGAAAGGCAACCAAACTTGAATTGAGTGATAATAATTTAAAAAAAAAAGGAACCGTTGATTTATACTGTTCATACTTCACATTAAAGGGACTGTGAGGAGTTTCTAAGTAATTGCAAAAAAGTCTCATTTTTAGATACTTTTAGATACACTTAAAGCAATGCAGAGTTCTGAGGAAGATCCGAGCTGCATTCATTAGCATCACAACAAACACACGCTTTGGCTTGTGTTTTGGTGCATTCCAGTTGTAGTCAGAAGTAGGAATTTCCGAGTTCCAAGTAGGAAACTGCAACTGGAACGTCCCCAGAAGTCTGAATTTCCTACTGGGAACTCGGTGAAACCTCGCCACCCCCGAGTTGACAATGGAAGATGGATGCCCCCAGTGTGAACAGTTATTTAGCTCCTGTAATAATCAATTTATTTGCACTTCTGACTGGGGTGTGTCGCTCTAGATCAGCTGTATACATAGTATTGTTAGACTTATATTTACAAAAATGCTGCCATAGTGATAATCACATTCTTCATGTGATATTTGTGAACAAAAACACAGGGCGTGCTAACAACAGCTAACAATAGCCTGGTATATCAGCATGTTTTTTTCCGACTTCAACTGGAACGCCGATAAGTCGGACATGATGTCACTCCCAGTTCTGAGGTTACTGGAACGCAGCATTACGACAGTCGCCACGCCTGCTCATGGGTAGCAGAGTCTTTATTTAGCCGGTAATAGATTCTCCTCATTGCACCTTTAAATATGCTTAAACAATGTTGCAAGGTTTCATGTGTCAAAACGAGACAAATATATATTTTTTAAGTGATAAAATGACAGTAGTGGACCTTTGTTACCAAAACCTGAACACAGGTTGGCTCAGGTCAAGCTGAGTCAACATGACCATTATGCACCTATAACCCAACCAAGAAAATGTTACACTTGTAGGGTAACTACTTTTGATTGTTTCTTTTATCTCCCATTTTAATTATGTCTGCTGAACACTCACTTATTACTTTCATATATACAGAACAATATTTTCATTATTTTACATTTAAAAAATGTCCCAAAACTTAGGAAAATTCTAAAGCTTGAACAGGATCTACTGTGTTTATGGGCACTCCAAGAGGGACTTGGATTTAATCAGATTTCCTGCATGGCGATTGTTGCACATCATTGAATTGGGTCTTTTCTAAATCAAGAGCCATCTGTTATTTGGAGTTTTTAATTTAGCATTGTTGGCTCTCTGATTGGTTGACTAAGCCCCGAAATGTTACTCGGCTAGTTTCAGTTAGACTTACGTCCATGCCAGGTGTTTTTAGTGTATCGCAGTGAAATTGTGACCTTTATTTCATATACTTTAAGAAAGGCAAAAGGTATTTTTGGTTTGCAAAGTAACTCATAACATTCAGATTGTCGACAGATTTCATTTAATAGGTTTTCTGAAATCAACACTAGAAAACCTCCCCGTGGATTAGACTTTAAAAATTAACATGACAAAGTGCTGATGTTGTTATTCTTCAGCTAACACCATTTTTAAGAGGACATTCAGTTCAAATAAAAGGAAGATTTAGAGGGGGGTATGTTAATGATTCGGTGGTTAAGTCCTCAGTTAATGGATCTGAATTATGTTCCACCAGCCTGTGGACACTTTGTCTTGGCTTTCTTTGCCCTCCCCTGATGTTCACTTGTTTTTTACTTTGTGTTATTTGACAGTCATTTTAATAAATTAACAGTCTAGCACCGTTTACTGTAAGAGCACGAATGTTACTCTGTGAACAATGTTTAAAACAGAGGTGTCATCAACCTGGGCTGCATTGTTACTTTGCCATGAAAGCGGAGTGGCTGCTTACAAAACACTTTTCCAGTGTAGCATGAAGTTAATGATGGCTGCTGCAGCTGTAGATATAACACTGTGTGTATCAGCATTTCACACCAGCATGTTGGTTACACAAGTTTATAGAACACCGCCATTTTCTTGAAGTAAAAAATTTCAAAAACTATTTTTCATTCATCAAAAAGATTGAACATTTATATGCAGTTGACTAATATTCTGAACAGTGGCGATTGCTCTAAGACTGCAAGGGAAGCTCAGCTTCTCCTAAAATGTCCCCAAAAAAGTGGTGATATGTCCTGCTGTGTGTACATTTCATTGACTAAATATGCTCCAGAATACCTTCATCTTCTGTTCAGAATCAGCTACTTATCACAGGTAACTGGAGCGACTTCCTTCTCATTCATCCCCGCAGCGTCTCAGCGCTCTAACACAATCGGACGCTGAGCGTCTTCTGACTTCGATGGGGAAGCGTAGAGTGGGTTGTTCCACTGTGGAAACTGGATGGTCATTGGATAAACGCTGGGCTTTGTCCCACCCATCGGACGCTCAGCGTCTCTGGGGGTCTATGAGACAGTGGGCTGGCCTGGACGCTCGGCTTCTGCATGATGATTGGATGATCTGTCTGAGGCCGAATCCCTTTTTGATTGACAGTGAAATGAGCCAATCAGCGATCTTGAAGTATAACCCTCCACTGGAGCATCTTCTAAGTTTTACATTCAGTTGTTCTGGAGAGGAGCTTCTCCTGTTTAAAGCGGCTCAAGTCTTACACCCTCAACACAATGGGCCAAGGCCGTTTAAGCAGTCTAGCTCTGCTGGCCATTGAGAGAACACTGGTAAAATCCCTGGAAAAGACACCTAGTTGATACGACAGGGTCACAGATCATTTTCTTTAAAAGGAACGGAGGGTAGAATTTACATTGAAACAAACATTTTTTTCAGCAGTGGAGAAACAAATTTATGATGTAGGCCAGAAAAAAATGAGCTTCCCCTCCTTGACCGACCAGGCCACTGATTCTGATTCTTAAATTATTGCATCACAGGAGCCTCACCTCGTTCTATGAGAACAGTGATTGAACAGAATCACTGCTGCATCGTTCACCCATTGATTATTCAATATCCAGCTATGATTTCATGTCTAATGTCATAAGACATGCATTATTATAAGACAGCATGTAATGGCAGGGTGGCACAGGTATTGAACTTTATTTTTAAGCTTGTTTACTTTTCTTCATGCCGTCACTTGATACTCTTGGCTCTGGGCTGCTGAGCTCCTGGGGGAAGAGACAAACCCAGAAAGGCATTATCACCTTTCTGCCAAAGCATAGGAATTCAATGAATTATTTACGTTACACCAGGCAAGCCCCTAGACAGCTCTGAGACTGAACAACACAGAATTCAGTTAGAGAACCTTGGGGCCAAGGGCCAGCAGAGAAACCAGTGGGAATCAGCAAGAATCCCAAGGTAACGAGCGAGGGGAAATTAAATGACAAAAAACAGAAAGGAGGTGTAGGATCAGGGGAATTAGGTGTGTGATGTGTGAATGTTCATGCTAGAGTATGCCATGGTTATCTAATATGTACACACATGCACAGAGGAACACACAGTTACAAGACCCTCACACATTTCCTGTAAACATACTCACCTAGCAAAAAAACAGATCTAAGAACAAATATAATAAGTTCCTGGACTCCATACACTCTCATGCACACCCCAACTATCATCAATCTCAGGCTTCAGAGCCGCTCCCCCCCTCGAGTCCATGGCTCTGTTTTTGGCTCTGTCTCTGTGCAGGTAGGAGGTCTCCTGATACTTACCACTGGGTTAGCTCTCTACACATTAATGCAACATACTCCCCCATTAAGTACCCTATATGTTCCTGTGTTTCTTCTCTGCAGTGCCTTATATATAAAACTGATCCTGCTCTTTGCAAGTCCAAATAAAGAACTGGTGGTGAATCACAGTTTGAGCTTGTGTTTCATACCTTGTTTTTTCAATAAGAATTTCAGATGTATTGTTTTTGACTGTGCTTGGTTTTCATCTAAATTCAGCCTGACTCAGAAGCCAGTGAAAGCATATTTCATGTTCCAGGACCTCACTCAATATCCCTTAGGGACGTTTCAAGGGGTTTCTTTTCCTCTTTCTGTGCAGGGTTTTACATAGCTGGCCTATCTTCAAAGCTCTCACAGTGGAAACAAACATCACAAATTCAAATATGTGGGAGTGGACTTTGCTTACACTGTTTCCTATCAAAGCAAAAAAGAAAGGAACATGTGATAACCCATTTGGGTCTCAACCAACAGCCTCCCTATTCATTCTCCATTCTCAGAAAGAATGTGACCTGTGTTGTTTGCTTACAGTTGTGAATGAAATCAGGACATGAAATAGCATCCAAATTCTTGAGAGTGAAACACACTGAGGTCTGCATTGTGCCAAAATAATTAACTAATTAAATGTGGCAAAAAAAACTATTTGCAAATTGACTTGATGCCAAGTTAATCAAAAATCTGAATGAGAAATTTTTCCCTAGATTCGTTTCATAAGTGTGTGGCAAGCCCTTGGAGACAGAGACACAGTGATGCTGCTTTTTTTATGTTAGTAAGACTGGTGAACACATATCAAGGTTATTATAGTTTGGGTTTTCCCCATGAGGCTCTTTTGTCAATTTTATTTTTTTCAGTTAAAGCATCCAAATTTTTGGATTAGTTGGACATAGTTACACTTCACAATCGAAAGGTTGCAGGATCAAGCCCAGCTCCGGCTGTCACATGTGGTTGTGTCCTTAGTCAGTTAACCCCAAGTTGGTCCTACTGCTGCATCTGTGGCTTGTAAATGAGTACGGAAGGGCTTGAAAGTGTTAGCAGATGCTGATGGACAACGTCATAGTCCCTTTCTAGTGTTTATTACAACTCAAAGATCTTTTACACCTCATATCACATACTTATTCACACCCATTCACTTTCACATTCACTCATGGATGGTTAAGAGTTTGCAGTATAAACTAACATAATCATGCACTTTTATACCATTTACACAACACTGGTGCAGCTCTAGTCTGCTGATCATTTGCTATTTAGCCTGATCATATTTGGTTTTAAAACCTTTAAAGAATGATAACGGCCCTCTATATCATATCTTTGCAACCCTAAATGGTTATGTGAAAGATTGTTTCTCATCATGTTTTGACAGTTTACACAAACTGTTGTGTAGACTGAATGTGCTCAGATATAGCAAAGCTCTGCCATGACATTTCTAGCACTGTTTGCCAAAATAATACAGAAAATGTGGAAAACTGCCCGATCCTGTAATGTCATCACATAATTTTGTAAAATTCTTCAATCTGCATCAAGATTTGATCTCCAACAAAATGTATTTGCGTCTTCATGAGCAACATTCCCCTAAAAATGTCATGAAAAATATTTTGCTCACTTTTAGAGTTATGTTGCTCACAGATGGACAGAAGGACGGACAGAGGGACAGGCCATTAAAACACTGTCATTAACTGAGACGAAACAGCTGAACAGGAGAGTTATAACTGGGTGAGATAAGACCAGACTACACAACCAAGATGAGGTTATGGAACAGATTCATACACCACGACAAGATCTGGCACAGAAACCAGAAGCAAAGATTTCAAAGCAGACTGGGGCTTCATGATGTGCTGTTCAAACTTCACCTTGTGAGGGAGCTTGATTTGCCAGATTCCAGTCAGTCATCAGGCAGACTCGTCTTCCACAGCTTCAGGCTGACACCACTGTTTCCAGTCAGAAAATGACCAGGCTGTTCAGTGTCCCTTTTATAAGGGACACTATAATTTTACATATTGTACATATTATATTCCTAGTCCGTACCATAGCTTTAATTTTTAAGTAAAAAAAAAAAAGTTTCATTGCTGCTTTTCTTTTTCTGAATCTGTTCTGTTTGTATATATTTATATTAAGGCTGTCACTTTAGTGCATTTATTAGATTAATTAATTACACCACAAATTAATGCATTAAAAAAATTAATCACAGATTAATCATAGCACACAAACATTTTGATATTGTCCAGCTGGAGGACCCGTACATGGCACCGGCACGTCACTTCACACATGCGTCTCTAGTCAAACCAAACAAAGCCCAGGTGACAACAGGAATGGCCTATTTAAGACTTAGTCTTATTTTATTTTTGAATTTATTTATCTATATTTGTACTACATTCTTTAATAATGCATCAGGCCTAATTGTTTTGCTGGATGTCCTCGACCTTTTTCTTATTTTGAATTTGATTTATGAAACACACTTAAAGTGTAATTTGAGTTGCCTGATTGAGCTTAGAATTTTCTGGACAAGTTGCCCTGACTTTGGTTTTATTTAGTCACCAATAAAAATGTGGATTTACAAATCTTCACTTCTTAGTGTATTCATTTGATTAGTCCTGCACTACAATTTTATAATATCCTAGAATTCAAATTCTTTATTTGGGTACTTTAAGCAGATATGAGATTAAAATGGGATTAATTAGATTAATTATAAATCCGGTAATTAATTAGATTAATTTTTTTATCGTCTGACAGCACTAATTTATACACTCTGGGCCAGATCCACAAAGAATGGATTGCTCCTGTTAATAACACCTTTATTTGCGCATAATTATCTGCCCTGTTGTAGCGCCTCATCCTCTACAGAATTTGCTCTTATCATATGCTGGTGCTAACGCACCCACACGGTTTGGCGTCTGAGCGCACTTTGCGCCTCTGACTGCAATAATTTCTGTGGCATGTAGGTGGCTTTGTCCCTGCAAACTTCGTGATTGACGTCTCCTTTACACCGAGCAGCAAAAACAAACAATGGCACAAGAACAAAATGCAATAAAAGCAAGGTACAAGATGCAAACTTTCAGCTATAGCGAGTAGCTCACGTCAGCTGAAGTGCTCTAGCAGTTCAAAACAAAAACATTTCGGGCTTGAGAGCACACATGCAGGCGAGTCATGCAGAGATAATGGGGGCCATGAGTGGGACTGCTGCTGCTCTTAAGGCCAGAAATGCTTCTGTTGTAAGGGGAGGAATCAGCCTGAGCCACCTGCCACATGATGGTGATTAAGAGGCAGAAAAGAAAAATAATTATAATTTATAATGACCTTATCTGACATTCACCTTTTGTTTTTTGTGTTCATGTGTTTCCAGAAATGGTTAAGGCTTTACATGTTGATTTATTTATTATATTTTCCTGATTATCTAAATTATAATATAAATATACAAATAAATGAAAAGATACATAATATAGATAAACAAGCTGAAGCGGAGCTGTCCATGGTCCTGAATCTTTTAGACTGATCTATTTACATAACAGCAGAGCTGTCTATGGTCCTGTCTTTAGGTCAACATAAAGCCCACTCTGACCTACCACTGAGGCCGCTGAATTACCATTGTCAGAATGAGAAGTTGAGTTAATTTATGTCTCTTGTTAATTTTGGGTATTACTGATTTATCCCCTTCTTTGGTGAAGCATTCTGCAGTTTGTGGGCGACCCTTACTTCCTGAGCACAGTGTATAAATGTCAAAGTATTAATTGTAATTATTTATTATGAACACAAAGTGGTTCAAAGTGGTCAAAGAACTATATGTACATGGATGTAGTTTTTTTTTTCTCTTCTTTTTTCGGCCTTTGTTATTGAAACAGCCAAAGTAAATGCAGAAAATAAAACTCAAATGACCAAAAAGTGGTCAAGGGGGTCATAGCTGTTTTTAACAGACTGTATTTTGACAAATTATTCATGCTTACTTAAAATAGTGGAATATTCGCAGAGATGGACACAGTCCGCTGTATTACTGTCATCCTTGACATCCTTGTCATCTAGCAGCGCAAGGATCATACGGCCTGGCAACCGCTATCTGAAAATGATTTTGTTGTCATTTAAATGAGAAAATGATACTCTCCTAAGATCCTCCTAAATCCTTTCTTGAAATTAGAAATTGCATAGATTTAATAGACGGGTCTCACTGGCGTTAAATAGCACTGCTTTACTGCCTGTGCCAATTAGTGCTGGTCTTTGCAGATTAGGTGGTATTTGCATTGAGGCTCATTTGCATAGGAAATGGGCAATTTTGATCTGAATTTATAAATCTTCTCTTATTTACATGCATGCAAATTGGACCGGCGTAGCGAGGAGTGGCAGTGCGGTTTGTGTCCAGTTTGCTTGCAGTTCACTCTTTGTGTTTGCTCTGTGGATTGCATGGATTTTTCTGTCATTTGCACAGGATAAGCAGTTGCAAGAGCAATGCAATCCTTTTGATGATCTGGCCTGATGAAGGTCTGAGACCGAAACATTGCAAATAAATGATTTTCTTGCAAGTTAGACAGTGTGCGGGAGTCCATCTTCGTGTTTAAATCTAGGATCTAGCCTCAAAAGGGTTGCATTGCTGATTCTGATTCTGGTTCTGATAAGGGTAGGGCTTGATGCTTCAAAACCAGGGTGATTTTGGAATTGATATCTCTGACAAAAAATATTCATTTGTTTTCTAGTTTTCCTTTAAGGGATCTTTTCTTTCAAATCACTATATGTGGGATATTAGCCAAATGGAAATTAAATAGCTTATCGGTCACTGAAACAGCACATCTGGTGTATTACTGTAGATGCCACCAATCTCTTTCACATTTACAAATATAAAAAAATCACACACGCACACGCACACACACACACATACAGTATATATATGTATATACATATATATATATATATATATATATATATATATATATATATATATATATAGAGAGAGAGAGAGAGAGAGAGAGAGATATAGATATATATATATAGATATATATATAGATAGATAGATAGATAGATAGATAGATAGATAGATAGATAGATAGATAGATAGATAGATAGATATAGATATATATAGATATATATATATAGATATATATATATACAGCAGCATAGAGGACAGTAAGACACAGTAGTCAGAGGAGCCATTAGCGTAGAGCTTTAGCGGAGACCAGTGGGACCTAAGGACACCGACTGATTGTCTGCAGAAGTTTGGTAAGAGATGGTCGTCATGGAAAAACTGCAGCCAAAAAGCCTAACTCTCTCATTGAGAAATACAGAAACCCACCTCAACTCTGTATAAACATACAGAGATGCAGAAAAAGGACATCCAGTGTTAGGGACTGATGTGTCTAAATCTGAGACTAGCAGAAGGCAGTGGGACAATGATATGAGTCTACAGGCAAAAGCAAAACCAGGAAGAGCTCTATTTCAAGTCAGGAAAATATTTCTGCAGTTGGTGTTGTGGATTTGGCCTGGATTAATCGTGTCTTCAGTGTTAAGTAATACAAGCAGATGCGTATCCATCATCATGCATTATCATTGGGGCGGCAGCTCTCAGTGCAGCTGGACTCTGACAGCCACAGCCCAGAGATGGAGTTCCTCTAAACAGCTGCACACTGTTGTCCGAGCTGAGAGACTGACCAGAGTTACGCCCACTTAAGAGAAAATTATCTAAGATTTAATTTCACATCAGGCCAGAAATTTATTCTGCAGCGGTACAATGACCCAGAACATATTTACAATGTTATTAAAGCTATTATTCAGCAAGCAGAAGAACATGTATTTCACAAAGTGATGGTGTGGCCCCACACAGCCAGGGGTCAACACCAGCTATAGTTATGAAATAACATGAAGACAGAGGATTAAAGCCAGGCTACACTCACTGCTCTGTTGTGCCATGACCAACATTCCTTCAAAATGTAACCAAAATGTGTTGAGAACTTACTGACTAATTAGAAAAGCAGCGGAAAACTACCCCACCATGCAATGCTTACAAATCCAATAAAAACTGATTCTGAGTAAACATTATTACAATTTAAAAAAGGGTTGTGTTGCATCTTCATCCCAGAACAGAGCCGAGTCAATTGAATTGTAGGTGTGAAAGCTGTCAAATACTCATAATCTAGGATGTTTCAGTGATAATAACTTTGTTAAGCAAAGGAAAAGTTCTTTTGTTTTTTTGCTTTTTGCAACATTAAGAAAATGTGCGACATGCCTGCTGAAATCAAAGGGGGACATAGATACTGTACAGTGGAGGCAGGTGTTTGCAAGCTTGAACCCACAAACCCTCCGATATCCTACTTTCTGTTTGACTATGATTTCTCACTCTCTCTTTCTTCACCTTCACAGTGAAACACAGTTCATAGGAAATGGGGCCGTTGAGTAGTAAAGGCTGTAGTACAAGCCTGGCACTTTGTTCTGCACAGCTGAGGCCTCGTCCTGCTTTCAGGAGACTATTCCCAGATCAGGTCCGCCTTCTCCGCTGCAATTCACTATCCAAAGAGGGACAAACAGAAACCTATCTTTTCCAGCAAGTTTTCAGACGGTAAAATAGCACTTTTTATAAAACTGCTTAATAATTATTAACCTGAAACACAAAGTAAAAATCAAAGCTGATGGTGTAAAACTCTTTAATATATGTACTTACTTTATTTACATTTTCAAATAACAAAAGAAATAATGTGTTGAGTAAAAATAGCCCAATCCTTGTAGACATTTTTACATAGTTTCTTTGAATCACTGAAGTATGCTTCATTAAGACATAAGAACCTGCTTCAAGCCAAAACATGCCAGAGGGGTAAGAGGAGACCTACATTTTCACTTTTCACTTAACTTTCTCTTAAAAAAATAACAAATACTTTTTGTGAAAATAAAAAAGTCAAGGGAAATGTAGTATGTAAACTCTGATACTAGATTTTTACCTTTACTGTCCCCATATCAACCTTTTTAACAGAAGACTTTTGGGACTGTAAACCTTGGAAGTCTAGATGGTAGGACAACGCTGCTGCATGATCACACCAAGGAAAGCAAAGTGTAACATCTCACACATGTTTTGGGCAGGGAAAACGTTATTTATTAATGAATTGAGATTTATGGAGCTGTAGACAACTTGAAGACACACACTTTTCTCATCTTTAAGAGAACATGCAGTTGCAGCTCTCAAATGTGTGATTCACACAGATCCACTCATTTACCACAAAAGACTTCTTAAGCTTGGAAAAAGAAATCAGCAGTGAAACATTGAAATACAGCAGACATTTGTCTGGAAATATACTGTGGTGAGCAGAGAACAAACCAACACAGGGTCACATAGAGTCAAGCACAATGTGTTTTTAGCGATTGACATCTGCACACACAGGGCATCTCCTGCTGGATTTCATCAGTTTGGGATTTGTTTCATGGCCTCCTTTGTGAAAATATGTTTTCAAAAACTGTGTTTTTTGATATAATCTTTTTTTTTCAGTCCACTTGATTGGGCTTGCAAGATTATATTTAGTTGGTCTAACTTAATATATCCAATCCTGTTGGTCCACCAGGTATTGAATCTTAATACCTCTTTTTTCCTGTATTGTACTGTTTTCAAAAATGTATCCAACTTAAATCTACTGCTAGAGAGGCTTGAAAAAAAAATCTTACAGAGGATCAAAATTGATTTAATATGAAAAATATTACATAAACAGACTTTGATCTTTCGTTGCACGATCGCATCTTACAGACGTAAAATGTAATTATGTGTATTAATTAAATTAAAGACAAATTTAGACGTATTTTAAAAGTAAAATTATAATAATAAACAAAATACTCAATCAACAATAAGTACATTGTTTCAAAATATTATATGCAATACTAAAAAACTTAATGTATTACCTATGTTCATATATTTTCTCTCTATGTAATCAGTTATTAGAATTTGGTCATAAGAGAATGATTCTTTCAGAATAAGATTGACAAGTATTGTTGAAGGCATGAAAAGTCATGATTTGATCCATTCGAGCCAAGAGTAGCATTTAAGTGTGTTTTTAGACTCCATTTTCCATCCATCAACCTGAAATGACTGTTGTTCAAAGTTACAAAAAATTTAAAATTGCATAAAGTGTTGCTATTTGACCTAAAATGGCTTCAAAAATGTGTGATTCAAAATTCTTATGTGCTTCAAATCTCCATAGTCCTTGACATGAAATAACTAATTCTTTAAAACTAAAACTGTAATCAAACATTTAAGGAATTGAAATCACTGATCGGTGTGTTAGATGATTAGTAGTTTTGTTGTAGGAGAAAAGAAACCATGAAAGCATCAAAGTTGGAGACAGAAGGGCAACATAAATGACATGTTTTGTAATTTCCTATTCTATTCTATTTTTCTTATTATCATAGTCATTTTTTTTAAGATTTACTATAGTAAAAAAGTATTTAAATGTATGTGAGGAGGATCATTATCGTTGATGATTATCATCACGATTACACTCACACTCTGCCAGATCAGCTCACATCCCTTTAGTTATCCAGCACTCTTTTCTGACCAGCCTCCAGTATTTTTGGACCTTTTTCTGCTTCCCTGTTTTTGATTCCTCGCCTGCTGACTCTGTGCTTCTGCCTGTGTTTCTGCTTCCTGGCAACAAACTTGTTTCTGAAGAAAGACTGAGCCTTTTGGACCACGATCAGTCTTTGCGTTGGGGTCCTTCTTGTCTGTGCCTCGATAGATGGGAGCAGCTGATACATTTTCTTCTGGACCCCTGTTGGTCTGGTGGGGCTCCTGAGTTGTGGGGACTGGAGGAAGGTCTGGTAACTCAAACCCTCTTCTCTGATGATAACAACAACATGGACAAGAGAAATTAAAAGATCAGAAATAAAATTATCTTCTTCTTCTTCTTCTTCTTCTTCTTTGTGGAGTTTAACGCCAGTTGGCCACCTTTAGAACAGGCATTACTGCCACATAAAATTTTCTGACCATTCCCCAGTATTCTTGTGATCCAGGAGTGGACCCTTAAGGGGCCAGTATGCTATTCTGGGACCGGCCCCGGTCTGACAGGAGACAGCCCACCGCAGAGATCTTGTATAAGAGCAGAATGATTAATATGAGGGTTCTTTAATGGCCTTGCCCCCTGCAACATCTAAAGTCATCTGTCTGCACTGCAGGGAAGGGTCCAGTTGGGGTGCAGGCTACGCTCTTTTCTTTTTGGCCTGGCCCGGCTTCACAGCTTAATGTTGACAATGCATAGCACAGCATTCACTGCAAAAAGGTGCAGAGCTTTTTTATATTAAATACAACTATTATTATTATTATGATCAAATAAAAAATTAAATTAAATATCCTTTCCACCTTAATCTACCCCCCTACCATCTTGTTTGTTGTTAAAAGATTCCCTTTGGCGATGTATGTGTCTTAACTACATGTGGCTGGACCGTACAGACTGTATATGGAAAGATTCCTATATAATTTCAATGCTGCTTATTTTCTTTGTTTTGTTTATTTTTTTCTATTTTTTGCTCTCCTTCGATTATTACTCTACATGACAGTCTACTTCCACTCCCATTTGTACAACTCCAGACTACCAAAGCCTTTCTCGTTTCTATATGATTGTTTTATGTCTGTATTCTGTCTGTCTCCAACCTTTAGGTCTCTTTTATTTATTTTCCTCTGTCTATGTTGTCTCTTTATCAATGAAGAAATGAAAAGTGGCACATCTTGGTTTACCAACTTGAGAGCATAAACACAACTTCATACTATTTAGTACTCTATATATCCGTAATCCTTACCCTGGAATCAATTTCCAAGTGCATGAAAAACTGGAACTACAAGCAGGGAGAGGCAGCGAGTTGTACAAGCTCTGCATTTTGTTCACTCGAGCTGAGTCTCTGTCCTGCTTTCAGGCTATTCCCAGACCAGGCCTGCCTACTGTGCTGCTTTCCCCTGCCTGCCTATGATTTGTGGAGCCCACTGGGGAGGGAGCTCATGCTCCCATAGGTTAAAATCTGCAAACAATGAGTCCAGTGCCCATGACGGATGGCCTACATCCCTCCCCATTTGTCTGCGCTTTATCCCTATCTCTGAATCAATTGTTAAAACCCCAAAGTTTGCTTAACATGCACTCCCTGCCTACACTGGAAAAGGAGTAGAGGGTAGGATGCATGAAACAGAGGGAAGAGTGAGGGGAGAGGAGAAAGAGATCAATGTTGTTCCAAAGTAGAGGAGTTGATGAGAGGGACTTTCAGTTTGACTTTCAGGGTCCTAATTAGGGACAGGACAGCCAGCTACCTCTCCCTGTGACATTTAGCTGGACATACTTGATAAATGTCACACTGCTGGATATGGCCACGACAAATGGATGCATCAACAACGGCTTAATAACCTTTACTGATAGTCCTGCCAGGAATTCAAATTCTTTTTCTGCTCCCCTCTGCATCCCTAAAACACCAGGCCCTAATAATCAACATGGTGTGCAGAGTGTGGGGGTGGATGCGCATGCATTTGCTTGTGTGTGTTCAGCCAAATTAAGCGAACCAGGAGGCTATCTCCATGTCCCCTCGCTCTGCTTTGGTATGGACAGCTATGTGCTCCTACGCAGTTGTGCGAGTGCCAAATTATCTTGGCTGGGTATCACGTCCAGGATAGCGACAGCAAGAGGGAGACCTTTGTAAGTAATCAGAGAAAATGGAGAGCTGCAGACCTCCCTCGTATCTTTTCAAACTTGTATCTCTCTGAGACATGGGGAGGCCAACTGAATTAATCAGCTCCCAAGACAGTACCAATCAGAAAGAAGAAGCAGAGGATTGAGCTATTTCTTGGTAATAAGAACATTCAGGAAATGTCATGCATGTCATGTGCACAGAATTCATAATAAATGAATCATAACATGTCTTAAATGGGACAAACAATGACATTTTGGACTAAAACACCCTTAGAGAGCAGTCCCTCAGAGATATGCTTCACACTTCTTACTAACTTGCCTGTCGGAGCTTTCACTCCACGTGCTACATTTTTAATGAGAACACAATCAAACTCTGACTGTCAGTGTTCACCGTGCATGTTTTGGTCCCATTCAGAACTTTTAAATGCCCTCTGATAAGGAGTGACATCTCCGCTTGTAGCAGGGGGATTTGACAAAGGCCAAGTGTTTTTGCTAAGCTAACACAGTGATGTGACATTTTTAGGCCAAGTCACAAATCAGGTGCTGTCGGTCTCCTAGTTCATTGTCTCTGTTAGCAACTCAATTGACACCACAAACTTCTACAGTGGGAGCTCTTGCATTTTATGCTTTCTTCCTTGTTACTAATTCTTTTGTGATACTTTTGCTTAGACAAGTATTATCTAAAAAGAACAAACCCCAAATGGACATGCTAAGGGTGTTGGAGGCACAGAACTTGTTTTCTTTTGAAGTCTTTCTTTGATATGGAGAATACTTGGATTATATTTATGATTGTCTTTGCATATGAAACAAAAACATTTATCTGATTAAATTAACAATCTAAAATAGCTTGGCTTGTTGGTTAGATTCTTTTATCTGTGAAATGCATTATGGTCTCTCTGGGCCAAAGCCTCGGAGTGATTAAGCCTGGTGGGTGCTTGAGTGTTGCAGCTTTGCAACATGTGTGAACCCTGTGAAGGATGTGAGCGTTAGCATACCTTCCTCCGTGCTGGAGTGTTGCTGCATGTACCTGTTTTTGCATGTGTGTGTGTGTGTGCATGTGTTTAGTAGCCATGTTTCTGCCTTAGCTGCTGTGTGGTGGCTAATTGCCTCTCCTGAGGAATAATTAGGTGACAAAAGCAAACGTAATGGTGCCTCAGCAAGAGAAAAAGATATATGTTGTGTCCTGTGTGTGGTTCAGCCAGCACTACCATTTGTTTGTCGGTGGTAAGGATAGGACAGAGCAGCGGCTGTACATTTGGAGGCCAAAACCTGGAGAAGCAGGGATGGTGCAACAATTAATTACAGCTAATTAGATGTATCCGTTATATTTACTGGGCCAACAATAAATCAAATAGTCAGGCTATTTTTATCCTAAAAGACTTGTAACTAAAGCCCAGCATGCATGTACGCATGTGTGTGTTAATATGCTAATGAGAGTGTGCTTGTGTTTATGAGTGTTATTTTGGTTCCTGTGTGTGTGTGTGTGTGTATGTGTGTGTGTTACATGCAATTCACTGTTTGCTTTCCAGGTGTTCAGAGCTGGGTTGCAGCAGACTCCCTCCTCTTAGATTAATAATCCATTAGTAATCCATTTCACTAATGAGCACTCAGTGGAGAGCAGGGACCAAGGGGGACACAGAGATGGTCAAAGGAAGCCAAGTGCATAATTAATGTCTCAGCCAATCAGATGCGCTATAAAGTCACTTTCCACTGAAAATGAGATCTCACCTCCAGCAGAATTTGTGAGTTTCTCTTCTTTTCAGTTAGATAAAATTGTTTTATGATGGGCTCAACGAGCCTGAGTTCTGAAATAATGAAAGTTGTCAGTAGAAGTGCTGGAAACTGGCAGAAACACCAACGTCCCCTTTGGAACAAAATCAAAATCTACTCCACAGTTTTTGTAAAGCAATGAAAAGCTGAAATAAATCCAGAAAACCGTATGCATAGTTTTGTCTATTTTGAATGAGAAACAGAATCGGATATTTGAGTTAAAATGTCCGCTCTTTCGGCCTCTAAAGTTCAGGTAAAAAAATCATTGACAATCTTTGAATGCTTTAAAATAGAAGAAAAGGAGGATAGCTGTTGAGGTAACAGAATGAACCAATTTAGATATATTTCATTTGTATGATGTCTAGTTAAGAATAAACTCAATAAAACAGGGAACAGCCTTGGGATATTATTAAAAACACAAGCTCACTGGTGCTCAGCTCTAACATAGAAATGGTGTCATTCAGGCTCTCTTCAACGGTTCACCCTCTCCAAATATCTTTTGTATTCAACAATATAACAGGAGTTCATTTTTCTACTTGACATTTTTCTGTTATCAGCAGTGGTAATTTGTCAGGGAAAGGTGACTGGAATATGCTGTTTTACAAAACAAACCAATTTGACAGGTTTAATCACAGCTGAATTCATATTTATGAGTCACATGATGAGAAATTCCACCTATTATTGAGCAATATTTCTGTGTCAGTATATTAAAGGGACTGTGAGGAGTTTCTAAGTAATTACAAAAAAGTCTCACTTTCAGATATATGCCTGATCAAATCCACACTTTAAGATTAGTTTTATAGCATCAAAATAGGTTATCTATAAATGCTATTCCTTAGCTTCGCGGTCGGGTCGGACAGGGCTGGACTGGCCTGGATACTCAACTTCAGGAACAAGACAATTAAAACTAGAGCAAATTTATATTATTTTATTACATTTATCACAACAAACACACGCATTGGCTTGGGTCACGTCTTTTGGTGCGTTCTAGTTGTAGTCAGAAGTAGGAATTTCCGAGTTCCGAGTAGGAAACTGCAACTGAAACGTCCCCCGAAGTCAGAATTTCCTACTGGGAACTCGATGAAACCTCGCCACCCCCGAGTTGACAATGGAAGATGGATGCCCCCAGTGTGAACAGTTATTTAGCTCCTGTAATAATCAATTTATTTGCACTTCTGACTGGGGTGTGTCGCTCTAGATCAGCTGTTTACATAGTATTGTTAGACTTATATTTACAAAAATGCTGCCATAGTGATAATCACATTCTTCATGTGATATTTGTGAACAACAACGCAGGGCGTGCTAACAACAGCTAACAATGGCCTGGTAGATCGGCATTTTTTTTCCGACTTCAACCAGAACGCCGATAAGTCAGAGATGATGTCAATCCCAGTTCAGAGGTTACTGGAACACAGCATTACGACAGTCGCTGCATGTGCTCATGGGTAGCAGAGTCTTAATGTCGCCGGTAACAGATTCTCCTCATAGCACCTTTAAAATTATAATGACATCACACCGTCAGGTGCTACATGGTATCTCTACACTGTTTAATAACTTCTTCTGTTATGTGTATTGTATTTATTATTACAACACATTCTTGAGCATACAAACTAAAAAAACATTAACATGTTTAATTTTTTTTTGCCAAGCTTTAAAAATGTGGCTTTGGGGACTTTAATTGATTTTTCATGGGTTTTTAGATGTTGTTTAAGGTTGTTGTGCAGCTACAAGTTGAATCGTAGATGGACTACAGCTTCTAAATCCCCCTCTGGCATTTCTGTCGATTCAAAGCACCACAACATCACATCACAGCTACCCATTCACTCTCACTGTCACTTACTTCTGGTTCTCAATTCCCAAGTTGAGTTCCATCAGTGTTAGCCATCGTGTCCATGCCCGTTCACACCCATTTATACGCCACTGTGTTGCAGTAGGAGTGACTTGGGGCTAACTGTACGTGTGATAGCCAGAGCTGGGCTCAAGCCCTCTACCTTCTGATTACTGAGTTATCAATGTCCACATGGGGTCAAAAGGTGTATAATATTATATTACCTTTGAAACAAACATCACACCAAAGTGTTGCAGTAATTCAAGTGCAAATTAAGGAAAAATATAAAGAAAATTAAAAGGTGATAATGAAATGGAAACATTTTCAAGCATAGGCAAAGCTTCAGAATATTTAGACAGAAGTGCAAGTTCTTTGCAGACTTCACTTAGATTTAGCTCTGTAAAGTGGTCTCTACACCTACAGCTCCAGATTATTTCATGAAAGAGAGAGAGAAAGAGAAAAATACAAATATTTTTTTTTTATGTTTCATGTTCACAATGTGGTTTTGTAAAACAAGCCAAACCAAACACAAGGCAAGGCTCTTCTTATGTCATTACATCACAGCCTGCTTACATGTGGATATGATTACTCAGCATAAAATGAAGTCTGACAGCATGGAAAGCTAACAACATTGTAAGTTGTTGTTTAACTTGGAGCAGGAGGTCAGATGTCTCATGAATGCTTACAGACGTAAACATATTGATAAATGTTTGACACAACTCACAAAAAAAGCCATCAAGCTTTGCTCTGACGAATGGGGGTGGACACAGACCACAGAAGACAAGAAATAATGTGTTAACTTCATTCCCCATACGATGTGACAGATGACCTGACAACCAGATGAACCTTTCCATACATTTCAAGAATCCATCCAGGCAACAGCCCATTGAAAGTGTTTGAGAACCTTTCAAAAGCATATCCAACAAGTAATTGACAATGATGCCCACACATTCATTAGAGCTCAATCAGATATTGTAGCAGGTGGGCACTGTTGCTGCTGATGAATAAATAAAACATGTAGGTCACACTGGAGAAAACAACTCCTGCATAAAGTTTTAGATGTAGGGCTCTAATTTCATAGACCAGGCGCAGGCGCACCTGCCCTGCCCTGCCCTGCGGGACGGGGTGTGTCCAGCGCACTTTGCAAGTTTCCTGCAGTGGGAAGAGAGGCCCACTTCAGGTGCGGCCGAGGAGCAGCAACTGATTAGTCTGAATGATCAGCGCCACCGCGGAAACAGTGTGCTGGAAAGACCCGGTAGCGGAGACGGTTTGACGGTTTGACGGTTTGACGCAGACTTGATAAGTATGTGGCTGTCACGCTGCGATGGGCAAAGCTGTGTTGTGTGCGTTTTAATATAGATCCAGGGGGGTTTGTGGCAACTAAAAGCTGTTACAAGGTCTGGCACATCAAAATGAGCTGGTAAACACAGAAGATTCCTCACAGCCGACGCCAATCCAGCATGACTACACCAATCTAGATCTTGTGTTTCAACCCTAAACAGAAGATTTCCCCAGTGCTTCACCTGACTTCCCCACAGATCCCCTCTCCCCTGTTTAGCAGTCAGACCATGATAGAGCCTGACAAAAGGGGCTGTTAAAAATTGAACACCATAAGTGGGAAAATGTGGGAGGCGGTCCTATTGTTACCTCCATCCAAATGCATGGGTGAAATCTGACACCCTCTTCTCCCCTCACTCCCTTTGCATCTCCTCTCTCCTCTCCCAGCCTCCCTCGGGGAAGCCCTGTATCCCATTCATTCGATTGCCCCACATGATGGATGTGCAGCGTGAGGAATGGGCCGTCCCGGGGGCCATGGCGTCGTTTCTGGGTTAAACAGCATCCTATATCAAACCCATCTATACCTTCACAAGCAGGAAGCCTGTTTACTGGGGCCTGAAAGCACCGCAATCCATTTCATGTCACGGTGTCTGGCGGATGCAACAAAAATTTGGACGGCAACAGCTTTGGGGAGTGTTGTAAGACGCAGGCGGTGATAAATATGTGCTGTGGTTATAGGAGATAAAAAGGCAGAGGAAAATTTCACAAGTAGGCAACATCACTGCCAAAATCAATGCAATATGATATGTCTGTTAAACCAAAGGACTTTAGGCTATGTCTGATATCATGTAGACTGCTCAACATTTTTAAATGATGTCAACAATTCTTTCAGGATTATTTAATGTAAATGCATTATCATTCAAAAACTAAATAGACTAAAAAGTTTTTACGTGATTTCTTTTTAAATGGCGGCTGTAAAATTCAGAATTTTGACCTTGTGAAAACATGAATATTCAGTAACCAAAACACTGTAAACGTGTGGTTTCAATTTGGTTTTTTTTATTTATCTTTTTGGCCAAGTCAAATCAGTCAAGATACCAAGGCACAGCACATTCATATCCTTGTAAATCATGTGTTACATTTTCTTATCAACCTGTACACGTCCATCCATACTTAGAAATGCCTGACACAATGACGAACAGCTGTATTGCAAATTAAGTACTTATCAGCATAGTTTGTGGGTAAATATTTTTATATCTTTTTTTTTGGATGCAGTGGGGCCCACTGCAAGCTCACATTTTCTGTAGGTGCACTAGTAAATAGGGATGCACCGAAATGAAAATTTTAGCCGAAGCCAAATAAAATATAAAGGCTTTGCCGAATACTGAATATCCAATGCGGAGGCAAAGTAGTTCACTATAATTTTTAATAGTGCATTTATAGTGTAGAGTACATTTTAAGAAATATTTTTAAAAGACAGTAATTGTTTATTGAATATTATGATTTTTCATATTCCAGTAGCCTTTGCTTTTCAAAAAAGCCCAACAAAGTTTTTCATTCATATTAAACCTTCAAACAAAACAAAACATGCATTAAAAAATACTAATGTGCATTGAAGTGGATATAAACCAATAAACCAATAATACCATTAAATAAATAATTGTCCTTTTGACAGAAGTCTGCTTTAAGGCTATCACTTTATATTGGATATTCGAATAACCGTTCGAATATGGGAATAAATCCAGGCTGTGTGTTCTAGGCCTGTGCTCAAAATATCGATACAGCAAAACATCGTATCGCACTCCTTTGGGATACGTGTATCGATACGGATTCTACAGAATCGATACGGCCTAAATATTTTGACAGTTGTTGTAAATACACTTTGGCTAATGTTAACAGTGGCACAGTTCAAGGTAGAAGACAAGCTACAGAATGAAGCATATGTTCTAAATTTGAACTTAGGTCTACCATCTTTGAGGATCTGAATTTATGTCTCTCAAGTTGTAGAACCACTTAAAACTCATCCTTGCTCTTTTTCTTCTCATAAGAAAAAACTAATCTTGTCAAGAATTTTGCTTAAAGCATAGTCAATGTTCACAATTTACTTGTATCGGGATACGTATCATATCGTGGCCTTAGTATCGGGATACGTATTGTATCGTGAAGTTGCTGGAAATACCCAGCCCTAGTGTGTTCTGTGAAATACAGTTTAGTCACTTGTCCTCCACTTATTTGCGGGCTCAGCCGTTGGCTTTTCATCCAAGCTATACGTCCGAGTGGGGGGAGGTGTAATCGAATATCTTCGATTATTTGGGTGCATGATTGAGTTTGATTTTTAGGAAAAGTGACAGCCTTAGTCTGCTTAGCCGCAGTCACACGCAATGTCGTCATTGATTTCGTCATTGTGTCACACAGTACTATTCGGCCTTGCTAGTACCTCACTCCACTGAAGGCCGAATATGGCTTTTTTTGCATTATTTGGCCGAATGTATTCGGCCACTGAATATTCGGTGTATCCTTACTAATAAACATAAGTGAGAGGAAAAAAGTAATGTTTCCCTTGATCCATGACTTCTGTTACCTCCAAACGAGGGTAATACATTAACAAATGAATGAGTCTTCCTTTAAGATAATGCAGCTTTATATTGAAATGTAAGCACCTTTAATAGATATAATTCATCGTCTATTTTGTTGTTGAATTAATGATATTCATTTTCCCTCTTTCCCAAGGCACAACCAGACTTCTTCTCTAAAAGCACAACAATGTGCCAAACCACACCATTAAAAAAACACTGCTCTAAACTATTACTATGAAAGCAATCAAAAAGCTGATGTCTGATCTATGCAGAATAGCTAATGTTATTTGTATGCCGTTGGGGGAGAATGGGCTGGCTTATCACGTACTATCATTTCCACTAATCTTAATATTAAGCAGACGGTTGCAGGTTTGAGCCCAGCTCTGGCTGTCACATGTGTCCTTGGGTTGGACACTTCACCCTAAGTTGCTCCCACTGCTGCATCAGTGGGATGTGCACATGCATGAAAGGGATGTGAATGGGTAGATGTGAGCAGAGCAGTAAAGCTTCTTTGAGTGGTCAGAGAGACCAGGAGTGTGCTATAAGATCAAGTCCATTTACCATCATGCACAGCTAATCAGTCTGTGTTCACTGTCTGTGTGTCTGGCCCATGTATTTGAAACACAACAACATGCTAGCCATTCTTCAAAACAGCCATTACCAGGTTGAAGTAGTCAGATAACTCCTCTGCTGACAGTCTGAAGCCTTTTGGAGTGAATCACAGAAGTACTCAAGTCATCCTCGGCCTGACTTTAGTGCGACTCCAGTTTGAGTCTGAAACTCAAGCCCCTGTCTATAGTTTTTAGGAAATAGTCTGTTAAATCAGTTGTGTAAAATTCAGTCGGATTTCTTGGTCTAATATGAAGCACAGTCCCTTTGCTTTCAAATTTTACTTACGACTATACTCACTGAAGTTAAAATTAAAAAGCATGTATTGAAAAGCAGATAAGCTAACAAACTGTCATACATCCTTTTTTTTCAATGAAATATTTCATATAATGTGCTTAGTCCCTCTTGGGCCAACATTGTTGATCTTTTTTTTTTTTTTTTTTTTTAAAGTATTTTTTTCGTGCCTTTATTGATAGGAGAGAGACGGTGGATAGACTTGTGAAAGGGGGAGAGAGAGTAGGGGAAGACACTCTGCAAACTGGTCACAGGCGGGATTCAAACCTGGACCGGCAGAAACAAGTACATGGGGTGCCTGGATGCTAACCACTCCGCCAAACCAGCACCCCAACAACATTGTTGATCTTGATTGATATAAAGGGCTCTAATGTCTACAGATATCCCTCTGTTAAAAAATAAATAAAGCTCTACTATGCTTTAAACACTTTTAGGCATCATCATGTCCCGGAGAGGTCTGCTTAGACTTCAATTAGTTTTAACTGCATGCTTAAATTAGAGGTGAATGCATGTCTGAATACACAATGACTCAATGTTGTTAACTGCCCTGGATTAACACGATGTGCCCAATACTTTACAGAAATACAAAAACAAAAGTCAAGTCATCACTTATACAACTATTATTTTTAGATCTATGGAAATCTTTGGATATCCTGAATCATGAATATTCCCTGAAAGCCCGTATTTGAATGTTGTCATCAACAGCAGCACAGGAATCTTTTTATGGAATAAGTTAGATGATGATATTATCTGCCTGCTTGATATAATTTATTACATACTGAGGGTGCTGCTTGTATGTTTTTGTAATCTGAGGGACTATATGCTTCTATTGATCATATACATGTGCATCCTGGAGGTAACACAGAAGCATCCATATGGGTGAATATTTATGGAAGTCATTTCTGGGTAAAATGTGACTGGAGGAGTCTTTTATCCTCTGCAGGGCATCATCTGCAGTCACAGTAAGCAGCATTACCTTTGAGACTCCATTTAGATCGGAGACTGAAGTGTTGCTAAATTTATGATAAACAGACTCTATTTGAGGTGTCTTTAGCATTTTTCCAATTAATTTGGCTCTTGTGCTTTTTGCGTCAGTAGAGGGAAAGATCTGAAAGTTAAGATGACATACACCCCACATTGTGTATTAAATCCATGCTAATGCGCCGTGAGCTCACCTGCGCTATGGGAATATCAGGAGTCAATTAGTGGGATTGGTGGGCAGTCTTGGCCAAATGGTCCCAGACGGTGACAGTTTGTGGTGGACCACTGCACCGTTTGAGGCAGGTGAGGTGCAGGGGGGCCTAAATGAAATGCTAATACAGGCCACAAAAGTCAGGGCTCTCTAATTGGAACACAGCTGCTGCTGGGACTGCGTATCCCATGAAGCGCTGCAGAAGCAGAGGAAGCAGCAGGTCATTGTGATCAGGTCAGGTCCTCTCTCTGTGTGCAGCTCAAAATACTTGGCCTAAAATGGTCGGTGGAATCCACAGGAAGGGAAAACACTGGACACTATTAAGCAAATAGGAATAACAGGGATGATGCTCTGGACAACACTTTTGAAGAAATACATTCAATTCATGATATATATATTTATATATATATATATATATATATATATATATATATATATATATATATATATATATATATATATATATATATATATATATATATATATATATATATATATATATATATATATATATATATATATATATATATATATATATATATATATACATATATATATATACATATATATATATATATATATATATATATATACATATATATATGTGTATATATATACATATACATATATATATATATGTATATATACAAATATATATATATATATATTAGGGGTGCAACGGTTTACGGTTTAAAACCGAACCGTACGGTTCGCCCTGCACGGCTCAATTTGCCTTTATGAAGCGCGGTTTTTCGGTTTTGCAATTAATTCATTTCTTACAGCCGTGAGACGGATTTCTCTAGCCAGCGCCTGCTCTGCTCTTCGGCTCTGCTGACAAGCCCTCCCTCCTCGCACAGCTCTGTACAAAACCCCGCCCCGCTAGTAAATATCCAATCGCTACTGTGTAATAGGAGCTGAGCACATGGCCGAGTGGGCGGCGTCTCTCACTCTGGAGCTCGGTTCCATAATGTCTATGCTCGGCTCGGCCACACAAAAACTGAGACGAAGACGGAGAAAAACTCTCAGAAAAGTTATGGCGAGCGGAGAGGTGAAGAGACCGGAGTTTGAAGAAGCACTGGCTTCGTTCAGTCTGCGGTGTGGGGACATTTCGGTTTCCTTATGGATTATAATGACGAGGGAGAGAAAACAGCTCAGGCTGCAGAAGTGATGCGCATGCTCAGTTTAACAGTAATGACAACAGCACAGCACGGTGTGCTGAGAAACAACAAACACAGAGCAAAAGTGAGCTTCACAATGCTGGAGAAGTTTGTTCCCATAACGTAGAACCAGATGTTACAGCAGCTCACCTTGAGTGAGCTCTTATTAAAGTAATGACGGCTATATTTTATTTCTTATGAACCTGAAGGCGGACGCTCTCTCCTGCCGACCCTCTCGATGACAGATCGCTGCTGGAGAGCCAAACATCTCAGAGCCATAGTGCGCTGAACAGGTGAACAAAAAAGGCAAAAGCTTAGTTTTATCATCTGTTCTGATGTTTCTTAGTTTGTCTGGGAGCAGATCAAACAGGATCAGGCTGTTCTCTGACTGACGCTGTCTCATAGGAACATACAGCAGCGCGCAAATACGCACAGATGAGATAAACAGCGGTATCATCAGTGTCTCCACGTCCTGTAAACTTGTTATTTTAGTCTGACAAATAGATTCAAAAATTCGGCGCAGTGTTAATAAACTAAGTTTATCAGAAATCATAATACAAACATATGATTCATTCACGTTTATTGTTTATTGTGCATGTAATGGAGACGCCAGTCGATCGCCCAGCCCTCTCTCTTTTTCTCATTACTCCTTTTATCCATCGTTTAATCAAGCTTGTAGCTGGAAAAACAATTAAAACTCTTTATTTTAGGACAAAAAATGCTATAATAGTAAGTTGTATTTCAGTAGTCAGTCACTACACGAGCCAGGGAGCTAAGAGGCACTCTAACAGTTTAAAATGTTTACATTTGAAGTGTTTTATATAAATGTCATAATACTTTATTCAAGCCAAATAATAGTTAAGACTAAGGGGCATTGTCATAATATAGTTTTCTTAAAAGCAAAATAAAGGGAGTCTTTTGGAAAGTCAAACTTGTTTTTTTTAATGCAAAACACGAACCGAAACCGAACCGATACCGTGATCCCAAAACCGAGATACAAACCAAACCGTGGGCTAACTGAACCGTTGCACCCCTAATATATATATATATATATATATATATATATATATATATATATATATATATATATATATATATATATATATATATATATATATATATATATAGATATATATACAGTCATGGAAAAATTATTATATAACCCTTGTTTTCTTCAATTTCTTGTTAATTTTAATGCCTGGCTCAACTAAAAGGTACATTTGTTTGGACAATTATAATGATAACAACAAAAATAGCTCATGAGAGTTTAATTTAAGAACTAAGAACTATTCATTTTCCATGGTTTTCTTGATAATA
Organism: Scarus forsteni; assembly: GCA_036419115.1. Taxonomy (NCBI): domain Eukaryota; kingdom Metazoa; phylum Chordata; class Actinopteri; order Labriformes; family Labridae; genus Scarus; species Scarus forsteni. The sequence continues at coordinate 8,813,791 of JAZDUH010000386.1, read as the reverse complement.
ACCAAAATTACTTAAATTCTTACATCAATAGCTATGGCATTGTACATAAAAACACTACTTTTAAGCATTCCATGTTTTCTTTTCTGTTTGCTTTAAACACATGATACACACAAGAGTTAATACTTGATTGCATAACCATTGTTTTTGATGACTGCAGCCATGCGTCTTGGCATGCTCTCCACCAGCTTCTGACATTGTTCTGCTGTCACAGCAGCCCATTCCTGTTGGACAAATTCAAACAAATTTTCTTTGTTTTTGGGCTTGTGGTTCTCCATTTTGAGTTTGATGATTTTCCACAGGTTTTCAATTGGATTAAGATCTGGTGATTGAGCAGGCCAAGGCATGGTGCGAATGTTGTGGTTCTCCATCCAGGCTTTAACTGACCTTGCCGTGTGGCAAGGGCATTGTCTTGTTGGAAAATCCAGTCATTGGAGGCAGGAAAGAGTTTTCCAGCTGATGGAAGAAGACTGTTTTCAAGGGTAGTCCTGTACATGACCTGGTTCATTCGGCCTTCACACAATTGCATTTGCCCTGTTCCACTCAGACTGAAACAACCCCAGATCATGACTGATCCACCCCCATGTTTTACTGTAGGGGCAAGACAGTCTGGGTTGTAAGCTTCTCCAGGCTTCCTCCTAACCAGTAAGTTGGCTGGAGTGGGCATCAATTCAAAATTGGATTCATCACTGAAGAGAACCTTAGCCCAATCATCAACAGTCCAATCCTTGTGGTCTCCAGCAAAGAGTAACCGGGCCTTCCTCTGCCTTTCATTGATGAAGGGCTTCTTGCGTGCTCTGTGTGACTTCAAACCAGCTTCAACAAGTCGGTTTGAACTGTCCTTGCTGAACAAGTCACATTTCTCGACAGTGCCCACTCATTTTAAGGTCCCTGGAGGTCTGGACGCGATTCCTGACACAGGAGCGGATGAGCGCACGGTCATCTCGTGGGGTAGAAAGACGTTTCCTGCCACGGCCAGGTAGCAATTTGGTAGTGCCATGTTCAGCTTGTTTTCCCAAGGATGTTTGTTTTGCTGTCTTGGAGATCTTCAGTTTTTTCGCTACCTGTCTCTCACTCATGCCAATTTCCAGCAGTGCCAAGATGGCTGCCTTTGTGGCTTCACATAATTCTTTTGTTTTAGGCATTATGTGAGAGCTGACAACTTCTGAGTTGTGCTACGGCTTGAATGTAAGCAGGAAACCACTCTAGGCCTTTGCATGTGCAGTGCTGCTTGTGACATGAAATGGCCTCTTATATACCCTGGGAATCAATTAAGCTTAAGAATGTCAAATAGGACATAAAGTATTATGTGACCAGCTGCATTTTTTGTTGTGTTCATTGTATTATACGTTTAGTGGTACCAGATATTAGAATGAACAAGAAATTGAAGAAAACAAGCGTGGTCTAATAATTTTTTCCATGACTGTATGTATATATATATTGTATATATATATATATATATATATATATATATATATATATAAATATACATACATACACACATATATATATATATATATATATATATATATATATATATACACATACATATCTTTCATACTCCCATTAATAACACAAGAACAGATTACATCTGTCCCACACAGTGGTCTTCACAGTGACATGCATTTTGGCCTCAGATGCTCGTCCCGATGGCCCCTCCGCTCTGTACGTTGCTGGAATGGTGACAGCAGCTCTGACCGTGGCCACTACCGGGTACTCAGTTGCTCCGCCTAGCCTGCAGCACATCTTAAGGCAAGGAGAGACGTTCATTGGATTGGTGAAGACAACGCTCGGCTGTGTTAAGCCCACTCACACCTTTTTTCCCCCCTCTCTGTCACTTGAGCGCAGGGGCCGGGATGGAGGCGTGGGTGCGCCTCACTGCGCCTGGAGTGTGCCTCACTGTGCCATGCAGGTAACTTGCAAAGTGTGCTGGACACACCCTGTCAGTGCAGATGCAGCGCAGGGCAGGTGCCCTGCGCCTACGTATGGTCTATGAAATTAGAGCCCTCTGTGTCAATTACTGACATCTGTATTAACCCTAAAGAAAAATAAACTAGATGACTCTGGATGTTAAGTTTGCATTTTGGATCATTACTTGGGGTCTGAGTTTTTAATAGTCTGTGTCCCAAATCAGTTATTATTTAGTAAAGATGTGTTCTGTTGTCATAGCCCCACCGTCCCAACCAAGCTCCAGTAACTCTTACATTTTTTTTGTTTGTTTGTTTTTTTGGGCATTTTGTGCATCCACCGACAGGAGAGGGACAGGCCCATGAAAGGGGGCGAGAGCAGGAGAAGACACTCTGCAAACTGGTCACAGGTGGGACTCGAACCTGGACCGGCAGAAGCAAGTACATGGGGTGCCTGGTTGCTAACCACTCCACCAAACCAGCACCCCTCCAGTATCTCTTACAATTTAAGAGTGGTGTGCAGGAATGTCTTCTCACTCGCAGCCATACATCTCATTTCTCATACTTCACGCTATGGGCTCTAATTTCACAACAGCTGCCACTTCTACAGCAGGTAGCAGTTCTCGCGAGGCTTCTTCTTCTTCTTCTTCAGTTTTACGGCAGTTGTCATCCATCATTTTGGTACATTACCACCCCATTCTTGCAACAGAGTTCAGTTTAGAGAGACAGAGGAATGTTTTTTATTTTATTTTTCTATAATATTGGAAATTTATGGGAATATACTAATACAGGAAGAGAGGGGAAAAGAGGGATACAATTTGGTATTGTCCTGGCCAAAACAGGAGACCTGACAGCTATGTCTCTTGTATTGATGGTCCATATTATTACAAATGGAGTCCTCTCTGTTTTTGGTTAAAAACTCTTTTTTCTTGGTCTTGCCCATACTGTCAGCTTTTCTCTGGTTATCCAAAGCTTGGAAAGCAGTGCTGTTCACCACTAAAACATAAAGAAATAATTTAATTAGAATTTGATGATACCTCAGCCATTAAATGGAAGCATATCTATTTGCTAGTTTGAAACACATCTCCAGGAATAATGCAGGGTACAGTCACAATTTGACTACAGGTCTACGAGAAGAACAGAAATATGGTCCATAAAACAACGTCATTTATGCTTCAAGGATAAGTTTGGTTTCTGCAGCTTTCACATTGTTCATAGAATGAAGTAGAACAATATACTCACCCAGAAGGCTTTCCTGATCCAAACAGTGCTTCGGGACATATTTAGATCCAATGGTAGCACACGGGGCATGTTCAGCGCTGCTCCTAAAACTGCATTAATCGTCCAAAAACTCATTAGTTTCACCAATATTTCATCATGGTCCGCTCACACTACTCCTCCATTGCAGTCTGTGTCGCTCCAGACATGTTTTTGTGACTGTGCTGACCTCTGAACTGGAAACTTTCTTCACAGTTGCCGCGCATGCGCAGTAGGGATCATTGTTTCAGGAGAAGACAGCCAGCAACACAACGACTCTCTTCTTCCAGTTTTGTGGAAAATGGACGAATATCTATCGGATGAAGATGTTGTGGAGGAGAACTTTGAATATGATGGGTGTCCTTACAGTTTCGAGCCAGAGTTTACAGATGAGGAGCTCATCGAAAGGAGGACGCAGAGGGAAAGAGAAGAACAGCTGGCCAGGGAGCAGTCTTCTGTTCAGAGGTCAGCACAGTCACAAAAACATGTCTGGAGTGACACAGACTGTAATGGAGGAGTAGCGTGAGCGGACCTTGATGAAATACTGGTGAAACTAATGAGTTTTTAGACGATTAATGCAGTTTTAGGAGCAGCGCTGAACATGCCCCGCGTGCTACCATTATATGGATGTCCGCCGCTCGATTTTGGATCTAAATATCTCCTGAAGCACTGTTTGGATCAGGAAAGCCTTCTGGGTGAGTATATTGTTCTACTTCATTCTATAAACAATGTGAAAGCTGTAGAAACCAAACTTATCCTTTAAATGTGTGATGAGTAATAAGCAATGTAAAACATTTTTTGACTTACTTGCCCAACTGTGCTTTACGTAGCATTTTGTTTAATCAACAGAGCCTATTATTTAAGAGTTGCCCTAATATTGGAAGGGAGTGGACAGGCATCCTCAGCTGTAACACAGAGCTCTTCATGTGATAAGCTAGCATTCTGAAACAGGTTTAAAGCTGGTTGAGATAGGGATTGGTCCATAATTTCTTTGTACCAAAGCACAACATGCAGTTTATATAAATCACTGCTGATTGTGCTAAACGGGGAAATTAGCATGTCATTATGTTGTCGGGACAAGGGCTTCACTTATTATTTCATTACAAATAGGCACATCTGCATCAAGGTTTGTAATAACATGAGTAAATAATACTTACGTTACAGTGCTTGAGCTTAAAATGACAGAGGTGACTCACAACAAGTTATGACAAGAGGTCTCAGTCTGCTCTTGGGAAAGAAAACAACTTAGAGACGGATATGCTTTAAAAACCCAGAGTGACTTTCAAAAGATTTATACAAAAGGAAGGCAAAAAATCATAGCTTCTCTTTTCTCTCTGCAGCATGTACTTCAATATTTATTCCTTTTTTTCTCTGAGGAGATATTCTTGGAGTTGAGGATGTTATTAAATCACAAGGCAGGCATAAGCATATTGACAGCTTTTCATACACATTATTTCAGAATTAAAGCCTGTTTTTTGATTTTGAGTTCTAATGTCATCACGTCATGACATTTGACAGATGATAAGCTAAAAATGGAGAGTCCTGTAGAACTTTTTTGTTTGTTTTCAAACAGGATGGTGCAAGCCGAGCTGAGAAAGGGAAACTACAACATTCACAGTAGGAGCAACAACGAAATAAAGAAAACATGGACTTGGATGAAAGAGGTAAATTTAATAGTCAGTCATCTTTCACTGAATTTCAAGTCCACAAGACCCCATCCACGAGCTGTCTTCTTCATCTTTTAAGGCCTCCTCCTCTCTCTTCAAATGGAAAAAGAATTTGCGTTAGAATAATGCATGAGCTCATCCTGGGCGACGGACAGGAGGCTTCTGCCTCAGAAGTCTGCCTACCTTATAGATGGCAAGGCGATTGACATGAACCACCCAAGATGAGACCTCAGGTGGTGAGGTGTTAGGCGCACCTTTAAAGCAGCTGCCAGCAATAATAAGGCCATCTCCCACTGTGATATAAGCTTCAGTACATACAGTGAAGCAATTCACTTCCCAGGTACTAAACAAGAGCTTAAATTAACGGCTATCCCTCCCAAAATCAGTGCTGCCTTTTTAAAATTATTTTGGACATAAAACACAACCTACTTTTCTGAACACCAGCCGTATCAGCCTGCAGTGGGACTAATGCTGAAGTACCAGCACGCCTACATGAATCACTTTCTCCCGCCTGAGGCTGTTCCTTCAGATTAAAATTGAGTCTCCTGTGGAGGAGAATTGCAGATCGCCTTTACTAACATTCATCCTTGAAATCCTTTAATGCAACAATGTCCCTTTTCCTTTCTGTAAACAGAAAAGCTCAGTCAAGAGCTGAGGCTAGAGAGCTCATCTTTAATGTGTGTCAACGACATGCTTTCATGTGTTTTGCTCATTTCTCTATCTTACATTTACAGGGTGAACTGTCCTATACAAACTGTCCCTCACTGTCACTTCCTCCTCAACTCAATAATTTCACTGTCTTCTCTGCTGTCGGTGTTTATCAGCCACTTACAGCCTCAAGATGTACCCTGCCTGGACACCTCCAGACACAGGACACAAAAACATGCGGACGGGCTGACAGATAGAAAACTGATTCTTTACAAGTGAGGTCAGAGGACTGTATCCAAACCGTCTGGCAGAGTACACTAATATCCCCATGCTGAGCAGCGTGGTGCTATTGAGCGCAACCATGCGCATCCGTCTCACTCCACTGCACTCAATGAGCCAAACCCATGGAATTGATGGGCAATGGGAGGGAAATGGGAGAAAAGAGAGGGGAGGGAATGGTAATGCACATTATTCCATCACATGAACATCAAGATTCTTTTAAAAGGAGGGAGTGACAGATTCAGCTGCCTTAGCCAATTCACTCTTCTGGATCGTATTTGCAAAATGTGTTGCTTAAAGTAAACCTGCACGAAATTGTCATTATAAGAACCACCCTCCGCTCTTCCACACTTTCAACGAACCTACTCCCTTTCATTTCAGAAGGCATTGTGGGCCACCTTTTCCAGCCTTGAAAGGCTTTAAAGTCGGAGGTGTTGCACCATCAGCCTCTGGTGACCTTTGATGGACTGCTGGATTAAAGCAGCTGTGAGTATCTGGAGAGAAAATAGCAATGGCAGGAGTGGGGAGTCAGTGTACCCAGTCATGATGCGATGTTCTCTGTACTGCCACATTATCTAGTCCGCCTGACTTACGTGCAGTGCTGCAGCTTTCATTAGAGCACACAGCAAAGATTATGGCTCAATGCAGGGTGATGAATTATGCATGGGCTTTGCACTGTGCCACGGTGGGCACAACACCCTCCCATCCCAACACTACCTCATTTTCCCTGTTCATTCTAACATGTAGGATACACCCACAGAGGGTTGCTCAAGCACACACACACAATCATTCAATTTAGAGGAGCACATTGGTTCACAAGTACACACATGAAACAAAGCAGTGAAACAACAAACTTGTGTTAGCCATGTAAAATCTGATGATCCTCTTCCAGAAGCTGCTTTACCATGGCATGAACTCTGACTCTAAATTCTCCTTTGTATCTTAATATGATGACTTAATATCTCAGCCTGCTTTGAGTCATTTATTATGACTTTGCTCAGAAGAAATCCACAAAGGTAATGTCACTTGGAAAGAAGTGGTTGAGAGGCTGGGCTTTGTAAATTAGAAAGAAGCAAACCTGGGTGTTTGTTGATCCAAACAGATCAAGCCAATTTCCTTCATTTCCTTTAAATCAGGTGGGAATCAGGCCTTTTTGATGGTTATACAGTGGGTTTAGTTGTCTCCTCTAAATTTTGGAACGATTATTTAATTTCACTTCTATTATTATTTTACTTTACTCAAGGACCACAAACAGAACACTGTATCAAATATGTTAATGATAAGATTCAACTACTTTTTCTTCTTGAAGGATCCAGAGCATGAGAAATGATCCACACTGTGAGTAAGACACTTCTGATCAAAGTTTTAATGGTCTGGATCAGGCATGTGACCCGTTGGTTGTGCAGTACTTGTTGTCTTTAAGTATCATGTCTTCTCCTCTTCCTGCAGGGATACTTGGCTTTGTTTTCTACTTTGTCCGTTGAACACCGTAACCATAATTGGTTCATTAGTATATAAAACAAACATTAAAAAGTTGCAATCAAAACAATTTAACCCTCATTGCAAATTAAGTTAACTGGCAAAAATTACAAACTTGGCACAATAAAAGTTGCTCGAAGCTGCATTCACACTAAACTCGACTTCAAGACCATAATCACATTGCCTGCTGAAGTCACATCGCATGTCCATAAAGACCTCATTTTGGTCACTGTCGCTCGTTGCCGTGACTCGGTGACGTGACCACCTGAGTTTCACCGTGATCAAATCATATATCACATAAAAGGATGCATAAGCTGACATTAATAAAACTGTGGGTGAAACTAATGAACTCACTGACTGTTTCCCACACGGACACAGATTGTAGTCTGGAATAAAAACTGTCCATCTCGGGTACCGTCACACATGCACACAACACTGATTGTTGCCGCACAGCCACACAGCACATCGCCTGAAAAGAACCACTTTGGCAACGCTTGACGAGAGAAGTGGTCCTCTTGAACGTGGCAGTTTCATCGCAGAAGGCTTAACCCCACCCCATCACGGCTGTGCATTGACTTTGCATGGAGAGTGATCGCTGAGGATGCTGAAGTCGTGTTCCGTGTGTAGGCACGTTGAGATATGCTCAAAACCATATAAAGAAGCCACAGAAGTTGTGATGAAACAAAACTGGAACTTTTCAGGCCTGTGGATCAGCGGTGTCTGGAGGAGGAACAATGAAGCATATGCTGAAAAGAACACCCTGCCTACAGTGAAGTCTGGCGGGGGTTCAGTGATGTTCTGGGGCTGCTTTGCTTCCTCTGGCACTGGATTCAATCAAGTATCAGGAAATCCAGAGGGGAAAACGTCATGCTGTCAGTAATGATCACAGTCACCTGACTTGAACCTCATAGAGAATCTGAATTGGGATTTCAAGAAGCCAGTTGCAGCACACAAACCCAAGAATATCAGAGAACTGGATACCATTGCTCATGAGTATTGGGCTAAGATTCCTCAGGAACGCTGAAAGAACCTGGTGTCTGGCTGTTCATCACGTTTAAAGCTGGGTGAAGGATGTTGTTCTTTGTGCTGAAGTTTCTTGTAATAAAGGGGTTGAATAATGTTGAGACTGCAGAAGTCATTAAAAGTGGCATTTTGTTTATAAATTGAAGAAAGCTCTGGTCATACTAGAAAAGCACTCGGAGAGAGCAGACCTCCACCAGCGCTATAGTCCTCACCCATATTGTGATTTTCACCATAAATATTAGTCCTACCTTTATTTCATCTAAATATTTAGATTCCTTGACCATGAAAACATATCATTAGCAACTAGATTCATAATGATATCTATTTTAGTTCAGTAGATATCCGCTGCAATTAGTTAGTGCTAGTTTGTTTGGAACATGGTAGAAATAAATGTCATAGCTGTCGTAGCTAAATACCAATACAAAAGTAATAAAAGTCCCTTAGTAGAAAATTACATTGATTGATTTCACCCACATGCTTGAAAAGGAGCATACTTCTCCATCAGGTATCAAAAGTCAGTTATTCCATGACCTGTTTGATCTGAATTCAAATACTAAGTCTCATACAAAGTAATCAACGACCACATATGCCCTATAACTATACATGTATGCATATATACATGCATATACATACATACATACACATATACATACATACCACTAACAAAAATCATATAGACAAAAAATAAACAATACAAATAAACAATAAACATCTGGTGAAAGCCACACCTTATTCCCCCCTGTATCTTGTAAAAATAAGGTCTTGGTACCTTTTTTTTATTGACTGATGTTTAGACATTCCTTAAGCTCCACATTCATACTGTTCCTCAGTTTCACACCACAGACCGATGTACAAAAACTTCTCCTTTTTGTACGCACCATTGTGATTTTAAAATTAGATTTAGCCCTTAAATGGTGTGCCCCTACCCCTTCTGTGAAGAATTTTTGGATATTTAGAGGTAGTAGTTTGTTTTTGCTTTATATAGGATTTGGAATGTCTGCAATTCCACCATGTCTTTAAATTTTTGTAAATTACCTGAGTTAATAACTTTGTATAAAGAATCGCTGTATCCCACCCTGTGAGTGATCCGTATTACTTTCTTTTGCAGAATGAATAGTGGATGTAAAGTTGAGGTGTAGTTTTGGCCTTGACTTCTGCACAGTAACTGAGATATAAAGGACCAATGAACAGTAAAGAATGTGGAGTGATTTGTGATCCAGGACCTGCTTTGCTCTATTTAATATTGCTATGCTTTTTGAATCTTTAGTTTGAACATGTCTAATATGAGATTTCCAGCTGATTTGGGGTGAATTCCAATTCCTCCCTTAACCCTCAATCTTAACCCTCATTCTCAACCCTCAATCTCAGTGACACTCAAAACCAAGTGTTAAGGGCTATTTTGTGACTTACAAATGGGACACCCCTTAAATGCAGTTACGTCTTCAGACTGTGGGGGCAGCACTCTGCCCAAGCTGCATTAAGTCTGCCAATTTAAAAAAATAAAGAAGAAGCCATTTCTGTCATCCATAGTCCATTTCCGCCGACTCCAGCAACAATGACGAAATGTTCCATCCATCCTACCGTAACTTTAGGTTATGAATGAGGCTGTGCACTGAAACCGGGACCGCCAGTCCGGCTGGCAAACATCATCAAATAAAATGAATGTTATGCAACAATGAGGTCAATAATCCGTGAAGAGGGCTTAATTTAGATGATACAATGGTTTTTGTAATATATTTCTATTTCATATTGACGAAAATACTTAGATTTGTAGCTCGTTTTTTTCGCCGCTTTGGACGCCATCTTGGTTGTGGTGAAGCTGGTGAAAATACGCAATGCATTCTGGGTAGCACTTACTCCCAAGGGTGGTGCCAGAAAATCTTAATTTGAGGGGCCGTACAGCCCTCAAACTTGTCCCTCAACTTAACATTCTGAGAATCGGGACAGCACTGGCACTTCGCGGGATTGCGCATTTTTGAGATTGAGGGTTAAGATTGAGGGTTAAGGGAGGAATTGGAATTCGCCCTTGATCATCTGTTGTCACCCCAATCTGATTTCACTGACCTTTTCAATGTCAACCCCATCCAGCCTAGACTGCATTTGTGTATTTCTTCTGTAGTTCACAAAAAACATTAATCACATTTTTCATCATGGCAGATCTAGGCAGTGATCAGGATCCATCCATAAAGTTTTGAGTTATGTTGCTAACAGAGAAACAAAAAAAAAACAACAAACAAATGTACAAACAAGCAGACACCAGCAACAACAAAAAGTCCTCAGCAGAGGTAATTAGTTGTGTTGAGCTATTTCAATTGTTCTTGTTTTGTTTATTACAAACAGCTGGAAGTTTGTAAATTTTACCAATAAACCTGATTTGCCTATTTATTATTAGATTAAATAATCTGAACCTCCAAACTTTGACAAAATCTTTAGTCCTGTGTGTGTCCCTGATAATGAGCATTATGTTTGCTGTTATGCACACAGAGCAGCGATGTGAAGAAAAGGTACACTATCTCTCAGCTCTCTGTCCCGTTATAAACTTTAACTTAGTTTTAGACAAATGCTCTGGTATCCATTGGTAGATGTGTGCGGCTGTACATTCCATTTGGAAGAAACAAGCTCAGGAAAGTATGTTTTGACCTTTCAGAAATGTGCCAATCTCTCTAATTTGCATCCTCTAAATAAAAGAACACTCTCTGTCACAGAGTTTGGACTCTTGACCAGGTAGAGACACTCTTATAGTTCTGTTTCTGCATCCTCAATGTAGGAACATACCAGCTGTGCACTTGACCACTCTTCATTTTCAGACAGACACACCCCGGGGGAGGCAAACGGGAGTGCAGGAGCATTTGGTATTTTAACAGCGTGAGCCCACAGAGTATTAATGATACCCTTCCCAGCAGGAATTAGGGTAGACACCTGCACTTCATGCCAAAACGCCCTTTACCACGTCTTCAACAAGCCCTACTTTCTTGCTTCCAGTAGGGCCTGGATGCATTGCAGCAATAACTGGTTACTTGTTAAAAATGGCAGAGAAGGGCTGTCAAGTTATTAGAAATGCCTGACACTGACTATCATAATTGACATCAGGCACTAAACAAGCCTTGTTGTTGTTGGAAATGCCAGATCTCTTAGAAGAGCAGGAGAGCGGAGGACAAAAGGGGAAAAAAATGGAAAGATACGGTGCCAAAAAAATCAATTATAAAGGTCTCATATGATGCAAAACACTCTTTTTGATGTTTTTATATTTAAAAAAAACTGTGTTTATGGGCTGTCAACAGCCCACAATGTAAAAATCCCTCTTCTCCCGCTGCCTGCTCATCTTTCAGATTGTGAAACTGTGTTCTCAAACAGTCTGTCTTAAGTTTTTCCCAGTGACCTCAGAATGGGAAATGCCATCTCCACATATGGGAGATGCCGTCTGAGGCAGTTTTGTCCATCCCACAGGTCATCAGTCAAAGGCACATGTCTGGATGCGTCTGTGCAGCCACAGTAAACATCCGAGCACAGCCTCATCACTTTCTGAGTGGGGTGTGATCAGGCAGCTCATGATGACCTGGACAGCCTCTCCTGAGCAAGGCCCGAACAGAGTGGTGACAAGGACGCATGACACTTCAAATTATGGCCTAGAGACAGATAAAGCCCGTAGAATATAAGATACAACTGTTTTCTTTCCTGTTATTGATTAATTTATTTTTTTAATTAGATTTTTATTTACAAGGATAGCCCCTTGAGATGGACTATCTCATCTTCAAGGGGGTCCTTACAGGACATAAATAAAGTACAAAATAGAAAAGCACTCGGAGAGCGCAGACCTCCACCAGCACCACAGTTCTCAGTCATATTGTGATTTTCACCATAAATATTAGTCCTACCTTTATTTCACCTCAATATATAGATTCTTTGACCATGAAAACAGCAACTGGATTCATCATATCTATTCTAGTTCAGTAGTTATTCACGAAAATCGCATTTTTCGTCATGGCTGATCCAGACACTGATCCGGATCAACACCAAAATCGAATCAGTTCTTCCTTTTCCCATGCTGAACATTTCCTGAAAGTTTCATCAAAATCCATCCATAACTTTTTGAGTTATTTTGTACGGAGACAGACGGACGAACGGACGGACAGATAAGCAGACAAACAAACTCTCCCGAAAACATAACCTCCTTGGCGGAGGTAATAATACAATACACTACAAACAACATTAAGTACAGAATGCACACACTCAAACACATTCATGCACATACACTATGCTCTCAGATGGTAAGTCAGTCCCCCATCAAACTTTTTCGGTCCTACGTAGCAAAAACTAAGATACGGCCTATGATCACATACACAAGAGCAACTATATAACATAAAGGGCAGAGTCAAAAACATAATTAAATATTCAAAAAGATAATTAAATAAGTAAGAGTTAAACATAGGAAAAGATGTGATAGATCTAAATGAGTCAGGTAGTTTATTCCAGTCAGATGGAGCTTTATACTTAAATGCACCGAGACCAATTTCTTTGGTTATTCTGGGGGTAAGGAAAAATAGATTGCTTGTGTGTCTTAGAATATATTGTGATGTTAATGGTATTAAAAATTGCTCCAAATAAGGAGGAAAACTAAAATAATTGCCTTTAAAGATATACTGGAGAGAGTCAGTTCAGGGACTCATACATTAAACCATGGTGGGTTTTAAAGGGGCACCTGAGAATGAATCTACAAAGACTGTTGTAAACCACATTAAGAGGACGAAGATTTGCTTCAGAGGTATTTTGGTATACAATTTCTGCATAGTCATATATTGGTAAAATCAATTGGGTTACAATTCTTTTTTGAACATTTAGAGAGAAACACTCATTGGAATGATAAAGTACCTTTAAAACACCATGTTTTTTCTTTGTGATTGATTCAATCTGAAATTGAAAGGATAGATGTAAAGCCAAACCCCTTAATATTTAACTAACTTTTTCTAAAACTATTCCATCTAGAAAATCAATAGACCATTGCAAAAATAGAGGTCCGGAGCAAAATAGCATACAGTAAGATTTTGACTTATTCAGAAGAAGCTTATCAGAAAACCATTTTTGCATTAAGTTAAAGTCAGATTGTAATTTGTGTTAAAGTTGAGAAATGTTAGAGTTGGAGTAGTAGAGTACAGTGTCATCGGCATACAGCAAAATTTGAGTATTAGAGCAAACCTGCAGAAGATCATTGATATAAATAGAGAATAAGAGAGGACCTAATGAGGATCCTTGTGGTACATCTTTTTCTATCATCTTTAAATCTGATTTGCTGCCCCGAAATAAGACACTGACTTCTATGATGAAGGAAGGAGTTGAAAAAAAATACAGAATTAGATGAAAGATGATAGCATACAACTTATCCAACGAACTTATGGATGATGTAAATGTTCCCAAATTCAGTGTCTGTTATTGTCACTATATGTTTTATTATGGCTTTAGTACAAGGGAAAGAGGCTTGTCTTGTGTATCAAATTGGTTACTGTTGGCTCTAGCTCCATCATTATGCTGATTCAAGGAATATAATATTCAAAATAAATTGATAAACACTAACATACCTCTCATTTGGGATTTCCCTGAAGTCCTTTAGTGTAAGTTGTTTATGTGACATTAAAACCTCATTGATGCTACCTTATAGATGATTGTCTAAAACCATTTAAACTTAGATTTTAATCAAAGACTGCATTATCCTTGTTTCCTCCTTAACTTTTATTCATATTCTATATTGTTGGCTATGACCTGAAGAGGGTTCAGGGGGAATTTAAGTAAGACTTTTTTTTAAAAATGAAATCAGGGGTGGGACTTGAAAAGTTTGTGACTTCTTCCTACACCCTTTTCAAAATGAATCTGTTATATTTTCTTGCAAAGATTAATGATAAAATAAAAATGCTGTAATTGCTATTTGCTGTCAGCTCTTTTAAGTGGCTTTTAAAGACTCACTTTTACAGACTTGCTTTTATGTGATGCCGTCTATTACCGTCTTTCACTGTCTATTACCGTCTTTAATGTCTTTTATCTCTATCTTATTTTGGCTTTACTGTTTGTTTTGCTTTACCTTCTTTTCTCCTTTTTGTAAATTTATCAATACTATTATGTGCTATTAATAATAATTTTATCTTATTAATGATTCACCTTTTACACTGTTTTATAGATAATTTTTAGACCTTTTTAATTGTCTTATCTCTTGCTCATGTTTATTACTGTATTTTATCATCGCCACTTATTTTTATTATTTTGTAATTTTATCATCATTGCTCATTTCATCTGTTTATATTTTCTGACCTGATTTCTGCTTTCATCCCCTTTTTTATTGCATTTCCTATTCTTGCTGATTTTATGTTTGGTCCTCATGGTCTCTTTTTATGCTGCATGGTTCTTGTATTGTCTGGGTTCCTATAAAGTATGAAAAGGGCCTTCAGTAAGAAATCTGGAGTATTAACACAGTATCAACCGTCGCCCCTCTGTCTTTTCACCTCGTGTCTTTTTTACCTGTGTGTCTTTCCGTTAGTCTTGATTTAAGCTGTGTTTTTTGTTTTTACTTCATTGTGCTCATTGTTTGTGTTTTATTATTTTGTGCTGAATGCTTGTCAAAGCACTTTGTAAACTATGTTTTTAAAAGTGCTATATAAATAAAATTATTATTATCATTATTATTTGCTTTTGCTTACCTTTATATTTTATTTTTGTTGGATTTGTATGGAGGTATACATACACTATATCACCAAAAGTATTTGCTTACCTGCTGTGACTCACATATGAAGTTAAAGGATAAGTTTGGTTTCTACAGCTTTCACATTGTTTATAGAATGAAGTAGAACAATATACTCACCCAGGCGGCTTTCCTGATCCAAACAGTGTTTCAGGAGATATTTAGATCCAAAATCGAGCGGCGGACATCCGTATAATGGTAGCACATGGGGCATGTATAGCGCAGCTCCTAAAACTGCATTAATCGTCCAAAAACTCATTAGTTTCACCAATATTTCATCATGGTCCACTCTCGCTACTCCTCCACGACAGTCTGTGTCGCCCCAGACATGTTTTTGTGACTGCCAACCTCTGAACTGAAGAAGAAGAATGTTTGCCTCTGCGCATGCGCAGTACTCTCTGGAGCGTTGCCTCCGCGTCCTCCTTTCGATGAACTCCTCATCTGTAAACTCTGGCTCAAAACTGTAAGGACACCCATCATATTCAAAGTTCTCCTCCACAACATCTTCATCCAATAGATATTTGTCCATTTTACACAAAACTGGAAGAAGAAAGTCGTTGTGTAGCCGGCAGTCTTCCCCTGAAACAATGAGCTGTACTGCACGTGTGCGGAGCAAGCGCTCTTCCTCTTCAGTTCAGAGGTCAATACAGTCACACAACATGTCTGGAGTGACACAGACTGTCGTGGAGGAGTAGCACGAGCCGACCATGATAAAATATAGGTGAAACTAATGAGTTTTTTGATGATTAATGCAGTTTTAGGAGCGGCCCTGTATGCCCTATGTGCTGCCATTATAC
This sequence comes from Scarus forsteni, assembly GCA_036419115.1. Lineage (NCBI taxonomy): Eukaryota > Metazoa > Chordata > Actinopteri > Labriformes > Labridae > Scarus > Scarus forsteni. The sequence continues at coordinate 8,798,013 of JAZDUH010000386.1, read as the reverse complement.
GGATGTCTGCCGCTTGATTTTGGATCTAAATATCTCCTGAAGCACTGTTTGGATCAGGAAAGCCTTCTGGGTGAGTATAATGTTCTACTTCATTCTATAAACAATGTGAAAGCTGTAGAAACCAAACTTATCCTTTAAATTCATATGTGAGTCACAGCAGGTGAGGAAATACTTTTGGTAATATAGTGCATGTATGTTTCCATTAAAGTTCAAAATAAACATTCATATCTTTCATTGCTGAGAAACAAACACAGTTATTATTTCATTAAGGTTAAAAGCACGATTGTCCAGCCCTAATATTTCTGTCTTGTTTTGTCTGGTTAAAAAAAGAATTAGGTAGATGATGCACATTTTTACCCTTTTTTTATAGAATTAGATAGGATTAGCAAAAGGCACAATAAGGATTAAAAGCATTTGGTATTAAAAAAGTCTGGCATATGAGTGTCACCTCAAAGGTTGTTCAACTTTAGCTCCAAACAGTGCTGCAAGCAAATGGCAGGATATTTACAATGGCTGGAGGTCTGTCTGTTTAATGACATTTAGATCTCCACAGCAGATGGTGGACATGACAGAATCAGCCATAATAGTGAAAATCCAATCTCAAAACTACACCAGCCTGAGCTGTGATTAAGTTACAAATGAAAAACATGAGAGGAGAGAAGATTGTTTATTACTGGCACTGAATTTAAACAGCAATAAACAGGAAAGAGGCGTCACGTTTGTCCCCTAAACCAAAACAAGGAGAAGCCTCATGCAACAGATGAGGGGGGCGGGTGATAATGGTGAAGAGATTAACGTCTCTTATTAATGAAAGAGTGCCAGGTGTTTAATCTAAAATGGGTGACCTCTTTCATTAAACATGCCCCTCCATATGATAATCCTCCAATGAGAGACTAAGCAGAATAAGAGAATAATCCTAAAAAGATGCTTAAATACCTGTATGAAGCTTTCAGGTTAATGGGGGAGAGGATTATCAGCGTTCACATTAAGGATGTATAGAAACAGTCATGACTCATGCATCTCATGCTTCAACTAATCCCTAACCAGGCATTGATTCATTAGAAAGGAATGGGGGGCTGCAAGCATCCAAGCAGCTCGAGTTACTTATACACTTTACAAGCAAAGTAAATTACTGGTGAATATTATCTTTAGTGTGGCTGAATAAACATAAACATGTTTTTATGGTATACATGAGCCGATTCATTGACTGCATCCAAGCTGCTGTTTAAAAGCGCTTTTATCGTAATTAGCTTTATTTTATGCAAATGTATCCACACTGAGTAAAGGAACTGGGAACTGCAGGGTCGGAAGCATACATTAAACTCTGTGCTTAAGGCATCACTGAGGGAATAGTGCTGGTGTTTGGACACAAACCTCTGAAACCCCTGATTATCTGCTTTACAGATTTAGAATTGATTTTTAACATGGACTTTGTTGCTGTTAACACCTTTCAGAGCAGTTCATTTTGGTTAGAACTTACATAATTTTTCTTGCCTGAATTTACCTCCACTCTTGCATCATGTAAGAAGGATCAGCCTCCTGTTTTTTAGGGTTTGTTGAACAAGCAGCAAAATATGCGTCTGCCCTAGGCACTTTTATTGTGAAATTCTGCTTGGCCTCAGAATCCCACAGATCCTCTATGGAAATCTGTTGGCACTGGCAGGAGATTTAGCACACTAGCTGCTTTTGAGAAGCAATCGAACATTTATTTTTTCCTGGAACCTGCTGTCAGAAATTCCACTGGCAATTCATAGCAACACGGTGTAATGGAAGTGAATGCATGATCTTGCTGAGCATGAGTGGAGTAATCGTACTAATAGTGCAGGTTAAGGCACAGGTTGAATGTGATTCACTTCTGAGATGTTAACATTATAATCACGCTATATGTCACACTTACAATCCTCCCATCAATGTACATTTAGTTTTAATGTGTGCTGTAAAATTCGTATCTCTGAGAGTTAGAGCAGTGATTCTCAACTGGTGGGTCAGACCCCAAAAGTTAGAAACAAATCTATTTTGAATGGGACGTGAATGAGTCCCTGGGGGAAAAATAAACAGAATATCTACTTTTTATGCAAGCCATGACCAAATATACATCTATGAAATGTACTCGATTGTACTATAATAGCATGCTAATTTAGTTTTCTTAAAATGCAGTGTCGCCAACTTAGCGACTTTGTCGCTAGATTTAGCGACTTTTCAGACCCCTTTAGCGACTTTTTTTCAAAAAAGTGACTAGCAACAAATCTAGCGACTTTTTCTGGTGTTAGTGGAGAGTTTTCTGGTGTTTTGCAGACTGACGTGAACTTATCGTTCTGCAGTTACTGTCCTCAACGAGCAATGGGCGCTCGCTGCCGTGAGCCCCTCCCCCGTCCCAAAGCACTCACAGGCGGTGACGTCTCACAGCCTCGTGCAGCAGTCTCAGCTGCAGGCAGAGCAGAGAGGAGATCCTCACCCCTCCGAGTCCAGATTGCAAATGAAATGGGCATGCGCAAAGCCGCTTTTGGCTTGCAGAGCGGGATCACTCTATCGCTACAAGCATTTCACTCACTGCCAGAGTGCGTCTTTTTTTGGTCACTTTGCCGGTCCCAAGCCCGGATAAAGGAGGAGGGTTGGTTGTAGAGCTAGCAATTCCACCCCACATAACAATCATGTGATTAAATTTGTTATTATAACATTTAACAATACAGAACAAAATGAGCATTAAAATAATTTAATGCTGTTAATGTTGAAGTTGTTTTGTTTATTTGTAGTTCTAAACATATTTAGGGTGTTTTTTACTCACTTTTGTCTCTCCCATGATGTTATTCCTCTCTCCTACAGCGTCCATTACAATTCATGCAAATTGCCGATTATGCGAAATAGGTGATGACGTCATTTGCGACTTTTAGCGACTTTTAGGACAGCCAATAGCTACTTTCCTTACTGAGGAGTTGGCAACACTGTTAAAATGTGAACTAACACATTTTCAAGCAAAATAAAAGAGAAGCATGTGAGGCAGCATGTAATGACTCTGTTGCACTTTTTTATACATTTTGTCCTGTCTCTTTGTTAGAAGATACACTTTGTTACATCTACTGTCCAAACCGAAATCTCCTTTATCAACCATTTTAATTTGTGGGAAATAACTTTAAATCTGGGCTGTGATTTCTCAGTATTGTGTGGGCGGTTGGTCCTGAAGTTGGAAATTGTAGGATACAGTTTGTTGTTATTGCTGTGCACAATAAGCACACATGCAGAGATTATTTGTAATTTATTATTTGCTATTTGTAAAGGGAACCAAGTAGATACAAAAACAGGGACATTTTTTTGTCAATTTCTGACTACTGCTTTGTTTAAATGTACCCTAGGACTCTTCTCTGTCACAGACTCAAATATTTGAATTATTTGTGTGGTTGTTCATAAACAACAAAACAAAAAGAATCGAAACAATTCTCAATATCTATTAGAATTTAGTGAATATTAACCTAAATGACTTTAATGATAAAATAAACCTTCAATCATTTAAATAAAGTTTAACAGTTTTGTTTATGAACAAATGAGGTTACATTTATGAAGGATTGTACTCAGTGATGTTTATGATGACCAACAGAAGCAAACAGGAGCATCAGCAAGAAGGTTGGTTGTTGTTGTGTAGTTATTTCATAGCCTAAAAAAGCTGCTGTCAGATGAGGCAATCGACTTCAGTCCGTCAAAACTGCCTCTGTAAAACAAGATACATAATTGACGTGTTTGACAGTTAAAAAACAGCAGGATGAGATTTTTTTTTTTTTTAGAACAAACTACTTAACATGTACAGAGCAGATCAATAGAATATTCAAAGGTACCACACTATTAACAGAGAAAACCAAAATGACTCCAAGTAATAACCTGGTACATCGAGCACTGACAGTTTTATTTTTATGTTTTAAAAGGACACTTTTTTCAAGCAAATATTCAAGATGCACCAGGACTGAATCACTAAGACCAAGTTCTGACATTCTCATCAGGCCAACTGCAAAAAAAGATTAAATTAAAACGGCACATGAGGGTCTGAGAGGAGCACAAACTTACCTTTTTGGGCATCTGTTGATAAATCCATTTATGAGAAGGAAAACATTTTGTATAGATGCCAAAAAGTAAGAATAATTTTAGGTACAAAAAGTTGATTTGATTTGTTTTGATCTGATTGACATTTATTTTGAACATGAGGTTAAAGTAAAATCACTTTCAAAGACAGAAAAAACAAAACAAAACAAAACAAAAAAAAACAGACATAATCTCATCACATATTCGAAAAGGAGTTGGATAAAGTAAAAACGTATTAATTCCCACCCCTTTACCAAACAATTATTTACACTTACTGTACTTATACTCATATTTCATACTTAGACATTGCAACAGAAAACTTCCATCCACAATAGTAATTATAATTTCACACAGATATATATAATTCTCATACCATCATTATTTCTAAATAATAACCATAAAAAATATGTTCAGACTACTTAATTCTCTTCATTATGGTATCTTCCAAAATCATCATTTTGTACATGTTTTTAAACTTCATTTTTACTTGAACATTTCTTCATTTCCTCTCTTAAACTGTTCCATATGCTCACCCCGATAACAGACACACAGACGCTTTTAATGTTTGTACGTCTACTTAATATTTCAAAGTTGTCTTCACCCCCCAGATTGTAACCTCCTTCACGGTTACAAAACAGACTTTGAATGTTTTCTGGTAGTTGATTGTTTCTTTCCTTGTGCATTATTATTGCCATTAGGTAAGAAACAATGTGGAGGAGTCTTAGTTATCTTGAGAAATCTTTTAGAAATAGCTGATGTGTATGTTCCCTATAGCCGGCCTTATGTATGGTTCTTATTGCTTTCTTCTGGAAAGTGATTGGTGACTGTAATGTAGTTTTGTAGTTGTTTCCCCAAAGTTTTAAAGGCACACCTAAAATTTAACTTAATTGCATCACTATGAAGTAGATTATGCTGCATTTAATCACCTACTGTGATCTCCTCGTGTAGTACTAGCTTGGCCTGAGGCCTGCTTAAGTCTACTAAAATACTACTCAGTACTCTCTCTTTTACAGAAGCCTTCAGACATGTTTTCACATCGTTCTGGGTTTTCTGTTAAGCGTCTACTCTCTGTGATTCTGTTTACGTATCAAATTTCCCCTATATTAAATTGACAAAAGATTATTATGTTGTTAAATATATACACACAGTGTATATTTCACATTGTCTTCTTTTACCGACTTTGTGCCAAAGAGAGAAAGAAATGAGCTAACTCACAGGAGCAGGCAGCCGTGCACACAGACAGGCAGAGATGATGGAAAGTCAGCTCTCCGTGTGATTAGAAAAGAAAAGAGAAGCACATTACCTTGTAGGCCAGTATGTGTCTCTTGTTTCATCAATTAAAGTCAGCCTGTTCTGTATCTCTCTTTTCACCATTTGGCGTATGGATTATTGTTAATAATCCATACTTTAGCTTAAAGGTGAAAGTGGGCTGTAATCTCACAGACGGTAACATCCTGCAAAAACCAATTAATATTTCCAGCATGTCCCTTGGAATAATTCCTCCTACAAGAATAAAATATCTATTTTTTTTAAACATGTAAACTGTAAATTTAAAGCTCTCTGCTGACCTTCTTCAACCAGACAAGACACTGATCTGTGTTGATTTTGAAGGTGGCAGTCTGCCTTTTAATTGCTAAATGCACATTAAACAAACACAGCCAAGCATGCAACAGTGTTTTACTGAAGAATTTCAAAAAGAACAAATGCATGAGGCAAAAAAAAAAAAAAATTAGACAACAAAGTGGCTGGGCACACAACATTTATAAATGCAAAGGTCAGTCATCGGGGATGATCCTTCAATCCGGTTCAATACATGGATCGGTTGAGTAATGATCTCCTCGCAGTAATGTAAGGTCAAGATATTGATTTTCATATTCTTTTTTGTCTCCTTTTTGAAAGTCTCTGTGGGCCTGTTTGATGATTTTCATAAAGCAAAACAAAAGATCAGACGTTCCTGCCTATTATTGGATCAAAATAATTTGAGACACCCCGAAGTGGGTAAGTTACAGAGAATTTTTAACTCCCCTTTATGTGTCTCTTCAATCAGTGCATTGTTGCTTTTAGAGCGATGTTACTGACGTCTCCATAGTCAGGCCCTCTTTGATTTTAAACTGAACAGCCTTTCTTAATACACAGGCACCCAAAAACAGTCAAATCTGCTCTTTCCTGTTGTCTAGAAACAGTCATGTCTTCAATAATGTGTTATTCCTCATCATCCACTCACCTGCTTTTAAACAAAAAGTTACTGTAATGTGAAAAACATATACGTAAACGTTAGGGGTGCAATGATACACATAATTCACGGTTCAGTTTGGTTATTTTTAAGGTACAAAATATGAGAAATTTCGATGTCTTTTTTACTTGTGGTTTATTAAAATAACCAACATTTGTTTCAACTCAGAGTACATTTTCATTAAATTGAATTAAATGTAACTCCTGCAGCTTAACCAGGCACATTTTCCGGCGCATACTTAGAATCATAAAAACAAAAACATCACCATGTAAGTAAAAATTAAATGTATCTAATAGAGAACTCACCCATCTTATGTGGTGCATTCTAAGCAGCAGAGTAAATATTACAAAGATCTAACTATAAGTGTATCAAGTGTCTGTACCATGTCCTGAAACCCGGCGTTATCCACAACAGAAAAGGGTCTCATGTCTACAGCAGTAAAAGAAGCTACGGCCCGGTTGATTTCCTTTGCCCTCTTTAAATCATGTGCTAATGGCTGTCTAAATGACCCAGGTAAAGTCTGTAGCATGTGTGCTGCTTGTTGTTTCTGTCTGGTTCCACTTGTTTTAACACCGGGATGATGGCGGCGTTTGTTGTATTTCCACCGACGTAGTTTAGCATTGTGTTGCACTTCTGACATACTGTTGTGTTTTTGTCCACGACACGCTTACCATCAGGGTCATACTTAACACGGAAGCCAAAGTAGTCCCAAACGCCAGATCTGAATGATAGTGGAGGGTCTTCAATTTCAGCTGAAGGTAGAGCACTCACCATGTTGCAGCACCCTATCGTATGTAGCTTCTTCTGTCTCTGCAGCTTGGCCGAATGAAAGGGGAGGTGCTGTGGGTGCAGCTTAGCAGATCTGTGCTCAACAATGCAGCCCGGAGTAGTCGAAGGCAGATTCACTGAACTTTCAGGGCATAGCACCTCGTCAGAAGTTAATCAAATAAATAAATACAAAATTGCGTATTGTTTGGTTCATAGGGTGTACCAGACCGAGGCCACTGTATCGAGCGGTTCAATACAGATACATGTATTTTTGCACCCCTGGTAAACATATTTTGAGGCCCTTACATGTATCTGAAAAGAAGAATATTTTAATCAATCACTGTCATTGTTAGAATAAAGGTTAAAAAAAGGTTGACTCTTTATAGTGGATTTTAATTTTGATCTGATCCCGTACTGTTGTTCAGACCTGTGCAAAAAGCTACTTTGATACGGCCACATAAGTAAAAAAAGTAATTCAGTAAGACGTAATAAACAGATTCAAGTTCATGTGTATGTGTTACAGGAAAAAGTAAAATAGGTTTAAAACTGAATCATGACAATTATATAGCTTATAAAATTGTGTAATTGGTCAAGAATAAAGTAAGAGAAATCCATGAGGTAGAATATTTGGTTCAATAAATATCTGATGATGCAAAAGTGCAAAGTTATGTTTCAGGTTTCAATCAGGTGACAGTGGGGTGGCATGATAGTTTGTAAATTTCATACTGTGAACTATTTAGTCATAACTCATCAACTACTCCAACTGCTGCAGTATAAAGTATATCTCTTCAATTTATCTCTTAATTTCGTCGTTACTGTGATGAAAACTGCACGGTTGACTTGTGAGCGCCACCGTCATGCTGGGCAGTCATGACTGCGGCAGCATCTAAGAATAAAAACAACTGTTTTAATTTTAGACAGCTGCTTCACCGGTGGTTGTAACTGTTGTGTTTTCTCTGTTTGGATCGCTGATTCGTTGTCTTTGGAGGTCAAATTGGAAATCTATGCAATAACTGATTTCACAGTTGTAAATTCAAGCGCCTCTGATGTTTCATCTCTCACTCTCTTTTTAGTTTTTGCAGTAATTGTATCATAGTCAAGTGCTGCTCATTATTTTTTGGGTCTTTAATCTAACACTGTTTGTACTCACTGATGCCATTTTTTTTTTCGATGCAAGCAGACAACGTGTTAGGACAAAAGGCTCTACCAACAATCAGCCAAGTCTGATTTCATTTAGTCAGACTGGGTTGCAACAAGTGGTCAAGATTTGCTGAGCAACCTGGACACACCAAAGCATGAAAAAAAAAACACTGCACAAGGACAGGATTAGTCGAGCTTTCTCCGTAACTCTTAGTTCACTGCCTAACTGGGACTCTTAGGGATGGGACATCAGAACAAGTACATTATTTGACAGAGAAATGATTCCCATTCACTAAGAGAAGAAGAGTTTGCTTCTCTAGAAGAGCAGATAAATTTCCATCCATTTCCAGAGTATTTATGGCTTCTGTCAGACAATCACTGATGGTGAGTGTCAGTGTGAAGAGACTAATTTATTTAACTCTGATGTGGAAACACAATTTGCTTCTCCACAGTTTACGCCTTCAAAAAAGTACTACAGCTGACAAGGTCAGAAGCACTGTTTTGACTTGACCGTGTCTATAACATTAGGTTTAGATTTCAGATTTTTGTTTTTAAATCTTGACTGTGAGGAGAATCTATTACCGGCGACATAAAGACTCTGCTACCCATGAGCACGCGCGGCGACTCATGGGTCAACTTGGGGCTGGCGAGGTTTCACCGAGTTCTCAGTATGAAATTCCGACTTAGGGGGACGTTGCAGTTGCAGTTTCCTACTCTGATCGGAAATCCCTACTTCTGACTACAACTGGAACGCACCACAAGCCAAAGCATGTGTTTGTTGATGCTAATAAAAATGCAGCTCGGACCTTCCTCAGAACTCTGCATTGCTTTACAACTTTTTTTCTCAACAACTTACAGGATGCAAAGCCACGAGGTAATGTACCTCTTTCTAGTGACGTAGCGGTAGTTTTTGATGTGTGACAACAAACAATTTTTGGAAAACTTAGTATCGTAGTTTTGTAGCCGGCTATATATGGCTACTTACAGCCCGGTGCTCTAAGACGTGTCTGAATAATATAAATTTGCTCTAGTTTTAATTGTCTTGTTCCTGAAGTTGAGTATCCAGGCCAGTCCAGCCCTGTCCGACCGACCGGAAGGCTAAGGAATAGCATTTATAGATAACCTATTTTGATGCTATAAAACTCATCTTAAAGTGTGTATTTTGATCAGGTTTATATCTAAAAGTGAGACTTTTTTGTAATTATGTAGAAACTCTTCACAGTCTCTTTAAAGCTTTTTCATACAGTATTTTTGTAATGCAAAAGTCTTCATAACATCACCCAAAATTCCTTTCTGTTATACTGCTGCGAGAGAGCTGTACACAAAAATAAAGAAATGTGTACAGCTCTTTAAATTCAAGGAAAATTAATGTCTGAAAAGAGATTGTCATTCAGAATAGCACCCTCTATTACCTCTCTCTTGAGTCTTCCTTTGCAAACAGTGTTTACGTAAGCAGGCATGGTTTTGAATGATAAGTGCTTCCTTTAATCAGCCTCTCCGTAAACCATCAGCGAGTTGTTTACGCCGCCTTTTAAGCCCTTGATACTAAATCAAAAGCTAGTTGTTGTTTTTTTCCTTGTGACTCTTACAACATGCACACACTTTGTCTATTAGTCTTGGTATCCTCTCTAGGTTTAACACCACAGAACAGTCATGCATGGAGAAGACACAAGCTTAGATAACCTGGAGGCGCTGAGCTGCTACAATATTGCTGCCAGCCTGGTTTTCCCATCACATATCAGCTGGATCTGCACACAGCCATGACAACCTCCCTCAAATTTATTACTCACTCTGTTTACACTGCAGTTTTCTCATTTCAGGAAATTTTATGCCAGCATTTATGAGGTAGTGATAAAGAATAAAGTGAAGGAGGGAGGAGACAATATCGCTTCAGATTTGGCCTGTTACTTCCTTTGTTGTTTCCCGTTGACCTCTGTGCTTTTGGCAGGCAGGCTGCTGTTGATTTAAGGCACCAATCAATTCATTTTAATCACAATGGGCAGCTCGTGGAGCGATGGGTGAGGTGTGCTAATTGATTGGCAGGTATTTGCATATACAGTAGGCGACAAAATGTCACGACCGGCCTTGATGGTGACCTGTGTGGGCTGTTGGCAAAACAAACTGATGAGGGTAATTTATCATTCTGCTTGTGCTTTGCTGCACGGGGGAGCTGAACCCGCTGTAGTTTGCATTACCAGTCACCTGTCATGCCATGGTGGGCTTCAGGAGAGAAGACAGGGAAGGAGGGAGGCTGATGGGCTGAAGATGGAGTGGTATATGGAAAGGGAGAAAATATTATGCCAGAGGAGGCAAGTGTGTATAAATTTACTTTCAGATATGGGTCAGCAGCAACTGTATGCATTGATACTTTACATCATTTTTAATATGTCATAATATGTGATTAATTAATAGATAGATAGATAGATAGATAGATAGATAGATAGATAGATAGATAGATAGATAGATAGATAGATAGATAGATAGATATGTGCAGCAATCAGTCCAATTAAGCTAGGAAAGATAGATATTGTATATATTCCTAATTAAAATATTATGATGTTAAAGTAAAGTATGTGTCCATTTCTTCTGTTTTTACTTAACCAGGAAGTGCCCTAACTATTTAAAAATCTCTTTCACATGACAGACCTGGCCAAGGTACAGTAGCAATACAATGTTACAAACTAAAAAAAAAAACAGTACTAAAATATTAAACAGCACGACTAAAATAAAAAAGGCTTTCAAATGTATATTGCCTTTAAAGAAAAACACCAACACTGCTCTGTTACCACGCTCTTTATGAACTTTTTTTTAAAATTTTCTTTGTGAGGCCAATGAATTTTTATTATCTTTAGCCGTTTTTCGAGAAAATCAACTTTTGAAAAAAAAAAAAAATGTTTGTATGAACTATTTTTGACCAACCCACTGTTGTTTAAAATCATCACTACGAGCTGAATGTGGGAATCTATGTCGATGTCGAATTGATGCCACAGTACACAGAGTAGAGTACAACATATGTCCAAATTCAACAGCAGTTCACAAAAAATACATCAGAAATTGAGTAAAATGTCTTTTCCATTTAGATGTGCCTTCCGTATAATTTGCTATTCATTAAAAAAAAAAAAAACGAAATGCTGTCCTGGTATATTAAAATCCTACGAAGCAGTTAGCTTTAAATGTTATTCATATAGCAACCTAATTTCTACTTTTGCACCCTCACATTGTCTTCAAGCTTGTAGCTCCCACTTCTTTCTTCTTTTAAAGGATGCTGATTAAGCAGGGCTATGGCAGACCAAGCTTAATGTTTCCAGCACAGAGCTTTGTAAGATGGATCTGCCTGATTACGAACAATAAATCAGGCCCATCCAACAGCACTGCAAGGTTACCCCCACACCCTTGTGCCCAGTTAAAGAGTGTAAATGATACCCATATTTTGGCACCAACATGCCGCCCTGCCATTACTAAAAATGTACTTGTATCATGGAGCAAACAATGCAGCATAAGCAATGAGATATGAAGCAACATTTGACTGAGGCTCAGATGTAAAGATGGCAACAGTTAAAAAAAAAAAAAAAAAAAAAATAGCGATGTAGCTCCTTTGGGCAAAATGAGTTTCCTCAGACCACATTTGAATAGCAGTTGAAAACAGTTTGGCTGCGGTCGAATAGTCACCTCCGAAGCCCTTTCCTATCTACTTTTCCTTAACCTGATGGAAAACATCATGAGGTTAAGGAAAGGAGAAAGGAGAACTCAGAAGGACTTAGGAAAGGAATACTGCCGTGCAGAGAGAATCCGACTACACTTTCACTACGCTACATCATTATGTGATGGCAGATGGTACTGCTCCGGTGAAACTACAATTTTCCGTAGGTGGACTACAAAAGATGCATCATGCATCATGTATCATGACAATGTTGTTCCTTTCAGACAACATTGAACATAATAACCTGGTAAAAATTACATCTACATTACATGTTGAAGTGAGGATTTAAATAAATCTGTCCTCTCATTATCAACATGAACACCAATCATTGCATGAAAATAAATTAACTGAATGAAAGAAAAGCACAAACTGTTAAGACCACAATCTAATAGTGTACACATTATTAATATTGAACCAAGTTTAAAACATAATCAACATCAAATGTCTCATATCCTGCTCTCTTCAGAGAATCAGACTGCTGGAAAGTTAAGGCAGGTTTTGGTAAACTTTAGAAAGGATGAACAGCAGTGGGAACTCACATGGTCTGTGGGATTTGTTCGTCATTATTCTGTTGAACTCGGAAGCAGTCGGAATACACGCTGATTATAAAAGCTGTTGCCGCGGAGAATTGTGGGACAGAATAATCTCCTCTCCTTTCGTAAAGGATGGTCCGGTGTATCCTATGCTAAAGGAGATAACAAAGGAAGCATTGTGCCACCTTTCCTATGCATTTAAACTATTCGAACAGCTCTAATCACGAACTACTTCCGGATCATTTCACTCTGTTAGGAACCTTCCTAAGCAAAATTGACTATTCGACCGCAGCCTTTATATTATGTGGTTGCACATCATTATTTAAATACTTGGGAAGATTTTTGAGGCAGAACCTTGGTAGGGTGGTTGGGTCACACAAAACATTTAAAATGCCTTACTTTTCCTCTAACAAGTCCCTTTGTTCTGTCAGGCCATCACTCCAGAGAGAGGGTCATGTGTGCCATGTGAAGTACTTCCAAAACAAAGGGGCTTGCTGCTGTATTTTAGCACAGTAATGTGACTTTCTCAGTGCAGTGTACAAACCCCCGACAGTGGAGCTCTTGGCCTAATGTCATGCATCGCAGCTTGTGATTGATCTCTCCAACAGAGACATATTTAATCACATTTGTGGCTGATTTGTTTTCTGTTGAAGTTAACCTTAAAGCTATGGTCTACGATTTGGAAGCTTTGTACATCTTAATAACACCGTTTATAAGGCTGTTATGGTCCTATGGTCCTATCTACACAGTATAAAGACCAAAAAGAACGAAAAAAATCCATTCAGTATATCCGCTGAAAAGCTGCATACTAGCTGACCAATCAAACCTAGAAGCCTGATAAGGCTCATTTGGTCTGTGAGTTGGTCCGTGAGTCCATCCAATCCCGTCTCACTCACTACGCAGCGTCATGCCATGGTCCCGTCTCCTCCCCTCTACGTCCGGTGAGCAGCTAGCAGCGTTAGCTACTGAACTACCTGGAAAAGCCTAGCGCCGATACCGGGAAGCCGCTTCCCTCTCCCGCGGGGCCCAACGGAGCTCTGCCCTGAGGCCTGTTAGCGGGCTAACGGCTAACGAACTGCCCCAGTCGGCCGTCAGACCTTCAGCATCGGCCGTTTCGCCCCTGGTTGATCAGGTAATGGCTTTGTTTACTACAGTGGGAGATGTCTGCTGAATAACTCTGGTTAGTTTGTGTCTGTCCTCGCTAATGACTTGTAGCGGAGCGGGTTAGCCTGTTAGCCGCTAATCGTTAGCATTGTAAGCTGAGCTGGGGAGGAAAGGCCGAGAAAGATAAATCCTCCCCCACACTCGGCTCCGCTCTGGCGGCGCCAGACCTGCATTGCCGCTGGTCCAATTGGAATGGCTACTGCTGTGTGTTACAAGGGGGATGTCTGTCGTGTTTGATACTTTCAGTTGAGCTGAGCTGTTTTTGATTGAGTTTGCTGCTGATATATTATGCTAGTCGCTCGTAGCTCTGTCGAGGGGGCTGGCCGTTATGATGCGACACGAGCTGGGGGCGGGATCTTGGAACACGGAGGGGAGAGGTGAGGGAAGGGGGGGCAGGCTGCGGTTTCAAATCGTAGACCACAGCTTTAAATACTGACTTATCAAATTAAGTTTAATTATCAGCAAGCAAATTCATCTTTGCCCAGACAGTCAAAATGCGTCAAAAAAGACTTCAGCTATCAAGCTGAGTGAGTGAGGTATTAACAGCAAATGTATACATTTCTAGGTGATATTTAAAGTATACATTATTAAGTTTTTGGCCAAAAGTTTGAATTAGTGTTTGTAGACTTATTAGAGTGGCTTTAAAGCTACAAATAGAGATTTAGCTTCTACTGTCAACCAGAGGGACCACCCGCTATGTTCAGGCCTTGGCAGGAAAGCTTAATGTCCAAAAGACTGACATAAGAGAGCAGAACAATGAAGTAAAAATCTCTTAATGACTGAAGAGAATTACTTTGAAATATCTGCAATAGTTTTCCTTCTTTGATCCCCACACAACACAAATTAATCTGTTCTAAATTAAACTTGAAGAGTTATATTGTACAAAGCCAGCAAACACAAGGCACTTTCAAAACATATCTGATTTAAAACATGAGAAACCACAGACACAAGGCAACTCTGACTGACTTTAATACATACAACTATCAGACTGACTTTAATACATACAACTATCAACATGTGCAAGCAGTACAAATGTTGTCTCAAAATATTAATGTGTGACCAAGGTTAGTGATAGTTAGGTGAAATGGCTTGGATTTGAGCTTATATAGTGTATTGGCAGTAGACTCAAAGCAGGTATACCCTGCAGGTCACATCTATCCATCCATACCCATTCATTCACTGTCACATTGACGGTTGTGAAAGTAAATGCTGCTTCAATAAGGCCATTGATGCAGCAGTGGGAATAACTTGGGATTCAGTAAGATGTTTTAAGTGTCTTACTCAAGGACACGTCACCATGGGACAGCCAGAGCTGGGCGAGAACCTACAACCTTCCAATTGACCCTTTGCTAAGCACCTCCCACAGACGGCTACTGTCCAATCCCACGTTAACAACCGTAATTATGCACAAGAGGCCTGTCAAACTATCGGCAGAAAACAATACACATCCTCGTTGTGCTTATGGGACTAGCAAGTCTGACAGTTGATATCCGAGAACTTTGGAGATTGATGTTGATTTATTAGTCTTCCCCAAGCCCAAGACACAAGAAGAAAGATGCTGTGTGTGGATAAAGCATGAGAACATCCACATTTGTTCTGAAGAAAGGTGCTAACTACCGCTAGCTAACCATAGCTCTGTGTGTTAAGTAAGATAACACTAGCAAACATAGACGTCTCAGTCATAGGTTACTTCTGTTCAACCTTGAGCCGCTGGGTAATATTTAAGCAAAAGAAATACTAGTGACAAATAGAACTTATATATTTTAGCATTTTATAAACGGACGTCCTAAAAGAACAGACACAACGATAATGAAAGCTAACAACATTAATTTAAATTCAAACAATACATATTGACTCACCCTGCTGTTCAAGAACTTTGTTGTTCTTGTATGTCATTGTTTGTAACGTGAAGCATCAACACACGGGGTGCTTGAGGCTTGCACTGACATCTGTGCACGTTTCTCTGTTTTAATGTCCTCTTCATTTGAACTCCGACATTTGATTTGGTCTCTCAAAAGTATATTCTTTCTGTCCACTTCTTTACAGTATGTCTTATCTCTTTTCAGATATTAACTGATATTAACTTAGGAATATCACTCACCAGTACTGCCAAAAACTCCATATTTCTTATTCTATGAGGAAAAGCTTGACAGGCGTAGCATCAATAACCAAGGGGGCGGGGCTTAGCAAGGGGTCAATTACAAATCAAGTGCAGACAAAACCTCTGACAGCCAGCAATCCAGCAAACAGTATGGTTACATTGAATTATTGGACTTGAGATTGTTGATGCACTTTTCCATTTCTTTTTTTTTTTTTGGACCGAGCAAAATGTTTTTTTTTTACTGCAGGATACACGTACTCATTCAGTCTCACATTCACTCACTGACAGTTAAAGTTTCTATGTGAGTTATCCACCAGTATCTAGGCTAACACGTACACACACATGTTCACGCCACTGAAACATCAGTGTGAGTAAGTTCTACATGTGACAGCAGTGACTTAAAACAGCAGCCCGACTAAACCAAAACCAAAACGTAAATCTGCCTTCTAGAGTTGTTCCTTGAGATTTTTTATTCAGTGCAGTTCAGTACAGATCAATAGAATTATTTAACTTTTGCTGTGAAATAACCACTTTGCTGAGGCACTCCAGCTGCTTCATTACTCTCACTGTTATTATGACCTTAGAGAGTCAGCAGAGTCTCCCGTGTACAGACTGAGCTTATAAGGTAAACATTTGGTCATCATCACCATAATTATACCCAACTACAAGTCCCTATGCACAGCCTGAGCTGAAATATAGTTAGGGAGCTAAAGGGAGCCGATGCAACTCATTAATAGTGTGCCAGACTTACCGTGATAACACTGGATCCAATTCCTAAGAGAGGTTTTATTTTTTGACCAATTAGCTGCCTGAACAACCTATTGCCCATGAAGTGATCTCTGCTGGGACTTTATCAGACCATGCTCTATTAAATCAGCTCTCTGGCTGAGCACTTATGTACCATCACAGTGCTCAGGATGGCTGGTTCAGAATGATGCCATGGCTGAATGCTGAGCAATAACTTCTGTTTCCTTATGGATGCCCCCGTTGCTTGTTGCTGTTGTGAAAATAGATATTTTTGGTAATGGACATATCAGGTAATTCTTTTTGTCTGTGCCTGTTTGAGAAGGAGCTTTTTAAGCTACAAGGCTGGTGAGTAATATTTTCATAATGCTCTAGGGTGGGAGCTGTTGTGAATATAAAATACATGTTGGAGCATTCAGAGTGCGTCTCCAGGTGGGTCAAAAGGCCTGGCAGTAGGTGCTGTATAATTTTTAAGCATATGGGAAGTAATCATAATAACTTTGTAAACTCTGCATGAATTCCTTCACTGGTGCCTGAGTGACTCCTTGTTTAGGATATTATTTAATGAGGCATAGTAATTTCTGAGAATGTATGAATGCAGTAGATTGAGGTTCTGCTCTTATTCAGGTTTTGTTTAGCTTATCTAAGTGTTCTCGATATGGGTCAGCTGCATCATTTGTGGGTGTTGGATTGAAAACAACGCTGTGTCCAAATGAAGTGTAAGAGACTACATTTTATAATTGTGTTGCTATAGGCAACACTGATGTGCCTAAATAAAGCTCAGGACAGGCAGTCTGGGTCAAACTCTCAAGCTTTTGGATATTACAGGGTAAATGGTCTAAGAGGGAGATACTTTAGATCTAACAGAAGTCTTCAACTTTGTCTGTCATAGTCTCTCCTTTGAGCCCTTGGGAAATGGAAAATAGAGAGAAGCTGAAAGGGCTGGTATAGAGGCAGGAATATAAATGGGTGCTTTGGTACTGTAAACCGTAATGGATGTGGTTAGGTGGGTAATTTACCTTTATCTGCCATTGTGAAGATTCTGAATGCTTTTCAACAAAAAAATCCTGTCCAAAATATGGCATATGGGAGGGAAAAGTTTAACAGCAGACAGATTCTTTGTCTGTATGTGAGTTCAACTAACAACATAATTACAACATTTAAATCTTTGAGGCTCAGTCTTTGGAAGGATTCAAAGAGAAATGGTTTCAATGTCTCAATTTATAGTGAAAACAAAATGAATATGCCACTCTGAGATGAGACAAAAGGTGCATCTATTTACAAACAGACCAAATAGTCCATTAAATCATTAGTTCTCTGCTGCCAGTCACTTTATCATTCTGATGTTTCACCTGCAGTCTATGAACAGGTTTAAAGGGGGGTTCCTGGCCATCTAACCTTTTGGTTCACCCAGCCTGGTCAGTAGGGATGTATATCGTTATGATTTTATCAATACCGATACAGATACTGATACTCTTTATCGGTAACGATACTTATCAATACTCTTATCGATACTACAACACGTAATTTTGTGTAAAACATAAAGACTTTACAAGATATTAAAAGATTCAACCGTTTTTATTACCACAAGGTAATAATAAAGCTTCAACAGAATAGAAGTAGTGCATTACAAATGCTTCTCAGAGGCAAAAAGAAAGCTAAGGAGATGGCTAAACCCCTTCATGCCGCCCAACAGACTGCATGTACAGACAGACCCATATATCAATGAAGCTAAAATCCATGCTGTAATGATGACTACTAGGGCTCTCACTTTATATTAGATATTCAAATAACTGTTTGAATATGGGGATAAATATAGTAAATAAATATTCAAATGTAAAATATTGAGTGTAGCAGCACATCAGGGCTGGAGCAGGGGATCGTTTCATCTGACAGAGGGCGCTGTGAGAGCAGCTTGACCACCAGTCACATCCGGTACTCTCTTGACCTCAGTAAACAAAGAGTTTCCACTCCGAGCGGACATGAACAGCTCTGGTGAGCTATTCCTTCAGCTTTTTATCCGTTATATGGCCGACGAGCGCTTTGCCAAGAGTTTAACCCCATGTGACTGTGTTGTTTTCGGAAGGGTTTTTACCGAAGGGGAGGATAATAGAGTCTCTGTCTCTGTTGCAGTCTTTAGTGTTAGCCGGGCTGCTAACTCTACTCATGTTGCTATAGCAATCAAACAGCCCACACTCCTTTAGCTTTATACTCTGCGCGCGCTCCAAGTGTTTGGTGATGTTGCTAGTATTTCCCCCCTTGGACACAACTTCTCTCTGACAAAGATTGCATCGGGCCGAGTTTTCATTAACTTTGCTAAAGTGAGCCCAAACCTTCCAGCGCTTTTCCCTCACCGACGTGCTTGAGCCGGACGGTGGTAGTGTCATAACTACGTGACAGTTGAAGAGACGTTTAAGTACTGATAACAGTACCGTTTCTCCAGATTCTTAACGGTATCCGGGTACCGACCCAATTAGGGACTGGTACTTTTATAAATCCGTACTGGCCAGCCCCACATCCTTTTTTCAGTTTCACCCTCACAGACAGTGTCATACCCAGTGCTGATTCAATGATCCACATTGTTTTCTAACTAATCTTGTAACCAAAAGTGTCAGCTTGTGGCTTATTTAGGCCGATTCACAAGTTTGACATGAAATGTTTTTACTTCCCTTAAGCTTAAGTTGTTTTTTTTTTCTAGCATCTTGAGGACACTATCAAAAGCAATTCCTATCTTCTGGGAAAAATTATTGAAACTACATGATCTGAAATATTAAACAAGTTCATATAATTAGAAATCATGTGTGTAGAGAATACTGTGTAAATCAGAGCAAGAGCAGTCTTTTAATTTTCATGTGGGATGAAGCAATAGCTTTTTAGGAGGAAAGTTGACTGAGATGAAATGGAAAACAAAACAGACGTGGCAACACTAGTAAACTCAAAGAAATAGGTTAGACATGATATAAGAAATGGAGGTTCAACAGATTGATTTATGGCAGTAACATGAGTAAAGGTCATATTATGTTTTGGGGTTTTTTATATGCCACAGATAATGTCTGCAGTACTAGGACGTCTCCTCTCCTCCTATCTACGACGACAGTTGCTGCCTGAAAAAATTGATTTTTATCTGACCTAAAATGAAACTTCAACTTTTCCTCTGTAGTTAGAGACTCTTATTTCAGAGCTGCATGCCCAGTTGAGAGTGTAGACTTCGGAAAGAAGACAGAGCTGTTGATCAACTACTCAGAACAGACTGGGCCTTTGTAATTATTCACATACTTTAGCTTTCATCAGTATGACCTCTTTAATCAACTTTTCCTGTGAAGTGCCACATCAAAGTTGCAAAAAGAGAAGTTGAACCAAAGTTGCAGGTAAAATGGTTGGACTGTCCAGCTAACCAGTGAATAGCTGGTCAAGGTACCAAATTCCAATTCAGTGTTTGTGAATATTTAATAATCAATTAGGAAGAATTTGATTGAAAACCTGGAAGGTGAAGGCAACAGTGGTGCCTGTGGTCATCGGGGCACTTGGAGCAGTGACCCCCACACTGGAGAAGTGGCTCCAACAGATCCCTGGAGAAACATCAGACAAAAAGCCCTCAACTTGGGGTATTTTCGGTGAAATATATTAGATTATTGTTGTACAAGAGATTGTTCTCCACCCCTCAAAAACTCAAGCACAAGAAGCCCAATGCATAAAAACTCTCCAGCTTTAACGGACCAATCAGGGGACAGAGGCGTAGCTGTGGATGTGACGACAACAGGAAGTGACTGCATGTTTGAAAACTACAGCTGCGTTTAAAGTCCTCTCCAGGGATGTAGCAAGATCTGCAGTTTTATCAGAAATGGACTTGACACCTCCTTTAAAAGAGCAGCAAATTAGTCACTTCAAACTTTCTTATAGGGTATCACGTATTTCTCATTTCACGTCCAGGGATCACTGCAGGGAAACTCAGAGAGTTGAGAAAATGCAAATGATGCCGTAGTCATGGTTACCCTATGATATGAAATATGCTCTCCTCAGAAGTTTACTGGAAGAAGTTGGTGAGTTTTGTCTTTGACCAGATTCGTGACACGTGGAAGATGGCACATCTGTGTGGTATCATTTATGTAAGATAACATGACAGTCTAAGGACTGAAGTACTTGTAGTCTGAGCTAACAGCTAACATCAGAGTCTAGCTGCTATATTATGCTGTGGCTTGATATGATTGGTCTGTAAAGAGTGTGATGAGTGGACCTATTTTCCAATCAACACAGCTGCTCTGGTATTTTAAGGTCCGTAAAAATAGAATTAATGCAATAAAAACATAATGCAATAATTATGATTATCATATATATATATATATATATCTCTATATATATATATATATATATATATCTATATATATATATATACATATATATACATATTCATATACATATATATATATATATATATATATATATATATATATATATATACATATATATACATATATATACATATATATATATATATATATATATAGATAGAGAGAGAGAGAAAGACAGAGAGAGACATAGATATAGATATAGATATATTAAAACAATGCAATAATTATGATTATCATATATATATATATATATAGACATAGATATAGATATATTAAAAACATAGATAGATAGATAGATAGATAGATAGATAGATAGATAGATAGATAGATAGATAGATAGATAGATAGATAGATAGATAGATAGATTATGCATAAACATGAAGAGTAATTCTTTCATTTCTGTTTTGTTATTGCAACTGGCTTTTTTATGTCACCTTAGATCTGTATCTGACAATGCTCAGGTTCTTGAATTAATTAATTTGTTGGTCTGTGGTGTGAAGAATAGTTTATGATTTTAAAAACTTCTATGTGTGCCAGGTTTATGATTAAAAAATCTTGCATGTTGCAAAGAACTTTACAACTTTGTAAGGAAGGAGATAATGGGGAGAATCTACCTGCACCATAATCTGTTTTACTGTGCCAGTTTGAAGCAGAACTGAAAAACTGAAGTACGCCTGTCATAGACGTGTATAAGGAAGTAATCTAATAATAATTGTCAAATTAAAATTGACACAGCCTCAGTGCCACAGTAGTAAAAGTGATACATAAGGAAATTCTTCTGAAGTAGTCTTCTGTTTGCACTTTAATGCTGCACTCATAATGTGTTCTTGTATCTGTGCTCATATTTGTTCATTTGGTCCCTATGTTTCCTCTCTCTGTTTGAATCACCTCGGCTCTTTGGACATAATCCAAAGCCAAGACCAAAAGCGGCCCTTCTGGCTACAAAGACAACAAGGCTGCCTTGATCCGCTCATATGAAAGACTGTGAGAGGTGGCTGGCAGCAGAAGGGTTGGACAGCTAAATCATTTTTACTACATAGCACAAATCACACTGAGGAGGAAAAAAATACTTTCTCACAAAAAAGAATCCCTATCTCACAAACCTAAAATAGAGTCTTGGTTTTAGCAACTTGATTACCAAGGCCCTGTCCTGGCTTGTGTCATGAATAAGGCTGAGTCCTGCATCTGTAGGGGCAGGCAGTGGTGCTATCTCTGTTGTGTTGGCAGTGGGAAGGCACACCGATCCCTGTGAGCAGGAAGATAAAATCTGTCACAGTCCCCTGCGTGGAGGAGCCCATTGTTTTGGGGATTAAGGGGGATTAAGGGCGGATGCTGGCGACTGAGGGGCTTCAGCAGTGTGACCCTTTCACTAATCATTATGAGACAGATACAGAGCACTCAAACTCTTAAAGCCGAAGATCACATTGGATTTTCAATCATTCATGGCTGACAGAAGCAGGGTATGGAGAAAGGAGGGGAATGAGGCAAAAATTTGAAAATTCCAAGAGAGGGGTGCAAAGAATTCGGGATCTTTCCCCATCGCCAAGACCCTAAAGGATGTGACACATGGCAGTAGCACCACTACCCACGGAGGAGCAACTAGCTTCCACAGGCCCCATCTAGGACCCCCAGACATCTAGGACCCCAAAGGCCTGAAACACCAACAGCCAAGATGAACGAAGATCACTAGGTGTTGACAGCCTGACGAAACCCCCCCTCCTAACCTGAAGACCCCCCTGGTCTCATCCTGATAGTTCAGCCAGCTCCACAGGCCCCTCCTACTGATGGACAGGTATTCTGAGCCTGTGAGATGAACACCACCTTTACCCCCCTGGTGACCTCACAGGCATTCACCAAGGGTTCACCCCCAAATTCCACTGGACGTGAAAGCGACGCGCCCCGCAGTGTAGCATCCTTGAAACATACTGCAGAGCACCTCGCTCCCATTGTAGTCTATTGGGCAAATTCCACAGCGCCACGTTGCTGATACGCTTCAGGTCTATTCGTCGTTAAGAAAGCACCAGACAGGAAGTCACCGTGTGGAGTAACTGGAAGTTTCAAAATAAAACACAATGCACGGACTCTTGCACGTAATGTTCCTCAATTATTTGTCATTACGTCAAAACCAGAGGCATGAGCATCAGGTCAGCAGTCGGTCAGAGGGTCCCAGAAGCAACACGACGCCATGGACAAAGAAAAGTGAATTATAGAGGTACGGAAATATATAACACTGTATACAAGACACCAAACATCTTTTCTACATTGATATAGATGAATAGAAGTTGAATAAATCATGAAGCTGTGTGGTTGGGATCAGCAAAGGGACCTTAGAGAAGCAAAGTGAGGTGTTGTTTATTTCTTTTCTCAGTCTATAACATGTTTTATGAGCGTGTGACATCGCTATTCTCATGAGAGCCTGTGCCTCTGCGGGGATCTGCCCTCCCCCTACGGGTCTGCACGCCGCGGCGCTTCTGGGTGTGCCACTTTCAGTGGGGTTTGCCTGCCGACAGGCAAACCCCACTGAAAGTGCTCGGCGCTTTCGCGTGCAGTGGAATTTAGGGGGTAAAGTGACTTTGTTCAACATTGCTACTAAATGATACAGAGAAAGAACCAGAACTGTATTAGATCAAAAAAATGTATATATATATTTTTTTAAAACAAAATTACATTAAATACATTTCTTTCATTGTTCTTTATTTAAATCCAGTAGAATAACATGCTGTGGCATTCAGGGTCTAAGATCATTTTGGATTATAAGGCAGACACCCTGAATTATTGATGCGATTAAAGATATCACACTTCAGGAGGCTCACAGGAGATGGTTCCACTGGTTGCCTTGCTGGCTACACAGAAATTATCTCATTAATCACACTTTAAAACATTACTCAGAGAACGAATTCCCGAGTCAAGATTATTTGGTTTTAACCAGAATTTACACATTGATTCCAAATTACCTACAGGAGAAATTAACACATATTGTTAGTTTTGAATAATAAGAATAATAATGATAATAATGATAATAATAATAATAATAATAATAATAATAATAATATGCACAGACAAACATGTCTTCCTTTGTGTGGCTTACATCCCTCCTTCTGAACTAATGAAAATATCTGTATCTGTTAAAAAGAGTGACGTGTTGTTTCTAAAGTCTGGGGATTAAATGATCTTGCAGGAGAGAAAGCAAACACTGTAAATGTTCAGGGAGACCAACACTTGGTTTTACATGATGACATTCCTCTTGACTGGGTCGCTGGGTCTGTACATTGTCACTGATTGCACACATGGAAAGTCACTTTTTACTTCCTCAACTAAACTTTTTACTTGATATATTTCTCAAAAAATAATTTCCTCATGACAGAGATGAGTCTGCTGTTAACCACATGGAACAAACGTTTAATTTTTTGACAAATCACATTTTATCTCAGACACACTAAGAAAATAAATAAATAAATAAAACCAAAACACCAAGCAGCAGATCTCTTAAATAGAGGAATTTTTGGAGACTAATCAGTTTGGACAAAAATGGAAACGTCTGAACAAAACTTATCAGGATCAGTTGTGTTATTCGAAATGGTAACATGGTGTTAACCAATTCAGGAAACTTGACTTTAGAATTACAAAGAACACTGAAAAAATATCAAATTCACAACAAATTGGAAATTCCAGTATCAGTAATTAAAGCAGACCAAATTCTTCTGGATGTCTTCAGGCCCTGAAGGACATGGAGGCCTGTGGCTTTCATTGAAATGATGTAATATGTATGATAAATTCAAACTGCCTTCACTTAAAATGCTCAGTGTTAGTGTTATTTAGTGTTAGTCAGTGTTATTTCAGAGACTGCAGACGGAAAGTAGGGTTTTTGCTAAATCTATCATTATTATGGAAATTTTCACTAAAATGCATGGTCTCTATGAAAAGTACAAAATTAATTAAATCTACTCAATTTAATGTACTAAAGGTTTGTGTGTATAAAAACGTGCAAGGAGAACCCTCACAAGGCTGTTCTTCTAACCGGGTGCAGCGAGGTTTGCGTCTGTCAAATGAGCAAAATAGCATGTGCAGCCCATTAGCGTGCTACATGCAGATTATCAGAGCACGCAAAGTATGAGAAGGGGAGATGCAAATGTAATCATTAAACACTGCTGCAGTGTGATTTACCAAACCCGTAGGTGATTTTGCAGTGTTTTTGCATCTAAGTTTCTTCTGTGAAAGGCAGTTGCAAAAACAGAGGGCTGTGGCCATTGTTGCGTGAAACAGGGCTAGCATTAATCAAATACCTTCCATCACTGACTGAATTTTTTGATGAATGACGGAAAGATTTGGAGGCTGTCTGTCTTTATGATGGGATGGAAAACAGGGAAGATCCAGTGTGCCATCATACTCATGCAGACACATTTGTAATACCCTCTCTGTTTTGCACTATACATCACAGATGAGGTCATTCAACCTATGTTAAAAACCCCTGTCATAGCCAGAATCCCTCTAGTTTAGGAGCTGTCAGTGTGTGGAGAGTGTGATGTTGTCTGTGTGTAAAAAGGCAAGAGTACCCGCTCAGTCTGTGTGTGCAACACTGCAAAGATGTGTTCACACCAGATGCGACTTGTGCGACCTCAGAGATCAGCCACTTTCACACGCGACCAGATCCGACACAATATGATGGACGTGTTCTGCGAAACTTGGTCGCATCTTTGAAGACATGGGGGCGGTGCTCCTGTTGCAACAGCATGACCAGATCGTGGCGCTCCGTCGGCAAAGTAGAAAAATTTAAATTTTTCTAGCAATGTGACGCAGCAGCCAGTCAGTTTTGTGCTGAAGTAACAGCAACAATGGAGGAGCAATTGATCTTGGCAGTGTCAGGGCACCCCATAATTTATGGCCCCCAGCAGCACACTTCCGTGACCACACTGGAAAAGAGGCAGCCTGGGTGCAAGTTGCAGCACAGATCAGACTCTCTGGTAAGTTAAATGGATATCTGTTGCCTTTTTCAAGTCCCATTCAGCCTTGGAAAGTTCCCCACTTGCCAGTCCAGCTTCCACACATAACGTCAACTCAGCAACATGGCTTTGGGGATTGAGAAGGACGGAACTTCAGAGAACCCCGTTGAGATGCAGCTGGCAGAAGATGCTGAGGTAACAGCAGGGCCGTCTCCACCTTCAGCAAAAACAGCAGGGCCATCAGGTTGGTGGATGAGTGAAATGAATACAGTTGCAATAATGTTAGCCAAACCTATAATATATGATATATGCAGTGTTGTGTGTAACGCGTTAGAGAGTAACGCGTTACAGTAACGAAACTACTTTTTTGGGTAAAAAGTGAAGTAACGCGCTACTGTTGAAAATTTGGTAATGAAACGTAGTTCCTTTTTTAATGCAGCGTGACGTTACATTTCCCTCGTACAGATCTGACACTGAAGCTGCTTTCTCAGCTGCTCGCACAGACACGAGCAGCGTTGCCAAGTCCGCTCGTTGTAAGCGTCTAAAGGCTGAAAATCTTGTGAGTCATGGCCGCAGGTTGTGGTTTTTTGGGCTTGTTTCTAGACGGGAAGTTTCTTCTTGGGGCTCTTCAGTCTGTGTGTATCCCCCTGATTATCATCCAGCTCCTAACATAAAGGAAAACACGACTGCAGTAGGCAGTTTGTCCACTTCCTTGTTTCCTGGCTATATGCACGCCCCCAAACACACTCACGCACATGGCGCATGCTCCAGAGCCAAAGTTGCCAGGTCTGCTTGTTATAAGCGACGGTCTTTTCTTGAATAGATACTTAGCACTGTGATATTGAAATGTAATGTAGACGAAACTTAACATACTTTGTGTAGACTTCTCTTTTTAAAAAGTAGTATATCACATTAGGAAAGGAAATAGCTGGAGGTTGCTTATTTTGGGCTTATTTTTATTGACCAGATTGCTTATTTCAGAAGCAAAATGTGGAAACACTGGGCAGGAGCTCTCATTCCACAGGGTATGTGACATTTTGCAAAATAAAGAGCACAAAAAACTGTTATGTTTTCTGTAGTAGAACTTTTTGTAGGCCTTCACATTTAGGAATAGATATGGGGTTCTGTCCATCATCAAGCAATGTAAAAGTAACGGAAAAGTAACTTGAGAAGTTACTCTTCATAGAGGGTAACTAAGTAAAGTAAAGAGTTATTTTTTCAGATATAACGAGTAATGAGCAAACACTACTTTTTAAAAGTAACTTCCCCAACACTGGATATATGATATAGGGCTATAAAACGAGCTGCTGTACACATTGGGTTGCTGGCTGAGCAAAGACCTGTCAGTGTACAAAAGCTACTGTAATGCTGGTTTATTATTTTTTTAAAGTTATAAATATATGTGTGTTGCCCTTTATTGCACATTTCAAACATTCGTCTCACAATGTCTCCAATGAAGATGATGGCACAGCTGCTGGTCCTGCTGCTGCTGCTGCACCAGCCTCCGAGTCTGTGGTGGCAAGACCAGGTGGTATGTAAAACTATAAATGTAAACCATTTTTAAATACTCTTTTAATTTCCCAAGAGTTCAAACACATAACAATTATGAGGAAATCATTGATAGTTTTGCATTTGTTTTAGTATTCAAATGTCTTTACAGTGACACAGAGGAGATGGAGAGTGGCTGAGGTGGTGGAGACAGAGAGAGAAAGGAGGATTGAGTAGCTCCTCATTCAGACTCTTGGGAGGGCTACTCCCCCACTTCCCCCATCAGAGGATGAATTGTTCCTCCAGAGTCTGTCCCCTCAGTGAAAAACACATGTGAAATTTGGAGTACACAAACTAATTTTTGAAGCTGTTGTGTATTATGGCCAACTTGGGCTTCCATA
This sequence comes from Scarus forsteni, assembly GCA_036419115.1. Lineage (NCBI taxonomy): Eukaryota > Metazoa > Chordata > Actinopteri > Labriformes > Labridae > Scarus > Scarus forsteni. The sequence continues at coordinate 8,770,384 of JAZDUH010000386.1, read as the reverse complement.
GATCTCTGAAACTGCAAAGGATTGTGGAGCATCACCGTTCGTTGATGTTCGTTGCCATGCCGATGTGAGGTAGGCCTGTGTTGTCTCACTTTTTAATATATGAATGCTTTATTCCAATTTGGCATCGTTGCTACGACCACTACATGAACTACTATGCTAGGACAAAGCACGGAAGTGGACAGCCAGCTTTCAAGAAGCTTTCCAGAGAGCTAAAGACGTATTGACGTCAGAGCTGCTGACGCACTTTAACCCAAAACTGCCACTCCAGCTTGCCTGTCATGCTTCCCCATATGGAGTAGGCCCAATTATTTCACATGTACTACCAAACGGTGAGGAAAAGCCCATTGCTTTTGCATCGAGGACATTGAACAAGGCATAAAGTAATTATGCTCGGCTTGAAAGAGAAGCACATTGTCTTTGGAGTTAGAAAATGACATCAGTATTTGTATGGAAGTAACTTTACTCTCCCAACTGACTACCAACCCCTCACAACCATTCTTGGGCCACTCTCAGGGATACCCTCTCTTGCGGCATCCCGACTACAGAGATGGGCTTTCCTATTGTCAGCTCATTCATAGGACATACAGTACTCACACTGCAATGCTGATGGTTTATCCAGATTCCTCCCTTCTTCATCAGCCTCTCCAGAGCCTTCGATTCCATCAGTCACACCCACTTTGCAGACCTTCTGGAGAGTTGCGTTGTTGATTAGTTGCTTAGGTTGCTAATCTACAATATGTATGAGGACAGTTACACGAGGAAAAAAATGGCTCGGATGGTATCTCAGACTGTATCCTCCTGGCTTCGGGCATCAAATAGGGTGATTCCCTTTCACCCTTGCTCTGCAACCTGTCTATTGATCTCCATCTACACATGCTGGATGCCAGGGGCTAGGGAGTCACACAATGATCTAGGCCTTCTGAGTGATTCCTGAATGGGTATGGAATTTCAATGTCTGACTGATAATGACTGGACTCAAGGCTAACCTATTAAAAGTGCAATGGTCTCAACTCAAACTCACTGTCTGTCCCCCTTGGTTGCTTGACAACATCCCCATTCCCATAGTGGGGGCAGACCAGTCTTTAAAATATCTGGGATACCAGATCAATCCTTGCAAAGGTATTTTGAAATTTTACCTCAGATAGCTGGTAATGGGAATCACCAGAAAAACAAAAGCTGCACTACTTAAGCCTTTTCAGAGAGTGGATATTCTGTTGAACTATGCAATCCCCAGCCTCCTCTACTCTGCTGATCATGGCAACATGGGTGTGGTGAGTCTGAAAGAAATTGAATCATCCACTGTGCTGTGAAAACTTGGTTACACCTAGATCCTTCCACCACAGATGGAGTTCTTTAATCTACGATGCAAAATGATGGCTTGGGTTTTCCTAAGTTGAAGACACAAGTCCCTGCAATCCAATTTAGGAGAGTCTTGGACCTTCGAGGTTCCAGGGAAGCCTTTGTAAGGGAGGTTGCACGGGCAACTCTTCCCCAAAAGCCGGTGGATAAACTGAAGTCCATACTGGCCCAGGTACCATAGTTCTACTTCTGTATTTGTCTTTCAACCCAGCTCTCTGTAAACACTCTTAATACTGGTAAGAACCACCAGTAGTTATGGGCGTACTTTTTTCCCGCTGTACGGGGGTCAGGGCAATCAGCAGCAATGTACCGCTAACTGACGTGACTTGTCTCCTGATGTTAGTACAAATAACATGCAGTGGCAATGTCTTTGTCTTTCAATTTTCCAAAGTCCTAGTATGAAGGATTCCGGCTTTCTGCCCTCTAGGGGCCTCTATGGACGTTGAAGTACAAAACCCAAAACCAGTGAAGTTGGCACATTGTGTAAATCATAAATAAAAACAGAATACAATGATTTGCAAATCCTTTTCAACTTATATCCAATTGAATACACAGCAAAGACAAGATACTTAACGTTCGAACTGGTAAACTTTGTTATTTTTTGCAAATATTTGCTCATTTGGAATTTGATGCCTGCAACATGTTTCAAAAAAGCTGGCACAAGTGGCAAAAAAGACTGAGAAAGTTGAGGAATGCTCATCAAACACTTATTTGGAACATCCCACAGGTGAACAGGCTAATTGGGAACAGGTGGGTGCCATGATTGGGTATAAAAGCAGCTTCCCTGAAATGATCAGTCATTCACAAACAAGGATGGGGAGAGGGTCACCACTTTGTGAACAAATGCGTGAGCAAATTGTCCAACAGTTTAAGAACAACATTTCTCAACCAGCTATTGCAAGGAATTTAGGGATTTCATCATCTACGGTCCATAATATCATCAAAAGGTTCAGAGAATCTGGAGAAATTACTGCACGGAAGCAGCAAGGCCCAAAACCAACATTGAATGCCCGTGACCTTCGATCTCTCAGGCGGTACTGCATCAAAAACTGGCATCACTGTGTAAAGGATATCACCACATGGGCTCAGGAACACTTCAGAAAACCACTGTCAGTAACTACAGTTCGTCCACATCTGTAAGCGCAAGTTAAAACTCTACTATGCAAAGCCAAAGCCATTTATCAACAACACCCAGAAACACAGCCGGCTTCGCTGGGCCCGAGCTCATCTAAGATGGACTGATGCAAAGTGGAAAAGTGTTCTGTGGTCTGACCAGTCCACATTTCAAATTGTTTTTGGAAACTGTGGTCGTCGTGTCCTCCAGACCAAAGAGGAAAAGAACCATCCAGACTGTTATAGGTGTGAAGTTCAAAAGCCAGCATCTGTGATGGTATGGGGGTGTATTAGTGCCCAAGGCATGGGTAACTTACACATCTGTGACGGCACCATTAACGAGGAAAGGTACATACAGGTTTTGGAGCAACATATGTTGCCATCCAAGCAACGTCTTTTTCATGGACGCCCCTGCTTATTTCAGCAAGACAATGCCAAGCCACATTCTGCACGTGTTACAACAGCGTGGCTTCGTAGTAAAAGAGTGCGGGTACTAGACTGGCCTGCCTGTAGTCCAGACCTGTCCCCCATTGAAAACGTGTGGAGCTTTATGAAGCGTAAAATACAACAATGGAGACCCCGGACTGTTGAACAACTTAAGCTGTACATCAAGCAAGAATGGGAAAGAATTCCACCTGAAAAGCTTCCAAAATTGGTCTCCTCTGTTCCCAAACGTTTACTGAGTGTTGTTAAAAGGAAAGGCGATGTAACACAGTGGTAAAAATGCCCCTGTGCCAACTTTTTTGCAATGTGTTGCTGCCATTAAATTCAAAGTTGATGATTATTTGCAAAAGAAAATAAAGTTTCTCAGTTCGAACATTAAGTATCTTGTCTTTGCTGTGTATTCAATTGAATACAAGTTGAAAGGGATTTGCAAATCATTGTATTCTGTTTTTATTTATGATTTACACAACATGCCAACTTCACTGGTTTTGGGTTTTGTAAGACGTTAAAGCTGCACACCAACGTGCATTCTTAAAATCAGTCATGTCAAAAATCTTCAAAAGAATACCAAACAAAACGTAGTGCTGAACACTTAATATTACATACGACGAAGGATTAGGGCCAGGCTAAACAAAAAGAATGTACATACAAAGGTAAAGTTAAGAGAATCATCTCAAAAACTTCTGAGAATGAAGTCAAAAGGTACAACAATAATCCCTAAGTAAAGAGAGTAAAAATTAATAAATCAATTTAAATTAAGGTACAAAACAAACTTTATCCTTAAAGGCTGTTCCAGAAGAGCAGCCATTCGCCTATGCAAAGATGATACATTGAGAGCATCTTCTTGATTAAGTCATGCTTATAATGATCTAAAGTTTAGACAAATACTCTTCTATATAACTTTATTTCCACAACTTTATGACTTTATTCTTGTAACTTTGAGATTATTCTTGTAACTTGACTTTATTACCTCCGCCAAGGAGGTTATGTTTTCGGGAGAGTTTGTTTGTCTGTATATCTGTCTGTCTGTCTGTCTGTCTGTGAACAAAATAACTAAAAAGTTATGGATGGATTTTGAGGAAATCTTGAGGAAATGTTCAGCATGGGAAAAGGAAGACCTGATTCGATTTTGGTGTTGATCCAGATCAGCATCTGGATATCTGGATCAGTGGCGGCTGCTGGTCAGTCAAGGAGGGGAAGCTCATTTTTTTTCCCGGCCTACATCATAATTTTGTTTATTTATGTAAACGATCTGTGACCCTGTTTGGTGTCTTTTCCGGGGATTTTATTCCCCAAAACCCACTTTTGACCAGACAACACATTTTGTGACAGCACTTCCAGTGAGCCAGCTCACCTTGTCATACCAGGAATGCTGAAAAGACCTGTTTCTTTTCCCCACCTTTTGCACTAAATCAATCTTAGGAGTTGATCTGCCCTGCTGATTTACTCTAATTTTCTCTTTGTAAGGAAGACTATCAAATGGCTTCGCCAAAATCTGGTCTACAACATTCATACTATCTGCCATTATGTGCAGCTTGATAGCAGCTAGAGCTGTTACGTGAGACTATTGACAGGCTGTGAGTGTGAGTGAAAGGGAGAGAAGATCCGCATCTGCTCGTTGGTGAAAAGAAAAGTGGCAGGAGAGAGTCTTCAAACACAACGCTAGTCGTTTTTAAGAAAGATAAAGTCTCTGGGGATCGATAAAGCCTCCGGATCAGTCCAGAACAACTGAATGTAAAACTTAGAAGACGCTGCAGTAAAGGGTGATACTTCAAGATCGCTGATTGGCTCATTTCACTGTCAATCAAAAAGGGATCCGGCCTCAGACAGATCATCCAATCATCACGCAGAAGCTGAGCGTCCAGGCCAGCCCACTGTCTCATAGACCCCCAGAGACGCTGAGCGTCCGATGGGCGGGACAAAGCCCAGCGTTTATCCAATGACCGTCCAGTTTCCACAGTGGAACAACCCACTCTACCCTTTGCTGCTGAAGTCTGAAGACGCTCAGCGTCCGACTCCGGCTGTAGCGCTGAGACGCTGCGGGGAAGAATGAGAAGGAAGTTGTGCCAGTTACCTATGATAAGTTGCTGATTCAGAACAAAAGATGAAGGTATTCTAGCGCATATTTAGTCAATGAAATGTACACACAGCAGTACATATCACCACTTTTTTGGGGGATATTTTAGGGGAAGCTGAGCTTCCCTTGTAGTCTTAGAGCAATCGCCACTGATCTGGATATCTAAAATAGATATAATTATGACTCCAATTGCTAATGGTATGTTTTCATGGTCAAGGAATCTAAATATTTACATGAAATAAAGGTAGGACTAATATTTATGGTCAAAATCACAATATGGCTGAGGACTGTGGCGCTGGCGGAGGTCTGCGCTCTCCGAGTGCTTTCTAGTTCTAGCTACTTTTCGACTTTATTCTAGTAACTTCTCATTCCCTTTTTTTCAATGGTCCTAATCCTCCTCTGTAATTACATGCACAGAAAGGGACAGAAGATCCCTCGCCTTCACTTCTGGAATATATAATTGAACACCAAAGAAAAAGTTATGGCTTAATGAAGAAGCAGCAGAAGTCAGCGTGTTCCACCCATCATTTAGATTTCATGACTCAATCTGACCTCCCGTGCAGAGGCCTGCTTTGTCATTTTTTCACAAAGGCCATCGTCATCCTGAGTACTTATTGCACCTGTGGTCTGTCTCAGGGCCAATTTCCACTTTGTGTTGCAGTGATGGACGCAGCTCACAAATAGGATAGATGTGAGTAATATTACTAAGAAGATGATAATTTAGCATGACAAGCATCTGTTTATCTCTTCACCTGCCTCTGATGTCTGTAGACACTGACAGATAATAAATTACAGAGACATACTATTTAGTAGCATCATTCGCCCAGTATGCTGCCAGTAAGTCAGATCCCCCAAAAAATCAAATAAAAGTTTGAACTTCTGAGATGCATCTCACCTGTATTTTTATGGCATCCCATCTGTCAAGAGGTTTGAGAGTGCCATAGTTCTGCCGGCAGGCCTGCTGTGAATTATGGAGGTGGGGTTTTCAGCCTCCGCCTTTTGGTCTCACAGCTTCTCTGTCTCCTGTTGTGCCCCTCAGAGAATCTCCCCTCCTATTTGTGTGAAGCTGTTAGTGCGCTAATCGCTTCAGCCCAACTCCATTATCAAGGTGCTGTGTGCCTGGAGTAAGTGCACTCCCTCACTTCTCACTTGGTCTTTTGGGGCTTTTTAAATAACTTGATGATGGCTGCAGGAAAGTGGAGAAGAGTTGTGACTGTCATCGCGTGGACACCAACCTGCTGAATCATCCATGCAGTAGAGGAAAACAGAAGCCCCCCTAGACCTGCAACCGTTAAAGAACATTTATATTTTTGGTGACATTTTAATTTCACACTATCCCTGCAACTTTGATTCACACAAAAAGATCCGTTGTTATTTTTTAAGTGTGATCTTCAGATTAGAATTTGTGAAATCGTTGGTGGATACCGAAAACCCTCATTACAGTTGAAGCTGTAATTTTTGGGAACAGTTTAGCTAATGTTAGAATGATGACATTTCTTTTTCCCCTCTTCTCTTATATTGTATGCATCTCTGAAAGAGCCACTTAAAGAAATGATTAAATCTACATTTTCAAGAAAGAAAACTCAAAATATTCAAGTTCAGAAACATGAAATTATCTACTTTATTAAAATTGCAAATTAACGACTCCATAAAGTTGAAAATATTCAACTTTATAAACTCATATTTTCACAGTTTTAGACTTGGGTAAAGTTGGACAGATACTCCCAGAACAACGTAGTTATAAACCCACTCCCTCTTTTTCATCACTGTCATAAAGACTGTGACCCTCTCAAAGAGCGTCCAATGAGCCAGACAACTTCAGCTGGTCTCAATATGCTGCCAGTGATGGCTCGACAGCTTAGGGACCGTCTGCAATTACCATATAAACATATATAAGCACATTTGAGGACAGAGCTGTGCAGCCTCCTCCCCAGTGGACTCTGCTGCTCTTCTTGCTGTTACAGCACATGCAGTTCGGCCTCTCTCCATCTTAAGTCCTGCAATGTCTCCTCTGTGAGGTCAAAGTTGCATCCATGGCACGCAACATGCGACAAAGACTGTACTGACACTCCCAATACCTGCCTGTAAGGTTTTGGTGACACGGCAGTGCATCAGATGAAAATACCGCTGTGCAGGATACACCAGGCTCCGCCTCCCTGTGACAACGTGTGCTGCACCAGGAAATTAGGGCCCGAAAAGTGAGTTAGCCTAAGAGTGCATTTGTGTACAGATCAGAGTGCATTTGAATCTGGATCTGAATGACAGAAATTTGTGCCAAAAGTCACATGACAGTGGTACAATTGTGCAAAAAGTCAGATGACAGTTTTTCATAGATGTAGAATTTTTTTTTTGCACTTGGAGAGTATTTTTTGTACTTTTTTAAATTTGTTTCCGAAGCACAATGTATTTGTTTGATAGGTATGTTTCTGATTTGCAAAACAAAATGCGTGAGATTGGCATGAGTATTACATGGTTTGTGTGTTTGTTGGGTTTCGTCATGATTTTACATCCGTACAGCAGGCTAACTGAATTTTTCTGTTTCCAACTTGTGTGTCTCTCTCAACACTGACAGGAACATGAGAAATGAAGAGCTCTACTTACCTAAACCCATGGATGTGCAACATATGCACAGCACTTCTGTGACAGGGTCAGTGTTAAGGGGCGTTTTATGCATGTTTTTAAGTATTTATTATTTTATCTTGCACTGTGCTGGGTTTTAGTTGTTTTATTGGCTTTTAGTTTGTAATGTTTTTACTTTTGCATGGAGTGTTTTTTTTACCGCCCCTGAACGCACCAGACACTGACCAAGGCAGCAGCTAATCAGGAGATGAGCAACCGGTGTGCAGCGAGGAGGACTGTTGGACTAGAGGACTGTCTGGGCATCATTTTTATCTGGTTTCTATAAAAAAACATTTTATTGTAATAAACCCTGTGACTTCCACCCTTGCTTGTGTTGTTTTTAACTCTGCTCACCGCTGGTTTTTAAAGAACCTGTGACCTTTCTTATTGAGAGTCCTAGAGCTCAAAACCTCTAGGTGGCGTTGTCAGCACCTGAAACTATTTTACTATTTTATTATTTTAAATTGGTTTTAAACAATTTTAGTTGCCTTTTAAGTGTTTTATTTACACTGGTTTTCAGCTGCCTGGCACTTCAAATGCACAACATGGATCAAAATGACCCACATTTATTGTCATGTTATTTCATGCTGCCTGTGTGTTTCTTTCCTCCATTTTTAAAATCAGTCAATTATTGTTGAATTTTCCATTCATTATTTAGATGTATTGTTTTTGATTACCAAAGTTCATTATTTCCATTTTTTCTTTCATACTTGAACAAAACAGTTTTTGTTTGTATGATTACAGTAAGGGGTGGTACACATGGTACACATGGGTTAAATAGTAACAAATTCATCGAAGTTAATTTGAAATAAATGTCACAATGCTACAAAAATATTTTGTAATATTTTGCAACTTTATTTTAGAAACAAATAGCATTACATTACATTACTTGGTCAAGGTCTGTAATATAGAGGTGTATAAACCCTTAATCCACTAAAGTAGGGACACCATGTAAAACATAAATAAAAACTTAAAATGATTTACAAATCCTGTTTGTCCTTTCTTTGACTGAATACACATGAAAGACAAGATAATGTTCAAACTGTAAAAGTTCATCGTTTTTTGCTAATATTTTCTTTTATTTCATGCCTCAAAGGTGTTACAAAAGACTGAAAAAGTTGAGGGATGCTTGAAGGGGGTTCATCATCTTCAGTCCATAACATCATCAACAAGAATCATGCAAAGCAAAATCCATCTGTCAGCAACACCCAAAAACACATGCAGCCTCTCTGGGCCCTGGATAAACTGTTAACTGGGTCTGCCAAAAAAAAACTAACAAAAAAAAACTGAAGGATACGTCAAGAATCTATTTCTTGCTCTGCTGTATTCTTTGAACACAAAATGTTGTCAAGTTAGTTGTAGATTCAAGCTATGTAACTGTATCTACTACAAAATTGCTGGAGAGCAGCCCCTGTCATTTAGATAATGTTTATTTGGAATTAGAAAAGGAAAATTATAAAGGACAGGTACAAATAAAGCATGGGGGAGAAGTGAAAACTGCATCCTTCAAAATGATAGACAACAAAAAATGTTACTGCAAATGTGTTCATTTTCCTCCAACTTCTTGGCTTTAAACTTAATTTTTCATTTACGGCCACTCTGCTCCCTCAAACTCTCCATGGTGACAGCTGGTAGCACACACAAAATCCTCATTTGAAGAGGGCTGCCCATACCACTTTTGGGCCTGTTTAGATTTTTTTAGTGCTTGTTTTTGGGGATCTCAGTAGATCAGGCCCTCAGAGCACAAAACAGAGAGGTTTAACTTAACACGCGTCTGCATGGGTATGATGGCAAACTGGATCACCCCTCTTTTTCTAGTTCAACAACATGAATACTGTTTATGACAGTTAAAACATGTTGACACACACACAGAAGATTCTCTCTTCGGGCTCTAATTTCGTAGACCAGGCGCAAGCGCAGGTGCACCTGCCCTGCGCCGGCCTTCGCCGTGCGCACAGGGTGTGACCGGCGCACTTTGCAAGTTTCCTGCAGTGCCAAGAGAGGTGCACTCAAGGCGCAGAGGAGCGCATCCACGCCCACGTCTCTGCCCCTCGGCGCAAATGCCAGAGTAGGTGGAGAAAAGCCGTGAGGGGGTTTAACGCAGCCGAGCGCTGTCTTCACCAATCAAATGAGCGCCTCTCCTTTCCTTTAAATGCGCTGCGGGCGAGACGCTGCGTCTGATTGGTCTGAATGATCCCCACTGCTCTGACCGTCTCTGCTGGAGAATGATCTCCAGCGGAGACGGTCAGAGCTGCTGTCATTCAGCAGCTGGGAGAACAGACTGACCATCGGGGCGCTTATCTGAGGCCACGAAGCGCGTCACCGTGTGGGCCAGTCTCTGGACAGATGTAATCTGTTCCTTTGTCATAATAGGAGTACAAAATTAAGAGACAGTTACACAGCAGCTGGCTTATCCATTCAGAATACTTGTGATCCACCTGCACTCCTGGTTTGTCATCACCAAATAGCAGATCCTTTAGTGATATACTGTATACTCTCCCGGTGTCTCCGCCTCATCCTCCTTACAATAATGTACTCCATCTTTTTAGAACTTTTGGCACATGAAAATAAAGGCTTAAGTAGAGGAATATGGGAAATCACAGGTAAATCCTGAGTGACATACATTTATTTTCTCTCTTTTTTCTCCGTCTTTTTTCTTCCTCTTTTCTTTGAATTTAATGAAATGAGAGAAGCCAGATATATACTCAGTATCAGATGTTAAGGCTGTGTATTGTTGACCTGAAAAATGTGCATCAAACTTCCAGATGCTGTCAGATTAAGTTTCCATTATGACAAACGGCTTTAATCCGACATCAGATGTGACGGGACAGTTAATATAGACACAAATGTATATGCTGGTTCAGACAGTTACATCAAATAGTGATTGCTGTGATTGTTTATTGGTTTAAAATGTGCCTGACACTCTGGAAACCTGCCTCTGAGGCTTTGTTGACGTGTGCGCACATGTGCGCCTGTCACCAAATTACAGCTGTGGAGGGCGCACTTTGCCTTGCGACAAGAATAGACCAGGTTGGAGCAGGTGAGCTTTCAGCGCACTTTCTGCACTGTTTTTGGCACAAAATTGTCACTGCGCCAACATGAATCTGCCGACACCTCCCCCTGTTGCGCTGTTGACTCCCCCTGGTGTGCCGTCACACACATTGTCAAATTGGCAGCGCACGGTGGTGCGCCGGACGAAATTAACACTGCGCGGGGTGCGCCAGGCTTTCGCCCCCTGCGCTGTGCCACAAAATTACAGCCCTCCGTCTCAAGGCCTCTGATGTAACATTGTGCCAGTTTGCACCTGTCTTTCAAACATGCTAAATAAAAATGCAAAAACATTGAGCACAATCAGTCTGAGGTTTGATAAATCCCATTGCAGGTGCTGAATGATTTTATCTGCTCCTCCCAGTATTTTGCATGTTCTGATAATCTGCATGTATTCTACATATTCATGAATGTAAACATGGTAAATGGATTGCTTGTGCTATTTTGCTTATTTGACAGATGTTGCCCCTAGTGCACCAGGTTTGCACACATATCAAGTTTGCACGTTTACATACATACACATCTTTAGTAGATTAGGCCCTAAATGTGACCAGTCATGTGAAAACCACTGCTAAGCAGTCAGATAATAATAAAAGGTTATTTTCAAGCTCAAGTCCATGTATCATTTACACAGCCTGTACATTGATTCATTTATTTAATATTTAAAATTCAAAGATGTCTTTGTGGACTTTTTGAAGACAAAACAGTGATCTCGCCTTTAACATTTTTATTCACCTTTATAAACTCTCGATTCCAGGGAACATCAGCACAAGCACAAAGTAAAAAATCAACTTGTACTTTAATCTAAATGCTTTGAAAAATAACCTTGGCTGACTTGTCTTCCTTCCCTTCCTTTGATTGCAAATATAAGAAGACCATAAATTACAGCTAAATAGCGCACAGGCGTAGCTCTGTTTTGCTTTATCATTTTAGGCAAATGGAATTGAAGGCATATAACCATTAAAGCAGAAAGCAATCAGAAGTCAAAATGATTGAACATACTCTTTAGCAGATGCATAAAATTGTTTTACATATAGGCTTGTGTTTTCCCACAGTGCTGCCAGTCTCCAGCAGAGAGGGGTATGACGATGGTGGTAATAATTATATTGGAATTCTGCACTCTGTTATTTCATCAAATGAGTACTCCAAACCCTTAGGTGTTCGCCATCAAATTACACTGAAAAACATATGTCTCTCTAAATGAGCAGTTAATTGTCCAGAGGACAGAGAGCACAGAGCTTTGAACACCATACACAAGTCATTTCAGGGAATCAAAGTCTAATATGGAAATTCCTGATGAACAGTGATAATATTTGGAATTTCAAAGAAGAAAAAAGAAAAGCCAACTGTCCGTCATCCATGCGACAGGCATTAGAGAAACATTTGAGTAGAACTGATGCATCAGTCATCAGAAAAAAAGTCAGTGCAAAGACAAATTGTGCAGATTAATCTTAGCGCAGTGACACCAGGCTTCTGTGAAGTGGTGGAAATGACGTGATGAGAAGATGTGCTCTTGATGTAATTACGGGGCGTTGACAATGCTGAAATGGAGTTGTCAAGCTCCTGACCCCATTATGGCTTTACATTTCTTTATAATCTTTAATCCTCAGGAAACACTGAGGTATGAAAATGTGATTTAGAGGGCTTTGCCCTTGCTCGTGGGGAGAATTGACAGTAGTTAAAGCCTGAATTTACAGACTGCTATTGAAGTAAAGCTCAGGCTGTAGCTCCAGGTCTGCTTTCATATACCCCTTTTCCACCAAGCTGGTTCCAGGGCTGGTGCTAGTGCTGGTGCTAGAGCCGGTTCACAGTTAGTTCAAGTGCAAGCCGGTTAAGAACCGTTTGCTTTTCCACAAACGGGTGCCGGCCAGAGAGCTACGTCAGCACGTCAATGTATACGTCACGCCAGTTTCCCATAACAACTAGCAAACAACAATAAACAAAACAATAAACTTACCAGGCTCTGTGGAGGTTTCCTCCATGGTTGTGTTCTCCTGCATAGACTGCAGCATGGCTGTGGCCGAATTCAATGCCCCGGTAGCGCTGCACGCTGGTCGGTCCCTGAGAACAGCATCGAGCATTTTGTAATGTGGGCTGTTAAAACGTGGCCGACCATTGCCACTACGGCCCAGATCGGTCTTCTGGTCCCTATATTCTTTCTTTATATATTCTTTATATATATATATATATATATATATGTATATATATATATATATATATATATATATATATATACATATATATATATATATATATATATATGTATATATATATATATATATATATATATATATATATATATATGGATATATATTCTTTTCAATCTGTTTTTCGCTTACTCCAACCTCGTCTTTTTAAAAATGGCTCTCTTCCGTGTTTTTACTCTGCTAATCCCCCCCCCACCCCTGGCGTAGCGTAGTGGTTCTTTCTGCTGGCCCAGCAAAGAGTTGGTGCTTGCCAAGCACCAGTTTTGAGATCCAGCAACCGGTGCTTAGTCTGTGGAAAACCAAAGAACTGGTGCTAAGCTGGCTCTAGCTCCGAACCAGCCCTGGAACCAGCTTGGTGAAAAAGGGGTAATAGAGTACTCTTTTCATCATCACTTCCACATTGCTCTCTTGAGTAAAGTAGCATTAGGTGCATTTTCATATGTGTTTTGCACCAGTCAAGGGGGAGAGTGCATACCATCAGGTTTTAAAATAATAATAATGTTTTTTTTTCCAGTTCCCAAACGAAATATGAGATTTTTAAAAGGTTGAACAGGATTTATTTACAAAAAATTGAAAAACACAGCTCACTCTCAACAAGCTCGGACAGAAGTCTGGATGTCAAACAAAGGAGGCGATAAGGTCTCAGAAATAAACTACTCCAGGAAAAAAAAACACAATTCACTAAGAAAGAAAGAAACTAAGGTTCACCAGTTAAACAAAGAACATCCACTAACAAAGGAGCTTCTCAAAGCAAACTACGGTTGGAGGCAGAGAAGAAACAGAGACGTGTGCTGCTGTCAGGTGGTCTGCCCGTCACCCTCAGGCCGCCCGCCGTATTTAAAGATGTTGGGGCCAATCAGCGCCGCATCCTCGCCACCAGCCCCCCTGACCTTATCGGCCAATCACGCGGCACCATCATCTAAAAAACAAGAGATCCACTCACACAAGACCGCACACTCTCTCACAAACAAATGGGACAAACAAAAGAAGATCCGTGCAGAACAGAGCACTCACTCACAGAGAATACAAGCACAAAACACCAAAACCAAACACGGCCGATATGTGTGTCTGGGTGGTATGAATAGACTTGTTCATCATTTTATAACCAAACAATAAAATCAGCAACACATGTTTTAAAGCAACAATTTCTAATGATTTCTATTCATCAAGACTTTCAGCTAATGAGCTTAAATTGAAACAATGCCTAATCAGGTCAGCGATAAAATGTCTTTAATCAGATGACTAAATGAGTGATTAGTGTCTTTTAGAGACATTAATGTTAGGTCTTCATGACAGGAAGCTGTTATTACCTTCAGTAAAAACAATGGAAAACAAAGATGGCAAAGAAACAACACAAAACCATACTAACCCATAGTTCAGAGGAACAAGTGGGAACAGTGTTGGAGTTACTAATAGTGCCCAACAGTGACCACACAACACTGTCCATTCATGTTAACAGTTTGGGCTCTAATTTAGTAGACCAGGCACGGCGCACCTGACCTGCGCCGTGTCTGCACCTCGCTGACAGGGTGTGTCCAGCACATTTTGCAAGTTTCCTGCAGTGCGCAGTGATGCACATCCACGCCTCTGTCCCTGCCTCCCTGCACAAGTGCCAGTGTTGTCTTCACCAATCAAATGAACGCCTCTCCTTGCCTTTAAATGCGCTGCGGGTGAATCAAAGAGACTGACTGGTCTGACTGATCTATGCCACTGCGGAAACAGTGTGCTGGAAAGACACGGTAGCGGAGATGGTCAAAGCAGCTGACACTGTTACAGCAACTGTGAGAATGGAGAGGCCATCAAGACGCGCATCGGAGGTCATAAAGCTGTGTGGGACAGCCCCCAGGACAGATGTAATCTGTTCCTTGGTCATTAATAGGAGTACAAAATTAAGAGACAGTTACACAGCAGCAGGCTAATCCATTCATCATGCTTATGATCCACCTGTATTCCTGATCTGTCATTGCCAAATAGCAGAGCCTTTGGTGATATATCCTCTCCTGGTTTGTCCACCTCATCCTCCTTGCAACAATGTACTCCATCTTTTTAGATCAGGTTAAAAATAAAGACTAAAACAGAGAAAAATGGACAATCACAGGTAAATCCTTAAGACACCGAGTGACACACATTTATTTTCTCTTTTTTCTCTGTCTTTTTCTCTCTCCTTTCTTTGAATTTCATTAGATGAGAGAAGCTGAATGTATATTCGGTATCTGTATCCTGGCTGTTTATTGTTGGCTTGTGAGATGTGCATCACACTCTAGCTGACGTCAGGTTAAGTTTCCATCATGACAAGCGGCTTTAATCCGACATTAAAGCCCTGCTTCACCCTGCGCTGCACCACAAAATTAGGGCCCTGTATGTCAAAATCACTTTTGGCCTGATCCACTGAGATCTAAAATTGCATGTGCAAAATCCGTGTCCAAACTAAAAAAATGCGCATTCCATTAGTGGGCGTGTTGCAGATCTCTTATGACTGTGTGCTGCAGAGCTCCCTCTTCAAAGGAGGAGTTTGCGTGTGATAGCGACTATCATCATGGAGAGTTTGGGCAGTAAACAAAAAAAAAAGTTTGAAGCCATGGAGTTAGAGGCAAATAAACGTACTGACGAACTCAAGTAGAGATATTCTCTGTGTTACCTGAAGAAACACTGTGAAGAGCTCACAGTTCAAAGCTGTCATTGCTGGATGGATGCTATGGCTCGACTATTTTTATTTCTAATCAGAGGTTGGGGTTACCACTTTTACAGTCAGTCATTTTGACAGACAGGGTCATTACTTTTCCCTAATGCTATATTTTTATTTGTCATTTTTAATTTTTCTTTTCGGATTCCAATTATCATAACTGTAAGTGACAGCAATCAAATAGTTACACACAGTGCTCTAATTTTGTCGACCAAGTGAAGGCGCAGCGCACCAGCGGGGTGTGTCCAGGGCATTTTGCAATTTTTGTGCATGTCACATTCCGACACAGCAAGGCCCACCCACACCTCTGTCCCTCCCACTGGCGCAAGTGGCAGAGAGGGAGGAGGGACGGCTTGAGTGGGTTTAACACCACCGGGTGTCATCTTCACCAATGAAATTATCTCCTCTCCTTGCCTTTAAATGTGCAGCGGGCAAAGTGCAGCGACAATTTCAATCTCTCCTCCCGCGGTAGGCTGGAGGATGCAGCCAATTGCCTCCTCCAGCAGGGGACATCCGCACCCATCGCAGGCGGCCATTGAGATCCCGCACCAGGTGCGGACAGCTCTTCTCAGGTGCCCTCCTTCCTTCTCCAACTAGCAGTCCAAGCATGTGGGGAGGAAGAGGAAGGAGACATGTTTACTTAAAATATTTTTTTCTCAGTAATGAATTTGTGTATCTTTAATGTAACTGAATAAATTGTAGCCAAAGCATGTACAAAGAGTAGGTACTTATACAATATAGACCTGCAAAATATGGTATATAGATCGGGGCTGCCTGTGATGCCACTTTCTACTATGCCTTGAACTAACAAATCATATCTTGATCATAATTGATTTTCTTTTTTATTATATTTTATTAAAAAACTAACAAAAAATGAGTCGCACTATTTATAAATGTGATCTAACAAAGGTAAAGAGCAGATAGTAATGACATATATTATTTATAACATATAACCCTAACCACAAGTCTAACTCTGTTTTAACCATTTCTTGCATTACTTTTTAAATCATTAAGGAATGATTTTTAAAATATCTGGTTTTGCTTTTAAACAAATTAAAAAAGTGGGCAGATATAAATATTTATATACATATATATATATATATATATATATATATATATATATATATATATATATATATATATATATGTATATACATACATATATATATTTCAATATGTTGTATTTTGATTTATGCTTCTTTCCACTACAGTGGACACCATGAACGGAAAAAAAAAATAATTCAGTGGAACTTAATATAGATCCACAAACACATATTTGTTACATATTTGAGAAGTAAATAAAATAAGATGTAAAATCAGAATTATATTTAATATTGCTTTTTACTGAACTATTATGATGTAACTTTCAAAAATGTTTTAAATAAAAATACAAAGTCAGGTGAAATCATAATAGAAGCATAATATATAGAATATACTCTTTATTGCATAACATTCTCTGAAGTGGATATATTAATTTTTGGTCATAGATGAAAATAAACAAATAGAAAAAGACTCAGACAGCTCAGACTCCCACCAAGCAGCTCTGCTCCACCCATAAAATGTAATTTCCACCCATTATAATCCAAAATGTATTTTATGCATATGAATGAAAAAATATCAATCTGCTAGAAGTAAAATTACTGTTCTGCTATATGTGAAATATGGGGGGTTAGGTTTTTACACTCACACACAAACTTCTGCTGTGAAGTTTGTCAAGTCAAGTTTCCATCTTGACATTATCAGCAGCCTTGTTTTGGGTGATGAAGACGCTCCATTGGGAATGTGTCTTCCTCTCCGCTGTATTGGTGAGCTGAACTCTGCATGCACAGCTTTCAGTGCTGATTGGCTGTTTGGCATGAGGCAGCAGATGGAGTGACATAGAGAACTCCTCCCCTGGCATTGCAAGGGAACCTGGGAAATGTAGTGATACAGGCTTGAAAAACTAGACGTCAGTTTGCAAACAAACTACAATTCTCATAATGCTGTAAATGAATGGGATTTGCTGTTATAAACTTAAATGTTTTTTTGTGTGTGTGTGTGTGTGATGCCAATCTATCCATCCATCCATCCACTTTTGGATTACCTTGCTAACAGGAAAACGGACCAAAACAATAACCAAACAGACAGACAGACCGTAAGTTAAAATATGCATAAGAGTGTTCCTAACATCATGACAGCCATGAATTCTTAACTTGCATCAGTTTAAAGGGATTGTGAGGAGAATCTATTACTGGCGACATAAAGACTCCCATGAGCATGCGCGGCAACTGTTGTAATGCTGCTTTCCAGTAACCTCGGAACTGGGAGTGACATCATCTCTGACTTATCGGCGTTCCAGTTGAAGTCTGAAAAAAACATGCCGATCTACCAGGCTATTGTTAGCTGTTGTTAGCACGCCCTGTGTTGTTGTTCACAAATATCACATGAAGAATGTGATTATCACTATGGCAGCATTTTTGTAAATATGTCTAACAATACTATGTATACAGCTGATCTAGAGCGACACACCCCAGTCAGAAGTGCAAATAAATTGATTATTACAGGAGCTAAATAACTGTTCACACTGGGGGCGTCCATCTTTGATTGTCAACTCGGGGGTGACGAGGTTTCACCGAGTTCCCAGTAGAAAATTCAGACTTCGGGGGACATTCCAGCTGCAGTTTCCTACTCAGAACTTGGAAATTCCTACTTCTGACTACAGCTGGAATGCACCACAACACGTTACCGAAGCCAAAGCGTGTGTTGTGATGTAGCCCTGACCTTCCTCAGAACTCTGCATTGATTTACAGCTTATTTTTTCAACAACTTACAGGATGCAAAGCGACGAGATAATGTATCTCTTTCTAGTTACATAGCGGTAGTTTTTGATGTGTGACAACAAGCAAGTTTTGAAAAACTTAGTATTGTAGTTTTGTAGCCGGCTATATATGGCTACTTACAGCCCGGTGCTCTAAGACGTGTCTGAATAATATAAATTTGCTCTAGTTTTAATTGTCTTGTTCCCGAAGTTGAGTATCCAGGCCAGTCCGACCCGACCAATATGCTAAGGAATAGCATTTATAGATAACCTATTTTGATGCTATAAAACTCATCGATAAGTGCGTATTTCGATCAGGCATATAACTAAAAGTGAGACTTTTTTGCAATTAATTAGAAACTCCTCACAGTCCCTTGAAATATTTGCTATCCTACAATAATTGGATGAAATATAGAAAAATATGTTATCTTTTCAGGTGAAACCTGTAAAACAGAAATCAATGAGAGAATATCATGCTACAGCCCCAAAATTACAGAATTGACCAAATGTTGGTAGACAGGGAAAGGCAGCCATTTCCTCAGCGCTGAGGGGTAACCTAATATGCTCTAAAATTGTGTTTTAGTTTGATGTTTTACAGTGTGTTACTTTTTTCCCTCCTTTCGCTTCATTCTGTACATTTGATCATCCTTGCAGGACTGTATGCCCTCATCAAATCAGATTAGACTTTGTGCAATGGCTAAAAGATTATTCTGAACATGTGACTGCCTCTTTGTGACAATGTTCAGAGATGGAAACAACAGAAATTTTTTTTTTTTTTTTTTTTACATTTTAGTTCAACTGTGGTTTCTAATTTTCACCTAATTAATGCAACACGCTTGGGTTTGGTGGATCAGGCATCTTCATGCCGGACTTGCTTACAACCAATTACAGAAAATAATTTGGGGTCTCTGAAGCCTCTTACCATCGCCATGAAATGTTAAAAGAACATTAAGTCACTTTGACATTAAACCATTTTTTTTAAAGAAAAAGACTTAAGTTGGTTAAAATTGGTCAATGGCCCAGTAAAAGAGTTAAATTTATCACCAAAAAAGGGAACACATTGGAAATACATATTTATTATTATACAGTTGCTAGAATACATATTGCTGAGGCCTGCATTATATTGAAAGTTTAACCTTCAAAAACGCATTAAGTAAGTGAGCTCTGTACTGTTACATTACAATGTGACATTAGAACCACAGTGAGTTTAACAAAATACGTATGCAAAGATCTTTTATAATTTTTATTAGCACAATGGACAACCTACTGATTCCTTGTCTTCCAGGAGTGCTAAGGCTAACATCACAAAAAACACTTCAACATTGTAAGCTTTTTTAAAAAGAAGGAGATGCAACAGACCAAAGTTTCAGTATCAGCATAATTATGAGTTTTACTTTCAATGAGGACCAAAACACAAATGACCCCCCTATCTATCCATCCATCCATCCATCCATCCATCCATCCATCCATATATATATATTTGTAGCGTGTGATGACCCCACGTTTTCTCCCACAGTTATTTTAATAAAGTGGACGTACACATACAGCTATGTATATCCTTAGTGTCTGTTCAGAGTTTTTCTGATAAGAGAGAGAACTGAGCTGTGTCACTGTGGCAAACATTCATGCTCATGCCATGTACCTCACCTAGTGTAACATTGGTTTTAAAAAGTCTGTTTTTGTGTTTAGCTCGTGCTTTGAGGCTAATATCATCTTTTTAGGAAGAAATAGTAAAGAAAAAGTGTTACTTTATAAACAGGGACTTTGAGGTCACCAGTCTTTGACATTTCTTTTGCATGATTTTTCTGCTTGCTTCATTCGCCTGCAGATTGCAGATTGATCTTACTTTTCAGCTCTTACAGTTTAACATTCACTTTTGTATTGTCATTTCAAACTGTTCTCTTGTTTGGTTGTTTTTTATTGGATGAAGTTTAAAATGTCAGTCAGGCAACTTTTCCCTTCCTTTTCCCTCCATAACTAATTCTTGCATTTCTCTCTCCCCGCAGTACATATTTCAGAGAAGATTTATTACAAAGGAAAGACCAGATGAAGAATCTATACCCCTTTTGAAATTTAATTTTGTGTATATTAAAAAGTGGATGGTGGCTTTGCAAAGTTTATAGTGATGATAAATGCTGTGTTGGTGCCATTGACAAATGCTGTCTAGAGCATATAGAATAAGAGGACTTTGATTTAATTACACATTGTGTGTTACACAGATAACAGACTTTCATCCAGCAATAACTGAAGTATTAGAACAATGTTTCCATCATATTTTCCAAAAGAAAGAGCCATCATCATGGTGATATTTACACCACAGACACACTGCAGTATGTCATTTTTGATGTTTAAATGGCTGGGCAGGCAAGTGACCCAACAGCCAAACAAAAAACAAGCATGTAACAGGGGTTATGTTGAAAGATGGGGCTGGAGCATCCCCACTATCATGCCGAGCCTTCATGCCATCAATCCTGCCCATAGCACTAAATCCTGGCCAGGATCTATGAACCCCTTATTGGTATTGGATTTCAGGATGGCTATGAAACCCTCAGTCAAAGCTTTAAAACATCATCTTTGTCTTAATCCACTGATCAATAGGTCTGGCAGGTTGAAATAACACAATAAAGTAGATTTAGTGGTCCAGCAACATGGGGACATTTCATTCTTCAGATTAAAGGCTGGCGTATTTGGCTCAGAGAGAAGGGCTAAAACACTATCTCTGTCAGCCAGAACATCCTAAAACTGAGTGTGTTTGAGACAACTGAGCTGAGAGAGTATTCTAGAAGATGAGTTTTAACGCAATAACTCATGGGAATAATCATCAGTTTTGAAACAATCTATGAAACATAAAATAAACTTGCTTCAACCTAATGATAGAATGGAAAGAGACTTATTTATAGGTCTTATCTTTATTATTATTTTGTGTCTATATTTTTTTTCTTAGTGTTTTTAGTCAGAAACTATTCAAATCTCTTCTCTGATATTTTCCCTGAGCTGCTGACTATAATTATATGAACATCAAAAGTAGTCCATCATGTCATGCTACATGGACCATTTACATTACAAATGTGTTCTGGGGGGTCATTATTAAAGAGACAGCACTAATGGATAAATCCCAAGAACACTCCTTCATATTATTTGTAATTGCATACTTAAGTTGATTAATGTTTGCATGTTTTTATTTTTTGTTGGATTTATTGGTGAGACATCTGTTCAGGGATCATAAAAGCAAGAAAATAGAATCTGCCTCTATGACAAAATAATTGGAATTCTTGTGTTTCAGAAAGTGTCTGTTTTATGTTAAAAACTCAGGACATACCAAAGATTAATGATGAGACACGTTAAAACCAGTGGTGCCCATTCTCCCCGGCACCATTCTGAACTGATAGGCTGTGTTTTTACACCTGTGCGACTTTAAGATACAGTGTGGTGCTTTAACTTTTTTCTCTAACTCATATTTTCATAATGACTGAATGATGACAGTGATAGTGATTCAGCTGCATTTTAGCTCCTGTCAATATGCCACAAAAGCCCCATAAATAAATGAATACATTTAAAAAAAAGAGAGGATCTAGGTCCTGGAGTGATATTTGTTGCTTAAACAGAATACTCTAGGGGCTTACACAAACTTACACAATACCACATTGTTTATAGAATGAAGTAGAACAATATACTCACCCAGAAGGCTTTCCTGATCCAAACAGTGCTTCGGGAGATATTTAGATCCAAAATCGAGCGGCAGACATCCGTATAATGGTAGCACACGGGGCATACAGCGCCGCTCCTAAAACTGCATTAATCGTCCAAAAACTCATTAGTTTCACCAATATTTCATCATGGTCCACTCAGTCTACTCCTCCATTACAGTCTGTGTCGCTCCACCCATGTTTTTGTGACTGTGCTGACCTCTGAACTGAAAAGTTTCTTAACGGTTGCCGCGCATGCGCAGTACAGCTCATTGTTTCAGGGGCGACCGCTGGCTACTCAACAACTTTCTTCTTCCAGTTTTGTGCAAAATGGACGAATATCTATTGGATGAAGAGGAGGAGGAGAACTTTAATATGATGGGTGTCCTTACAGTTTGGAGCCAGAGTTTACAGATGAGGAGCTCATTGAAAGGAGGACGTGGAGGCAAAGAGAAGAACAGCTGGCCAGAGAGCAGTCTTCAGTTCAGAGGTCAGCACAGTAACAAAGACATGTCTGGAGTGACACAGACTGTCTTGGAGGAGTAGCGTGAGTAGACCATGATGAAATATTGGTGAAACTAATGAGTTTTTGGGTGATTAATGCAGTTTTAGGAGCGGCGCTATACATGCCCCGTGTGCTACCATTTTGGATCTAAATATCTCCTGAAGCACTGTTTGGATCAGGAAAGCCTTCTGGGTGAGTATATTGATCTACTTCATTCTATAAACAATGTGAAAGCTGTAGAAAATGAACTTATCCTTTGAAGCAAAATGTATTAAATCAAACACCACAGATTTGACTGTATTTAACAAGGAAAAGCTGGTAAAAATGCGTTTGACCACAGGTTAGCCATAGATGTTGAAGGGCACACATCTCTCTTTTTTTTTTTTTTTTCCCTTGTCTGCATTAGCTTTACAGCTGAGCACTGTGTCCGGTGGCAGCGTTGGAAAGACTAATGCATTTTTTTTCTAGCAGTGAGAAATATGTGAATATGATTCACTGCTATAGTGACCATCACCAGCCCTCCCGTAGGCTACTCAATCATATAAAACTTTATTTAACCCCTGATGGGAGCTGAAGGAGAGGGCCGTGCCACACCACAGTGTGAAAGAAGGGGAAATAGTGACAGACAAGACATGACAAGACAAGACAACTGGGAGAAGAACAAACAGGTATTGTAGCTAGTTTAAGACAGTTCGAGTGCTGTGCTGATGCAAATCCATACTGGAAGTATGTGGTGTGTATGAAGAGGGTGGCTCATGTGTAGAGAGTGTGTGTGTGTGTGGGGGGGGGGGAGTGGGATGAAGACCCTGGTTCGGGTAGTGGAGGTGGAGGGGAGGTTAGGAAAGGGATGAAGACCCTGGTTCGGGTAGTGGGTGTGGGGGGGGGGGTGGGGAAGGGATAAAGACCCTGGTTCGGGTAGTGGGTTAGGATAGGGAGGGTTGGAACGGGATGAAGACCCTGGTTCGGGTAGTGGGTGTGGGGAGGGGGGTGGGAGTGGGAAGGGGATGAAGACCCTGGTTCGGGTAGTGGGTTTGGGAGGGGGGGTAGGAAAGGGATGAAGACCCTGGTTCGGGTAGTGGATGAGGGAAGGGGGGTGGGGGAGGGTCCTATGGAAGAGACATAGGAGGTGAGGAGATGCGTAGGAGTGCCTAACTCAGCATGTTCTGACGGGACCAACCGCTTCTTTAGAGTTAGTCTCAACAGGAGCTCGAGTGTCTATACACACATGCGTGTCAGGTGGTCACCGAATACCCAAGTAGCCACCCATACTCCGGGAGACATGCCAAGGGCCCCCCAGAGTCACCAGGGCACCCGGAGCTCACCCCACGCCGGCCAGAGCCACAGGACCCAGACATAGAACCAGAACCCAAGGAGGCACTAACCCAGCCCCGCAAAAGCACCAAGGGACAGCACCAGGGCATCCGGGGCAGCCCCACCGCAGACAGCACCCCCCTCACCCGTCCACCCGGCCCCAAGCCACCCCCCACCCCAAACGCCCAACCATCCCCACCCCCGCTGCAGGCCAGAGGCCCCCAGCCCCCCAGGAGCCAAACGCCCGTGCCCAGGCCCCCCCCCCAACTACAGCAAGGCCAGGTGGGGCGGAGTGTGGGCACGCGGCAGTGGGGTCGCGGCTACGCCCCGCCCCCCCAGGAGAACCAGGGCCAAGGCGAGTGCCGGAGACCGCCGCCCAAGCGCCAAAGGGGGCCCCCGAATCACCCCCACAGAGCAGCGACCCACAGGCAGCCACCCACGTCGAGGCCCCCGGCAAGTGACAGGCCGATGGACCCCCCACCACAGGCCGCCGAGGGATGCATGACTCAGCAGGGCCCACCCGCCCCCAGGGCACAACCACGGGTCCCCACCCGTTGACACCGGAGTCCAGCCCCACCCGAAGGCCACCGCCACCGCCCCAGTGGATGGAGACACACATCTCTCTTGGCTTTGAGTTGCTCATTAACAGCTAAAACACGACCTTCCTTACTTTCTAAAAGCTACTGCTGGAGATTTGACTTCTGAGCATTGGTGGCACAGTCTGATGATCAGAAGGTTGCAGGTTCGAGCCCAGCTCTGGCTAGCACATGGTGATGAGTCCTTGGGTGTGGAAGGGCGTGAATACAAGTTAAATACTGAGGGGTAACTAACATGAAAACTCAGAACCATCAGTGAGAAAATGTGTGAGTTAATTGGTGTGGATGGGTTAATGTGACCTTCAGGGCAAGGATGCTTTGAGCAGAAAAAAGCTCAATATGAGCTCAAGTCATTTACCGTGTACAAATCACAGGAAACACAGGCTTTCAAGCACACATAACTGAAGATATAGCTTATGAACTTTACATGGTAAATTGTCTTTGAGCACATACATTGTTTTTCTAGTCTTTGTGACAACTTAAAGCACTTTTCTACTGCCGGTAACATCTACACATTCACCTTTACATTTACCTACTGATGGTTTGGTGTTTGTCCATAAGTCCATTAGCTAACACATTCATCTCTTTTCATATCCATTTAAACCACAATGATGTAACAGTGAGGGCAGCTTGGGGGTAAGTGTCTTGGACATGTTGACATCTGACAGGCCAGGGCTCGAACCCTCAACCACCAAGCTGATGGTACAGTGTACTACCAAGTGAAGCCCAAAGTCACTTACGCCTCAACACTTTGTGAAAGTAGCTAAATTTGTACCTTAGAAATCTTAAAGTCTCACTTTTCCACTGTCTTTTGTGCATTTTTTTTATAACAATACCAAAACAGCATAGAAAAGGTGCATGAGATTTTTTAAAGCTGCATGTGATGAAGGCTACAGTGACCTTCACGGCTTCACGAGTCTGAGGGCAACATGAGCTGCAACCCTTCATTTAAGAGCATTAGAAAGTAAAGTGATGAGTTGTTATTTAACCCCAACAATCCAAAAACCATATTTTGGAGTGTCTCAAAATCCTGGCCAAAGAGATTAGGACAGAGGGTTCTCTGTTGAGATAAGCAACAAGCTGTCATTACTTTAACATGTTCGGAGCAGCCATCGCTGTGTTGACACATAATCCAACACAGATGTAAGTGCCTCTCAAGATGACGGATTGAGAGTGGGGCCCAAGACGTTTTTTAATTCATACAAATCACACTGCATGACAGGCTGCCAGCACTGATAAAGGCTCCTTTAAATGTACGGGGGGCTCGTCATGTTGGAATGTGCTGCTTGGAGGTCGGCAAAGTTACTCTATCAGGAGAATTCCCCCGGGGGCAGTGAGAGGCTGAACCACTGAGAGCTCACCTCATGAAGCCTATTGTTAGTCTAATGAACAGACAGGATTTGATTAAAACATTTCAAACATCATTTGGCCCACGATGCGGCACATCGAGTCCCCCCCACCGAGCACACTTAACACCCTGATGATCTGAGGCGGGAGTCCTCTTACTCCCGCTCAAAGGTGAGCCGACAAATCACTGTAATGCATTCAGCAGGGGTCTTTCTCACTCCCTCCATTTCCCCGCTCCCCTTCTCCTTACCACTCGCAACGTTGATCGTTAAAAATTCATTAGACACTGTTTGTATTGCATCCGAAAGGATGTCACCCTTGAAGGCCAGCTGTGTAAGAAGGACGCTTCCATAGGCCTGAGGGGATTGATAGAGCTCCTGGTGTGTGCTGAGGTGCTCTCTGTAGCTTTGATATATGCACCAGATCACAGTGTTACAGACTTGGTCTGTGTCAGAGCGAGATACATGAGCGGCTCAGTGCATGACTACGACTGTCCCCCCGTGAGTTCAGCTGCTGTTAGTGCACTTGTAGAGTGCTTGAATAATATACATACACACTGTCAAAAACAAGTCCCCACCTGAATAAGCAAATAGGTACAAGCCTCCTATTGATAATTACTGCATGGACGATTATCTTTCAGCTGGAAACAAGTTATTTAACTCCAGCTGATGCAATGAGCAGCTTCTCATTTCTTCAACAACCATGTCAAAGACACATCCTGTGGTCGTGGAAAAGATGTTAGTCTGTTTAAGAAGGGTCAAATCATTGGCATCAAGCAGAGAAAACATCTAAGGAGACTGAAGAAACTACTAAAACTGGGTTAAGAACTGTCCAACACATTATTAAAAACTGGAAGGATAGTGGGGAACCATCGTCTTCAAGGAAGAAATGTGGTCAGAATAAAATCCTGAATGATGGTGATCGGTGAATCACTTAAACATTTGGCCAAATCAAATCAAATAAAAACAACAGTAGAACTCAGGGGTGTGTTTAATAGTGAAAGTAAGAGCATTTCCACACACACACACACAATGTGAAGGTAACTCAAGGGATTGGGACTGAACAGCTGTGTAGCCTTAAGAAAACCACTAATCAGTAAGGCTAAGCAGAAAAAAGGCTTCAGTTTGCTAGGGAGCATAAAGATTGGACTGTGGAGGACTGGAAGAAGGTCATGTGGTCTGATGAGTCCAGATTGACCCTGTTCCAGAGTGATGGGAGCATCAGGGTAAGAAGAGAGGCAGGTGAAGTGATGCACCCATCATGCCAGGTGCCTACTGTCCAAGCCTGTGGGGGCAGTTTTATGGTCTGGGGCTGCTTCAGTTGGTCAGGTCGAGGTTCAGCAACATTATGGTCCAAAGACTGAGCTCAGCTGAGACCTGAATATACTGAAGTCCAGGTTATTCCGTCAGTGGATTTATTCTTCCTCAATAACATGGACATATTCCAAGATGACAATGTCAGGATTCATGGGGCTCAAACTGTGACAGAGTGATTCAGGGAGCATGAGACATCATTTTCACTCGTGGATCGGCCTCCACAGATTCCAGACCTGAACCCAACTCAGAATCTTTGGCTTTGCACAGTGGTCAGACTCTTCATCATCAACACAAGATCTTAGTGAGAAACTAATGCAACACTGGATGGAAGAAATCTTGTTACACTCCAGAAGCTTATTGAAACAACGCCACAGTGAATGTGTGCTGTAATCAAAGATAAGGGTGGTTCAACAAAATATCAGAGTGTGTGACTTTTATATATATATATACATATTTAATGCAAATTTTATGTTTGTTGTGCTTTTTACTGAACAGTGTTTTAGTTTGCATTTGTTAACATCCATCCAAATTTCCATTTTTTAAGGTAATATTTGGTGATCCGGAGCAGAAGCTGCAGCAGAGACGTTGTACGCAGGTCCCTTTCTTTTGCTTCCCAACAAAACTTGACTCAGAACTGGTCATACAGAAGATGCTCAAATCTTGACTGTATCAAAAATCCTGCCAATAACAGCCCGAAGGATTGTTTAACTCCTGCCCCTATTCTGCTTCTGTTTTATCCTTTTGAGTAGGACAACTGAGGATAATCTATTCCTGAATGTTTTAGCAAACAAGGTCAAACTGTAAATTATTCTGAGACCCTGACCACCGTGTCCTCACTTGGCTATCCTCTTCTGATTCTTGTTTGCGAAAAAAAGAAGAAGTTCAGATAAATTGACTCGAAGCAAGAAAGACTAAACCAAAAATGCAACCTCTCCTCTAACCCTAACATCTCTCTTCAACATTTTTGGCACTTCTCCTTGATGCTCAAGTTTGGGCCAATGAGCTGTGAACAAGAGGGGCTCTGTCAAAACTTGATTGGTTAAGTGATTTAATTTTTTTTTTCCATGGACTGAAATAACCCAAACCAATTTTACTGATTACCTGCTTCTTGTGTTGTTTACTCTTATTTTTGCATTTCCTGGACACAGTGTGCATGGTTTATGTGTGCAACATCCTTCATGTTGGGCCACCTTAGGCTGGCAGTAGGAGCATCTGAGGTAAAATGCACACGCCATGATTAAGTGCAGATTTAAAGAGGGAACAAATGTGATTCCAGTGTGATTCAAAAATGATTTGAAATAATGTCTTTCTTGTCCTCACATTCTAAAATGTATTTTTACAAGTCCACAAGGGCCAAAAGCTAAACATTGTCCTTATAAAACTGTTTCTGAGTCATTGTGAATGTTTCCAATATAACAAACTATTTTAATCTTATTTCTCTGAATAAGCAAATTTTACAACAGATGAGATCGCCCTTTGCATCTTTCATGAACAGAAACTAAATTTAAGACAAGACTTGAGTTGTTGAAAGCAACCCTGCTCCCACTTAAGGAAAACCCCACACATTTCTCTGGATTCATGTGGGTGAGCTGAAAGTGCGCTGTTGTTTCTCTTTTTGTCAGGGTAAGCCCATGTGGTTTAAGACAGACTTTGGGATAAGAGAGCATTGTTTCTGAAAATATGTGTATCAGATGTACACAGATACACACAGGCGGCATTTTATAAGATTTATTCGCTCTGGGACCTGGTTATAGAAATGTGTGTTTTTAAGTTCCCAAAACCCTTAATCCATGTGCAGGAACCGTCCATATGATGAAAAAACTTGCAGATACTCCTAAAGTCTCCTTGCACTCATGCTCCAAGGCTTTGCTGTAACCTTTGCTGATGGCTCTCAATGATGCAAAGAGTTATGTGCTTAGCCCGACAAACACTGTGGGTCCTTTGGTTGGTCCATCATGGTACAGCACCAAGTATCTGCCAGTCTCTCAGTACGTCTCAGAGATGATTTTGTGTTTCATAAAGTGATAAAATATGTGCAGAGGATAACCCTATGCTTTATATTCACTTACCAAAATATCAAAAGTCTATTTCCTCATTCATGTCTTCATTCAGTGGCCAATAAAGCACTAAAAGACTACAACTGCTCAAAAGTTGAACTATTCCTCTTTTCTTCTTTACAGTAATACACTGCTGTCGACCACTGCTTATTATATTTTTACTCTTTACTTTGACATCTTTGACATCATGTCTGTTTCTTGTACACAATCAGGCAGAGAATGTTTAAGGACCTTTAACAATCAGGACTATGGTCAGGACTAGAAGGCAGATTGTTCTGCTAGCTAGTGTAGCATAGAAACAGAACAACTTTGAAAATTATAATCCCTTTTTTAAAAAAATCAAACAAATAATTATAGCACATTTCCAATACTATAAGTTCAAGTTCATAGTAAATGCCATGCCCTAACTACAAAATAGTTCAGCAGTGGGGACGTCTCAAAAAGCTTCCAGGCAAGGCAAGTTTATTTATATAGCACTTTTCCTACAAAGTGCTTACAGAGGAACAGAGGACTAGACTTTGTGTCTCGTGCATAGAGGAACACAGTAGGGCATACATACATACACACACACACACATACATATATATACCGTAAAATACCAAATAAACGCCCCGGCTACTATTTGGTATTTTACGGTATATATAAACTATAACTTGGTATTGTTTTCATTGGAAAAACACTGTAAAGTCCATTATTGATGTCTTGATCTCAGCTCTGTGATCATGCTGATAGGACTGCTCTCTCTGTTGCGTTTTTGTTTCATTTAGAG
This sequence comes from Scarus forsteni, assembly GCA_036419115.1. NCBI lineage: Eukaryota > Metazoa > Chordata > Actinopteri > Labriformes > Labridae > Scarus > Scarus forsteni. The sequence continues at coordinate 8,740,450 of JAZDUH010000386.1, read as the reverse complement.
GTTTATAAAAGTCATGTTTCTTAAAAAGTATGAGGGGAGGACAGATTGACCCACCCACTCAGGAGGCTGCTTTTACAAAACATGGCTTGAGATTAGGGATGTAACGATATGAAAATTTTGTATCACGGTTATTGTGACCAAAATTGTCACGGTTATCATTATTATGACGGTATTGTTGCAGTGTGCTCAAAATGTTCAAAAAGTACTTTTACACACAATTTAATCACTTAATCCCTTCAATATTATAATCATAAAGGTTCTTTTTTGTCTTTTTTGTCAATAATGTGTCAAGAAATGCCCTTTGAGTACATTTTTATCCTATTTTCATGAGAAATAAAAATGAACAATCTTGGAAAGTATTTGTCATTATTATGTTATAAAAGGTGTGATTACAAAAAAAGAAAACAACTGATCTGAACTTCAAACAGGATTCTCTTTTTAAACAGCTGTAAATGAACATGCATGAGTTTTGAGATGACAAAAAATGAGCTTAGCCTATTTTGTATACACTCACACATTTTTGTTTGCCTGCAGCATTAGTGTCCATGATACAGCTCATTATATTAGACCATGTCCAGGACTTTCTTTTAATGATGATAGTCCCTGAAGCAGTTAACCCCCTTCATGTTTCTCCTCTGGTCTCCCCTCTCCCTGGGAGATCCCCTCGTTATTTTCTCCTCTAAATATTTCCAAATAACGATCGATGAAATCCATAAAACACGAACTTTGACGAAAAAAGATGATCTAAATCAAAAGACGGCGAATACACAGCAAAACAAAGGCAGGAACACACTCCAGAATGATACTAATTCTGTTTTTCATAAGATTTCTACATTTTTGGATAGAATTACTGATAAGTCACCTGTTATTCTGTCAGGTATGGCTCACTGAATCCTCCCCCTCTCCCTCTCTCGCTCGCTCTCTCTCCCTACGGATCCGTCAATTCATTTACTCGAAGAGTTCCTGCCGTTGAAATGGCGGACGTCTTTTTCTTTCGCTGCAGCTTCGTTAGACAGGGAGACTGTCTTCTATCGGTTTCTCCTCAGCATCCTTGTAAAAATCCAAAATTCAACCAGACTCCAGAGTCCGTTTCGACAAAACTCCGCTGTGGCTCAAACTTCGCTCTCAGACTGAGGCCAAACAATGCAAACCGCGCATGCACGCAGCCGCAAACTGCGCATGCTCACACTGGTTCAGGCTGCTTAATCGAGGACAGAGACATAGGTCCGGCTTTTCCAGGCAAACAGCAGCATCACCGTGAGTTATTGACACAGGGTGGTGATCAAACACGGTAAAACGGTAATTTTAAAAAGACACGGTAATGATTACCGTGGGAAATTTTACCGCGGTTTACCGTTTTACCGGTAACCGTTACATCCCTACTTGAGATGTGATGCAAGAGTACAATTCAAGGACAGTAGCTGACTTTGAAAACTGAAGAAAGAAAGAAAGACAAGTGTGTGTAAAGTCCTTTAGCCGATATTTCCTAGAAAATGCATTTGTCATCCACCCAGATAACTCCCCTGAACTTTGTGGTAACACCTTAGTAGCAGAAAGTCTCCAGTCAGTCATGGGGAGTATGATAGGGGAAAATATGAAGTGGATAATTTCAGTGTTTTTCAGATTTTTTTCCCCTTTTTGTTCGAGAGACTGTTGAGCCAGTGTTACATTTACAGAATGTCCTCCCTGGAAATGTCCTTGAGAAAAAAAAAAAAAATGTATAAGCTCCAATATATCATAAATAAATAAAGGCAGTTTGAAACATTTAACTTTTCTACACTTATTTAATTACAAAATAAATGCTAACCCTGTAAGGCACAAGACTGTAGATTATAGCCAAAAAAATCTAATTTTTTGGAGATTAAATTTTTATTTCACTTTCTGCTAAAATCCTACAAAAATCAAATTGTCCATAAAATTCAACATATAGATTTGTGGTATCTCATTTGATACATTAGGTGTTTTTGGCAACTGATAATCCATTTGAGGACATTTTTATCATTTATCTGATTGTATGCAGATGTTTTTTTGTAGTTTGTTGATCATATTAGTAGATAGAGGTATTATAAAAGTATGTATCAAATATGATACAGTTGGCGTTATAGGGTCAACAGTAACAGTATAAAAACTGTTAGTGTACTGATATGAATTGAGGATGAATATGATGACAGGAAACTTTAGTGCTGAAGAAAGTTTGTAAAAATGTAAAGCTAAATGTCATTGCACTGTATTTTTTGTTTTTATAAGCTAATCAGCTTGCCTCTTAAGTTCCCCCTTACTTCCCTTTAATTCTAACCCCAAGCCTATAATTTATTCAATGCTCAGCATTTAGCAGGCCTAATCCTCCCTGCTGATGCTTTTAGGGGCACATACTGTACACTAATTGTATAAAAGACTAAAAGTGTGGTTTCAAGCACTTGCATAATCACTGTGTCTTTGCCAAGAGCAGACCTAAGGTAGTGTGGAAAATGGAAGGGGAGAGAAAAGAAGGCAAGAAGCCAAAAAACCTTGACACAGGAGAATCAGCTGTCTACTAGACCGGTGAGCCGGGTCAGGCTGATAGGAGCTTGGCCGGCACGGTCGGTGCACTCAGGCTCGGTCCTGTCCTGTAGCCCCAGTGCAGGTCCCCGGCCATAATGGAATCTGACAGGATGTAAATGAGTTTTTAAAAGAGCTGCTGAAAGCTGGTCATTTTTCTCATTTAGTGGTCCAGTATGTTGGCCCGGTCCCCAGCTGTCACCCTGCATCCGTCCTTTCTGGGGAGAAGGAGGGCCTGAGCGCACAGTAGCTAACTCTGATTACTAATGTCTTATAGGCTGGAGAGGATTTTAATGCTCTTCATGTCTTTTTCTTCACTCATTCATTATCCATTCTCAAACATTTCCTTTTACAAAGTAGAAATGATCACAGAGTGAGTTTCTTTGAATTACTTTATGTATCTATGACCTACAGAAACATTTGAACCCAATACAAAATGATCTCATGAATATGTTATTAAATAAAGATTAAAAAGTGTTTATCAAGTGTTGCTTTTTTCAGTTAATCAACACACATCTGTTGGTTCATTATTTAAACCATTCACTGAAAGCTAAAAATCTAAATTGCTTATTAGTATATTAACTCTCATTAATTCTTTATCTTTACTCTTCCTATTACTTCATCCATCTTTTTATCCATCTACTTTCCATCCACGAAGACCTAAAGACCAACAGTTAGTCTCAAAACTGTGACTAGTCAATCATAATATTTTTTGATCTAAGTATTTTATGCATTTTCTCTATGTTCAAGTTGTGTTTATCCACAACACTTTGGGACTGAAAGGATTTCAGGCCTCTTTTAGGTTTGATAAAGTCTCTTTATATACATACTTTTGCACCATAGAAATGTTTACAGGAGTTTCATCACATGTTCCAGCAGATTTTAAAGACTTGATTAAAACTTTATTTAGTTATTCAACAACAATATTGAATACTGTCACTCAATAAACCTTTTTTAGGTCAATTTACTGTTACTGATGATGGTAGCTTAAATCCAATTTGGTAAATTTGTAATGCATACAGAAAGAAGAAACACATTGTAACATGCCTTGCCAATGTTGTGGTGTCTCGGTATTTCAATGTGGAAATTATGTAGTGGCTTGAATTCTTATTACTGACGTGTCTGGCAAAGAATATACAAAAATATGCAACAGAAACAAAGCCTATGAAATTGAATGGTTTTGTTAAATGGCTTCTATCATACATGTTCTTGCAACATGGGCTTAGGACTAAGGTTGCCTGATGTGTTTCGATAATGCTTTAAAAACATCTCACATGCAAGAAGGACGAATTGGTTGGTGAGATGGAATATTTGAAAAACAGGATTTAGCACTGGTAGGAAGTTCTACATTTTAGAGTTGAACCTTCTTATTTTCTGGCCTCTGCTGATCTCGAACCAAAAATTTTTAAATAATCACACTTCAATATTTTATTTTGAGGTGTGATGATATGTATGCACACACAAACACTCACACACACAAGCGTGTATACAGCATATGTATGTATGTACATATATATATATAGTAAGGATGCACCGAACATTCGGTGGCCGAATATTTTCGGCCGAATAGTGCAAAAAAAGCGATATTCGGCCTTCGGTGGAGTGAGCTAATAACAAGGCCGAATAGTACCCCCCTCAGTAAGGGTCAGACACTCTCTTATCCACCCTGCCGAAAAAAACACAGTCACACGGGGTTAAACTCTTGCCGAAGCTCCGCTGCACTCGGCCGTATAGCTTGGATGAAAAGCCGACGGCTGAGCCCGCAAATAACTGGAGGACGAAAGACTAAACTATATTTCACAGAACACACAGCCTGGTCTTTGAATTTAAGTTTGCCATTAACGGTGTAGAACCAAAACTACTTCCACACAGCTCTCCACAGAACAGTTAAAGCCCAAATTAGAGCTGTTTATGTCCGCTCCGTCCACTCCACTCGGAGCGGAAACTCTTTGGCTCGAGAGAGCAGCGGATGTGTCTGAGGGTCAAGCTGCGCTCACAGCGCCCTCTGTTGGACGGAACGGTCCACTGCTCCAGGCCTGATGTGTCGCCACACTCAATATTTTACATTCAAATATTTATTTACAATTCCATTACGGATATTTATTCCCATATTTGATCGGTTATTCAAATATTGAATATAAAGTGACAGCTTTAAAGCAGTATTGTTGGTATTATTGGTCTATTGGTATATATCCATCAGTGTACATTAATATTTTTTAATGCATGTTTTGTTTTGTTTGAAGGCTTAATATGAATGAAAAACTTTGCTGGGCTTCTTTTGAAAAGCAAAGGCTACTGGAATATTAAAAAATGTCATAACATTTAATAAACAATTACTTTCTTTTAAAAACATGGCTAAAAATATATTCTAAACTATTAATGCACTATCAAAAAATATAGTGAACTACGTTGCCGCCACATTGGGTATTCGGTTTGGTATTCGGCATTTATTTAATATTCGGCTTCGGCCACAAATTTTCATTTTGGTGCATCTCTAATATATAGTCTTCTTTTTCCTCATGTTTCCTGTCTTTCCTGTTTCATTTCATTACTTACCTGGTATCTCTTTTACAGGTCACTCCTTCCTGCCTTCCCCTATGTGTGTTTGTGTTATTTAAGGAGTATGGCTTCATGGTATGATATTTATTATGATTTTGCATTCAAAGATTGATTTATTGATAGATTGATATATTTGTTGATTGATTGGTTGGTTGGTTGATTGATTGGTTAATTGAATGACTGATACATTTAAAGATGTCTGCGACTTTTATTTTAAAGATCAATGTTGATGCTTCAAAGCTAATTAGAATAATGATAGATTTTATGGTGCTAAAAGATACTTTGCAAACAGGCAGCTTTCAGCCGAATTAGCACATCTTCATATCGATTTATGAGAGTATTCATAATTAATTACATTTAAGGGACTGATAAAATGTACATAGACTAACTGAGCCAACCTGAGCAAGTTTCATAGTTTTTAATTGATTGCATTTTTTTTTTTTTTGCCACATCTGTTTTCAGGGTCCTTAAAATGATAAGAACAAAAACCTGAATATGCAGAATTGGTTAACTAGGCTCAACTTGAAACAGCAGAAACACATATTTAGCCGTAACAAGCCACGCAAAAGTCGAAATGATATTTACCTCAGTTGCTTTTCTTTCATATTTAACTGAAAAAAAGATATTAACAATATTTATCTACTTTTTAATAGCTGTTTAAGCTCTGATATCTGTGGCCTTACACTCTGGAATCATACACTCTGGAAAATGTTGGAGCTTGAAGTGAAAGTAGAGCTGTGTAGATTACTAGTTGCTTGAGCTAATCTGACGTAACTATTGATTATCACTAAAACACTCATGTAAGACCTTATCTTATCATTAACATGATTGTTACCTCCTCATGTGTAGCCTGTATTTAATTTGATTTGCATCAAGTCGGTGATGTTAGCGCTCTGGTGTGCACTCAGCATTAATCATGATATGGCTCCAGTGTGTAAGTATATTCTGCTACAGACATTTAAAAGGCTGTGCACGAACAACAGTTACAACTTAAGAACTAATCTGAATTTACTAAACACAAAAAAATATCAGAACCATTTGAATAATTTTATAACATTACAAGAATTGCCACTTACATTACATCCATTATCTTGTTACATTTCTCATTTGGTAATAATTTAAAACAACTGTCCAAGTACAATCTGACAGTACACTAAAACAATGAATTCTTAATCTCTTGAATTTAAATTGTGTTTCATGGTAGCTCAAACTGCTGCTCCAGCCAACACAAATGCTAACTTGACCATGACTCTCCTGAAAAAGAGATTCTTGATCAGTTTCTTTACTGATTAAAAAATAGTTTAAAAATCTGGCAGCTGACACATTAATATTTTTATGACTTATAACCTCTGGATAAAATATATCCAGTTGTTTTTTTTGGGGGATGCATTGCAGGTTGTTCAGCAAAAATGAAATTCCCTAATGAGAACAATTATTTATTTATTTTTTAAATAAAAGGTTGAAAGAGAATGATAATGATAGTTTATCTTTCCTCAATCAAAGAACAAGAAGGGCAAGAGCAGAACCACATAAAGTTGTAGCGAGATGATTACTGGAGTCCCTATTAAGACACACGTTCATGTTTACCAATAACTTCATTTTAACATGCTATCAGGATTATGTTTATGCAGTCATTTGCAGACAGTCGGACCCGAGTCATAGGACTCGGACTCGAGTCGACTCGAGCGGCTAATGAGACGACTTGCAACTCGTCTCGGACTCGGGAGGTAAAAACTCGGAACTCGACTCGACTCGGGAGATAAATACTTGAGACTCGGCTGGGACTCGGGAGAAAATATCTCCAGACTCGACCTGACTTGAGACAACATGATTCAGAAAATTTCACTCACTCAGGCTTTATATGAAGAGCCAGACAGGAGATATACGCCGCTGTTGATGCTCCATTCACAGTACACATGTCCGTCAACTATTATGATCCCGCACACAACACAGCGCTACACACATATGTTCCTACCACACACCCGCTCCTGCTACAGTGATGATCAGTGGGCAGATAGCGCGGGACGCAGGCTTCAGCTGCTATGTCTTTTGTGCCCAAAGTTATTTTCTTTGCATATAAAGAATTTCACTCAGATGGAAAACGAAGATAGCCAAGTGTACGACCTGCAACGCTTCGATAAGCGAAAAAGAGGGCACAACATCGAACTTTATCACGTGCAAGTAAGTGAAAGAAAATCGGCCAAACGGCGTAGGATAAATTATTTTAAATGTATTTTTTTAGCCCGCATATATATGTGTGTGTGTGTGTGGAGGGGAGGGGGGGTGCGTGTGTGTGTATGTGTGTGTGACACACACATAAGCAATTAACTACCTTTCACCTTGTGAAATCCTCTACTATTGACTGAAAATGGCACTATTTAAATACACTAGATCTGGGTTATCCAGGTGTGTCAGAATAAGATATCACGAGTTCTCTCTTATTTTTTAGGTTCAGCAGTCAAAGTGAGTGCGTGCATGCAGTTTTATGTTTGCTGAATTGCAAGCTGAGCCCCCTATTTGTTGCAAATAACTGTTGCAAAATTGTTTAGATAAAAATAATCAGACATGCAATATCTTATTGGTAAATGACCAGCTTTATGCTGCATTAATCCAGGCAGACTAGTCTGATGCGGTTTTTTATGTTGACCTTGGGAACATAAGGTTTGTATCTTCAAGATAAAAAATCTGAGTCCTTTTTGGGTGGACTGGGGAACAAAGGTGAGTGACTTGACCTGTCATAACCTGTGACTCGACTTGACTTGACTTCACAAAACCTGTGACTCGACTCGACTTGCCCACAACAGAAAAAACTTGGGACCTGCTTGAGACTCGGATCAAATGACTCGAGACTTGCTTGGGACTCGGATCGGAGGGACTTGGGCAATTGTCTGGTCATTTGTGCTACTACAAAACAACCAATGGCAAATTCATAGCTCCTGTGTGCTCTTAGCTTTAAGAGCACACGTGCAGTAACCTCACCCATGTGCACCGAGGGCTGCTCTGCAGTACCGTACGGCATTAATGAGCAGGGATAATGACTGAAGGCAGTTAGTTAGAATTAAATGGAGCTTGAACACCCAGCTGACAATGAACCATCCACCACAGAGAGGTTGATCGGGGGGAGTAAAGGCAGTGCTCAGGCCGGAGCTCTGGAGCTTAACCTGAGACTTCACATGTCAAACTGCTCACAGCCCTGAAGGGAGTAAGACGTGAACACAGCATAGATGCTGAATATATACACTAATTAAGGCTCTGGTTCCAAGTGTGTCAGGCTGCATTGTTTATGTTCTTGTTTTGAGACCAGCTAATTAATGTGTACCCATTTCATGTTTGACATACAAAGTTAAATAATAATTATAATCAGCATCCCTTTAATTCAGTTGTCTTGTGAAGGCAAGTAATGACCTTTTCTTCACATTTAATGGGCCCTATAAAGGTTGTTTTTGGATCATATTTTCTCTACTTTTGGTCATTTATTATCTTGAAAATATTTATGGGTAAAGAACTAATGATTAGTATTCAGTATCTAAAGGCTAGTGGCGATGACAGAATGCATGAAACTCCTCTACACAGACCAAATGGTAAATCAGTTTTGGTTAAATCAGAATTAAATATACAGCTTATTTACTTTTTCTTTGTTTGTTTTACCTGCCGCAAATCCTTTTCCAGCCCCCAGAAAGTCTTTACTCCTACAACTAATCAGGTATTTTTTCAAGAGAAGCTGCACTGTGAGGATTTTAGGAGTGCTCTATTTCTAAATAAAATGGCATGTAGACGTCAAGCAAAAATATCAAGCCTTCTTTTTAGAAAAAAAAAAAAACTTTTTTCCACCTGGACCGGAGAGGGTCTTCTTGCTTGATTTTCTGCCGACTCTTCAAGTTGGGACCCCTCTGTGTGAAGTCTGGCTCTGGGGTGTGGCTGTCACATGGCGATGTGTCCATGGGCAAGACACTGCTGCGTCAATGAAGTGTAAATGAGCATGAAAGGGTGCAAAACTGTTTGTTGATATCGATGGACAACTGGCACAGAAACTCCGACCATCAGTGAGTAAATGTGGGAGTTAAAGGGTAATCTGGTAGGTGTGACCTATTATGTGAGGCTGCTTTTAGTCAAAGAGACCAGAGATAGAAGTTCCACTCCATTTACCACGTTACCACTTCTGTGTTTGTGCAGGTTTCCTCGAGGTTCTCCAGTTTTCTCTCACGGATCAAAAACTCTGGCTCTGGATTGGTGTGACTGTGTGTGTTCACACTTGTCTCTCTCTTTGTTGGCCCTATGATTGGCTGGCCACTAGTCCAGAGTGTACCCTGCCTCTCCCCCAACATCTGGGAGCTGGTATGTGCTCCAGCCTCCACAAACTTAAAAGGGACAAGCTGCAAAGATAATGGATGGATGGATGAAACAACTTGGTTATTACTTTTCATTATATTTATGCTATTATTTGCTCATTTTTAAACAGTCTGTAGTTCTTCTCAACATTTTCAGAGGGATTTTGCAGCTGTAATAATATGCTGATGTATCAAGAATGATCTCTTGGACTGCTTGGGCTCTTCAAAAGCAAACTGAATGTAAAAATGGGAAACAAAGGTGCTCAAATACTAATTTGTTTCCCTGTATGTGATTCATAACTGCACCATTCTGTTGAAGTCACGAAAAAATAAACAAAGCATATGTTGCCTTTTTTTTGTGTGTTCAGAGTTAAAGAAACATACCCATTTAATCTGCAACATACTTTAATGTTAGTAGATATGGTTGTAAAGTTGAAAGGTTGAATACAGAAACTCTTAAATTATTTTTCTGCACGTGTTTGCACACTTCACTCTACGGATCACTCCCAAAAAGTAATCTACCCATTTTGCAAGGCTTGTAGCGCCCTGTGATGTTATAATTTCCTGAACAGGTAAAAACGCCTGCAAATGTAATAAAATTTGCACTTAACTCTATCAAAAATGTAATAAAACAAAAAATGCAATAATTCAACCAATAATGTAATAAAATGTCCTGAGGATGGGGGGTTTGTAAAATTTGTTTCGAACAAAATAATAACAATAACAATAATAGGAATAATAATATAGTAATAATAATGATAATAATAAATAAACAAAAAATAGAACAAATGTACTAAATCCCCAACAAATGTAATAAGGTATTACATTATCGGTAAAAATGTTATTACAGTATCAGTCAGGATGTTTTATTGCATAATTGGTAAAATTTTTACATTATCAGGTTTTATTACTTTTTGATCAAGTTAAAGGTGTAGTCAGCGATGTGGGAGAAAACGAGCGGAGGGTTTGTTTATATTCGAATTTAGACCCACCTCCCGAAAGCTGATTGACGTGCATCGTCATGGAAACGGCCGTAGAAACTGCATAGCTGACGTAGCTAAGGAAACCCCGACTGGTCAGACAACTCGACTGCCAATATTGAAAAAATCACAACAACAGTGCATTTTGGCAGATTAGACAATAAGATGAATGCCTGACGGCTGCTACTGTTATGTGAAGCACCACAAAGCTAATGTTGCTTAGCTTACCTATCCAGCAGACGGATGGCGACATCCACGTCTGTTTTCAGGTCTTTCAATTTGCGGAGTTCCCTCCACCGTCGGAAAGCAACACCAATGTTGACCCGGGTCTTCGCTCTTTCATGGTCATAGTCCTTCTTTTCCACTTTTCACTCCTCTGACCTCTTTCTTTGGGCTGTTTTCAGCCATTGCTACCGCAACTATTGTATCTCTCTCTTACGCTTAACCGCGCCACGCATAAACTACGACTCCCCCTCCCCCTTCTGTCTGATCTGCGCATGAGTATAATCGCCCCCTGGATGTGGGGGGGTTTACTTTGTTTTGGTAACTCGGTCCGAGCCACAGTATTTACCTGCTGAAATTCAGAGTCAAGGCTGTATATTGAGACCGGATTTTTTTTTCAACATGCTGTCAGTGGTGACATCTTGTGGATGGAGAGGAGACATACGGTGAATTTCACAAATACTGCATTTGATTAGAAGATTAGAAGATCGCTGAGTACACCTTTAAGTGCAAATTTTGTTACATTTTCAGGTGTTATTACATTTTCAGGAAATAATGACATTATAAGTTGATGCAAGGCTCTGCTCCTGTGTTTTCTAACATCTTGTCAAAAGGTCTAAATTAGCTTCAAATTGCATCACTGAAATCCAGATTTAAATCTGTTTAAATATAAAAACAGGCAAAACACAAGTTCTGAATTATTTCTAATGAAGTAAAGAAGGTGCTTTTAATTTCCTTTAAGTTATTTTGTATTTGTCTTTTTGAATCATAAGCAGGATAATAGTGCTTGCCACACTGGCAGGTTTTTTCTTACTCACCACAAGCAACCACAGACCTAAATTTTTGCCTTTATAATCTCAAAAAGAAATATTCATGAGGATTTTTTTAGATGGGTATGGCCTGTGGCATGAGTATTGCCATAATGTATTGTTGCAGTGTACTTGGTTCACCTGTTAGTTTGCTGCTCATTGATTAACTAGAAACACAACAGATAACAGCAGTGAGAGCCATTAGAGAACAGCTTCAGGGCAAAGCAAATCAAAGCAGTGATCACTTAAATTTATTTGGTCTATTGGCCATAAAATCATAGTTTAAAGCTGCTGTAAAGAGTAAATGTTACAGTTTATTAACTCACATGCTTAATTACAGTGAAAAATAGGATTTAAGAACACTTGTGAGACCCTCATTACCTGCCATCAAAGGAGAGGAATGATGGATTAATCTTGTCTTAAAACCACACAGCTGTGGTTAAGTCATTTGTTCTCATGTAGCCAGCATGTCAACCACAGAGGTAATGTTTTGTCTCTTGTTGCCCTAACCTTGACAGATTATTGGCCTTGCTGAGAAATCCTGCCACATTTTATGGGTTGAAAATATTGGCAGGGGAAGACATCCTTGTGAGGTAAGCAGCTGTGCTGGCCATATTGTGTATCGATCCACCTTGTGCTGTGATTGCTGCACTTAATTAGATTTATATTGTAAACAAAGACTCGCAGTATGAAATTTGAATTAGCTGGTAAATGTTATCCATCAAAGCAAATAATAATAATTTTTGCTGCCCTGTGCAGTATTGGTATTTAGAGATTTATCTGAGCTGTAAATGGAGGCAGAATCTGTCACCCTTAGGTGTTAACTACAGGCTGTAGAGCTTCTTGCAGCCTGCATTCTCTGCAGGCATTGCTCTGTAACACACATCGACCCACAACATGCCGCAGTTTAAACACAGGTATGCACTCTTGTCTGTCCCTGCAAGAGAAATAAGCCAATACATAAGGACTATAACGCCAGAATAGAGGGAAACTCCACCGAAGCCACCACCATACTCCTTCCATCATAACTGCCCTAATCTGTCTCCACACTGGAGTCATCATGCTCTGCAGGGTTACTTCATGATCCCACCTGCTTATAGTCGTGGCTCAAGGAAACCCCCCAATGTCCTGTTTCTAATCAGATTAAAATGTGTCCAGGCATGACCATGAGTGATTTAAGAAAAAAAAAAATCAAGGATATGAAACACCTTATTGGAAGTCAGTCTGATGTAATTAAACTACTCCCCCCTCCCCCACTTGACAATCAGGCTCACACTGAGAAAGAGAGAGAGAAAAAAGCTGCTCATTTGCTCTGAGGTCTCATTTCCGGCTCCAGATATTCCTCAGTGCAGAGTCAGAGAAGGTGATGCTCCCGATGATCCAGCCAGATTGCTGTGTTGGCTCTCAGAGTATGAAGTCAAGTAATGGTTCAAAGTGGGATTTAACGAGGGATTCTGGGGTTAAGGCCTCTGCCTCTTTGTGTTGATCTTGGAATCAGAAGAATTTGTTTCCTGCACCAAGTCAGGAGTGATTTTATACATATTCCCATAGGTGTGATGTAGTATGACAGCAATACTTATACTGCATACACCTATAGTGTTGTTTATCCCTCTGTGCAGCATGTTTAAACACTTCTGAGGTTTCTCTGATGTGTGTATACGCTCCAACGCTGCTGCATAACAGAGGCAACATGCACAAAGTAAGTAAGTGCTGGAGATATCAGGCAGGTCAGGAAGAGGGAACCGGAAACTTCTGTTAAGCCTGACGATTATTTTATTCACTCCCATATTTTATGATGAAGTTTATGCTGTCATTATACTGAGATGGGCATATGGATTGATCACGATGGGAAGACATTATATATTTTAATACTCCATTTTCTGTAAAAGGGGCTTAATTTCATTTATTTTCTAAGAATAAAACTTATTCTCCTTATGACATAACAAAGCTGGTTTTCCCATCATGATGTGTTATTTATTCCATTATCTGGAGAGAACTAAGCATGTTTTCTCACGATAACTGCATCTTTTTCAGTCTGTCTACAAAACAAAACAATTGGCTGGTCACCCTGAGAGGCCAAATCACAATAATGAGATAAGTGAAGTCTGCTTCTTTTTGTTTGTGTTGTGTTTTTGCAGCTCATGGGCAATGAGATGAATATGTGCAGTCTTGAGAAAACAACAAGAAATTCTGGAGTAAATTGAACACATGGTTGCATGCTGTTTGCCTGCTTAACACTCACATATCCATTTCCAGCCTACACGTGAACAGTTTATATTCTGATTAACCAATAGATGAAAAAATGAGAAGGGAAGGAGGAAAAGAGAGACTTACTCAAGAAATGATAGATTATAGACAGGGTTTTACAGCCTGATATTAAAGTCAAATAAAATGTCGTTTGCCATGGACAAACATTTCTCTTTAACTAAATGAGAGAAATTTAAGAAATAAGAAATAAAAGCCGGCAGATCGCTCCAACACAAAACATTGTTTCCTTTTTTGTACAGAGAAATAAAGGTAATCAAATTAAATGGTAAAATAGTTTAAATGAAATCATTTTGTTGTCATTTCTTTTCTTCTACCAACAAATAATGTCCTTCTAATTATTTTTATCAACATGATATTTCAACATTTTTGAAGTGGGGTAAAATAAGATTCATGTAAGCCAAGCGCAACTCTACTCGGCCCTACTCAATTTGCAGCGTGTTTCCACTAGCACTCATTGTCATCGATGAGTCACGAGCACAACGACCTAGCATGCTAGCGGCAGCTACCATTTAGCTTTCCCTCATACGTCTTTTCTGTGCAGCTTGATTGCTCTCGTCCTCGGCTTCATTCTGTTGTATAGCTTCCAAAACTCTCCTGTACTTCTCAAGGGGTATTTCTTCTTACCACCTGCAGCCTTCCTCTGCTTTCCTTTTTTACTCAGTTTGTGACAAAAAGCCACAGATTGTTGTGTCGCGCTCAAAATGACGTCTTCGCAGTGCCACTCAGCTGTTTAAAGTAACACTGCACGCTGTTGGGCAGGCGACAGGGGCTAATGGAAAAGCATCACAAGGCGAGTAGAGTAGAGCCGGGTAGAGTCGAGTAGAGTAGGGCTAGTGGAAAAGGGTCATTAGTCAGCAAAGGTGTTTGACTGACAACTGCAGACCGACAACACATACTGTAGTCCTGTTGTGTGTTGAGGGTTTAGGGGCTTGAAAACATTTTCATCTAGTTGGGGAAAGTTTCTGGTATATACTAACAATGTTAAGCAGTTCTTACCAAATGGATATCAGTAAAATGTTATCAATAGAATGCTTGCAAAGAAAAGGTGTTTTATGATGTTTTACATTCAATGTTCAAATGACTGCTAAGCTGCTGCAGTAGTTAAGTCTGAAACCATGACCAATGAGGAAGGACACTGATTCAAAAGGTTTTTTCAGTCACATTCACAATTTATATTCTACATTAAATGATATAAACAGAGACTTGAAGTCCAACAATGAGACTAATTGTACTTTTCAGGACTCTAAGATTAGCAGCTTTCCCCATTAAGGGACCCATTAAGGATGACAACTGAGCAAAGAACAATCTTAGATAAATTTAAAGTTATTGTCATTTCAATTTTATATTTGTCGTAAAGTAAACCAAAGGGAGTTTCCTATCATAATTAAAATCCATTTTCTGAAACAGAAAAGGAACTTTGCTGGATCAAAAGTAATGAGATAACCTCGTGATAAAAAAAATGCTTTAATAGGAAAGTGATTGAACATGCCTATAGTCAGCACTAAGAACTGAAATGTTTGGTATCATATGGTGCACATTATTTTTAATTTGTTAATCAACCCATCTTGAATTTGATAAAACATTCACTTCATTATATTATAACTGTCGCTTTAAGAAAAGGAACACATTTTAGTGTGTTGTACTGCAGCCTTATGCTACAGCCACACCAGACGCCAATTCGCAAAGACGCACGTTGAGATTACATACAAAGTCATTGCAAAGACGCGTTTGGACGCAGATTCACCCCAGGCAGCGCATTGGATGCGTTTGGCGTGTTGCGTACGGAGCGTCCGGCGCGTTTGGGGTGTCAAACGCCTCTACGCTTGAGTTGAAAATATTGAACTTTCGACGCAAATTCGCGTGACGCTGTGCCGCGGCAGCCAATCAGCAATGACATCCCCCCACTTCGACGTCATTGATCTGATGACGTGTGACGCTCCGGCCTCCTGCTCCGGCTCAAACCCCTCTAAAAGATGGAGGAATCAGGAATCAGGTTTTGAAGGTAAGTTCTGTAAATATTTGTTTCCAGCTGGATTTGCCTGCACGGGTCATCACTGGTTCCGACTGGCTCCGGCTCTCTACTCAGCCTGCGCAGTGACGCGCGTCGCCCCTCAGCTTGTCAAAATGGTCCAGTGTCCAGCCTTGGGCAAAGGCTGGAAAGCATGAACACTAATCTGTTCTGATTCTGGGTTTTACCTAATGGGCTGCCGTCTACAGCTTTCACCTGCAGAGATCGCTGGAGATGGGACAACCTCAACTGGAGGTTCCTGACAAGGGAGGAATGAATCAAGTTAGCATCCGAACCAGAGTCAATAAATACAGCAACTGATATGGAGATGAACACAGAACTAAAAAGAACCTTGATTTTATAATGGGCAGGATTATCAATCACCTGAAATTTTGGCTTATCCTGTGTGAAACCCCCCTTGTCATGACAACTACTGACCAGATACCCCAGCTGACTACAATAAAAACACCTTCTGTCTCTCTCTGCCCGTGAAGGTGCTCCTACCTGGGAAGGCAAGTGTGTGCCACCTGTACAATATCTGCCGGATCGTGACCCCTCTTCTGACTCCCTCTCTGACAATCTTTTGGCCACCTTAATGATAAATGCAAATGAGTGAGACCACATCCTCTGGGAGAGCCTCAGATACCAGCTGATCCTTAACACACCTCAAAAAAGTCCTTGAAAATAAACAGGGCAGCTGTGTTCCCCTCGCTCTAGGCAGTGAAGGTACAAAAGTCAATAACATGATCTGAAACTTAAGCTTGCTTTGTCTTAACTTTATCAGAGTCCTGGTGGCCTCACACCCCTGTGTGGTGTACTGAACACCCACTCCAATGTCCATGACGGATGAACAGACCGCAGTCCAGCGGCTCCATTCTGCATGACCTTCTGCTAAGTGGGGGATAATGAAGACAATCAATCAATCAATCAATCTTTATTTGTATAGCGCCAATTCATAACAATTGTTATCTCAAGACACTTTACAATAGAGCATAAAGCTCTTCATATTATGGATACACATATATGCATAGATACATATATACATATAAAATACACATATACATATATATACAAATACTGTATATACATCCAACACCAACATGAATCCATATAGCCAATCATGAATCCCTCCATCATGGCGGCAAGAAAAAACCTTCTGTTAAGCAGCAGGAAATCTTGAATGTGGATCCCAGTCTCATGATGAACAGCAAATCCACACGATGCTGTGTTGGGTGTGAGGGCATAAGAAGGGAGGTAAGAGGAGACAAGTGGACTAGAATAAGAACTAAAGTTAGGGACAGGTTCATGGACCATTGACCTGTCATCTGATTTATTAGAGGTTAGCCTCTTGATATCAATGATATTCTTGCTGAAAATTAGTATTTTTGATAGTGACAAACTCATGGGTGCCCAGACCACAAGGTCATCCCTACCATATTTGTCTCAGTGAAGTATAAATGTGTTAAAGGCCTCTTGAAATGTGACATCCCATTTTCAAGAGGGACCTCATGCCTATGTGGTAATTAAAAATAGATACTGTAGATGTATTGATCATGGATATGGAGATCATGCTAATATCTACATTAACAGCTACAGTGATAATGGGAATGGAGTGTTCCTAATAAAATGGCCAAATATGTGTCATGTTTATAATTGTAGTTTTGAGGCTTCAAGACAATCTTTGCTCAATCAGTGGGAAAGCAGATGGTTGTGGTTAACATGCAGTTCACAATGTGTTATAAAGGGCTTGATGTCACCTGATTCCCTGGAAATGCGTTCAGGGCGAGACAGCTGGTTGCATGACCCAACTTTATGATGCTGCATCACCGCTGCATAACCCAGAAGAGAGTCTTAAGTGGTGTCTGGCAGAGCTGTGGAGAAAGCCCTTTTCAATCTTCTCCGGGGGCCTCACCTATAAAGCTTGCTTGTGCACAAAAATTTGATGATGGCACGCAAACATTTTTAGATGAGGAAACTGGCAATGCAGAAGGTAAGGTGGTGAATTGAAGCCAGTTTCATCTCATACATTTAATGCCATCACATATCAGACTTATAGACCCATGTAATCATGCACTCCAAGCTTGTAGTGTTATAGACGTGTTCCATTAGTGAACCTTAGGCCTAACACTGTATGCAATGTTCATATATCATACTTCATCTTAAAATGATACAGAGCAGTGGATAGCACTAATTAAGTATTATTAGCTGTAACAAGGTGTGTAACAATCAGCCTAATTGCTGAGTCAGAATATAAATAGTGCAGTGACACTGGTGTGTCATGCTGCACAGTGAAGATCATGCAGTTGGTGGATCAGGACGGAAAGAGTCTTTATGGACCATGAAGATTTCCTGGCCCATGATGATGACTGTCTAACATGCTGATTTAGATTCCCCAGAGTGGTGCTCTTGCATCTGTGTACTGAACTGGGCCCAGTGTTAGACGTAACCACACACCAGATCCGGGCCATACAGGAGCTGACCATTGTGGGCTTTCTGGCTACTGCTCCTTCCAGTGGGAACCAACAGGTATGTGTTTAATATGATTATATACAATTTTAGATTTTGTCTAAAGCTCTTTCTGCGTATGATATGATACACTTAAATTCCGTCCTTAGGTCTGGGATATGGCTGGCTTTCCTCAGCCATTTTAAATGGCATTATGAACATGAGCAGTCGATCAGCAGGGCTTCTTACCCTGTGGATCAACAGGTCAACATAAGACAAGTTGCTTTTCAATATCTGGTTTGACTGCCCTCACGTTGCTATAAGAGCTCCAAGTGAAAATGAACTTGTATATATGAAAAACGTGCTTACAATCAATGAACAAATTATTTGTACCTCCACCATGGCTTCAACAAATGTAGTGTCCTGGGGCCTCATGTACAAAGGGTGCGTACGCACAAAAACGTGGCGTACGCTCCTTTTCACGGCAAAGCTCAGATGTACCAAGAGTGAAATGACCGTGGAAATGTGCGGTGCCTCACGCCAACTCCATGGCTGGCGTACGCACGTTTTTGCCGCTGTTGGTCCATTGGCGACACTTAGAGGTGATGCCAGGGAATTTTTATACAGGCTAAATAAAAATGAAAACAATCAGGCCTCGTTCTCGCAGACATAACAACAATTAAAATTTCTGAACAAGTAGCCTAAGACACCCACGTGTCTGCAGTTACATGAATATAAGAAAAATACCGTTAACACAACGGCTGCTTTAGCAGTGTGAGAAGAGGTTGTAAATGTTGCAATACGAAGAGAGCGTGTGTTCGAAAATTGAGAGGATTTACAGTCAAATGATGACGATCATCAGCCGGATAAGCAACCGTTTTTGTTTCCCGAGGGCAGTCCTCCTGAAGCCGTGCGCAGAGCCGCAGTCGGCATTCAACAATAAAGCACAATTTGCCGTGAGAGACGATTTCCCCAATGTGATCAGAGCTGTCTACTGCACACACATTGCTATAAAAGAGACATCACATGGTGAATTTGTGTATGTCAACACGAAACATTTTATCAGATCAATGTAAAGGTCATACGTGACGTGCAAAAGCCTTTAACCGACATTGTGGCGAGGTGCCCTTTTTTTTTTAAAGAAAGAAAGAAAAGAAAAGAAACAAACAACACGCTGGCACTGTGCCTGATGGGTTGCTTAGTCAGTCAATTTATTGCAGTAGTTGTCTACTAATAATAATAATCTAATAATCCCCATTATGCACACTGATTATGTGCGCCCCCAATTCCACCTCGTCTTGCATCATTACTAGTCAGTGGTTGAACATTTTGACCTCCTGATTTTTGCTGATTTAACTACATCTTAAGATCTTTCTATTAAGCCCCTGATTGTCTCTGTGTGTTGTGTAGTCATCTTAATAACCCCGTGCGTAATGATCAGCCTCGCCTTTCCCCCGACGCACTTCTGCGCTGATTTGCAACGACAGGGTTTGATCCATGTTAGTAGTGTATAAAATTAATGAATAAAAACTGTAAATCAAGTTTACTGTGATATCTTGTTTGATATGGTGGCATGTTTACATTAAAATTCAGAAGATTTCAAACCAAATAATAGCGTTTTAAGCATGAACCTCTATCCGAGGGCTGGCAAGTTTGGCCTCAGAGATCACTGGGATGATATCACGCACAGATTAAGAGAAAAAAAAAAAAATCACATCTCTTTACGCTGTTTGTATTATAATATCAGTTGTTTTATTTATTAATAATATAGCAACAACTTTGATGAGATTTATTAGGCACAAATAACAGTTTTCAGGACGGAGAATGTCAATCGCTCATGATCTGCAGCTTCCATTCGTGCGCAATTCATCACTATTATGTTTCTATGAGACAGCGTGAGTGAGTGAACAGTCTGCTCCTGTCTGATCTGCTCTCAGATAAACTAACAAACATCAGAACAGATGATAAAACAAAGTTTTGTCTCTGTGACGTCTTATATCTCTTCTGCGGCGATCTCCCATTAGGACAGAGCGGCTGCCTTTCGGTTCAAAAGAAAAAAAGGGGGGACTCTATATGCCGACCCCTGCTCTGTCTTATGTGGCTGTGTATGAACAAATATTGTGAGTTACACAAATACACAGGTATTTACCTTTGGGAATCACCCACATGTGCTCCTACCACCCCTGAGAGGGTGGTGTCTGTTCAGATGGAGCGGGTTCTTCTCCTGCCCCCCCGCCTGTTCCGACCACATGGGCCTCCACTTCACCCCGATGTCGGACCAATTCCTTCATCTCTGCTTGTGTTCCCCTGAACCCATGGCACTGACAGCCTCACATACTCTCCCACTTACTCGTCTTGTATTTGTTGCTTATAATTATATTATTACAATATACTATGTAAGGAGAGCGTACCAAAGAGCATGTTTTTGCGCGCCTCCACTTCAGTGAGTAGTACCTCAAATGCACTTTCCATGAAATTCTTTTTAAAGACTGTCCTTCTATTTTTTTTAAATTTTCTGATCATCCAGAGAGGGGAATCTCAAGCGCAGGGCTTATTTAAATGTGATTTGCGTATGTATTTGAAGGCGTGGACGGGGAGGAGTCGGGTACTCAAACGTGCGCTCAGTTCCACGCTGCTTGGGATGTACAAAGGAAATGTGCTTGGATTCATGCGTGCGCACAGATTCATACATCTGGATATTTTTGTGCGTACGACGTTTTCTGGATTTGATTGTACGCCATGTTTTAGAATGAAATCCACGCAAGTCTTTGTACATGAGGCCCCTGGTGTCCTGAGTCAATATGCGTCTCATCCATCCTGACACAGCAGTGTAGGAACAGGCTGCCAGCAGGCCATCTGAAACACTCATGAGCTACTTTGCACCGACCATTCAAGGTAACACCTGGGTGTAGAAAGTGGGACTTGAGGTGAGTCCACCAGGACTGGGATATAGAAAGGGAAAAATGCTTCAGTGTAGGCAGGTACAGTTTAATAAATCAGATTTTTTTTGGCGCATGTCATTTTCAGCTTTTGGGTACTGGTACACTTTTAGTATGGATCTTACATAATGTTTTAGAAATGAGGCCCCTGGCATTTAGCCATTTCACTCAGTGCTGAGAACAGAGACACCAGCTGGTCTCTCTGCTGAGCGAGCCACTGACCTGTGCTCAGACCCTGTGCTGTGTCCATTTTGACTCGCACCTCTATCATGAGGACAAGGCTCACATAAGGCAGGGCACAATCGCTCATCATAACCAGGTTAAATCAGGCAAGAAGGTTTATTCAGGTCCAGGCAGAGTTATGCTGCGTTCCAGGCGACCTGTAACTCGGAAATTTCCCAGTTGAAATCTCCGAGTTCTGACCTGAAAGCGTTCCAGGCAAATTATGACTTTGGTTCGAGCGCAAGGAATTCTGGTATGTAAATTAACCAACATGGCAGGCATTATAAGATTTATGATTTATCAACTATCTCATTTGAGTGTAACAGAAGAAAACGCAGGGAAACACAGCATAAGGTAACATAAGCTTATACTTTACAGTGTTGGTCATTATTAAGATGCTGCCATATTGTTTAGGCAGTGATGTGACGTCACAAGTCGTAACTCAGAGTACATCGATCTGGTACGAGTTCACGGGTCGGAAGTTACGAGTTTGACTGCCATTCCAGTGCACTTTCACGAGTTACATGTGGGAAAAACACGACTTACAGGTTACCTGGAATGCAGCATTAGGTATGTGTGAGGTCTGACAGCACTGGCAAAGATATCAAAAACATTAGGCAAGAGGTAAGGTCCAAAAACTAAAAAAAGGTAATGCATGGCAAGACAAGACTAGAAAAGAGTGCAGGGACAAGGACTGTGAGTACAATGAATAAGCAACAAGACAAGGGAAGACGTGAGGTTAAATACATGAGGTAACTGGGGTGATTAGACACAGCTGGGGAGGACTAGGCTAGACAGGAAGCAAAACCTACGGACAGAGACAAGGGTTAGTGATTTCAAAATAAAACAGGAAATACAAGGCACGAGACAAGACTTGAACAAAAATTAAATGTAAACTGGACAGGCATGAAGAAGAAGTAATAGAGAAACTGTCCCCTTTTGATAATGACTGTAAGAATGATGTCCTGGTGTGAGTCTGAAGTCACGGATCACTTTGCATGACGGTCAGGCAATGCAGTCTGTCTTAGAGTATCATTCAAACTTTTTCAGTAGCGAGTGTGACCTCTATAAACTTACATTTCACTCGTTTAATTTGCAGTACTTTATGATAAAGACATTTATTAAATCTAACTTTGTGTTTAAAGACTGTTTTCAGGATAGAAACAGTTTTTATAAAGTTCTCATTAAACTCATTTTACCTATCATCAACCCAAAACCATTACCAAAACAGTATAAATGTCCATTTGTTAAAATATAGGAAAATTAAGGGCCCATTTACTCATCATTTACTTCCTATTTACTTAAATAATGTATAGCTTTAAATGTTTTTTTTTTTAAGAATATGGACTGAGAGCACCAGCAGAGTTCTTGTATTTATTAAATGTATTTATTTATGTGTTTCAAACTGCTTTTCTGAAGCATCACTTGAGATAACATGATGAGCTGTGCCCTGCTGGCAGCCTACAGTGTGATGATACAGTCATTATTATTGTAAGTATCATCATCGGAAGTCATCTCAATAGTCCTTGAAACTGTATTAGAAAACCTTATGACAGCATTCAGCTTCACTCAAAACAAATTCTGTTTAATGAATACTTCCATGCTTTAATTGATTGACATATTGGGCCAAGATTCCTTTTCTGTGTTTACTTCTCTTCTCTCAGCTCAAAAAGAGAGTATTCTCATGTAAAACCACTTATTACCAGAGAAAACCAAAACTTTTAGCCAAATATCTTCATCAAGTGTTACTATGGCAGTTCAAAATATCTGTTTATTTATAAGAGAAGCATTTTCTTTCCTCTGGCAATGTGCTCCGTCAAAAACTAATCATCTCCATTAGACCCACATACATTTGCACCCCAGACTTACCTTGAAAATCTCTGTGTCTGCAGTTTTCTCTTTTGTTGAGGTGTCTTGTGGCGTGTGTCTGTATTTTCTGATATATATTTTGTGACACACAAAGGACTAATCTATTTTGTCCCCTATCTGTTGTCTCCGTACATAGAGCAGGATTTAATAAGAAACTCTGAACAAACTATTTTAAATTGTTCCCAGAAAGTAGGAATACAAATACCACCTCAAGCTGTTTGATATCAATATGATATCCAGCCAGGAACCCTTAACACTTTCATTATAAAAAGGTAATGATTTGTTTTAAACGTGCACTTCACATGGTTTACACAAAGAGAAAATTCTTACCAATACACAGGAAAGGGAAATGGTTCTTTTCAGTCCTTTTAAACTTACATGTCTTATCTGATGCAATGGCAACTACTACACTAAGAAACTAGTAAATGTTGCTTCAATATTCTTTCCACTTGATATATTTTGAAAACTAGAGGTATTTAAATACATTTTTGACGAAACAATAACGATTCAGTCTAGTTCAGCTACTTGATTTCAAAAATGGAAACATTATTTAAACTCATTCAAAATAACCAGAACTGCATTCTTAGCAGTGCTGGTCAGTCAAGGAGGGGAAGCTCTTTTTTTTCCGGCCTAAATCATAAATTTGTTGATTTATTTAAATGTAAATTCTACCCTCCATTCCTTTTCAAGAAAATGATCTGTGACCCTGTTGTACCAACTAGGTGTCTTTTACAGGGATTTTACCAGTGTTCTCTCAATGGCCAGCAGAGCTAGACTGCTTAAACAGCCTTGGCCCATTGTGTTGAGGGTGTAAGACTTGAGATGCTTTAAACAGGAGAAGCTCCTCTCCAGAACAACTGAATGTAAAACTTAGAAGATGCTCCGTGGAGGGTTATACTTCAAGATCGCTGATTGGCTCATTTCACTGTCAATCAAAAAGGGATTCGGCCTCAGACAGATCATCCAATCATCATGCAGAAGCCGAGCGTCCAGGCCAGCCCACTGCCTCATAGACCCCCAGAGACGCTGAGCGTCCGATGGGCGGGACAAAGCCCAGCGTTTATCCAATGACCGTCCAGTTTCCACAGTGGAACAACCCACTCTACGCTTCCCCATCGAAGTCAGAAGACACTCAGCGTCCGACTGTGTTAAAGCACTGAGACGCTGCGGGGATGAATGAGAAGGAAGTCGCTCCAGTTACCTGTGATAAGTAGCTGATTCTGAACAAAAGATGAAGGTATTCTAGAGCATATTTAGTCAATGAAATGTACACACAGCAGGACATATCACCACTTTTTTGGGGACACTTTAGGGGAAGCTGAGCCTCCCTTGCAGTCTTAGAGCAATCGCCACTGATTTTTAGCCAAACAACCTCAATCTGATCCAGCTGTAAGTGTGCATGAAAGTTACTATTTTTGCTTTTTCGTTAAAAGTAAGAAAAGCTTTATTTTGTGGATCATGACTAGATCACAGTGGAGTAAAGTTCATACTATGTAGGTGTGTGATGCCTTCTTCATTAAATCTTTGGAAGAAGAAACCTTGTAGAGAAAACTTTGAATTAACTTTCTTAAGTACTGAAGCTTTAACCAGGAATGAGATGAAGTTAATAGTTACCTGACCACCTATAAAACATAAAGTACGGATTTATTTATCACTTAAATATACAATAATACTTTATTCATACATTTTAAAACATCATTAGAGATTTTGTTAATATTCAACTTTTCATCTTAAATGCATTATTAAAATGCCCTACTGTGCTTTTATACAAGCCCTCAATCTGTTTCCACAAATATATATATCTAAAAAAAATACTTCTGTTGTGTCTTTACATGTCTAAATTTAATATATTGCATGTATTCAAGTGTTCAAATGGTCCATATTTATTTTGTTGAGTTTGGTGCGAACAGTTTTACACCCACCTTCTCCTGTCTCATTTTGTATCAATGTACCATTTAAAACTGTGTTTTAAAATATAACGCTAGTAGTTATCCATAGTTAACATTGATTTCCTATGCCTGCCAATGCACCAGAAAGGAATCTAACTAGTAAAATAAATCATACATAAAGGGAGGTTGCATTACCATGTGCAGCTACAAGGTGGAAAATTCCCAAACCCTTGTCTCAAGTTTAAAAATACAAGATTTTTTTTTACATTTTTACCATATTAAGATATCACATCATAAATTCAAAAAAGTTGACAAAGGGCAAATTGGGTATTGTGCCTGTATCTATATTTCATATAATTTTGTATTTTTATTATAAATTTCAGTGTAATTCACAAGTAAATAGTTTGATTATACAGCATCAGTACACATACCTCAGATTTTGCTTTTATATACTCTTCATAAATGTTTGTCAATAAATGATTAATAAATGGTGAAGTGGACAGATGCAGAACTCTCTAAAAATATGAGGCTGGAAAAACTGATCATGATTTTTAACTTGATCAAACATTACAAAAAAGTATTCCTTTATGATTAAATAATTCATGCATGAAAGGGTTAAGCAGTTGTTAATTATCTTTGTATTTTATCATAAACAATAGGCTCCACACAAATCTGCTGATGGCTAACTTTGTTTTACAAGCTCACTTGTAATTAAAACACTACAAATCAATGTAACAACATGTGAATGTTTTGAAATTGGGACTTGATTGTGTCTTATCACAAAGAAAGCACACTCTGCACCAGAGTTTGATCGAGACTTTGCCGCTATCACTCTCAATCCTTTGGTCCAAAAGAAGCAGAAGACTTTTATTCTCCCTTTAAATAAAAGTCCCCTGTTTTTTAACACAATATTTTAATTCATTTAACTCTGTGTAGCATGAAAGACAGATCTGTTCACAAAACTGTTACAGCCACTCCGTTACCACTTTGCAATCAGCTCTAGATTGTTCTACTTTTTCCCAAATATCTCTTTGGGGTTGCTTGTGGTGATAGTGATTTTTAATTCCACTCCACAAACCTTCAAATGAGCCAATTGTCAGCAGTTTCACAGGCTGTGCTGTCGCTGACTGTTATCAGCTATGATGTGATGCAGGCTGTCCGTTATCTGTCATCCCCGCTTTCACTGTATTTGTTAAGCTTGTTGTTAAGCACTGACATGATATTGCTAGACAAAGGCCTTACTGTCATATCTCTGTGCACATGGGAATGATTGTGTGTTTAGTAACATGTTGCTTCGAGTTGCCATAGCTGCTAGAATGTGGTTGTTCTTGTTGTAATGTGGCTCATTGCAAATGCTGGAGCTTAGAGTGACCGATAAACCTTTTCTGTTAACTTCCTTATTATTTTTCATTTACTGAATGGCACAAAAGACTTTGACCAAAAACATGTGTTTTGTGTAATGAAATATTTTTAGTTAGGATAAAACAAGAAGTCAAGTACTTAAGTGCCTGTTCCCATGAATAACTTGTTGTTTCACCAATGCTTAATTAATGCTTTCAAAAGTGTTGTCAAAATGTTTTTTTTTTTCCTTTAGATATAATACATTGGGGCTTGAATGAGGAAAAATTGTTAATTTGGCACTTTTGCCATAATTCCTAATGCTGTCAATGAGAGAAGAAAACTACATGGCTAAATGGGGGCCCAAGTCAATAACTACACACTGAAAAATGTTGAGTTATTTTGGTAACCCAATTTATGTGTTGTTAGTGTTGAATTAAATTTTTGGGTTATTTTTATAAAGAGTAACCCATTTTCTGGGTTATAGGGCTATTATTTTAACCCAACTATGTCACAACCAGCTCCACACTCACTCGGCATCAGATCATCTCGCTCTCATGCCAAGAACTCCAGACCTGCTATCCGGACTGATCACCCTTGGCCGATCTGTTCTGTTCCTGTTTCAGCCTTTATCGGCTGATCCTCGGCTAGACTACAAGGTACCGACCCGTTTCTGTCCTGCACCTACCTGCCTGATCCCCGGTTGCTGCCTTTGCCTTCCGTTCCTGATGCCGAGTACCTGTTCGTGAATCCTGATCTGTGGTGGCCATCTGTTCTCTGGTATCTGACCCCTCTGCCTGTTTGTGACGCCAAGTACCCGTCTGTGTGCCTGAATCAGTGGTGGCAGCCTGATCTCTGGCATTCAGAACAGTTTCCTGCCCTGAAAGACAAATTGAGTCCTAACCTGCTTCACCTTAAAGACTCTGAGTTGCAGTATGAGTGTGTGGCTCTGCGTGGCCGAGTGGACTACGTCACTGCCTTGTGTTCCAAGGATCGCGGGTTCGATCCCCACTCTCTACAATTGTTCCTGTGTCTATTCAATAAAGTTGGTTATTGTGAACTGCAAAATCGGTGTCACTTCTGGGTCCTAACTGCCTCTGTGTCAAACTACTGAATTGCGCAACCCAATAATTGGGTTAGGAACAACCCAACATTGTAGTTAGCATAACTCAGCTTTTGTGTTAAATAATACAACCCAAAAATCGGGTCGAAAAAAAAGAACCCAACCTGTTGGGTTAAAATAACCCCAAATTGGGTTATTTTTTAACCCAACTGTTTTTAGTGTGTAATAACCATAGACTGTAAAAAACATGGGCGTCATGTCGCTGGGCTTCAATTGAAGTCGCCACAAAAACTGCTCCCCCTGGTGAGGGATAAATATAACTGCGTTTTAAGGCAGCTTCACAATAATTGTGTACAGCGAATGCTGGGGATTTTTGCAACAGTTTACGACAACTACGTCCAGATATGGTCTCTACTGGCTGCACAATGGCGGCGTCCTGACGGGGGATATTATAGCTTCAAAACCGTTGAATGGTAGAAGGCGGAGCCACGCTATCCAGTTCTTATAATACATCCATGGTAATAACCAATAACTAAACTACTACGACAAAATATCAGATGAAACTGAACAAAAACAGTCCCTCTTGTGAGCTGTTTCTGGAATATGCTCAGCTGACATTCTTGTGTACCGGTTAGGATAAAAATGTGTGGACTGATGAGATAGTTTAAATGTATCAAATGGAGAGCATAATGGAAAAATAGACCCACTGGATTCTGTTTTAATAAGAATATCCACAGTGAACTGAACTGGGGGAAAGAACTGAAAAAACCTTCACAAAATATTTAGTCGCAGCTTCCATCTGTAGCCCATGTGTCTTCAGAAAAATGCACCTACCATTCTTTTGCAGTAACCTCCTACTTTGAAAATATCATCTAACCCCCAGTAGAACCATTTGTATGAAACAAGCTGACTTTGATTGAGTGAAATTTTGGACTTTTTAGTCATCAAGTCCACTGATACTCCTGGAAGCCCAAGAAACTTTGTAGCCTCACCATGAGAACACATTCAAAGTGGAAACAGAACAAGATCATTAGAATTTTTACTTTGATGACCTTGAACAGTGAAACCATCTCAATTTGCAGGGGACATTTCTTTTCATGTATTTAATTTATTCTTAAAATATTTCATGATAAAAAAGGTATGTAAATGACTCTGGTACTTCTGCGATGCTTCCTCTCCTTTCTCCCTCTTTCTCTCTCCATCTCTTTGTCCTCCTCTTGGATTCATTGCTGCTGGAGAGAGGCCAGATTTGTGTGAACAAACACAAGCACAAAATAAATTAAGAGATCAAAACCCATAGAGAGGAAATGAGTCAGTATTCCACACCGTGTACAATACAATATCATAGCAAATTAGCAGGTTTCAATGGCTCTCACTGACTACCATAGATTTACAATGTTCAGTTGGCTGCGGATCAGTCCTCAATAAATTGTGTCACTTTCCTTTTTCTGGTTAATGCTTCTGATAGACAGTGACATGTCAGTGACCATGAAAAGAAAGCGTCTACTGAGGTGTGAACAGAAAACCTGGACTACGAGCCAGCAGTAATGAGAACAACAGCGTGTGTTCACATCCTACTAAACTGCCATTGTGACCACATTTTAAGTCCAATAAGCTTCTCTACAAAGGTACAACATATAAAACTGTTAAATATATAACTTTTTAGGGCCTTTTTAAAATACATTTGATGACATTTCTTTATTCCTTCTTATTTAGACTCAACAGCATTCATACTCTCTTTAAATATTCTTCTCTTTGATATGATCTGCACTTCATATCCAACCATGTCCAATGCTTTCACAAAGCTGTACCAACTATAGCTACGTAAAAATGCAAATCAGATTTTGTTGATACACAGTTATACGTATGTAGTACCTATATTTCCAGTTCCAAAATACAGTGGTGGGCTTAGTCTGAGAAAAAAGTCTGCAAAGTCTTAAAAGTACTCCTTCAATTGTGTACAGTACATCTGCCACCAGGCACAAGGTTCGGTTTGCATCAGTCCCCTTCTTGTGCATTGTGTGTCTGTGGGGGCAGTCATTGGTCTGCAGTGCACACAAACAGCATGTTCACAGTCTGTGTGCCATTTCTGGATGGTCCACTCTGTCATAATGTTCATATTTGTTGTTTTGCTCTTTGGTCTATAAAAATACGGGAGGATTTCTCCAGCAGAAGGCCTATTCACTGCAGAGTGTTTCGTTGTCACGGCCTCATGAGGTGGTCCGAGCAGCAGCACCATCTGCTCTGCTCTGTATGCTCCTGGTTTTGCTCTTGAGCTACTTGGATGTGATGTGGAAAATCCCTTAGCCAAAGCAGTTTTGGACGTCCAATGAGGCAAAACCTGCATTCATAGGAGACTGAAGGTATGTGATCCTCCATGGCACGAGCCGGCGCGTCTAACTTTACAGAGCAGGCAGATAGAGTGAGAGAAGGCGGACACAACTGTTTGACCCAGCGACAGATAGCTGAAGGGAGCAGTCACAAATCCAGAGGAGCTGTTCACGTAAAGGAGGGGCGAGCACTTTCCCAGTTTCCAGGTGAGAGCTCACCCTCGAAGCAGTCCTTGTCTGGCTGTCCCATCCCTGGCTTTGTTACGACACCTGTGAATCAAAGAAATAAAGCAAACATGAGATAACTTTTTTAGTAGTCACCATCGTTGCTGAACACTTCATGGATGAAATTATAACTTGAAACTGTGTTTTTTTGTTTTCTGTCATTTACCGCTGTGCATATTTCCCTTACCAAGGTCAAATTTCTCTTAAATGGTCCAGATCTACAACTAAACTCAGAGGGCCCTAATTTCGTCCAGCGCATCGCCATGCGCTGCCAATTTGTCAATTTGGTAGACCGTCTGCACAGAGATGGGTGCGACGGCACACCAGGGGGAGGTGCCGACAGATTCATGTTGGCGCAATGACAATTCCGTGCAGAAAGTGCGCTGAAAGCTCACCTGCAATTTGGTGACAGGCGCACACAGGGCCGGACTGGGAAAGAAATTCAGGCCGGGAGATTTCCAATCAGTCAGGCCACTACCGCCTCCGCGAGGGTAGTGTCACGTGGGATAATGCACCAAACATTTTTTTTTTTCCTTCCAAAAATACGCATTTTACAGTTATGTTATAGC
Source organism: Scarus forsteni (assembly GCA_036419115.1). NCBI lineage: Eukaryota > Metazoa > Chordata > Actinopteri > Labriformes > Labridae > Scarus > Scarus forsteni. The sequence continues at coordinate 8,709,849 of JAZDUH010000386.1, read as the reverse complement.
AATTACAACACTACTTAACTGACAGTAACTCTAATTAACACAACCATGACGACAGCTCAATACAGTCCAGTACTTTTCTCTTCTGTAATCTCTTCACTACCCTTACCATGGCCACCATAGAAATGGGCAACTACAATGAAAGACAAATTAACTGCAGAGCAGGGCAGGTGCACCTGCGCTTGGTCTACGAAATTAGAGCCCAGAAGCTTAATGCTAACACATCAAAACAGACATTGATACACTAACATAATTAACATCACAGTCCGGGTCGTTCAAACTGAAGACTTTTTAACTGTAAGGAATTACAGTGAAACATGTTTTTTTTAGTTTCCTGACTTTTCTACAATGCAGACAACTATCGGTGTGCAGTTGGTAAAAAGTCTATACCCTGTTTCCATCTGTTAGCAGTTTAAAGTGGCATACAAGGACTACTATCAACAATTTAGTGAAGGTAAACTTTTAAGGTCAAGGTAAACTTTTTATCCTGGAAGAGCAGTTCATTTTACAGCTGAAGCAGACTGACAAGATGAAACACTGACTCTCAAACACACACAAATAAACACAGATAAAACAACTGAGCATACACAAGACACACACATTCAGAGGCATCAGGTCACATGATGTCCATTAGGATGATGATGATGAGGAAGATGAAGTCAATAGGCTCAGAGACAGAGGGGTTCTTCGACCCATTTGTCCTACACCTGGACAGAGTATATCAGAGACCAGATGGCAGCAGCCTTTACTCTGTGGAGAGATCAGGTGCTGTCTCAGCAAATCGTTTGTGCTTTTTTTATATGCTCTGGCTCTAAATAAAAAGGTAAGATCATTAAAAGCAGTGAACATTTTGACAATCTCCATGCCCTATAAATAATTGTCTATTTAAAGAGAAAGGGACCCAAACCCTCAGTTAAAAAAAATGGTTCAAATATTTTCATAAATCAGCTCTGACATCAAAAACTTTTCAAGATACATACAATAGTGTGCCTATGAATTGAATGCATCACAGAGGTAAACTAGAAATTCTCAGAGAGCAGCTTATATTATTGAAAATAAGCTGACATTCTGAGCTTATTTTCAATAATGTGGAAAACGCCATATGCACATTTTTTTTTTTCATACAAATTCTGTTTAAATGTCCTGGACTGCACCCATTTTAAGATGATCACTTATCTTTTCCTTGTACCCTCAGCAATTCCTGAAAATGTAATCAATATCCACTTAAAACTTTTTTGAGTGATAAGGGAAAATGTGGAAAATGACCCTCACCTGCAATATTAACAAATCCTTTAAAAAAATCCCTCGGTACTCTCCCAGAAATTCAGATAATCACTTAAATCTAATCAGTCAGTCAATCAGACCACCAACCAACCAACCAACCAACCAACCAACCAATCAATCAATCAATCAATCAATCAATCAATCAATCAATCAACCAACCAACCAATCAATCAGACCACCAATCTATCAATCAATCAACCAACCAACCAACCAACCAACCAACCAACCAACCAACCAATCAATCAATCAATCAATCAACCAATCAATCAGACCACCAATCAATTAATCAACCAACCAACCAACCAATCAATCAGTCAGTCAATCAATCAATCAATCAATCAATCAATCAATCAATCAATCAATCAATCAATCAATCAATCAATCAATCAATCAATCAATCAATCAATCAATCAATCAATCAACCAACCAATCAATCAGTCAATCAATCAATCAAACAATCAACCAACCAACCAACCAATCAATCAGACCATCAATCAATCAATCAATCAATCAATCAATTAATCAATCAATCAGACCACCAATCAACCAACCAACCAACCAACCAACCAATCAATCAATCAATCAAACAATCAATCAGACCACCAATTAATCAATCAATCAATCAACTAACTAACTAACTAACTAACTAACTAACTAACTAACTAAAAAAACCAACCAACCAACCAACCAATTAAATCAATCAATAAAACAGTCAATATTTAATTTTATTGCAAAACGTTATCTTCTCAGTTCTTTTTAATTTTGTTGTCTTTCATTATTATTTTTCCTAATTTCTTCCCTGTGACATGATGAACATTCCATGAAGATAAGGTCAAACTTTTGTGAGCATTTCAGGCCTTATCTTGTGCACAGTCAGACAAACAGACAAACCCCACACTGGTAAAGGCAAGAGACTCTTAAAGTGTGTTACATATTTTTTATATATTTTTTTTTATCAAGATTCTGAACACTCACTGATTCAGACAAATTACTTTTTTTCCCTTTAAGCCATTAGCTTTGTTGGTTACTTCAGGTTTTGCATGTTTTGTTAAAAAAGGTTTTCACTGTTTATTGCAAAAAGCTGAGCTGTGGTATGAACTCTTATCATCAATCTGTTCATTTGAGATGTCCCTGAACATTAAGGTTAATAAAAAAAAAATCATTCTGTGTTATTGTGAATGATGCAGTTGAATTTTTGTTGAAGAATTCAAATGTTTTAGATTGCTTGAATTAAAATGTGTTTTTAAAAAAATAAAATATTTTTTCCTTTAATGACAGTACCAAGTTGATTTTGTAAATCTAGATGTGGGCTGGTATTAAATATGTGTGAATCTTATAACATGTCATAATTTGATTGCATTTCAATTTGATTTTAATTCTGGGAATCATGATATTATTCTGAATCCATTCTTCAGTGCAACTGATCCACAGTTCACATAATTCACATGTCCTCTTTGTTTGGAAATGGTGCTTGTTTCAGGATCTACTGTTACATGTCATTAAAAATTAAAACGATAAATATGTGCTTAAAACTTCAATTGTGTTTTTTTTTAATCTGTTCTTTGTTTAGTTTTGTAGATTATAATAATTTAAAGACAACCTAAACCTAGAGATTCTATTTCTCCAAGTTTAAAAAGAAAAGTACTAAAAACCTCCAATGAACACATTTGTGGACTAAAGCCAGCCTTCAAGTATTTTTCAAAATCTTACATTAGTAATCACTTTTGAAGTAGGTTTAAAGTTTGTAGGGGGTCTAACAACAGAATGATTACCCTTAAAACTAACAATTTTTCCACTTTTCCAAGTTTGATAACATCCTGAGGGCCAAATGGAAAGCTGAGGGGGACCTAATGAGGCCCTGTTGTTACAGGCTTGACAGTCACTGATCTAAAGCATTAATTGATGATGGTGCTATTGGGGATTCAGTCTAAAAAAATAATAAAAATAAACACACAATGTTTATTATTATTATTATTATTATTATTATTATTATTATTATTATTATTATTATTATTATTATTCTAAACTGTCTGGCAGACTCCTTAAGTAATGTTCATGAACTGTTGAGCCCTGCACTTCAGTCCTGGCTTGTGGTTTATGATGAGAGCTCAAGCCTTTAGCTCAGTCCAGCATGACTCTTGCAGCTGCCACAGATGGATGGAGATGATACAGGTGACTATGGCATCACGTTTAAGTGTAGCTATTTAGGAGAGCCACAAGATTCCTGCTTGGCCGTGCTAGATCGAGGGCTCCTTCTGTGGTTGTATACTAACAAATGTATTATACAGGTTGCAAGATTATAGCATGAGACCCAAACATATTTGATGAATTCCAAAGATTAATTCCTGCAGTTCATCTTCTCCCTGTGCACTGTTGTTCCCCTCTCTTCCACCTCTCTCTGCTTCCACATACAGTCCTGATCAAAATGTTAAGACCAGTTGAAAAATTGCTAGAATATGCATTTTGCACATTTGGACCTTAATTAAGTTTTAAATAGAGCTACAATATGCAAAAGCAAGAAGGGGGAGTGTGACAAAAAGCACTTTGAAAAAGTAATTTATTGAAAACAATAAGTAAACTGAAATAGGCTGTTTATCAGGTGATCAAAAGTTTAAGACCACAGGCCATTAAAGCCAAAATGTTCATTTTCTGTCAGGCATTCACACGGTCATGCCCTCCTGATGGCTAAAGCTAGGAAGCTTTCTCTTCTTGAACGTGGTCGGATCGTCGAGCTGCATAAGCAAGGCCTCTTGCAGCGTGCCATTGCTGCTGAAGTGGTAGACCCAAAAAAATTACATCTGCACTGAGCCGGAGGATCCGATTGGCTGTCAGTCAAGACACAGGGCGGTCCTCGACCCAAATTAAGGCCCTTACTGGTGCCGACTGCAGCGCAATAACCATCAGACGGCATCTGTGGGAAAAGGGTTTCAAAACCAAAAAACAAATTCAAAGACCTTGTCTCCTTCAACGCCACAAAACTGCCCGTTTAGACTTTGGAGCATCAAACATGGGACATTGAAAGGTGGAAAAAAGTTTTATTCTCTGTAACCTTGACGGTCCAGATGGCTTCAACGTTACTGGCATGACAAGGAGATCCCACCTGAGATGTTTTCTACCCAGCACAGTGGAGGGGGGTCCATCATGATCTGGGTGCTTCTTCATTCAGTGGAACACTGGAGCTTCAGGTGGTGCAGGGTCGTCAAACGGCGGCTGGTTACGTGCAGATGTTGCAGCGGGCATCCCTCATGACTGAGGGCCCTCGTCTGTGTGGTAACAGCTGGGTTTTTCAACAGGACAACGCTGCAGTTCACAATGCTCGCTTGACCAAGGACTTCTTCAGGGAGAATAACATCACTCTTTTGGACCATCCCGCATGTTCCCCTGATTTAAATCCCATAGAGAACATTTGGGGATGGATGGCAAGGGAAGTTTATAAAAATGGCTGTCAGTTCAGACAGTTGATGTCCTTCATGAAGCCATCTTCACCACTTGGAGCAATGTTCCCAAAAGCTTCCTGGAAACATTCTCATCAAGCATGCCCAAACCAATTTTTGAAGTGACTAACAAAAACGGTGGAGCTACTCATTACTGAGTCCTACTGAGAAACATTTTTGTTCTGGTTTGGAGAGTTTTTTTTGTAATTTTTGGTCTTAAACTTTTGATCAGCTGATAAACAGCCTATTTCAATTTACTTGTTTTCAATAAATTACTTTTTCAAAGTGTTTTTTGTCACACTCCCCCTTCTTGCTTTTGCATATTGTAGCTCTATTTAAAACCTCATTAAGGTCCAAATGTGCAAAATGCATATTCTAGCAATTTTTCAACTGTTCTTAAGATTTTGATCAGGTCTGTATGTCCCACATGTCCATGCAGTGCAGGTGTTCAGTTACGAGGAGCCTCGTTCTAAAGCTGCGATTACACTGAACATGACTTGATGACTGAAAGCGTGTCACCCCATAAGCAGTGCTGCCTGTTCATACCTCACTTTGGTCCCCACACGGACATGGATTGTCACTCTGTGGACCGGAACAAAAACAGATGTCACATGTCACACACAATGTTACGGGGTTCCTCAAGGTTCGGTTCTAGGTCCAATTCTCTTCTCTATATATATGCTTCCCCTTGGTGATATCATGAGGAAATGCTCTGTTAATTTTCACTGCTACGCTGATGATACACAGCTTTATGTATCACTGAAGCCAGGTGAGACAAACCAGTTAGACAAACTAGATGCCTGTTTAAAGGACATCAGAACCCGGATGGCCAGAAATTTTCTTCTTCTTAAAGGGAAACTCTGGTTTTTTGACACCTGGACCTTATTTTTAGGTTTGTGCATGCTCATATACTCACTCAGACAAACATCGTGCAGCTCGGAGTCCTTCAGAAGTTATTTAGATCCAACCGATTTAGCCGCACTTAGCGGGGCCACGGCAATGGAGCTTCAGCGCGGGACATAATCTCTGCAAAATCGCTCGTCTCTACCACAGCCCGGTTTGTCATTGCAGAGAAATCCTCCAGAGTAGTCAGACATATATTCCTGGATAGATCCATATGCTTGTCAGCCGGTTTCAAGTCCCACTCTGAGCAGCAAACACACTCCTCTTCTGTTGCTATAGGCGAACACTGTCCACAAGCGTACCACCAGTTCGCATTGAATCGTAGACGTGCTCCTGTTTGTTGTTCTCGAGCCAGCTGTTCGTCTCTCTCCCTCCGCATTCTTCTTTCATGGAGCTCCTCGTCCGTGTACTCAGACTCAAACCGGTCGTCGTAGTCTGACTCTTCGGCATCAGATAAATATTCTGCCATGTTGCTCAGCAATGCCGGCTCCTCTTCTCTGGAACAATTTACCGACCACAGTTCGGGAGTCTGACACTCTCTCTACCTTTAAGATTAGACTTAAAACTTTCCTCTTTGATAAAGCTTTCAGTTAGGGACCAGCTCATAGTTTATAAATAAATAAATAAATTAGTTCATAAATTAGACTAATAGTTTAGATGTAACAGGCCTAGACTGCCGGCGGGGGGGGGGGGTCTGGCACAATGGGCTCTCTCTCTCTCTCTCTCTCTCTCAGCATCTGCTTTTGCCCCTTTTGTTTGCTCCTGTGCTCGTCTCTGGCTCTTGTCTTGTAGGTGGCCTGGGATCCTTGGTGGAGACTGCCTGCTGCTGTGGAGTCATGAAGCCTCAAAACTACAGTTATAAACATGACACATATTTGGCCATTTTATTAGGAACACTCCATTCCCATTATCATTATAGCTGTTCATGTAGTTATTAGCATGATCTCCATATCCATGATCGTTACACCTACAGTATCTGTTTTTTATTACCACATAGTCATGAAGTCCCTCTTGAAAATGGGATGTCACATCTCAAGAGGCCTTTAACACATTTATATTTAATGGAGACAAATATGGTTGGGATGCACTTGTGGTCTGGGCACCCATGAGTTCGTCACTACCATAAATTCTTATTTTCAGTACGAATATCTAAAATTATACTTCTATAAAATGATCACCACAACCATTCAGACATGAGAACCCTCTTGAAAATGAGATGTAGCATCTCAAGAGGCTACCCTCTAATAAATCAGACGACAGGTTGATGGTATATGAACCTGTCCCTAACTTTAGTTATTATTCTAGTCCACTTGTCTCCTCTTACCTCCCTTCTTTTGCCCTCACACCCAACACAGCATCGTGTGGATTTGCTGTTCATCATGAGACTGGGATCCACATTCAAGATTTCCTGCTGCTTAACAGAAGGTTTTTTCTTGCCGACATGATGGAGGGATCCATGATTGGCTATATGGATTCATGTTGGTGTTGGATGTATATATTTTTATATATATGTATATGTGTATCTTTATATGTATATATGTATCTATGCATATATGTGTATCCATAAAATGAAGAGCTTGATGCTCTATTGTAAAGTGTCTTGAGATAACACTTGTTATGAATTGGCGCTATACAAATAAAGATTGATTGATTGATTGATTGACAATGTCGCCTCAAGAGTTCAAATTTTTAAACATTGGCTACCGAATGATGAAACTATAAATATATAAATGCCTCCTTTTATTTCTCAAAAACAGCAGAGCCGATGAGAAGTAAAACGAAGTACGATAGTTCACAGAGGAACATTAAATACATTAGGTATCGCTCCAAGCATTGTGCATACCCATTTCTTCCAACCACATGGAGGTGCTAATTACAGCACTCTGGAAGCTTTGTGAGGGTGGAAAATAAAAACTGAACAGCTTACTCTCTCTTTGTTATGCTTGTCAAATATTTACAATTCTTCAGCGGGTGTAACCCAACAACAAAGCAAGTCTCACAGTGCAGAGAGCGAGAAACAATTTATCTACCACAGAAAGACAAATCTGGAAGCCTCCTCACCATCTGGCCACCGCCAGTCACACAGCCAACTTCCTACAGACGCTGATGCCCTACACGACTGCTGCATTGCCACTGAAGCTTAATTCATAATAATGAACTTGTGATGATTTCACAGGGTGCAAATTACCATGAAAGGGGCAGGTGTTGGAAGGAGTACTTGCATGTATCACAGATGACAATGTCTGTATGCCTCAGGAATAGTCAGCATCTAAATGAGAGGGGGTTTAATGGAGATAATATCATGGTTTTGTACATGCTGGGCATAAAATGGCCCAGAATACACCTCTGCTTATATCAAGGGCATGACCGTGCATACTGCTTGAGTGTGACTGTAGCCAAAACACACGTTTAATCCCACTGCCCATATCCATAAGGCCACCATATTTATCTGACATCAGTCACATGTTAGAAGGTACAAGCATTGGATTCACTTTAAAGGTGCTTGGACAAACAATCCCCAACATCATTGACATTACTCAAGTAATAGACAGCAGGTCATATTTCAATCAGCGATATATAATATAAATAACCACTGATTTAACTGTAGTGGATGAGTGACTTTCTATCTATCTATCTATCTATCTATCTATCTATCTATCTATCTGTCTATCTATCTATCTATCTATCTATCTATCTATCTATCTATCTATCTATCTATCTATCTATCTATCTAACATCTAAGTCATCTAATGTCTTTTTCATTGATGTTTTTTCAGCAGGTTATGTTATGTTATGTCTCCGCAGTGAGGGAGGGCCGGTACTATACTGGTCTGCTTGCAGTCCAGACCCGTCTCCCATTGACAATGTGTGGCACATTATGAAGTGCTGAATACAGCACCTTTGACAGAAACCCCTGAGCCACTGAAACTGTACATCAAGCAAGAAAGGGCAAGACTTAAATCTACACAGCTTCTGTGATAAGAGTCCTCTGTTCCCAAAAGCTTGTCAAGAGTTATTGTAAAAAAGAAAAGTGATCTAACACAGTGGTGCACATACCAATGTCCACACCTTTCATTGAAACTATTGCAGAAACATAAAGTAGACATGTACATCCTATGAAGGCTGCTGGATCCAAAAAATGTTGCAGGCATCAAATTCAAAATGAGTGAATATTTGCCAAAATTAATAAAAAGAAAGAGAGAGATAATTAATCAGAAAGGACATTTAACATCATAAGTTTGGGTCAAACAGATCTGCTGTCTCTTTTACAGCAGTGGGTCAGATTGTAATGGTAAGGCAGAACAGAAATATATCACCAGTCCCCACTGTGATCAGGTAAGAGGCACGTAAATGATGGATTTGTCGCCAATCATTAACAGGGCTGACATACAGAGACAGACAGTCTGAAACACTCAATATTATAGACACCACAAATTCACCAAACGAGCATGTCTGTGGAGTGTGGGTGGAAGACTGGTAACCCAAATATGCACCCAAGCATGCAAGAGGGAGACATGCAAAACTCAACACAGAAAGGCTCTTGTCTGGCAGGATCTCTGAACCAAGAATCATCTCAGTTTAAGGACAACTGCAGCTTTGTGCAGCCCTATTGAGCCATGCCTTTGCTTCAAATATCAGTGGCTGCAGAATGGTAGTGCTGTTTAATGCCCAAGGCTCTATATATTGTAAGTCAAAGGCCAAGGCTTCTTTCTTTTCTTTTTTTTTACATAAATAATTAAACACCTTCCTTTGGTTTAGGCTAGTTTCATCCCTTTGTTATCTTTGTTAACAATATTTTGAATAAAGATGGCTTTATCCCTACATTTTGGAAGTGTTCTGAGGTGTTCATTATAAGAATTAACATATCTTTGAAAAATAATATGTTAGCCAGTTCTATGCCTGCAGTATGACAGTTTTCTTAAAGGTGCTAAAGACTCTGCTACCCATAAGCACGCGCGGCGACTGTCGTAATGCTGCGTTCCAGTAACCTCATAACTGGGAGTGACATCATCTCTGACTTATCGGCGTTCCAGTTGAAGTCAGAAAAAAACATGCCGATCCACCAGGCTATTGTTAGCTGTTGTTAGCACGCCCTGTGTTGTTGTTCACAAATATCACATGAAGAATGTGATTAGCACTATGGCAGCATTTTTGTAAATATAAGTCTAACAATATTATGTATACCAGTGGCGGCTGCTGGTCAGTCAAGGAGGGGAAGCTCATTTTTTTTCCAGCCTACATCATAATTTTGTTTATTTATGTAAATGATCTGTGACCCTGTTTGGTGTCTTTTCCAGGGATTTTATTCCCCAAAACTCACTTTTGACCAGACAACACATTTTGTGACAGCACTTCCAGTGAGCCAGCTCACCTTGTCATACCAGGAATGCTGAAAAGACCTGTTACTTTCCCCACCTTTTGCACTAAATCAATCTTAGGAGTTGATCTGCCCTGCTGATTTACTCTAATTTTCTCTTTGTAAAGAAGACTATCAAATGGCTTCGCCAAAATCTGGTCCACAACATTCATACTATCTGCCATTATGTGCAGCTTGCTAGCAGCTGGAGCTGCTACGTGAGACTATTGACTGGCTTTGAGTGTGAGTGAAAGGGAGAGAAGATCCGCATCTGCTCGTTGGTGAAAAGAAAAGTGGCAGGAGAGAGTCTTCAAACACAACGCTAGTCGTTTTTAAGAAAGATAAAGTCACTGGAGATCGATAAAGCCTCCGAATCAGTCCAGAACAACTAAATGTAAAACTTAGAAGATGCTGCAGTAAAGGGTGATACTTCAAGATCGCTGATTGGCTCATTTCACTGTCAATCAAAAAGGGATTCGGCCTCAGACAGATCATCCAATCATCACGCAGAAGCCGAGCGTCCAGGCCAGCCCACTGCCTCATAGACCCCCAGAGACGCTGAGCGTCCGATGGGCGGGACAAAGCCCAGCGTTTATCCAATGACCGTCCAGTTTCCACAGTGGAACAACCCACTCTACTCTTTACTGCTGAAGTCAGAAGACGCTCAGCGTCCGACTCCGACTGTAGCGCTGAGACGCTGCGGGGATGAATGAGAAGGAAGTCGCTCCAGTTACCTGTGATAAGTAGCTGATTCTGAACAAAAGATGAAGGTATTCTAGCTCATATTTAGTCAATGAAATGTACACACAGCAGGACATATCACCACTTTTTTGGGGGATATTTTAGGGGAAGCTGAGCTTCCCTTGCAGTCTTAAAGCAATCGCCACTGATGTAAACAGCTGATCTAGAGCGACACACCCCAGTCAGAAGTGCAAATAAATGGATTATTAAAGGAGCTAAATAACTGTTCACACTGGGAGCATCCATCTTCCATTGTCAACTCCCAGTTCCCAGTCGAAAATTCCGACTTTGGCGAACGTTCCAGTTGCAGTTTCCTACTCGGAACCCGGAAATTCCTACTTCTGACTATAACTGGAACGCACCAAAGACGTGACTGAAGCCAAAGCGTGTGTTTGTTGTGGTAAATGCAGCTCAGACCTTCCTCAGAACTCTGCATTGCTTTACAACTTCTTTTTTCAACAACTTACAGGAAGCAAAGCCACGAGGTAATGTATCTCTTTCTAGTTACGTAGCGGTAGTTTTTGATGTGTGACAACAAGCAATTTTTGGAAAACTTAGTATCGTTGTAGGAAAGCCTTGTTAATCTTAAGTGTACTGTTTTGCACTGAGTTGTGTTTGTTACTGGCCCTTTAAGGGGCGGAGTTTTCACCAGAGTTTTTTTGCTTTGCTGCATGTTAGAGCAGTATGACCACATGTTGAGCGGCTGCAGAGCAGTGTGTGATTCTCTCTCTGATATAGAAGACGTGTGTACATGAAAAATGTAAGTAGTGGCACATTTATGATTTAACCAATGTTAATTCATCTTGGAGATGATTATTTCATTTATATATTGTATTTATGTATTTTAATGCCATAACTGTTCACCTAGCTAAGCTGATTGTTAGCTTATTCACCCCCTGCTAAGCTATCTGTTACAGATCAACATTGCTGTTTGATTATTGTTTCTGATAATTATAGTTTTATCTTATAAGGATAAACATGTGTTTTATAATTTTATCTTTCGTGGAGTGTTGGCTGACAAGCTGTTTATTGTTGTGTTTACAGAACCACGTTTTTCTTAGTAAAGCTGTATAACTCCTGAACTGCCTCAGTGATTCTCTGGCAGTCACACTTCCATAGTGTTGCGGCTCTATCCAGTGCACCCTATAGAGACCCAGAGCTCTCTGATATTGGTCCTTGAGCAGGATGGAGCTCCCCATGACACTATGGATCCAACAGGGCATGATATTACTTCTACAACACAGGATGCCACAGAGAGACATGTTCGTCCCCAGAGAGAGCGACACCTACCCCACCACCTAAGTGATTTTATGGTGGGCTATGAGCCTCAGCAACCAGATGATCCTCCAAATGATCTAGCCGAGCCATTAACACAACGGGCTAGCGATTCGAGGGCCACATCTGTGAGGAGCAAGCACACTCACAAGTCACACTCATCCAGACGCCAACCTGGTTCGTCCAAGGCTTCGTCAGTAGGTAGTGGGATCTCACGTCACTCTGCCACACGGTCTGTCTCAGGGACTGGTCTACGTTCCCATCCTAGCTCCTTTCGCTCAGCTGCAGGTATACAGGCCCAACATACCCTGTCACCAGTCCAGGAGGCAATACTACAGGAGGGTATCCACCGTTTGGAACTCGAGGAGTTGCAGTGTCAGATCATAGAGGATAGCAACGCTGACCTGGAGTGTCAACGCCTAAACACTCAAGCCAGGGAAGCACAACGCCTACAGCAGGAGGCTCAAGAGGCCCGTGAAGCTATAGCTAAACGTCTTGACAGGCAGAGACGACTCAAGAAGAAGGAGAAAGAGCTTCAGGTAGCCAGGCTGGTTACCTCACTACTTCAAGAGCCAGACAGGGAAGGGACATACAGTGGCACAGCCTCACCCAAGAGCTGCCACTCTTTACCAGCTGTGGTTGCTCCACGCCTTAATGATGGTACAGGTCTAGCCCACTATCATTCTGCCCCTCGTTTACACACTTCACCAGCTAACCATCATACCATGGGTGAATTGCCCTGTAATTCACCAAGCTCCCAACCCTGTCGAACTGAACCAACTGAGCCTATTGCTTCCGTGCACCAGTCTCCGAACATGGGACACGTACCACAACTGTCTCTCTTTGAGTCTCCTCCTGCACCACAGACTATGCAGCCCCCATCAGCTCAATCAGCAATGCAACACCCATTGGTTCAACCTGCTGTTATCCCTCCTATGATGTTCCCGCCACAGGTGGCTCTTCCTGCTGCAACCTCTGCATTGCACCCGGCTCTCACCCTGCCTGTTCAAACTGAGCTCCCTAGGATGTCACACCAAGCCTCTATAGTTACCGCTGGTATCCATGATTCACAACATTCTGCTGCAGGACATTCGGCAAGACCACATTTTACTACCAGTTCAGCTCTTCCAAATCAGCACCTGAACTCTGCTGCACCCACCACAGTCCCTGTTCTGCATTCACACGCACCAGGGCCTCCAGGCTCAGAGTCATTAATTACTTCTCTCTATGGTATTCCCCAGCCAATACTGCCAGTATTTGAACGTGACCGTGAGAGTGACTTTGCCCTTCTCAAGATGGCCTTGGATAACCTGATGGGCAGCCATGGACACATGACTGAACAGTATAAGTATCAAGTGTTGCTGGGCCACTTGAAGCTACCCAGTGCTTTACACCTAGCCAAAGCTTACATGTATGACCCACGACCTTACACAGCTGCTTTACAGGCCTTACAAGATAAATACGGTCAACCACGGCAGCTCGTTCAGTCAGAGCTAGGTGCCATCCTCAACTCACCTGCAATCAAGTTCGGCGACTCTGAGGCCTTTGACTCATTTGCCCTCTCCATTCAGTCTCTTGTGGGCATGCTTGGGACACTTGAAGGACCAAATGGGTTTGAGCTGAGGTGTGGATCCCATGTGGATCGTCTTCTTAGCAAAATGCCCCCATCCTTCAGGGACAGTTTCATTGAATATTGTCTAAGCCGTGGGATTCTCCGCACAGGGTCAGATATGACTTACACCCTGCCAGACCTGGCAGCCTGGCTTCAGATGAAGTCACAAGCGAAGCGCCTCTCCAGTAGAGCTGCAGCACTCTACCAGCATGAGATGCCTAAGCCAGTTAAAAAGGGCTGTGGACCTCCTTATAAAGAGAAGACCACGACTATACTTCTCAACGCTGGAGAGCCCCCTAGTGTGCCAGAGACTGCTCATTCAAAGGTCGTCTTCAAGTCCAAGCCATATTGTCCTCACTGTGAGAACAAGGACCACTTTTTAAATAACTGTGACAACTTTAAGAAGCTGTCCACCAGTCAAGTTGTGAAATGGATCAGAGATGGAAAGCGGTGCTTCAAGTGTGGTCGCAATCATGCTGCAGAGGACTGTAATTTGAAACGCCCATGCAAAACATGCAAAGACCTGCACCTTACTGTTCTGCACTACTCCATTCAGCAGACCCAAACGAGCATCAACATGGTGACCACCCCAACTGCAAAGGTCTACCTCGATCGGCCCAATCGGTCACAACATGTGATGCTAAAGGTTGTTAAGGTTATCCTGCGAATCGGTGACCGATCTTTGGAAACCTATGCGGTCCTAGATGATGGCTCAGAGCGGAGTATTGTTCTCCCTCAAGCAGTACAGCAACTGAACCTTTGTGGCCAGCCAGAGACTCTCTACCTACAAACAATCCAGCAGAATGTTGAACAGCTCCAGGGCAGTTCTGTCTCCTTTGACCTTTCTCCAATGTGCATGCCTTCCCAGAAGTATCGGATCCACCAGGCCTTCACTGCTGAAGGTCTGAACCTTGCCGAACACTCCTATCCAGTGGCTGCACTCCAGAAAAGGTTCAAGCACCTCAGAGGCCTGCCTTTACAGCCAGTTGACCATGTTCACCCAATGCTCCTGATAGGTTCAGATATGCCACATCTTTTGGTTCCCATAAAGCCAGTCTGTGCAGGTCCACCAGGTGGTCCTGTTGGTGTTTGTACCCAACTAGGTTGGTCACTCCAGGGCCCTACCAGCCTAGCGGAGCCTACATCAACCTCACAATGTCTCCGTATCTCCACTGTCTCCCCTGCTACTGAGCTCTTCATGAATGTTGAGCGCCTTTGGCAAGTTGACACACTCCCTTATGGGAACCAGAAGGCAGTCACCCGCTCTAAGCAGGACCAGCAAGCCATGGCCATGCTCCAAACAGCCACCACCAGGGTCGAGGTTAACGGAGTTCAACGGTATGCTACACCCTTGCTTAGACGAGCTAATGCTACTCCACTTCACATGTCAAAGGAAGCTGTGCTACCCTGTCTTCGTAACATAGAGTGAAGACTTGCTAAGGACCCGCAGAGAGCAGAAGTTTACTGTAATGAGATACAGAAACTGGAGAAGGCTGGTTATGTGGCCAAGTTGCACCCAGAAGAAGCTCACCAAACTGCAGAGTCATGGTTCATTCCTCACCATATGGTAAACCATAATGGCAAGGACCGGATTGTCTTTAACTGTTCATTCCAACACCAAGGTCTGTCCTTGAATGAACTTCTTCTCCCTGGACCTGCACTTGGACCTACTCTACTCGGTGTCCTCATCAGGTTCCGCCAACATGCCGTGGCGGTGAGTGGGGACATAAAAGGCATGTTCCACCAGATCCGCCTGCTGCCCACTGACAAGTCAGTGCTACGCTTCATCTGGAGGAATATGGAGAGAGAGCGGGAGCCCACCATTTATGAGTGGCAGGTTCTTCCGTTCGGGACGACATGTAGTCCCTGCTGTGCCATTTACGCCCTTCAGCGGCACATCCAAGATAGCGCAGAGTGCAGGCCTGGCTTGGCAGAGACAATTGAGCATTCCTTCTACGTGGACAACTGTCTACACAGCACACCCTCTGCTGAAGAGGCAAAAGGTCTGGTTGATGACCTCTGCCAGCATCTACGGTTTGAGGTTCGCCAGTGGGCCAGCAATGTGCCCAAGGTCATTGAGCACCTTCCATCTGAGGCACGTTCTGACAGCAGTGAGCTGTGGCTGTCCAAGAGCAGTACTGACCTTCAGGAACCTACTCTGGGCCTACGTTGGAACTGCCTTCATGATTCCTTACAAGCACCGCCCTCTTGAAGCATCAGTGCCCACACTGAGGAACCTCTACCGAGTACTCGCCAGTCAGTATGACCCCCTCGGGTATATTGTTCCCTTTACCACGAGGGCCAAGATTCTCATCCAAGACCTGTGGAAAGAAGAGATTGGATGGGATGATCTAGTTCAACCCCAAGCTCTACTTGACAGATGGCACACTTGGGAGCAAGAGCTACCTCACCTTATCCGTCTAGAGTTCCCCCGAGCCTATGCCCCACCACACATGGACAACTCCATGGTAACAAGAGAGCTACACATCTTTTGTGATGCGTCAGAACGAGCATACGGCTCTGTTGCCTATATGCGGACCACAGATGACAAGCAACAAGTCCATGTCTCCTTTGTGCTTGCCAGGTCTCGAGTAGCCCCCAGGAAGCAGTTGTCAGTGCCTCGCCTTGAGTTAAGTGCTGCCCTAACAGGTGCTCAGCTCGCAGATGTTCTTCAAACGGAGCTCACTGTGCCCATCAACCGGATCGTCCTATGGTCTGACTCCACCACTGTCCTCTACTGGATCAAGTCAGAGTCCTGCAGGTACAAGGTCTTCGTTGGCACAAGAGTCTCAGAGATCCAGAACCTGACTGAGCCTGGAAGCTGGAGATATGTGAGCTCTGCCAGCAACCCCGCAGATGACATCACTCGAGGTTTGTCCTTGGTTGAGTTGGCAAACTCACATCGATGGAATCAAGGTCCAGAGTTTCTCCACTTACCTGAGGATCATTGGCCCACCATGCCCTCCACTGATTTCGAGTTTGACAACAGTGAGCTGAGGAAGTCTGCTGTGGTTGGTAATGTTGCTGTTCTCCCTGATCCTCAGCTCCCTACTGTAGAAGACTTTTCTTCATGGAAAGAGCTCATAGAAGCCACAGCCAGGTCCCTTCATGGGGCGGCTGACTCCCAGACCACTAATCAACCTTGTGAAGCAACTGACTACCTCGCGGCTGAGACAGCCCTCCTTGTCAAGGCCCAGTTCGACTCATTCCCTGATGAGGTCAAGGCTCTCAAGTCCAACCGGCCACTCCCATCTGACAGTCACTTATGTTCTCTGTCTCCGGAGTATGATGAGGTTACCGGTCTTCTCAGGGTCGGTGGTCGTCTTCGCAGGGCAGAAAACTTGGAGCTTGATGCCATTCATCCAATCGTTTTGGATCCGCACCACCCTCTGACAAAACTGCTCATCCAAGAGTATGACTGTACTCTTCTGCACCCTGGACCAGAGCGAGTACTACTTGAGAGTTACTGACGCAAGTTCTGGGTTCTCTTGAGAAGAGAAGCGATCCGTAAGCATCAACACTCCTGTCGAGAATGTCAACTGTGGCGAGCTAAGCCTGATGTGCCCAAGATGGCTGACCTCCCACCTTCTCGCTTACGTCTGTTTAAGCCCCCGTTCTACTCTACAGGAGTAGACTGCTTCGGACCATTCCACATCAAGGTAGGGCGCCGAAATGAGAAGAGGTGGGGGATTTTGTACAAGTGCATGACCACGCGCTGTGTACATCTTGACCTTCTCGAAAGCTTGGACTCTGATGCCTTCTTGATGTCACTAAGACGCTTTGTTTCACGCCGCCGTGGCACACCATTTGAACTTCTTTGTGACAACGGCACAAACTTCATTGGTGGAGATCGAGAATTGCAGGATGCCTTCGCAGCAATGGCACCACAACTGAAGGAGCAGTTGGCCAAGCAAAAGATCACCTTCCGTTTTAACCCACCAGCGGCTCCTCATTTCGGGGGGGCCTGGGAGAGGGAAGTAAAGTCTGTTAAGACTGCTCTCAAGGTCATTCTTAAAGCTCAGACAGTGTCTGAGACTGTTCTCCGTACAGTCCTCATTGAGGTGGAGGGCATCATGAACGCAAAACCACTGGGTTACCTCTCCTCAGATGTGGCAGACCCAGATCCCCTCACTCCGAATATGCTCATAATGGGACGTCGGGACTCATCCCTACCACAAGCAATCTATGACTCTACTGATCTTCTTGGTACCAGGCGCTGGAGGCACAGTCAAGTGCTGGCTGATCACTTTTGGTCCACCTTTATTCGCCACTACTTGCCAGGTCTGCAGGAAAGGCAGAAGTGGAGAAAAGAGAGCAAAGAGCTGTCAGTCGGTCAGGTGGTTCTCATTGTTGACCCGCAGCTTCCACGGGCACTTTGGCCAGTCGGGAAGGTCACACAAATGTATCCTGGAGCTGACGATCGTATCCGCACTGTGGCTGTGCAGGTGAAAGACAGAACATACCTGCGCCCTGTGTCAAGGCTGGTGCAGCTACCAAATCTCCCAGATACCGAGGACCCTTAAACAGCTTTCCTGTCCATGTTCAAAAGGTCTGAGTAGACTTTTGGGGGCGGCTGTGTAGGAAAGCCTTGTTAATATTAAGTGTACTGTTTTGCACTGAGTTGTGTTTGTTACTGGCCCTTTAAGGGGCGGAGTTTTCACCAGAGTTTTTTTGCTTTGCTGCATGTTAGAGCAGTATGACCACATGTTGAGCGGCTGCAGAGCAGTGTGTGATTCTCTCTCTGATATAGAAGACGTGTGTACATGAAAAATGTAAGTAGTGGCACATTTATGATTTAACCAATGTTAATTCATCTTGGAGATGATTATTTCATTTATATATTGTATTTATGTATTTTAATGCCATAACTGTTCACCTAGCTAAGCTGATTGTTAGCTTATTCACCCCCTGCTAAGCTATCTGTTACAGATCAACATTGCTGTTTGATTATTGTTTCTGATAATTATAGTTTTATCTTATAAGGATAAACATGTGTTTTATAATTTTATCTTTCGTGGAGTGTTGGCTGACAAGCTGTTTATTGTTGTGTTTACAGAACCACGTTTTTCTTAGTAAAGCTGTATAACTCCTGAACTGCCTCAGTGATTCTCTAGCCGGAGTCACACTTCCATAGTGTTGCCGGCTCTATCCAGTGCACCCTATAGAGACCCAGAGCTCTCTGATAATCGTAGCTTTGTAGCCGGCTATATATGGCTACTTACAGCCCGGTGCTCTAAGACGTGTAATATAAATAATAAAATAATATAAATTTGCTCTAGTTTTAATTGCCTTGTTCCTGAAGTTGAGCCAGTCCAGCCCTGTCCGACCCGACCACGAAGCTAAGGAATAGCATTTATAGATAACCTATTTTGATGCTATAAAACTCATCTTAAAGTGTGTATTTGATCAGGCATATATCTAAAAGTGAGACTTTTTTGTAATTACTTAGAAACTCCTCACAGTCTCTTGAAGAAGTCATTTTAGTCTATTTTATCTGTTTTTCTATTTTATTATTCTACATTTTTTATCTGATTATTTTTATTAACAATGCATGCACCTTTACTTTTATATATTTTTTTTTACTTATTTGTCTGTGTGTTCTTTGCACCAAGAGCACCAGAGCAAATTTATTGTTTGAAGTGGAAAAATCTGCCATAAATCTGATTCTGATTCTGATAAAAGACTTTACAACTATTTGTGTGAAGCAGTCTCGGTTGTTTTTTCTTTTGCCTCCAGGAGAAATACAGTACCAAATTGGTGAGTCAAAACAGGTTGGTGAGGTGTAGGTTGCCAAGGAGGTAACAAGAGGCTCACCATTTAGTACATACTTTCACCTAAATGCGTGAAACTCAGGTTATAATCACACAAATATGTGTTTGTTGCTGTTATGTGTCTGTGACTGCTATGGGCTTATAACATAATGTTTATGTGTGTTTGTTTATACCACTCATCCGTTGTGCAGTTATGGATTTGTGTTGTGTTTTTGAGAGCGTGTCTCTCCCTTTGTGTTGTGCTGCAGGTTTAATCACCTGCACAAGAGCCCATGGAGCACGTCAACTTGTCAGCGATCAAGAGCTGAAGAGTGCGCCTACTCCTGTGTCTGTTGCTGACTGGATGGGAGCAAAGCATTACTGCCCTCTTTCTTACCTCAGACTTGATCACCATATACTGTAATTTATCAGCAGTGTTTATCAGCAACAGCACTAATCCATGAAGTCTGATCATGAGAACTCAGCAGTAGAACAACATGAATCCCTACTGGAGCACAGACTGCATTGTTATCTACTGATTATCATGATGATCTTACAGAAAGACATATGTAGTCATCCAATATGGATTAACTGAAAGCAGTGAAACAATTATTATATATAGGAAGTATCATTTTCTTTCACTGATGAGATTGAAACCTAAAACAACTAAAGGTTATGTAAGAATCCCATGCTGAGCATGAGGGTTAAGTGGCCACTGTGTGCATAATGCAACCTACAAGCACCATTTTTTCCTTTTGTACAATAAGTTTAATGACTAAGTATTGTCAAGGATCCTATGATAACAGGGAGAGTAGAATCTGTGCAACAAAACATTGCAGAAATAAAAAACAGAAACAGAATACCAGTGAATTTCAATGGATGCCTAATATAGAGGCAGTGTTGTTTATGTAAGGTACAACAGTGTCTTCTATGGTAATGTTCTTATATTTCTCTATCTTCCTTCCTTTTTTTCTCACACCCACACTGAAGCAAATGGTTATCCATAAATCTCGCACACAGTTCTCATCTCAGGGAATTGCAAGCCTACTATTAAAAACAGAGGAACGAATGTCAGATGAATATGAGATGAATTTTCCCTATGAATAAAATTCACAGGCCCTAGGTGATTATTATCTTGGGTTTATCAGGAAATGACCATATTACTCTGTTTTATATCAGTAAGAGAATATTTCATTTTCTTATACTGCTGCATTGCAGAGTTGAGGAAAATGTGATGCAGAAAACGTTTGACTATTGAACACATGAGTAAACTTTGAATACAGTGAGGTCTGGCTGTTCAAACAAGAGCAGAGTGAGACTGATAACTGCTGCAAGGTGTCCGTGCAACAGAAGGGAAAGTCATGGAGAGAATCCATCTGTGTAAACGCCTAATTTGAGCAGATTTCTCTTGTTATGGAGTGAGCAGGCAATCCACTCAATACATATTGATATGTACCCGACAGCATTCAATAGAGAACAGGGAAAAACATTTTATTTTAGGGACATTATATCGAGTTTCCTGTCTCTGGGCAAAACTGAAAAGCTTTGATGTATAAATGAGCATGTGCATGCATTTGTGTTGGCCTTCCAATGCATTTTACACATGCATCCAAATGAAGGAGCATGCATCCGCTGGCACTGACGAAAAGTGTGAACATTACATATGGACTCACTCTCCAGCTGGGAGTTTGAATACAGAGCAATGTGTCCAAACACATGGCCTCAAACTGACATTTTCTCTCTGCATGAACTCCCATCAAAATGCCAAAGCACAATGATGCACTGTTAATGTGTGAATAAGCATACATGAAAGATAAATTGATCTACTTTGCTCCTCTAAACTCCTTCTCTGTACTCTAATGTGAATAATGCAAAATCTCAGGAGTATGCAGTTGATTAATTGATTGAATCATTTGCTTATCCACTAAAGAAAGCAAGGTAGTGCCGAAACATCAGCTAATGGAATTAAACCCCTGCTGTTCATCTGTCATTGCAAAGTGATGCTGCTTTTTGTATCAACACACTAGACTTGTTCCTAATGCTTGTTCCTGCCCCTGCTGTTTAATGTTAAGCCTTGTGCAGTCATGCGCGCTTTCTGCTGGAACGGGCACAATAGCCCGCTGAATGAATATTCATAAGTGAACTTGTAGGTTAAGAATGATCCACAGGTTAATCAGGAAAGGGAAATTGCTCATTACATGCTGTGAAGTTGGATAATGCCTGAAGCAGAAACTAAGATCAAAACACATGAACATGTATGCACAGGCCTCCAGACACAAGGCCCCATTCCACATTAAGAGAGAGTTCAAAGCTATCGAGGGTGTTATGTCACTATCAGCCCGTTAATACTGCATTTCTTCTCAACATCAAAGCAAACATAAATTACTATCTGTATGCTACAATATGATCAGAACTTTAATGCTCCAGAGGAAACATTAGAACATATTTAGCACTGCACTCCTACAATGCAGCAATCAAACAAATAAGAGGATGTTTTTTAAGCCTTACAACACCATAATGTAAAGCTGTATCTGTTCATAAAGTGTGTATAGTAGGCCACTGTATTCCATGACACTGGATTAGATCAGATGATCGCAAGCTGCATAGAATTGTGTTCCTTCCTGTCATAAGATCAAATGCTAAATCCGATCTAGCTTTCTCTTCTGCTAAATAGGCAGTTAACTTATATGATACACTCTAAGAAGATCTGCGTTCACAGCAAGCATTCCTCTCTGTTCTATTTATAGTTTCAAATCTACTGAACGCTAGCTGTCCTGACTGGAAAGCAGCCAGATAATATGCTTTTTTTTCCTTGAAGGCAAAATCATAACATTGGCCATAAACAATGACAATATTGACCAACAGAAGAGCCTGCTTTTCAGAATCCTTATGAGACTGGGCATTTTTATGACTCTGGTCTCATCCCTCTGACTGCAATGTAAGTTAAATTTAGTGCTCAGCTACTTTGTATTTCTAGATCGCTTGCATTAATATCAGCCTGTCTGGCGCCTTGTTTTATTTGAGCACACAGACGCCATCTGACACAGTACTTTAAAGACAATATCCAAGGCATGCCAATAAAGCAGAGAAAAAACAAGCCAGTGGGTTTTACTGGTATTGCTGCACACATGGATTTTCTGTGTTTAAACACACACTAGGGGATTGGTGAGCTTATGGTAAAAAGAGAAAGACAAACAGAGATATCAAACAAACAGACTGCTGAATAAAATGTGTCTTGATTTGTGTTGGTATTCTTCATACTTACTTTTGTTTACATTCACAGCTAAAGCCGGAAGATAGTGCAGTCTGGTCCCTTAGCCATCATATCACTTGTAAAGGAAAATGAAAAGGTGGTTTGAAGAAAGGTTTCTATGTGTTTATTTTCACACAAACCTTTATTGAATCAGGCCCATTGACTCTTAATCACATTCAGCACAGCCATTTTCACCAGGATTAAGATTTTTAATAGGGCTGTCACTTTAGTGCATTAATTAGATTAATTAATTACACCGCAAATTAATGCGTTATAAAAAGTAATTGCAAGATTAATCATAGCACTCAAACATTTTGATATTGTCCAGCTGGAGGACCCGTACATGGCAGTGGCACGTCACTTCACACATGTGTCTCCAGTCAAACCAAACAAAGCCCAGGTGACAACAGGTATGGCATATTTAAGACTTAGTCTTATTTTATTTTTGAATTTATTTATCTATATTTGTACTACATTCTTTAATAATGCATCAGGCCTAATTGTTTTGCTGGATGTCCTCGACCTTTTTCTTATTTTGAATTTGATTTATGAAACACACTTAAAGTGTTATTTGAGTTGCCTGATTGAGCTTAAAATTTTCTGGACAAGTTGCCCTGACTTTGGTTTTATTTAGTCACCAATAAAAATGTGGATTTACAAATCTTCACTTCTTACTGTATTCATTTGATTAGTCATGCACTACAATTTTATAATATACTAGAATTCTAATTCTTTATTTGGGTACTTTAAGCAGATATGAGACTAAAATGTGATTAATTAGATTAATTTATTATAAATCCGGTAATTAGTTAGATTATTTTTTTTAATCGTCTGACAGCACTAATTTTTAAGAAATCTTTTGATATTTTCTGAAGAATTTCATGGCAGACTTCCAGTTGCCTTGGTTCAGTTTGCATGAGAAACTTTAAAAAAACAATACATTATAGTATAAGATAATGCATTTTAGTCTTCATTGTGCCATTCATGTATTTGTGTAAATAAAAATATTACCCTTTTTATCAAAAAGTCATTGTCCCAGGTGCACTCACCTCTAAAATGTTGTAGATTTTGCATCTGCCTGGCAAATGGTGTGATTGCAATCATGAATAACAGTGTTTATGTGTAAAACGTCACAAAGTAATGCATTAAGATAACGTAACTCCTTTCCGATACTGAAACTACTACTCAAAATGTGATAACGAAACTGAGTTCTTTTCTTAATGTGGTGCAATGTTACTTTTCCAACGGACAGATCTGACACCAATGCTGCCTTCTCAGTTGCCCATATTAGACGCAAGGAGCGTTGCCAAGGCTGCTCGATATAAGCATCGAGGGCCTGTTTTTCTCTCTTCAGTTGCTTCTTGGGGCTCTTCTTGTCTGTGTGAATCCCCCTGATTATCTCCCAGCTCCCAACAATAAAGCAAAGCACGAGTGCGGTAGGCAGTTTGTCCACTTCCTTGTTTCCTTCTTATCTCATCTGCCACAAACACACTCACCCACATGCACCAGAGCCAAAGTTGCCAGATCTGCTAATTATAAGCAATGTTCTTTTTTTGAATAGATGCTTGGCACTGTGAAATTGAAATTTAAATTAGGCAAAATTAACACACTTCATGTAGATTTCTCTACTTAAAAAGTAATATATCACATTAGGCAAGGATATAGCTGGAGGATGCTTATTTTGGGCTTGTTTATATCAACCTGGCTGCTTATTCAGAAGAAAAATCTGGAAACACTGGCCAGGAGCTCTCATTCCACTCACCAGTAGGGATGGGAATGGAAAAACAATTCCAGGTGAGAATCTTTAACAGGTTCATCAAAGAATCGATATCATGAGTCTTTTTGCTAATCAATTCCCTTATCAATTCCTTACACTGACAGGGTTCAGAAGCTTCAGAAAATGTGGCTTAATTTTTTACATAAGGCGCCTACTGCACAACCTTAAGTGAGTGAAAACACCAGCACCTTACAGAAGCGGTTATCTATGCTGTGACGATTGTTTGACATTGTAGAAACTAAAAATCTACAGATCAACATTTGTCCACATGGAAAATCCTCAGGAATCAATAAGAGAATTGTAAGAGAATTGGATCAATTAGCAGGATCCTCGATGGCACTGGTTTCCAATAAAATATTATGAATTCCCACCCATACGCACTATGTGAAATGATTTTGATAAAATAAAGAGCACAAAAGGAATAACTGTTATGTTCTCTGGAGTAGAACTTTTTTTAGGCCTTCACATTTAGGAACAGATGGGGTTCTGTCCAAAGACGAGCAATGTAAAAGTAACAAGTAACGTAAAAAGTTACTCCGCATAGTGGGTAACTAATTAAAGTAACGAGTTACTTCTTTGAGAAGTAACGAGAAAACACTAGGGGCTCTAATTTCGTGGCACAGCGCAGGGGGCGCAAGCCTGGTGCACCCCGCGCAGGGGGCGCAAGCCTGGTGCACCCCGCGCAGTGTTAATTTCGTGCGGCGCACTGCCATGCGCTGCCAATTTGACAACTTGGTAGACCGTCTGCGCAGAGATGGGTGTGATGGTGCACCAGGGGGAGTTGACGGCGCACCAGGGGGAGGTGTCGGCAGATTCATGTTGGCGCAGTGACAATTTCGTGCCAAAAACAGTGCAGAAAGTGCGCTGAGAGCTCGCCAGCTCCAACCTAGTCTAAGCGGAGCGCACCCTCCGCAGCTGTAATTTGGTGACAGGCGCACATGTGCGCACGCCTCAGAGGCAGGTTTCCAAAGTGTCAGGCACATTTTAATGCAATAAACAATCACAGCAATCACTATTTAATGTAACCGTCTGAACCAGCATATACATTTATATCTATATAAACTGTCCCGTCACATCTGATGTTAGATTAAAGCCGTTTGTCATAATGGAAACTTAACCTGACGGCAGCTGGAAGTTTGATGCACATCTTACAAGTCAACAATAAACAGCCTTAACATCTAATACTGAGGATATATCTGATTTCTCTCATTTCATTAAATTCAAAGAAAAGAGGGAGAAAAAAGACGAAGAAAAAGGAGATAAATTAAATGTATGTCACTCAGGATTTACCCGTGATTTCCCATATTTCTCTATTTTAGTCTTTATTTTTAACGTGATCTAAAAAGATGGAGTACATTATTGTAAAGAGGATGAGGTGGAGACACCGGGAGAAAATACAGTATATCACTAAAGGCTCTGCCATTTGGCGATGACAAACCAGGAGTGCAGGTGGATCACAAGCATTATAAATGGATAAGCCAGCTGCTGTGTAACTGTCTCTTAATTTTGTGCTCCTATAATGACAAAGGAACAGATTACATCTGTCCTGGGACCTGGCCCACATGGTGACGCGTAGACCGATGCGCGCCCCGATGGCCAGTTTGTTCTCCCAGCTGCTGAATGACAGCAGCTCTGACCGTCTCCAGCAGCGGGGATCATTCAGACCAATCAGACGCTGCGCCTCGGCCGCAGCGCATTTAAAGGCGAGGAGAGGCGCTCATTTGATTGTTGAAGACAACGATTGGCTGTGGTAATCTCACTCACGTCTATTCTCCTCCTACTCTGACATTTGCGCAGAGAGGCAGAGACGTGGGCGTGGACGCACTCCTCTGCGCCTTGAGTGCGCCTCTCTTGGCACTGCAGGAAACTTGCAAAGTGTACGGGTCACACCCTGTGTGCACGGCGAAGGCCGGCGCAGGGCAGGTGCACCTGCGCTTGCGCCTGGTCTACGAAATTAGAGCCCTTGATCTTAAAAGTAACTTCCACAACACTGATGATTACTTCCTGTTACTTGCCTAGCAGCTGATGTTCTGTCTTGGGTTTTGTTGATGGGGCAGAGAGGGCTACAGACAGACTGGACTCTTCCCAAAGTAAAAGTCTTCAGCCTCTCAAAATGTTCCTGCATCTTTCCTTTCAGCACAGTAAGACACTCTTTTTCTGCTGAGAGTATCAGGTTTTAATTCATAACTGCAGCATTTCCAATTTAGCATGACAAAACCAAATCAATGCAGGAAAGACAGCAAGCAGAATTAAATAAGACAACCTAGTCCGTCTGTCTGTAGGAGGACACATGCAGACAGTTTCTGTTTAGACAGAACTTCCCTTCTCACAAGCAAGTAACAGCCTATCCATCATTGCGATGGCTCTGTGGTTTATTAAAGCCAGCCGAGCCTTGCTGGTCACTTTGTGCAATGAAAGTTCTGGCAGAACAAATAAACTGGGGGGACTAAGCCATGAGCTAGGAGGCTGGTGCTTCTTAACAGATTTCCATCTGCATTTGTCAAAACATGCTTTTAAATTAAACAGTAGATAAACCATGTGTAATGTAGCAAGAAGAAATGTTTTCTTTGCAAACAAGCAGCAGGCTCTTATGTTAACAGTGGGAGCCAGTTTCCTGTTTGGCAGCTGATTTCATCTTTTGTGTTCATTATGTTGAGTTACACACATTATTATTATTATTTTTTTAACCAAATTAGGGGTGGAAAATTAGACTTTTATTACTGGGCTGAGTCAGTTAATCAGGGTTAACAAATAAGCATTTCTTTTTTTTATTTGGCACATTTAACTATTGACAAGGAAGTCTCCAATATGTGCCATGCATTGCATCTTCATTATCAAACCTGGGTTGCTAAAGGAATTCCAGCCCAGCAACATATGCAGTCTGAGCCAGCAGATTACAGAACTTTTCCTCAGAACACTGCGTTAAGGATTTTCTATTTGAACAGCCACTTGGTATATTGATCTGACTTTCTGAAGGTGAATAAATTTGCATTTGGAGTTTGTCAATTTCATTTTATTTCTAGTCAAAGATTGGATGAAGACATGGAAATATAAAAAAACATATATGAAAATAAATGATGTGCATTTTTAGGCAAAATGCAAATCCCAATGAATTCAGAGACAAAGCTGCAGAGGATTCATTCAGTAGGACAAAGCTCATTTTCATTGGCTCTATGCTGTACCTTGCTGCCTCAATGAGGCCCCTGGTGCTCTGCAGCTGCTTGTGCTGCTTCCTGTCATTGTGGGACCAGGGTTTGGGTGAAGGTGCTGTGATGTTGGTGGTGTTGGTAAAGTGGTGTTGGTAGATGGTTTTTGGCTGTCTGTCAAGGGGTCATCAATGCTCTCCATAGTGCAAGAGTGTCGCGGGGGACCCTTGTCGCGTCATAGAGCCTGAGAGGAGAGAGGGAAAGGAGAGGGGAGCGGGGTTTGGTTATGAAGCTCATCATGATGATTCAGTATTTAATTTCAAAAGATTTGTTCTTTTGGAATCATAAATTCACAAACAAACAACCATTATCAGCACCACCAATGCCATTTTATCCAAGGTGTCATTAAAACTTTATGGTCGATGCAAACCTAAGGTGCTCTAACAAGCCGAGTTTATGACCAAGAGGCTGTTTACGTATACAGTTTTTGTAAATGAAGTTTTAAATTTGAAGTTTTTTTGCACATGATAGGCCCATCATAAGGTAAACATAAGGTCATTGGCCATATTTGGTTCCAAATAAAAAAAAAAAAACAGGCGCAATGTGGTGTGGACCGCCCTCTTTGAAGGAGGATTTTGCGTGTGCTACTAGCTGTCACCATGGAGAGTTTGGGAGAGCGTAGGTAAAATGAAGTTAAGAGCCATGGAGTTTGAGGCAAATAAACACACTTGCACTAACCTTCTTTGCTGCTTGTCATTTTGACAGACAAGGTTGTCACTTTTCTCTCATGCCATAATTGTATCTGTACTTCATCTTCCTTTTCTGACTACAATTAAACATAATATAGATGACAGCATTCACATAGCTGCACAGCTTGATCATCAATAACCTCTCATGTTAAGAGCAATCTTACAGTAACGCACACACAGGCACTCTTGTCTTATACGCACTGACTGCATCACACTCTCCACACGCTGACAGCACCTAAATTAACAGTCACTGTTGAGAGTGTGATGCAGTCAGCTCTGAGTGAAAACAGAGGGATTCTGGATATGAAGAGTTTTTTTTCTTTGTTTTACTTAAGTTTAATGACCACCTACACAATGTAGAAACAGAGAGGGTTTACTTTACGCTTGTGTCTGCATGAGTATGATGGCACACTGGATCTTCCCTGTTTTTTCAGTTCATCATAAAGACAGACAGCCTCCAAATCTTTTTGTCATTCATAAAAAAAATTCAACCAATGTCAGAAAAACAATTTGGTTAGTGTTACCCCTGTTTCTAGCCACAATGACCACAACCCTCTGTGCATTACACTGTACCTGTTTTGCATTTGCCTTTCAAACAAGCTAAATTTAGATGCAGAAACAGCTTGTGTAATCAGTTGCAGGTTTGATAAATCACATTGCAGGTGATAAACGATCCCATTTGCACTTGTATTTCCTCCCAGTATTTTGCATTCTGGTGATCTGCATGTATTCTGCATATTCATGAAGGCAAACATGGCAAATGAACTGCATGTGCTACTTTGCATGTATAAAAACACTTGCAAACTTAATAGTGTGCACAATCAGGATTGTGTCTGTCAAATGAGCAAAGCTTGTGCTACCATAGCTGTAGACTACAAAATACTTTTATAAGCATTGCAGTCGAGAAATAAACCCCTTTCCCTGAAAAAGTTAAACTTTCACTTGGATCAAACAAATTGCTAAAAAAATAGGATGATGTAAAAAAAAAAAACAGAAAACTATTCAGCCAAACAATCAGTAGAAAACCAAGCCAACATAGTGGTCATAAATTAAGTAAATGTAAGTTTCTTTTATCTTTATATGGACTATATTTGTCTGTCTGCTTAGGCTGTAAAGGCTATTAAGTGAAGTTAAAACCTGTTGGTTTTATTTGTCTTTTTAAACATTATCTAGTTCTAACAGTGATCTATAATCAGGATGGTGCTGTTTATTAATGTGTAATAGCTCCCTCTTTTCCACTAGACCTGCAATGTCCTGTAGCTAAAATACAAATACCAACACTTTGTCATTACATTTTATGTAAGATTGTATCATGGACTAACTGCTGCATCCACATTAAACAGCACAAGTTGTTAATTAACAACAGGGGTTTGAAAACAAGGAATGCTTTCACAGGCCTTGGTGTGTGGTGACGCATCACGAGGCATAGTGTAAGTTCGGTAAATGACTGCACATCTCTGTCACTTCTCTAAAAAACAGTACATATACTGACCAACAACATGCCTGAATGTGGAGCCCAGATAAAGTGCATGTGTGGGAAACACTGCATGTTGAGTTGATTGTCATAAATAATGATGGTGAGTCTGCCTATCAGCAGCAAGTGGATCAGCTGGTGCTCTGATACAGTCAGAACAACCTGGAGCTAAACACCCTCAAGACGGTGGAGATGGTAGTGGACTTTAGGACACAACCCCTGCCCTGCCCCCCCTCACAGTCCCCAGCAGCCTGGTGTCCACTGTGGAGAGCTTCAGATTCCTGGGCACGATCATCTCCCAGGATCTGAAGTGGGAGCAGAACATCAGCTCCATCCTCAAGAAGGCCCAGCAGCAGATGTACTTTCTGGGCTCATGAGGAAACACGGACTCCCCCTGAGCTGCTGCTGCAGTTCTGCACTGCAGTCTCTGTCTGTCCTGTGCTCCTCCATCACTGTGTGGTTTGGAGCTGCCACCAAGCAGGACAGATCCAGATGGATCCAGACTGCAGCGCACTGTGAGGACTGCTGAGCGCATCATTTTGGCCCCCTATCCTGGACTTGTACTCCTCCAGGTCTTGCAGGTGGGCAGGGAACATTGTGACGGACTCCACGCACCCTGCTTATGGACCTTGTTGGACTGATTCTATCCAGCAAGCACCTCAGAGCCCTGCAAACCAGGACGATCCAGCACAGGAGCCGTTTTGTCCCATCTGCAGTCACTATTGGAAACAGTTAAACAGCTTCACTATTCATTTGCACAGCTGTTCAATAGCTGCACTTTCCTACCATGAGTGGTAAATATCCCCAGATGTTTGTATATGTGTATGATCTATTTTGTATATACACTGTATTTGTTTAGAGCTATTTTTTCATTTATATTTCATTTTAGAGAAGAAAATTATTGCTGGAGTCAAATTGTTTGTATGTGTCGCATACTTGGCAATAAAAAATATATATTCTGGTTCTGACTTTGATAAACAGCCATAAATATTGTGGCTCCACTCCTGGGTGGCTGTTTCTTTTTTTTGACTTAACAGTCAAGATGAAAGTTTTGAAAAATGACTTGCCTTGCAAAAATAAATGTCTTGAACAGCAGCTCTTGAAAGTAATGCAAATTGTCTGTGATGTTGTAGGTTTTATAACTCAGTGTAGAGTAATGAAAACAATTATGTTGATGTATGGATAACAAAGCTCATCTTGTTTTTCTATTGCAGAAGTTACTAGAGATGTGCAACAAAAATCAGTTATTTAATCAGAAATTACTGCTTTCCTCTTACTTGGCTACTTAATGGCTCGAGGCAACTAATACTCACAATGGCTACAACCAATAGCTGGTGATTGAACCACATTACCAGCAAAATCAGGTAAATATTTGGATTTTTCACTGGATTGTTGCACAAATAATTATTTTTTTGTGAATAGATAGATAGATAACGTATACAAATCCAAGAAAATAATGAGATCTGATATGTAGAAAAGCTGCTTCAATCCATCTATCTCAACACAACCTTTACAATCAGTGTTCTTCAGGTAGAAATTATTTCAGTGTGAATGTAGACCAACAGCTGGTATAAAACAGAGTCCATGATTTTAGCAGAGAAATGTGAGCAGTGGCTACATTGTACTTGTTGGTTGTCAATGAAACCCTACAAAGAAACAATTGATTGATTCTACTTTAAGTTAGTTGTCTTTGCCAGATAATCAAAATTTGGATCTTTGTACTTTCTGAGGCCGAGATGATTTGCTGACTTGGCTCATTTTGCAGAGAGTGATAATAGTGAGCAGCAACAGGCCTTCTTCCCTCCCCCCACCCCCCCTCCCAGTTGGTGAAGGGTGGCCAAGCAGCTGTCCTCTTAGTGGTGATTCTGTTCAACCCACTGCTGGATGTGTCTGCAGGGCCCAGAGGGATCAATTACCAGAGCTGGTACCGACCCACAACCATGGGGGGGGGGGACTAGGTGATGGTGGGGCTTTAGGGGGATCCCATCAGGCTATGCCTAAGCTGGATCCACAGAGAAGGAGGAGGCAGAAAGGAAACGGTTGGGGAGAGATGGGGGGGAAGGGGCACCGGCTTTCAATCTCCAGTTTAAGAAGCGTTACCATATGTTGAGACACATGCTGTTACAGGCACATGTACGTACCATCTCTATAGGATGGATGGTCATAACTGCAGCAATGACAATCACAAATCTGTATCAGTCTAATCTTCAAAGATATCCTTTTAGTCAGCTAAGATGCTGACTAAAAGGAGCGCACAGTAACATTTGAATGTCTTAGAGATTGGCTCAAGGGTTACAAGACAAAGGTTCTTAAGACATTATGATGTTTGCAAAAATATTTCTGCTTCAGAAAGTTTGGTATGCAAGATTTAGCATCTCTAGAATCAGATTTTCTTCACATGTACAACCGAGACTATAAGAAACTCTGGTTCTGCAGATGCTAAAAATAGCATGCTATACTTTCCGAAGCAGAAATATGTTTGCTTCATCATAGAATTAAAGATAAAAATATCTCTCCATCACATTTTCAAACAAATAGATTGGGTTATTGCAAGATACCTTCCAAAAATGGAGTGATATATAGCTAAATGAATAAAGCAATAAAAAAAATCAAATTCAATTAATTAATCTAATTAATCACATTTTAATCTCATATCTGCTTAAAGGACCCACATAAAGAATTTGAATTCTAGGACATTACAAAATTGTAGTGGATGATTAATCAAATGAATACACTAAAAAGAGAAGATTGTTAATCTACATTTTTATTGGTGATTAAATAAAACCAAAGTCAGGGCAACTTGTCCAGAAAATTCTAAGCTCAATCAGGCAACTGAAATAACACTTTAAGTGTGTTTCATAAATCAAATTCAAAAAAAAGGAAAAGGTCGAGGACATCCAGCAAAACAACTAGGCCTGGTGCATTATTAAGGAATGCAGTACAAATACAGATAACTTAATTCAAAAATAAACCTCAGCTTTGTTTGGTTTGCCTATAGCGACACATGTGTGAAGTGGTGTGCCACTGCCATGTACGGGTCCTCCAACTGGACAGTATTAAAATGTTCATGTGCTATATAAGGACACATGACACTGCTTGATAAGGACCCTCAAAAAGAAATTTCTTCAAATTGTCATTATCCCAGTGTTTACAGTTTCCTCAAGTTTTTGTATAGAGTATGCGTTCCTGGGAATTACCATTAAATTACCATTTTAGTTAAATTTAAATCTGATAGTATGGCTCTCATATTGAGAAGGAACATTTGGTCAAGTTAGTGTTTCTCCTACTGTCAGCGTTTCAACAACACTCTGCGAAAATACATTATTCAAAAAAATTTTACATTTGTGCTCATCTAATGCACTTCACTGTTACAACAGAAAAGACATTAAAAAATAAGAAAAGCATACATGATTTTCAAGGCTTTTTTCTAAACTTTTGCTGATTTAAACCCTTCATTGGTGTTAGCTTTCTGTTACTATCTCTTATGTTAGAGGGGGGTTTGGACCTGTCTTAAATCAGCCATAAAATGCCATCAAAACTATTATTTTCCATCCAATTTGCTTCATACTTCTTGGTTATCTTGTCAGGCTTCCTTATCCATGAAAATATTGTCTTAAATAGTGTTTTTTGGCCTCATGGGTCTACTTCTTGTTTTCAGTTAAAAAGTTAAAATGATCTTCAAGGAATAAATGAAAGGTTGTAATGTTACCCAACTCTAACTGAGTGGTATTAAAGAAGGTTTCCTAAGTAACTCGTTATATTTATTTATTTATTTACATTTTATGTTATTGACTATAGTTACGTCTATGGTGTTATGGATCAATTTTCGTCCATATACATTATATTTTACAAAATGTATATTTTAAATGAAATAAATACAAACATGAAATGTTGATTTTCAAGGTCAAACAAACAACAAGTAATCAACTCACTAACTAAACATTTATGATAAGAAAAAAATGTATGGACTGGGCATCCATGTAGCAGTCATGAATTCTTAATTCTTAATCTCTCTCACCAAAGTTGTTATTGATTGCACGACTGTAATGACATTTACACCCACATAGAGAGGAGGAGGACAAACTTTTCCCCTGTTGTGACATCAAGCCACAGACCAAGGCCCCATCCACACGAAGCCAAACCGAGGTCTAAACGCATACGTTTTTACAGAATCTGTGTATCATCCATACGAAGACGGCGTTTTGGGGGTCTGTAAATCATTTTTGAAACCAGGTTCCAGAGTGGAAAGATTTTAAAATGCTGTATACGCTACTCCGTGATTACTGGCTCTCCACAAGTTTCCAGATACGCTTACGTCATAGTTTCATATCTTCATTGACACGCATGCCCCACACGCGGCAACGACAATGTGCTGATGAAGCTAATGACCCTACTGTCCCTGTTGCAGCAAAATCTCCTTCTTCTCAATCACCACCGAGGACACATTTTGGCACTTTATGACCACTTTATCATAATCTCTGTTTTTTCGTCTGTTTCCGCTTGTTTCCGTCATATCGTTACAGCGCCCCTAGAGGTCTGGCATCTGTTTTACAGCGTTTTGATGCGTATCGACTGCATTCATATAGACGCACACATTTTCTGAGACACCTTCGTCTCTATGACGATCGTTTTGGAAACTGTTAAGCGTTTTGCCTTTGTGTGGATGGGGCCCAAGAGTCAGCCACACTACTATATACTCTGTGTAAGCTGATGTCACAACATAATAACTCCTCCCTACTCCACGTAGTGACTTTTTCTTGTGATGGAAACAAAAAATTTCTAATTAAGTCAGATTGAGCTGAGCTGATCAGAAAATATAAAAAAAAAAATTAAATGTAGCAGCTGATAAAATGAACACTGCTACTCTGTGGGTACTATACACTGCAGCTCCGTATGAGCTCATATTTATGAACACCACACTCCTAATCTTTCTTTTTTAAGCCCATTCTGTCACTGAAAGTGTCCTGATAACTGTAATCACAGCCTTTTTCAATGGGTGCCACTTCTGCTCAGAGCACTCTGATCACAGCCTAAACATACAGAAACCAGGAGTGACCTAATGAAACACACGACTGGGACTCAGTTAAACATCCAGATATTCTTACTTATGTCATTTTGAGCTTCTTTCCTCCAGTCTAAACCTTGCTGTGTTTGAAAACCACAGTGAGTTATGTGACAGCATGTGAAATTATAGAACTCAAGACAAGTAGGTGTATTTGACTGCTTATCAGGGGAAATAAATATTCTGCTGCAGTGTGGTACAGAGTAAAAATAAAACATTTCAAAACATTGGCAAAAATCAAGGGCTTTTTTTGGATCCCATTTAAACAACACAACATTCAAGCAAAAACGAAATGCAGAACTTTCCAGTTATTCCTTCAGGCAATTATAACTATAAAAATCTTTGAATGCCCTCTCCTCCCCACAAACTGAATGGGCACTTACGGTCTTAACAAGGGACACTGCTTGATCTGTGCCAACTGAAAATGACTAAAATAAGGTTTAAAACACGTATTTGTGACGGTCTCTCGCTCAGTCTTTCACCATTATTTTCTTTGCTCACACAGCTTTTCTGCCTGGGTTTGAATTTTTTTCCTTATCGAGCTGTCACAAAAGCCGTCAGATAACCTGAGGTGATTTTGCTTTTCTCCTCTAATGGTGCACTCTCTCTCTCCCTCCTTCTCGCTGAGCTCCCCGCCTCGGCACATGCAGAGAGAGAAAGCTCCTTGTGCTGTTTCATCTGCCAGTCTAAAATGGAGGAGGGCACAATGCAGAGCCCCATCCTCTCTGGAGAGCGACAGCAGCAAGCCTTTCACAGAGAATAGGAGCTATAGGAGATGACTGCTGAGACTACATATCGCTTTTCCAAAGGAAAGTGCTTAGGGAACGCAGGAGAGGTGGTGTTTGACTGTGATAACTGTCTGAAAAATGTATATTTAATCATCGTGTACCATGCAGGGAGAGAAGTGTGATGAAAATGAAAAGTTAACCCCTGGTTTATGCATGAAGTGCTTTATTTTCTGTGATTTATCAGCTGCTAAGGCTTGATGTACCATTGAACTCAGAATGTAGAGATGTTCACCACAGGGGTGGGGTGGGGGCTGATGCTCTTCTCCAAGTAAATTATTCAGCTTTAAAGCTCAGGTTGGTAATCCGATTTAGATACACTTTTGTAATACTGGTTAAAATGATCTTTATGACCCAATGGCAATCAATTAATAATGTGTCGTTAAAAAAACACAGGGAAAAATATCCGATATATACAGCAGGAGTAAAACAGGGAAAACACAAACCAATAAACATGCCGTGACACCAGTTTTAAACCAATCAAATTCCGTAGCCATTCTGTCCGCCTCCTGCACGTACACAGACTCAGTGCGTGTAGTCGAGCTGAGAGGGATCCAAGTCCACGGCAGAATGCTTACCTTTCAAGTTTTGTCTTTGAAAATAAGGGAAGCCCGCTGCGAGCCGTCCCACAACCCCAACCAAGCTCCAGTATCCCTCACATTTTAAGACAGGTGTACAAGAAATCTAAAATAAACCATTTGTTTTTCTTAGTTTGTTCTGCTGCTCTAATCTCGCGATAGCTGCCATCCAGACTACTGCAGGTGGATGTTCTCGCGAGGCTTTTTCTTCTTTTTTGGTTTTACGGCGGTTGGCATCCATCATTTTGGAGTATTACCGCCCCCTTCAGGCTAGAGACAGAGTTCAGTTTGGAGAGGCAGAGGAATGTTTTTATTATTATATCATCACACGGGAGATTTACAGGAGAATACTGATACAGGAGGAGGTCAGGAAAGAGGATAAAATACGTAAAATATGGTAGTTTCATGGCCAAAACAGGAAATTTGACAGCTATGTGGAGAATGTCAGAGGATCTACCTATACCCCGATCAACATCGGCTGTGAGTACTAACTAACTTTACATGTTTGTTTTTTAACTTTACTATGATAATGTTTTGGTGTTTTTTTACCGCTGACTGAGACATGACTTGGTGTAGGTCATTTTGAAGGAGGGGTGGGAGGGGCTAGACAGAGTCCTGAAGAGAAGTTAGATTCAAATTCATGCTAGTTTTCCAAAATTAGCGTCCCTAGCTTTAAATGTTTAATTTCTTCCATTCTTGTGTATTTTGGTAACTTTTTGTTATAAAAACATTTCATTTTTTGTTAAGAAAAAAACACATTCAAGTACTTCTTATGTTGCTTAAACAATTATTGTGTCCGAGGTAAAATGCTGATCTGAACACCAATGCCTTTCTGTAATGTCAGTATTGTTTTAATT
The DNA here is from genome assembly GCA_036419115.1 of Scarus forsteni. Classification (NCBI taxonomy): domain Eukaryota; kingdom Metazoa; phylum Chordata; class Actinopteri; order Labriformes; family Labridae; genus Scarus; species Scarus forsteni. The sequence goes on along the minus strand of JAZDUH010000386.1, from coordinate 8,672,815 downwards.
CATAAATAATATATTAATTTAAACCTACAAGTTATAAACATAGATGTCACTGAATGAACAGATATGTGGACTTGTTCCAGTCATGGTAGGGGGAAAACAACTTGATAAAAATAGTGGTTATGTAGTTAGGTTCCTTACTGTGTTTAATCAATGGCTCCTGCTGGCCAGCAATAAACTTGGAGAATAAATAGTCACATGGGTAAAGAAACAGGCAAATTGGGGCTAAAGGATTTTATGTTGTTACTCTTGCGAATGTGCCTGTCTTGTAACGTAATGAAGTAAAAAAAAAAGTACAAGCTTGCTCATATTTTACTGGATCAAGGCAGAAATAGGTGGAACTAAAAAGGGCCAATAATAAAAGCACTTTACATACTTTGTGATGATATATAACAACATCTTTTTGGACACTGTGTGTAAGTGATTATTAATCATTTTTATGTTCATAGAGGTAACCATAAGCATTCATTTGGAGGAAATGCAATTTTATGTACTGAGATAAAAACAGAGGGAAAATTAAGTGGCTGCTGATGGACAAGAACTGCATTTTATTGTTCCATTAATACAGTTACGTGAACTGAATGAGTACTTTTATAGTCCTAGAGGTTGATATGACTCTTTTAAGGGATTACTTTTTTTGATGGGTCAGTGCTTTAGAGGAGAAATTGTTAATTCATTGCTGTGGCTTTTGATACTGACACAAAAACAGTACTCCTTGAGTTGAAATGTGTCCTTTTCAGCTGTAGTGGTTGTGTTCTGCTAATAAAAGTAACCACACTCAAAACAAAACTATCGACAGTAAGCAAAGCACATATCAATCTTCATATGCTTCCGCTGAAGCAGGCTGCAGAAAAATCCATACAATGTTTTTTTGACAGGAACAACATGTACTGCTCACGCACATTCAGACTAAGATAAATGTATGGTTGGAGAAGGCAGTGAGACAGGGAGGAAGACAGAAAAAAATATGAAAAGAAAAGCCACCGAGTGAAAGTGAAAGGACAATCAAACCGGGAAGAAGTCAAGGAGAGGTTAAACAAGTATGCTGGGAAGTGGTTTTAGAGAGAGGCAAATGAAATGGCAGCTGCTGAGACGGGTGTTCCTTTGTAGGAAGAGAGAGAGCACATCGCAAACATTTAATCTGTCTTGCCACACAAACTGAAGGTTAGTTCCAACTAAAGGTAGAGGAGGTCAGCGGTGTCACGCTGAAAACGGTCTCCTCGTGTTTGACAGAGAAAGTACAAGCTCTCAAACATTGGACCAATACACGCGAACCGCCTCCTGACATTTGTCCAAAGTAGCCCTTTATGGGGCTACGGGACTGAGTCAGATTGTCTTGGCTTAGTCAAATGCCCCGAGGGACATGTCTGTTTGTCTGCATTGATGTTTTTGCACAAACACCTGACAGACAGGTTGGACATGCTTGCTGGACCGTGCACAGCCAACAGTCGTCCTACGGCAGTATTGGGTAAGCAGCAGTTTTGGGTTTAACCTTGAAAAGCCGCAGGGAAGGGTCCATTTATTCAAAGTGAACCAGGGTAGGCTGGGGAGCAAATTGTTTGTTTTGTTTTGTTTATGATTTTCCCCTGGGCTTGCAGATAACAAGACCTTTATGTAATATTTGTTCTGTAAACTGGCCCTAAACTTTCATGCTTTTTAGGCTTTTTTTGAGTAACAGAAATGAAATGAAACAAAACTTGTTTCATTACAAAGAATACTCTTCATACATTGTATTACAGTTTAATATATCCACATCTTAGATACTGTAATATTGTTTGGGCAAGTTCATACCCTACAAATTTACAGAAAATATTCATTACTCAAAAGAAATTTGTTAGGCTAGCCACCGTTTCTAATTATTTATCTCCATCTGCCCCTCTATTTAAAAAGCTGAACTTATTGTCCATTTATGATATTAATACTCTTCAATCTTGTATATTTATTTATAAATATATTCATCTACCACATTTGCTCCCAGAATCTTTTAACTCTCAGATTCATTCGCACAATACAAGACATGCCATTAAACTTCATCCTCCCTTTTGCTGTACTTCACGATGTCAGTTTTCTTTTACTTACAGAGGTTCATTAATTTGGAATTCATATGATCATTTAACAAAAACATCTCTGACCAATTTTAAGTTCAGACTAAAGTCATATATAATACATCAAGATCCCAAAGCTTCTTTTTGTTCTCATTCATAATTAATTCAATTGCTTGTTGTCTGTTTGTTGTTGAGTTATTTTGAGTTTATTTCATTGTATTAAATTTTATTTCTTTTTCTTCTTATATTTTCATTATTAACTCTATTTGGGGAGGTATCTTTGATAAGCCCACTTTGTTTTGTTTTTTTTACCTCTCCAGCACTATCTTGTATTTTTTTTTCTATGCCAATGTAATTGTTTGTAATTTATGGTGCAAAAAAATAAAATAAAAAAATAAATAACAGGCATGGCTGGGTAGCCATGTCCAAAAAATCTTTCAAACTTTCAAGGGAGCAGTCAAATAAGGTCACTTCATCCGTCACATAAATGAGAATTTTAAGAGGAATTTTAAACAATGACCCAAGTCGGCTTGTTGCCCACTTATTAGAATCTCTGACAGTGAAAGCTGCTTAAACACTTACACACATGCACACAGACTGGCACAGATGAGTGCACAGAGCTGTCCAGCCGTTTGACTAGCTGTCACCCAGCTTAAAGTAGCCAATGAAGCAAGCAAGAAATACCTGTCACATCCCACATCTTGTCAGGGTAAGCCAATATGAGGTACGTTGACTGACACCTTATGCAGGATATGAAATGTACAAGTAGGCCAAAGCACACGGGGCCACCGTGTGCAGGAAAGCAGAGATGCATTTCCATGGATATGAATATGCAAATCACTGAAAAGTCCAGCCAACAGACTACAGCATGTTAGCATATGAACATCCAACGTATAAGCCCTGAAACACATACTGACCAGCTCATACACAAACCCACTTCAACGTGCACGCGAGCTTGTAAATCTGTCATACATAATAAATGGAGCTAGCTTTGAGTTATCTATCAGAGTATGTATATGAGTGTGCATTTGTGTCTGTGCTATCTGTCTGCCCAGATAAGAAATTACATTATAGAAAGAACATGTAAGGGCTGTCACCTTAGCCTCCTTAACCAGGTACATGTAAGCTGCTGTCAGACCAATGCGAGACTCACAGGGATCTCAAAATGTTAAGAGCACAGGGGTGCAGGCTGACTGATAAAAATAAATAAATAAATAAATAAAAATCACGTTGGTTCTGAATCCTGTGTGTATCTGCAATGTGTGAGTGTGTATGTGTGTTTGTCTTACAGCAGAAAGGCATAAACAACTTACTCAGTTGATGACTAAATCATGACAGATGCATTAATGATGCCCCACCGGTCCTTGGTGCTCACCCATTGACATTCACTGTTAGGGCAGCTGTGTTGTGCATGTGTGTTGTGTAACACGTTTCTCAACAGAGACCACTAATTGCTACAGTATACACTGCACATAGACGGAGGAGCAACAGTGTTTATGTGTCTGGTAAAGCAGGTGGGGGGTTGGAAGCTGTGGGAGGACATAAGAGGGAAGGAAGGTGTGTTTGTTTGTTGGAGCTGAAGTGGAGAGGAGGCGGCTTGGAGAGCTGGAGACAGGGTATGAAGGACGGGCGGGTAAATGGGCGGCATCTTTTCAAATACAAACGGTTGGCTCCCCATCTGCTGCCATCATTAACATTAAGAGCGTCCCTAATTCAAGCTAATTGCCAGCGACTAGGAGTAAACAAGCGGCATACATTTGTGATGATGAGCTAGAAATGAGGAAGGCGAGAGAGAAAACATTTCAGTGGTGAACTGAATTCTTAACTGTTTTTGTTCTTGCAGTTATTTTTGTTGTTGTTATCAGTGCACCGTTGGCTACAGTATGCTAACTGACAAAATGCTGTCAGTTGGAGATAGTGCCTACAGGTCTGAGGAATGTCATCTGTACGTTGAGAAAAAAATGTTTGTAGTTGCTTATATTGTCATCTCATCTTGTAATGACATTGTCATCGTTCAAGGATTTAAAGAGCAAAGTTTCAGGAGCCTGACCATTTCCACTTTTTTTTTTAATTCACATGACTAATGGCCAGTGGTGATTGCTCTAAGACTGCAAGGGAAGCTCAGCTTCCCCTAAAATGTCCCCCAAAAAAGTGGTGATATGTCCTGCTGTGTGTACATTTCATTGACTAAATATTCACTAGAATACCTTCATCTTCTGTTCAGAATCAGCTACTTATCACAGGTAACTGGAGCGACTTCCTTCTCATTCATCCCTGCAGCGTCTCAGTGCTTTAACACAGATGGACGCTGAGCGTCTTCTGACTTCGATGGGGAAGCGTAGAGTGGGTTGTTCCACTGTGGAAACTGGACGGTCATTGGATAAACGCTGGGCTTTGTCCCGCCCATCGGACGCTCAGCGTCTCTGGGGGTCTATGAGGCGGTGGGCTGGCCTGGACGCTCGGCTTCTGCATGATGATTGGATGATCTGTCTGAGGCCGAATCCCTTTTTGATTGACAGTGAAATGAGCCAATCAGCGATCTTGAAGTATAACCCTCCACTGGAGCATCTTCTAAGTTTTACATTCAGTTGTTCTGGAGAGGAGCTTCTCCTGTTTAAAGCGGCTCAAGTCTTACACCCTCAACACAATGGGCCAAGGCTGTTTAAGCAGTCTAGCTCTGCTGGCCATTGAGAGAACACTGGTAAAATCCCTGTAAAAGACACCTAGTTGGTACGACAGGGTCACAGATCATTTTCTTGAAAAGGAACGGAGGGTAGAATTTACATTTAAATAAACAAATTTATGATGTAGGCTGAAAAAAAATGAGCAGACTGACCAGCAGCCGCCACTGCTAATGACACAGAGCATGTCAAATGGTCAGTTTAACTGAAAAGAAAAAAAAAAAGGAAAGCAACAGAATTTGATTTTTGTTGAAACAATCAACTTAACAACCAGCATCGCTTTCCCATGAAGTGAATGTTCAGCTTTTTTCACTGAATGGTAAACTGTACAGTCACCCATCGACACCAGCAGACACCAAAAAGCAACTCAGAGCCAAAACTACACCACCCACCATGCAGACCTTACAGTCACATCATGTTATTGTTCAAGCTTTTCTCTTCTCAACAGACCTAATTAATCTGATGAATCCGCATCATGACCACGATACCTTCCATTACCTCAAAACAGAGGAAGAAAATATTCCATCAGATCATCGTAGTTACTGTGATTCGTCACCAGCAGGCATGAGTTTATTCACCCATCACTGCCACAGCTCCACAGCTCCATACAGCAGCGGCAAACACGTCGATTATCACTCACATTCTTCACAAACTCTCTGATTAACCCACAGCCACACATCATAGCACATTGTTCATTGTCAACCGATGACAACTACAGCAAACATTCATCAAATGAAATCCAAACATAGTCTCACAACAACTAAACATATTTCAGTCATCCCCCCTTTGCACATTGTGTGTTTCTTCATCCCTTGGACAAAAGCAGATGATAAACAAACAGCAGTTTAATGTACTTCCAATGTTAAATTGCACATATTCACAAACAACCATGAATTTGGATAAAGAAATTGCAACAAAACATTTAAGTTGATGCAAAATCCTTCTGCACTGTAACTATCAGGACAAATTACATCTTCACATGATCTGATCTCCAAACTTTTAAACGCAATTGTTTATCATCACAAATTGTTTTCAAATCACAGTTTTATAATAATCATCGGCTTTGTTTCTAGTATGAATTAGATTATATCTTAGAAATCGTATTACAGCGTATTTTACCATTATATATCGTATTATATTATACCATGTCTATCATATTATATATTTTATCATACCATATTGTGTAACATGTTTTCTTATTATATGAATTTTCTCACAATGTGTATGGTATCATATTATTTTATTGTCTGATTCTGCTTCTGTCAGCCACTGGATTTAACCGACATGTTCTTGCTTCCTTTGTTGCATTTTGTGCATGCTCAGCATCCACTTCTTCATCACGTTACATCAGCCCATGATGCATTGCCTTGCTTCAGATCTGACCTGAGAGCATGCCACCTTATTATTAGTTTGAAATTAACTTGTCCAAAATGCATTCAAAAACAGTGTTGGGCAAGTTACTTCAAAAATTAAATGCATTATTTATTACTTGTTACTGTCATTTTAAAGTAATACGTTACATTATAATGTTACTGTATTTAAATTGTAAAGCATTACACTATTATTGCATTACTTTTAAGTTACTCTCATCAAAATAACAGGAAATATGGATTTGTCTTTCTAAATGTAGCTCATTAAAAAAGCTCAGCTTAAGGCTAAAAACAGGAGAATATAATAGACACATTGATGCTCATGGCACAATACAAGAAACCATCAGAGCAAAAACAAACAAAAGGTCAAATTCTGGTCAATTGTGTTACAGATCCTGTAACTTTAGGCCTGGTGGAGGACTCTTCTCTGCTGATCTCACAGAATATTTGGCAAATTTATATTTAAACAAACAAACAAAAAATGCTCTACTTCTTTTCAGGTTAAATTAAAAATGCATTGTAACTTTGCATTACTGACATTTGTACCAAGTAAAATATTGCTGCTTTTTTTGGTAATGCCTAACATTACAAAAAGGAATGCATGACAGTAATCACATTACTTTTGTATTGCATTACTCCCAACACTGTTCAAAATCCATAAATATCGATTAATCTCCCAGTCCAACAGAATCCAGATGAATGGTCACTTCAGTCTTCCTTTCCTTATCTCCGTGTACAGTGAGGTGGGGCACCTCATAACTTGGATGTTCCATCATAAATCTTAAAATCTTTTTAGTAACTTTTCTGAGGGTTTGTCATGCCCGGAAGCTACGACAGATCCCCCATGGAGTTCACCAAGACTGTTGGCGGCAACATATTCAGGGTTTAAAAATTAAATTCATCATTTGAATTCTAATGATACATAATTGTATATCTTGTTGAAGGTCTGGTCCTTGCATGTGAATGTGCTTATAGTATAGTTTTTGGAGCAGGTACAGACTTCAGTCCCACTTCCTCTTGCTATTGTCCCTGTAAGTTCAAACCTGAAAATTTCTGACCTTTGTTTAGTTTGCATGACACACCCCTCCCCCCCACCCCTACTCAAAGGGTCCTAAATAGAGGATTTGTCATTCTCGTGAAAGTGGGGTCCTGAGGATCATATGGAGACCAAAGACACTTTCAATCATTCGACACATATAAAAATATATTTGTCCACTTTTTGTAAAATAAACTTTTCTAACTAAATAAATTAAAGGATAAGTTTGGTTTCTGCAGCTTTCACATTGTTTATAGAATGAAGTAGAACAATAAACTCACCCAGAAGGCTTTCCTGATCCAAACAGTGCTTCGGGAGATATTTAGATCCAAAATCGAGCGGTGGACGGCGGACTCAGGTCAGCACAGTCACAAAAACATGTCTGGAGCGACACTGGACTGTCGTGGAGGAGTAGCGTGAGCGGACCATGATGAAATATTGGTGAAACTAATGAGTTTTTGGACGATTAATGCAGTTTTAGGAGCGGGGCTATACATGCCCAGTGTGCTACCATTATACGGATGTCCACCACTCGATTTTGGATCTAAATATCTCCCGAAGCACTGTTTGGATCAGGAAAGCCTTCTGGGTGAGTATATTGTTCTACTTCATTCTATAAACAATGCGAAAGCTGAAGAAACCAAACTTATCCTTTAATGGTAATGTTTAAAATATTAGGCACCTATCAACTAAAAGGTTTGAGGTTGGAGCTGATGCCATTCTGTTGGCCTGAGATGGTCTCTAGGCCCCTCCAGACTCAGCTAGGCTTGTCACGATACCAGAAATTTAGTAGTCGATACCAATACCACTTAAATTCTACGATACTCAATACCATTCGATACCATGGTAAAAATAAAAAAAATCCCCTGTAGTTCAACATACACTCCTTTATTTGAACAAAGTGAACAACAAACAATATTGTGCTTAAATTGAAAGCGTCCGTTATTGTTGGCTGTGTATCTTGATGCTGGCTTTGCCCGGCTGGTCCATGCCACTGTCCTCCTCTGGCTTATACTGTGAAAAGAACATTTGAGATCTGGGTATAGCTTAATGACTGTATGAGAACAGCAGAGGCAATACTAACACAGAGAGAGAGAGAGAGAGAGAGAGAGAGAGAGAGAGAGAGAGAGAGAGAGGGAGCAGCAATTTACTGACATGGAGGTGAAACTTTTTTAAAACCTTTTTATATGACAGTGCCTATTGCATTTACTACTGTACCATATTGATGATCTTATTTTGCTTACTTTATTACTAGGACCAAATAATATCATACATGGATTCTATGATAATTTAACTAGCTGATGTACATTTCTATAACATATGAAAGCATTCCCTACATCTGCTTCCTCCACTCACTGTCAGTGTTTCCTGTTCTACTCTCTGCAATCAAATTAAATGTAAAGTTATTGGATGTGAAAAGTATGTGAACAAAATACAGATGATTCTGGGCAAGTAGCCTGCGCATTGATTTACATTCTGAACCAGCCTTTACACGGAGCCATAATCAAAGTAGGTTATTTAATCGCCTATATCTCAGTTATTGATCACATTAACTGCTTCTGTTGATGTATCAAGAGTGTCACCCTGTCGAGTCCGCTTTGACGATGAACAGACCGGATGTTTACTGCTGCAGCAGTGACGACGTGCTATCATGCTAAGCTACGTGCTAAGCTAACTCCGTTTGACATCAGGCACACTGCACTGTGTTTTCTTTTCGTCCCTTCTTGTAGTGACCACACACTTGGGACACTCTGCCATTTCTTCTGTGGACTCTCTCCTTTCTGTCCCTCCCTTTTCTCTTCCTTCATGATTTTACAGCCGCGCAGCAGCGGAGGTAGCAGGCGCGTAGCATTTACTATGGGCTGGGCTCATGTCATCATCGTAACGTAATTAGATATGAGCAACAGTGATAACACATGAATTCAAATGCACTCACCTTGCATTCTCTGTACAAGTCTGGATGCTTGTCTTTTAAATGTTTCGTTGTTGACGAGCCAGGTGCATGTGGCTCCGTCATATCGAGTGTTGTTGTTCTTAGCAGGGTAGTCAGTCATGTAATCAGCACTGTGTGAGGGTTGCCAGATAATCGCTCATTTACAGCCAAAAAAACAACGCTAAAGAAGTGGCCAGATCTGGCTCCTCGGTACCTACGGTACTTTGGGTAGTCTAGAAAAGTCAGTACCGTCACATTTTCTGAATCTTAGTACCGACTTGGTACCGAAGTATCGGTTCTCGTGACAAGCCTAGACTCAGCTGGTGTTTTTTCTTCTGTAGCTGGTCCTCCTTCTTCCTGTGGCTGGATCTTCCTCTTGAGCTCCCTCTCTCAGCTCCTCCTTGTCTCCTGGCCTGAAGGCTCTCTTCTTCTCCTTTAGAAAGCAGTTATGTGCGGATTAACCCAGGGCTTGTTATTGGAGAAGCACCTGGTGGGTACAGTGTCCTCCACACCAAACTTTATACAGTCTGTAATGCAGTCTGTGCAGTTATGACTGTCCTTCCCATGAGGATTACAAAGCTCCTTCCACACAGTCAGCTCCAAACACTCCTTCAAAGCCTTTTCAGTCTCTTCAGACCATTTCTTCACTGTGTGGGCCACAGCTGGCTGCCTGTGAATGAGGGGTTTGTACACAGGCTGGAGATAGACCAGGTTGTTGTCTGATCTCCACGGGGGAGGGAGGGGTGATGAGTTGTATGCATACTTGGAGTTTGCATACAGAAGGTCCAGTATTTTAAAGTCTCCGGTGGAAGGTGACATACTGGGTGAATGTGGGCAGAGTGGAGGATGGAGAGGCATGATTAAAGTCACCGGAGATGAGGAGGAGGGCCTGAGGATGTTTAGTCTGAAGCCGGCCCACTGAGTGCATGACCAGAGGGCAGCTCATATGCAGCTATCACTCAAACATGTGATATCGCACACAGTAGGTAGGTAATATGGCTTTAGGCTAACGGCTAACAGCTCAATGTCCCTACAGCAGATCTACTCTATGTGATAGTGATGTACCAGAGTAACACCATTTATATTTCACAAACACTGCCAGCCATCTTCCTGTCCTCTTGGCATCCTCCTGTCCTGTCCAATCATGTGACCAATACAGTTCTTAGGAACACAAAGTTTTTAATTCAAGCAATTATGATGTCTTATTCCCAATTTACACTTCATGTCCAGACTGTGCAGGCTTTGAGTGGTGCTATTCTGCATTTTCATATGATAAACTAAAAAAAGTGTGTCTCAAATAGATTAATAATGGGTTCCACAATAAATGTATTCATTTATTTATTGCCAGTAGAGCACGTTTTATGATAGTTACTCTCTAGTCTAAAGTATATTCAGGGTCATCATAATGTGGCTGAGTAAAACTGCAATGAAGGAGTTTAGAGGAATTATGGAATCATCTCTAGTTTATTTCTTCAATATCTTTGATGCAGCCCAAAGTATTATAAATAAAAAAGAAACAAATTATTAAAAAAACAAAACAAAACATATTTTACAATACAAAAACAGGACCCCCCAAACAACTGTGATTCAAGTTTTTTTTTTTTTTGGCCAAAACTAAATGTTCTCTTTCCATAAATTAGGTTTGATCACAACATGATGACAGTCATTGTTTTTCTAATTGGTCTATGGGTTGTGCCTGAACACAACTTAAAGCAAATGTTAATGTAGGTGTGCTTGGAATTTATGTTCCCATGCAAGACCTGATGGATGTTTGTACAACAGAGGTTTTATAAAATTACACTTTGTCACAGGACCTATTAGACCTTATTATTCTTAGTCAGGTTTAAAATGCTGAAGTCGTTACCCCCACCCCCACCACAGGTCATATGCTAAAGATAAGCTCATATTGTAAGTGTAGCTGCTTATTCAAGTAGTAGTGTGATATCTCGGCTCAAGTTAAGTATATTTCCACTTACAGCCTGATTTTTTTCATTAATGCAGGAAACAAATACAAAGAGAAAATGGCAGCAATAAATGTGAGCTTTTTGTGCTCAAATCCAGAAGTGCCCCAGCTCACATGCATATTGACAGAAGATGTTGAATCAACAAGTTCAATATTTTACCTTAACCCTTTAACTACCAGCCCAACTGTTTGGAAGACGTCATCAATAAATTCAGTGATATTTATTATTTACAAAAATAAAACAAATCAAATCACTGATATGATTCTGTCAACATTTCAGGGAACACAGAAAACTACAAACAAGCCAAACGCCAGATATTTTCTTGGTGTGTGATTTAAAGGTTTAAACATCAATATTTGATAATGTGGTGACATAAAAATGCACAAATATTTGGAACAAATTCCATCAGAAAAGGAAAAAAAATATTTATAAAAAAAGTATCAATAAAAAACTTAAAGTAGGTGATACTGTGTTACTGTGACACAGAAAAATATTTTTGATGAATAACAGATTTTATATAAATTAATCATAATACCAGTAAGTGGTTCAGTATTTAAAATATTAATGGTAATATTAATACAAACTATAAGCTTTTTGAACAATTAAATCCCACACATTGAATATAAGTTATTTTGGTATGTTTGCAGCTGTTCTGAATAAAACAAAACAACAACAATGACTCTATTTTTTTTTACATATTTGACAGTCCTGAATATATTGACCTCTGCCAAACAGTTGAGCTGGGAGTTAAAGGGTTAATCTTCCAGCCATAAGCTGGTAATGAAATTATTAGTGACATGTATATGTGAATTTTAAAAAAATGTTCCAAATAGTGAGCTGTTCTTAAACCTAATAAATGATTTAAAAATTACACAGTTTGTGTCTTAATATTCAAAATACAAATCTTCTTGTCTGACACATTTGAGAAGGAAATGTTTCAGTTTTGATCAGTTAATTTCCTAAAGTGGTAGCCGAATACAGCTCTTAAAACAGACTTTTAGTCTTGATGTATTACTGTGGGGGAGCTTTTTAATGCAGTGAACACAGAGTTATGCCTTTCATTTTTATGTGAGGTGATGTAACTAATCAAAATGGTCTCTAAAAAACAAGGTTTGGTACATAAAGCTATTTAATTATGATTGCTTTAATGATGAATATTACAGGACAAATTGTCATCTGATTCATTTTGTAAAGACTTCATCTTAGGCTCTCAGAGTCTTGCAGGTCTGAGTGCTGTTGGTGCGGTAAATGCTCAGATTTCAAAACACCAACCGGTTTGTGAGTGGATTGTGTAACCTGGGGGTCCTAAACAGAGCCTGAACTCACCGTGGTGGTTTTGACTCGGCCTCCGGGCTGTGTACAAGTCCAGCCAGATTTATTGACTAACAGGTCACAGCCTTCGTCCTCCAAGCATGGCACCATCTCACACCACTGCCTTTTCCGAACAATACCAGCTGAGGAAAAAAACAAGAGAAAAAAGGGTGAGTAAAAATGAAAAGATAAGATAAACAGATGGGAAAAAAATCATAAAGAGAGGTGAAGCAGAAATGTACAGATTTAAATAGAGAGAGGGGATGACAGATGGAGGACGACAGATATGAGTACGATTTAACATTGTGGAGATGATGGAAGGGGGTAGATTTAAGAAAAATGTTGAGATACATAAAAATGGAGTGAAAAAGGTGTGGAGATTTAGATCGATGGATTTTAAGAAAGATTGGAAATGCTGGTGGATGAAGAGCAATGAAGTAAAGAGACAATTGAGAGATATGAGAGCAGTATGACAGCGAGATGATGGAAAGATGGAACAGATGGAGAGAGCTGTGATCAGTCAGGTAAGTATAATCAAACAGCAAAAATAATGTGAAGCCAGTTTAGAGCTCTTCTTTCATATATTCAACATTTACACAACGGTGGGATTTTCTGAATCCTGTGCATTAAGTTAAAAATGTCCCACAGGGGTAGCCTTAACATCAGAGAAGCTGCTAATTACAACTTAAAGCTTTTTTTAAGCATTTTTTGAGTCAACAAGCCTACATGGAAAGCAAAACTAATTTCAAATCATCTTCATGTTTAATGAACTGTTAATACATCTATGGCATTTCATGCATTTCAACCTTAGCATGATCGATTTGTTCTGAGCTAAAGTGCAACTACCTGTCCCTTTTCTCTCTGCCTCTAGCTGACCATCACAGTGGAAATATAGTTCAATGCTTGGTTGCACTTGCACATATGCACAATCCAATATAGTATATGTCAGTGTGCATGCTATTGACAAATATATATATATATATATATATATATATATATATATATATATATATATATATATATATATATATATATATATATATATATATATATATATATATAAAAATACAGAACAAGTCGAAATGGCATTTGCTGTTTGCACTTTCCCCCTCATGCATAGGTTTTCTCCAGGTAGTCCAACGTTCTCACATTGACAAAGAAACATGTTTTAGATGACTACTGTCTTCGTCCTAAAGTGTAAGAAAGACTGGTTGTCTGTTTGTACATGAGAGTTTTGTGATTGTCTGGTTTAAGGTGGCACCCCCCCCCCCCCCCCCCCCCACACACACACACACCCTCCTCTACCTTGCAGTCCTTGAAAGGGCCAAGAACTGGAGTAAATGGTCAAACTCGATCACTAATCAAAACTAAAAAAGCGACCTCTGCCAGCACCACAGTCCTCCCCCATACTGTGATTTTCACCATAAATATCAGTCCTACCTTTATTTCATGTAAATATTTAGATTCCTTGACCATGGAAACATACTATTAGCAATTGGATTCATAATGATATCTATTTTAGTTCAGTAGTTATTCATGAAAATCACATTTTTTCTCATGGCGGATCCAGACGGTGATCAGGATCAACACCAAAATAAAATCACTTCTTCCTTTTCCCATGCTGAACATTTCCTGAAAATGTCATCAAAATCCATCCATAACTTTTTGAGATATTTTGTTCACAGACAGACAAACAGACTCTCCCGAAAACATAACCTCCTTGGCGAGGTAATAAAGTAAAGTATGACATGGAATGAAGATCTTATTTCAAAAGTAATCATTTAAAGGAGGAGGGCATGAGGACATTTTTTAAATAGATTTGGACAATTTTCAGATAAATTGGTAGTCGTGGGAAATATAGCTTATCTTAGTAAACCTAAGTGCTGGAAAATAATGTTATATGTGCTTGGAAAATTGAATTTTTGTAAGTTTTAATGGCTAAACATGACTGCAGAACTATTTACTGAAAAAGGCATGACATGTGCTGTCAAGAAAAACTGCAGATTGTTTTGATTTTGATTCAAGGGAAAGTGTGAAACAGACACACATGTACACGTTATAGTGAGAGATTGAGATGAACATAGCATGCTGAGTTCAGTTGTTGGAATTTCTTTTTTCATTCAGCTTGCCGTCCAAGAATTATTTATATATATATATATATATATATTATATATATATATATATATGTGTGTTTAAATCGCAATCAGGGTGCCCCTTAACCCAGGGAATTCTGGGATTTGCTTAGAATTTTTAGAAATAGGGAATCAGGCCTCTGTTTGTGTTTTAAAATTGTAAAATGGTATCATACATCTAATTTGCTATAGTACATGTGGACTAACAGCATCTCCCACAGCAATTTTCTTCAGTATTTTTTTTACAATATACAATCTGGTAAGAATAATGCATGCAGTGTGGTCTAACAGCAATGGCTGGCAGGAGCATTGTACAATATGCAAGACTGAAAAGCAACTAGGCCGAATGAATCATCAGAGTGCAGCCGAAGGACGCGTCAACAGATCACACATTTACATTGAACCTGTGGCTCCTGACAAGATCCTCTGAATAGATATAGCTAATCTAGGCTACATTTAACAAAAATGGTTGAACACAAAATAGAGAACATACAGAACAAGTCAAATTCAAGACATTAAAGGAGCTGTGGGGATTTCTTTTTAAGCCAGCACATTTTTTATTGAATAAAAGTTTCATAATATAAACAGAATTCATAAAAACCATCGCTGCTGGGCGGAACAGACAGAGTGGATGTGAATTGTAGGATCATTATGTTAATTCATGTGTATTTGGTATAAAGAACTGCTATTCTGGTCTTACAAGACACCCTTAAGAAGATAAGGTGTCTAATTACAGCCCTATGTCTCACAATACAAAGGCAAAATTAAGACGAGCCTGTCAAAATGAATATGGAAATCAGGTACACAGAGACTGAAACTGATGAACTGAGATAAAGACAACATGAAGGATAAGCATATCTACAAAACAGTTGTGACCATTACAGAATATAGGCAAGATAAGGGAAGACAGGTTCATACATTCATGCTTCATATGCATCTATGAATGGAAAATAGCATATTCTTGTTTAGCTGAATATTGGGCGGATGAATTATTGGCCATGAATACATCATTTTGTTTTGCTGTGGCATTCATGGCTTTTTAGCTCTTATAAAACATAAGGGAATTGTATTCAGTTCCATATCTATAAATTTTCACTAAGGGCACCTTCAGTAGCTGTCATATCTATGCATATAGATCACTAGAGAGCACTGTGCACCATACTAATATCTCCTAACCATAAACAGTATCTATATTTCAATCAATCCATGAAATATGTACACCCTCTGAAACACTACAGCTAAATAATGAAACTGCTATGAACACTGTCAGCAGAGTCAACAGGCTAAGTTGTCCTGAATGTAAGGCATGATGCTATTGGATGCACATTGCTGCCATACTGCTTGAGGTAAATTGCATGGATCCACCATGTGTGCCACAAGGCCCTGTTCACAAAATCCTTCCAATTTAAGTTCCTGTCTGCATGGAGCATGTTCACCCAGGAGCCATGTAGCAAGCTGGGGAAGATGCCATTTAAAATCTAAAAACTATCAGACAGTCAGACAAGCTGCTTCAAGTTTCTTAGCATGAAATATGGATTCCATACTGTTTAGGAATAGATCCAATCATTAGATCACATGTCTAATTTAAAAAATGTTTGGAAACTTCCCTCAAATTTTTGATTTCAGGTCTTTCAGGTCTTACTTGAATTTCTCAGGATTCTTCAGATTTGGACTAATGACTTCTTTCTCATTAGATGTCTTCCCTAGAGGTAAAACTGAAGCACTGTGCCTTAAACGGCCTCTGTTCAAATGATTTCCCTCCATTCTATTCAAAGGAAAAGGCTGGTTTGTCAAAGTTGTAGAGGATCTTAGTTATATAATTTAGGTACTGGTGGCACCATAAATCCATGGCCATGTGTTCTCAGGGCAGTCCTTTTTTCTTTTACTTATTTAATCCACCAGTCGAGTGTATTGCTATTCAATAAATGCCTCCACAAGGTAACTTAAACATTTCACTCAGGTTGCCTTTTGCTTCTGAATTATCTTAAAGTGGAGTGACCTCCTGGAAGGCCTCATCAGCCAGAGGGTTAATTCAGCAGTGGCCTTGCTGTGAGACATCAGCATGACCACTGCAGAGCCATGCAGCCCTAAATGGTTAAAGTAACTACTAACAAGATTTTTCTTGAATAATTAGTTACTGACTATTGAATAAAAAATTCATGACTTGAGCGATGTACCTTTTAATGTCCTCAAAAAGAAAAGCATGTCTGTCTGTGGCCTCTCAACAAACCTGAAGCTTAAACACCTCAGCAGCCCAGGTGGTGATTAGATCACCTATGATCACATAATACATGAATACCCTTCTGTGTCTTGGATAATTACTAATATAACTCATTAATTTTAACCTAGCACTACTTTAAACTGTGAGTCCATTCTCACATTACAAACACTGACTCCCAACTAGGCTTGTCACGATACCAGAAATTTAGTAGTCGATACCAATACCACTTAAATTCTACGATACTCGATACCATTCGATACCATGGTAAAAATAAAAAAAATCCCCTGTAGTTCAACATACACTCCTTTATTTGAACAAAGTGAACAACAAACAATATTGTGCTTAAATTGAAAGCGTCCGTTCTTGTTGGCTGTGTATCTTGATGCTGGCTTTGCCCGGCTGGTCCATGCCACTGTCCTCCTCTGGCTTATACTGTGAAAAGAACATTTGAGATCTGGGTATAGCTTAATGACTGTATGAGAACAGCAGAGGCAATACTAACACAGAGAGAGAGAGAGAGAGAGAGGGAGCAGCAATTTACTGACATGGAGGTGAAACTTTTTTAAAACCTTTTTATATGACAGTGCCTATTGCATTTACTACTGTACCATATTGATGATCTTATTTTGCTTACTTTATTACTAGGACCAAATAATATCATACATGGATTCTATGATAATTTAACTAGCTGATGTACATTTCTATAACATATGAAAGCATTCCCTACACCTGCTTCCTCCACTCACTGTCAGTGTTTCCTGTTCTACTCTCTGCAATCAAATTAAATGTAAAGTTATTGGATGTGATAAGTATGTGAACAAAATACAGATGATTCTGGGCAAGTAGCCTGCGCATTGATTTACGTTCTGAACCAGCCTTTACACAGAGCCATAATCAAAGTAGGTTATTTAATCACCTATATCTCAGTTATTGATCACATTAACTGCTTCTGTTGATGCATCAAGAGTGTCATCCTGTTGAGTCCGCTTTGACGATGAACAGACCGGATGTTTACTGCTGCAGCAGTGACGACGTGCTATCATGCTGAGCTACGTGCTAAGCTAACTCCGTTTGACATCAGGCACACTGCACTGTGTTTTCTTTTCGTCCCTTCTTGTAGTGACCACACACTTGGGACACTCTCTGCCATTTCTTCTGTGGACTCTCTCCTTTCTGTCCCTCCCTTTTCTCTTCCTTCATGATTTTACAGCCGCGCAGCAGCGGAGGTAGCAGGCGCGTAGCATTTACTATGGGCTGGGCTCATGTCATCATCGTAACGTAATTAGATATGAGCAACAGTGATAACACGTGAATTCAAATGCACTCACCTTGCATTCTCTGTACAAGTCTGGATGCTTGTCTAAAAAAATTCATGACTTGAGCGATGTACCTTTTAATGTCCTCAAAAAGAAAAGCATGTCTGTCTGTGGCCTCTCAACAAACCTGAAGCTTAAACACCTCAGCAGCCCAGGTGGTGATTAGATCACCTATGATCACATAATACATGAATACCCTTCTGTGTCTTGGATAATCACTAATATAACTCATCAATTTTAACCTAGCACTACTTTAAACTGTGAGTCCATTCTCACATTACAAACACTGACTCCCAACCCAACACCTTTACACTATCCTGATAATATCAGGGTTGCATGTGTGAAAAGGGCTTAAGAAAGTTCTTGGTTGATTTGATGTTGCAGTTTTCTCATATGCAATTACTGATAGTCTGTTATGACAAAGAATGTTTGCTGTTAAGGTCATGGATTTAATTTAAAGGATAAGTTTGGTTTCTACAGCTTTCACATTGTTTATAGAATGAAGTAGAACAATATACTCACCCAGAAGGCTTTCCTGATCCAAACAGTGCTTCAGGAGATATTTAGATCCAAAATCAAGCGGTGGACATCCGTATAATGGTAGCACATGGGGCATGTATAGCGCTGCTCCTAAAACTGCATTAATCGTCCAAAATCTCATTAGTTTCACCAATATTTCATCATGGTCCGCTCGGGCTACTCCTCCACGACAGTCTGGGGTCGCTCCACCCATGTTTTCGTGACTGTGCTGACCTCTGAACTGAAGACTGCTCTCTGGAGAGCTGTTCTTCTCTTTGCCTCCGCGTCCTCCTTTCTATGAGCTCCTCATCTGTAAACTCTGGCTCGAAACTGTTAAGACACCCATCATATTCAAAGTTCTCCTCCACAATATCTTCATCCCATAGATATTCGTCCACTTTGTACAAAACTGGAAGAGGAAAGTTGTTGAGTAGCCGACAGTTGCCCCCTGAAACAACGAGCCGTACTGCGCTTATGCGGCAAACGTAAAGAAAGTCTTCAGTTCAGAGGTCAGCACAGTCACAAAAACATGTCTGGAGCGACACTGGACTGTAATGGAGGAGTAGCCAGAGTGGACCATGATGAAATATTGGTGAAACTAATGAGTTTTTGGACGATTAATGCAGTTTTAGGAGCAGCGCTATACATGCCCCATGTGCTACCATTATACGGATGTCCACCGCTTGATTTTGGATCTAAATATCTCCTGAGCACTGTTTGGATCAGGAAAGCCTTCTGGGTGAGTATATTGTGCTACTTTATTCTATAAACAATGTGAAAGCTGTAGAAATCAAACTTATCCTTTAATTTAACACTGAATTTGAATTGTCCCTGCCCTTCATTACATGTCAACATACGTTTTCAACCCTTTGAAGCAGACAATTCCTATGAAGAAGCCATAACAAGACAATCCGTGCTCTGAGCTCTGAAATTGAGCCCTGTGTTTGTGCCTGATCTTAAAGAGAGAGGGGAGTTTGGCCAGTCTGAGTTCCATATCTGGATTTATTTCTTTATGTTTTTCTCAATGTCTGAAGGATGCATTTTGGCTGAACTGCACTCAATTCTGCCCATAGTAACCACCAGCCCAGTCGAGGATGGTGCCAGTTCGCTTGGACACACAGCAGTACAATAAATATAGAGTGACCTACTTTCTTTCAGAAACTAAAGCATACATCGGAAGAAACCTCTAAAGCCATTCCTTCAGAACTAGCCACATCTTTGGTCTTAAGATATGTGTATCTATATATAAATATATAAACAGCAAAGTTCCAGCAGTCAAATTTAATTCCTCAAACAGCAAAGCCATGGCTTAACAGTGACAAGTAAAGTGGAGGCCTATTAAAAACCATCTTACCAAATGGGGCTTTGATTTACAGCATTTGTGGCTCTTGGGGCTTTTTTTTTTTTTTACAGAAGGAACTTTCCCCAAGAACTTGAAACCCTTTAAAGCGATATTCCGGTATGGAACAAGTTGGGTCCTATCACAAGGTTTAGGGCAGAAATTACCCCTACAGCAGTGTTTCTATGCAGCAGAAGCTCAGGGCGCCCGCACCAAACCCCCCCTCCCTGCTCCGGGCCTGCTCGTTTGCCGATTTCCTCTGCACTCCGACGGGGCCATATTATACTTGACCAAAAACACAAATAAACGGACTCCCACTGAAAAAATCTGATATCGGTCTGCATTCACGCTTGATTTAGAGAATTTTCAGCGCGTTACTTTCACACAAAAACACAGCTAAATAAGGCTCTAGTTCTCATTGTGTCGTAAAACAGGTGGGTCAGATGACCTGGTAAACAAACTTTTGATGACGTCATAGCCGCACGACACAAAGGTACAGCTGACTTACTTTTAGCCGGCATTGCTGAGCAACATGGCAGAATATTTATCTGATGCCGAAGAGTCAGACTACAACGACCGGTTTGAGTCTGAGTACACGGACGAGGAGCTCCATGAGAGAAGGATGCGGAGAGAGACGAACAGCTGGTTCGAGAACAACAAACAGGAGCACGTCCACGACTCAATGCGAACTGGTGGTACGCTTGTGGACAGTGTTCACCTATAGCAACAGAAGAGGAGTGTGTTTGCTGCTCAGAGTGGGACTTGAAACCGGCTGACACGCGTATGGATCTATCCAGGAATATATGTCTGACTACTCTGGAGGATTTCTCTGCAATGACAAACCGGGCTGTGGTAGAGACGAGCGATTTTGCAGAGATTATGTCCCGCGCTGAAGCTCCATTGCCGTGGCCCCCGCTAAGTGCGGCTAAATCGGTTGGATCTAAATAACTTCTGAAGGACTCCGAGCTGCGCGATGTTTGTCTGAGTGAGTATATGAGCATGCACAAACCTAAAAATAAGGTCCAGGTGTCAAAAAAACGGAGTTTCCCATTAAGTTCTGGGTGATTGAGTTCCACCTTAGAGGAAGTAAATATAAAATGAGTGCCCAACTTCTCTTTGAGTTCAGGCTCTCACCTCATTGTATTTAGTGCATTAATAAAAGGCCTACAGTGCCAATTTGTGACTGGAACTCACTTACAGTTAACTTGGGGCTGGGAATCTAAATTGTTTCCAGGTAAGAAACACTTCCAACTAGTGCAGAGGTTGGTATCATTTGCCTTTAAGCTAAAGTGTTCCCTTTTTAGTGCTTCTACCGAGTTCCTTGTTGATTGTAAAACAGGAAATAATGAAACAGCTAATATCCTGACATGAATTCTTCTAATACTGAAAACGAAATACCCCAACAATTACTTAAAACAGTTCACAAAAACTTGAAATCTATGATGTTATTGAAAGTACCAGTACATAGTTGCCTGAGAGTTTGGTAACTGATATCAGGGTCAATGACATGACGATATTTTTTTGTGTTCTCATGGTTTAGTTAAGTTAAAAAGAAAAATAAACTTACAGATTCATTGAAAAAAAAATTTTTTTTGAAGACTTAGTCTAACATATCTGCATTTAACAATTTTGAGAGTCTATTCAGGGGATAATGGTTAAAATCTCTATACGGTGAAACCATAAAAAGGTGCAATTCTCAATGAAAAACATTATCAAGCAGTTTTGCATAATCCTAAATTTGTCTTCTTTAACAATGAATAAAGTCCTCTGATGCAATGGACTAAAATATTTTTTGAATAATTTAAACATAATTTGTCAGATGATATTTGGAAAGTGCAAAGTGATTTTCACCACTTGTCCTACTCTAAAGTGGTGAAAACTATTTAATTGTATTTTAATAAATGCTAAAAAAATGTTTTCAAGTTAAATATTAAAAGTAAGTAACTGTTTTTATAAGTACACTTGCATACACTCTAAGGAGAAAGAAATATTGTATATTTCTGTTGTTGTGGTTACACCACTTGACATTTCCAGGGGCCATCCATCTTTCCTTTTGTAAAAACTGTTTCAAAAGCTATTTGAAATTACATGAAACCAACAGAAACAAAGAATTGCTCACCATGAAAACTTGCATTTTTCACTCACTCATCAGCAGTTATGAACATTTCTGTTGATAATTATTTTGCCCCACATATATATCCCATATATTGGCTGCACCAATGGCAGAGAGACCAAATATACCATAATGTTTTTCATCATTACTGCACCTTATACTGTCAATATACAAGGAAAAAAAGATCTTTTTAGTGAAGTGGAAGCTTTGCTGGCAGAATGTATTTTATCCATTGGTAATCATCAATTATGATTTAATGATTTTTTATAATCTATGGGTTTTTAATTAGTTCTTACCATCAGATTTAATCCTTCCACAACATGAAATGGAGTACTGATGTGTGCCTCGACTTCCCTCAAGTAACAAACTCCATACCTTGGATATGGTACCTCCAACCTACAGGATTGACTGTGCAAGATGGTGTGTTTTCATTGCTTCTCCATGGTCTGTTTTTTTTTTTTTTTTTTTTTTGGTCTCTGTGGGATTTACACCAGATGCTAAATGAAGACAACAATAGACCACAGGAGCTGTTTACTTCCTTTAGAGAAAGATTCATATGACTAACAGTTCTTGTAACTTATATCTCATAGCACTTTGGTCAAAAGCAACCTGAAAAACACAACAGTGAGAGCCCACCTTATTAGTTTCAGCAATAATTTGTGGTGTTTATTGTAGCTTTACAACCATAAAACATTGTGGTGTAAAATAACGGACGAGCCTCTTGACTTTCCAAACTTCAGGAGCAAAAAGGGCTGGTGAAGGGCTTGGACATTTCTGCAGACACATAACTTGTTTAATACCAATAATTCATCAATAGAAAAATCAAAATGACAAGTTAATATATAGTTCTTATCTGATACATTAAGTCCATGTCAGTAACTTAACTCGCCTTGCAGAAACACCTTGGCTGATAGTGCTGCTATCTGTCACCACTGGACCATATCTGAGCTGAGCTGGTGTGAGGGCAGTGGTTTATGTTGAAATTTATAAGATTCAGGGGTGATAAGAAATGAAAAAATCCCTTAAAATGTCCACACACCCACACAGGCAGGCAGCAGGGGACAAGAAATAAACACACACACACCCACACACACACATGGTTTTGATGCTATGTGTAAAGGAAGGTATCAGCTGTGGTTTCATCAGCAGGAGATAAGGAGAAGTGAGAGAGAGAACATTATTACATCCTCCATGGGACACTTATCTTCCCACAAAATGGTAGATCACACTCATGTCAACAGCCAGCATCTTGGCCTAATAAATTCTGTCTAATGCCATGCCAAGCCTGAGATGGCAGGAGAAAGATGGGCTTATGGGTATGTGTG
This sequence comes from Scarus forsteni, assembly GCA_036419115.1. NCBI lineage: Eukaryota > Metazoa > Chordata > Actinopteri > Labriformes > Labridae > Scarus > Scarus forsteni. The sequence continues at coordinate 8,649,513 of JAZDUH010000386.1, read as the reverse complement.
TGAGAGAGAAAATGAGCAATAGGAAGATAGCAAGAAGGCCAAAAAGAAAGGCAGAGCGTAAACCTATAGGCTGATCAGATGTGTTGTAATAAGTGCAGTGCAGCACCCTTCAGGAGATGGTGCTATGATAAGGTGATGTGCTCAGATAATTACAAACTGTACAGATCAGATATGAAGTGGGCGAGCAGCAGGATCAGCAGCGTGTCAAGGGCTACTGTCGAACATCAGACAAAGTTGGACAGCACATTTAATATCAATACAAAACAACAACATCCTCCTTCATTAAACACATGCCTGGAAATATCTGTGCATGAACGTTTAAAACAAGGGTAACGATGTTGGGAGAGAGTGAAACATGAGGAAACTGAAGTATAGTTAAAAACATCCCCAGTATATCTGTCAGTATTTTTAATTATTTTTCAGTCATCATCTACTGTATGTGGAGAGAGAATGTTGTAGTAGTAGTATGACAGTAGTACATTGTGTAGTATGACATTAAATTCTGGCTTGCGACTAGGTTTTTTGTAATCTGCTGGCCACTGCCCAGTTATTTTAGCCCACTTATTATTTCATTTTCTACACATGAAACTAGCCTAATGGTGTAAATGCGTGTAAAAGTTTATATGTCAGGCAAACAATATTTCTTTCTTTGCACAAAACACATTTCTTATTTACTTTAATAGATTCGGGGTATTGGGATGTGTATTGGGAAACCTCTATCTGTGATTATGTTTTATAATATAGCCCTAACTACACTGTAAAATCCAATAGCTGCCTTGACTTGCAAACATGAGTTAGCTTTACTGAGTTAACAAAAATATGCCTTTATGACTAGTATTTATTAAGTAACAATCACTTACATGTGTAAAAATGCAAAATAAATGCAAAATACTTATTTTTTTAAGTGGAGATTACTTTTTTAAAGTAAAGCTCACTCACAATACTTAAGCTCACTCGTGTGATCCATTCCACACCCGAGCAGTGGGTGGCAGTAATGCCCGTTGCAAAGGTGGCCACAGCCTTGAATTTTCCTCTGACAAAAGTTATACTTCACCTTGATTTATTATATTTAATTGTAATTCAGATTGTAATTTGGAACCTTTTTTTTCATTCCTGTATAGATATTTTTGAACCACTTAGATTGCTGGAGTTTAATTTGCATGGCAGCACGGTGGCACAGCAGGTAGTGCATGTGCCTCACAGCAAGAAGGTACCCGGTTCAATTCCCGGGTTGGACAGGGGTCTGAAATTTGCATGTTCCTCCGGGCACTCCGGCTTCCTCCCTCAGACCAAAAACATGCTCAGTAGGTTACTTGGTGACTCTAAATTGCCCTTAGGTATGAGTGTGAGTGTGAATGGTTGTCTGTCTCTCTATGTGGCCCTGTGATTGACTGTGATTGGTTGGGTGTACCCCGCCTCTCGCCCAATGACAGCTGGGATAGGCTCCAGCCCCCCGACCCCAAAAGGGATAAAAGGATATAGAAAATGAATGAGTTTGCATGGTTTTAACAATTCAGATTGCTTTTCAAGTAAATAGGTTACTTAGAAATGCCAAGTTTGTCCAACTTTGATAAGTATGTTATATGAACTGAACAGATTAAATTTAACATGCAATCATTCAGTAGCTTTAAATAGTAATTCTGAGTAGTCTCTACTAAGTCAAGAATATTCTAAAGTAAGTTATCAAGTACACTCTACTTGATTGTTTTAGTTGCTTAAACTCATTTGTAAGTGTACTCTACAAAGGAAGTGCTAGTAAGTACTAAAATTAACTAGTTCTCTGCACTTGTTTTTTTTTTAAGTGCAACCAGTTTGCATGCTTTTTTAAAGTAATGATAACTAATTGGATTTTACAGTGTTAAGTCCAGAAATGCAACCATACACAAAAAAGTGATGGATGTAAAAAACTGTAAACCACTGCATAAACCTAAAGGATACATCTTATTACACACATTTCTGTATTAGAGTGACACAAGACACTGTATCCATGTCAGCTGTCCAAGAGCAAATGAGCCTTTTGTCCTAATGTGGTTTATAAGCACCAAGCAAATTGAGCTCTCTCTTTCATACACACAAAAAACAAACACCTCACGCATATGCATGCATTTTCCTCTTGCTCCTTTCCAATGTGTTGCCACTTCTGCCTACCTTTGCCTTGCTTAATGCATCAGCATGCGGCACAAGTCTCCTCCAGCACAGTAATGGTGAGGCGAATAGCCTTTTAAGCAAATTCACTGTGTCTTCATTTCACAAAGGAGCACCATGAATCTGCCAGGATGCTCTGCCTGTGTAGTTATTCTTACTGTAAGTGTACAGATTACCCTGCAGCACACAGAGAGCACAGATGCATTCGCACAAGAAAAAATCAGCCTCTCCATTATCCCTTGCTTTTAGTTAGATAACTAGCAATTAAAAGTCTTTCTGTGCTGTATTTTTCTCTGAGTTGGTTGGCTTGTGGATGGCAGTTTGGTGAATGTAGAGCACCACATGCACACCAGTGAACGACCATCATTTACTTTATATTCAGAAGTACACACATTTAGAGCACACACATACCCACAAACAGACTGAATAATCTCTTTGCTGACATGTCAGGCAACAAAGTCAAACAAAAGACAGCTTGAAAAAGCCCAACAGAGTGTCATTAAGACTTTGAGATTTGCTTTCATCGTGGAAATCCCCTCCCATGTCTCCTTTTACAGTGGATCTTCAATCTGGATAATTAACTGTACTATCTGACCTGCAGTGGTCGGCAGACACTCCCTTAACTTGTATCGAGCCTAGCAGGAATTAAAGGAAAGCTCAGTAGAATGTGAGCGAAAAACCCAATGCAAAGAAATAAATCCCTGTGCTTTGTAATTAGCCACCAGCTCTCTATCCCCTTCCCTCTGCTCACAGCTCATCTCCTCTCAGCTAATTTCCCCTTGTCTTCTTTCCCTTTCCTCACAGCCACTATTTTCTCCTCCTGCACTTTAATGCTGTCCTCTATCTCTTCTCTGCTCCCCCTCTGTCTCCATCTCATCTCTTATTTTCTGTTTTTCTCTCTTTACCTCTTTTTCCTTACCCATGCTTGTTCCCTTCCAGTCTATTGCATTGCCTGATTTTCATAAGATTATTCCACCCGCTTGGCGGCCTTGATGACTATCTGCACACTAAAAGCTGTCAAGCCCCTTTTAAAAAAGCCTGAGGTTTTTTGGTGAAGTGAATTTGTGTCCCAAATAGCTCCTCTGCACTCATGAAACTTCAAGAGGCAGAAATAATGAGATAGCATGCTGACTGACATTTCCAGACCTCAGCCTTGTGTCTATGTGCATGCATCTATGCCTGTGTGGGTGTCTCCAGCTATGTGTGTGCACAAGAGGGTGTCACCTAATAATCCTATGCTACCATGAATACAACATCTATGATAATGAAACACAGAAACACATATTCTGTATCTGTGCTTTTTCTAAACATTGATGTTTTCAAACACCAAAAAGGCATTTTCATTCTAGAATGTACAGAAAATAGCAGCAGAGGCTTCAGTGGGATTCCTTCATTTTTCCAAAAGGAAGATAGCAGTTTTATCTCTTGTCTGATATGCAAACTATTGTCTTTAAAGGTTTGAAAATGTGAAACTGAACTGGGCTCACTTAAGTTTAACAAAATAAAACAGGACTAAAACTTGTCTCATTGTGAAACAGAGTATGGCTACATCTGCCTTTCCTGCCCCTACAATTCTTTTCACAGCTTTCCTTTTGTCATGTGACGAGTCTTATCAGGCTGAGCCCCTGGAAAACTAGGAATTGGTGGCTCCTTTACCTCATGTCATGTCACAAACTCTCTCCCAGCTTTGACTCTGTAAAGTCCTTTAACTCAAATAAAGGCACAAAAGTATATAAATCAAACATATGTACAAAAGAGAATAGTGAAATCAACATCTACATGTTGGACACAAAGCACTTGGTGAGGCACTCTCACACTGCAGGCAACATTGGAGCTGACAGAAAGAGAAGGGGTTTCAGCACAGTTTAACCCACCAGACATAATTAAGCTAACTTTTACATTCCACAGGTCAATTGACAGCACAAATATCACAGAAATTAAGTTTATACCATTTAGGAGGAGGAAGTTTACATTTTGAAACAGGAAAGAAATTGAACAAGGTTTCTCTGCTTTAATTAAAGTGGAGTTTTTCTGATTCTGATATCACTGTTGGAAATTGCAGAGTCCAGACACCATCCAATACCATGTAATTCATTAAATTAGTAATCTAGATACTGTTTAGCACCGTTAAACTCTGGCACAGTTCTTCTTTGCCACTCGTAAAACAGTAGCACTGTGCTGCTGTCATGGAGGAATTGATCACGTGCCACAGACACAACAGACACACAAGTGTCAGAGTTGGTTGACGCGAAGCTTGGAGCTAATGCTTGGCTCATACTACAGGATTCTCAGCCCAATTTAACCAAGATTCAGCCCTCACAACAATCAGGGAAGAAATCTGGTCGGGGACCAAAATCAGCCCTGACATTCAATCAAGATTATCTTCTAGTGTGAGCGGGTGTGAGATCAATCTTAACCCCCACGATCGTCTCACAGACTCGTCAGAGCCGCCCCGATAATTTTCAAACATGTTTGATATTTATCTGGATGATTATGCAACTCGTTTTCGCTGAGGATGACAGTAGCCATCAGAGAGAGACGCCTACGATGACAGAAATGACCATGAGACAGGAGCTATCAGAGGCAAGAATGGCGAGAACAAAAACAAAAAGCATACGGGTGAGATGGACAGCAGAGATGGAGGAGAGTCTCAGAGACCTGTGGCAACACTACAAATATTTATACATGCAGAGATAATCACAACCTATGTGAAGAGGACAGGCGTTGTAGAGAAATGGCATCAGCATTGAATATTCCAGGTGAGATAATAATGTGGCAGAGTGCTGCAGGTAATCACTCCGCGCTGATATCCAGGACAACAGCACTCGCTCTCATGTGATATTGATATAAACATCGGTTATACAAGCGCATTTTACTAGTTAACAGTAATAAGTGAGAAGGAACAATGATTTGTTTGACAGCAGGGCTGCACTAGTCTCCATCTTTTGTGTTTTTGTTTATATATGCTCCTTGGTGAGATGTCATAGGATCACATTGAGCGTCGCTCTGGTCTGATAATCTTGATGAAATCCTGTACTGTGCGCTGGTCATGATTTTCAAATCTTGTAGTGTGTTTATGCTTAAGATTTAAGAGAAGATAATCTGTCAAGATTCTCTTTATGTGTGTGATACAACCCAATTTCAGAATCTTATAAGATTTTTAAAATCCTGTAGTGTGAGCCAGTCTTAAGCTAGCTAGCACAATCATGCTGCATCATTGCTGTATTTATTCATGTTTTACAAATGGTTTAACCTGAGCCAGGCCTTACCACAATGATAATCAGGTCACAGTCATGCAGACGTAGTATGATTTTTTTTTTAATAACACACTGGTGTCGGATCAGTATTTAGTATGGGCCAATATCCACAGATAAAAGCATTTGTATTGCTAGCTAGAGGGGAAAAATGGTATCAGAACATCTCTAAATTAAACATAGTGAGTATAGGTTTCAAATTATGGGAGTCAATGGTCTAAATTTTGACCATAAGCAGAAAAACAGCAGAGCAGTTGACTTTCCACCCACAGGAGGAATATTTCAGTGCGGTGGTTTATTTTAATGGAGCTTCAAAACTTTCTAAGCAGAGCTCAGTGAAGGACGGTGAGGAGAGCTTTCTCTCATGTCAAACCTTTAGCTTGATGTGAAACCATGATGAGATAACTGCTGTGGCTTTAGCCATATCCAGTTGCAACATGTCAACATACATAAATTAAGAGTGTTATTAACCACTCATTTTGTAAAAAGAGTTACCTAAAGGCACTAAAATAACTTCAGTCTGACTGAATAAAAAAGTGGAAGATACTGTAAAATGTAGACGTATTAAAAACTCATGCTCAAGTCCATGACTACCTCAAGCATTTTTCACCTTCAAAACAAATGACTTGTTCAAATTGATTTTACTGATATATTGCTATTAACTGACATTAAGTTCAAATAATTATTTTAACTAAAATGTATTGTGCAACCCTATTCCTCTTATACAATTATTTGATTACACTTATTTCCCAAATGTCTTGCAACTGCACACAGCTCTCCTTGATAGGCCTGAATTAGAATTTCGTGAACCCATGACACATAATGTAAAGTGGAAATGCAACAGTTAAGGCACATTAAATATAAGTTTTTAACTACTTTCTGTTATTTCATTGATTTGTCTGTGTTTGAATATTTTTGTGCATATTTATTATTATTCAAAATTTCTATGCTAGTGTCAATGTCTGTGATGTATTTAAAATCTAAGACTAAAGAGCTAACAGTTAATAGTTTTTCATTATGAATTATATATATGAGGCTGTGACTCATGCCATCATGGGTCTTCTTTGCCCCCATGTCTGAACCTCCACAATCAAGTCCAGATGCCACAGCACAGCTTTGAGCTACATCCTACCTCTCTGCATACTATTCATGCTCGGTGCCGCTGTGGAGCAGAACTGGCAGGGCGTGTGTGCAGTGCAATTGCTCCGGGCTTGTTTTTCTCTACTGTGTGTATATGTGTGAGTGTGTCTACAGGCCACCAGGTACCGCTGATATCGTTCATTCGCAGATGTGCTCTGACATTTCCTCACAGATGAACACTAACTGCAACCCCTGATTTGTGGACATGCATACACACAGACACACACATATTTGAGTTTGTCCACCAGATACACACACCCATGCATGCAAAAGAGAACCCAAAGGCAATGTGAGCCAGAGGAGGAAATGTCAATGTGAACAGAAGCCTGTAGAAAAAAATCATCTCACAGAGACAGTGTCTAGAGACACCAGTACATCTGCGTGAACAATAAACCTCTGACATATACACCAGGTAGCAGCTAGTGAGCTCACACAAACCCTTTAGAAACTACCGAGACAAGAACCAATGAATTATCATTTATTAGTTTACCTCTGTGATGTAGTTGCTCTAGTTTTCCATATAGAGATGGTAAATGAAGCAACATGAAATCAATCAATGATCAGGATATATACTCAAAGCTGTTTAAACTTTGTACAGCGGGTGTAAACCTACCTTGACTTTAAGATTAAAACAGCCTGTACTTGCTCCGTGTGGCCGAATGCAAAGTGTTACCTCATGAAGGCTTGTATACACAAACTAGCATCCTGACTCTTCACACAGGTGTAGCCAGAGGCCTTTCGCTAAAGGAGAAAGAAACTGCCTCTATTTGCTTAGAGCCGTAACATAACCTGTGATCTGAATTGTCAGTGCCATGCTTTGGCCAAAGTGTAAGTCAATCAATCACTAGAGAAGATTCTTGACTCTGTGTAACTGTGCCCCTAACAGCCATATTGAAGAGTCAGTTTTAGCGTGTTAAAAATCAAATGAGGTCTTTCACATTACAGCCTGCACACCCTGGGCTGTGGGTGGACAAAACTACCCACGTGGATAAAATTGTTGACAATTACTTGAAACTGACAAAAGTGATAATACATTAAAAGAATTCTGAAAAATAACCAATGAAAATTAGGCATTTCTTTTGAGTTGTGGTTTTACGTAATAATTAAAAAACAAATGACACTGGCCTGGACAAAAATGATGGTACCCCTAGAAAAGATTAAAATGATTTGACCATAGGGACGTGTTAAACTAAGGTGTGCCCTGTAATTATCATCACAATTGTCTTCAATTTTATTATCAGTCAGTCTGCCTATTTAAAGGCTGAAAAGTGATCACTGTGCTGTTTGGTATCATGGTGTGTACCACACTGAACATGGACCACAGAAAGTTAAGGAGAGAGCTGTCTCAGGAGATTAGAAATAAAATGATAGACAAGCATGTTAAAGGTAAAGGCTATAAGACCATCTCCAAGCAGCTTGATGTTCCTGTGACTACAGCTGCACAGATTATTCAGAAGTTTAAGGTCCACAGGACTGTAGCCAACCTCCCTGGACGTGGCTGCAGGAGGAAAACTGATGACAAACTGAAGAGACGGATAATACGAATGGAAACCAAAGAGCCCAGAACAACTTCAAAGAGATTAGAGGAGAGCTCCAAGGTCAAGGTATATCAGTGTCAGATCACACCATCCATCACTGTTTGAGCCAAAGTGGACTGAATGGAGGACATCACTGTTGAAAGCAAATCATAAAAAAGTGAGACTGGAATTGACCAAAATGCATATTGACAATCACAAAGCTTCTGGGAGAATGTCCTTTGGACAGATGAGACAAAACTGGAGCTTTTTGGTAAGTCACATCAGCTCTATGTTCACAGACACAAAAATGAAGCATACAAAGAAAAGAACACTGTACCTACTGTGAAACATGGAGGGGGCTCAGTTATGTTCTGGGGCTGCTTTGCTGCATCTGATACAGGGTGTCTTGAATCTGTGCAGGTACAATGAAATCTCAAGACTATCAAGACATTCTGGAGTGAAATGTGCTGCCCAGTGTCAGAAAGCTTGGTCTCAGTCACAGGTCATGGGTCCTCCAACAGGATAATGAGCCAAAACACACAGCTAAAAACACCCAAGGATGGCTAAGAACAAAACACTGGACTATTCTGAAGTGTCCTTCTATGATCCCTGATCTAAATCCTGTTGAACATTTGTGGAAGGAGCTGAAACATGCAGTCTGGAGAAGACAGCCTTCAAACCTGAGACAGCTGGAGCAGTTTGCTCATGAGGAGTGGGCCAACATACCCGTGGACAGGTGCAGAAATCTCACTAAGATATACAGAAATCACCTGACTGGAGGTTGTTCAACAAAACATGAAGTCAAGAGTACTGTCAGGTCCCTGAAAATTGCACAAACTCTCAAGTTGAAAAGGACTGGCATCCATCAAAAAGATTAACTGGATTCCACTCAGACTGGGATTTATTTTCTTCTGTATCTGAAAGGTTCAGTCCATTAGTTGACCTGAGAGTTATTTAGTTACTTAGTTAGTTGAAAAACCCTTGAAAAAGGAACCAAAAAATACACATTCACAAAATGCTTCAGATGATAAACAGCCAACAACATCATGAGAAATATGCAACTTGCTGAGCATTTTTACTATACATTATCATGATTTTGCAAGTTTCTTTTTTTTTTTTTTTTTTTTTGGGGCATTTTGTGCCTTTATTGATAGGAGAGAGACAGTGGATAGACTTGTGAAAGGGGGAGAGAGAGTAGGGGAAGACACTCTGCAAACTGATCACAGGCGGGATTCGAACCTGGACCGGCTGGTTGCTAACCACTCCGCCAAACCAGCACCCCATGATTTTTTCAAGTTACTTATCACAGACCTTATGTGTAAATTCCGCTAATCCAATCAACATTAAATGTTATTTAGGCTTTAGATCCACCACACCACATTTGACAAAGAGAACCACAAATCAGCAAACCAATCAAAAAACAATCAACCAAACAAACAAAAGTCTGTCAGCACCTCGAGTGTCCCTTCAATGCGCGAATCTTAAGTGTGTTAATTTATCTTGACCTAAACCATAAACAAATAAACTATTTTATAATCTAAAGAAGGCACGCTCTTAAAGTCCATTCAGTAGAACATGTGAAACACTTCAGCACAGCAACAGAGCACCAAATACCACCAAACAGTATTTTAAAGTGTAAGGGTCCCGCATCTTACCGGCTGCCTCCTTGGATATGTAGGACAACAGTTGCACAAAATTCAAAATTAAGCCTCAAATTCGTCCAGTTTATTTATTTTGTTTTTAAAATGATTCTGTTGAACCACAATTCAAAAGCAATGTCTGATTTTCATAAGTTAATTTTCAGTCATTTTTTATTTATTTTGACTCCTGTCAGTTTCAAGTTATTTCAGTGACCACTGTTGGTTTTTATTTCCTTGATGAATGGGTACCAACAATTTTGTCCAAGTGTGCATGTGTTGATTTGATTTAAGTGTTCTATTAATACACTGATTCATTGCAAAGTCCAAACAGGGTTTGAAACGGATCCTGAACGACATTTCTGTTTTATGTATTAAGACTTAGGTGGACCACAAACAAAGGTTTAAAGTAAACAGATAATGAGTTCTTCATTTGTCCTCTTTAAATTTTTTTCATCAAAACTCAGGTCAAGAAAATGATAGAAAAGATTTAGACAAAACTGTTTAAATCTCAGGGTAATCATTTGGGGAGGCATGGTGGCACAGAAGGTAGTGCAGGTGCCTCATGAAGGTCACTGGTTTGACCCCGCCTGTCTGTGTCGAGTTCACATGTTCACATGCACTCAGGCTTCCTCCCACTGACAAAAACATGTTCATTAGGTTGTTTGGTGACTCCAAACTGCCCTTAGGTATGAGTGTGAGAGCGAATGGTTGTCTGTCTCTCTATGTGGCTCTGTGATTGGCAGGTGACTGATTAAGGGTTCAACCTGCCTCTCAACTGATGTCAGCTGAAATAGGCTTCAGCCCCTCTGTGACCAGGAAAAGGGATATGTGGTATAAATAACAGTTGAATGTTTGGTATTAACTTATAAGACCTAAATATTTTTAGCATCAATCCCCTCCTGATCAGCTTATCTTTGCTTTCTTGCAGCACTGTTAGAGAAATAGTGAGAAGGACCTGTTAATCACAAAGAAATGTGGGTGCTTATGAGCTGTGTAAACAAATAACAATGTCTATAGTTATTTAAAGCAAGAGTTTCAGAGCTTTGCAATGCCCAGGGGCATAAGCAATCAGCCACTGAGGTGTGCTACACTGTTATGTTCCAAAGTTTCCTGAAATCTGTGTTCAGTCTGCCTGATATTTTGAACATAGCTTTTTTTCAGTGGCAAAACTGAATACATCTGATTGGAGGACTGTACTGAGAATAGCTGAATTTTACTGATTTATCAGCATCACTTATACAGTCATCCTCATCATGATTGGCACCCATGAAGTTTTAGTACACAATGTGACAGTACAGTTTCTTTACAAAGCTCTCTAACTTTGCTCTGCATCACTTTATCAGACTCAAACTTGGCAGAAGTAATGTTCACATATTAAGGTTTGTAAATTATACTTCATTAGCTACTATGATCATGCAGTCATATTTAGAATAGGCAGTTTTAATTGCAACCACTTGAAGCCTACAAGGAAAAGAACACCCTACCAACAATTAAGCATGGTGGAGGTTCCATAATGGTTTGGGGCTGCTTTGCTGCACCGGGTACTGGAGGCCTTGACCGTATCACAGGAATCATGAAATCAGAGAATCATCAAGAAATTTTAGAGGGAAATGTCTGACCCAGTGTAAGAACACTTGGTTTGAGTCGAAGATCGTGGGCCCTCCAGCAAGACAAAGACCCAAAGCACACATCCAAAAGCACGCAGGAATGGTTGAAAAGGAAAAATGGACTGTTTTAAAATGGCCAGCAATGAGTCCTGATCTCAATCCTATTGAAATCCAATTGGTAATCCAATTGGTAAGGCTGAAATCTGCTGTTGGGGAAAAGAAACCTGCAAATGTTCAAGAGCTTGAACAATGTGTATAGGAAGAGTGTGAGAAAATAAATACCAGCTGAGAAGTGCAAGAAGCTTATAGATGGCTACAAGAAACATCTGGAGGCTGTCATCAGTGCCAAAGGCTGTGCAACAAAATACTGAAGATGGGTGCTATTATTGCTGCACATGTTTTTTTTTGTGTGTTCCCGCTTCAAAAATACAATATGTAACTTGTAAAACTGTTTTTGTTGTTGTTGTTGTTTTTTGTTAAAGTATTTTGGACCTTCAATCAAACAATCCTGATGACACAAATTTGGTACATTTCAATTTATTTCTGTAGATATTGTTAAAGTAATGAAAATAATGACGGGGTGCCAATAATGCTGAGCAGGACTGTAATAGCTACTCAATACCGACTGGAAAAGGCATTGCACTGTTATCATGGTTCAACTGTAAGATGGATAACAAAAGGTCACGAGTTTTGCTTTGTAATGACAACTGTCATGTAAAATCTAAAAAATATTACATCCGGACCATCCAATAGAAGACTGTGACAGACAGTGCCAACAGTCTGTAGATGCTGAATGTAAATCTCACTCCAGATGGTCTTAAACTTTGTTCTCACAATGGCACAAAGAGTAATTGCTCTAAATTATTATTTTTTGGACAGATGTTAAAGTTGATCTTTTAAATCTTGCTACTTTTCTCTTAAAATTGACTTAAAGAGTATTTCAACACTGAATACATGGGGCTTTTAAGTGGGACAAGTTTCTGCTTGGTAAACAAGCAAACAAACAACCTCTGTGTTTATTCAGAGTCCTAAAGGTTGGTGTTTTTAAATGTAAGACTCTTATTCTTTTTTATTGGCTTGGGACAGTTTTCTATTATAACATATACATTAACATACAGTGGCTCTCAGTGTATTAAAGGCCTCACTAAAATTATCTGGAATACAAAGAATTTTTTATTAAAACATATGGCTTTTAGATAATTTGGAAATATTTGGTTGTTTGCTCTATGGAGAATGGAGTTATTCCAACTCAAGAACCACAGAATGCAGAATGGATCGCCAAGTTTAAAAAGTCATCCTATCATAACATTATTGCTGCTATCAATCTTTTCCTGTCTCGGACTCACGGCTCTGTCTGATGGACCAAGAATAAACTGTTTCTTGATAGAGACAACTTAAAATAAAAGAGGATAAAACAAACCTGTTTGTGTACAGTGCCATTATCAGCAGCTGAGTGAGCAGGTCATAACACAAAGCACCGAGCAAGGTAATGTGACAAATGGACATGCATCCCAGCAGGATGGTGTGGTGCTGTAATGATGGCTTATGATGACAGCCGATGATGATGTGGCTCTGGGGAATGAAGGTGACTATGTTGAAGTTGATGATGAATGACACAGAGTCATAGACTGAAGTAGAACAATGCCTTAAGGCTTCAAACAGAAATAACCATAGACATAATTAGCTTGCATAGTAGGCCTTTAAACTGCTCATATGTGTGTTAATACGTGAGCAAGGTGTGCTAAAAAACCGAGGCATCTGTTAATAAAGAATTTCCTACAGCTGGTGGAGGCCCAGACCCTAAAGACATCCACTCTCCTTCCTGGATGTTGATGATTCTTGTCTATTTAGCCTCATTGACCTCTACATCCAAACTAATCCGCCTTAAATTATGCATAACCTTTAACTTGGCAGAGCTCCCTATAAATCTGTTTATTCCCTGTTTGCTCCCTCACAAAGCCAGCTAAACAAATTCCAATTAAGGAAAACAGCAATACAGCATGAATGATAATTCAACACAGTACAGTCCCCCAAGCAGATAAGAGCATAATCATCGCTGGTATGTGAAGCCAGCTTAAAAAGATGGGCAGTCTCTCTCGAACTCTGACTAGCACTATTTATCTGCAGGTCATTTAGACCCAGTGCTTACTTGGTACAGCACATGTGTTCCTTTGATGCACCTATGTTAATGTGAAGCTTTTGAGAAATAACTATTTTAGGATGACAGTAATTTTCAACAAGAACATTCCTTTGCGATGCTTTTAACAGATATGATGAGGGATTAAACTGATAATAATTTATTGATACCAACACCATGTTGATTCTGCTTTATTAATTAATTTGTATTGTATTGTATTTATTTTGATTGTAATTGTACTGATTTTGATTCCTTAATATTTTTAGTTAAAAGACAAAGGCTTAAACAGGTATTCAGTGGCAGCAGAGTTGAACATGTTACTCTTGATATTTGATACTGAGCTGCACAGATAAATGCTTCAGCACATTTCTGGTGTTTTGACCCTTGCTTGAAATCACACAAGCACAGACACTAGATTTTGTGCAGTTAATGTGAAATTGTGTAAATTTAAGCCATGATTTTGACAGCTTCTGTACATTTTTTACATTTTTATATTTAATCTGTTGCCTGGTTTATTCATGCAACTTTTTTTTCCGATGAATCACCTGATTCCAGAATATGACATTTCAGTACTTGGTATCTATTATAGATAATTTCAGACAAATCACAGAGCTTTGCATGCAGTTAACTCTGACTCGGTGGCTCTGGCTACAAGGCTGTGGGAGAACGGATGAGTTGAAGAGTTGCTCTGAAAGTTTCTCTTCACTGTTTTTGCCATCAGCTTGATTTCATTGACAGTTTGGATGTCATTTAATAACTGAGAAAAAAAGAAGAATGAAACAGTCATGGAATGTGTGATGTTAGAGCTAAAGCATTCCAAAGATTCAGATAATTACCTTGAAAAGAAAAGTTAACAATGAATGAGTTGAAAACTAATCAAAAGCCTTTTTATTGAAACAGACCAGGAGGATCATTTAATGCAAATGTAAGGACAGCCAACAAACTCGACAAGCAAAAGTTAATAGCAAGTAATAAAAAAGTCTGAAAAATGTACTGTTTTGTTGGACTGTCATTACCTTGTTTATTTTTAGGCCTTTTAAACTGTACTTTGTTGTTTCTTTACATCTAATGCTTGGCTATTTTTTTCATATACAGAACTCTTTCCATTATCAATACAATAGCATTATTGTTGCATTATTAAATAATTCAAGCAAATATGGTTGCATGATGCATTAGAAGACTTCACTTTTGCATTTGTAAAAGGAAAATAAATATACTTTCCATGTCACTGGACTCATACTTTTCTCAGTGCCAAAGTTCTCACCAACAATATTCAATTTTCTAAATTAAATAACTACAATGATGGCCTGTTTTTGAATGCTCTCTCCCTCTCTGATGATTCATTTTATTTGTTAAAGGCACTTATCTTCCTGATGTAACAAAGACCATTAAGGCTTCATTTTCCAAAGTGCTTCAAAACTTGCACTCTTCCTCACCTTTTATTTGGCATGAAGCCTTTTTAGTGTTGCTATTCATTTTTTGACAGGTGTGGACATGGCAAGAGTAAAAATTTTGACTGCACGAAACAATTGGCCAGTATGGGAAAATGTTTTTCATTAACAAATGCTAACAGTTTGTAAATGACACCATAATCATTTTGAGTTTATCAAGATTTTTTGTTCTCATTTGTTAACACCTGTGTAAGTGTGCAGCCAGAACAAAAATTATATATATATATATATATATATATATATATATATATATATATATATATATATATATATATATATATATATATATATATATATATATTTCAAATCCACTAATACTGAGCTCAAAGTATAACTGATAGGCTATTTATTTACATATTTTTCTCATCTTTAACAACAACCTATGCAAAGAGTATCCAGATATTTACTTTTCCACCACTGGATACATTGTGTGGATGTGGGTATTATAGATAAGGATGGAACTTTAAACTTTTCTGCAGTCTTGCAATTCTTTTGAGCAAATTTTGGCAATTTATTGCACAATTTTAAAATAAAACACACACACACACACATATATATATACATATATATATATATATATATATATATATATATATATATATATATATATATATATATATATATATATATATATATATATATATATATATATATATATATATATATATATATATATATATATATATATATATATATATATATATATATATATATATATATATATATATATATATATATATATATATATATATATATATGTGTATATATATATATATATATATATATATATATATATATATATACAATAAATGATTGGGGCAGTGAAGATGTATCAGGATGAAGAACACACTGAACAACAACAAGGCAGAAAAATGGAGACTGAAAACACTTCAGCTTTACGCATGGAAATGATTTCATGGAAATAAGAAAATAAGACTGCAAAAACAGGTTGAATAGCATTGAGGTCCAGATCTTACTGGTATGATCTCTGCTTAGAAAGTTTCCCTCGCAGCTGTGTTACCATATCAATGGACCCTTGAGTTGTTATGCTCTTGTTAATGATTTTGTAAAACAACGAAATATCAAAATAACATCGGCTGAAACTAATATAACAACAGGAATACCTGGTGATGGTTTTTCTGACACTCTATGACTGTTTGGTTTTTGTTGTCTGTTGAAAGCAGCTTCAAACTTCCAAAGCAATTCCATGAAACTAAATTTCAGCTTTTTAAACAAACATAATTTTACTTTCAATTCATCAATCCACAGAAAGAGAGTAAGCATTGAACTGCAGCAGACAGAATGAGTTCAATACTACATTCTTGTTGCTTTATTAGATCATTGATGAATTCTGGCTCTTCACAGTCTAAATTTATCTTATGGCATAACTGACAATAAAATAAAACACAAATTGTAGTAAATGGAGTAAAACACAAATTGTAGTAAATGGAGTAAAACACAAATGAACTTTCAATTTTAAAGCCACAATGCGGTTTAGATAGTTGGCAATGATTCTAGCACAGCCACTTTGCACCTGGTGCCCTTCACTCTGCTGCATGTGTGCACTTCAGTGCATAAACGGTCCAAATATAACCGTCCTGGTCGTCTGAATTTCCAGGACCTCTCTCCATTAAGTGTGAGTGATAACAGGGCCCCAGCTGTGCTTTCTGCCACCATCGCCGCTCCAAGAGGGAGAGGGGAGAGGGGGGAGTGAGGCTGAAGTGATACTCCCACCCCCCCACCTCCACCCCAGCGGTCTTGACCCAGTTAGGACGGTTCTGTGACTGATAACCGATGCAGAGGCCGTCAGACAGCCTTTATTGAGACAATAAATGAGCCGGGACTCGAGTTGCACCGCAAGGAACATTAGTTATGTATTTAGAGTATTGCTTGGCTGGGCCTTGTATCCATCCCGACCTCCCTCTCTCCTCTTGTCCGTTTGCCTCCTTCTTATCCTATGCTCTTTTCTGTCTCTCCTGCTCTAACTTCTTTATCCCCTCCCCTCTTCTATCCCCTCTCCTGCTGATGCCTGGTGTCATTTCGTCCAAGCCTGGCAAAGCAGGAGCATCAGGAAGCAATCTAGTTCTCACTCCCACACCATTCCTCCGTCCCTGCACCCCACCCACACTCAGAAAAGTGCTGAGTTTCAGATCAAAATCTAGCCAATCTTCCTTTTTGTCTTGATTCTATCTTTTTTTGTTTCTTTTTTTCAATATCAAGCAGCCAAGTTCAGATTAACAGCACAACTTTCTTTGTTCACAAATCAGATGTATTTTTACCTTGAATAACCTTCTGTCCTTGTCTTTGTGCTGTAGGTGTTTTCAACATCATGGTGAAGTAATAAGACCTATTTTTGTTTGATCTCAAAAAGGTAGACTGTATTTGCAGCTTAACATTACCTCATATATTATAGATGACGAATTATTTAGATGTTCACTCATTTTCATTATTATTTATTGCTGATTTTGAATATTTCTGCTTTACTTACTCGAGCTGAAAGGCAGTCACATGGTCCTCTTCAACCTTCATTGCTTTCATACATGAGCTCATACAAATCCCAGGAACTTTAGTTGTTATTCTTTTTACTGTTTTGTTGTACTGTTTTTAATCTTTATTATTTTTATTGTTATCTATCCATTTATTTATTTCTACACATTTTGTGGTACTTTGATCAACTACTGTCTTCTTGAAGGTGCTCTACAAATAAATTTGACTTGACTTTACTTGACTAAATTAATTCTGAATGATAAGGTAAATATTTTCAAAACAATACATTATATAAATATTACAATATCCTAAGGTTTAGCTTCACCTTGTACCATTTTCATTATTACTTCTGGAACTTTGTATGCACAACAATGAAGAGACAGCTATCATGAAATAAAATTGAAATAAAATAAAACTCTACTTCAGAAAACAGGGTTGTTTTATAGGGGCTACAACAATATTCATGTATTTACAGCTGAGCTTTGGCAATTCACATTAATGAAACTTGCAGGGGCATCGGTGTTGAATTGTCTTAGTGTGAATTTTTTAGGTTGTGGAAATATTCTTTCAGTTTATATTCTTTTAGATTTTCATAGCATCTGTTCATCTTTCCTACCTAAATTTAGTTATTTTATTAGTCCTACATGTATCCATGCTAACCACATATGAATAAACATAACATTGACAAAGCTAAGTTTGCTCAGAGCCATAAACAAGAGAGCAATAGAAGCAGAGTTAGCCGTATCCATAGAAGGACACTACATCAAACACCACCAATGTTCACAACCATCGTCCAAATGTCAGTCCACCAGGACTGTGCCACAGCTGTAACAACAAATATCAACATAATCCCGTCATGTCCCCAGAAGTTTGTCTCCAGCATCTGATGAAACATCTCATAATCACCTGGCAATACGTCCTTGAGCCAGACACTTAACCCCAAGGTGCTCCCACTGCTGCGTCAGGGACATGTAAGCTGCTATGAAATAGTTTGAATGTGTTAGCTGATTCTGATGGACTATGGCATAGGGACTCCAACCATCAGCCAGCAAACATGAGAGTGAATGGGGGAATGTGTAGACGTTGTGACCTGCAGTGTACAGCAGCTTTAAGTAGTCAAACAGACAAGGAAAGTGTTCTAGAAGCTCAAGTCCATTTACCACCTCTTCCCAAATTCTTTTTGGGCCAAAGAGGCAAACAGGAACATGTGCAGCTTTGCAGCTGTCCCTCCTATTAGTAAAAATGAAGGATATTGTCATTATCTATCTTTAGACTGACAGCTCTTAATGACAAAAAATCTGGATACAATTCTCTTTGGGAGTTTTGGCGACAATTGCATAGTCAGCAAACTCTTTTGTATTAGCACAAGCTAACCTTTAAACCACCACTCAACACCAAAGGCCAAAATAAATGAAGGTTAAACTCCAGATCTGAGAAAACAATAGTCTCAGACTTTAATCGTATTCATAAATGAAACAGGTAGGTCAATTTCCTTTTGCACATATTAGTACATTCAGGTCTTTCTGAATGCTGAAGGTGCTGCCCACTCACACCCTTTCACTCTCTCATTCACTCAGTGATGGCTAAAGTTCATATGCAAGTCTGTCAGTATCTGTTAATACATGTGGACGTTCAGGTCATGGCATTGAGAACGCAATCTCTAAAAACATTTTCAAACCACGGCCTCTTGGATTCAGGAATGAAGTGATAAGATTTTGGCTATTATTAGTCAGAGATCTATGAAATGGGGTCGTCCTCTGTTTGTGAATGTGATGTCTTCAGAACACTTACTCATTTTCATTTGAATTTGGCACAACCTTCTGTTGTGACCGTACGCTGAACTTGTTAGATTAAAATGCACAAATGTCCACCATGGTACAGGGATGAATTCAGCCAGTCAAAGTTCAAGGCCATGGACCCTTTTGGTCATTCTTTACTTGTAAAAACATCATCTTTAATCAAAAAATGCATACATATTGATTTTTCCAGTGAATCCAGTGATGAAATTGCAGTCATCTTTTCCTTATGAGCATAATAATTAAAGAATGCTTTAAAGGTAAAAGGTCTTGGTAATGGAGTCTTCAGCTTATGAAACACAAGAACTCATGAACACTTGAAGAGATTTTCAAGACTTCAGGCTTATGTCCACTTTTCTTTAAAGATCTTTTAATTACATTTACAACGTCATGGGTTGAAGATTATTCAGGTATCATATGTTCCTTGCCTACTTGAAACACAATATCTTCAAATGTCAATGTCCTTTTTGATTTAAAAACAAACTTATAAGATTTTGTAGGAACAAGTTCAAATATATTTAGGCCGCCTGATCTTGTTGGCGAATCCCTTTAAATGTTTTAAGGGATTTCAGTCAAGCTTTGCAAAAATCATCTCTATCATCACAATAAACCAATTTAATTTGGGCGGTATAAGATCAGAGACCAAATGACCCACCACTGTACATTCAACCCCTGACAATGTAGTGGCATAGAACAGCCATGATGTTTAGATTAAGTTGTTTTCTCTCTCATTATGTAAAGATATGCAAAAAATAGGATAATTCTGATTTTCCAGGCAGTAAACAACGCTCATAGAGTGTAGATTTTATTATTAAAGTTTCCTACCTAGAACAAAATGAATCAACTCCATGGTCAAGGGTTTAAAAGGCTCTATGAGCAGTTTCAGATAAACAAAAGTACTAAACAGGCTCAAGGCCATTTACTATTTAGCCAAACTTTTATAGCAAATTCTTTGGCATAGTTTTCATAATTATGCTGGTTCTAATTAATTACACAGTGAATAAGAATAAGTGCTAGAATAGTTTTCCTGAACATTGTTTTTTCTATCTCTCTCCAGAACTCCCCGTTAGGTTTAAGGTGATCCAACCTGCTTGTTAACATGCACTGATTCAATAAAGGTGGAAAAAGAAAGAACCAAATTCATATTATTATATCAAAATGTATTCTGCATATAAGTGGCACATTAAAATATCCTTTAAAGAGCCTCATAAAGAAAACAGACAGCCTCATATGCTTGCACGTAGGAGGATTATAAAACAAGACTATTTGTCAGTCCTGTGCAAAACAGCCAATAAGAAGTAAACTTTCTTGCAAAAACCCACTGATGGTAATGACATGATATGGAAGAATAGGCTGATGATTACAAGGCTTTTGCATTATTTCACATCTACAGATGTCACATAGTCCTATCACTATCATAATTAGACTTACCTGGCACACAACAATGTTGACTTAGAATTTCATTTCACCATGAAATTAGGTTTAAAAACCCTCGCTTGATCCCCCTCTTTAAATGTGTGTGTTTGTCTTTGATATTTGAGACTGGGTCTTGTATTTAGTTAAGAATGGCTGAGGCTTGTGGAGTTTCAACTTGACATTTTCAAGGATCAGAGTGGATCAATAGCAAAGGTCAAGGAAACAATAACCTCTGGCTTGTTGTGGCGCTCTTTACAGGAAGTCTGCCTGTGGCTGCACTGCTGATTGCACTATAACAATACTGTAGATTTTCCATCTATTGATCAAAAGCTACACTGGTATAGCAGAAACAAGACAGAATCACACTGAAGAAGGTTTGTTCATGATATGTTTCTCGTAATCATATAAAATATGGGCACAACTGCAGAGGGCAAGCTCAGACTATCAAGTAACTGAGAAAAAAGAAAGAAGAGGGGCTATTACTTCTTTTTATCCAGAGACATCTTTTTTTCTTCAAGCAACAAGTTCACTTCCAATCAGAATAGACTTTGTCATTTAGGTCTGTCACGATAACAAATTTTGCTGTGCGATAACTGTCCAAAAATTATTGACGATAAACGATATTATTGTCAATATTATTTTTATTTTTTTAATTTTTTCATTAATGTAATTATAATATATGGCATAATAAAGTGAGTGCACCATATCAAAAGCAGGAAACTTTAATTTCTTAAGAGTATTTAACTGTAAGTGGAAGGTCAGGATATTTTCAATAACAGAAATTAAACAAAAAAATGTAATAAATTAACAAACAAAAAAGAGAAAAAATGAAATTGAAATGGACTCTCTTTTAGGAAAAATTGCATGTAAATACTAATCAAAAAAACAATAAAAAATAGACTCTGTCTCTGTAAAGAAAAAAAAAAAACGAAACTCCAGTAAAAACAATTAATAAAAGGGAGTTTACACAGTTCCTGAATTGTTTGTGACATGTACGTTCTCCCAGTCAATCCGTACTGTCTGTCAAACCTTTGTAGTATTTCTGGCTTTTCAACCGTATTGAAGGGCTGCATTTATTTTGCAATGTAGCTAACAACACTATGTGTGAGTGCATCATTTTGCGCTTTTATCAATATTTACTTTGCAGACCAAACATCTCAGTAAGCACTGACTGTCGGGACGAAGGCTCCGCTGCACCTCCCCTTCTTCGTCGCCACTACTTTCAAACAAATGTGACATACTGGCTTGTCGGTGTTCATGAGCTCACACCTCGTTCATTCTGTTTAAAACTAAAACATTCCCACACTGGGGCTGTGGCAGCCGGCATAAGAACCGTATCTTTCGTGCCATCATTCATATTAGCGTGTATTTCCTCCTCAGGGCGCTCACTTTAGCTCTCTCCGTGTGTAGGCGCGAGCGGCCCCGCCTCCCCCCCAAAGATTGTATGTCATACAGATGCTCATTTCGCTTTAAATCCGCTATAGAACCGATGCACCCCGGTGTTAAGAAAGATAGACGTAGTGAGCCATCTTCTCATTCAGCCTCTTTGGTAGAAAAAGAGGAGGAAAACAAACATGCATGCACGTGTCAGTTTATCAAGGCCGGCAAACTTACCGAGGACGTTTTTATTTATCGTTCGGTTAATTGATTTATTGATTATCGTGACAGGCCTATTGTCATTTAACATGGAGCCAGCAAAAGCATCTGAGTGCCTGAAACAACGAGGTGGTGTGCACGCAGTCCTGTTGTGGGTGTTCTGTGGTCTGGAGGGCTGTCAGTAAGAGCCGAGCAGTGAAAGTAAAACCTCAGAGACCCGGTCATTATGAGGTCCATCATGCGCACTGAGGGGGGCATCGTGCACCCCAGATTGTAAACAACAAATCGATAGGCTCATTTGTCATTCGGTTTGGAAGGAAACAAGTTTTTTGGGGGGAGAGATCCACTTTTCCAATCCAAATGAACCGATCAATCTTGGCTCTCTCCTGGGGCCTCCCTGCCAGTGAGAATGGTGGAGAAGAGGCAAGAGGGGGAGAAAACAGTCCCGTCTCCCTTTTTCTTACTCATTTCTTCCCTCACGTCTAATCTCCTTTTCTTGCTCATCTGTTTTCCATTCGCACTAATACTCGCTCTGCCTCTGAAGCATCTTTCTGCCTGTCTCACTCCTCCCATCTTCCTGCAACACCACCCACGTTGCTTTCCCGTGGTGTATTTGTAATCCAGAGAAGAGAGGAGGAGGTGGAGAAGGCGCGTAGAGGAGAATGGCTTCTACTGTTCCGCACTGATGGTATTTTGTGTTTAAGTGGGGGGCAGAATGTTCCTGCCAGAGTGCTGCTGATGCTGAACAGGACTGGCAGGTGGATTATACCTTGTACCGCTTTGTCCCTGGACAAATTTAAAGGCAGTGCAACAACCAGGTACCATGGGAGGATGCAGGCATGGGAGAGGATGGATCTGTCTTCTCCTCACTTCCTCTTTTCCTCTCCCTTCTTCAGGCCTGCAACTTCTTTTACAACTTTTATGAGTGGTCTACTTTTCTCTTGCATCATCTTTTTTCTTGCCTCCACATAGGCAAAGTAGTTATTCATCCTATGTGGACTTTGGGAAAAAAAGAACAGAAAAAAAAAGATTTTGCTGTGGAAAAAAAAAAAAAAAAAAAAACTCCCGCTCTGAGCGTCTGCTTGCCCATCTACGTAAGAGCATGCGGGGGCCGAGATCAAGTATCAACGAATGAACATGATAGTGCCGAGCAACAAAGCTGAAACACTTTTAGTGCTCTTCAGACGCAACAAGTGCTACTCATCCAGTGTTAAACCTCCAAAGATACTCAGAAATTCAGGCCATTATTGTGAGGTGAAACAAATTTTTGGTATGACAAGCTTTTTTGACTATATAATACTGAACCATGTGAAGCTTTACACTTTATTGTCACCTCTTTATACGTTGTTAGGGCAGACATCTGCTGCTGTTTTTAAATGCAAATAGACTAATGACCTTGAGTTATAATTATGTTTGTGTGTGTTTATTAATGTGTAGGTGTGTCTGACTCTGTGTGCGTCCAGGAGGGTCAGCTGGAGATGCAGGTGCTCAGCTGAGCTTTCCCTCCCAAGCCACATTCTGTAAAAATAGTATCTGTGTGTTTGACCAACTTATGATGACTGACATTGTTTTTCTGAGAGTGAGTTGTATTCAGGCAACTGTAGTTTTATAATTGCTCATTTACAGAGCTTTAAAGGTGCTATGAGGAGAATCTATTACCAGTGACATTAAGACTCTGCTACCCATGAGCACATGCGGCGACTGTCGTAATGCTGCGTTCCAGTAACCTCGGAACTGGGAGTGACATCATCTCCGACTTATCGGTGTTCCAGTTGAAGTCGGAAAAAAACATGCCGATCTACCAGGCTATTGTTAGCTGTTGTTAGCACGCCCTGTGTTGTTGTTCTCAGATATCACATGAAGAATGTGATTATCACTATGGCAGCATTTTTGTAAATATAAGTCTAACAATACTATGTATACAGCTGATCTAGAGCGACACACCCCAGTCGGAAGTGCAAATAAATTGATTATTACAGGAGCTAAATAACTGTTCACACTGGGGGCATCCATCTTCCATTGTCACCTCGGGGGTGGTGAGGTTTCACCGAGTTCCCAGTAAGAAATTCAGACTTAGGGAGACGTTCCAGTTGCAGTTTCCTACTCTGAACTCGGAAATTCCTACTTCTGACTACAACTGGAACACACCAAAAGACGTGACCCAAGCCCAAGCGTGCGTTTGTTGTGATGACTAATGAATGCAGCTCAGACCTTCCTCAGAACTCTGCATTGCTTTACAACTTCTGTTTTCAACAACTTACAGGATGCAAAGCCACGAGGTAATGTATCTCTTTCCAGTTACGTAGCGGTAGTTTTTTGATGCGTGACAACAAGCAATTTTTGGAAAACTTAGTATCGTAGTTTTGTAGCCGGCTATATTTCGCTACTTACAGCCTGGTGCTCTAAGATGTGTCTGAATAATATAAATTTGCTCTAGTTTTAATTGTCTTGTTCCTGAAGTTGAGTATCTAGGCCAGTTCAGCCCTGTCCGACCTGGCCGTGAAGCTAAGGAATAGCATTTATAGATAACCTATTTTGATGCTATAAAACTCATCTTAAAGTGTGTATTTCCATCAGGCATATATCTAAAAGTGAGACTTTTTTGTAATTACTTAGAAACTCCTCACAGTCCCTTTAAAAAAAATTAAGATATTGTTAATAATTGTAAATCAAAACACTTTACAACAGCAAAGATATACCCTTAGTCTGAAAACTTGCCTCTGATAAAGTGTTTAGAAGAAAAGGCCAGGCTCTCTCTCCTCCATCTCTCTGGTTATCTGCTTGCCCCTTTTACTTTGCTCTTGTACTTGTCTCTGGTTCTTGACTTGTAGGTGGCCTGGGTTCATTGGCGTGGACCGTCTGCTGCTGTGGAGCTACAAAACTTCAATTACTACAGATACGGATACTTGGCTTTCCTTAATCCTCAGTCTTTGATCATCATAGTTCCTGACATTAACTTTAGAGGGATCAATACAATTAAATATAATGTTGTTCCTGCAAGCAGCACACATTTATCATTAATATCTTGAAAAATCATAATTTACCTGCTGCTGTGGACCTGTCCGACCTCAAGTACTTTGTCCAACATCAGCCTTGAAGAGGAATTACATGATTTAACACTAATTCATAGTTTAAAACCATTTAAAGCCATTATACTGGCAGTTCAACTAGATGCATTTATAAATTAATCAACATCATTCCTCTCTGGTTGATGATCATTGCAGAAGTTAATGCTGACTTTAGAATGACCATGATTACTATTGATAATACCTTATAATTTATGTTTTTATTTATTTATTTGACTTTAACCCCTTGAGATGTGAAATCCTGTTTTCAAGAGGGTTGTAGGAGTAAGACTTGTTATGAATCAATCCTATACAAGTGAAAATTGATTGATTGATTGACTATGATCTTTAAATTGTTCTCTTGGTCTATCAGCTAAGGCTCGGTGTTCCATTGCTAACTTTAGTTTATTGTTTCAACCTGTGCTTTGCTCTGAAGTCAGCATACATTTTGTGCTCATTTCAATTTCAGTCCTTCCAATTGGTGGTTCCCTGTATAGCATAAGAACATGGGCTCCTGTTTGGGCCCAAGGATGTGCTTGTATGCCTGTTTGTATACAAAAATAAGAAGGCCAAAGCTGGTGTCTCACTTGAGTGTGCAGAAAATGGCTATGGCTTACTAAAGGCCTTACTACTTAGCTTGTTTTAGTCAAATGGGATTCTCAGTAGCACACCTTTTTCCACAACTAAAGGTCAAACATCAGAGCATTTCTAGATAACTTCAGTTTGGCTGTAGCTACTAACAGTTCCTGTTGTTCAAAAACTCATATTTGTACACTGCTAAATATTTTTCCCCTTTACTTCTCCCCTTGGCTGTTTCATTTATGTTTTGATCTGTTTTCCTTGCAGTTACAATAATGTTCCTACCTTCAAGAACATTTTCCCCATTAAAATAAAACTATGGTAACCATGACAAAGCTGTTCAGAGATTAATTGCAATTAGAGAGTCAAAGCTTTTGACTGCCCCAAACATAACAGAGACATGAGGTACTTATGTCCTGATAAAAAGATATGACCTCAGTGTAGAGAACCATAAACCTCTCATGGCCATAAACCTCCAGCAGTCCAAGGCTCCATACATGCAAGCTCCAGATGGTGACATGCTGATCCTACCATCCCCAGTCTATAATCAGCCCCATAGTTGATGAGGCCAAAATTGTTAAATTCATATGTTGCTGACTCATTGTTTCATTTTCTATGCAGTTTCTATGGTACTAGTTATTACATGTTATTTAAGATTAGCTGAATAGGTTACACTTGAGGAATAAACTTGAATATTTCATCATATCCTGCCACTAACAACAGAAATACGTTGCATATATAACAATGCATGTGGCAAAGCTGTTGAAATTTCATTTTCATTGTAATCAAAGACAGTTCTATATTTATATTCCACAGAAAGAGCTTCTATCTTAGTTTATAAACAATTGGGATGTACTACTGAGGCTGTCAAATTACTTCACTACTCTGTTTTTGAAAGATTATAGAGGATATAAAAACAACAAACCATGCTATGCATAGAGGGAAAATTAAAGCTTATTTGTCATGGGCCATGGTAAGGCAGATAAAATTAGTGTGTGCATAGCCCAAAAAGCATTTAGGAGCCAAAGCACCAAATAGTTAAAAAGCAGAAGAATTAGAACACACATTTATTATCTGGTGACACAAACGCTGTACTATTGGATTATTTGGCTGACAAGTTTGTGAGCTGTAGGTCAGCTCCTTATGCTCAACCTGTCGTTGTCAAACTGTAACATATTAATTTAGATTAATGGATTATTTTATTCTTTATTTGTTTTAGCAGTAAGCCCATACTACATGCACCTTGAATTATGAATGTTACTTGGAACTGGAAATAAATGCATTATTAAAAAATAATGGCCAAACACTTCACAGGGGAAAGTCTTAAAGTCAGCTACAGCTCTGTGTGCCTTATTTTCTCTAATGGGCTGCAAAAGATGCTAATACAGCATTCTAAGCTCTACCTGTGAATCTGAAGTCTTCTGTGACTTCAGAGAAAAGGAAACCCTTTCAAAATGCATTCTTAAACAACATACGTTTTTGTTTTTAAAGCTGTAGTGTGACAATTTGAACTTCAAATCTTTATGTGAAATTACATCCACTGAAGATAAGCACTTCAACTGCAGCAAATCTTGACCTACCTACCTACCTACCTATCTATCTATCTATCTATCTATCTATCTATCTATCTATCTATCTATCTATCTATCTATCTATCTATCTATCTATCTATCTATCTATCTATCTATCTATCTATCTATCTATCTATCTATCTATCTATAAGAACTCTACTTTTTATGCACATGCACGTGTCCACACACATGCTCATAAAACCTGGTCTGTGCTGCTGTGAATCTACACTGCCTAGCTCTGAACCAAAGCAGAGGCCTGTGCAAATAGTCTGACTTGCACATTGATTTAAAAAAGCCAAACTACGTGCCATTTGAAAAGCCTGTGTAGTAGAACTGGGCAAGTGCCAGCTTCAAAGTGATATTTACAGGCATATTGTAGCAGTTATCTCTCTATTTGATCTCTCTTCTTTAGTTATCTCTCTCTGATCTCTTTATCCGTGGTTGATACATCTATGGTAACTATTGTTAGCACCACATAAACATGGGGTCCCTCTGAAAATGGGATGTCACTTCTCAAGAGGTCGACCTTGAACACATTTATACTTAAGACTGGAGACAAATATGGTAGGGATGACCTTGTGGTCTGGGCACCCATGAGCTCATCACTACCATAAATTCTTATTTTCAGTAAGAATATCATTGATTATACTTCTATAAAATGATCACCACAACCATTCAGACATGAGGACCCTCCTGAAAATCCGATGTAGCATCTCAAGAGGCTAACCTCTAATAAATCAGACGTCAGGTCTATGGTTCATGGATCTGTCTCTAACTTTAGTTCTTACTTTAGTCCACTTGTCTCCTCTTACCTCCCTTCTTTTGCCCTCACACCCGACACAGAATGGTGTGGATTTGCTGTTCATCATGAGACTGGGATCCACATTCAAGATTTCCTGATGCTTAACAGAAGGTTTTTTCTTGAGCCATGATGGAGGGATTCATGATTGGCTATATGGTATGGAATCAGAGGAGCGCCAATATTAAAAGGAAATAAATGTGCAAATAAAAACAGAATCAATAAAAGAAGTTTGGAAATAAAAATAGAATCAATAAAAGAGAATCAATAAAAGAAATGTGGAAATAAAACAAGAATCAATAAAAGACATTTGGAAATAAAAAAAGAATTAATAAAAGAAATTTGTAAATAAAAAGAGAATCAATAAAAGAATCAATAATAAAAAATATATACAAACGCAGTCATATCATTGCTTTTGCTTATTCCATTTTGACATTGTCTTTTCCATGTGCCTATTGTCATTGCTTTTACCAGATGGCTCAAGCTGTCAATCAAATGACTGTGGGCGGGTCTTTCTGTCCAGGATAACTAGTAGATATCTGATCAGACGATTCTTGCTTGACAGTGTGTGTCCCAAATCACATACTTCCATACTCAAATACCCAAAATTTTGAGTAGACTGCGTCAAAATGAAAAACAGAATGCTTAGTATGCGAAAAATGAGTATGCAAAAGTATCCGGATGATGTACTCAAATCGACCTGGATTTTGAGTATGCAGCTGTGGACACTCAACGTACTCATTTCCTCCAGCGATGGCAGCGGTGAGCTGTGGCTCTGCACTGACTACAGTGGATGTGAGTGCGCTGTTCAAATGTAAGTTATAAACACGTGTTGTTTCCACCAAGCACCATGAGCTGTTGTCGTTTTGAGTTCATTTGTTGTGTACGTTGTTTTTTTTTTTGTTTGTTTTTGTACCACGAGTGGTCGCCTATCAGTTATGCTCACGCTAGTTGGACTAGCAGCTATCTCGAATGCTAACGCTAGTTGGGCTAACAGCTGCCGGGGTCCGAGCATTACCCTGAATAATCTGGCAAATAAAATTAACCAGCGGGCTATATCCTGCACAGGGACTATATGATCAGAAGCACCACTCAGACATTTCTATTTATTGGTGTATTTTAATTGCTGTGGCGCCCCTCGTAGCTCTCGGTTGCCTCAGTCAGCTGCAGATACCTGTAAAACACAGGTATCGGTAAAACACCGATACCTGTGACTCTACACCACTGTTTGTGATGTTGTTAATATGGGATTAATGTTCGCCTTCGCTGTAGAGGATACTGATGCTAGAAGTGTGGGGAGGGCTTTATCAGTCATAAATACTCGCTAGATACGGCAGCTATTAGCTGCCTTTAGCTTGGTAGACAGTCAGTGAATAAAGCCAGTATCCGCTACGGAGGTTACTCTGCAGCATATCATGTCATTACTGTCATGTTTCCCCTTCGATGTCTGTAAGGTTAAATGTTTTGCTCTTTCTAGGGACTGATGAGTAAATCAGGGGCCTGATAGCCTGGAGGGTTGCTGCCTGTTCACATGGGAAAACTTTGGTTTGCTGTAATGTGATCAACAAGTGGATTCTGTATGATGTGAGTGTACAGTCATAATTACATAATTCTGTTTTTCTGTATTATGTTGTCCTTCCCTCACAGGACCTAAAATGCCCCAAAACAGAAGATGGACCTCCACCTGGTCTTTGGGGTACCAAAAGCTCTCTCCACTACACATCTGGCTCTGGACAGGTGACCATTAAATCGCACCTGGAGCTGGTTTTGGAGAGGCTGTCGTGGGGGGTGATGAGGGCAATGGGCTGCCTGAGGCAGGGGTAGCCCCTATCACCAAGGATGCAGAAGCCCGGCAGATGATACTTCTGCTGCAGGTAAATGGGGCTGTGCTTCAGCACCCTCGTGTTGTGTGCTGATTTGGGAAGCCCACAAAAATGTCCAGAAATTTTGTGATCACACACAGCCTGAAACTGAACTGAATACAAAAATGTCATGTGCAGGTAACATGCTGCATGCTGGGCTGATGGCTTCACCCACACATGGCAGCCATCAATTCTGCCAACAACCCCTCTGGAGGCTGCTGATCCAGCCAACCAGGTGAAACCTGCACCCAGGTGAAGACGGTCCTCCGCTGATGTTCCCTCTGGATGCCGAGGGCAGCCATCAGACCCCCAGAGGACTCCCTGGTGAGGTGAAGTCTGGCCGAAGGTCACTCTGCCCATCGAAGAACATCGGCAGGAGTGTCACTGTGGCGTTAAGCTGGCAGTGCAGCCTGGGGTTTGGTGGCTGGGGAAATGCAGCACTAATGTCTTTGAATAAAATTAAATTAATATTAATGGTGGTGTGTTTTTGTTATGTTCTTTGTGGTACAAGTAACGTGCTGATCTGAAACTGATGTTTTAATATTGACCCTTTACTACCAGCTCAACTGCAGAATATAAGACATAAGCTATCTATATATATATATTTCATAAATGTATATTCTATTTCTCATATCTATCTATCTATCTATCTATCTATCTATCTATCTATCTATCTATCTATCTATCTATCTATCTATATATACATATATATATATATATATATATATATATACATACACACACACATATATACATACATACATACATACATATATATATATATATATATATATATATATTTTTATATATATATATATATATATATATATATATATATATATTTGTATATATATATATATATATATATGCATATTAAATCCTACACAAAGAAATAATTTTTTTGGTTTGTTTGAAATTCTGTCTGTATCCTAAGACATCGACAGAAACAAACATTTTTTTTTTTAACACATTAAATATTTTTGAATATATCGACCTCTGCCAAACAGTTGAGCTTGGAGCTGGAGGCTGTGATGTCATGGGTGCAAATAATATACCTGTCGAACTACTGTAATACTTTAACTTAACTCATAATACTTTTTGCATATTAACTTATACAGAGTTATCTGTAGAGCGGGAGTGGAGAGAAGAAGAAAGAAGGAACACAGACAGAATTGACTTTTTTTGTTTGTCTGTTAAAGATGTATTTAACAAGTTTGAGCATCTTCTCATCTCTGAATGCATCATCAAAGTGGTCACTCATTAAGCACAGACCTCTGATTAATAAAATGTATTATTGGTTGAGAGCACATGGTTCAGAATATACAAATGGGGGAGTTTTCAGTTGAAATTGTATATGTGAGCTTTACTAATTCTTACTGGTGGTTGAAAATCCATCAGGAAGTACACAGCTGCCCTGAAGAAAAGACACCTCTGTCTTCTTGCATGGCTGCGCTCCATGGTTTTCACCTACACCAGGCAGAACTACCTGATGGTTTTGGAAATGATCATTGTTAATGAGAAGAATGTAATTGGGAAATTATGTATTTGCCAAGGAATAACCGAACAAGGTCATAATAATTCTGTTGTGTGTTGGTCATTTTAGAGCCCAATGCTGCTCATCACACGCCCAGCAGGTGGTGTATAGCGTTATCACCATGGATACACAGGTGTTTGTGTTAACTTTTTTCATCCACTGTCACTCGGTTTGTGTCATGCAGCTGTTGATAATGAAAACACTTCGCAATAACTTGGAAATATGAAGGGGGGGCAGCTGCTGCCCGGTGTTTTATGGAGCTAAATCAAGGCCAAAAGTATTGTAATCTGAAAAAAAGAAAAGATTGATAAATTAAATGTTGAAACTGAAAATTTAAGGCTTGTTCTTGAATCTTATAAAAAATAAAAACAAATTACTGAAATAAAAATAAGCGTAAGATAACTTGATTTCTGTTTAAATATACTTTTAATTCAGCTCTGTAATTATATTAATCAAATTATTTATATTTACTTTTTACTCCAAGATACATTTTAACATGTGATGTGTATTTTTTTTCAGTTGCAGAATTGATATTTTCAGGTTCATATCTTAATTTTTTGGTTTCAGATATCTTTTTTTCACCTTAAGATCTTTTTTTCACTTTCGGATCTTTTTTTTTCAGTTTCAAACTTTTGGCCGTGTTCTGGCGTGAGGGGCGTGGCCTGGACTTGGAGGGGTGTGGGGTTGTGAGTGAAAGCCTATCAAAGCATCCTCAAATTATGTTGCCTTCAGGAAACGTGGGCACTTTGATAGATTATCACTCAACACTTTCTCTACTCTTTATTTACTTGATGCCTGTAAATAATGTGATGCTAAGGACAAAAAAATCTTTTACAACTAATTCTAGACAACTCTTGGTCATTTTTGATAAATAAAAGCTGGAAAATATGACATGTTGTTTAATTGAACACCTTTACCTAAAGAAACGATGTGTCCCACATCCACACAAGACCATGAACCCAGCGCAGCTTCGCGGTGACACGGTAATACAATGGCGTCCTCCTCACCCGGGCAACCTGCAGGTGCAGGCACACAGGTAAGAAATGCTCTCTATAGATAAGCTACAGTGGAAATTAGACTAAATAGCATAATACTGAGTAACTTTTGAGGCGTAGGGTCATCCACAAAGACATTTTTATGTGTCTGTGCAGTAGGGTGACGAGATGTCCCGCTTTGTGCGGGACAGTCACGCATTCTCATTACTTTTCACACGTCCGCAAATTGAAAGCGGTGTCCGCATTGTTATTGATAGGCAGACTCCAGTTTTGCGCGTTCAATTATATGGCATCTATCAGACGGCTGTGTGTGTGTGGTAGTTGTGAGGGCTGTCACCAGGTGGTGGGACGGAGATCTGATCATGTCAATCAAACTCGGACGCGGACACAGCTCGAGGGCGCGCGCACCGACAAGAACAATCAGAAACAAATGAGGTCCGAACAGCACCGGCATGCAGCGCAAGACATGGAGGAAAGAGAGGACCTGCCAGGCTAAGAAAAGGAAATGCAGCTTCAACAAGCACTGGGAAACCAGCTACCCCTGGGTGAAACCAGTTCAAGGCGAGTCACATAAAGTTTTGTGTGAAGTTTGCTTGAGCCAATTGTCCGTTTCGCACGGAGGTGAAAACAAAAATAAAAAGGCACACACAGTGAGAGACTCCCAAAAACTTGTTGCTCAAAAAGAGACTTCTGAGTCAATGAATATACAGTACTTTTGTCATCAACCAGGTGGCAGAAATATAGTAATAACATAAGGTAATGGGCAGAATAGCAAAATTTAATACAAATATATATATAGGGGAGAACAGGGTAATGTGAGACGTCGGGTAATGTGAGACCTGTATCTAGGCAACGGAACACATTTGTGGTCATGTGACCATTATGTTTTCCTCCCATGAGAGGACGTCATGGTGCTGCTGTAAGCATGTTTTTTCAATTTTTTTTCCATGTAAAAGTAAATTTTCTTGCTGTCAATTTAATCAACTGTTGTTCCAAAGCAAATTCATTTAGGTAGATTAAATAAACTTATATCATACATGTTGATGAACTACTAGCATTTAAAACCATGTAATGATGCTAGCTGAAGATTAGCCTGAATTGCTAAGAGGTTGTTTTTTCTGAAATTGTAGCAGTGGGGTAAAGTCAGACAAATGATGTGGGGTGAAGTGAGACAGTGTCTTAGTTGAAACATGAAAGAGTGGGAGAGACCCAAGTTTGCAATAAAGGAAAATGATGTAGAACATGTTCCTAAAAGGGATGTGGTGAAGAAGCTGCCTCAGCCTGAAAGGCCTGGAAGAACCACACGGAGAGAGCAACTCTTCATCTTTCCCTGTGACCTTCAGGGCTGGGATGTAGAATAGGCATAGTTGCAGAGTGTGACAGTAGGCTGATGTTCTAGGCCTGCGTTCTGAGTCCCACACTGTGTTCTAATCTAACAGGTTCTATCTGTCATTTGAATGTTAATTAAAACATTTTGAACTATATTATCCTGTATTTATTTTGTTCAGAGTAACTTTCAAGTGTTCAGAAAAAAAATGCTTAATTGACCAAACTCCATGATTCTGCTACAAGTCCAACATTAGTTCTGCAATGTGTGGTAGTTAAGTTAGCTGTCAGGATTCTAACTATTACAGAATGTGTTGTTATGGTTGTTTCAGAGTGGAAAAGGAAGTGATTCACTTTACCCCCTTGATTTCTCTGGCCTGTCTCAGTTTACCTCTGCTGGGGTAAAGTGAGACACAAGACCACTTTTTTAAAAACAATCATATTTTCACTGCCCTTTATCCTGAATACTTTCTGGTGAATTTCATTGCAGGGAAACATCCTGAACTAATGGGACATGTGTACATTTTACTGATTTATCATTTTAGCTTGCTTAGAGGGGAACAAATGTAAAAAATGTCTCACTTTACCCCACTCTCCCATATATATATATATACAGTCATGGAAAAATTATTAGACCACCCTTGTTTTCTTCAATTTCTTGTTAATTTTAATGCCTGGCTCAACTAAAGGTACATTTGTTTGGACAATTATAATGATAACAACAAAAATAGCTCATGAGAGTTTAATTTAAGAACTAAGAACTATTCATTTTCCATGGTTTTCTTGATAATAACCAAAATTACTTAAATTCTTACATCAATAGCTATGGCATTGTACCGCCAAAAACACTACTTTTAAGCATTCCATGTTTTCTTTTCTGTTTGCTTTAAACACATGATACACACAAGAGTTAATACTTGATTGCATAACCATTGTTTTTGATGACTGCAACCAATGCTTCTTGGCATGCTCTCCACCAGCTTCTGACATTGTTCTGCTGTCACAGCAGCCCATTCCTGTTGGACAAATTCAAACAAATTTTCTTTGTTTTTGGGCTTGTGGTTCTCCATTTTGAGTTTGATGATTTTCCACAGGTTTTCAGTTGGATTAAGATCTGGTGATTGAGCAGGCCAAGGCATGGTGCGAATGTTGTGGTTCTCCATCCAGGCTTTAACTGACCTTGCCGTGTGGCAAGGGGCATTGTCTTGTTGGAAAATCCAGTCATTCGAGGCAGGAAAGAGTTTTCCAGCTGATGGAAGAAGACTGTTTTCAAGGGTAGTCCTGTACATGACCTGGTTCATTCGGCCTTCACACAACTGCATTTGCCCTGTTCCACTCAGACTGAAACAACCCCAGATCATGACTGATCCACCCCCATGTTTTACTGTAGGGGCAAGACAGTCTGGGTTGTAAGCTTCTCCAGGCTTCCTCCTAACCAGTAAGTTGGCTGGAGTGGGCATCAATTCAAAATTTGATTCATCACTGAAGAGAACCTTAGCCCAATCATCAGGGAAACATCCTGAACTAATGGGACATGTGTAAATTTTACTGATTTATCATTTTAGCTTGCTTAGAGGGGAACAAATGTAAGAAATGTCTCACTTTACCCCACTCTCCCATATATATATATATACAGTCATGGAAAAAATTATTAGACCACCCTTGTTTTCTTCAATTTCTTGTTCATTCTAATATCTGGTACCACTAAACGTATAATACAATGAACACAACAAAAAATGCAGCTGGTCACATAATACTTTATGTCCTATTTGACATTCTTAAGCTTAATTGATTCCCAGGGTATATAAGAGGCCATTTCATGTCACAAGCAGCACTGCACATGCAAAGGCCTAGAGTGGTTTCCTGCTTACATTCAAGCCGTAGCACAACTCAGAAGTTGTTAGCTCTCACATAATGCCTAAAACAAAAGAATTATGTGAAGCCACAAAGGCAGCCATCTTGGCACTGCTGGAAATTGGCATGAGTGAGAGACAGGTAGCGAAAAAACTGAAGATCTCCAAGACAGCCGTTCATTACAACAAAAAAAACAAGCTGAACATGGCACTACCAAATTGCTACCTGGCCGTGGCAGGAAACGTCTTTCTACCCCACGAGATGACCGTGCACTCATCCGTTCCTGTGTCAGGAATCGTCGTCAGACCTCCAGGGACCTTAAAAATGAGTGGGCACTGTCGAGAACTGTGACTTGTTCAGCAAGGACAGTTCGAAACCGACTTGTTGAAGCTGGTTTGAAGTCACACAGAGCACGCAAGAAGCCCTTCATCAATGAAAGGCAGAGGAAGGCCCGGTTACTCTTTGCTCGAGACCACAAGGATTGGACTGTTGATGATTGGGCTAAGGTTCTCTTCAGTGATGAATCAAATTTTGAATTGATGCCCACTCCAGCCAACTTACTGGTTAGGAGGAAGCCTGGAGAAGCTTACAACCCAGACTGTCTTGCCCCTACAGTAAAACATGGGGGTGGATCAGTCATGATCTGGGGTTGTTTCAGTCTGAGTGGAACAGGGCAAATGCAGTTGTGTGAAGGCCGAATGAACCAGGTCATGTACAGGACTACCCTTGAAAACAGTCTTCTTCCATCAGCTGGAAAACTCTTTCCTGCCTCGAATGACTGGATTTTCCAACAAGACAATGCCCCTTGCCACACGGCAAGGTCAGTTAAACCCTGGATGGAGAACCACAACATTCGCACCATGCCTTGGCCTGCTCAATCACCAGATCTTAATCCAACTGAAAACCTGTGGAAAATCATCAAACTCAAAATGGAGAACCACAAGCCCAAAAACAAAGAAAATTTGTTTGAATTTGTCCAACAGGAATGGGCTGCTGTGACAGCAGAACAATGTCAGAAGCTGGTGGAGAGCATGCCAAGAAGCATTGGTTGCAGTCATCAAAAACAATGGTTATGCAATCAAGTATTAACTCTTGTGTGTATCATGTGTTTAAAGCAAACAGAAAAGAAAACATGGAATGCTTAAAAGTAGTGTTTTTGGCGGTACAATGCCATAGCTATTGATGTAAGAATTTAAGTAATTTTGGTTATTATCAAGAAAACCATGGAAAATGAATAGTTCTTAGTTCTTAAATTAAACTCTCATGAGCTATTTTTGTTGTTATCATTATAATTGTCCAAACAAATGTACCTTTAGTTGAGCCAGGCATTAAAATTAACAAGAAATTGAAGAAAACAAGGGTGGTCTAATAATTTTTTCCATGACTGTATATATATATATATGGGAGAGTGGGGTAAAGTGAGACATTTTTTACATTTGTTCCCCTCTAAGCAAGCTAAAATGATAAATCAGTAAAATGTACACATGTCCCATTAGTTCAGGATGTTTCCCTGCAATGAAATTCACCAGAAAGTATTCAGGATAAAGGGCAGTGAAAATATGATTGTTTTTAAAAAAGTGGTCTTGTGTCTCACTTTACCCCAGCAGAGGTAAACTGAGACAGGCCAGAGAAATCAAGGGGGTAAAGTGAATCACTTCCTTTTCCACTCTGAAACAACCATAACAACACATTCTGTAATAGTTAGAATCCTGACAGCTAACTTAACTACCACACATTGCAGAACTAATGTTGGACTTGTAGCAGAATCATGGAGTTTGGTCAATTAAGCATGAACACTTGAAAGTTACTCTGAACAAAATAAATACAGGATAATATAGTTCAAAATGTTTTAATTAACATTCAAATGACAGATAGAACCTGTTAGATTAGAACACAGTGTGGGACTCAGAACGCAGGCCTAGAACATCAGCCTACTGTCACACTCTGCAACTATGCCTATTCTACATCCCAGCCCTGAAGGTCACAGGGAAAGATGAAGAGTTGCTCTCTCCGTGTGGTTCTTCCAGGCCTTTCAGGCTGAGGCAGCTTCTTCACCACATCCCTTTTAGGAACATGTTCTACATCA
The DNA here is from genome assembly GCA_036419115.1 of Scarus forsteni. Lineage (NCBI taxonomy): Eukaryota > Metazoa > Chordata > Actinopteri > Labriformes > Labridae > Scarus > Scarus forsteni. The sequence goes on along the minus strand of JAZDUH010000386.1, from coordinate 8,611,656 downwards.
TTTTCCTTTATTGCAAACTTGGGTCTCTCCCACTCTTTCATGTTTCAACTAAGACACTGTCTCACTTCACCCCACATCATTTGTCTGACTTTACCCCACTGCTACAATTTCAGAAAAAAACAACCTCTCTTAGCAATTCAGGCTAATCTTCAGCTAGCATCATTACATGGTTTTAAATGCTAGTAGTTCATCAACATGTATGATATAAGTTTATTTAATCTACCTAAATGAATTTGCTTTGGAACAACAGTTGATTAAATTGACAGCAAGAAAATTTACTTTTACATGGAAAAAAAAAATTGAAAAAAACATGCTTACAGCAGCACCATGACGTCCTCTCATGGGAGGAAAACATAATGGTCACATGACCACAAATGTGTTCCGTTGCCTAGATACAGGTCTCACATTACCCGACGTCTCACATTACCCTGTTCTCCCCTATATATATATTTGTATTAAATTTTGCTATTCTGCCCATTACCTTATGTTATTACTATATTTCTGCCACCTGGTTGATGACAAAAGTACTGTATATTCATTGACTCAGAAGTCTCTTTTTGAGCAACAAGTTTTTGGGAGTCTCTCACTGTGTGTGCCTTTTTATTTTTGTTTTCACCTCCGTGTGAAACGGACAATTGGCTCAAGCAAACTTCACACAAAACTTTATGTGACTCGCCTTGAACTGGTTTCACCCAGGGGTAGCTGGTTTCCCAGTGCTTGTTGAAGCTGCATTTCCTTTTCTTAGCCTGGCAGGTCCTCTCTTTCCTCCATGTCTTGCGCTGCATGCCGGTGCTGTTCGGACCTCATTTGTTTCTGATTGTTCTTGTCGGTGCGCGCGCCCTCGAGCTGTGTCCGCGTCCGAGTTTGATTGACATGATCAGATCTCCCGTCCCACCACCTGGTGACAGCCCTCACAACTACCACACACACAGCCGTCTGATAGATGCCATATAATTGAACGCGCAAAACTGGAGTCTGCCTATCAATAACAATGCGGGACACCGTTTCAATTTGCGGGACGTGTGAAAAGTAATGAGAATGCGTGACTGTCCCGCACAAAGCGGGACATCTCGTCACCCTACTGCACAGACACATAAAAATGTCTTTGTGGATGACCCTACGCCTCAAAAGTTACTCAGTATTATGCTATTTAGTCTAATTTCCACTGTAGCTTATCTATAGAGAGCATTTCTTACCTGTGTGCCTGCACCTGCAGGTTGCCCGGGTGAGGAGGACGCCATTGTATTACCGTGTCACCGCGAAGCTGCGCTGCGTTCATGGTCTTGTGTGGATGTGGGACACATCGTTTCTTTAGGTAAAGGTGTTCAATTAAACAACATGTCATATTTTCCAGCTTTTATTTATCAAAAATGACCAAGAGTTGTCTAGAATTAGTTGTAAAAGATTTCTTTGTCCTTAGCATCACATTATTTACAGGCATCAAGTAAATAAAGAGTAGAGAAAGTGTTGAGTGATAATCTATCAAAGTGCCCACGTTTCCTGAAGGCAACATAATTTGAGGATGCTTTGATAGGCTTTCACTCACAACCCCACCCCTCCAAGTCCAGGCCACGCCCCTCACGCCAGAACACGGCCAAAAGTTTGAAACTGAAAAAAAAAGATCCGAAAGTGAAAAAAAGATCTTAAGGTGAAAAAAAGATATCTGAAACCAAAAAATTAAGATATGAACCTGAAAATATCAATTCTGCAACTGAAAAAAATTACACATCACATGTTAAAATGTATCTTGGAGTAAAAAGTAAATATAAATAATTTGATTAATATAATTACAGAGCTGAATTAAAAGTATATTTAAACAGAAATCAAGTTATCTTACGCTTATTTTTATTTCAGTAAATTGTTTTTATTTTTTATAAGATTCAAGAACAAGCCTTAAATTTTCAGTTTCAACATTTAATTTATCAATCTTTTCTTTTTTTCAGATTACAATACTTTTGGCCTTGATTTAGCTCCATAGTGTTTATGGTACGAAACACCCACCAAGCGGACGCTTCGGTCTCCGAAAACGGCGAGACGAATTAAAAACAGTCGCTATTACAATCAACTGGGCTCATAATCGTGATGTAAAAACTTACTTTCTCGCTAGAAAATATATTATTACTAGATGAATTTGTAGTTTTTCCTGAATGCAGTTTTCTGTTATGGTCGGACTATTTTAATTTTCCCGGCGCTGCTTCCTGGCCGGCATGAAATGCATTCTGGGGTCCTAAGTATGCATCTGTGTGTAAACGCTCGGGCAGCCGCAGCATACTCAGATCATCTTTGAGTATTCAGTATGCAGCATGTACTGATTGAGTAGGTAAGTAGACAGTAGGTAGTACGCCATATCGAACATAGCTACTGCATAGCCACTGTCAAGCAGGAATCATCTGATCAGGTATCTACTAGTTATCCTGGACAGAAAGACCCGCCCACAGTCATTTGATTGACAGCTTGAGCCATCTGGTAAAAGCAATGACAATAGGCACATGGAAAAGACAATGTCAAAATGGAATAAGCAAAAGCAATGATATGACTGCGTTTGTATATATTTTTTATTATTGATTCTTTTATTGATTCTCTATTTATTTACAAATTTCTTTTATTAATTCTGTTTTTATTTCCAAATGTCTTTTATTGATTCTGTTTTTATTTCCAAACTTCTTTTATTGATTCTGTTTTTATTTCCAAACTTCTTTTATTGATTCTGTTTTTATTCCCACATTTATTTCCTTTTAATATTGGCGCTCCTGTGATTCCATAGTATGGATTCATGTTGGTGTTGGATGGATATATTTGTATATACATGTATATGTGTATTTTTATATGTATATATGTATCTATGCATATATGTGTATCTATAAAATGAAGAGCTTTATGCTCTATAGTAAAGTGTCTTGAGATAACACTTGTTATGAATTGGTGCTATACAAATAAAGATTGATCGACTGATTGAGTGATGGAGTGGTTTCAGCATGGGACTCAAGTTAAATCTACGTGTGAGGTAATAACTACGTGTTAGCTATTGCACAAAAGACAAAACAATTACAAATTTTAACAGTAATTGGACTTAAGCTTATATTGCAACTTTCTAGTCTGTTTTACTACACAAAGCAGCTTAACACTGCGGGTCACATCCACTCATTCAACCCCTGTCACTCTCACATTCACTTTCTGATGGTTGAAGTTCCTATATTATCAGTTTATGTCAACCAACACATTCACCCCCTTTCATACCCATAAACATCCCACTGCTGCAATAGGAGCAACTTGGGGTCTTTGCCCAACGACACATCACCACATGACAGCCAGAGCCAGGCTCAGACCTGCAACCTTCCAATTACCAGCCAGGCACACTATCAGACTGTGCCACCAGCACCCTAAGACAGTGAGCATACAAGAAAAAAAAGGAAAAAAAGGAGAGCTATGTAGACATGTCCAGTCTCCAGAATAAAAATGTTTCCATAGGAAACATATATAAAGAGAAACGCTGATTTTGGTTTGTGCTCAGTTTATTGTTCATTGCTTTGTTTGTATACACGTACATATTTTAGCTGCACTCCATTATAATCTACACTGAACCATCAGCTACGTACTGCTAGCTCAATTCTTGACTTGAAAAATTCAAATGACCTATTTACTACAAACACACTTTTTTTAATATTATGTAAGTATTTATTCTGTTCCCAGCATCCTGAGCCAGATACAAAAGAGTTTCATATTAGTAAATCATACACTTTGAATGTTTTTTAATCAGTCAATCAAAGTTAAGATAACTCATATTTCATGGTCTTCAACTTGTTACAGTGGGAGGAAGAGGAAGAGGAAGAGAGACATGAAATTTGGTGAAACTGTAAATGACTAAAATGGTAATCGAGGTATAATGGTCTATGTATTTATATCATTCTAGTATGGAGCCTTACTGGAGTACACCACAAATGGTCAGACCGGCAAAAACAAACCATCTCTACACTTTCATACAAGTCTCCAGTCAGAGAATACTTATGCTTCATCAGGGAATGAATTAATTAAAATAGACAAGGCCACAGTAGGGTGCGGATATCATTCACACACGGGCAACAGAGATGTAGCCAAGGACACCAGCAGAGCAAATGGGGGAAAATTCACAGCCAACAGTTATTTGATGTATAGTAAGTAGGTTTCTTACCTGCCTGATCATGTTTCAAGGTAAGAAACCTGAATCTGAACACCACCAAATGCTATAGTGTTCTCTGTGTGTTTATTGTAACAGTAAAACAGGAGAGAAATCAAACATACCAGATGAAATCTGGATCAAACTGCAATGAACTCAACCATGTAAATAGCAAAATACCAGCTGGTCAGGGTGCACTGCTTTACAGAAAATGAGAGCTGACAGACTGATGGGTTTGATTCATGTTAGGCCCAAAACACAAGGCACATCATCTTCCCTTTTTGCACACTGCTCCTGCCTTTGCACCTGTAATTTGAATAATCAAAATAGCAGAATATAGACTGTGATGCTCCAAACTGTGCTTTGTGACAAAGCACTACACATCGTTAAAATATGCTCCTTAAACTTTTTTTGTTAATTTTAGTGACTTTTCTCTTTTATTCTCTCAAGCAGCTCCATTATGGAGTCATAGCTCATAAACTGCATACATTCTGCTGCCATGCAAATGAGGTTGTTAATATTAATGAGTGTAATTAGTGCCAATGATGAAAAGGGTAGGGCTACTGACTCACTCATTATCTCCTTCAGTGACAGCTGGACTCCATGTGAAAGTGTAAAACATATTGACATATACACCAAGCTTACATTTACGTGTGTGCATGCCCTGATATTCTTTAAACAACAATTTAAAATATCAAACCTTTCACGTTATGTTTGTGTGCAGCCTGTCAAAGCTATGGCTTGTTGCTCTAGTTGGGTTACATTAACCTCCTACCTCGTGACGTGGAAATAACTAAATTACTGTGTATATATTATAGCCTATTTTATTTTAATCTACTTTTATATCTGATTATTTTTATTAACAATGGATACGCCTTACTTTTTTTGTCATGCTATTTATTTGTCTGTTTGAGCCAAGAGCCTCAAACCAAATTCCTTGTAAGTGTGAAAACCTACTTTGCAATAAATCTGATTCGGATTCCTCAAAAATTACAGATGTTACAGTGTTTAAAAACTGTTTTTACAATATAATCCACCTTAAAAAGAATCAATACTATAATTTTTGATTGACAGATCAACAGTTTACCAGACAGAAGTGTACAGTACCTCGCTCTGGTCTAAGGCTGAACGATTTGAGAAAATAATCTACTTGCGATATTTTTCCCCAGTATTGCAATTGCGATTTACTCTGCGATTGTTTTAATGTTCCTCATCTTATGTATTCTTAAACAAACATAAACAGTAGATCGTTTTTTAGTAAAACCAATATGACATTAAATTAATTAAGGATAAAAGATTTGAGAAAAAGTGGAGAAGTGAAGAACAGAAGCAAAATAGGTATGAAATTGTAAAAACTGGGTAAAAGCAATGGTACGAAAGCAGAAAAAAAGTTAATAGGTGCAAAACAGGTATGAAATTGCCAAAAAAAAAAAAAGACAAAAAATTCAAAAGTGACTAAGGAAAATTGATTATAGCAGCAAAATTGGGATTAAATTTCAAAAACCATGAAAAAATTCCAAACATTTCTGACAGTGGCCAAAAAATAAAGATGAATAGGAGCAAGATAGACATAAAGTTGTAAAAACTGGGTTAAAAAAGGTTAAAATAGGCATGAAATTGCAAGAAACTACACCACAATGCCAAAATGTTCAACACATTTTGGGTTAAAAATATTGCACTGTCTGCAGTTTGAAAATTGCAACAAGCCATATTGCAATTTCATCTTATTTGCAATTAATTGTTCAGCTCTACTCTGGTCACATGCTTTACCAAGTGCGTCTCACTTTATTATATAAAGAGCTTGAAAACGACATATTTTGGCCTTTAACTTGCAGAACCCATACTGTATTTTCAATGTTTCAAGGACAAAGGTTTCAAAGATGACATGACAAGGGGTCATACTGGATTGATAAGAAGAGATGGATGAGTTATTGATCCGTTTTCTTAATGCACAGGGCTCACTGAATATATTGTCCTGTCACAGAGCTGTTCAGGTTGGATAATGATTTGAAGAGTGCGATTCACTTCCCAACATTTACAGACTGAAGAGCTATTGAGATAGTGCTCCTTTTAAATAGCCCATTGAAATGCTCCCGATACTCTGCTTTCATTTGAATATAAAAATACCAAAAGCAGAGGACACTTTTCAACAACTAAACAGTAAATTGTCACCCTGGCATATTTGCTCAGCTGAAAGTGAGAATGAAACACTTTGGACTTCATTCAAAGAAAGACTGGAGTGTTCTTTTTCAGTGGGTCATCTACTGACTTCTCTTTCCAGTGTTCGACACCAAACTTTTATAGGTCTTTTCTTTTGTCCTTATTTAATTGAAAACTATCTGGGCATTGTTTCAGGTGTGCTACACTGGCACAAACGAGAATTTCAAAAAAAATCTGTTCTTTGCAGCATTTTACATGAAAGATAATCTATTTTTTTTTGGCTTTAACCTATTTATGCCCACATTTTTTTCTGAGTTGTAAGGGATATAATTTTATCTGTTGAGTCCCTCTGAATCATGTTATGCATTTATTTTTTCCATTTTGTACTTTGTTTTAAGGAAAAGAGCATTTTTATGACTGCAGCAATTGTTGCTGTAGTCCCACAGCTTGTATCTACAGTCATGGAAAAAATTATTAGACCACCCTTGTTTTCTTCAATTTCTTGTTCATTCTAATATCTGGTACCACTAAACGTATAATACAATGAACGCAACAAAAAATGCAGCTGGTCACATAATACTTTATGTCCTATTTGACATTCTTAAGCTTAATTGATTCCCAGGGTATATAAGAGGCCATTTCATGTCACAAGCAGCACTGCACATGCAAAGGCCTAGAGTGGTTTCCTGCTTACATTCAAGCCGTAGCACAACTCAGAAGTTGTCAGCTCTCACATAATGCCTAAAACAAAAGAATTATGTGAAGCCACAAAGGCAGCCATCTTGGCACTGCTGGAAATTGGCATGAGTGAGAGACAGGTAGCGAAAAAACTGAAGATCTCCAAGACAGCCGTTCATTACAACAAAAAAAAACAAGCTGAACATGGCACTACCAAATTGCTACCTGGCCGTGGCAGGAAACGTCTTTCTACCCCACGAGATGACCGTGCACTCATCCGTGTGTGTCAGGAATCGTCGTCAGACCTCCAAGGACCTTAAAAATGAGTGTCGAGAAATGTGACTTGTTCAGCAAGGACAGTTCGAAACCGACTTGTTGAAGCTGGTTTGAAGTCACACAGAGCACGCAAGAAGCCCTTCATCAATGAAAGGCAGAGGAAGGCCTGGTTACTCTTTGCTCGAGACCACAAGGATTGGACTGTTGATGATTGGGCTAAGGTTCTCTTCAGTGATGAATCCAATTTTGAATTGATGCCCACTCCAGCCAACTTACTGGTTAGGAGGAAGCCTGGAGAAGCTTACAACCCAGACTGTCTTGCCCCTACAGTAAAACATGGGGGTGGATCAGTCATGATCTGGGGTTGTTTCAGTCTGAGTGGAACAGGGCAAATGCAATTGTGTGAAGGCCGAATGAACCAGGTCATGTACAGGACTACCCTTGAAAACAGTCTTCTTCCATCAGCTGGAAAACTCTTTCCTGCCTCGAATGACTGGATTTTCCAACAAGACAATGCCCCTTGCCACACGGCAAGGTCAGTTAAAACCTGGATGGAGAACCACAACATTCGCACCATGCCTTGGCCTGCTCAATCACCAGATCTTAATCCAATTGAAAACCTGTGGAAAATCATCAAACTCAAAATGGAGAGCCACAAGCCCAAAAACAAAGAAAATTTGTTTGAATTTGTCCAACAGGAATGGGCTGCTGTGACAGCAGAACAATGTCAGAAGCTGGTGGAGAGCATGCCAAGACGCATGGCTGCAGTCATCAAAAACAATGGTTATGCAATCAAGTATTAACTCTTGTGTGTATCATGTGTTTAAAGTAAACAGAAAAGAAAACATGGAATGCTTAAAAGTAGTGTTTTTGGCGGTACAATGCCATAGCTATTGATGTAAGAATTTAAGTAATTTTGGTTATTATCAAGAAAACCATGGAAAATGAATAGTTCTTAGTTCTTAAATTAAACTATCATGAGCTATTTTTGTTGTTATCATTATAATTGTCCAAACAAATGTACCTTTAGTTGAGCCAGGCATTAAAATTAACAAGAAATTGAAGAAAACAAGGGTGGTCTAATAATTTTTTCCATGGCTGTAGGTCATAGTGTTAAAATCCTGCAGCATGGCCAGGACCTCTGCTATGGAGTACCCAAGGAAAGAACAACATACATAATAAATTTGTATTTTGGCCTGTTATTTTATGAAAATTGTGTGTGTGTGTGTGTGTGTGTGTGTGGGGGGGGGGGGGGGGGGGGGTGTAGGTGTGGCCATTGGCTTTGATAACTACTTGTGTGCCATGGAAGGTGCACCTTCAACTGCATGTCATAATTTTGTGTTTACCTCAGAAACACAAGCTAATGTATAGAAGCCCTATAAAAAAAGGAATTTAGGGAACTTAAAAAATGAATACTAAGTCATAATAATGAGATATAAAGTCATATCTATGAGAAAAAGAGTCATAATAATGAGATAACAGAGTCATAATTATGACATTAAAAGTCATAGTTATGAGAAAAAAGTCAAAACTGTGAGATTACAAGACATAATTATGAGATAGTCATTATTATGAAATAAAAAGTCATAATTATGAGATAAAGTCATAATAATGAGAAAAAAAACAAAAATTTGAGATAAAGTCATAATTATGAGGAAAAGAGTCATATTAATGAGATAAAAGCCATAATTATGAGAAAAAAGTCAAAATTATGGGATAAAAAGTCATAATTATGAGATAAAAACTCATTATTATCAGAAAAAAAGTCAAATTTATGAGATAACACAGTCATATTATGAGAAAGGTGTGTTGCTATAGGATTGGCCATGGACATGGGGCACATTGTTGACATTTTATCTCATAATTATGACTTAGTATTTATCTATTTATTTTTAGTTCCCTGATTTCCTTTTTTTTAAGTTGCGGAAACGGGTTTCCATACTGATGTTAGCTAACAGAGAAAGATTGCTTAGCAAATAGCAAGAAAATTTATGGTAACGTATCAAAATCCTACAGACACAGGTCTTGAATACCTGTGAATTTATTTAGCTTGTTAGAGTATTCTAAGAGGACTTAAATGCACCAGTGTACCTCATTCTACAATTTGAAAACAGTAAATTATGATCAATCCTGCAGACAGTGTTTTCCTTTTATTAGTGACAAGCTGTGTGTCCACTGGCAACTTTTGTTGCCACTCACAGAAATAAGCCAATGAACAAATAAATATTTATCTCAGGTAAAAAAGAAACGGTAGAGGGTTACTCTAGAGACTTGAATGATTAAATAATCACAAATATGTTTCTGGGGAAAGCATTAGAAATTTATGAAAATGACCTCTATCCAGGACCATTTGCATCCTCCATGTCTTCCACCGGAAGGAGCAGGAAGCAGATGATGTCATGTGACAGGAACTACTTGGAACTATTTTTTATAAACCGAAATCTTTATCTAAGTTGTCTACTAACACATAAGTGCAGAGTTGCATTACTACCGCAGACATTTTTTGTTGTGAGTAGAAAATGACAGTGATACACTTCAGCAACAATTGTTGCCGGTGGGGCAAAATGGGTAAAACTCATTTTGACTACAGTCTCAGATACAACTAGAATAAAGACCAGCACTTTAGAATGACTGCTTTTCTGTTGAAAGCTCAGAGCACAAAACAAAAATAAAACAGTATTGATTTCTTGAGGCACAAACAATGGCTTTAAAAGAGATCTTCACTGATGCATCTACTTTAGATAAAAGCTTTAATTAATGTCGCTTTTCTTTGCAGTCTAATTGAAATGGTTAAGAAATTAGAAAAAAAAAGCTTTCAGTGTTTCTTAGCAAAGAATTCTTTGGCCCATTTGTGGACGAAATGGAGTGGAGGGGCGGGTGAGCCTTACATTTATTTTTCTACCAAAGGATTTAAATCACTTTTCAGCAATAAAAGACTTCAGGACATAGTGTATTTCAAAAGTCCAGGTCTTTTCAGTGCTGTATCCACAATGTGTGCTCATATAAAAGGTTGTTTCCCGCGGGACCAAACCTCTGGCCTCAGTTTCCACACACACAGATTCACAGGAGAAAGGTTTGCTTACCTGCAGGTGTGCATGCAACACACAATCACCTGATGTGAGGTTTTGCCTTTCTTCTTCCATCTATCAGTTGGGACTTGCCCTGTGCACTCTTAAATCAGTGGAGCCAGTCCCATAATACAACAGTTGATACATTTACAGGGAGGTGGTATTTGTGGCATTGTGATGTGATGTGATGTGATGTGAGTAAAAATAAGTGTTTTTAAAATCCTGTCTTACATCCCTAACACTGCTAGGATGACAATATTTCCAAAATATTTGAGTTTAAGCTCTGAGCATGTTCATTTGTGTTGGATGCCACGACGGCTAAAGCTGGGCATCAAAATATATATTTTTAGTTTAGTTTGGCAAAAAGTTGTTTGGGAAAACTAAAGTGGGGTACACACATGAAGATTATCAGGATGTTTTTTCCCCCTGTCTGACCAAGGACTGCAAAAGCCAGATTATCTTCTGTTTACAAGATTATCCTGTAAAATAATCCTGTGGTCCGAGGTCTTAAGAAAGAAATTGTCTTGATAATATGCTCTGAAACGGGTCATGCCAACAATTGTAAATATTAAACTAGTTGAATATTTACGACCAATATGTGTGTGGGGAAAGCCAACGACTCCTGAGTCATGACTCCATGAATTGTGATGCAAATGTAGCCAATCAAGAAGCGAGCTGACTAAGGAACAAGGAAGCAGGCGTAAATAAAAACTAGCATGGCTGACCTGAAACATAAAGTTTGGTGGACCTCAGAAAAAGAGGACCAGCCCATGTTTTCATGCTGTCTCCAGGATTTCATCAACAGTCTTTCCTTTTTTTAGCTCTGGATTTCCCATCAAAAATAGTCAACGACCGCCATCCTTCCCTCTTCTTGTATGTCCTCTCCCACCTCGCGTGTTATGTTTTCCGGTTGTTGCCGTAGACATATACATTTATGGTTGTTGCTGTGTTTCTTCTTCTTCTTTTTTTTGCTAGATCACGTTTGATCAGACTTCTGTTTTGGAGGACTAGACTCTCGACCGGTGGTGGACAGAATGGTTATGTGTAGGGTGAGCTGTGTAGAGATAATCAGAGCACACCACACACAGACCGATCAAAGACGTTCAATGCCTGTTTGCTTATCCTCATATGTGGGCTCTCTAACAGTTAAAACATCTCTTTAGATTGAGAAAATCCTGATGTGTGGACTGTGTTTGAGAGAAGGCTGTGGGAGGAGGGGAGCAGGTGCTGTAAATCACATGCCCAGTCAAACCCTGCTTTGGTATAGACAAAGAGGCTGTTCAAGTTTGACACCTATAAAGAAGCCTGGGGAAAGGATTTCCACTTCACTATTGATAACAGTACCTGGGACAATTGTCCTAAAATGTTTACTCTTGTTCCAGAAACTGTAGACACCATTAATTCAATTTAAAATACTGCATATGATTCAGCTGAACTCTTCACCATCCTTCTCTCCTTCTCCTTCTTTCCAGAAATATATAAATGTAACTTTGTACCAAACCCCCTATGGCTGTTTTGGGCAGAGACTAGCATATAAACAATTACTCTCATTTACTACATGAGACAATGTAATATGGCATGGTTGTGGCAAAGAGAAATATTTTGAGACTCTGGAAATCTGAGAAAGTACCCATTTTCCAAAGTTGATTCCAAGAAATGACCAATCTGTTAAATATTGAAATAATCAGATACAGTGTCTCTCAACTCTGCCAACTTTGACAACATGTGGAAACCATTTTTATCCTTTTCATCCAAAACAACTTAAACTCAAAACTGTTATTAGTACGGACTGTCTGTGCTGACTGTCTGTGCTGACTTTGTTTTGTTTTGTTTTGCTTTTCCTGCTTCATGTTATCTTCTGCGTGAATTGTTTTTTAACGACTTTCAGAAATGTAGGGCTATGTGTCCATTCAGATGGAGTTGTTTATTTACAAAATTAGAAACAATAAATAACATGTTTTGTTTTAAAAAGTAGAACATATGTAATTAAAACTTGAAACTGTACCCTCATTATTTTGATATTTTCATTTGGATGTACTACAAGGTTGATTTTAATTCTTTACAGCCCTGGATCAGCAACATTAGGTTTACTTGTGGTTTAAAACGTGCTTTCTCACAAAAAATCATTTTGACTAAACTGTTACATATAAAAAGACGGACATTTGTATAGTTAAAATTATTCTGCACACATTTTAATCAGGTAACAGTTTCACCGTATAGGTGTTACTGTGATGTAACCTGCTCTCCAAATGATAATACCCGTAAAATCTAAACAAGAACACATGCAGAGAGTCATAACATGGTTTGCTGTAGATGGTTAGGTGAAAATGGAGGCTCTGTTAACATGGAATTTGCTAATTTAATTATTTTGAAAAGCACTGCTTTACTCACTTTCCTACTGGTACAGAAAGTACAACAGCAGGAGAGCACCTGAGTAAACACTGTTGATTTGGGCTCATTTGTGTACCTGTGTGTTTGTGCATGGTCATTAGTTTGGACAGAAGTTAACAGAAGTTAACATGGACGAACAAGAAAAAAAACACAAACAAAGAAAGTCCAAATTATAGCGTAACACATATGAATCCATTAGTAAACAGATCAGCATGCTGCGTTTCCCCATTGGCATTTCTGACACCTATATCAAATAAATACCTCTGCTTTCCCCTCACCTCTCCGAGCGGATTATTAACACAGAAGGACACTTTGTGGCTAACTTAATCAGAGGAAGTGAGTCAGAGAATGAAAAGCAGGAGAAAAAAAAGGGGGAGAGAGAATGAGTGTCTGCATGTGACGCTGAAAAGTGACAAAAGAGGGAGGGGGAGGAACACACCACATTAGTCCACATATGATTTATTCCCCGCTCTAGGTGAAGGAGACACCATTTGTATTAATTTGCCTTTATTTTTATCCCAGATTCATCTTGCCTTCACATGCCTGTCACCACCATACTAATATTATTTTCGCCATGTGATGCCCCATAACTGGCTCTTAAAAAAATTGGCTCCACGTGACAGCGGTCGTGGTGCCCAGGGAGCAGGGGGAAGTGGCTCTGTTTTACTTTATACACCTGATTTTGTTCCTTTTATGTGTGGACATTAAAAAACTGCAGTGGATGAGAACGGTGTGAAGGATGAGGATAATGATGTCTGTCCTCTCACCAAGGGACACCACTGCATGTGCATACACACATTTTTATGTGCATGCGCACGTAACAGAAGGCCTGACTCTTTTTTTTTATTACTGCCAAGGTGAGCCAGTGGTACTCCAACCCAAGGACAAAGACAACTGTGACCACAATCCTCCTCATGGGGCTTTGCAGAACAATTAGATGAGAGTAGAGGGTGACTGCGTTTGTGTTTCAGGACAGTTACACACGTGCACACAAACACACAGCACAGATGAGGACAAAGGGCATATATAAAATGAATCCACGTGGGACAAAAAAATAAAAAAAGGAATGGAACATTTCACATTTCAGTGATTTCTCATTCAGTTCATGTTTAATGAAACAGTGGACATGATTAAACTGTAGCTGGTCTTAGCACATGGCTGACATGTTTAAGCATGAAAACTTGAAACAGGTAAAAACTAGCCAAACTTTGTCCAACTGCACTAACAATACAACTGATTTTAACCAAGGCTGGAGTCTCCAAACGAACAAAAACATTAAGCCAACATTTGTTTTCTTTGCAGCATGTTGAATATAAACCTCACTGCAATAAGTAAAAAATTAAGATGCCTAGTAGGCCAAAGTGCATCCGTCTGAATGCACATTTATCATATAGTTACTTTTTAAACTGGTGATATCAGTACTGTAACTATCAACATGCTGTTTTAAAGCTCTGCTGCATATCAGCTTTGAATACCAAGCATTTCTCCCCCTACAATAGCAGTGAACATCTGCTTGAAATCAGGATGTTTGCTTGCTTGTTCTAAAATACCAAGACATTATAAAATTATTATAAAATGTACCAAAAAGACTACCTGAGCTAAAAACCAGTGGCTAAGCTTTCAGGCATGTCAGACAAAACTGATTTTCACTGTGGCTCTGTGCTGCCAGAAACTGCAGGCCCATTTGTCTCTCTCTTAAAACAAGGTTCCAAGTCCCTGCATCACATGAATATAAGGTCACATATTGTAGATTTGGGAAAACTATAGCTTGTGTTTATCGTATAAAATGTTTACCAAATGTTATAAGAAGTTTATCAACTAAAATTTGCACAAATAACTATTTGACCCAATGCAGTCCAGCTGATGTCATTTTTGTATGACAGACATGTTTACCCGAAAAGTGCTTACTTCAAATAAAATGAATAAGATATCTTTTCCACTTTACGTGTGAGGATTTACAGGTTACTTTTTTGATTGCACTTGCCCTTTTTTTCAGAGCAACTGTACTTTTACTGAAGTACTCTTTACACCTATGGGTTAGGGATGAAGACAATTAGAAGTGTTTAGCTGGCATGCAACATTGGAGGACAGCGTAATAAAGTGTGGTCCATTAGGTCAAAATGTGAAGTATTTATGCCTAAATAAACATTATAGAATCACTGGACTTCAGTCAATATAACAGTACCACCTGGAGTCAAAACACACTGGTCATCAGTCAATCATTCATCAAAAGTGCTTGCAGGGTCTCAATTTCATATATATATAGGCCTATAGGCCTGTCACGATAACAAATTTTGCTGGACGACGATTGTCTAAAAAAATATTGACTATAAATGATATTATTGTCAACATTATTTTGATTTTTTTCTCATTTTTTCATTAATGTAATTATAATATATGTCATAATAAAGTGAGTACACCATATCAAAAGCAAGAAACTTTAATTTCTTAAGAGTATTTAACTGTAATTGGAAGGTCAGGACCTTTTAAATAAAATATATTAAACAGCCAATATAATAAATTCAACAAAAAAAGAGAAAAAAAAAAACAATGAAAATTAAATGGGCTCTCTTTTAGGAAAAAAAATGCATGTCAATGAAAATAATTATACTAATCAAAAACAATAAATAATAGACCCTGTCTCTGTAAAGAAAAAAACGAAACTCCAATAAAAACAATAAATAAAAGGGAGTTTATACAGGAATTGTTTGTGATGTGTACCTTCTCCCAATCAATCCGTACTGTCTGTCAAACGTTTGTAACACTGCTGACTTTTTAACTGTATTGAAGGGTTGCATTTCTTTTGCAGTGTAGCGAAAGACACCGTGAGCGCACCATTTCACTCTGTTTAATTTATATTTACGTTGCAGACCAAACGCCACAGTAAGGGCAGACTGTCAAGGACGGAGGCTCCGCTGCACCTCCCCTTCTTCTTCGTCGTCGTCACTACTTTGAAACAAATTCGACATCAGCTCGTTGGTGTTCATGAGCTCACACCTTGTTCATTCTGTTTAAAGGAATACTCCGACGATTTTGGACCCACGCCCTTTCCCTATCATTGACAAAGTGAGACAAGCTCAAAAATACATACAATATATGTATATATATATATATATATATATATATATATATATATATATACACTCTCAAAAAAACAAGCATTCTGCATGCATGCAACAATCATTGTCATCTCTGTTAGTGTTAGAGTTAATATTTGACATAAAATGTCATCTCTTAGGCCCGCAGTGTTTGGCTGTTTTTGATACATATTTTGTAAACTCTAAATATACAGTAGCAGTCTGGACTGCATAGAGGAGAAAAGAACCAGAAAGAGAAAAGCAAGACTTAAGGAGTGATAATCAGGAGGAACACTCTTCAGTTGAACAAATGTTTAATGTTTTAAAACCCATTTTAAAAGCTTTTGTGTTTTTTTCTGTCCCAGGTGACTAAATGTTTTTTTTTTCCTTCTTTTTCTTTACAGGTAAAATAATGACCTTCAACAATACACTTTAGACATTCAAATGAACAGATCCATGCATGTCCCAGTTATTCTGTACTTTGGTTAATCCCATTGTTAATTAATCTGTTTTTTAAGGGTACTTCCTCCTTCTAATTTTTTCCTTCTGTCATCTTTTTCCTCATGTCAATCGTCCTCGCACTGCTGGCAGCACACGACAACACAGCGGTTACAGGTAGAGTATAAAACAGTGCAAAACAACAGGACAAATACATTATCAAATGGAATTGTGTTCAGATAAAATTTGCTTGCTAGCTAATAAAGGTAAATTACAAAAGACAAAATGCAGAGAAGGACAGGTACAAAGAGAGAGAGCGGGAGAGAGACAGAGAGAGAGAGAGAGAGCCCTGCCCGAAATTGTAGCACATTAATGAACAACATCATTTTTGAAAATGGAGAGGAAACATGGAGATGCACCCATCAGCTAAAGACAGAGTGAGGGTAGAAGAGAGAGATGGAACACAACATTGACTACCTAATTATGCATTTTATCATTTCAGTCACAATAGAGTGCCTCGCTTCTTTAGCTGCCCGGTGTACTCGTGCAGCTGTTCTTTCACTGATTTAATGAGCGAGATAAAGAATAATCACAACCATGTTATATATACGTCCAGTGACCACTAAATTGCTTCTTCCTGCAGCATCACACACATACACACATATATATATATACACACACACACACACACACGCACACACACACTGCCCAATAGATATGAAGGACAACAACCACAGCTCTTGTTTTGTTTTTTTTGTTTTTTTGTTTTTTTTTTATTTGCACAAGCATAAACAGAAATGTAATCACTTAATTTAGCTTGTTTTTGTCCAATCACTATCTTTGCAGATCCAAGTGTTCTGAAAATTAGCCAACAAGAGCTCACAACAACAACTGTGTTATACAAGGGGACGGACAATTGCCCTCAGTGCTTTGGCTCCTGAAATAGAGCATAAAGACCAGTGAAGTTCACTCCCCTTTCCCACGATTCACTCTCTTCAAAGCTAGTTTGTACTTTGAGACCCATCAGAGCTTTAATACTCTGCATTCATCCATACATACATCCTGTAAAAAGTGGGGACCCAGCATTGTGATTCCCCCAGGGCTCAGAGAAAAAAAAAAAAACACGTCTGTAATCACAAGAAAGGAAGATGAGTGGGTACAGGAGTGAGGGGCTGTTCACCGCAGGGATCTGACACCCATCGTATGGAATCAGCACCTCGTGAGTAATGGGGGTTAAAAAGGAAAAGCTCTCGCTCACAGTGCCAGATGGAGACAAGACTGTTGGATCTCAGCCATGGGTGAGTGAACGAGTGAGGGGGAAAGTGAACCAGTGAATCCTCAGAGCCTGTCCTGGCACCCCTCCATTCGCAGCAGAAAAAATTATGTATATATATACATATATATATATATATATATATATATATATATATATATATATATATATATATATATATATGTGTATATATATATATATGTATATATACATATACATATATATGTATTTATACATATACATATATATGTATATATATATACACACATGTATATGTATATATACACACATATATATGTGTATATATATATATGTATATATATATATGTATATGTATATATATATATATATATATATATATATACATATATATATATATATATATATATATATATATATATATATATATATATATATATATATATATATATATATATATATATATGTATATATATATATATATATATATATATATATATATATATATATATATATATATATATATATATATATTAGAGCTGCAACTATCGAATATTTTTGGAATCGAGTACTCTGTCAATCATTTCTTCGAGTACCCGAGTACTCTAACAAAATATACTTTTTTGTTTTTAAATAAATAAATCAATTGTATACAATGCAACAACTTTCAAAGTTTAAACCAGTACTGGCTTAAAACAAAGCCAATACAATACTGATATACAAAGTAGTAATATAATTCTGCAATTATATTTGTGAAGTGTGTTCTGGAGGGCATTGTGTAGGTTGGATTGAAATCCTTGATCATGTTCTTAAATCCTATGTCCTCCACCATGGAAAGAGGACGCATGTCCGTGATGAGCATATTTAAAATGCTGTAACAGTAATAGTTACAGCCCTAACAATGTGCTATCATGCTAAGCTACGTGCTAAGCTCACTCAGTTTGATATCAGACACACTGCACTGTTTTTTCTTTTCGACCCTTCTTGTAGTGACCACACACTTGGGACACTCTCTGCCATTTCTTCTGTGGACTCTCTCCTTTCTGTCCCTCTCTTTTCTCTTCCTTCATGATTGTACAAGCAGGTAGATTGTACAAGGAGGTAGCAGGCGAGGTGTGCCACAGAAAAGACCGTCCGTGTCAAACACCGTGCACTGTATAGTAGTCCAGATATATATTTATATGTATAATTATATATTGAACGAGGCTTCGAGGCACAAATTTAATTCGAGGATATTTTGTAATCGAGTACTCGCGAATATTCGAGGAATCGTTTCAGCTCTAAGATATATATAAATATGTATATATATATATATATATGTATATAATATACATATATATATATATATATATATATATATAGACATATATATATATATATGTATATATATATGCATATAATTGTTAGGGGTGCAACAGTACACATAATTCACGGTTCAATACTTTCGATACAAAATATGATAAATTTCAATGCCTTTTTTACTTGTAGTTTATTAAAATAACCAACATTTGTTTCAACTCAGAGTAAATTTTCATTAAATTGAATTAAATGTAATGTGTGTGTATGTTAAATGTGTCCCCCAGCGGCTACTTGTTGTCTCCCTTTCCCTTCTGCTCATACTTCCAGCTCTCAGGTGCACGCAGTACAAGTTGTGACTTTTACTTGGCAGGTCACTCAAACCTTGTGTTATGGGATTACAACTGGGCCCATAACCTGTTAGCCAAGTATGTCTACACAACGTTAAATGTGGCACATAACACACGACCAAGTTGTTCAATGCTGAGCAAATACCCGCACACACGGGCTCACCTGTTTTATTAACTAGAGACAGCATACCTGTTGGCAGTTCCCTCAGGGTCACGTGACGTGAAACGCCAAAATGCACAACAAAAATAATCACAACATATTTTTAACAAACAAAATGAAATGAGAGCACATCAACATATATATATCAAACATACTTTCAACAAAGACTCATTTTAAAGCTGAAAAGAATTAAAGAATATATGTACAGATTAACCCTAACCCAAGCTAAAGTTTAGGATTTAATTTGATCTTCATTTGATCTGCCTCTGCAGAGTGGCAGCAGCTTGATGAGTGTCTCCTCCTCTTTCACAGTCATAGAAAATGAAGGCACCACTGCTCTTTTCAATGTCTCACTTCACTTTAAAAACATAAAGGTGGGCAATCATTAGTAATCTTCATCATTTTATGTCAAAATATTTTACTTTTCCCATTTTCTTAGTCATAATAGTCATAACATCAAGCAGATGTACAATGCTGGCTTATGGAAGTACAAATTCTGAGGGAAACACAACCAAGTGCAGCATTGCAGAAATGTATCACTGGACTGAAGGGAGCAATTCTGCACTTTCACATATTTCATAATGTAAAATAGAGTTTGAAATGTATTTCACCCTTCAAGTTGTCTCCTACCAGCACAAAACTTTAACTCAGTGTTTTGTCAGTATTTTTCTTCCAATTATTTGATTCAAAGATAAATGGGCTCATAATGATTACCCTGGTCAGAAAATCTTTGATATGCTGAATAAAATTATTTTAAATGGTTGAAACTGTAATTCAAACCACAGTTCAATCACATCAAACAACAAATGTCCCTTTGTGCACCTACATTTAATGGTGATTTAACTTAACGATGGACTAGTTAAGTTATTTTTAACAGTTATTTTTAAATCCATTTCTTAATTTAAACTCAGCTAAAAAAAACAAAACTTTTTCAATTATCCATAAAACCAGTTTTTAACATTAATGAATATCACTGATGAATATAAATTCCACTATCAACAACAGTCTGTTAGGGGAAGAATATAAATTCAACAGCAGTAGTACCACCAGCCACCAGAACGTGGAGAAAGACTGAGCAAAACACACCAAATATTGATCAAAAACAAGTGAAACATCGGCTGGGTAAACAAGCTGTGTAAAAGAATCAAAGCTGCAAACGGACAATGTAACCATACTGCAATCCAAGTGTTTCATCAATAGTTAGAACAGCAAACTCGATGCTCTCCTCCTGCTGTGAATTGTAGCCTCGGCTTTTAGGGGCCTCATAGAAACAGTAATCCTTAATTAATTGTTCATAGCTTGTAGCCTTGCTAGCAGACACAGCCACTAGGACAAACAGCCCTTTACAGAGGAGATCCTTTTCTCTTTCAATTAGACCAGTGAGGTGGAGAGGGCGACAGCACGGCCCATCAACCAACACGGAGCCACTGCATAGACCTGTGCAGGGTGGACACACAGCAGGTGGTGAGAAAGGTGCACAGCCAGAAGGCGACTCGCATCCTCCCTCCCTCAGCTGCTTCTGACTGGGGGATTCCACTGGATGCGTATCCGCTCCTTCTCCGCTCCGTCATCTGACGCGCGTCAACTCCCACTGGATCCGTCTGCGGAAGCATTGCGGCTCCGCCTTGCAGCGGGTCAACAAGCTCACAAAGTATTTTGTGGTTTTGCACCTCCAAAATCAAAAGCTCCTCATCCCTGGTGAAGTGGGGTGAGACTGAACTTTTGACACCAGGTCTGTCTCCGCCCTAAATGACCTTTTTCCAGGTACAATACTTTTCCGTTGTTGACACGGTTTATTTTATTTTGAAACATCTACGGATATTTTATTTTGTGTTTGTGCTCAACTTCCTGTCCCGCACGATATTCTGTGTGCTAAATTGCTGCGCCGTGGTCCGGCATCCGGCAAAAATAGAAGCTCTGCGTATCTGCTTCGGAGGCCGGAGCTCGTGGAAGTACACGCATTGCTTATAATGGAAACTGATCGGCTCCGCTGCCGCAGCGGAGCGAAGCCGGACCGGATACGCATGCAGTGGAATTTGGG
This sequence comes from Scarus forsteni, assembly GCA_036419115.1. Classification (NCBI taxonomy): domain Eukaryota; kingdom Metazoa; phylum Chordata; class Actinopteri; order Labriformes; family Labridae; genus Scarus; species Scarus forsteni. The sequence continues at coordinate 8,590,316 of JAZDUH010000386.1, read as the reverse complement.
CTAGACGCCGCGCTCACATTGGCTCCAGGACGGTTGCAGTCCAGATTCGGTGCGGATTTTCCGCAAGCTGCCACTCACATCAGCTCCAGATAGAGGCTGCGGCTGGCTCCGGTGCCGGGTGCGTAAACGGCACTCACGGGAGTAGAAGCTCATGTGGGTTCACGTTCTTGTCTGGACTTCGCGCGAGAACAAGCCCTATATACAGGAACTACATGTAAGGAGATGCTGTGCTGCTCACTTTTGCGACCTCGTGTCACTGGGTGTGATGTTATGTTTACATTTACTACAAGCGCAAGTGTGCGGTCAAGGAAGAGTCCACTTACATTTGTTTGTACACTCATTTTGTTTTGAAAAACAATGTATCTTCATGCCATCCGGCATTTCACTTCCTGTATAGCTTGTCACATTTCATTCTGCTTGACGCAGACCCTCTCCGGCGTCCGGAAAAAATAGACTTCTTGCGGATTGTTTCCGTTGTGCCGTACGGCTCCCGCAACCGGACTCGAACCGCACGGGGCTAATGTGAGCCTACAACAGTGATTTTAATGATACAGATTACATGCAGAAGCCGCACCGGACCCGCACAGGATTCAGTGTGAGCTTAGGGTGAGGCACGACGAGATATTTAGATATTCACTGAGTGGGAGAAAAAGGAAGGGTGGCCGCCTGCTTTTATGTGTTCATGTGTCGTGATTAATTTCATCTGTGTGAGCGCATATACAGTATGTTACGTCTCAATTTATGAAAGGCTGTTTTCTAAGAGAATGTTAAAGACAGGACAGTGGAGAGTGACAGCTGAGCGGAGACACATTAGTGCTTGAAGATTTATAAAGCAGGCATGTTAGGATGACTCTGATAGGTTTACAAAGTGATTGGTGTGCTGGCCCTGCGGAGAGTCTGTCTATGAACAGCTCTGAAACACTTCAGCAGAGCCCCATGGCTCATTTCAAAGCCTGAGGCAACACATGAACCCAAACTACTGAGCCAACATCCCTCATCACACCCATAAACACTTAGGGCAGAGTTGATCCTCTGCTCAACAATTTAACTTTGAATGGCACAAAACTATATAACATAAAACTAGGCAGAGAAACCTCATACAGCCCCTTTAAAGAACAAAAGCCTGTATGGTGCACAGTGTCCTAGTTCACACCGGCTGATGTGTCAAAATAGAGACATTAAAAGGGAAATGACATGCAAGCAATCATAGAAAACACAGTTTGCACTTAAACTGCATTAATTTTGATTCAATACACTTAACAAGTTTTTTTTAAGAGAAATGAATGCTCTGTTTCTCATTAAACATGGATTAATTATAAAGCAAATACAGAAAGCAAGATTAAAAACAAATGAGCATCAATAACCTCTGACGTTATCATCATCCCAGAACCTCAGAGCACCTGGGTCCACTTCATCACCTCCTGCCTGCAGATTTATGAATGTGGAGAGCAATGGGCTGCAGGCAGGAGGGGCATGTGAATAACACAACTTCATTAAGAGAGCGTCAGGCTGGCCTGAATGCATTATGACAACTGTATACGCTATATCATCTACCCTATTAAATATTTACAGTCAATGGAAGCATGTTGGATTAAGTGGACTATTTAGACACGTTGGGCTGCATTTACTTCCATCATTTTAGGAGAACGAGGCAGTGTGAAATAAAAGCAAACAAACTTAAAAGCATAGTTTTCATCTTTGTTTTGGCCTCTGTGCACAGACATCTAAATCCTGAACATGCAGATTTAGAAAAACAGCGACCAGGGTCAAGTTTCTTTTAGACTCTGTTTACAGCTTTTCCATGTGGATAGAAAATCAAAATTCTGGTCTTGAAACATCACAGTGTGCAGAGATGTTCCCCGTGTGTATCAGTGCGATCTACCCCTCCTGCTTACAGAAACACCGGGCTGATCAACGTTTGCTGGTTTCATTGTTGCTAACAGGGTTTTTTACAGGCTTACACATAACCTCACAGTTGATCTACCTTTATAGCTCTGCCTCATACAATACCACTTTACAAATACATCTTTGGGAGAGGACCAGTGTATGTGGCTTCTAATATTACAACAAAAAATGACAACAACAGCAGCACTCATGAATCATTTCAGATCAGATCCAAATAATAAAACAGGTCTATCTGCCTATCTACCGATCAACCTGCAAAGAATCAGTGCTTACACTTTTGTATCTTCACTGTAAAAGACTTCTGTAAACCTAACAGTATTTTACACAATATCTACAGTTACCTACTGTAGAAAATATGTACTGTAAAGTACTGTGGCCGGCAACAGATTGTGGGAGAACATACAGACTTTTGTAACATTTTAATATAGTATCTTGAGTTAGCTACTGTAAAATGTCCATACAGTAAATTACTGAAAAAGTCTGTGGATCAGGTGAAAATTCAATGCAGAAAAAGTGACCACAAACAGGACAGATTTCTTTGGAAAATGTTTCACATTTTAGGTGAAGCAAACGTTTGAATAATGTGTTTTATTGGACAAAATGGATGGCTGTTTTTTTTTTTTTTTTGCTAACTGTATCTTGCAAATAAATGATCATTAAAATAGGTCAAGATCTTGTAATATAAACTAAAATGCAGCAAGTTCACTGTCACTGAAAATGCAGTAATATTTGTATAATAATATACAATGATGATATTGTAAATAAAAAAACTGTAAGGATGTCTTTTTTCAGAAAAACAGTAACTATACTATGAATTGAAGTAGAGTAATGATATCTTGAATAAAAATAAAGTAAGAACTGAAAACAATAATAGAAAACACAGCAATAACTATGCAAATTAATTTAGTAATGCGACTGTAAAGACAATTAGAGCAACTTACTGGCATCTTGTTGTCAGTAAGTTACTGTACAATTTACGACAACCTTTTCATAGTTTTGGTCATGATGTAAACCATGACACCAGACAGACTTTGAGACCGCATTTAAAAAAAAATATTTGTGTTTTCAAGGGTTTTACCAAGATTTAACAGAACCACATCCAAAATTCACCAGTTTAACTGCTCACTGGTTGGAAAATCACACCAACTGTGATCCACCTTTATCTTTACCCTTCTGTCTTTGTGATGGGCTGGAGTCCATCCCAGCTGACATTGGGCATATGTGGTAAATCCCAGACCATTCATCCAGAGACAGACAAGCAGAATCATTCACACTCACACCTAAGACCAACTCTGAGTCATCAGTTATGCCTCAGTCACACATTCTCGTTTATCATAGCGATTGTGCACGACTGTACACGATTGACGAGGCTGGTGTGATCGCTATGATACGGGATGAAATGACTGTCACACCCCTGGACACACCCCGTAAATAAACCGTCAGTACCGCTTCGGGGGCATTCGTCCCGCTCCAGTTAGGTTAATACAGCGATATGATGAGGATTGCATGAATATCCATCCCGCTGACACGACGTCAGCCCCCGGTGGAGCTCAGTTCATGTCACATAAGCCCCAGCCGAGCCCCATCACTTGCGCCGTCTTGAATGGGACACAGTCGGGGCACAAATGGATACATCCTTGTCAGTCGTCCTCATAAATCTTTCAGGATTGAGCCACGATCGGCCCGACTGAGCTCTGTACATGCCACGCAAATATCGTTCGCATTAGGACTGCATAAGGCTTCCATCCCGCTATACTGAGAGTGGCGATTCTCCACGACAGTTTTGAACAGTTCAAAACTGTCAGGACCCTTCCACGTTCCCCGCCGTTCATCCACGACTATACAACACTGATCCAGAACAAGTAGCGCATGCACCACGACCAAAGCACGTTTTATCAGGATTACGACAATCATGCACAATCGCCATGAGAAACGGGAATGTGCGACTGGGGCATTAACCTGACAAGCATTTTTTTGGTCAGTGAGAGGAGTGCTCAGAGAAAACTCACACATGCACATGGAGAACATGCAAACTCCACAAAAATGGCCCAACTGACTTTGGATGTCAAACCAGCACCCTTCCTGCTGTGAGGCACAGGCACTCACGCTGCACCACCGTGCGGTCCAAGCATGCAGCATGTTGGTATGAGAGAAACAAGCTCTCAGCTCCACTGATCATGACCTAAACTGAGACACATTTATTATGTTATCATAAACGTTTGTTTGTGACCTGCAGCTCCATGTGGCTCTTTTGTTCTCTTTATAGTTACATAAAATCAGGCTGTGACTCTGGGCACCAGTGGCACAGTCTGACAGTGCACTTGGTCAGTATTTGGGAAGGTTGCAGGTTGGAGCTGTCACATGTCGACATGTCCTTGGGTAAGACACTCTCACTGCTGCATCAGTGGCACGTAAAGCAGAATGAAAGGGTGTGAATGTGTTAGAGATACTGATGGACAACTGACAGAGAGACTCCAGCCAACAGGGTGAATGTATGTGAGTGGATGTGAATGTGCAAGTAGTCAAAGACTTGAAAAGAACTATATAGGCCCAAGTCCAAGTTTTTTTACTACCATGTCCGCCGTAAGTCTCTCTCTCTAATTCAGATACTACAAACTCAGGTGTGTGAGTCAATCTGTGTTTTAAGTTCATCTGCTACATTTTTCAAAAGATTTCAAGTGATTAAACAGAAAAACAAAGATTATTAAAAAAGTAATCAGAATGCAAGAAAGAAATGATTTAGTTTTGAAAATGCCAGAGGGAGACCATCTGACTAGGCTAAAATTACTTGGCTGTTATTTTTGTTGATGAGTCCTATTGTCAAAGTTGCATTAATTACTGCAATAAAATATGGTATAATAATAATGCCAGGTTAAACAGTTTGCTTATAGATGTAATGTCACAAGAACTATGGTTACACCAGAGCTTTAATTACCTTCTAACTCTGAAAAAAAAATTAAATACACACCTTATTCCAAATAAAAATGATGATTTAGAATACAACCTAATTCTGAAATAAGTGGCTGGTTTATTCTGACTTTAAATCTGAATTAAATAATTTCTTATTCATGTACATTCACTCAACTTTAAATTAATTCCAGTCTTTCCCTTGTCCTGTCATGATTACACACAGGATGCTGATGGAAACAGGATAGCCACACCAGGCAGGGGTTGGACTCGAGCAGAGACAACTTATTTCATAAGAACCTTACAAGATTTGGAAATAATGAAAGAGTGGATGGACAAAAGCATAAAAATGCAGACCTTGTAGCATCAAGTTGGACAAGGTTTCCCTAACAGAGATACTAGTGATGTTGAAGTTGAGTTTTTCTTTCGTCACTACATCACGTCATGACGTCTAAGTCACCCGTGTCCAATCAGAACCAATCCCAACCCTAGGCCTCAAGTGGAATTGAATAAAGGTGCAAAAACGTGCTTTCCATGTAAATCTTTATTCGGAATTACTTTCTCCATGTAAACACAAAGGAGAATACTTTAATTCGGAACTATTTAATCCTTAATTCTTAATTCTAAATTTAAAAAATACATATAATGTAACCATGGCCAATTACGGAGAGTCGTTTTAAGCTTCATGTGTTTGTTGCTCAAGACACACTTTTTTTTTTTGGCAAAAATGTCTCTTTCGATTGGAAAGGCTGCAGAACCCGGGCTACTCTATGAACATGTTTTACAATACAACAATGAATTACTACAATGAATCTATGATTCATTAAATAATTATAATGCTGAGCACTGTCCTGTGGTCTCATGAAGTCATAACGTGTGCCCCCAGGGGTACGCGAAGTGACATAGGGGGTATGTGAAAAACTGTCAGGTCTAAACAGTTGTTTCAGTAGTTCAAGTTCAAACTGATAAATGTTTGTATTGTGAGTTTTGATAAAAGCCTCAAGTGTTGGCAGAGAGTCTGAGGCATCTTGGAGAAGGTAATCTGTCTTGAATTATCTAAGATTCTTAAAATAACATACAGCAATTTCAATCAGACAGCCTTTTCATTAAAGCTTTAAGTTCATTAATGAAAATGTTTCAGAAATGTACATTTCTTTTTCAAAAGTGAACTGGTGTTGCCCACTGAAATTGCTGGTAAAAAAAAATCTATTTATTGAGAAATAATTCACTTTAAGAGATTTTATATGTATGTTATGCATTTAAATGTGGGAGGTTGGGGTGCAGCAGGCTTAAACATTTCTTTTTCTCAGTGTTATAAGTGCATGAGTGTCGGGGTACATGGCTGGAGGTCAAGTGTCTGAAGGGGTACAGACTGTGAAAAATTTGGGAACCGCTGAACTACATCAATGTGTATTATAATATCTTACCCTGTATTTGTTTGAAAATACAGAAATATGCATTAAAACTCAGTATGATGCCAAGCTTCAAGCCCTGTATGGTTTTCTTTTGAAGAGAAAAAAAATATAAAAAGTAACAAATTGTTGTGACCTCAAGAGGTGTGTGTTCGTCTCTCATAATAAAAAAGGCAGGAATTTTTGTACCCTGTTTCACCCTTTAATAAGGAATTTAAAAAACAGGTCATTTTTTAAGAAGCGTAGAAATTGATTTTGCTTATTGAGGAATTCAGCAGGGAGGAGGCCGAGAAGCAGCATAATACAAGGTTAATGGATGGAAACTTCCTGTAACACAGAATAAAAGCCAGAGTGCGACACTTTGCATTATTTTTATGCTAATGTGCGACGCTCGTCAGTTTCTGTGCCCTACGGGGAAAACACAAGCATTCTTTGTTTTTTATTTCTGCTTGTCATAATGCAAAACACAGGCAGGCTCAGTTTTTCAGTGTGTGCAAATGAACAAAGAAGCCTTTTTACATGAGTTACTCTGGAGAGAGAGCTGTAATATTGTTGTTACCCAAAAAATGCAGAAGGCCCCAAAGAGAAAAAGATAAGCAAAGAAAAAAGAAAAACCCACACAGATACTCATTTGGGACCGAAGTTTTCGTACTCTGTAACACCATGTAAAGCTGACTGATCGACAGTTGGGGCAACTTGTGCAAGAAGAAACAAGAAATGAAAATAATATGCTTCCTCTAAGTTTCACACAAATTTTGGTCAAAGATTTGAGGAACATGTGTCCTCATAACATAACCAAATGTAATACCCTGTTAAAGAAAACTGCTAAACAAGAAAAAATGTGGAATTTGACTGAAAGCCTTTTTACAAACTTTACAATGCATATGATGCACATTGCTTAAATAAGAACATAAAACTTCAAATAAAATGTCCCTAGCATAAATTAAACAAATTAAGGCCTCTAAATGATGAAACACAGCTTCAAAACTTGGAGTTCCCACAGTTCTTAAATTAAAGACCAAGCAGTATAAATAAAATCTTTAAATATCTTTGCCTGCGAGCTCTGCCACCCTGTCTCCATCTCATTCCAACACTTTATTCACTGACCTAATTCACAAAGGGAATGTGAAATGGATTACTTGCCTCCAGAAAATGTTTTTTTTTTCTTTTTCAGACAATACCATCAGGTTTAGTGTCACAGTGTCTCATCAGCACACAGAATTGCTGCATTTAGGTTTCAAATTTCCTAGAGTTTCATCCTAAAATCAGTCACTTACAGCCATGCGAAATCAATTTGTGGTGCCATTTTGCCAACTGTATTATGTACTGCCATGCCTTTTTCTTTTTGTGTTCTGTTATCAAATAGCTGCATGTATTTTAGAGGGAGTCATTTGGTGAATTCATTTCTCATAATCATGAATATGGTTCTCAGTGGATTCATGCCTCACATACATTCTGAAAAACACTAACCTGTTTAAAAACAATCTGTACAAGTGGAATTCCTGTAATTAAATTACTTGAACAAATAATAAAATGCAGAAAATAAGGAAAAATATAAATTGTTTATAATAAATGTACTTTTTCTATGAAAATAATCAGTGAATGTGGGTGTGGGTGGCTTGGTTATTTATTGTAGTTGCAGTTGTCTTGTTTAAAGGGACTGTGAGGAGTTTCTAAGTAATTACAAACAAAGTCTCACTTTTAGATATATGCCTGATGGAAATACACACTTAAAGATGAGTTTTATAGCATCTAAATAGGTTATCTATAAATGCTATTCCTTAGCCTTCTGGTCAGGTCGGACAGGGCTGGACTGGCCTGGACACTCAACTTCAGGAACAAGACAATTAAAACGAGAGCAAATTTATATTATTCAGACACGTCTTAGGGCACCGAGCTGTAAGTAGTGATATGTAGCCGGCTACAAAACTACGATACTAAGTTTTCCAAAAATTGCTTGTTGACACACATCAAAAACTACCGCTACGTAACTAGAAAGAGATACATTACCTCGTGGCTTTGCATCCTGTAAGTTGTTGAAAAAAGAAGTTGTAAAGCAATGCAGAGTTCTGAGGAAGGTCCGAGCTGCATTCATTAGCATCACAACAAACAAACGCTTTGGCTTGGGTCACGTCTTTTGGTGCGTTCAAGTTGTAGTCAGAAGTAGGAATTTTGAGTTCTGAGTAGGAAACTGCAAATGGATCAACGTCTGAATTTCTTACTGGGAACTTGGTGAAACCTCTTCACCCTCGAGTTGACAATGGAAGATGGATGCCCCCAGTGTGAACAGTTATTTAGCTCCTGTAATAATCCATTTATTTGCACTTCTGACAGGGGTGTGTCGCTCTAGATCAGCTGTATACATAGTATTGTTAGACTTATATTTACAAAAATGCTGCCATAGTGATAATCACATTCTTCATGTGATATCTGTGAACAACAACACAGGGCGTGCTAACAACAGCTAACAACAGCCTGGTAGATTGGCATGATTTTTTCAGACTTCAACTGGAATGCCGATAAATCGTAGATGATGTCACTCCCAGTTCAAAAGTTACTGGAATGCAGCATTACGACAGTCACCGCGTGCTCATGGGTAGCAGAGTCTTAATGTCACTGGTAATAGATTCTCCTCACAGTCCCTTTAATTAAGAGCCAATCTTAACTTTGTACAACCATGATGCAACTTTTAGATTTACTCCAATTCATCATAAATCAAAACCTCCCAGTAAATCTTCTGTCAATAACTGTCACAAGTCTTTCATTTGATATCAATGGATAAGTTTTAAATATTAAACTGACAAAACAAAGTAGTACAGTCATAATCATAACCATCAACCCTAAACAAATCCAACACCACAGAGCACCACGACACCTGACAGGCCTACTACAACTCTGACATGAAAGTAAAAAAGGAAACAAATCTGTCGTCATAGTTGTTAAATCTTCAAGAGGATTGTGTGTAAACAGAACACAGGAAAAGCTGTGCATCCGGGGTATAAGAAAAGGACTTTTTATTTTATTTCTGGTGTGTGTGTGTGTGTGTGTGTGTGTGTTCTGCCCCAGTTTAAAGCCTATAGCCTCCAAACCAGCACACCCAAGGAGAAGCAGCAAGCCTCAGGCTGCAGTTCCCATCTGCCTGCCCTCTAACCCTCCTGTCCCTCTGACAAGGCTGCAGCCTGTGGTCATCAGTCTTTTAAATGCATGTGTGTAAGGGAAACAAAAAAGAGAAAGGCGGGAGGAGAAAGACTAAATAGAGAAAATGCGTGACATTACAGATTCACCAATGGACCATCTTTTCCAGTCCTGGTCCCTCTGGACAGTGCTGTGGTTGCGACTAGCTTGCTAACTGGCTGCAGGAACTGACATGACATGTTTCCCCAACAGACCGTGGCCCCCTCCCTTCTTCCTTGGATCAAATCAAACCAGCGGGCTGATGCAGTATGATTGGAGCTCTGGTACTGTCTAATAGCCCAGAGACTGAGTCTGACGCATACTGTTGTCTCTATCACATCCTGATTCACTGAAACTATTCCTCACATGCAGGCTATCCAGGGACTAGCATAAAGCTGGACAGGAGTCATCTTTTAGCTTGCTTTGCAACTTTAAGTGTGAGAGCACAGGATGAAGGAACTACACAGATTCTGAGTGAAAAAGCAGCATCACTTACTGAAAGTACTCAAAGTAATGTGTTGGAAGTGTGTGTCCAAACTAATGTCAGGCACATTTTTCTAAGGACTTAAAATGTAAATGTTCCTATGGGCAGGAGAGAGGGCTTCTTGAGCTATGTATCTGTAGTTTAACCCTATATTGCCAATTGTATCATATTTGATACATACTTTTATAATACCTACTCAATATGATCAACACATTACAAAAAAAACCCATCTGAATACAGTCAGATAAATGATAAAAATGTCCTCAAATGGATTATCAGTTGCCAAAATCACCCAATGTATCAAATGAGATACGGAAAATCTTTATGTTGAATTTTATGGACATTTTGATTTTTGTAGGATTTTAGCAAAAAGTGAAATAAAAATTTAATCTCCAAAAAAATTTTGAATTTTCTGGCTATAATCTAAGGTCTTGGGCCTTAAAGGGTTAACCATGACTTCTCTAAATACTACTGTGTCAAAACTATTTTATTGTAATTTGTGCAATTAAAATACATTTTGTCCTTTTAAATAAATATAAGTTAAAACATAGGACAGGGTTCAGCTAAAACGGTCCAAAACAAAATGAATGGAGAACATATTTGACACCAAACTGTGTCAATGGGATACAATTATATCAAAAATACACTTTTTATACTGGAACAGTTCACAATGTTTTGGTAACAACTGACAGATAGATAGTTGATTAAAAAACTATAAAGAAAGTAGGTTTTATCATAGAGGTAATTCTACAAAGAGTAATCACATACTGGTGGCACTGGAGCCTTTTAAAGCTTCTTGTTTGATTTTAAGGTTACAATTTTACTGTTGTATAAAACATAGTTGCTCTCAAAATGTTTTGTTGCTACAGTAAACATTTCAAGCAAAAAAAAAAAGCATTAAAGTGCAGGTAGACCAATGGAGACTGCAAACACAAAAGCATTTTAGTGCTTCAACTATGAAAGAATGGTACATCAACATTTCTGAACAGATGAAAGGATTATAAAATAGATAAATAACTAAATTAAAACTTACATAAATGCACAGGACTATAAATTTTCTATCACTGTTCAAATCATAAGAGGAGCAGTAAAGAATGTGGGCATGCCCTGATGTCTGTTAGTTAAAATGTGACATTTCTTTTTCAAATTTCCATAAAAGCAACTTTACTTTGATATATACTCACATTTTCTGTTGGCTAAAACTGCACTACAGCTAAGCAGAGCATAATAATCAATACACATTTAAAATGTACATGAAACTAAAGACCCTTGGAGAGTGGTCTCTAAAGGTTTATGTTTAAAATTGGACTTCTGTCATGCAGCACCAATTAGTGTTGATGTGTAAATTATTTGTTGGCAGAAACTGCCTTGGGGGTCCTACTTCACAGTTCTTCAGTTCTAAGAAAGGAAAAAAAAACATATCATAAAGTCCTCTATGGCAGGTTAAAATACTTCTAATTAGCATTATTTATCAGCTATATTTCAAAGACAAAATGCCATAAAAACAGAAGAAATAAGCTAAATCACATCCCCTTGGCATCACTTAAGCAACAAACAATTAGCCTATGTCCTTTTTAAACATTTTGATCAAGTATCAAAAGTTTGACTTTTGATACTTCTTTCAGGTACATTAACTAAAATTAATAAATCATTTCATTGTAATACTTTACAAAGTGCAGACTTTAAAGAGCTCATATTTTGCTTAAACTCTGGTTAATTTATTCATTTTCTACAACTTACTGCTTATGTTGACAATCCAAATGTGCCCCCATTAAACATATTGAATTTCCCAGACCCCTGATCGAGTTGTATTCTCTCTCTGTCTAAAGCAGGGCTCCTGACTGCTTTGGGCTCCAGTCTGATGCTGGTCAACTCTGTGGTAACTGTTCGGTTCAGTGCTGCAAGGCATCTCTGCCGCTCTGCACTGAGCCACTTTGGGTTTATCTGGGGGGTAACACATCATAAACACAGTAGTTTATGTATGTGGTTCTACAAAAAAGCAGAGCTGAATTGTACAACAAATCTAAAGACACTTTAATGACATTCAAAATAAGACTTATTTCTGTCACATATAGGTCTTCCTTTGACAAGGACCTTCCCTTTGTCATGTATAAGTGTCAACATCTTGATACTTTAAGAGAAAGATTAAGGACTAAGGACAGCTTCAGACAAGCTAAAGCTAACAAGTAACAGTTTGATAGGTAAAACGCAGAGTTGTGATTTTCAGCTAAATTTCCATCCAACTGATACCATTGTAAGCCAACACATTCCACTGCAACAGGGGATAAAACATTGCTAAGAATGTGCTGGAAAAACACTGATTAAAACAGCTCCAAATAACAGCTCACGTTTACAAAGAGATGCAGCTGCAGATCGTTTTCTCTCCCAGGGAGCACAGCTTTGTTTGGAGTAAGGAAAGGTTGCATTAGTTAATCAATAAACATGCAAATAATAATGATAACAATGTAATATTTCCTCACTCTGTTCTTCTCACATATGTCACATAGCCTCTGTGTGACACAGCGGTGATCATTAAGGGCTCCATGGCTGCATTTCTCCTCCTGATCAAAAGTGAAATTAAATAAATATTTTTAAAAGAAAACTCAAGACCTACCTTTTTAATCTGGCTTTTAGCTGATTGTATTTAATATTATTTTATGTGATATGTTAAATTATTTTAACCCTTTTACTTTGTTTTATTTCTACATTTCAGTTCAGATTTTTTTATTTGGAATTTCTTTCTTTGTTAAATGCTTTTCCTTTTATTATCCTATTCTAGCTGATTTTATTATGCACCTGATGTTACACTTTCTCATTTTACCATATTATTTATCTACCTTTATTCTATACTGTTATATTATTTTATTTATTTATGTATTTACACATTTATTTATCTTACCCTCTAGTATTTTCAAGTATTTTTAAGTATTATTTTAGTTTTAGCTCCTGTGTTTCCTCATTTTTTAATTCAAGATAGCGTTTCCTCAGTCCTCTAATTCTGTTTTCTGTCAGAATTGACTTTTTATGTCTTTGTGTGTTTGAGTAAATGAGTGTGTATACTGAATGTGGTTTGGGGGAGGGAGGGATTGTGGGGGTCTTATGTTTTCATTTTATGCAAATTATGCAATTTCTGCTTTTTATTCCACTTATTGTTATTTTATTTGATCTTTTTCTAATGTAAAGCACTTTGTATTACAAAGTCCTGTATTAAAAGTGCTAAACAAATAAAGTTTGATTGATTGAAATATGCTATATTCAAGAGGTCATGCATGAACGTTAGGAGCCCAGTCAGGTCCAGAATAAAAATGTGCTTGTTTCCTCACCAATGCTTCATCCGTTCTTTTCTTTTTTGTACACAAAAACAGTTCCTCTCTTTGTCATCTGCAGAGCTAAGCCTCTTAACTCCGGTCCCCTTTGAGGCTTTCATCAATGTCAGTGTCCTGGCAAAAGGGGACCAAACACAAACACGTACACCTCAGGCAGGCCTCCCCGCTGAGCTATCATCGCCACAACCAGTGACCCTCAACAAGCTCCTCTAAGTCTCTGGAGTCATCCCTTCTGCAGCTCTGACACTTCTTCCTGCAGCCGGCTCCAGTACGTAGCTTTTGGTTTCTCACTAATAGTCTCTCTCGGTCTCTTGCCCTCCTAATAAGAATCGATATCTGCTCTTTTAAAAGTCATCAAGCACAGAGGTAAAAAGGCTCAAGAGCATGAAATTGCAGATGGGAGAGGGTGTACTTATGCAACACCAGGCTGCAATATAGGCTTTTAAATGGGTAGAGCCATAGCAGACGTACAGTGGAGAGAGAAAGAGAAAAGTGAGAGGGAGAGATGAGGGGAAAGCGACATGAGGAAGCTGAGGAAAGTAAGATGGAGAGAGAGCAGAGGTCAGACAGCACGTCATGCTGCAGAGACACCATTCTTGAAGGTTTGATTTGTTTTTACTTCATATAGGCGGGTGTGTCAAACAGCATAAGTACAGACAGCTTATCATGTCAACAGCTGATCTCCCACTTTCACCTCTTCAAAGAAATAAACACACAGAGCAACTGGAAGATTAGAAACGCACAACAACAAAGGCTTGACTCTTCAGGATCAACAGCACTACAGCGTTCACTTTCTGTTTTCATTACCACACACTGTCCTGGAAGCCATGTGAGACCGCTGATGGAGCCATGGATTATCCTGCATGGATGGCATGCAGAGTCTGAAGCATGAAGGACACAGATCGTGTCAGCCAAGGCACAAGCATATTACAACGGAGTGCAGACCTCAAGGACTCAAGTAGATTAAAACTGATTGAAATCCCATTTGTGGTGTTTGAGGTCTTTCATGTCAGCTTCCTCTCTCTCGTGCTCGCACTGTCTTTCAATGTCATTGAGTGAAAAGTGCCTTAGTCTAAACAAACAAACAAGTATTTACAAGAAACTGAATCTCTGATTTTCACTGACATTTTATGACGTTGAATGATTTAATGTGAGGAGCTATATGTTTTGAATAGATGTAGGGATGCATAAAATGAGTTGCATTAAAGAGACTGTGAGGAGTTTCTAAGTAATTACAAAAAAGTCTCACCTTTAGATGTATGCCTGATGGAAATACACACTTTAAGATGAGTATCATAGCATCTAAATAGTTTATCTATAAATGCTATTCCTTAGCTTCGCGGTCGGGTTGGACAGGGCTGGGCTGGCCTGGATACTCAACTTCAGGAACAAGCAGTGGCGTAGTTTACGTGGGGTTGGTGGGATATGAAAACCCACGGGCCCTCTTCACCACACTTCCGATGATTTTTTGTTTGTTTGTTTGTTTGTTTAAATCCGAGGCGGAATGAGCGCAGCAGCTGCCTTCTCTGCAGCAGCAGGTTAGCGCAGAGTGTAACGTGACGTCAGACTGGGTCACTGTATTATGTTGCATATTAAGGGGGGGGATACCCCTGCCTATTTGAGCTGATCCATTGGCCCATTGAAATGTGATTGGCTCAGCCGCGTATTGAGCCAGACCGAAAACGAGAAATGAAAAAAGATGAAGAAAAGACAGATGCCTAGTGGAGCGGAAAAACGTATTGCTCAAAAAGATAAAATTTTAAGAGAAGATGCAGCCAAATGCGCCACCACCCAGATGTTTTCCGCCACAGTGGGGTCCTCACTGGGGCGGAAAACATCTGGGTGGTGGCCGGCAGCAGGTAGACATGCAGGTAAAGATGCACTGTCTACTGCAGCGACATGGTGCTACATCATCTCAACCACACAAACACAGCGATTTCACCCATATAAATGGAGATTAATGGCTATTTTTAAACCGATAAAAAGTGGTTGTAAACAATAATGGTCCACATGTAATGGGCCATATGCTTGCACTGAAAGAGTGTTTCCCATACTTTTATTAACTCGTGATTATTATTTTTTATTATTATTTGTTTCAAATCTGCATTTGCTTCTTCTGGACCATTTGACTGTACTTGCTGATAATGCTCTTCTGTGCTATTTAAATTTTTTTCTGAACTCCACCACCGCCTGGGCATGAATTTTCAGGCCTCAGAGGTGATCGTTTACAGCTTTGCCATTCTGTATGAACAGAGATAATTCTGTGGTGTGGACAGAATTGTCTCTGAAGAAAATATCCACTAAATACATCCATAAAATAATCCATATATGCGTAGTCCAGATAATTGTTCAGGGCACAGACAGAAAAGCCATACATTATAAATCATTAATTTTCTTTGTCAATAAAAATGAAATCCATAGGCTTTATTATAACATTTATTATTAAGGCTATATTGAGGGAGAGCATGAAAGTGAGGCAGCATTAGGTGCACAGGCAGAGCCCACTTTCAGTCACCTTAAACTGATCAAGACTTATCTGCACTCAAAAATGAGCAAGTCTCGCCTCTCAAGCCTGGCATTACTTTTCATTGAGAGAGAGATGTCTGGGAAGACTAACTTGGACAAGGTTGTTGATACATTTGCAAGAATGTAAAAAAGAAAAACACATCTCAAATAGTGGCAGTAATGAGAGGTTGTATCCAGTATTTTACATTTTTTTTTAATTTTACTTTTTTTTTGCGGCATGCCAAACATGCGGGCCCCTTTGACACATATGAAAACCCATGTGGAATATATCCCAGCTACGCCACTGGGAACAAGACAATTAAAACTAGAGCAAATTTTATATAATTAATATTATTCGGACACGTCTTAGAGCACCAGGCTGTAAGTAGCGATATATAGCCGGCTACAAAACTACGATACTAAGTTTTCCAAAAATTGCTTGTTGTCACAAATCAACAACTACCGCTACGTAACTAGAAAGAGATACATTACCTCGTCACTTTGCATCCTGTAAGTTGTTGAAAAAAGAAGTTGTAAAACAATGCAGAGTTCTGAGGAAGGTCCGAGCTGCATTCATTAGCATCACAACAAACAAACGCTTTGGCCACGTCTTTTGATGTGTTCCAGTTGCAGTCAGAAGTAGGAATTTCTGGGTTCCGAGTAGGAAACTTCAACTGGAACGTCCCCCGAAGTCTGAATTTCCTACTGGGAACTCGGTGAAACCTCACCACCCCCGAGTTGACAATGGAAGATGGATGCCCCCAGTGTGAACAGTTATTTAGCTCCTGTAATAATCAATTTATTTGCACTTCTGACTGGGGTGTGTCGCTCTAGATCAGCTGTATACATAGTATTGTTAGACTTATATTTACAAAAATGCTGCCATAGTGATAATCACATTCTTCATGTGATATTTCAACGCAGGGCGTGCTAACAACAGCCAACAATAGCCTGGTAGATCGGCATGTTTTTTTCCGACTTCAACTGGAACGCCGATAAGTCGGAGATGATGTCACTCCCAGTTCCGAGGTTACTAGAACGCAGCATTACAACAGTCACCGCACGTGCTCATGGGTAGCAGAGTGTTAATGTCACCGGAAAAGATTCTCCTCCGCACCATTCACACTAAGAAACTGTTGACTTTGTAATCTGGTGCTGCTAATACACTTTCCTGATGGGCGTGAGAACACAGCAAACAAGTTTCTTTCCTGAATTGAAGTTCGACTCTTGAACATTTTGAGAATAAAACCTTGACCTATGACTTTTTACATACAGAAGAAAACTTTGAAAATATTAGGTTTACAGGCTTTTACTCAGTATCTCTTGGTGAAAGTTTATTTTTTCATTGCTTCAGTCATGTTTTTTTTGTTTTATGCATTTTTAGGATTTGATAAAATATCTCCCTGTTTAAGTGAGAGTATAAATTTGAATTTGGATTTACAGTATAACTCTAAAATGAAATTTTAGGTCCAATAAAACAATGGTATTTAGCTTATTTTTGTTTGATTGGATTGTTTTTTTTAATGAACTACTTTTGGAAAACAACACATCTATCATCTATGGTACATTAAGTTATCTTTGTTCAAAAAAAGACTTTCATAGTTAGTAGGAATATCCAACACATACATCCCTGGTAAGATTCCTTTCACTTTATTTCATTCAATAATCTAGAACAAAACACTTAACCACAATCCAGCCTGCACAACATAAACTACCTGTGGCACCTGAGTGGGGAGTGCTTAAAGGGTATCTGCTAATCAACCTAACACTGCTGGATTTAAAACCTAAACATGGACAAAGTTTGAATAAACAAATGTAAAATGAATCCGTCGGGCTTCAGAAACTCTACAAACTAGGTTACCAACATTTTCTGTATTTTTGATTATTTGAGGTCAGCTGGGCAAAGATTATTTTCTACAGTCATTTGCTTCAGGCTCAGCAGCCCACGAAGTGCAGCAGTGCATCATCCACCCTCAGTCTGTCTAGGAAGTTTTCTGACCACTCTGCCCAGAACAACTCTTCACATTTGTTGAGCTGCTGGATGCTGCCAGCAGTGAAGACAACACGTCAGTGGGGCTTTGGGATGGCAACCCTAAAGGAACAGGAAATAGATTTTTTTTCTTTTTCAGAAAGAGGTTCAACTTAGTTGGAGCAAAGACTATGTGTTGAAACAGGATCTTCAAATTGTGAGCTCTGAAAAACTGCTAAAACTGACTTTAACAGTACCTTTGGATGTTCTCTTATATCCTCAAAATGTTCAATGATATTTACGGAAATTACTGTTAATTAGGGAATACAGTGGAAAAAAGCAAATAACTCAAAAAGTGACTTTTGTCTGTATATATGTCCTCATTAGTAAGGTATCAACACATTTGCAAATCTCAAATCGATATCCATATTGGCGCGAATTAATTTCTTCGATGTTACTGTAATTAAATTGTGTTTTGTGTATTTCTATTTTTTTGTATTTTCAGACTTTGCTATTACTTGAGAATAATGGTTGAAATTATTGTTCTCAAATACATTTTGGACTACATCAAGTACTCGCAAAAAAATTGATGAAAATACCTGTTTCGAACAGGATTCAAACATTTAAGTCCTTGAATATCTACTCTGATTTTAGCTCATCATACTTAATTTATTGGACTTTAAACTTCCTGTTTGCTGTTGTATTTTCTTTAAGATGTGAAATGCATACACGCAGTATGTTTGGAACTTTTATGCCACTTCAGTGTTATGTTTTTAAAATGCTAACTTTTTCTACCTCTATTTCTCCCACTGGTTAATTTGTACATATGTTTTATTTTAATTTAATGCATCTTGACATTTCAGCTGTGTACTCCTGGGCCTGTGCTGGATAGTTAAGCACAATTCTCTTCAGCTTTTAATGCAGCTTTCCCAATCGGAGTACCAAGCATCAAACAAATTATTTTAAACCCGTTGTTACAACAGTTTATGAAGCGTTACCTCTCAAGGCCATGCACCCCAAAACTAAATCGGAGCCTGTGATGTTAGTCATGCTGCAAGGTGTGAATGCAAAAAGATAGAATATAAATGGTCAAAGGATGGACTCCATGTATCAAATGACATAATACATAAGAGTTTTATGCTCTAGAGAAAAGTATCTTGAGAAAACACTTGTTATGAATTAGTGCTATACAAATAAAGATTGATTGATTGATTGGTTGATGAATGCAGGGGAAACAGGGCTAATCTAAAACACCAACAACAACAAAAAACACGTCACAGCAGAATAAACTTCTCTCTCACTCGTGCACACAACCACACACAGGTATGCTGCTTTGTTTGTTTGCATTGAATATAGTTCAATTTGTTTGCTTACCGTTTAGTTTTGCTTGATTGCTTGATTAAAAAATTGCTTGATTTAGTGCCACTGATAAAAACTGATGCTGCTCTTTAAAATAAATATAATATAAAGAGAAGCTTTCTGTGATAATTGTGCATATTCATCTTGTTAATAGATGATTGTAAGTGTAAAGATTCACACCTTCCCTTTTCATTAAAATAATTGTTTTAACAATAACAATGTTGATATCTAACAATTACTTTTTTAGACTTTTTATTGTCAAAATTGACTATCATTGCCTGGTGCCCCAATGGGATCCATTCGGTCTGTCATTATAAATATTAATACAATCATAAAAAAAATCCCTGTATCAATAAATAAACCAATTTTGTGCATTAAAAAGATGTTATCTGTCTGAAAGATGTTTTCAGCCTCTTTGATTTCTGAATCACCCTTCGCACTCTCCCATGTGGGATCCCCCAAGGCACCATTCTGAGACCAGTTCTATTTTCTTTATATCTCTTTCTTTATTAACAAAAGCATGGTGTTTCATACCATATGTCAATCTGTATGCTGATGAAATATATATTTATCTGCATTTAAAGAAAAAGCAATGGCAGATCTTATGTGAGGACTGCTCGCCAGTCCTCCTGTTTTGCTCCTCTCTCCCTCCCCTCTCGGGTTGTCTCCTCTCCTTTTCCTGTCCTGCACTTCCCCCGTTCACCAGTATGGAGTTGGCGCTATGGAGCTCTTCTCACATCCCTATGGACCTCCGGAATGGGCGGCGCCCTTGGAGCTGTTCTCCCCTACCTGCACCACCTGTTCCCGATCTCCTGATGAGGGATCCCTCTATTTAAGCCAGTGCTGGATTCTTCTCGGCGCCGGCTGATTGCCTTTCACATTGTGGTTCGTACCAAACGTCTGTGCTGGCTTCAGTTTCGCCTCTCACTAATTTTAGTGAATCTTTTCTAGGTGATATTCTGGGATGTGTGTGGGATTCACTCGTTTCTACCTGTGGACTAATCAGTGCTCTCTCTTCTGTTTTTTCTCCAGGTCTCCACGAGCTCCTGCCACTGCCACCTTTGTACATATCACCCTTTTTTGATCCTGTTGTAAATAAATCCTGGTGTTTGTTCAAATCCTGATCTGATCTCTGCCTCTGCTCTGGGTCCACCTTTACATTCTGAAACCAACACCTAACATCTTATCTAATATTGTCATGGAGTGTGATAATGTCATTAAAGCCTGGATTGCATTTAGCTTGTTGGAATGTAAAAACAAAATAACGCAAAAAAACCAAAACAGAGATCATTGTGTTGGGAACAGCAGACTAAAGGTGCGTTCACACAAGACGCTACTTGTACTACCTCGGCGATCACTCTCCATTCAAAGTCAATGTACAACCGCGATGGGGCAGGGCTAACCCTCCCGCGACGCGACGGCTGCGTACAAGACGATCACTTAACTCGTCGCGCGATGTCAAAGTTAAAAAAAGTTGATCTATTCAGGCGATGTCGTGTGTGACTGTGCAGCATCAGCCAATCAGAGGTGTGTGTACGTGTGACGGTACCCCAGACCAAACAGTTATTCATCCGGACTACAGGGCGGATGAGTTCCGTCTAGGCGGAACCAATGTCAGTGAGGACATTGGTTCCGCCTAGACGGACCGCGGTAAACTCACAGATGATGCTGCTGCAGGGCATCAGCTGCAGTGTTTTGTGTTTGATAAGTGAATGAAAAGGATACAGCTGGAATAATGTCCGCTTATACATCCTATTATATGATATATGATATGATCGCGGTGAAACTCGAACGGACGTGACGTCACCGAGCGACGGCCGACGACCAAAATGAGGTATTTATGGACGCGCGACGCTATGTCAGTGGGCGACGCGATTTTGGTAGCTGGGTCGCTTGCGGTGTGAACGCACCTTTAGGGATGCCCCTCATATGCACATTATGTTGCACTAAATCAGGCTTTCATTGCACATCTAGACTTGGTCCAAAACACTGACCCACATCTTTTAACAGGCATTAGGAAGCAGGAACATACCCCCCTCATTCTGGCCTCTTCCGACTTGCTTCCCATTCATTTTAGGATTCATTTTAGGATTTCATTGTCTTTTTTCAAAATTTGAATGGCTTTGCTCCTTGTTAAGTTGCTGATCTTTAAAAAGTCTACACCCAGTTAAGATCTTTGCAATCTGCAGGGTAGCTGCTCTTTGTCATCTTTATAGGCAGACCTTTTCTCTTATTTTGGCCCCTAAACTATGAAACAACCTTCATCATGAAAACTGTTTTCAAAAATCAGAATGTCCTCCACCTTGCATATTTTAAATCACGTTTTAGAAATTACGTTGACGTACTTAATTTTAATTCAGCTTACAGTCATGAGGTCTTGGTTTTTATGCTTATTATATTCTTCGTATTTTTTTTAACAAATTGTCCTGTGTTTTGCATACTTTTTTATGTTTTAGTGATTTCAGCCTGTGTATTATTTCTTATTTTTGAATAAGATTTGTCTCAGAGCACGAAGAGCACACCTTATACTTCCATTTCCATCTTGACCTCCTCACAGGTTTGAGTTGTACTTGGATCACTGACAATACTGACCCTCACAGATCTCTGAAAAGTCAAATGATCAGCCTAAGCCAGGGGCATTCAATTAAAAATCACTGAGGTCCAGTTGATAAAATTTCCACCAATAAATGGTCCAAACCGAAGTCCAGTTTGTGTCTTATAGCCTCCCCATATGTCCACATTCTTATGGTTTCAACAATATTTATTGTGAATGTTTTTAATGCAGGATATGTTTCATTAATTGCACAGCTAGCTCATTTACCATGAAATAAAAATAGTCCTTGGAAAATCAATTAAAAGCCTTTATTCCAAATTAAGAAGAGAAAATCCTAAAATTAAATAAATAAAAAGTGTAAACAGAGCCAAATTACCATTTTTTCTCTTAAATTTTAGAGGTCTCAGCCAAGAATTGTAGGCCTACACATCCATTAAAAATGTTACATCTTCAGAAAACAGTTGGCTAAATAAAAGTGGCTCTCTTAAGGAAAAACAAGTGCAAACAGAGCACTGACTGAATATTTTCCTTTTATTTTTTCTTAAATTAGAGAGGTCACAGCCTTAAAAAGACCTACATATCTAGGAAACAAAGTAAACATCTTCATAATACAAGAAATTAAAAGTAAAATCATCTGTAACTGCTTTTCCACTGTGTTGTTGTAGTATAATGTAACAAAGTGGTAAGGTAAATGTTTTATTAGTATCCAGGTTTTGCCCTTTCTCTCTCTTTCATGCTGTCTCTAACTCTCTCTCTCTCCCTGTCTTTCAGTCTTTTTCTCGCTTCCCTTTATTTCTAACACACAAACAGCGCTACACGGTGATGCTAGAACTTGCAAAATGTAAAACATTCAGAAGCAAACTAATGCTAAAAGCACTGAAACAATTAAACAAATATGAACAAATGATAATCTCGACTAGCAAACAATTAGAAAGAGAACAGGATCAGCCCCATGGTGAGTGCAGCAACACTACAGCGCCAAAGCTCTCAACCCTCATCAGTATTTCCCACACAGGTTGGTGCAAAGCCTGCAGGTGACGAGAGTCTCATGTCTTTGCACTGGCAGTTCATTTAGCTCTGCCTCCTGTTTTTTGCTGCGTGGCTGCTGCGACTCGTGCTGCAAACACGATGGCGGCGGGTAAATCAGCTCCGCTAAATGTCTCATTCCTGTTTAGTGCTTCATAAAACAACCTAATAAGCTTCGGAAAACATACAGAAAGCATATTTAAGAGCACTCATGGCATGACCATCCTGTGATCAGACCACAGTAGCCATTGAACTGGAGTAGCAGCGCCCGCTGTGTACTCGCGACAAAAAACTGCTCCATTAAAATCTAGTCTTGTTAATTAACTAGAGATTGGTCACAGTCCAGATAAAACCATCACTCAGTCCGGATCCAGACCGGAGTCTGAACATTTGGTGATGCCTGGCCTAACCTCTCCTCAGAAAAAAAAAATTCAAAATAAAAATCTTGCCATAAATCCTTCCATAGAGCACCACAGATCTCACAATGTGACAACATCTCTTGATATTATCCGGATACTGTGGATTTATGTAACATTCATGCAGCTTTTTCCTGTGTCTGTATTTGATGACTGTTTAGTCACTCTCCAGCCAGGACAAAGATGGAACAGTCTCAGAGTAGATCAGTTTGATAGATGAGGAAAAGAAGTTGACTTCAGAAAGGTCAAATCTCCAAAGTCATGTTCATGTGTGCTTGCCAAACAGAAATAAGCCCTGCAGGCCCTGTGGAAATGCCCTCTCTTTGTGTGATCAGCAGGTACAAACTCAGTCAAATAGTTCACTGAGGAATGGCAGCTCCTCCAATCACATGTACAACTGTGCACCATGGTGGATTTACAGCAAACCAAAGGTTCCGTTCTCTGCATGTATTTTTTAAACTAGATCCTAACAGAGCTGTTTTTATCTGCCTTCACCTGTGCACTTCACATCCTCAGGCCGGAGGCCACATCATGTGAGAGCGTCAGTGTCAGCCACCCTCAGAAGCAAAGCGTGGTAATGAAGATGTCATCGTGTGGATGTAAGAAAACCTGGAGTTTCACCATCATCCATCCCCATCTAAAGACTCCCTCAGATTCACTGAGCTGTCACAGCAGCAGGGCTGTGACTATAGAGACATCTGAAGCCTTCCCCCAGTTAATACTGTAAATGAATGAAATTCTGGATATTTTAGTCTTAAAATCAACTTAAGAATGATTGTTTTGGGGCTTAAAAAAGGAACATGTACAATCAAACAATAATGTTTGCCTATTCATAAAGCAGAAAACAAAGTTTCCTGTCATGAATAGTCGCTTCTTCAGATTGTTTTGAGTCTCAGAATCACTTCTTTTCTCAGTTTTGTAATTTTCTCTTAGGACTCTGAGAAAGTGCTAACACTTTAGTATATGAAGACTTTTAAAGTGAATCAAAAAGCCACTGTGCAATATTTAAATTAAATGACTGCATTGACATTGAGTTGTATTAGTGATGTGTAATTCCGCTTATTTCTTTTGTAATCTGATGCCAAGTAAATTTCAGGCTGGTATTGCCAATATGGATCTGATAGTTTGTTAAAAAAAAAAATAAAACAAATGTTTTTGAAAAAATTAAACTATAAAGTAGTGGATTAAAAATATAGGTTCATAATAAAAACAAGGCAACAGAGTACTTGTTGCTATTTTTTAATTATCAAGAATTAAAATACCAGCTACATTGAAATTGCCTGTAAAATACATAGCTTGTTAAACATATGGAACTATAAAAGCATAAGTTAATAAATCAGACCAATTGAAAATAACAATACAACTGAAACAAATTTTAAAGATACAGTTTATGAAATGTTTTTTAAGTTGTGTTTATATTTTTTAAAGTCCACAATGGCTGTTTAGTTACATGTTAATGAAGCCTATAGCCTATGTAATCCACTTTTAGGGCCCTATCTCCTAAAGGTTTTTGTGTATAAACGTGCAAACTTGACGGTGCACACAAAGCTGATCTACTAACAGGGTGCACTCAGGACTGTATGTGTCAAATGAGCAAAACAGCACGTGCATTCAATTTAGTGTGTTTGCGCTCATGAATATGCAGAACACATGCAGATGATCAGAACTTGCAAAATACTGGGAGGAGGATATGCAAGTGTGATTATTTAGCACCCGCAATGTGATTTATCAAACCTACAAGTGATTGCGCGCAGTGTTTTTGTGTCTAAATTTAGTTTGTTTGAAAAGCAGGTGCAAAAAAGGCATGACGTTACACAGGGGGGCTGCGCTCGCATTAACCAATTATTTTCCGTTTTTGAGGAAAAAAAAGACATGGAGGCCGTCTGTCACTATGGTGAACTGGAACAAAAGTGTGCTGGCACACTCATGCAGACACACGTATGAAGTAAACCCTCTCTGTTTTGCGCTCTTATTACATCGTTGAGGAGGTCATTAAACCTGTGTAAAAAAAACCTTGATAGCCTTAATCACTCATGTCTCTCAAAGCTGACACCATCACACTCTCCACACACTGACAGAGTTTAGAGGCTGTCCGTGTGTGGAGAGTGTGATGCAGTCAGTGCATAAAAGGCAAGAGTACCTGCTCAGTCTGTGTGTGTGTAACTGTTCTTTACATGAGATATTGTTGATGATCAAGCTGTGTAACTATGTGAATGCTGCCACTTAGATTATGTTTAACTGCAATCAGACAACAAAAATTAGAAAGTGATGGATAGAAATATGGCATGAGGGAAAAGTGACAAACTTGTCAGTCAAAATGACATGCAGCAAAAAGAAAAAAATAAATAAAAATTACCACAAGTGTGTTTGTTTGTCTTGAACTCCATGGCATCAAACTTTATTTTTCATTTACGGCCACTCTGCTCTCCCAAACTCTCATTGGTGACAGCAAGTAGCACACACAAAATCCTCCTTCAGAGGGGGCAGTATATCAGTTGGGCCCTGATAGTGACAATTGTTTTGTTTGCCCATGAAAATTATTTTGGATCTTAGAAGATCAGACCCTAAATGTTTTAATCTACGGGCAGACTGACCTGATTAAATCTAAACATTAATGTGAGGTGATCTCAGTGACTCACATTTAATTTCAAGCTGCACTCAAGCAGACATTTATTGTGGCATTTATTAATTTCATTGTTTATTTAATAACCATATTTACCTCTGCCAAGGAGGTTATATCATATCTATATATCTTTCCCACATAAATTCAAGGACAGTGCTACACATGGCCAGCAGTGCCTCTTTTTCTCTATCTTTCATTTATCTATCTTTTCCTCTGTACCTGGGTAGAGCCCGCCTGCAGCACTAAAGGACAGGTAAAGTGACGTCCACCTCGCCTCATCATCACCTCATCATATTCTGTTTATGGTTAATTCTCATCTGATTAATGAGGTTTATGGTATTCCCACACACACCATACGCTGAGTTACTGCTGTTTATGGAGCTAAAAAACTCGACACTAGACTGCGTTCACGTTGGGCCATTGTTGTCATTGAACTGAGTGAGTTAGGACATAGCAGCGCACTACGAACCTGTGACTATGAGCCGTATCACGCATGTGAGTACTAACAGGCGGAAGAACAAGTAGTTTGGGAAGCATTTGCATGAGTTTGTGCTACAATCGATCATTTTCACTGTTTTCCTGGTGATGATACACCTCAAAAGAAACCCAAATTATTAAAATATCAATATCATCATATGAGAATCAATTCCAGTTAAGCCTAAATCCAACGCGACTTTGAGACTATAATCGTGTCGTCCACTAAAGTCACATTGCGTGTCCATAAATATTTCAGTTTGGTCACCGTCACTCAGTGACGTCACGTCCACTTATTTAGCCACAGCTGCCTCAGTTGTCTCTATTAAGAAATGCAGCGGTGCTTTACAGAATAAATATTACAGACAACTGCACAAATATGATGCAATGATCAGAAACCTGTATACTAGAAAATTATACTGCATACAGGGTTATGAATGCATATGTTTCTCTGTAAGCAAACAGGGATAAGGGCACAGGATGCGATCCAAAACGAAAATGTTCATATGATGTGTATAATGTACATGTGCTCATTTAATGGTATGATGCAGATGCTTTTCCTCCTCATCATCATCATCACCCTTCCTCAAAGCATGAAAGAGAACCCCCAGCTGAGCCCACATTACGTTTGTGGGCTCAGCTGGTGAATTATTTGACCAAGTTAAACAAGCACAAACAGATAATCTCCAGTTCTTTCCTATCGAGAATGTACACAGACTACAATATTAAATCCTATCTTAAAAAGTTTCCAACCAACACTTGTTACTTTGAATGGCTGGTTTGTCTATGAGCCACAAAACAAAGTCAAGAAAAAACTATATAGATCTAAGCAGGAAAAAAGAAAACATTGTTACTTTAATGTTACTTTACAAAATAAGACATTTAATTTACTGTCAATCAGCTGACAATTTAAGTGATCATATCATTTTTGCTCCAACAATTAAGATAGCAATTAAAAGTGCTCAAGCTGCGCTGTAATAGCTCTTGCCCCACTAATAGTGCTACTTTCCATAATACACAAATCTGTTGGCAGGAGATTTAGCAGCCACTTTTAAGATGATTCAGCTACACATTGATTTGTTACAGACCCTTCCCACAACTCAAAGACAGCCTGTGATCCACTTTGCTCCACATTGAGAGGTTATCCACCTTAAGCCCCTACTTAAAATCTCCAAACCTCTTGCTACTTTGTGCAGAATAACATGCTTCATCATTTTGATATGACAGAATTTTACACTTTATTTTCTCCAAGTGCTTCAAACTGCCAGCACAAGTCAATGTAAAAATCAAACGTGTCCATGGACGAACTTGCCCATGTTCCAGTGGTTACATCGAAGTGACTTTTAGAAAACTGCAAGCAAAGCAGGGAGCAGTCTCTGCATGCTTACCATCCACACAGGCAGGTCTGGCTCTTGTAGTTCCAGCGATCTGGCCCTTCTTACAGGCACAGCGGGCCGTCTGCCTGGCGATGGTCCGCCGTGGTTGGCTGCTGTCCCTGTCCAGCGTCACAATCTCACATGTCCCCGCTGCCAGTTGGCCTGGAAATGACATTGCACCACAGAACACGATGTCAGAGAGATGAAATCATAAACAGAGACAAATAAACAAGTCTGTCACTTCTGGTATATTTCTACCACATGAACAGTGGTGTAGTTCTGTTTTTTTTTTTTTTTTTTTTCATAATCCTTTGTAGTTAAATTGGCAGGGCACAGTACAAACATGACCAAATTCAGGAAAGTGTGTTTCGCTGGAAGCACTGACTCAGAAACCTGCTTTCATTACACTGGCATCAAAAACCATGGCTCTCAGAAATTGCTTTTGTTCATTCTAGTTTTATGTAAAATAAGTCAAAATACAGAACTAAAATTTTTATGTGGAAAAACTGCTTCAAACAGAAAACTGTGGCTATAGGTGATAAAAGCTCACTAAAGCTGGACAGAATAATGCTGTCTTGTCCAGAGAAAGAGAGTTTACTTTGCTTAAGCTGCTTTATGGTTAGAAATGGCACCCACAAGATCCTGGTTTCCTTCTTATTTCTTTATTGAAATTTCAGAAAAAAAAAAAAAAAAACTAAAAATGCTGATCACCACCTTGTGTTACGAAGGAACAGTAAAAGATTGTAACTAGCTTTTTTGCTTACCTTGGCAAAAAAACAGTTAACAAGGTAGACATATTTCTCCCTCTGTATCTTATTCTCATGTCTTATTCCTTACAAACCCTTTGTGTCATGTTTATTTCTTAAATGCCACAAATGCATCCCTCTCTCCTGTGCTTCAATGTTCGATTTGCTAACTCTCTCCTGCACACTCTTGTCACCTCTGCAAAACTCATCACTATACGTCTTAACAGCTCCATGTGTAGACTGAAACAGCAAGTCTAGAGAACTGAAACATATATGAATATTGGAAAGTAATTCATTAAAAACAAGTCAGTACTTGGCAGCCAATTTAATATCAACACACTAAATATTGTCATTCTACATTGTATCTTTAACCACTCCTAGAGGGTCCATCTTAGTGTTGTTTCTTTTTTAAAACAACAAACTTCTCATTTTTAATCAATTTTAGGCCAAAACAGTTTTTGACAGATGTCTGCAAAGCCAACATAGGAAGACTGCGATGTCTCTGAATATCTGAATGATATCACTTCATTTGTGAAAAGACTTTTAAGACAAAGGTAAAATATTACTTTTATAATTCAGCTTCAAAAAGACTAACCACAAGCTCTTTCCCATTAAGCTCCTCATGCTTTCAGCACACCTATGTGAAGGTAATACACCCATTAGGAAAGAATGAAATGCATGAATACTGATGAACTTTATAATTGCTGCCAAGCCCCCCCCCACTCCCCATCCAACACACACACACACATCTTCCATGTATTCAATAAGGTGAACCTTGGCCTTGCAGCCGGGCCCTTGCTGCTCGCAAATTAACCTTTGTCTGTGTGTGGAGGCCCTCGGGTGCCATCCTGGAGAGGCTTATCAGGATCTAATTGTGATTGGCAAGGGGATGGAAGTTGTGATTAAATCTGGACTTGAGTCCCCAACACTTGGGTGGCTGGCTTAATGAACTGAGCTGTGAGGGGTCACACTCAGGGTAATGGGGGATCTATCAAGATTCATCCACACACCGCTCACTTCCAGGAGCCATGCATGGCCACAGATGGGATCAGGTCTTTTAGTTACGCCATTCAAAGAAATGCCTAAACAAACATGCATGTTATGTTGGAGCTGTATGGTGAAAAGTAAAAATAAAATTCATACCAGTAAAGGATTCTACACTTACAATAGAACAACCATTCTTTTTTATTTATAATTGTAAACACCCCCAACTGCATGTATTTTCATAAATTAATATACCACTGAGATTTAGCCATAAAGCTTCACATTATGTAAGTCCTGTTTAACCATAGGCATTGTTAGCTATACATCTTTAAGACACCTCTTCTAAGAAGACAGGTGAGGTGAGATGCCTTTTCTCTAAAATGCACACCAACAAAATCTCCTGTTATGTCTGTCACATCGAGGAGATCAAGACAAAATCTCCCCTCCACCTACACCACCCATTTCCGCTGCGCTCCTCCTCTTCCCTGCACCCCTTTCTTCCTTGACATTTCTATTCTTTTCCCCTTCATGCATTTTCACTAACCTCCTTTCTCTCTTGTAACTCCTCTCCAGATTCCAGATGAAAACTCTGGATGATGTTGGATTATTGTCATGTAAGCTCCTGTGTGTATACGTAAACATATTTTTGGTTCATGTGTGTATGTTTGTGCATCCTAACCCACCCCCCCTCTTTGTTGTGCATAACACTGCTGTCTTCTTTTTGCTGTCTCTCCTTGTCAGTTCCTTCTCTTTTGGAACCTTTCCATTGTGAGAAGCTAAAAAGACTGTTTAGATGTCTTATGTAATCGATGTGGCGCTGAGGTGCCATGTGTGAAGTCAACTAGCTCAAAGACTGTGGCAGATTTGACGTTCCAATTCTCTGTTGTTTTCTACACGAGTCGATGGAGCTCATTAATTGCATACATTTCATCAAACAGAGGTCTTGATGCTGCTGTCACAGCCTTAGCTGCCAGGGAACTGAATTAATTTCATTTTCATGTTGTCGACTTGTATTATTATGTACTGTTCATTGTCCTCTATACAGCTCCATAAGAGACAGTATCAGAATAAAGTCACTGAGCTCTTCCAATGAAAATGATACAGTTTCAAAATCTGGAGCAGAAGCATTTTCCTTTTCCTTCTGAAGTACTTTCAATTTGAAGTTTTAAATGGCAGAGTTCAGAAGTTTACACTGAAACATGAATTGAAGTTTAACTATTTGCTTAGACAGCAATATTTCATTTAATTCAAGTTAAAGTAAAAACAAACAAACATGCAAACAAAAGAAAAGAAAAAAAATGGTGGTGTTTCCATGACCTTTTCAATTGACATTATTAATTGATTAAAAACGATTTTGGAAGAAAAAAAAAAAGGTAGTGGATGGCTGGCTGTCTTTGAGTACTCTACATTTTCATGAGTAAAATACAGAAACAGGATAGGAGTATGGGTAAAATCTTGGTTAAGAGCTGTAACAGAATAAAATATTCAAAGCTTCATCAGGGAACAGTTGCACTTGTGTTTTGCTGTACCCTGGGGTGTTGTGTCTCCAGCCCTGTGAGGTCAGGGCTTCTGCTGTGTCTGTGTATAGTTACTGGGCCTGGGCTGTTGTGCCTACTTTTTGGGGTTGAAGTCCTCTATGTGTTATCATCTCTCTCAATTTCATTTTGTCATTTGTGTTTGTCTTAAATGTTCTTTGATTTTAATTAACCTTCTTCGGTTGTTCTTTTTTCCTCTGGTTTTAAACTCTTGTGTAAATATATATATATATCTATATATATATATATATATATAGATATATGTGTGTATATATATATATATATATATATATATATATATATATATATATATATCGATATAAATGTATGAGTATATTTGTATAGACATCTATTCAAGAACCTGCAAAAGTGGACCTTGTGATGAAATGCTACAGTCATATTACAGTCATTACAAAATGTATCCAAGCACCTGTTCGTTTGCTTGCCACCATTGGGTGATTATAGCAACACCAAAATGAATTACATCTGTACAGATGCTAATGCTGCAGAAATTTCAGAGGATCAGGATCCCATACAGTGGTTTCTTTTGTTTCACAAACAAATGATACGCCCCTCAGTACATTTAAAAACACTCCCATACCTGAAGCTACGTTAGCTGGTTAGCTGCTTTATCTTTATCCATTTGTACTTATCAGATTGGTTCTTTGTTTGATTACTGTAATATGAAACAAAGTATTCAAGATAAGACACATCAGTTTGTAAAAAAAGATTGTCATAAACATCAGGCTTTAACTTGTTTTGGTCTTATCAAATATACTGCGAAATTATTTGGTGACAACCTGGTCTTACCCAAGTTAAGCTAAGGTCTACTGCATTACTTCTTTTCTAGAACCAGAGCCCCAGAGCTCCAGAGGCAGGAGTCATTGTATTACATTTATGGCCACCCTTAAATAGATGGTTGAGAACAAACAAACAAACAAAAAAGACACCACACCAGACCCCTTCTAAACAACCAAACAAATAGTTTTCATTTTTGTTGACCTACAGAGATCTCAAGAAATATCAGAAAATATGAAAGAACACCCCAACATGTTTTTTTCACAATGATGGCAGAATGTTTGGTACAAAAAAAGGCTTGCGATTAATAATAAGAAAAAGGATGCATTCCAACTGCTTCAAAATCATCCTGGGCAGAAATTGGACAATGAAAAAAGGCAACAGTAATCCTGTTTCTGGGAAGTGCCTCATGTATAGAAGGGGATATCTAAAACTGGCAGGGGTCCGTGGAAACAAACCCAAAGCTTGTACCAGTGGTGTTATGATTTATCATCGCCCTTATCAGGTTCTGTTGTCGAACACTTGTCAGCTTGGCCAGCCAAATGGCTGATTAAAATGTATGTGTGGCCACCCTAGAGTGAAATGAAAGCTCTGACTGTGGCAGAAGATGGATTCATGTGGCAAAGCGAAGGGCTTAATACAACGTAATGTTATTGACATGCTCCCATGCTTTATTATTTTATCCCCCGCTCCTCAGCATTACAATTGCTCTGCAGTACAGACATTTGACAAATGTCCAGCACAGCCACAACTCAAACAACATGGTTTCTCCTTTCTCTACTCTAAGGGTGTGGTTTAGTTATCATTGCCTTTTTCTTATTTCTGCTGTTCAAAATGCCTCAGTACAGTCAGCTCTTATGCTTAAATGAAACAGCTGGATACATGTGGCATATTGTTTACAGACTGTGTTGGAGGAAAAACGTCTGCAAGAATTGTTTCTTTTTTAGTCTTTTTACTTGAAGTCTTCACTTCTGTGAGCTGAACTCATGCTAGGTTGCATATGACATATTTTTTCCCTGAATTGTATCCATAAGAAATCGGAAATTCACTTTAACACCGGCTTATTCACAAACATACTGAAGTTAACCTTTGTTTAGGGGACAGGAGTGCAAACTAAAGTGTACTAAGTTAAACCTCAATCTGCACTGTTTATCATTAAAAGACACAACTTAGGCAGGTTTTGTAACAAAGAGATGGGAAAACTCTCAAACCTGATTACCTTACCTCAAAACTCAGATTTATCTTTTTTTTCTCCCCTGGATTGACCTGCCAATAATTATTTATTTATTTATTTTTTATTTTTGGGATAAGATTGATTTATCTTCAACAAAAGCTGTTATATAGGGCAAAATATGTTATTGTAATGCTATTGGAATACTCTACCTTTGGTTTTGTTTTGTCATTGTGTTTATATGTCTATTGCCTACCTCATTATTTTGTTTACGTCCAATGCACTTGGGGTTACATCATAGCCATGCCACTGAGTGTTTGATGCCCTAAATGTAATTCCGTTGTTCCTTGTGTCAACGCCAATAAATTATTGAATCTTGAATCTTTTATTTGATGATCGGTTTGATGTTAATAACAAAATAATGGTTAAAAACAAACTTTTACTTATTCTGAAAACATCTTCAAAAATGGAGCACTGTAAATGAACATCTTTCATTTTATCTCAAACAGATTGTCCCTAAAAAATCAGACAACTTAGAAGCATCTTTCCGTTTTTCTGTTTACTTTTATTCCAGAATTCCAGAAATATACAAAATTCTTTACAAATATTAACATCAACCTGATTTGTTAACATAGGAACAGCTGAGTGAACCTAAGCTCGCAAATCTTTTTGTAGTTTTCTAACAATTCAGAGCTCCTTCAAAAAAAGGTGTGACACTTGTCTGTTTACATCAATGTACACCACGCTGAATAATGTTGATGGAGGTTGTTATTTAAACTGTCCTGTATGCAGGTCATTAACATTCATGCACATCTGTATGCCTCATACAAAGCAGTGAGAGCATAATGTGGACAAGTTACTTACTCAAGGACACATCTATATGTGGCTGCAAAACCTAGAAATCACAACACAATCTTTCTTATTGAAAGATTTCTAACCTACTGATGTGTAATTCTGTACGGTAGATCAGTCCATATCATATTGTCCGTTTTCAGCACCTACATCATTTGGATCCTAATATTTGCGCCTAACAGAAGCCCCTAATCCCACCATTCCCCAGGTCACCCCGACTTATTACCTCCGCCAAGGAGGTTATGTTTTCGGGAGAGTTTGTCTGTCTGTCCGTCTGTCTGTCTGTGAACAAAATAACTCAAAAAGTAAAAAAAAGCCAACTTTTTTCCTGCCAGTGGATAACAGACTATGTTCAGAGGGGCCAGCAGGTAAGCCCAGGGGACATCACGTCATGTGACTGCTCCATCAGAACGGCCATCCCTGAGGGATTTGTACCCTCCATAATGCCCTTTTCATTTGAAAACCAACAAGTGAGCCACAAGAGAGTTGTCTGTGAAATTCCTTACGTTTGGAGATAACTCGAGACCTCATGTGAAAATGGGATCAAATATCTCTGAGGTCTTAAGTCAGTGCCCCTCTGAGACTTCCTTATCAAGACAGCTGAGAAAGTTTAACCTGCCTCACGAGCTGCTAAGCAGTTCCACTCTGCATTAATCCAGCGTTCTGCGGTTTAATTGGCCACCAAACATAAAAATGACCAAACTAGTGTGCATAGCTAAGACAAAATGCTCATTTGAAAAATTCAAACGTGCTGTCTTTCATGCAACACAAAGGCATAGCAGGCATCAGGCATTTCGTATCCTGCCTTGAGTAAAGTATGATCAATCTTGGTCCCCCAAAACTACCAGTAATAATCCATCAGCAAGATTTAATCACCCTGTTATATATTTTTGACCATATCTTAACAGAAACAATGTAGTTTATGATTTCAAACCAAGACAAATGTTCTTTTTAGACACAACTTCCCTAGAAATGTCATCCTTCTCGA
The DNA here is from genome assembly GCA_036419115.1 of Scarus forsteni. Lineage (NCBI taxonomy): Eukaryota > Metazoa > Chordata > Actinopteri > Labriformes > Labridae > Scarus > Scarus forsteni. Next base: position 8,555,732 of record JAZDUH010000386.1, on the reverse strand, counting down.
TTCATCATTATTGATCTTTTGTGAGGAGAGGGGTAACATACTACTGTAAACACAGAAAACATCCTTTAATCAATTAAACATGACAGTATAATTCTAATAACTGATTAAAATGTTTTCTGGTTTGTTTGAGTTGATAACAAGCACATACAAAACATATTGGAGGAAGTTAAGATTAGATGAGAAGAAACAAGAATCTGAAAAAAGAAAACCTACCATGGTAAAAGTTGTAGTTTTTCATATTTTGTCTTTGTTGTCAGGTTATGTTCAGTGTATTTCACTGGTGAAAAGACCCATTAGGTAAATGTTAAAGAACAAAATGACATTAAAGTATTACCTAAACTTAGTAAAGCACTTTGATCTGAGCCAAATAAGCAAGTGACTTGCTCAAAGAAATGAAATGCATGCAAACCCTTGTTGCTTACATTTATACCTTCATTTTATGTTCATTCTTCATTCATATTTTCAATTCCCACCAGTCATTTCTGATTCCATACCATCTGGTGGTAGGACAAGTCAGTAAGACCTTTTTTGACATAACTGGTACAAACTCAGTTGTTTTTTAAAGACAACAAAAGTTAGGGGTCATCGAGGGGCCGTTTTTCTCACAGAGGGGCCAACTATTTGTCCAACATGCATATAGTCACATTTATTATAAAGCACATCTAGTCACACCTTCTACACTTTAAAGGTGCTATGAGGAGAATCTATTACCAGCGACATAAAGACTCTGCTACCCACGAGCACGCGCGGCGACTGTTGTAATGCTGCGTTCCAGTAACCTCAGAACTGGGAGTGACATCATCTCAGACTTATCGGCGTTCCAGTTGATGTAGGAAAAAAACATGCCGATCTACCAGGCTATTGTTAGCTGTTGTTAGCACGCCCTGCGTTGTTGTTCACAAATATCACATTAAGAATGTGATTATCACTATGGCAGCATTTTTGTAAATATAAGTCTAACAATACTATGTATACAGCTGATCTAGAGCGACACACCCCAGTCAGAAGTGCAAATAAATTGATTATTACAGGAGCTAAATAACTGTTCACACTGGGGGCATCCATCTTCCATTGTCAACTCGGGAGTGGCGAGGTTTCACCAAGTTCCCAGGAGGAAATTCTGACTTCAGGGGACATTCCAATTGCAGTTTCCTACCTGGAACTCGGAAATTCCTACTTCTGACTACAACTGGAACGCACCAAAAGACGTGACCCAAGCCAAAGTGTGTGTTTGTTGTGATGCTAATGAATGCAGCTCGGACCTTCCTCAGAACTCTGCATTGCTTTACAACTTCTTTTTTCAACAACTTACAGGATCAATCAATCAATCAATCAATCTTTATTTGTATAGCGCCAATTCATAACAAGTGTTATCTCAAGACACTTTACAATAGAGCATAAAGCTCTTCATTTTATGGATACACATATATGCATAGATACATATATACATATAAAATACACATATACATATATATACAAATATAAACATCCAACACCCAACATGAATCCATATAGCCAATCATGAATCCCTCCATCAGGGCGGCAAGAAAAAACCTTCTGTTAAGCAGCAGGAAATCTTGAATGTGGATCCCAGTCTCATGATGAACAGCAAATCCACACGATGCTGTGATGGGTGTGAGGGCAAAGGAAGGGAGGTAAGAGGAGACAAGTGGACTAAAGTAAGAACTAAAGTTAGGGACAGATCCATGTACCATCGACCTGTTGTCTGATTTATTAGAGGGTAGCCTCTTGAGATGCTACATCTCATGGATGCAAAGCCAAGAGGTAATGTATCTCTTTCTAGTTACGTAGCGGTAGTTTTTGATGTGTGACAACAGGCAATATTTGGAAAACTTAGTATTGTAGTTTTGTAGCTGGCTATATATGGCTACTTACAGCCCGGTGCTCTAAGACGTGTCTGAATAATATAAATTTGCTCTAGTTTTAATTGTCTTGTTCCCGAAGTTGAGTATCCAGGCCAGTCCAGTCTTGTCTGACCCGACCGTAAAGCTAAGGAATAGCATTTATAGATAACCTATTTAGATGCTATAAAACTCATCTTAAAGTGTGTATTTCGATCAGACATATATCAAAAAGTGAGACTTTTTTATAATTACTTAGAAATTCCTCACAGTCCCTTTAACAAAAAAAAAGTGGAAACAGTAAAACTCATTTTCAATGTTGAATTTGAGGATGAGAGCAACTTCATAGGAAATACAATAGTATCTAAAACCACGCTCCACAATTTTGTATTCAAAAACATTCACCTTTTTTTTACTTTACATTTTGTGTTCATTCTAACAAAAGTCTTATTCTGACTGCTTCATTGATGGTGGACCTGCCTATTTAGCGCACTACTGCCACCAAGACTTAGACAAGGAACTGCACTGACCTAAAATCTGATTGATATTATCTAGCAAAACAGCAGATGAGTGACAGGACTGGACCGCTTCAGGACTGGGCCTATGAGATTTCAGATGGGCCCACACCCCTGTGTCCCCACCCCGAGAACTCCCACTGTGTGCACCAGTGGTATGAAATCATCATGCTTTTCTGCAGCACTCATGAGATTCAACAGCATTGAGAAATTCAGATGTCATTGATTTGTGTGTATTAGAAAGTGCAGAACAAGGCTAATGTGATCCGCACCCCCAATTAGATGTGATATTTACAGCTTGAGGAGAACCAGAACTGCTAAGTATTGAAATAATTTTACATGTCATTTGTCATAAACTGAAACCTTTCTGTGACAAATAGTTTAAGGTGCTCATAGTTTTTTGTAACCAGAGTTGGTTTTGATGAAACAGTTTTGCATTCATCTTATATTTACAAGTTTTAACCCTTTCAAAAATATTTTTGGGCTTGCACTCTCCTAAATTTAGTTAAAAAATGTGGTTTACAATGAGCAAGGCACTGATAAATCTGTCCTAGATGCAATGTGATCTCCAAGCAGGTTAAAATATATAGGGCCAGATTCTCAAAAGGATTGCACTGCTTTTGCAACCGCTAAACCTGTGCAAATGACAGAAAAAAATAGTGCGCAATCCTCAAAGCATACGCAAAGCGTGAACTGCACGCCAACTGAACCCAAACTGCACTGCCTCTCCTAGCTGCCCCAGTCTAATTTGTATGCATGTAAATCAGAGAGTATTCATAAATTCAGCGCAAAATTGCCCCCTTCCGATGCAAACGAGCCTCAATACAAATACCACCTAATCCACAAAGGCCAGCAGAAATTGCCACAGGCAGTAAAGCGGTATTATTTAACGCCAAAGAGATCCGTGTATTAAATCAGCTTAATTTCTCTTTGCCCCTCTCTCACTCACGCAAAATGATCGGAAATTGCACTGAGTTGGTGGAAATTGTGGAGCAGAATCTTTATAAGGGCTGTCATGCCAGGATTCTCGGTAATTATGGCAGCAGCGATTGTAGCCAGGCGAAGGCACACAAGAAAATATTCATCAGAGGAGAGAATCACTTTTTGATTTAAGTGACAATAAAATAATTTGCAGATAGATGTTGCCAGGCCGCATGATCCTTGCGCTGCTAAATGACATTAAGGATGACCGTAATCTAGCCTACTGTGTTCGTCGTCTCAATAATTTGTCTAAATACAGTCTGTTAAAAATACCCTATGACCTTTGGCCTCTTTGAACCACTTTGTGCTCATAATAAATTATTTTGAAGTTTTTATCTTAAGAGGCACAATTAATACTTCGACATTTATACACTTGGCAGCTGTGTCTCAGGAGGTAAGGGTTGTCTGCTAAATATTTGTGCTTCACTAAATAAGTGGATAAATCAGAAATACCCGAAACAAACCTGAGAAATAAACGCATCTCAGCTTCTCATCCTGACAATGGTAATTCAGTGGCCACAGTGGTAGGTCAGAGTGGGCTTTATGTTGACTTAAAGACAGGACCATAGACAACATTTGCACTGTACAGAAGGAAATATTTGTGATTACTGGAAGTGGACTGTCTAACCCCCAAATTCCACATAACATGAAAGCGCCATGCTGCTGAAGCGCTGGCGCGTGCCACAGCGCTGGCGCATGCCACAGCGCTGGCTATTTCCTTCAAGTCTTTTTTCTGCCCGGCTGTTTCCAAACCTCGTACATTCACTGTCGTTAAGAAAGCACCAGACAGGAAGTCAACGTGTGCAGTAACCAGAAGTTTCAAAATAAAATACAATGCATGGACACTATTCCTCAATAGTTTGTCACTAGGTAAAAACTGGAGGCACGTGCATCAGGTCAGCAGTCCGTCAGAGGGTCCCAGAGGCAACACGACACCATGGACAAAGAAAAGTGAATCGTAGAGGTACAGAAATATAAAACATTATATATATGACACCAAACATCCTTTCTACAAGGATATAGGCAGAGAGAAGAGAAATAAATCACAAAGCTGTGTGGTTGGGACCAGCAAAGAGACCATCAAGAAGCAAAATGAGGTGTTGTTTATTTCTTTCCTCAGTCTATAACATGTTTTATTAACGTGTGACATCACTATTCTCATGAGAGCCTGTGTCTCTCCGGGGATCAGACCTCCCTCTACAAGACTGTAGGGGCCGCTTCCAGTGGGATTTGTCTGTCAGAGCAAGACTGTGGTGCGGCGCTTGTGCCTATGTATATATGGGGGTTAACGTTTTTTTCAACTGGTAAAGAAAACACTTGATCATTATTAACAAATCGGCTGATAGCTTTTGTTGCTTATTACAATTTTTTGTACTTTATTTGAGGTGGCGTGTGATATATAAAATACATTTTGTTGAAAAATCACTATTAAACTGTAAATCTGTCCGTTTGTGAATGTTCAGCGAGTTTGACATAAAGAGTATTCTTCACAGACAGATGATTCTGAGTGTAAACTTGCACACACACGCTGATGTGCATTCAAGTTGATCTTGATACTTTTATAGTCTGAGTTGCACATGAGATAACACCACAGGGAGCACCTCCTTTGAGTTGAACTTCTTACTTTGAAGTAGGACCTCAGTTACCGGATATGGGATCTGATAGTATCCCACTACCAAGTTCAAATCAGGTTCAGCTTGATAAATGCTGACCTGTGAATGGAAATCACTGCACACCCTTCTTTTGGTCACAAGGACTCATCCTTTATTACAAACTTCAAAATGATGTGTGTTACAACTAAAGCCTTGCTGACAAAAAATATTTTCCACATCGTCTCCCATTAACCCAGATACATACATGGGAGTTTAATGCAATGGGGAACTGGCATCACATCTGCTCATCTGGAGAGTATGTCATGTGTATGTGTGTCCATGGCAGACATTGCCAGTCTCAAACGCTATATCACTCCAGCACTCTACAGCGATTTGGGATGAGGGAGGAGAGTCTGATGCCAAGACTGTGAGTCTGAAATCCCATTTTGGATCCAAACGCTGCATTAGTAGAACCTTGATGTGATCTCTACCTCAGGGCCTTGCAGGCTCGTTTTTAAATAAAACCTTTTAACAAGCCTAATCAGAGGCTGCAAGAGGCAACTTAATAGCTGGGACAAGGGGCACAGCAAAGCAGATGGAATTACAATTTAAGGTATAGGAGCAGTCCTATGTTGCTGCATCTGAATTCACTGTGCGATGTGCAACATTTGCTCCCTGTTCTCATGCACAACATGGGTCAGAAATGACCAACATTCATTTCCTATTTAATTTGATGCTGGCTTACTGTGACTGTTTGGGTATTCAGTTATATCTTATTCAGATTTCTTGTTTTTGACACATCAATATGTCCGTTCTTCCTCAATATATTTCATGAACAAATTTTTTTTTTTACATTATTACATCAAGTTCATACACATGGGTCAAAATTACCCATGTATCCAAGTGTGATTTGAAATTGAATGACTTAATACTATCATGATCATTTGTTTTAAACTTTCAAGCATTCATACACTTAAGATAGAAAATAGAAACAGATCATTCATACACTTAATATAGAAAATAGAAACAGATTGAGACAGTGCCTTGGGCCTCAGTGCTTCTCTTTCCTAAGCTTTGCATGTTTATTGAGTCGTCCCCTCATCTGGAGTCCCTTGTTATTTACAGTAAATCTTTTAATTCACCATGGGAGCTCTCCTCACTTGTTCTGGTAGGTGTTTACATGCCACCTCAAACCTGTGTAATGGAGGCATAACAACAGCTGTTGGATCAGATAACAGTTGGGAGGAAGAACACTTTGACTCCCTGCTCGTAATTCTTGGGGATTTTAACAGAGCAAATCTCAAAACACAGAAAGCATATTAAATACCCCGCCAGGGACACTAACACACTGGACCGCTGCTTCTCAATTTTTAAAGATCCCTACTGCTCTCTCCCTCATGCAGCTTTCTCCGATCAAGGTCTAATCCAGCTCATCCCTTCCTGCAGGCAGAAACGTAAAGCTGTGAGGCCTGTAGAGATGGACAGATGGAGCTACAGGTCTGCTTTGACTGCACTGATTGAACCATCTTCGAAACTGCAGCCACAAACGTAGACAACCTGACTGACACTGTGACAGCATCACAACAAATAACACACAAACCGGGACAGTGTGCATACAACAACAACAAACCCTGGGTCACATCACATTTTAGGAAGCCATGTCAGGCCAAGGAGGAAGTCTACAGGGTTGGATTTGGACAAGCAAGCCAGATGCTTATAAACAAATAACTGTGACTAAGGGAACTTGCCAAATATCCAGCATCATTTTGGAGGGCCCTGAAACCCATTCTCAATCACTGACCTGAATGGTTAATACTGCAGCTTTTTTCCAGGATCCACTATTTCCTGGGACTCATACACAAACATCATCTTGAAAAAGGCTCATCAGAAGACTTCTTTCCTGAGACAGCTCAGGAGGTTCAGCCTTCTCCAGGAGCTGCTGATCACATTGTACACTGCCATCAACCAGTCTCTATCTGCATGTCCATCACTGTGACCAAACAGCACAGACAGAGAAGATCATTTGGAACAGCCTGACCATGATCCAGGACTTATACCAGAAACAGGACACAGGCAGGTGATATGTCTGCAGACCCCTCATATCCTGGACACAAACTTTTCAGATTGCTCCTTTGTGTGAGCATTATAGTACGCAAAAAAAAAAAAAAAAAAAAGCAGGCTCTTGCCATGGTGATCCCTTCAGAGCCACAACCAAACCAACCAAACTGTTTACTAAACTGTAAATAAGATCGCCTATTTCAATCAGGCCTGTTTGATTACGTAGATAAATAATCCTCCCATCCCAGATGCATCCCTGCACTGTTTTCTTATGTAAATTCTACCTGTTAAAGAGATAATTTATTATTCATTCAGGAATCATGATGTTCATATGATGCTGTATTATCATTAGTAGTATTATTCTGTAAACACCATGGTGTTTATTCCAGCCGTAAAATAGATTACCAGACAAAGCTTACCCATTCAAAAAAGTAAATACCATCTTCCTAGCTAACCTGGACAGTACACTCTGTTGTTAATGCACCACTGTGCCTGTAGAGTGATTATTTATTCACTTGTAAATATCATCCTCCTATCTCACAGATCCTTGGTTAACATAAATTATGTTTTATTCTGCCCCTCTTTTGTAAACAATCCCTATTATCAGATCTAATATTATGTTCATTGCAACATTTCTATACCTCACTATTGCACTACTGCCTGTTCAGGCTTGTATTTGTTAGCTCTGAATACTAACTCAATACAACCTTTTCTATGTCCTATACATTACCTTTATTTTTATTTAAACTTTAAATCTATTTTTCTATTCTTCTTTGTATACGTATATAACATCTTGACTGTGCTTAGGGAGCAAAGGTAACCACAAGTGACATCTACATATTTACATGGAGCTTGGCTCAAAATTGCAGCCTTGGGATTATCCACCAAGTGCACTATCACACTGAATTAACAACTCTGATATAAATCCCAATGACTTTAAAACACAAAGACAAGATTTTTTATGTTCAAATTGATAAACGTCATTGTATTTCTACAAGTATTCACCCATTTTGAAGGTGATGCTTGAAAAATGTTTCATAAGACTAGAGAAGCTGGGGGATGCTCTTCAAACTTCACATAGTTTTCGTTTGTATTTTCCATTTTTGATGACTGCAAGAGTGTGTGAGCACAGATACTTCTGTTCACAGTCTGTCTGAGATTCTTAATCAGAGCTCCTGCTTCTTCAGCCCCCCATAACCTGATAGGCGACCTGTCTACTTTGTGCTAAGTTTAGCTCTGCTTGGGGCCTTGTTGTCAACAACTCTGCATTCATTATAGTATCTATGCTCCGTGTTAAGCTTTCTATCCTGAGCAAACAGGATTTAGCTGCTGATACAACAATAGTAGGGTCTCACACTGGTAGGTCTCATCCCAGGAGGCTGAGGAAACAAGCCCTTATAAGCAGCTACTGTTTCGGTAAACAGGTGGAGAGGGAGATTGTTTTAGCACATTTATGAACCACTGAAAGGACTTTTGCAGTGTACAGTCTCTCTACTTCCTTGCAGATGACAGTTTTTCATTAAAAACCTAAAACTGCCCCAGTGAGACACTTGTTTGTAAGTATTATAGCACATAATGCAATTCTACTGCAGCACAGTACATCTGCACACTTCAAACTAAGCCAAATAAAGCAAAATATTTCCTGCTGTTTAGTTTAGTTAGCTTTTTAGTTGATGTTAGTTGTATTTCTTGCTGTAACTGAAATCTTATTTTGTTTTATGACTAATTGAATGCTCTCTTATTAGTTACCTAAAACATGAATGTTGGTAGAGCTATTCCTTTAGAATGGCGTTAACAGAGTACAGGTACTTATGCAGCCTTGTCTTGCAGTAGACTTTAATTTTCCCTTCTAACACTGACAGAGGGACCAAAAAGTCATCATACAGTCAGCCTTGACATTATTAATACCCTTTCTATCCTGCTGTGAGTCAGGGAGAGTTCTTGAGACGACCCACATTGGGAGCAGCCTCCCTTCAAACAGAGAGAAAGAGGGGAGAATGAAAGATGCTATTCTCTATCTATTTTGGGTAAAATGTGCTTGTCTGAGAATTCACACACTTTGAGGAGCTACTCAGAATAGAGGTTATTTGTCTTTGCTGCTTTTTTATACAAAAGCTTGCACAAGCACCAGTCTGTGAGACACATACATATTAAAACGAAATTCATAAGCACAAATGCTGCTCATTAATGCCAAACATAACCACAAGAAAGATTTTAGCCTTCCCCTCTCTCTGTCTCATACCAAAGCAGAAACACCACACGGGAAGTGAATGTTGCCACGCAACCAGATCCGCAACTAAACTTCTCCTGCCTCCTACACATTTTATGAAAATAATGTTCTGCTTCTTTTAAACCATAGAGGATAACACAGAGATTATGTTTCAGTGTTGTCACTCCTTGGGTAAAAAACAAGAGGCCTAAATTGCTGCTGTAGGATATTAAATATGTATGACCTTGCCGTACCAAATAATCCAACCCCAGCCGGGTCTGGAAATTAAAAGTACAATTATAATTACCCAGTTATGTATATAAACAAATACTTAAACATATACACACTTTCATTAGGGCTGGGTATTGATTCAGATTTTCTGGATCGATTAGATTCGATATTACAGGGTCTCAAATTGATTTGATCCACGATACAATAAGATATTTATTCAGTCTGGGATATCTCAGTTAAAATAATACTGTAAACTTAAAAAGTGACTTTTGACCTGGTGCATTATTTAAATTATTTTACATTAAGAAATGAACCCAAAGCAGTTACATTAATCTTATATTAATTATTTACATTAATGCGTATTCTGCATATTACTTGTTTTCTGTCCAACTCCTCTTTTCCTTCGTGCTTGTAAAATCTGAAATACGTCCATACATCAGCCTTTAAACTCGCCGGTGGTGCCTATATAGTGCTATTTGCTTCTGCCGTGTTTGTTTGATTACTTGCAGTAACATCTCGCAAGATTTTGTTCAGTGTAAAGCAACGCCAAACGCAGATCACGCCGTACGAGCTGGGTTGATAGCACAGGCTGCTTCTTTGCGCGTCCAATAAAGAAAAAACTACCCAAGTTAAAAGATCGATCTCTGGATTTTATGAATCGATTATGAACCATTTAATGGAAAATTGATTAAAATAAATTAAATTGATTTTTTAAACCCAGCCCTAATTTGCATATGCACATACATACATACAGAGATGTATACATCCAGACAGAGGCAAGGGGACTAAAAATAAGAATATATAATATCCACAAATCCATGGATGCCCAGATCATAAATCTATCCTCATCACATTTGTCTCTGCTGAAAATAGATTAAATCAATCAGTCTTTGTCCGTATAGTGACATATTTGTCTTTGTTCAGTATACATCCAGTAAAAGTCAGTCCCTTGAGATATGGCATCTCCTTTTCAAGAGGAACCTCATGTCTTTAAGTTTGTAAAGATTGTCACTATGGATATGTTTTGACTTTATTGACTGAATGTATTGACTGTCTCTCTCTTGTGTGTTTGACTTACTGGGTTGAAAGCAACAATAAGCAGGAGAATTATGTCGAATCAACCCATTCCACAAAAGCTGGAATAGGAGCATGTTTATTTTTGTGTAACATCCCTTTAAAACTCTCTTTAACTACCTATGAATTTTGCAAGACCTAACCATTTTGGAACACAAAGATTTTTGGACTATTACTGCTGGGGTCCGCGAATCCCCCATGGGTTGTTTGCTGTAAGTCTGTATTTAAATTGTTCACTTCTTATTTAATTTGCCACTTGAGGAATATCTTCTCAGTCAGACACTACAGTTTCTCTGTACTTAATTACCATTTATTTTAACTCCCTTCTCCAGTATTTGCTCTTTTTACTTTTCCCTTTGTTTTTGGTAACTTTGGTATGATTATTTTGCTTCATTTAGAGGTATCTGGGTGGATTATTGAATATGAATGTAGTGAGTGGGATCATTTAGAGCACATGAAGGCTGTTGCAGTGTACGAACAATGCTTGAAACCCTAGCATAAATCTGTGCCAAAACGATGTTGGATAAAAAACCCTCTGTGAGCATTTTGGAACAGAGGACATTAATTATTGAAGTTTTGGAGTTACAATTATTTTCCATTCTTGCTTAATGAAGTCCAGGGATCTTGTTGTGATTTTTTACACTTCATAATGGACCACAGAAATGTTCAGTAGGAGACAGGTCTGGATTTCAGGTAGGCCGGTAACACATGCAGAAAGTGGCTCGGCATTGTATTGTTGAATTAAGCCCTACCATCTATTCCAGTCGCTTGGATGTGAAAATAGTTGTTCCAAAACCTGTAAGTACCTTTCTGCATTAATGGATGTCATGGGCATTAACTCCCAAAGCATCACTGATGCTAGCTTTTGTACTTCGCCTTGACAGAAATCTGGATAATCATTTTCATCTTTTGCATGTAGGTAACATTAACCTGTTCACCTGTGGAATGTTCAAAACAGCTTTCTAACATTACTCACATTTCTCAGTTTTTATGGATGTGTTGCAGGAAAATGCAATGAAAAAAAAATCTCAAGAATTCTAACATTACTCATTGGCGTCAGGTAATCTTACACAAATTACAAAGCTCTGTAATAGTTTAGGCTTTTAGTTTTTAAAGTTAAATGTATCATTTTTAATTGAATACATAACCATGACAAGGTGAAAAATGCTGCTATGAAATTACACAAACATTTCAACATTTGAATAAAATGTAAATATATCTTCAATTCCTGTCTTTAACAGTACAAACATGACAAAGCACTTTGATTTACTATGTTTTTTAAATTATTTTGTTGTTTTAGTATTCTATATCAGCAATCAAACAATGAAATAATTAATTCTCTTACCTTTTAGTCCCTGTCTTTTTATGTCTTTTAATGTCATTCAATTAAATAAATCCTATAGAGGCTTTATGGTAAATACAATATCTTATCACCTTAATGCATTTTTTTTCTGTGGCATTGACCTACACTATGATTAAAATAAATTCAGTAGCTTAAAGGGTTTTTATAATGAAGCTTGGACCCCCTTTTCCCTGCTTTGACCTTGTGCAAAGCATGTAAAGAATGGTGTTTTCCCAGGAGACGGCCTCTTTTCCCCAGCATTAGTGTTTTAGAATAATGAACTCTGCTTAATAACAGGGTGTTGGCGTGAAACAATGAATGATCATCAATTAAAAGGAGGGAGGAAAAGGAGAACAAATGACCCTGATAACCCTTGACAGTAGAGAAACACACACGTACATACACACATGAATATATGTTCCACTTCAGCACTGCAATTAAGCATATTTTTAGTCCCCTAAGGACACAGTTTGCCATGGCAATGATGATAAGGTGAAGTTCCTTAAATGTAGCTTTGATTTCATGAGCTAAAGACCCCTGGGTGGATGTGTGAAAGTCCAATATTTCCTGTCTCTCTGCACCCTTGGGGAAAGTAGAAGGTTTTTTAGAATATCAGGCTCTCCTGATCAAGGCCAGTATTTGTAAAATATTTATAATACAAAAAAGGGTGTAAAGATAGAAAGTTGATTCCATTGCATGAAGTGTGTGTAGATTCTCCCATGCAGGTGAGTGCTGCAGTTACCTTCATAGCAGTTAGCATTAAACTTCAAATACATTTTTCTTTGTATTTTTGTTGATCTTTCCTGAAAGTACTCTTTTTTTGTATTGGTGCATGATCCATACACATGAAAGCAGACATTCATTCACGGCACTGCTATCTACCACTGAATTTTCATCCTCCCTTACTTCAGTATAAAAGCTCTTATGGCCCTTTTCCACTAGCACGCCTTGGCCCTACTCTACTTGGCTCTACTCCATTTGCAGCGTGTTTCCACTAGCCTGGTACCTCCTAAAACAAGCTAGTTTTAGTACCTACTCCGCTCTGGTTCAAAGGGAGCTGAGTCGATACTAAAAGATGACGTCAACGACTGCCAGCTACTGATTGGTCAGACAATGTTGTCATCGATGAGTCATGAGCGTGACGATCTAGCATGCTAGCGGTAGCTACCGTTAGCATACCCTCATCCGTCTTTTCTTTGCAGCAGGATTGCTCTCGTCCTCGGCTTCATTCTGTTGTATAGCTTCCAAAACTCTCCTGTGCTTCTCAAGGGGTATTTCTTCTTACCACCTGCAGCCTTCCTCTGTTTTGCTTTTTTACTCGGTTTGTGACAAAAAGCCACAGATTGTTGTGTCGCGCTCAAAATGACGTCACCGCAGAGCCGCTCAGCAACACTGCACCCCGTTGGGCAGGCGACCGGGGCTAATGGAAAAGCAGCACAAGACGAGTAGAGTAGAGTAGGGCTAATGGAAAAGGGCCATTACACTACCTCTAAAGATGGAGCAAATGGTGGGGGTAAGTGGTGTGCGATATGACGATATTAAATCGTTAAGGATTATAACGTGGGAATGATCTCATAAGCAGAAAGATCGTCTGTGTGGGCACAGAGACTTTGACGCGCACCCGACTAGCCAATCGTAGCACATTACACGCAGTTCATGGTAGGATCTCCTGTTTGGTTATGTATCGTGAAGCCATGGCAGAAAGAGAAAAGGAGATAAAAGCTTGAAGATGTCTGAACAAAAATCTGTTCTAAAGCAGCTGTTATTCGCTCAGGTTATAGACACTGCAATAAGATAACATTTGTTTTAAATTGTTGCACTTTAAGAGATAATGTTGATATTGTTGCTCATTACCTTTTGTGCTTACATTTACTGCACATTTTTATAAAAACTGCACTATTTAAATTAAAACCTGTTCAGAAAGTTTCTTTGGCTTTAATTGTCTTTTTTTTCTTTTAGGGTTTTACATGTTTTAAATGTTAAACATAGGGAAATAATGGTCAAACATGCAAATTAGTCTAGAAAAATCAATGCAAAAAAAAATCGTGATAAAATCGTGATCGTGATTTTATGTTTAAAAAATCATGATATGATATTTTTGCCATATCGCCCACCCCTAGTGGGGGTCAAGTCATTCCTCCCGTTTCTCTGTTTACCGCCTTCTCACTAAAATTAGCGGGTAAACAGGTTATTTGTTTCAACACAGGTTAACACACTGACAATCAGCAAGTGACTCTTTTCCCACGGCCAGCAGAACCCGTGTGGCTATTTTTTTTTTCCTCTGGTACGTCAAGCTAATGTCACGTTGATGGCATTATCAGCATTGTCCTTGTAAACAATGGAAAGGAGCGTGGAAGCTGTGGACACGATGGTTAACTGTTTTCCGTACTTCAAACTTCTGTCTCTCTTTAAAATGTACAAACTCAGCGCAGCCTGAACAACATTCGAGTGCTGATGATAGGAAGGAGTCACAGAAGTTACAGAGAGGATGGGTGCAATGTCATAGGCACGTTACGCCAACATCATCCCATAAATCAGCGGGTTCACCCAAGTTTGATGTTCCCACTGTGGAGGAGGCAGCAAATAAAAACCTGTGTGACATGCAGGGTCAGTCAACCCGAGTAAATGCCATTTAGACCCTTTTTCACTGCCGTCAGAAGCCCATTGTTACTGTGTTTAAACTGATTTTTTGGCCAGTGGGAAAGGGAAAAGGATGTTTAGAGAAGGGGGTGTAGTATCACAAGGGCGTAATTATGATGTCTTGAAAAGCCAGGCTGAAAGGAGGAGAAGTCAAACTGATACATGCATGCAAATACAAAGACTCAGAGAAGCTCAGGAAGAGGCTGGTCCTTGCAGGCTTTCTTGGCCATTTTGAGCAAATGTTACTTGAACAAAATATATTTCATCAAGGAAGGACTCTGTTTTGCCCAAGCTTCAAAAAGTACACTCTTTGCTGAGAGCAGTGGCGTAGTTTACGTGGGGTTGGTGGGTTATGAAAACCCACGGGCCCTCTTCACTACACTTCCGAGGATTTTTTGTTTGTTTGTTTAAATCCGAGGCGGAATGAGCGCAGCAGCTGCCTTCTCTGCAGCAGCAGGTTGGCACAGAGTGTAACGTGACGTCAGACTGGGTCACTGTATAATGTTGTATAGGGGGATACCCCTGCCGATTTGAGCTGATCCATTGGCCCATTGAAATGTGATTGGCTCAGCCGCGTATTGAGCCAGAGCGAAAACGAGAGATGAAAAAAGACGAAGAAAAAACAGATGCCGCCACAAAAAGCCGCTAGTGGAGCGGAAAAACGTATGGCTTGAAAAAAAAAACATTTAAGAGAAGATGCAGCCAAATGCGTCGAACTTCTGGATGTTTACCCCCCCAGTGGGGTCCTCACAGGGGCGGAAAACATCTGGGTGGTGGCCCAGGCCTGTGACAATGCGGGACCGAGCACAGCAGCAGGTAGACATGCAGGTAAACATGCACTGTCTACTGCAGCGACATGGTGCTACATCATCTCAACCACACAAATGCAGCGATTTCACCCATATAAATGGAGATTAACAGCTATTTTTAAACCGATAAAAAGTGGTTGTAAACAATAATGGTCCACATTTAACGGGCAATATGCTTGCACTTAAGAGTGACAGAAAAGCCATACATTATAAATCATTAATTTTCTTTGTCAATAAAAATGAAATCCATAGGCTTCATTATTACATTTATTTGTTGATACATTTGCAAGAATGAAAAAAAATACATCTCAAATAGTGGCAGTAATGAGAGGTTGTATTCAGTATTTTACTTTTTTTTTTTTTATTTTACAGTTTACTGTAATTGCACCTTAAGTTATTTTATTGTAATTTTATTTTCTTATTATTTGTCTTTATCTTGTTACTACAATTCTGTCGTGGTTCATTACTGATGCACTTTTTTGGCTTTTTTTCTGTCCTCTATTCTTGTGTGCAATGCGGCATGCAAAACATGCGGGCCCCTTTGACACATGAAAACCCATGTGGAAAACATCCCAGCTACGCCACTGGCTGAGAGGATGGTCCAGATTCTGCAACCATACCAGATTCCAGTTTCAAAACAACAGTAAAAAGAAGCTGCAACAATTGCCAGAAGGAAACAATGCTAACAAGTCATAATCCAGCACAGAAGTAATACTCATGTTTCAGTCTCTAGATGTCACAAAGGCTCTGTTTCTCGGCTGCAGGGACTACCAGAGCTCAGGTCCAGCTGTTAAAAAATGTAACTACAGCTTGGGGCCAAACGATGGAAAGATATAGAACCCACGATAAATGCAAGTGGTCAGGTTGAGTTGCTCCTGTTTTCTTTAGAAGGAATTGTGAGTAGTGAGAAAATAGAACAACTGCAAGAGAGAGTACATTTTCTTTGTAAGACTAGATGCATTAATAGGTTATCATCCTGCAATCTATTTCCATTGCCAACCATCTTTTTACTTCTTAATGCAATGTATAATGTATAATTAATAGAGATAGACCGATATGTTTTTTTTGGGGCCGATACTGATACCGATTATCGGTAGTCAAGGAGGCCGATAACCGATATTTGAAGCCGATATTCATTTGCAGTAAAAGTGAAAATACTGGCATCAAATTTTGGATGATACAAAGTCCAACACTTGACTTTGTTTCAATGCCTTTAAGCATATGTTTATTTCAGGCTCAGCAGCATGCCTTATAACATATAAATAAACTCTTAAATAAATTAGCTGCCTAAAGTTTTATCCAGTAAACATAAATATCCAAAATCTCAAAATAAATGAAATGTTGTTTTATCTCTAACTCTTCTTTGTTTTAAGGTCAAACAAGAAAACAATATGCAGGGAGTTCCCAGGGTTAGCAGCATCTCTTTTAAACTTAACTGAAAATTTAGATAAAAAATATTATCCTGAAGTTTTTTTATAGGAAATAAAACAAAATAAAATGAAATTTGCTCCAAAATGTGAGCCTCAAATCAATAAGTAGTCCCAATTGAGCAGTACCAGATTGTGATTGAACCTCTGAAAATACTAAATGGCCTAAAGCATCCTCGCTTTAATAACCAGTGTTCATCATAGGAACAGACAGCTGCCGCTAACGTATTGGACCTCGCAATAACGTTAGTGGTCGTGAGATGTAAAGCTTCTCATGTGGCTTCCACACAAACACACACTACTCTCTACCACAACAGATATTCTCCTAGACATTAAGATGGTCACGACCCGTCAATAGGATTTTCAATTGACGTTAGCATTAAGCTAGCGGACTTTTGGTTGAGGACTTAAGGTTTTTACTCCCTTCCTCTCTCTCTTTCTTTCTCTCTGTCTCACACATACACAGACACAAACACAAACACACTTCTACTATCACGGACAATTTCCATTTCTATGCAATCAGCACCTTTTTATCAAGTGATTAACAGATACGTATGGAAGGGCTGCGGGCGAGCAGAGCTGCCGCTTATAACGTTATTGGGCTCACAGTAACGTTACTGGTAGTTGTGAGCTGTAGAGGACTGGGATGTTTATTACATTTCAGGAGAGTTTGCAGCCTTTACTTACCATGGAAACATATGCTCTCCGGTGCTCCACTCGGCAAAACTTTCTCTGTGTACACATGTACTGTGTGCAGGCACACAGCTGTGAAAGCTGATTGGCTGTCACCCGAGCCATGGCTCTGCATGTAACCAATCACATCATGCTGTGGGTTGGACAATATTGGAGACGGAGTAGTGGCTGCAGCAGAGCCAAAATAACCCCGTTTTAAATTAATTTATTATTTATTATCGGCCGTCAGATTAAAAAAAAGGCAGATGCCGATATGCCTCAAAATGACGAATATCGGCGCCGATAATCGGCCAGGCCGATAATCGGTCTATCCCTAATAATTAATGCATGACATAACCTGATTCTGTATGATACAAGGATTCAACAAGGGAAACCAAGAAATGAACATCTTCCAGGAATCATTATGCACTAGTATAATTCAATGTTAAGCCCAGAGAACTGCAAGGCATTTCTTTATATTATTTCACTAGTACAAAAAAACAGAAAAGCTCCAGGCCCTGATGGAGTTTCCCCCTCCTGTCTGCGAGCCTGTGCAGACCAGCTGGCTCCTGTCTTCACCCAGCTCTTCAACAGATCCCTGGAGCTGGGTGTGGTCCCCTCCTGCTTCAAGCGCTCCACCATCATCCCCGTCCCCAAGAAACCCACCATCTCAGGACTTAATGACTACAGGCCTGTCGTGCTGACATCTGTGGTCATGAAGACCTTTGAGCGGCTGGTGTTGGCCCACCTGAAGACCCTCACAAAGGACCTACTGGACCCCCTGCAGTTTGCCTACCGGGCAAACAGATCAGTAGACGATGCTGTCAACTTGGGGCTGCATTACATCCTGCAGCACCTGGATCGTCCTGGGACCTATGCACGTGTCCTCTTTGTGGACTTCAGCTAGGCCTTCAACACCGTGGTCCCCCCCTCCCTCTGCTCCAAACTGGCCCAGCTCACTGTGCCTCCTGCGCTCTGTCAGTGGATCTACAGCTTCCTGACTGACAGAAGCCAGCAGGTGCGGCTGGGGCAGGCCACTTCGGACATTCGGACCACCAGCACAGGGACCCCCCAAGGATGTGTCCTTTCTCCACTACTCTTCTCGCTCTACACCAATGACTGCACCTCCACGGACACCTCTGTGAAGCTGCTGAAGTTCGCAGACGACACCACTGTCATCGGTCTCATCCAGGACGGTGATGAGACTGCTTACAGACAGCAGGTGGATCAGCTGGTGCTCTGGTGTAGTCAGAACAACCTGGAGCTGAACACGCTCAAGACGGTGGAGATGATAGTGGACTTTAGGAGACATCCCCCCGCCCTGTCTCCCCTCACAGTCCTCAGCAGCCCGGTGTCTACTGTGGAGAGCTTCAGATTCCTGGGCACGATCATCACGCAGGATCTGAAGTGGGAGCAGAACATCAGCTCCATCCTCAAGAAGGCCTAGCAGAGGATGTACTTCCTGCGCCTCCTGAGGAGACATGGACTGCCCCCTGAGCTGCTGCTGCAGTTCTACACTGCAGTCATCGAGTCCGTTCTGTGCTCCTCCATCACTGTGTGGTTTGGAGCTGCCACCAGGCAGGACCGACTCAGACTGCAGCGCACTGTGAGGACTGCTGAGCGCATCATTGGTGTCCCCCTGCCCTCCATCCAGGACCTTTACTGCTCTAGGACTCAGAGGAGAGCAGGAAACATTGTGAGGGACTCCACTCACCCTGCTCACGGACTCTTTGAACTGCTCCCATCCAACAAGCGCCTCAGAGCTCTGAGGACCAGGACAAGCCGGCACAGGAGTAGTTTCTATCCGTCTGCAGTTTCCATATTAAATAACAAAAACTGTTATTAATACCGGCACCTTCTTAAACAGTTAACAGCTGCACTATGGACCGCACAGTTGCACTTTTCTACCTCAAATGTAAATATCCCAGTATGCTGTAAATATTCCTGATGCATATTTTATCCCAGCCCTTGTTTACACCTGCATCTATTTTATTTATCTTATCTTTATTGTGTCATGTTTGTGTCATGTTTGTGTCTACCTCCTTGTACTAGAGAAAACAACTGCCGGTGTCAAATTCCTTGTATGTGTTGCATACTTGGCAATAAAACCCGATTCTGATTCTGATTCTGAAAAACACCACCTCATAACTCCTTTCACACCAAACCAGTGCTAATAGCTGTGTTGGAAAAATTCATTGCAGCAGGTGAATTACATAGATGTTTCACCTGTCAAAGAAATGTTTAAACGGGAGTACACACTCAAAGTGCAAGCAATTTCTGAAGCTTTTCCTTTTTTTTTTTTTTTGAAGGGAGACAAACTGCAAGCATAGATCTACAGCAAGAAGAAAGTGTTAAAGCGAAACAAAAAATTAGAACAGTCAGGCAATTTGCAGAGCAGCATTAAGCAGGTGAAGCATAGAGAGCATAGACTCTCCCAGTGTTGCAGGTAAATGACAACACTGTATGCTCCAGTTCCTCAAAAACAAAATTACTGAGTGGCTGCTTGTGCTGTGGTGTAAAACTGAAAAAACTATTTTAAAAATAACACCATTTTAAAAAACAGAATAAAAAAAATGTATATTAAAGACAACTGACAGCAGCATGTTGGCTCGTTTGTTTTCTCTCATGAAACAAAATCAATGTTGTTTTTAATGTGAAATTATGTCAAAGTTACCTGTTCTAGTGTCACAACAGCCCAGCAAAGGTTAATGAAACAAAATGAATTCATGTTCTCTTGATACACCGAAAGTACAACAGCTTTAATTGTGGGCAGCTGTAGCTTTGTTTGGTGGTTCGGTCCGCCATCAGATGGAGGATCAATGGTCATTGTGTCTTTGGAAAAGACACTTAAGTCCAGTTTGCTCCCTTTGCTGTGTCAGTGACATGTCGATGGGTATGAAAGAGTGTATATGTGGTAGCTAATACTGACTGACAACTTACATACAAACTCAATGAGTAAGGCTGTGTCCGAAATGTCATACTCACGTACTACTCGTATGTAGTGTGTTCACATAAGATAGTATGAAAAGATTGAGTGTGCGAGAAATACCCGGATGTATACTACTTCGGAAAATTTTTAAGTATGCGAGGTGGGCATACTAGTCACACTCAAACGCCCCATAATGAATTGCGAGCCCCATAATGCATTGCGCCATGCAAGACCAACAGGCATTCAGCTAAAAATTGGCCACTAGCAAACTTCCTGTTTTCAAAATGACACATCTTTTATCATCTTCTTTTAGTTCTTTAACGCTTTTGTAAATTGGCTCTTGTTTTTGGAGCTGACAAGAAGTTTCTTCGATAGCATAATAGCGGCATAGCGGAATGCCCAAAATGCCAAAATGAAATTTGTATCTGTGCGTTTTATGGCTCAAATGACCACATTTTAGTATTCTACGTGGTGACTTTCTCGCCTAAAATGCTCTCTGAACTTTCAAATGTGGCGAATCAACAGAGATATTTGATAGCCTGGTGTGCTTCTGATTTTTGTCGTCGGAGGTTTGAAATGCATCATGGGAAACTTAGTAGTATACTACAGAGTGAATGGTTGGCATCCTAATCATACTTATAGTATGTAGTATACAGTATATACATATGAGTTGGTAGTATGTAGTATGTTAGTATGCCATTTTGGACACAGCCTAAATGTTAAAGTTGGTGTGAATGAGTAGGTGTGACGTGTGGTGTTTAAAAAAATGTGCATACCAGAAGGATTAAAAAAGGGTAGTTTAAGCTCAGATCTATTTACCATCTTTACCATAGATTATGACATAAACTGCTGGCACTAAATCTGCCATAAATAACCAAAAAATACCGAATATGGCCATGATTGTATTGCTATGCACAATAGAATAGATTAAAATTCAGATAGCCAAAAATGGCAACTAAATACAACTATTACCATGACTATTGAAAAAGAAAAAAACCTCTGACCTCTCCATGGTACAAGTGTGCAGTCACACACTGGTGTATGGGAGTGGCAGGGTGCAAGGCTCCTTTCACTGCAGCTTGATCAGCATGCAGGCTGAGGTGTGAGGAGAGCGGTGATTGAATACAGAGGCTGCAGGCCCCGGCACTGCCTTTAATCTCCCCTCCCCATTTAACTTGGCCCCTGTGTTGCTGCACTGCCGAGGCTCAGCTGGGGCATAAAGACACACATACATACACATCACTCCGTCTGCAAGCCTCTCCCGCTCCTATCTGTCCTCTGATCTGTCTTTCTGTGGGTGTGGGTGTCTGTCTCTCCGACTGTTAACAACTGACAGCATTTCCTTTCATCTGCTGTTGGCTGTTTTATGTTTCTGTTTGTGATCTGAATTCACTGTGTGCTAAAAGCTCTATAAAATCAAACAAAAGAGGAAAATGTAATTACGATTGATTAAACATAGAAAATCATTTTTTAATGATAAAGTCAGAGTAACTTCCCACATTTTAAAGTACTGAAGTGTGCTATAGTGTTTTTACACTAGGATATTTTATAGTTTAAGCCTGTGTCATTGATGAGTTGAGAGTATATTCAGTGTTACTTCACCATCCAAAAAGAAATGCTGCTGACTGTCAATGATAAGAATAGTTCTGTGGTACGTGGTGGACGACAGTTAGGGTTATCTTTAGCTTTAAAACACTGCTTTATATGCTTTCTTTTTATTATCTCACTGCAGTATCTTTGTCATTGACACAACACTACCTGTATTTGTCAAAAAAATGCTGTCCAGTATTTGATGTAATGGACCTCTTTGCTAATCCTGCAACACTGGTGCAGTTGACTGCAAAACCATTGTTTAAAAATGCCTTCTGAAAGTTTGCTCATGTGAAAAATATACTGGTAATGCTCAGTACATGAAAAAATATCTAGGAATCATATTATTTTTCTACTGTAATATACAATGTACGCAATAGTGGATGTCAAAGTGTATTTTAATAGATACAGCTGTATTAAAAAAGCAATGATTTCTCAAGCACAATTGGTATTACTGATCCGTTATTAGAAATGGGTGCATATACATGCTGAACACCCTATTACAAATATATGTCCAACCATCCTACTGCAAAATAGTTATATGATTGGTAAAAGGGTGGACATTTCAAATTCTCCAATGATGATAAACACGTAATTTGTCACCTGAGGTTTTTACATGATCCCCTTTATTATAAGGACCCTAAAAACATGATGGGTTACATCCAGTGCAGCTTCAGGTGCTCATACACATTATTAGTGACAAATGTATCTTCACTTCTTTAGCCTTTTGCTGAATGAACACAAAAAACAGGGTGTGTGTGTATGTATTTTATTTCAACCTGTATTTGGTTTGACAACATAAGAAATACCTTCAGGTTTATGGTGTGAAGTGTGCAAGGTCTCACCTGCCATGATCTTCTTCATCTGCTGAGATGAATGTCAGGTGTCTGAATCCACTTTTTAAACAGTTATGACTGATTCCTTTTGTTGTGTTTTTGCTGCATTCATTGAGGAGAAGGTCAATTCACAGGGTAAATGTGGATGGAAACACTGTCAGCTCATATAATGCAAGTGTTCTGTCTGTGCTGCACTCCTCCTCACATGGCAACCGAACTTCTGAGTGCCTGATCAAACTCTATTTGAAATGCAGCTTCATCCAGTGAGAGGATAGTTTTACCATGAAGGAAAAGTCATCTGGACGAACAGTTAAAGCATCACAGACAAAGGCAATGCTATCCTTTTGTATCAAGTGGTCCTCAAACCAAAGTCCACCATCAGCAGTGCCATTTGTCCCTGTGCTATTTGCTTGGTGTGCTGAAATGCAGAATAAATCTGACACAAACAACTCCAGCTTCCTTGTTAAAATCCCAACTTTTCCACCATGCCTTCCAGAGTCTTGCCTCTCCCCTGCAGCTACAGGTTAAGCTGATTTAGGTGTTAAAACATATCTCCACTTAAAGTGCTACAGTGCACGTGGATTTTTGTCCTCCCCAAAATAAGATGGTTATCTGCTGCTCTCATCTTGTTTGACAAAAGGAACACCTTTGCCTCATCCTGAAGTGCACAGAAGTGCTCTAATGCAACTCCTTAAACAACCAACGTCACAGAGCAACAGCGGGCCATCGTGGGCGGCCTCCTCTGACTCATCCATGAGCTGCAGGAAGAGTTGATGATGAGGGCTTGACGTATTTCTGACAGTTAATGGCCCATATTATTTTATTTACGACCTTATTTTCACCACTGAGCCTGGAAAAGAACACCATGATGGAAGAGGTAATGCAGCACATGTGTTTGGGGCACCGTCACTTCAGTTTTGCTCACCACAACTCTGCATCGCCCCAACATAACAGGGGCTCAGTCTGTCAAAGCCTAATAACTGGGAGGGAAAACTTACTCAGAAATTTGCTTGAAAAGTCAGACCCTGGTGCATTACAAAGAAGTCACATACAACATAAAAGAGCAGAACTAACCTCAGCAAGCCTCAGTCAATTTAGCATTCATTAATGATGGCTGCATCTAGGCCTGTCATGATAATCCATAAATCAATTAACCAAATGATTAATAAAAACGTCCTCGGTAAGTTTGCCGGCCTCAATAAACTGACATGTGCATGCATGTTTTTTTTCCTTCTCTTTTTCTACCAAAGAGGCTGAATTAGAAGGTGGCTCACTACGTCTATCTTTCTTAACACTGGGGTGCATCGGTTCTATAGCGGATTGAGCACCTGTCAGACATGCAATCTTTGGGGGGAAGGCGGAGCAGCTCGTGCGTACTCACGTAGAGAGCTGAAGTGAGCATCCTGAGGAGTAATGTAGTAAGTATGGTCCAGCAAAATTTGTTATCATGACATGCCTAGCTGCATCTTTTGATGCATCATCTTCAAAATCTGAACTTTAATTAAATTCTAGCCTAAGGCTAAACTTAAGTGCTGACCTCTGTTTTAGAGCATTTCTTCATCAGGTACCAAGGTGCACATTTAGTTCAGGGAAACAAACTCTTTTCAAAGATTTTGTTGATTTAAAAAATGTATTGATAACAAAACAAAATATCAGGCACATCATTTTCAAATTAAGTCTATAAGGGGAGCATTTAAAAAATCATTATTACTTTATTATTATTATTATTATTATTATTATTATTATTATTATTATTATTATTATTACCATTGTTTACAAAAGATGCACAATATTATGTCCTGAGGCCTCAAATATCCCTGAAGACTAGAAACAACCCTTAGGCTTTATGGTTGATCTGTATATGGTAAGAACATGTCACAGTTATCAATCCATTCTTACCCATTTTCTATAATGCTGATCTCTTTCTGCGTCTTTGAGGCTGGAGCCCTTTGAACTGTCGCTGGATAAGAGGCAGGGTACACTCTTGATCATCCAATCACAGTTAAGTCTCGACTGTCTTCTGCTTAAACAGGTCAGATTTCTTTGTCTCTTGAAGAATTGCCAATAAAACTGAATTTTAACCGTACTGATGTTTCTAAAAATGTATGTGAAACAGACAGAAAACATCTGCAAAGGTCGTATTTAAGAGTGAGTCTTTTTTGTTTGTTTCAGTAGGTGTTTGACCTGCAGGTCGCTCTTAAAGTATCTGTCTTTTCTGTAGAAATGTTAAAATCCCATCAGCAGCTGAACCTGAATTCCTGTGCTGAATGTTTCCATGTGTGTGCTGTGTCCAATCTGACTGTACAAAAACGCACACAATACTTTTCTGCTGTTTTAAGTAAAAAATATCTCCCTCCCTGGTGTACGTAGAGTGATGGGTGCAAGGAGGCTGTTGTGTTTGCTTATTTACTTACAGTACAGACAAACTTGTCCAAAAACCCCACATTCAGGTCAGCAGCACTCAAAACAATTCCCCTCTATTTACCTTTTCATTTTGGCCAAGGCTGCATGTGAAAATGTGGTTCACTGAGGATGTTGACCCAAGCAAACAGCTGGAGAAGATAACAGTTCTTTTGCATTTAATTATTTAAAGGCAGAGTCACTTGAGGCCCCGGCACTTTTTACAAACCAACTCTGGCAGGCAGCATAGTTGCAAAAGCCCCTTTCCTTCCTCACTACATTATAACTGCAGTCTGCTCTGAGCTGTTAGGGGAGTTCATATAAAGGAGGGCTGGTCCTTAAGGTTTGACAATATAATAATAAATAATAACAAAAAAAACGTCAAGATTAAAAACTGGGAAGACATGTTTACCATTTCCATACGGTGTTATCTGTTTTAATTGGTCTACCTTTGCTCTACCTTCGGGGAAGGGGGTACCAGCAACACTGCCAGACTCCTGTCTGTCTCTGTAATGGAGGCAGTGTGCTTTTGGGTGCAGGAAGTTTGCTGCAGCAGCAGACTGAGAGTTAATATGTCCATGTCCCAGGGAGGAAAAACAGGCTGTAAGCACAACTCATGATAAAGGAGATGAAAAGAGAGGGACACTTCCCATCAGAACCTCCACTCTCTCTGATGGGTTTGGTTTTGGACTGCCTTCAGGCTGCACTTTTCCAGTGTTAGTTCTGCACTGATTAGTCATGAATATAAGGGTGATGTAGATTGCTGTTGCTTTAAATATGCTGTATAAAGAAGAAAAAGCACAAACTACAGTGATACTCTGCATTTAAGTAGTTTAAATTTGTTGCATGTTTTCTGTTTCCTAAAAAATTAAATGCAAAAGTGCAAGTAATGTAAGTGTGCCTGTAGCTGCTCGTACATTAACTCCAATATGCACTGCATACTGCTCCTCTCAGAAAACTAAAATAAGTCTCACAGACAACAAGCACATCATGGAATACCAATTAAAGTTTGTGAGGTTAGAGGAAACAAAAACTTAGAGAACATGTAAAATTTTAAATCAGATTTTTTACTGGACCAATCCAGGTCTAGAAAACCACACTTTGTGTTTTTCCACACCTCCATAGGATGCCAGGTATATTTATGATCTTAAGTAAGCACAGGTCATGTAAATATTTATCTGATCTCTTGTTTTAAAAGTTTTAACTAACTCCAATACTGAAACAGACAGTACAGGTGTAAAAATGATTTGTCTCTAAAAGTTAAATTTTACAGTTGTGGCCTAGATTGTTTACCAGCAGACCCAGAAGTGGCAGTAAAATCATGTCCCCCACCATGTTTTTCTGTCAGTATGGGTTAACTATTATATAGTTCTATAAAAATATTAGGGGTGAAACAAAATTTTGTGCCACGAAATTTCGCGAAATAAAAGAACGACGAAATAAAATTCAAAGATGCATGAAATAAAAGCACAAAATAAAAAAACACGAAGGGCCGCACGCACGACTGGTGATGTTTACCCTCCTCGCCTACCATAGCAAAACACTTGCTTCAATATGGAGGAAGACAAGGTCGAGGAATTAGCTGACGCTCCTTCATCAAATAAAAAGGTTGTGTGAACCTATTTTGGCTTCCCATGTAAAAGACGTATCGTTTCGTGAGTTGACCATTTCGTTACACCGCTAAAAAATATGTATTTCCTCGTCACTTCTGTCCTTCATTACACTAGAACTCCCAATCTATTAGGTGTGCACCATTTTGTAACAAGTCACATAAAAAACTCATCAAAATATTTTGCATCATCTTACAGAACATTAAAAAATTCTTGATGCAAAAAGTTAAGCTTGAAAACTATTTGGCACAGGAAGTGAAGCATCTTTTATCAGATACTGTCAACCGTTTCAAGCAGGAAAATAGTCATGGGACAAAAAATCATGTTCATGCTCAAACACTGAGCAAAGTTAGGGCTGCAGCTGTGTGTGTGTCTGTGCGCTCTTTCACTGTGTTTGAGAAGAAGAATGATAGAAAATGATGGACAGTGAGAGGAGAGCAGAGGACAAAGTACAGAGGAAGAAAATGAGGAAGAGATCAAGACAAGCGAGACAAGAGGAAGAGAGAAAGGCATCGAGATAGAAAAACTAAAGACAGACAGAAAAGCGGCAAAAAGGAAATGCCTGACATGACCTCAGTTATTCAGTGAGATTTATCAGTCCTTACTTATCGTCTCCAAAGGCGCTGAATAATGATGATTCTCTCGTCTGAACAAAAGGCCTTTCCTAATCATCTCAATAATGCCTCTGACAGCTGACTGACTGACAATGAGAAGACTTCTCAGAGCATGAGGCACACGGCTCATCTCATGTTGGAGGGGTGGCTTTCATTCATTTACACACACAAACCCACATCTGCACATGCTGCACTCCTCTGGAGATGTGTTTCAGCGACAGAAACAGAGTTTAGCTGGTAGGAGACAGGGATGCACATTCACAGGGAAGCAATCTGACTCAAACCAGGAAAACATAAAAATAAATAGTTTGTTTTTCTGCTTTTTCTTCTGACCAAAAGTCATGCTAGCAGGCGGAGCTATTTTTATCTGAGTTTATCTAAATCTCAGTAGAGCAGGTGCACATCAACAGGAACAATCAGACCCTGTGTGCTAGTGGTGAAATAAATTTTCCAGGAAGGTCACATGACATCTTTACAAAAGTTTGCAAAGATGAAATGTAAAAAAAAATAAAATAAAATAAAAAAAAGCATTTTAGGTTAATACAAAATTTATTTCAGATTCTGCATAAAGATTGAATCTGTTCTGGGGCTCTGTATGGCCAAAAATCTAGATATATAATTCAAATCACAATCTAGGGGTGGGTATATGACATATGACAGTATATCTACAGCAGGGGTGGACAACTGGCATCCCAGGGGCCATATGTGGCCCTTCACATCACTCAATGCGGCCCACCAGTCATTTGCCAAAAAAAAACCCAAACAATGTGGAAATATGAAGAAACAAAACAACAGTTGCTGAACATGGTTCATCATGAGTAACCAGTACTACGTAAAGCATAAATTAGGACAGGTGACAAAATATTTTTACTTACCTTAAATTGCTGGTACGTGCTTTGTGTCAAGTCATTAAAGTTCCTACTTTGCTATGACTGTATCTCTAAAAATATTTTATGAGATATTAAAATATAATTTATAGTATTGGTTAAAAAAGAACACATTTGGAAACTATGGTAACGGTAATAATTTTGAGCTTTAAAAACTGGTAAGCATTAAAAAGAAGCTTAAATTAGTTTTAGTTAAAATATATAAGTGTTGGTATAATCCTTTGTTAAGCTGTTTTATTTAGTTTATTTATATGTTTTTCTTATTTATAGTGTCAACAATATGTAACAGTGCGGCCCTCGGCCACAGAAAAAAAAGGAATGTGGCCCTGTTGGCATTGATAGTTGCCCACCCCTGATCTACAGGAATATATATCATTTTTATTTTTTATTCTAACTGAATAATTTATTCAAAAAAGTCTTAATGCGCATTAACAAAACATTTCAAATAACATATTTATACAAGCATGATCCCTCCAATAGATGCACTTTAATATGTCCCAAATATTTAGAGAAGTTTCCCTTCAACAAGTCTCAAACAAAATAGTAATAACTAAATTAAAACATTTTAATCCTTCCCTCTTATCCAGTGTGTGTTTTTACTAAGTGTTCTGATTTCTTGTGATGAGGGTCTGTAATGCTCTGTCAAACTCTAAAAAATATATCTGTTTCATGAACCTATGTCCACTTTTGTGACAACTGAAATTTGTTACAACAAACTTTTTGAATGTATGGACTTTGCATCAGATCATCCGATCTATATTTTTAGCATTCAATAAGTTCACCAGGCTTCAAACTTGTGCACATATAACCATTTTAATGATTTTAAATTGCACTATTTTTCTGCTGTACTTCACTTTGACAAAATGATGCATTTTTTTGAGACCACTGGGACCAGGCAGTGCAGAGGCCTCTACAGCCCTTAATGACGAAAGTGTGCCACTAATATAATTTGAATTGACAAAAGACAAACTATTGACATGGATTTCTGAGAGTAATTTATGTATGAGAAGATAAATCATCGTACACCTGTATGTGTATTCTTACGTATGCTCTCATGCACTGCTCAGGTTCGACTCTGGGTAACATGGAAAACAGGTTTTTGGCCCCATGTCTCAGGGATCACCACATTCAGTGGCATCTAAAACACCCAAAGCATTAAAAATGATAATAAAGATCAGTGCTCAGGTATATTAAAAGTATAATAATTATTTGTGTAATAATTTTTGGCTTGGTAATTTAGCTCATTTACTTTCGTGGCTATTGACAATAATAATAATTATTAACAATAAAATTCTTAATTAACACAAGCCTTCAGGCTTTTTTCTTCTTGAGCATTTTTTTTTAGTTATTTTCTTTGGAAAATTTAGTTAGGTTGTATGCTGTGTCTTAATGTACTAAGGGTATTAAAATTGAATAAGTGTTTTAACTTTTTGAAAGAACAATAGTTAATTTTAAGTTGTGATTTAAAGCTTTATTCATAAGTGTTTATTTTTGGCTTGTTTTCCTGCAGTGCCCACTGACTACATAATATGATTCCAGATGTGAACTGGAAAGATTCAGCCCCTCCCACAGCTTCAGACCAAAAGGCCCTTCAGACGGGGGTGAAGGCAGCCTCAGAAACTGCCCACAGTCGCTACCTGTCTAAGATCAGCAGGATTATGCAAGACCTCACTCACCACAACCATGGATTGTTCACCCCTCTATCCTCAGCCAGGAGGTGTTGGACCTACACAGCAAAACCAACAGGTGCGAAAAAATCTTCTTCCCTATGCAATAAGATCTCTGAACTCACAGTCAAACCTCTGCCTTAACTAAGTGTTAATTTTGTTACACAAGGAACCTCCATTTTACAAAATTTGCACGTCTTTCTTTCCAGCTGTCAATCTTTTTTAACGTGTTCTGTTTAAAGTCTAAATATATATTTTTACATTCCTTACTCTTCTCCTCTTAGTAATGCTGTGAAATCCATACTGGATAAAATATCTGTAACGCATCATTACATTCAATACTCTGGGTTTACAGTTTTATCTGCACTCTTCCTGTTAATAATTTGCAGAGACCATACATTTTTGCACAAATGTTACCTACTTCAGTCTCATGCTCTGATTTTTAACATGTTGGACAGACTTGAACCCTTACACATACAAATAAACTGAGTGTTTAGTTAAGCACATATGTATATATGAATGTATGTTTAAATATATTTATTGTATGTAAGTGTATTCAGTTATTTGCATCTGCACTGACTTTGTTCTCTATTTGCAACACATTGCAACATACGCTGTTCTTAAAATTACATACTTCCAAACTGCACTAGAGCTCAATTCTTGGACTTTTTAAACTCCCTCATTGAATAAAGAAATTATTCTTATTATGTAAATATTATTTATTCTGTTCTAAGTGTCTTGAGCCTTGTGCAATGTAAGTTTGTCCTACTGTGTACTGTTGGTAAGCAGTTTAAATGAAAATTAAGAACTTTTTAACATTGAATCTTGAATTTCGAACGTACAGCAACAGTAGCAGAGGTATGCATTTTTGGATTGACAATTGCTGTGACCAATCAACAGACTGTAGTGTTTAAGCTCCACCCTTTAGTCTTGGTTTGATATGATCAAAAGAATGTCAAAAAGTGGGACTGTATAGTTATTTGGGAAACTTTCTCCTTTTTATTAATAGTGTAAACATCTGTAATTGCAACTGTACTTGCCTGAACTGAAACAGACTGGAAAACACTGTTTACATTTTCTGCCACTCTTCCCACTGTTAGTGCCATTTTTTTTCTATAAAAAGGTGATTTACTTTTAGTCTGATGACTAATACTAAAAATACTAGGAGATGTGTGACAAAGGGCAATTCAATCTGCTCTCCAGCTTCAGCTGTAAGGGCACATGCCATCATATTCACACATGTACTGTATATGAACTCCAGAGAAGTAATTAGGAATTACTCTGACATTAGCTTAAGATAAAAGTATGAGTACAAGCTCAAACTTTTTTATGTTTTGGCTTAGTATTGATCAGGTGCGATGTTTTAAAGTAAGGGTTTCACTGTTTCAAAATATTAAGTTGTTTATTTGTGCCAGAACATATTGAGTGTATGTCTAAATTGTGTTTATATCAGTGGATAAAGTTTTGTTGCATGAGTTTTTTATATTCTTTTTTTATAAACGCATTAGAGCTTTTGGTTTGGAGTGTATGTCATTCGTTACTCTCAATTATCGCACCAGCTGATCTGCATGTCTATCCCATAAGAACCCAGACCCATTTATACTTTGAGGAAAAATATGGGGGACTGAACACTGCACTCTAAAACATTGCAGCCTTGTTTAGTTATGTCCACTTGCTACCTCTCTTTCACACAAAGACATTTTACAAGTTTTGGATTTTTGACTCAACTTTACAAGTTTTATAAAGTTATACTTACATTTATTCATTGTGTTGATAATTTGAGAATTTTGTCAGATTTGTATTAGTTGATGTAACTTGGGTTTGTAAGTCATCATTATGAAAAAAAGGAGAGGAAAAAGGAGGGAAAGTAAAAATTACAGTTTCTCATTATGTTAAATTTGACTGACTAATATGTGTTGATTAAACTTGAGTTTGTAAGTTATCAGTTGGGGGGAAAAAAGGAGGAAAAAATCTTAGCTGTAACTTGTGGTGACATTTAATCCAAATATGACTTAACTAAGGCAAGGTTGAAGATGAAAGTAATCATTTAAACACTGCAGACAGGACACACGTCAAATTCCATTCAAAATATAAACATATTGCAGTTAACAAGAAAGGACTACTTCCACTGGCGGAAGGAGACTTTTTCGCTGCCAACGTCCTTTCAAGGCAGGCGGAGCAATACAACACTGGCTTAACTCTGCACTGGAGGACGGAGAAGGCAGTCAGGTGGACTGAACAGGAAAAGGTAAGTTTAAAAAATCTCTACTTAACTATTTTACTGTTAACCATGGGTGCAGTAACATAATAGCATTAACTATGTATGTTGCTTTTTAATAGCTTTACAAATCTAAATTTGTGGCGCTGGCATTGATAAACTAACAATAACCTCCCCTGCACCGCTACATTGGACAAATTAAATCGGCCACACTTTTGTTATAATGTTTAAATGTTAAATATCTAACCGACTGGTCTATTGTTTGAATGTAACCGTAATATTTGTTGTTTATTTCATGTGCCGTTGAGGTTTTTCACTGAGTTTCCCACGCTTCAAGTTGGAAAGAAGTTAGCTAGTAAGCTACTCGTTAGCCAATTCGTGTCCTAGCATAACGTTGGCAGTTACACCCCGCCGTTTTGAATGATTAGTAATGGCGAGGTTTCTCTTTTTAAAACAAAAAAAGCACTATGGTGCTATTATTTTTCCCTAACTCATGCGCTCATCTCTGTATTTTGTTGTTTTCCATTTGCTTCAGTTAACTGCAGGATCCCGTAGAACAGTGGCCAAAGACCTGCTGGAGTCCTTTCTGGGTGGCCTCGGTCCCTTTGTGCCCACTCTTTTACAACTGTACAAATCAGCTGCTGCATCAGGGAGGAAGCTGGTCCTGAGCAGCATTCTGGACAGCCTTCCAAAAGAGGTAGGTACTGTATAGATAAATATTTTCAAAAAATACTAAGATTAGGATTCTCGTGTATTGCATTCACCTTCTTAACCTTGTTTTGTAGGACACAAACCAAACCGAACAGCTGCCCTACTTGGCCTCCTGTAGGCTGCTACGTTTCAGATGACCCCTCCAAAGTCATCAGAATGTGTGATGTAAGAGACTACATTTACATAATAAACTCTTTAGATTTAGTTTGAAATGTAAGGCA
The DNA here is from genome assembly GCA_036419115.1 of Scarus forsteni. Taxonomy (NCBI): domain Eukaryota; kingdom Metazoa; phylum Chordata; class Actinopteri; order Labriformes; family Labridae; genus Scarus; species Scarus forsteni. The sequence goes on along the minus strand of JAZDUH010000386.1, from coordinate 8,522,637 downwards.
ACGTTCTTCATGCTCATGAGAAGAAAAAAACTGCAAAAACATTAACATTATTAAATTCTTAACAACAACAATGTCAGGCAGTATTATGTTTTTGGAAATATATTACTGGATCCTACAGGTATTGTCAGAACGTTTTATCACAGTATTGGCCAAGTTCTCCCATTATCGGGTTTTATTATTTTTTCACTCACGTTTACTACATGTTTTAATACATTTTTAGGAGTTTTTATTCGTCATTAATTGATACCACAACCTTTCAGTCCCATTATTTGCTCACTCTCTTCAAAAACATTTATAGCCTTTATCAGAATGACAGTGATGTTTTGAACTTGTTAACTTGACATGCCAGTTAACATGTGCATGTCTTTATCTGTCTTAGGTTCATGATGAAACCCTCGATGTGATAATGGGAGGGATGGAAGTTGGATTGCTGATCGGACATGAAGGCCTGCTGCAGGATGCATTTCCTTTGGAAGTCTTTAATGTGGCTGTGGTAGTAGAAGAGAAGATCACCCTACACAACATCAGAGATGTGCCCACCGGCTTTGCAATGCTACTGGGCACCATCTACTGCCTTAATCTTGAGTACCCGCGAAATATGAAGTACACCTTTGAGTTTCTTCAGAAGGTCATCATGAGCATTCAACCAGAGCAATGCTCAGCAAGAGTCCATGGGCTAAGAAATAAACTGCTTAGGTATCACAAGTAAAGAAAAAAAAAAAGGATCTGAAAGTGTTCAATTAACACAGATGTTTTTGGGTGTTCACACAGTATTGAATATTTTCTTCAGGTTGGGTTTTTGATGAACCTGTTATAATTTTGTTGTTTAAGACCCCCCTCTCTCCTTAACAGCTAGTTGTGCTGTATGTTAATGACCCAATGTTTGAGCTACAGACATGTTTTCAACTAAATGTTGATTCTGGACAACTTGTGAGAATTCTGTGTTTTATTTCACATACCATTAGTCAAGGCAAATTTGAAATCTAAGTCCTTTAACTTAAAATAGTAAGGTGTCTTAACTCAGAACAGTGAGTTACAATAATGCTGAAATATGTGTTTTTTCAACTAGTTAAGAAAATTAGTTGTACTGGTGATATTTAATATTTATTTGTTTTAACTTGCCTTTTTAAGTTGAAACAACAAGTAATTAACAGTTTTCTTATATTGATAATGTGTAAAGACTTTTTGATTGAACTCAAAGATAATTTGAAACAGCAAGTCATAAAAAGTTAAATCAACTTTGCAAACTTCAAAAACAGTTGAGTCAACTATAACAATGTAGTACAATTAACTTTTTCAATTTTAATTTCCAAGTTTAAACAAAGACAAAACCCTTGTTGGGTTAAATTGCATTTTTAAGGCAGCAGGTGAACTTTCATTTGCAAGTTTAAGTGACTTGAAATGTTTTAGAGTGTGACTAAATAGAGCCCAAAGAACACACTTGTGAAATTTTTTTCAAAATACCTCCCTCTTCTGACCAAGATCTGTAATGTTACATATATGTCACATTAGGCGTTAAGAAGTCAGATGCATTTCTTCTTCAAGCAAAAACACTGGGGAGAAAGCAGACTAATTACACCATCAAAAAGACATTCAGCATGGTTTATCAAAATACTGCCCCCTACAGTTAAAAATGCACAATTTGACATATGTGTCACATTGGGTCTTCATGGTAAATGTATTTCTTTAATTAAAAATTAATAATTAATTAAATTAATTTATTTAGGGTCATTGGGCCTCATTCACTAATATTTGCGTAGAAATGTTCTTACTCTGCGCACAAAATCAGGACATACGCAAAATCACCGTCAGATTCATGATGCGTGCGTACCAGGTCATTTCGTTCTTACCACCTTGCGTATATTAGTGAATCAGAATAACTCTAAATTGACGAGCGCGTGCCCGCAATCTGCAATCAGCATACTACCACGCCCCAATTCACCTATAAGGACACCTGTCCGGTGCATCAAACCGAGAGCGCTGAAGGACAAAGTTACTGAAGATGGCTCCAAGAGGCAGAAAATAGAAGAATTTCACCTCGGCTGAAATCGAGGTGATTATTGAGGAGGTGGAAAAAAGAAAATCAATGCTTTTCAGAAGTGTTACGGCAGGAGTGAAGATGCAAAATAAGAACGATGCCTGGGTCTTAATCACTGAGGCTGTTAATGCCGTGTCTCCAGAGGTGTGCACCATGGCTCAGGTAAAGAAGAAGTGGTTTGATATCAAAGTGGACGCAAAAAGAAGACTCGGAACAGAGGAGAGGACCACCTGATCTGTCAGCTCAGGATCTTAGGATGGCGGCGATTATTGGAGACACCTCTATATCTGGAGTATGTTCCAGAAATGAGGGTGAAAGCGATGGGATTCAGCCCTCGCCGAATGGTAAGTCATTTAATGATTGATATTTGCAATTGGCTGCTATTGTAATTAACAAGTGCTAATCAATCAGAAAATTTTATTTTATTTCATTCAAATGAAAATGCTGATTAATAAGAATAAACAATGTAATTTGTAGCCTCGGATGATGCTGCGGTGGAGGAGGAGGCGCCATCAACGTCCATGTCCGCGCTGCCAGCGTCAGCCCCACAGCCCACTCCTGCCGCCCCTCACCGGGAGTCTCATTGACAGGCCCATGTGCTGACCGATGAGGTGATCAGTAATCAGCTGACTCTCCTGGGTGCTGTGAGGGATATCGCGACAGGCATCCAGGATTTGAACAACACATTAAAAGATTTTCTGAACATTTTTATTAAATAAAAAATATGAGTGAACATGGAAGCTGTGCATGTCATTTGTTCAGAAAATGTTTGAAATTCCAAGGAGAAGAAAGTTATTTCATGTCTTCATTCAGTTTGCATTTTAAAATTTGCTCTAACTTACCTCATTTACAGATGCTGTATTAGGTCGGTGTGGTCGATGATTTAATTGACATCTGAAATGTGACATTTTAATATGTAAATTGTCATCTTTTCAATTGTAAACTATTTAATTTAAGATTCAATATTTAATTATGATAGGGGTGTAAATGCATCAATTTCATGGTTATTTAATATATTTAGTCAATTCAGAGTTTTTATCGATGAATTCTATAAAAGGCTTTCTTTTACTGAGAGAGGTTTAAATATGTTGTGCATTAACTTAAAAGAGCATGTGTTTTCATTTTCTGTGAAAGTCTGTCGTCATCATTTGTGCGTACGCATGGTCTGAGCCAGTTCTATTTTTGTTCGTAGTGTACGAATAAATTCAAGTAAGAATATTTTGATGAATCCCAGATTTGTGCTTAAAAGCGTTAAATGCATACGATTTAAGCACAAATTTATCTTGTCTTACTGTTAGTGAATGAGGCCCATTGTCTTGTTGAAAGGTGAACCCCAGAGTGCCCAGTCTGACATCCTGAGTACTCTGGAAAAGGTTTTTGTCCAGGATATCTCTGTATTTAGCCCATTCATCTTTCCTTTAATGTCAACCAGTCGTCCTGTCCCTGCAGCTGAAAAACATCTCCACAGCATGATGCTGCTCCACCATGCTTGTTATTTTGGGCAGGTGATGAGCAGTACCTGGTTTCCTCCACACAGACCTCTTAGAATTAAGGCCAAAAAGTTCCATCTTGGTCTCATCAGACCCGAGAATCTTATTTCTCGTAGTCTGGGAGTCCTTAATGTGTTTTTTGGTGAACTTTATACAGGCTTTCATGTGTCTCGCACTGGGGAGAGGCTTCTGTCGGGCCACTCTGCCATAAAGCCCTGACTGGTGGAGGCTGCAGTGATGGTTGAATTACATGAACTTTCTCCCATCTCCCCACTGGACCTCTGGAGTTCAGCTACAGTGATCTTTGGCTTCTTCTTTACCTCTCTCACCAAGGCTCTTCTCCCCTGATTGCTCAGTTTGGCTGGACGTCCAGCTCTAGGGAGAGTTCCTGTTGCCTCAAACTTCTTCTATTTAGGGATTACGGAGGTCACTGTGCTCTTAGGAACCTTAAGAGCAGCAGAAATTCTTTTGTAACCTTGGCCAGATCTGTGCCTTTCCACAATTCTTAGTTCTTCAGGCAGTTCCTTCGACCTCATGCTTCTCATTTCTTCAGACATGCACTGTGAGCTGAAAGGTCTTATAGAGACAGGTGTGTGCCTTTCCTAATCAAGTCCAATCAATACAATTAAACACAGCTTGACTCCAATGAAGGTGTCGACCCATCTAAAGGATGATCAGAAGAAATGGACAATGCCTCAGTTAAAAAACAAGTGTCACAGTAAAGGGTCTGAGTACTAGTGACCATGTGATATTTCAGTTTTTCTTTTTTATAAATCTTCAAAAAATTCTACAATTCTGTTGTTTTTTTGTTAATATGGGGTGCTTTGTGTACATTAATGAGGAAAAAAAGTGAATTTAATTGATTTTAGGTAATGACTGCAATGTTACATAATGTAACAATGTATGTATATATATAAATTGGCTTACAATTCAACAATATTAAATGTGTTGACCAAATATCATTAAATCTTTTATATTGACTGAGCAGTTTATGATATCAGCACCTGAAAAACCTTATTGTGACATATATGTCACATCAGCTTTTTCATGACAATTTTAGGGTTAAAGTGCCGATGTGACACATATGTCACAACGATTTTGATTTGATCTGTTTAATATAAATATGTTTGAGAAATGTGTTCTCAGCAGGTTAGATGTAATAAAGGACAAGTTATTTAAGCATCAGAATTTTAAAATCTCCTCATCTTACCTTAAGGACAAAGATATAAGCCATTTAAAATGACCTAGTTTTGTCAAATGAGCTGGCCTGACACACTGCCGTCTTTGAAATGATGTTGAGGGAACAAAAGATCACATGACCTGTCACATGACCTACCAGGATGTTCAATAGGTGTCACTTAGGGACTTTTTGGGTTGAAATTAGGGAAAGTGCTTTCCAAAGAACTTTTAAGGACATACAAAGTCCTTGTGACATCTGTGTCACCGTGGGTCCTTATGGGCTATGGGGCAAACAGTACCAATGAAGCTGATAATACAGTGGATATACTGTATATTACTACCTGGTTTAAGACATGCCCTATGACGGTATTCGGAAACAAAATCAACTTTAAATAGCAAGACATGTAAGACATAAGGAATTTGAATATGTCTAAAAAAAAAGTTATGTTATACTGAAATCCAGTCTTTCAGTTCTTGATCACAAACATTAGATTTTAGCACTGTTTATAAGAATATCTCTGAGCTGTGGACTTTTGTTCTTTAACCCTTTGCTAAAAGACTAAATAATGCTTTACTGGCATATGCATTCACATTTAATTTCAAGAATCACTGACAAAGAAGCTGCCAGCTGTGATGCAGTTCCAAAACCAGACATCCTTTTGTACTTCCATACACATGTATGCTGTATTTAGCTTGTAACTGCGGCACCATGTTTCTTAGAAATGTTCATAAATTATACACCTGCTTACAATGCATCACAAACACACTGTGTGACTGGGCAACACATATTATGCTTCATTTTACAGACTAAAAATAAAAGCAAGAGGAGGAAAAGTAAATTCATGGGGAATTAAGCATCACTCGGGAAGAGGCCATTAATAGAAGAATTCCCTAAAGGCCTTTTACACACAGCATATATAATTAGGTTACTTAGCAGTTAGCACAATCTTAAGCCAGGCATTTTGTTCAGCCAAGCTTGAATCATCAGGTTCACTAACAGGGGCTCATTTATCAATATCTAGGAAATAACTGTCCTCTGTGTTCTAACAAAAAAGAGAAGCTCAGGCAGGAGGGTGGATGTTAAATAAAAGGAGATTATTAGTGTAGTTTTTGTATCTTTGGGAATACAACACTCCAGTCCCATTTGAAATGATATGACTCAGCTCTCTTGGCTGTACAGGGAGTGCTGACAAGCGTAATAACTCGCACTGCTCATTATTCCTTATGACAAGTTCACTGAGATAAAAGTCACATTTCAGGTATTACTAATAGAAAGATATACTATTGAAGGTATCATACATGAGCTTAGAATGGCTTATTAATGCAAACTTTAGTTATAAACACGTGTGGGTGATGAAAAAGACAAGACTCTGACAACCGCCTCCTGTATAAGACAGTTCCTCATCACGAATTCTCAACATCTACCATCAGTTTGCTATTGTGCTATATATGCCCAGAGGATATGTGAGAAACAAATTTAGGACAAACACTTATGTACAGGTTTGTTGTATGTTTAAGTCCCTTACATAGACACAGGGTTGTCTGCTTTGTCCATGCAAAAAGCCCTTCAGAAAAGTAAAAAGGAAATCCAAGGACAAAAGCAGATCTGACACACAAACTATGCCATACCAATGAATCTCTGAAAGGTACCAAAGGAGCACTTGATTCCAACTGACAAAATCTGTTTGCTTTACTGTGCTTTCCATTGTAAAACAAGGTGGTGATTCATGCCTAATTTGCATGGTTATATGTCATTTATTGCAGTGACTGTGATGTATGTGTACCATCTCTGTAAAATAAACCTTTCAAAAGTTGTTGCTTTGCTCATTTTTCAAATCCAACTACCAGCCCTTGGACAATTTTGAATTTAAAAAAGAGAAATCAAGCAGGAACTACTCCGACAAAGACATCTGCATAGTTTGAGGGAAACTTCTGCACCCATAATTCTCCATGAGACATGCAAATACATCATCTTCTCCAAGCTCCCAGCCCATTGCCACAAACAGCAGTGAAAACAAGCACATAAAAAGGCAAACTGTGTTTTATATTTCACTATTCTGGCAGGGAAAGCTGTTTGGCCAGACATTTGCTCATGAATATTTAGGTTTTGCGGGTATGAATATGCATTAGGATGCTGAAGAAGAGCTATCACTGCACAGATTTATGAGCTAGCATAGGAAATAGTAATAAAGGACAGGATAACTTGAAGACTTGTATGACAAATACAAAACCCAAAGCACAACAAAAACACATTTTTAAAATGAGTTTTAAATCAAATGCTTGGCTGAAAAAAGTATTGATCAAATGATTCACTTCAGACAAAACCAAGCAAAGCTTAACTTCCAATTGGAAGAAATATAAAACTGCATTTAAGGATTGTGATTGTGTTTTTTCTTCCTCTGCCCCTAAGGTACACTGAGAAGGAGTCACAATCTGTTTTATCTGTTCAATGCAGTACCTGTGTGTGTGTGTCATTTGTGCATATGTGGTACCTCTTAAAGTGTGTCAACAGTGATAACACACCTTTCTGCCCACCCCGGGGTTACAGAGATATCACAATCTTGTGCCTCAGGTGCGGGAAAAGCCAGGAAAAAGAAGAAGCAAAAGAAGAAGAAGAGGGAGTAGAGCCACATATAGGAAATACTGAAATAGTTTGGAATATTCCCTGAAGGAAAGAGCTGGAGATTGGCTTGGGCACCACCATGCTGGAACCTCAGGGACACAATTTCATTTTAAAGAAAACTTTTTTGTTGTGTACAGTCTTAATTTTCTGGTGGTGAAATGTTGCAGTGACTGCATATCAATTACATTACAGTCAGGGATGTACCATTACATGTATTTCTGAATACTGGCATATGTTTTAGTACAGGCCGGGTTGGTGCAGACCTGTGCCATATGAAAACATGCACATGTGCAGAAATGTGCCTCATATCAGTGTTTCATATGGACCCATAGGCTGGGGTAACCTGACAAGCCAGATGAACAGCTCCATATATTTGCCACAGAAATATTTCACTAGTCCATCTGGGTAGGAGCCCTTCAAATTTGTTTTCAGGGGCAGAACGTTCAAAAACAACACAAGCTTGTGATTGGACAATTGTTTTGCTCGTCATATTCATCACAGACCAATCCACATCAAGCAGGGTTGCCTCCTATAATGTAGCAATGTTTTCATTGAATTTGTCATCTTTTTTTCTTTTATATATACATTTTCTTTTATCATTTTGTTAATATTGGTTGCTGATGCTGCTCAGTGATTTTTTTAGACAGTATGATGCAAAATGTGCCTGTTTGTTACTTGAAATGGCTGAATAAAGAATTGAAAAAGAAATGCAGCATACACAGCGGCTAACTTAGCCGCTAACAGCTAACAACAGTTAATGACTGTTAGCTGTTAGCCGCTAACTTACAGCTAACAACAGTTAATGAGCGTTAGCCGCTAACTTAGCTGCTAACAGCTAACGGCCTTGTACTATCGTCTTACATGAAATTGTGGCACACAGATGATTCATTTAACACTTATGTGAGACATGAACCTTGTCAAAGACAATCCCTACAAGTAAACTTCTGAGGAGGGCAGATTTCGCCAAGTTTCACTGAGTAGCCATGAGGACAATAAGCTAATCGGCAAGTCCGTTCTCAACTTCAGGTTTTCAACTTCCAGTTGTCGTCACGTTCGCATTCTGCAGCTCCCACCTCTCTTCCCTGATTGGGCTGTAAAGAATTCAGCCGAGTGAATTCATTAGACAACGGAGGCTGGCAAGACGGACCTGCAGGATTTCAGAATCAGGCAGGTCTGTCTGCTCTGCAAGGCTAAGGATGGGGCACACCAGTTCAGATGTAGACGAAAAGGATAAAATCTCCAGCAAAACCTCTATTTTACTTGTGTTTTGTTTTCTAATTATTTTAATTTTGTAGCCTATAGTCAGGCTGCAGGCCACCCCAGCCACAAAGTTCTGACCCCCTCTGACTGTTCAGCCATTGCACTTGGAGACTCTTTCTGATATTTTTGTCCGGCAGCAGGATAAACATGTTGGAAATAGTTTGGAGAAGTTGGCTTATTTTGAAAAACAAAATTACAAAATGGGACGAGAAATAAAAGAGACCTTTTCAATATAGGAGGCTCAGCTTCACGTTGTATCCAGGATCATTATCAGGGCCAAATCATTAGGTATATTGTTGTGATGGTATGAGTGTTTAAATGAGCCTCAGTGGGAACACACAAGCAGAGCAGAGAGTATGTGCAGGATTGTAAAGGGAATAAAAGCCTCTGATAACCAGCTGGACCGAAGTGAGCGCATTTAAATTACATTAAGTCAATAAAGTATTGTTTCCATCATTTGAGTGATGAAGTGTTCTGCTTAAAGCTAGGGTTGGCGATCTGATTTAGATACACTTTTTGAAATACTGGTTAAAATGGTCTTTATGACCCGATGGTAATCAACTCATAATGTGTTCTTAAAACAGAGTGAAAAATATCCACTACCTACAGCAGGAGTAAAACAGGGGAAACACCAACCAATAATCTTGCAGGGATCCCTTTTTTTACACCGATCAAATCCCGTCACCATTCTGCGTGCCTGCTGCGCGTGCATTTTCCCGGCATGCACAGACAGTGCGTGTAGCATGTAGCGTGTATGGAACAGACTCCGCTGGAGAATGCTTACCTTTCAAGTTTTGTCTTTGAAAATAAGGGAAGTCCGCTGTGAGCTGTCCCACAACACCAACCAAGCTCCAGTATCCCTCACATTTTAAGACAGATGTACAAGAAATCTAAAACAAACTCTTTATTTTTCTAAGTTTGTTCCGCTGTTGGCTCTAATATTGCGATAACTGCCATCCATGCTACTGCAGGTGGCAGTTCCCGCGAGACATCTTCTTCTTCGGTGGTTGGCATCCATCATTTTGGAGCATTACCGCCCCCTGCAGTGCTAGAGACAGAGTTCAGTTTGGAGAGGCAGAGGAATGCTTTTATTATTATATCATCACACGGGAGATTTACAGGAGAATACTGATACAGGAGGACGGGAGAAAAGAGGATAAAATACGCAAAATACGGTAGTTTCATGGCCAAAACAGGAGATTTGACAGCTATGTGGAGAATGGCAGAGGAACTACCTATACCCCGATCAACATCGGCTGTGAGCACTAACTAACTTTACATGTTTGTTTGGTGTTTTCTTACCGGTGACTGAGACATGACTTGGTGTAGTGTGAAACAAACACGTTGTCCTGAGGGTTTGGAGTTGAATCAGTCTTCTGAATATAGCGGCTGCGCGCGTGCATGTGAGCGGGGGTGGGGCTAGGCGGAGCCCTGAGGAGATGCTACTTTCAAATTCATGCTAGTTTTCCAAAATCGCCAACCCCAGCTTTAACTCCGAAAATAATATGGAGAGACACACACGCAGACACCAGCTGTGTCCAATACAGTGGTGGTGTTAGAATAGAGCTTATAAAGTGATGAGGGTTGTGTGCATGTGATGCTTTTACCTCTGAATCAATGTGAGGCACCAGGGAGCAGCTTTAAGAAACTTTAGGTGTAAATTTTGCTGTTATATTGTGAGCTTTTGTTTGTTTGTTTGTTTGTACTCTTTGTAGCAAACAAGGACGTATGTCTGAAGTCTGATATTGATGCTCGAATCTGGCAAGGGAAAAGAGAGGATGAAGGCCAATGGTGCAGGAAAGTTAAGGTGATAAACAAAATTGCAAGGCAACATACATTTTTCTGGATTGGCTAAACTGTTATAAATTGTTGAGATCGCAAAATCACAAGTGTGAAAATAGATGTGACAGGGGAGAATTACGTGTGTGTTTGCGTGTGCTGTACACACCGTTAAACTGTGGTTAAAAAACACTTAAAATTGAACCATAAACTATGTGAACCATTACAACCCTAATTCCATTAGAACAGGGTGGTCAATCTTAACTCAAATAGTACTAAATCAAGCCTGAGATTTTTTATGGCATGATCAAAAGCACTGACAGAAGCTGTTACATGAGATTTACTTCTACAGTTCTTAATACCAAAGTACGTGTTTCACAATGCCCAAATAAAAATAATTTAAAATTCTGTAACATAACTAACTTTCATCTTAGAAATGTTGGTTTAAAAAAGAACTCCAAACTTTGGCTGTCAAACATGTGACTCATTGGGAAAGTTTTGCTGCTTGGCTAAAGCAACCTTGTTAGCTATAGTTTGTGTTACCCCCCTCTGTCAGGGGAATTCAAATCAGACTTTCAAAATAGCCAAATCTTTTAAAAGACTCCTGATCAAATATTACAGCCATATGCAGAATAACCTCTGCCCGTGAAGTGCACCAACATGTGCAGCCATAGCCTTCAGGATGACGAGAGCTTTTAGGGCGACCCTTTGACAAATCTCACAGACCCACATTTTGAGCAGGACTTGTCTCACTTTTGACCTTCGCTTTTTGTTATCAAGACAAAATAATTCAAAATAACTTCAACATCTCTTTCCTTTACACTGAAAAGCAAAGACATACTATAATTCAACCACTGATGGGGCTGTACAGTCTTACTTTCCACTTTTTTCCTCCTGTGCTCAAAGCACTGAGTGAGCAACAATGTTTTTGAACTGCATGCTTCCAAGCTGGAAACCATATTTACATTGTCAGACACAGATGCAAGGTTGAAAATTTATGTGCAACAATTATTAACTTGAGCTTAAATTTTCTGTAAGGCAAGTTTTTAAAAGACCAATGGCAGCTTTTCCCACAGAGATGGGCATCAGGGTTTAGAGCTTTGAGGAATGGGCAGTGGTCAAATGGGTTACTTTAGTCATGCTGACCCCCGTCGACAAAGACTGTTTTATGGGATGTGGAACATCACCTCATTGTCGAGAAGCCAGAGTTGGTCTGGGAGGTAGAGCACATTTGGATTAGGCCTGTACTCACAATATCGATACGACATAATATCGTCATGCACTTCTTGGGGATACGTGTATCAATATGGATTCTGCAGAATCAATACGGCCTCAATGTTTGGACAGTCATTGTAAATACTCTTTGGGTAATGTAGCCAAACTACATCATGAAACACAGTTCCAAATTTAAACTTAGGTGTCTACCATCTTTGGGGACCTGACTTAAAGTTCTTAAAGTGGTAAAGCCATTTAAAACTCATCCTTATTCTTTTTCTTCTTGTAATTAAAAACAAAAGTTGCTGGGAATTCTGTTAAAAGTGTAGTCAATGTTCACAATTTATGTGTATCGGGATACGTATCGTATCGTGGGGTTGCTGGAAATACCCAGCCCTAATTTGGATGGACATAGTTGGCCTCTCTTCTATGCACAGCATCCAGCTCTGGAACTTGGTGCCTGAGCACCCTGGGCCAAAGGTCAATGATTAATTTTTTGTTGTATCATCTGACCTGAGGTCATAGGTTTTGGACACTCAAGTGAAGAGAAGAGCAGAGCTGTCATCTGATCACCACCTGGTGGTGAGGAGTCTGGAGTCCTGGAGTCTGAGTAGTCCCTCTTCAGGACCTGGATTGTGAGGTGGCTGCTGACAGCTGTGGGCAGTAACTCGATGACCAGCTGGTGGACACCAGTGCTGAGGGAAGCTGTCAGGCTGAAGAGAGAGACCTTTCAGCTAACCCAGAGGACTGCAGCTTCAGAGATTGCAGAAGCAAAATCCTGGATGAGGGGGTATTTTGGAGAAGCCATTGAGAAGGACTTTGAGCCTGTCCTGGCAAACTGTTCGATGACTCAGGAGGGGGAGGCAGAGCTCTGCTCAGGCTGCTCTCAGCAGAGACTGGGGCATGCTATCAGACAGTAGGAGGGACACTTTGAGGAGCTCCTGAACCAGACCAAAAGGTCCTGAGTCTGAATCCCCAGAGGGGCACAGTCACGTCCCTTTGGGAATTTCGTGGGAACTTTGCTGAGAGCCAACTGGTCGCTGTACAACCAAAGTGAGTGTTCTGCACCAAAGCTGGATGTGTTCCTGGTGTGTTTTGGCCTCCATCAGGGTTGTTCCTTCTCACCAATTCTGTTTTTGATTTTCATGGGTAGGATCTCAATGTGCAGCTGAGGGGAGAGAGGTGTTCAGTTCGGAGACCTCACCATTTGCCAGAAGAGTGTTGTTGACTTGATGTTGTACTTTTGCTTTGGGTAGTATTTTGGTAGCTGCCTGTAACTGCCTTTGGGGAAATAAAAATCACCTCCTCACTATGAAAGCCACACAAAATGCTGCATGGTGGCTGGAAGCTCCATAACCTCTGTTTCCTCCTTTGCTGTTGTGAGGATGCAGCAGTTTTTCCACAGCTCCGCTATGACAACCCTGCCAACCTTTAAGACTTACTGACATTAATATAAAATGAAACAGGAAGCACCAAACCTTTGCAGGGCTGAGCTGATAGCACAGATGGAAAAGCAGCACTACACATTCCCTCACTGATGGTTCTGAGTTTCTATGTAGGTAGTCCATCAGTATCTGACACATCTGTGTTCTTTTCCTTTTTGCATGTCACTGAGACAGCAGTGGGAGCTACTCAGAATTCAGTGTCTTGCCCAAGGGCACATGTGGCAGCTGGAACAGGGCTCCAATCCTAAGCATTCAGATTGATGAGGCTAACTACCAATCATGCTCTGTGTGCCTGACAGTGTTACAATGCTCTAAAATTTCCCACTGCAGAGCCTTACCATGAAAACACAGAATCACCCACTGGTGTTGCTTAATCAAAGTGAAAACTATTTATTCCACCCCAGAAAGTCTTTAGGCTCACAGCTTGCTCCATCTGTAAAGTTCAGCCTTCATAAAACCTTCTGCAGTGGTACAATGATGGTAAAAGTCCTCTTAAAGCCTTCATGCTTTACAATATTATATTAATTTGAGTTTTCCTGAGTAGTTTATAGAGAACAATCGACTTACTGAATAAATTTTAAGTTGAATCTGTCAATAATGGTGAAATATTAAGATAAATTGTTGCTCCATAGTCCCTGACCATACAGTCTGCCTGGCACAGATTCACCTCCTGGTTCATTATCTTATTGATGAAAATTTTCCCTTAAATTCAGACTCACAGTTTTCTACATCCTGTTAAATCCACTGGTTGATTTAGTCTTTCCTCAGTTGCAGTCCAACTTCCACTGACTGCAAATTAACTCTCGACTGTAGTCACAATCTCTGTCTATGGGCACACAGACAGATCTACCAGGCTATTGATTATTTGATATTTTACAGCAATTTGCTGATCCATCTAGGGTATACCTGTGTCTGCGCAACGGCCCAGCAAATCAACTTACAACAATAAAAAATATGTTTTTTTTAATCTGAAAATGACTACACAGTTGCAAGGCAGATGACAATAACTTCAAATGTGGTGCAGAGCTGTGTGTTCCACACACCACAATCGTTAATTTGTTGTCCCGGCAAAGATGCTGCTTTTATAAAGCTAACAGTCTTTGTGCTAGCCTCAAAGGTGGAGCCTTGCGACAGACTCTGGCAGAAAAAAAAAGAGAAAAACAAATACTGCTGCTGCTATTGACCAAAGAAAGTGAGAGAGGAAAAGGAGGTAGAGAAAGGCATTGTACATCACAACAAGTAGTGCTCTGGGAGTTAAAGAGTTCAACCCTCCTTCTTTGTGGGCCTTCTCAGAGGACTCGAGCACGTCCACATCTATTTCTTTTTTCACAACAACCTGAATTCTTAACCCACCAACAAAACACACTTTAGTTCTATAGAGGAAAACAGCAAGACAGCATTTTACTTAACAAAAGAGGAGGACAGAGAAAGCTTGAAAGAGATGGAGAGCTAAGAGTATGTTGAAGACGGTTGCTGGTTTATTTTCAGGTACAAACTTATTTATGTTTAACACAGGGCTAAAGCTGAAGCACAGTCGGTCAGTGTGCTTCAAAGGAGACTATGCATCCCTGCAACATGGCATGAATGACTAATTATTCATTTGCTTCAATGCCAAAGCCATCATCAGGCCTCCAAGATTACTTTAGACAATGGTGAGCTGTCACTAAAAGATGCCAAGGGGCAAAAAAGGGTGCAGGAAGGGCAGGGACCTCGTGTTCCTCTGCTTTGTTCACCTTAGAGACTGAAAAGTCAACAGCTCTGGGAGTGCTGATAGAGGTAAGTGCTAACTGTTTACTGCTCACAAAAGTCTCACAAACTCTGTTTCTTCTTTGTGCCTCATCTCTGCCTTCCTGAAAAGGCACATGCAGCTTTTTTTATTCTGTTCTTTTTCTACAATGTCCACTCCCATTAGCCATCATTTCATATAAAACCCCCTCTGTCCCCCTTCGTCCTTGCATTAATCTCCTCTTCTGTCCCTCTCTGCTCCCCATGGTCCCTCTGTCTTGCTCCCACAACCCCTATTTTTGTCTCTAGCTCCAATGGAGGAGGTGCCAGGGCAATGTAATTGGTATTCAGGCTCTGTCAAAGCCAATGCAGAGCCCTGTTAGCAGAATAAGAGAGAAAATGTCCTTATCTGGATTTCCACGGTAACCAGAGGGTGGATGGATGGGTGGGTGGGGGCTCAGCTTCTCTTGCAGCTTTTATTATTTTTTTTCTTTTTTGTTGTCATGTTTTCTCTCATCGTCATCCCCCTGCTGTCTGTGCTAATTATTAACTGCCTATGTCACATCTCTGAAGCTTCCTCGCTCCCAAACACACGCACAAACACACAAAAAGATTGCACACATTGACCGGATCCTTTAACGAAACACAAATACAGGCAAACCTACAAACACACAACCAAGCAAAGGAGCACCTGCCTGCAAACTCGCACAGACATTACACAACCATATCCAGGCCCCTGCGGAGGCTTTCACTGGCACAGCTTCCCCACATCTGCATCTACCACGCTCGCTACACAAACACAGACACACACACACATAAAGCCTCTCTGCTCTCCCTCTGTCCTCTCTTCTATCTCTTCTCAGTACCAGAGGGCTACACTACAAGACACATGTACTTGCGCAGCACCATTATAGAGCTATTTTCAGGATGGTAAGTAAATGAAACAGCTCCTGATAGAAACTGCTGGATTCCTGAATCCTGCCTATAAACAGCAGATTGAATTACAGTTAATCAAAACAGTCAAATAGTTTTAAAATTAGATAACCGAATGCAGCTAGAATTTAACGTTCAAACACCAAATGTGCCAAAAAACATATTTATTCATTTGTTCATAAAAAGACATGACAGAAAGAAACTGACGGAAATGCAGACAGGCAGAGGGAGAACTGCATCATTAATGTATTCCACCTTTGGCACTAGTCGAATAGAGTTTTTATTTTCTCTCCACTTGAGGCAGCAGTTAAGGACATTCAACATAATAATCCAGCTAAAATAATTTAGGCCAGAAAAAATATACAAAACTCTCCACTTGGACAGCCACGAAGGATACATGTTTTTAAACTATGAAATCGTGTCTATAAACCTCTGAAACTGTGTTAATTGGATAGTTCTGATGTTTTTAAGAAAGGGTTAAACGAGGTTCATATCAATCTTATGAGGGTTGAGAGCCCTGAATCATTTATTGACTCTTACATGAAACAGGCTCATAAAACAACATTGGAGACAAACACATTCACAGCGCTTTGCATTTCTATGAACAAGATCCTTTGATTTGACACTGCATGCCTCCAAAACATGCATGAACTTTTGCCCTGGCAGCAGCTATTTAATGCCTAGACCAAGTATGCTGTCATCCTCACAGGGACAGGGCCGACCAGTGTTGCTATGGTTTGTGTACTTTCTATTGACAAATATCTATCTATCTATCTATCTATCTATCTATCTATCTATCTGTTAGGGGTGTAAATCACCAGTATCATGATGATACAATATCGATTCTTTGGACAACGATACGATATTTGCCGATATCACAAAGTCTGTCACGATTTGATTTCGATGTGATACGATTCAGGGGCCTTCGATCGATTTAAGACGATATTATTTCCTCACTGAACACAATCAGCAACATTTAACCTGAAGCAAGACAGAAATACAAAGCAGCTACAGCAGAGCTGTTTTATGATTGGCCGTTATGTCTGGATTCCGTTTACTTCTGTGATGCTAATAGCGCCTTGCTACACGTCCGCCTACGGCGGTGTTACTCGGTGGGCGCTAAACGGTACATTTTACAGCAGGAGAAATATCAGGTGTGGCATGTGAGAGACTGAAAGTGTTCAAATGTGTGTCTCATACGCTGAATGTGTGAGACTTGAGAGCCCAGAAACTTCAGAACGATGCGGGGCTGGGTGGAAACTGACACGCCTATCCCGTTGGGATTTCAAAACAAAGGTGTATATTAAAGATGACGATGTTGATAGATGTTTTGAGTTTTCATCGATGTGATTGGATCATTGCTCAACCACTCGATGTATCAATCCAGATCCATGGATTGTTACACCCTTACTATCTGTCTGTCTGTCTGTCTGTCTGCCTATCTATCTATCTATCTATCTATCTATCTATCTATCTATCTATCTATCTATCTATCTATCTATCTATTTTATTATTTGCGAATACACCCTGGTGCAAACAGCACTTAATTCACACAGACTGCCACTTGTTACCACAGGCAATCAAAAAAAAGCAATTCCTCTCTCTTTCTCTGTCTTACCTTTTCTTCCAGCTCATTCAATTGACTGCAATTTCATTTGATTTTATTTACAAGACGGATGATTGAGGGAAGAATAGTTATTTATATAGCTATATAAGTTTACACTTCTTCCACATGTGCCCACCTCCTAACAGAGTAACCACATTCTACTGTCAAATAAAAAAATTTTTTCCATTTTTGCAGCATGTCAGAACAAAGATTTGTGACTCTAAAAATAAAAAAAATGCAAAGACTGAGGAGCTATGCCAGTCAAAATGTGTGCATGTTGGGCATCATAAGCAGTCTTGTCTTAGTTGAATGAAATTTAGTTTTTATTTAGTTATCTTTAAACAGTCTTAACTTAAAAGAGGAAGTTGAAGAGAGAAAGAAAGAGAGAGAGCTATTACACACAACAAAGAATAAACTACAGAGGGCTCATTTACACACAGCTTTACACATTTAAGGACAGCAGTGGAAATAAAAACAAAACTGCCTCAGATCACATAAGGCCTACTAAATGTGTAAACTGTAGTGTAATGTCCATTAACAGGCTGATGCTGTCTTAATAAACTTGTTTAATGTGTTTTACTAACAGAGGTGTCACATACCTGTCTTTCTCTCCTTTTTTCTTACAGAATATCCTCATGACGTTTTTAAAAAACATTAATTTAGGTAACTTGTATCATAACATGCATTACAGTTAAGACTACTGTCATTACTCTTACAAAGATCCTTAACATCCAAATTTATAATCAGAATACCTAAAATAATACTAGGGTTATTACAGAACAGACATTTCAGTGTCACACAAAACTATTACTAACCTATGACGACTTCCAAAAAAGCATTAGGGCCAGAGATTGCATTGCAGCCACGATTGTTGACTTCATTTTTTTTTATGCAAATACTGCCACAATTTGCATAATCAGAGATCCCACTCAAGAGAAAAGGTTAACCAGTTGAATGTTTTTGGCTCCTGTTTTGACACTTTTCACATGGCCCTGCACAGATGTCACAGAAGTCACAAGCCAGATTCAGATATTAAGCTAGGTCTGTCACAATAACAAATTGTGCTGGACAATAATTGTCCCAAAAATTATTGCTGATAAACAATATTATTGTCAGTATCATATTTCATTACTGTAATTATATGTCATTATAAGGTGAGTACACCGTATCAAAAGGAATACATTTTAATTTCTTAAGAGTATTTAACTGTTATTGGAAGGTCAAGGGCTTTTAGATAAAAAAAAAACAATATAATAAATTAAGCAAACAAAAAAAGAGGAAAAAAACAATGAAATTCAAATAGACTCTCTTTTGGGAAAAACTGCATGTAAAAAAAATCATTATATTAATCAAAAAAAAAAAAAAAAATTGACAGGTCTCTGTAAAGAAGAAAACAAAACTCCAATAAAAACACACACAACAATAAAAAACAATAAATAAAATGAAGTTTATACAGTTCCTGAATTGTTTGTGACATGTACTTTCTCCCAGTCAATTTGTACTGTCTGTGAAACGTTTGTAACATTTCTGGCTTTTCAACCGTATTGAGGGGCTGCATTTCTTTTGCATTGAAGTGAACAACACTGTATGTGAGTGTGCACCATTTTGCTCAGTTTTATTTATATTTACTTTGCCGACCAAACGTCTCAGTAAGCGCTGACTGTCAGGACGAAGGCCCCGCTGCACCTCCCTTCTTCATCGCCACTACTTTTAAACAAACACGACATGTCGGCTCATCAGTGTTCATGAGCTCACACCTTGTTCATTCTGTTTAAAACCAAAATATTCCCACCCTTATACTGTGGCATTCGGCTTAGGAACCGTTGCTTTTGTGCCTTCGTTCATATTAGCATTTGTTTCCTCGTTAGTCCTCATGACGCTAGCTTCAGCTCTCTCTGTGTGTGTACGCGCGAGCGGCCCCGCCTCCCCCTCAAACATTGAATGAAAGACAGATGCTGAAATAAAGAAGCTGAAACAACACCAGGAGCTGTCTGTGGTGCTGATATCACTGGACTATTATCCGCATGATAAACCCATCACAGATCCACTATTACAAAACCTGATTATCATCATTGTCAGTAATCAGCTCTTCGGAAAAAGAAAAAAAAAGAAGAAAGAAATGCTGCAATCACATGTTTTTGTTCCTGTATTATATAATCAGCACATATATGAATATGTTTGGAAGTCTATTGTGGTTCATTTGAAGTGGAGAGAAGTTGATCTGTGTACATTTTCTAGTGAGTAATGTTTCATTGATTAAGTTATTCATTTAGAGGTTATGGATTTTTCTGTCATAGTAAATGACAGCACTTTTAATTTAGCCAGAACATAAACTTCACACTTTAATTTGTCAAATATGTGACATCAAATTTACAGTTTATAATAATGAACTGAATAGAGACATTCTTTTGTGCATAAGGCAAATGGTCTAAACATTTCACTCATTTAAAGGTAATCTGAGTGATGACTGGACAGACTCTAATGGCATGCATAGAGAAGGTAACGTGCATCAAAGTGTGTCTGCTTCTCTCTGTCCTGCTTTTGAGCACTTTCCCATCAACTGCCATGATAATTATTAGGTGTTATTGTTGGAAAAGTAATGACATCTATAGAATACAGCAAAAATCTGCTCAGTTTCTGCTGCTTTTAAACTTTAAGTCCTAGTATTCAGAACATGACTAATAGTATTCAAATTTTTTAACAAGTTTAAGTCAAAAGTAGGTCTTGGTATTTGGTTATTCAGCTTGTAGGTCAAAATATTATCAAATGACAATCATTAGCAAGAGATTAGAGAGAGGAAAATGGAATTTTGTCAATTTAAACGATTTTTTAGTGCCATTAAACTGCAGAACTTCACTGCCTTTTTGTTACGCCTAAGATTTAGAGCAAACACTTGTCTGTAGCACAGCCATGTTGGAGAACATGTGGGGCCATGAATGTTAATCATTCACGTATATTTTGGCTCTGTAAGACAATCAACAGTGCAATAACAATAAAGAGACTGAATTAATAGTAGAAAAAAGGCTACAGTAACATAATTGTTCTCAAGGCAATCATGAACCATATACATATGTTTTTTGATGTTGTTGTTGCTGTCTTTTGCAAAAAAAAAAAAAAAAAAAAAAAAAAAAGATAATTTCCTAGAGAAATGACATTGGTACATCCAATCCAGGACCCAATCTACAACCAACTGAAGTATGAGTGCATATTGCATGTATTTTAGTATTTTACCTTCTGCACACACTCTGTGGTTTAGGAGCTCTATTTTCCAGCCAATTGAACTAGTTTAGTGAACAAAAAAATATGTGCAGATTCTTTGCATAGTTGGTCCTTAATATGCAAGTGATGTGTTTTTTTTTTTAATTATACTACCACAAAAACATGTAATTGGTCACTCCAGTGATCACCAGTCTGCCTGCTTTTCAAAATCACATTAAAAACTTTGAGTAATTATGACCCTCAGCACTGGGTGGTAACTTACTTGTTACATATTACTATAAAATACAACATTTATGAGCTACTAGCATTGGAGGCTTAACAAATAACATTACTTTTTGAGTAGACAATAAAGTTAGGGGTTAACAATTCCAATAATATTACATGCATTTATCAAAGTGATGCAAGATTTAAAAAGTTATTTTGTGACTGAGGGCCAATGTAATATTTAAACATAGGAACAAGCAGAGAGGATGAGCCAGAAAGAGTGAGTTGAACTTTATACAACTCTTGTATATTATCTGTTTATTAAGAATGTGTCTATTAAAGGTGTAAGGAAAGAAGTAAAAAGTAAAAGAATCAGACCACTGTTTCAAAGAGTAATCAGTAGAAGGCAATATTATAATTTTCAAACAATTTCCTTGCCCTCGACTGTCTTGAAGTGGGATTGATTTCAGGGTTTAAATATCAGGTGATCCATGAACAAGTGCCCTCATGTGCACTAAATTCAGTGTGTGTGTGTGTGTGTGTGGATATTATAGTAGTAGATATAATAGATATAATAGTAGATAGTTTCTGCATGTCTTTTGTCTTTAACCTAACTTCAATTGTTGTAAGATGGTGACAATGGAGTTTTAAAAAGACAACACCTAGGGATGCTGATGGTAATGTTCAGTCTTTCTTCAACAGATCCATGTGTTGCACTTTTCATCTTCTAAGGGCCCATACAGTCAAAACTGCAGCTCATCTAGAACACAAAGTTACTCGAACCATCACATTATTTTTTTTACTGTAATGGTATTGCTGTTTTGAAAATATAAATTCCCTACACTAGTTATCTCATTAAATGTTTTGTTTTTTATGATAAATCTGAGCATTTAACAGTATAAATAAAGGAAAGGCTTATGCTTAATGGAGCTCTCAATTGAATGTAATTGCATTTACTCTAATCATACAAAAAGATGATTTCAAGTAGGAATTTATTGGAGAAGATTAAATTTTGATTATGAGTATATGTTGACAGAGTGCACTTATCAGATATTACAAAAGACTCCATCTAAACCATAGCTATTGAATATTAGAGTGTTTATTCTGCAAATCTATCTACCTTACACATCGGTTTAATTCTCACTGACAAGAGATTGAAGGTGCTGGCCTGAGTTGTTTAGCCTCTGTGATAAAAGCATATCTAAGGATTTTATTAATTTCTAACTACTCCTGTTTTGTAAAACAAGTAAACAAGTTTAGAGGACAAAGAGAAGTCTAAAATATCAAGAACATATCCTGTCAGACTCTATCAGGGTTTGTTGCCCACAAATTCACATAATGATCACCTGAGCGAAGAGAGACATTCACTTGTTCAACCCAGATACCAAAGCATGATTTAAGGTCCACCATCTCATGTTGAAATGAATCTTTGTATGAGGGATGTAACAATATGAAAATTTTGTATCACGATTATTGTGACCGAAATTATTAGGGTTATCATTATTATGCTCCAAATGTTCAAAAAGTACTTTAACACACAATTGAAATCATTTTACCCCTTTAATAGTATAATTATGACACTTCTTTTTTGTCTTTTTTGTCAATACATGTGTCAAGAAGGCTCTTTGAGTACTTTACCCTTTTTTCATGAGAAATAAAAGTAAACAATTCTAGCAAGTATTTGTCATTATTATGATTTTAATGCTTAAACAGTGTGGAATTACAAGAAAAGAAAAAAACAGATATGAAATTTAAACAGGATTCTCTTTATAAACAATTGAAAATGAACAACAAATAACCTATTTTACAAACACTCACACGTTTTAGTTTGCCTGCAGCATTAGTGTCCATGTTACAGCTCGTTCTATTAGACCATGTCAAGAAGTTTTTTTTTTTTTTTTTTTTACTGACAATAGTCCCTGAAGCAGTTAGCCCCCTTCATGACTCTCCTTTGGTCTCTCCTCTCCCTTGCAGATCTCCTTGATATTCCCAAATTACAATCGATTAAATCTATAAAACACGAACTTTGACGGAAAAAGACAATCAATTTCAAAATTACGGCGAATACATGGCAAAAGAATGGCAAGAACTCACTCCGGAAGGATTCTAATGCTGTTATTTACAAGATTTAAACATTATTAAGACAGAGAATACTGATAAACCACAGTAATTCCCTCAGGTATGGCTCACTGAATCCTCTCTGTGTCTCTACCTCTACGGCTCGGTCGGCTTATTTACTGGAGGAGTTACAGCTGTTTTAATTTCGCCGCAGCTTCATGTTTAAACAGGGTGACTGTCTTCTATCAGTTTGCCCTCAGCATCCTTGTAAAATCCAACATTCAACCAGACTCCAGAGTTCGTTTTGAGAGGGAAATCTCTGCTGTGTCTACCTTTTGCTCTCAGAGGCCAAACAATGCAAACTGTGCATGCGCGCCTCCCGTGATGCGGCTTAATCGAGTAACAGACTCGTAGTTCAGGCATTTCCAGTCAAAGAGCAGCATCACCCAGCGTTATTGACGCAGTGTAGTAACAACAAACATGGTGAAACAAACATGGTAAAACGGTAACTTTTAATAGGACATTTACATTTTTCTGTGATTTACCATTTTTCAGGAAACCATTACATCCCTACTTTGCATGCTGTTGTTTTCAATATTTTCTGCTCTAACTGCCTCTCTGCACTCGAGGAAAAAGGTTACAACACACCACTGTGTCTTAAATGCACTTTTCTGCTATTTCCTACAAGACAAGGTTCTTTGACACTAGATACACCAACCAATCCACAGCCGTTCACACACTGATGCTGAAGATACTCTGGAGGTTTTGATTAGTAGCAACTAACACATTTGCACATATTCATGCCCATTGACACACAGATGATCAAAAAATGGGAGCAACTTGGGATGAAATGTCTTGTTCAGGGACGACATGACAGATCTATGCTCAAACCCTCAACCTTCTGTTTGATCGCTGATTGACCCACCAATGCTATGAAAACAGAGCTTATGAGCTAAGATTACTGCATTGTAAGTGCTTATTACACATTAAAGGGACTGTGAGGAGAATCTATTACCGGTGACATTAAGACTCAGCTACCCATGAGCACGCGCGGCGATTGTCGAAATGCTGCGTTCCAGTAACCTCTGAACTGGGAGTGACATCATCTCCGACTTATCGACGTTCCAGTTGAAGTCGAAAATAACCATGCTGATCTACCAGGCTATTGTTAGCTGTTGTTAGCATGCCCTGCGTTGTTGTTCACAAATGTCACATGAAGAATGTGATTATCACTATGGCAGCATTTTTGTAAATATAAGTCTAACAATACTATGTATACAGCTGATCTAGAGCGACACACCCCAGTCAGAAGGGCAAATAAATGGATTATTACAGGAGCTAAATAACTGTTCACACTTGGGGCATCCATCTTTGATTGTCAACTCGGGGGTGGCGAGGTTTCACCGAGTTCCCAGTAGGAAATTATGACTTCGGGGGACGTTCCAGATGCAGTTTCCTACTCGAAACTCAAAGTTCCTACTTCTGACAACAAATGGAACGCACTAAATGACGTGTGCAGTCCAAAGCGTTTGTTGTAATTACTTAGAAACTCCTCACAGTCCTTCTGAGTGACTGAAAGAAAAACTTTACTTTTGCATCTTCATGACGAACAGCTGATGAATGCTGTCAAAAGAGCAGAAACACAAGATAACAGAGCCAAAATAACGGACACAACTGTAGTAAAATTCTACTGGAAACATTGTTCCTCTTGGTCCTTCTCATGTCAACAAAGGAAGCAAAAAATAAGAAATAAGAAGAACAGAAAACAGCCACAGCTTTGCACATTGCAACACAATGTACTGCAACACAAGGATGGTTTGATGCAGTGAGGAACTTCAGCTGGATACACCAACTTTGCTACTGATACTCGATTAAGCGTCTATGCTGTTAGATTTTTCAAAGCTTTAGGTGCATCACTTCTAACAGTAGGCAATTGGATTTTCAGTATTCCCATTTTTAAGAAACATAAGAAATAAGAAGAACAGAAAACAGCCACAGCTTTGCACATTGCAACACAATGTACTGCAACACAAGGATGGTTTGATGCAGTGAGGAACTTCAGCTGGATACACCAACTTTGCTACTGATACTCGATTAAGCGTCTATGCTGTTAGATTTTTCAAAGCTTTAGGTGCATCACTTCTAACAGTAGGCAATTGGATTTTCAGTATTCCCATTTTTAAGAAACATAATATTTAAGTGACAATTTTCTGAAGAAAAAACCCAGCTAAATTTAAGTACTGACACAGTCCCGTCTCTCTTTCAGGCCAAATGATGGTCAGTAGTTTGACAAAGACGTGAGCTCATCCCCATCCCATACAGACCAAATCATGACTTCTGCCACGTTACAGAACGCTCCATCTTAGCATCCAGAGTAATCACATAAGTTCACATCCTTTTAGCTAAGATTAACCTCAGCTGTAAGAAAAAAAAAAAAAAATCATCCATGGACAGGAACTACTCTCAGAATTTGGATGATTTCCTCTCTCTCTCTTTTAGAGCTGGTGTAGATTACTAGCACAACCAATCCCTGTCTGCCATTACCTGAGTTGCCATGGTAACCCTCCCCCCCAAAAGAATTTATTTCAGGAATCAACCCATCGGCAACAACCTGTGACTCTCTCCCTCTTTCTCTTCCTCTTTCTCTCTCTCTCCATCTCTCCACTTTTTCTGTCATAGTTCCACTTGTCCATGTTCTTTTTTATTTTTATCATATTTCTTGTTTGCCTCTTTAACTGCCAACATATTGACCAAAATTTGACCAACAGGTGGCCTTTTGTTGAATTAAAATCAGAGGACACCATGCATTGGAGGACACAGAGCATTAGACACTTCCACCAACATATTTTCTGACCTCAGAGTTGTAGGCATTTTTGAATGTTTTAGAGCTGTCATGACACAGAAAATGTACTTAAAGACAAAAACCAAACTATAATTCAAATTATTTATTTCACGGCAAGATAAATGACCTTCAATGCAACAGAAACTGAGAGCCAACCGCCCAGAAATTTGGGCTTTTTCTCAGCTTCTTAGATTTTTCCACGGTAAATAACATATTTTTTCTTCCTGTTAAAACATTTCTTAAAATATTTTTCTTAGCTTTTCTAAAACTTTTCTTGTAAACTAACCAGTATTTCCTGTTTTATCATCCATCTCTTCATTGTCCTTTCCTCTCTTTCAGCTTGCAGCAGCTCTTGATCAAGTGATACGGTTGCGCTGTATATCTTTTTTTTGCTCTTTCATAGTCACTGTGCTTTTCATTGCTGCCATATGTCAATAACACCAGATTGTGTATTGTTTAGAGCAAAATATAATGAATTATAAAGTATTCTTAATACTTGTATGATAAAATGGGATCAAGCTAAATTGCTCTTTACTAGTCTCTAACTACCCAAAGCAGCTTTACACCACAGATTACATCTATACATTCACATTTATTCACTCTCACGAGTTTCGATGTCTGTTGTCCATCAGTATCACAAACACTTTCACACCCTTTCATACCCATTTACTAGGGGTGTAACGGTACATGTACTAGCGCTGAACCGCTTGAAATGGACGTTCAGTCTGGTACAGTGCTGTAATGAACGAGTACAGTAAGTCTATGTTAGCAGCTGCACATGGCTCTTTAATATTCACGGGGGTACTCGTCTATGATTGGCGTGGTTAGGAAAGGCTTTTTAATATTCATGAGGAAAGATGTCTGTGATCCGTGCTCTTGTGATCATATACACATGTGGATGTGACGTCTCAAGGCGAGCCAATCAGAAGACGAATATCAAAGAGCTTCTGTAACCACAAAAGCTTGTGTCTGAATTGTGCATCATGGCTACTGAAATCTCCTGTCTGGGAACACGATACTGTTCAATTACGGTCGGGTATTTTTCAAACACGCTAACTCACCTGAAACGGCACCACTCAAGTGTAAAGATTTCTGCGGTAAGGGAAAAAAACACTGTATTGCAAATTCAACTGCCGTCTGCATTTAGGCAGTCTCTTCAACAGGAGCTTAACACCATCTCTTCAGGTGGCTACTTTGTAAGGTTTCAAAATTATGACAGTTAATCATATCCACCAGAAATTGAATGGTACTCACATCCAGGTAGTGTCTAGAGTTAAAAGTGCAACATCCATTTTTCACATATTGTGGTGTAGAAATTATGCGACCCCAAAATACTCCATCTACAGATACTTAAACATGTAACAAATGAGAAAACTGTTCATGGCAATGATGTTATTATTGATTGAAAGTAGGGCCCTATAGAATCAATCATCATGGAATCGTGGAAGGAATCACAGAATTAAGACTAAGGATGTAACGGTTACCTGTAAAATGGTAAACCGCGGTAAAATTTCCCACAGTAATCATTACCGTGTCCTATTAAAATTACTGAATTACCAAGTTTGATCACCACACTGTGTCAATTACACACGGTGATGATGCACTTTGCCTCGAAAAGCCATATGTGTGGCGCGTGGAGGCGCATATGCGCTGTTTGCATTGTTTAGCCTCTGAAAGTTTAGCAGTTGGAGTCGCGCTCAGATTCTTAACAGGTCTTCCCACTCCAAACGGCTGAAGTCTGGTCAAAGTTTGGATTTTAAAGGATGTGGAGGGGAAACTGATTGACGACAGTCACCCTGTCTAAAAGACCAAGCTGCAGTGAAAGACAAAAATGCGCATGAGTAAAGCTGCTGTAACTCCTCGAGTAAACGAGCAGAGAGAGAGAGAGGATTCAGAGAGCCATACCTGAGTTAATTACAGGAGGTTTATCAGGATTGTCTGTGTAAATAATGTTTTATGGTTTTAAAAAAAACAGCATTAGTATCAATCTGGAGTGTGGTCTTTATTCCTTATATATTTCTTTATATATTTTGTTGTAATAGATCGTCTTTTTTGTCATAGTTTGTGTTTTATGGATTTATTCAATCGTAATTTGGAAATATTAAAGAAGGAGATGTGGAGGAGATCTGCCATGGAAAGGGGAGACCAGAGGAGAGTCATGAAGGGGGCTAACTGCTTCAAGGACTATCATTATTAAAACAAAAATAAATAATTAAAAAGACCTGGACATGGGCTTATATAACGAGCTGTAACATGGACACTAATGCTGTAGGCAAACTAAAATGTGTGAGCATTTGTAAAATAGGTTACAATTTTTTACTATTATTTATGAAGAGAAACCTGTTAAAAGTACACATCTGTTGTTTTCTTTTCATGTAATTACACACAGTTTAAGCATTTATAAGATAATAATGACAAATACTTGTCAAAACTGTTCTCTTTTATTTCTCATGAAAAAAGCTTAAACAAAGTTACTCAAAGGACATTTCCTGACACAAAGACAAAAGAACTGTTAAAATTATAATATTAAAGGGGTTAAATGATTTCACGACTGTATTTAAGTACTTTTTCAACATTTTGAGCACACTGCAACAATACCGCAATAATAATGATAACCGTGATAATTTTGGTCACAATAACCGTGAATATGAAATTTTCATACCGTTACATCCCTAACTGAGACATTTCAGCACAATTCAGAATAAACAGGGATATCACAGATATGGCAATTTTGCGTATAAGCTTTTTTTTCTGACTAAAAAGGAACATATCTTTTGGGAAGATCCTCAGACAGGGGTCACTAAGGCTGCCGACAGTACACGCTTCACTTCCCCTCATCCTTGTCCTCCCCTAATTTATGATGTTGACATGTCGAAGGTTAAGATGTCAAAAGAAACTACAAAACTGTCAGCTAACTCCAAAGCACAGGGCAGAGCTGATTCCCAATGATTATTATGTGTCAGGTGATCAAATGTGCTGCAGATTTTGTTAAAATACTATAAAGATGTGTGAGGGCCACTGAAGAGTAAGTGTCTATGTTTCAGTACTTTATACTGTGTCTCCAAGTTTAATACTAAAAACACAATTCTCAAAAAATTAAAATGTCAAAAACTGAGTATGAGATAAACTAAAATAGAATTTGGGGGAAAATAAAATATTTTAAAGGGTTCTCTTAAAGATTATTTGCTGCCCTACACACTGCAGGGAAAATGTTTGTGATGTACACACACATACCGGAGATAAAACACAGCCACTGATTCAAGTCCATCAATTAAGGAGGCAATTTACTCAAGTGGTTCCACCTGGGCCAAAAGGGAGGTGGATGGCTATGCTCTGTTTACTTATCAGACACTATTAAGGGTAAGATGTCGCTGGCTCCATGTCTGCCTGGCCTCCATGTTGTCAGTTTTGCCTTCGGCCTGCATGTCAGGTAAGCAATATGTGTGTGTGTGTATGTGAAGTCATCATGCTGCTGAGAAAGTAGCAGGTGCTCTTCTGTTTACTGGCATCCTCATCTTCGACATGATTTCTACAGTAATCCCTGGATGTGTGTGTTGGTGTTTTGCCTGTGTGGGTGCTTCAATGCACTGAAGACTGTGTGCATGTGTGGCCTCTGCAGCAATATTTCATCCTCTCAGGAGTCCCATAAGAACCTGCCGCACTCTCTGTATGTTTGTGTGACTGTTTGTTGGTGTGTGTGTGTGTTTGTGTGTGGGCAAATGACCCTTTGTGGCTGTTTATGCATATGTATATATGGCTGCCTCTGTGCCTGTGTGTGCAGCAACACCTGTGTGCAGCGTATCTTGAAGTGAAGTATGTGTTTAGAATATATGATGAAATACACACACATACCACGCCCCACACCCGCACAATCTGTTTGATAAATTAGACTTGGAGCAAAAGGAATCTGCTTTACCATGTAAAGCTTACACACGATAGCACCAACAGGCGGTCAAGCTCTCTACATTTACAGGTGTGTGTCTGAGCATGTGTGTGTGTCTAAATATGTCTGTATTTGTGGTTGTTATCTCTACACATATACCTGTCATGTCCAGATGTTTACGGCCACCACATTTTCTTGCAGAGAGAGCAAAGCTTTGTATTTACACGCCAACGCTGTTGTAAAAATATGCTCTGAGAAATACCTGAAAACACATGAAGCAGGTGACTCAAATCAACAGGACCAACATGTCGAATTCTCCTCTCCTTATCATCTGACTTAAGCATGGACACTCTGCTACCTGCATCACATAAGCTCCATTTCTTTTGCAACTCTTTGGATGTGGTATTATCCTTGAGGTTATGTGGCACTGCACAAGGTATAATTTATTGCCTGTTCAGCAAGGCAACTGTGCAAGCCTGGCGTATTCCATTTGCTGAGTACATATCATTATAAAAATATGATTTCCCCACCTTTTTGTGTTTCACTCTGCGTGCTGAAATGCTATCTGGGGTACACCTGAATTATGCCCTTACTTTGAATTTCTTGGTGATAATAACCTTTGAAATATAGAATACCATGTAGAAAGGTGGCTAGTCAAGTCAATATTATGAAAGGGAAAAAGTGTTTTAGAGTCGGGCCACATCATTGCACATCACTGCATACCAAATGGCGAAAAAATGTGATGAAACACTGTTGTAGAGAAAGCAGTGACCCACCTGCTACCTTATGCATACCTCAATTTAAGCTCAGCCAGACAGCTGGCACACCCTGCAACCACAGCAGTGAATCCAACATAACCTGTAAATTATTGTTCCCACACTCTCTCTCCATCATGTATACTATATGTATTACTTTAAAGTTAAGAGTGTGGCTTTAAAAATCCCTACAAGCAGCACTGTAAAGCTACAACACACCACAGAAGAAAGCTTTATGTATTCATGAGTTTGGTTTTAACAGTCCCTGCAGGTACAATAATGAAGTTCCTCTCCCCCATGTGGAATGGACCGTAATGATTATGATGGAGCAGAATCGCAGACTGTTTTCTTTCTCACTTTTTCTCTCTCACATCTCTACTGTTGTATTAGCATAGCTGTAAACATCTGCATAAAACTATATGTAGCAATGATGTAACTATAAAAAAGGGCTATTAACTGTTGCAAAGTATAGGAAGCAAGGGTAGGCATTGCAGAAAAAAAGTGGTCTGTAAGGCAGCAAAGCACAAGGCCAGTTGTACTCAAACTTTATTTCCAATGAGTACCCCACCCCTTGTATTCCCAATAAATCTTAAGCACCCTTGGGACCCACAAGGATTAATATTATGTATTTTATATGTCCAAACACAATTGGCTTGCACAAACACTTTAGTAAGGCACATTTGAAAAAAAATAATGACGTGGTGAGTGTGTTCATGTTTCATTAGATATGAGCAGATCTAACTTTAACAAGCCGTGATCCGACAGGGCGTTGCCTCTAAAATCTCTGCCACCCAGTCAGTCCAACCCCACTCCAAGGAGTATAAGAAGGCATTTGACCATAACCAATTTAAAAAGCTGCAGCACAAACACAAGGAAGGTTTTTATCGGACTTTTAAAGTTAAAATCCTCCAAACCAACAACAGACAATTCAGTCAGATGGTGTAACCACTTGCCTGTGATCAGAAACAAGATAGCCCTGAAACTTAGAGGAGGATCAACAATCAGGCTCCCAAAGTATAATTTTTTGACCACATTTTATCAAGGAAAATAAAAATTGTAAATGTAAATAGTGAACATGCTTTTGTTTTTTAATTTCCTTTGTTTGATTTTGTTTTGGTCTACCACTCTTTTTCATTTAATTATGGCAACCTGGCCATGAATGTCCCTCCAAAAACGGAGTAAGATTGATAAGGCAGAAATCTGGTCAAATATCATCTGATGCATCGCAAACCATAGTCAGCATTAGGGCTGAATGATTTCAGGAAAAGATCGAATTGTGATTCTTATGGCAAATATTGCAACTCCAATTCAATTCAATTCACAATTTTCTTCTAATCAAGCTTCAGTGCAAAAGTCACTGTTTACAGTAGCATTTACAAACATGACAGAAAATGACATCAAATCATCAAACATTGAAAGCCATACTCTAAGCCAAGGATGAGCTAAAAGGTAAGAATTGCTTCTAAAAATATAAATATATTTATTAACAAGAACCCTGCACATAAACTATTTAAAGTTGACCAATGGCGATAATTAGAGCTGAATAATTAGAAGAACATTCTTTGACTGTCCTAGCTTAAAAAATGTGGTGCAAAAAATAAATTCTGTGAAGTTAAAAAAACAACAATAAATGAAAAAGAAAATCCCAATGTTAAATGAATAACTAGAAAAGCACTCTAAGAGCACAGACCTCCTCCAAGCAGCTCAGCTTCACCCAGAAATTGGGATTTCCAATCAACAATATTGTCCAATATATAATTTCTATGCACAATGATGAATGAAAAATATCAGTCTGCAAGAAGTGTGACGATCATTGATATAAATATCATCCAATAGAGTGACCTAGTCAGCATTGGGAATTTTTTTTACTCCTCTCTTCTGTCTGTGAGCAGAACTGTGCACAGCTTAGATCAAATCAGCACCAAAATGTAGTGGCTTCTTCCTTGAACCAAGCCACACCTCTGGTAAAAATTTCATGGAAATCCATCCAGTAGTTTTTGTGTAATCTTACTAACAGACAAACAAATAAACAGACAGACCCTGGTGAAAACATAACCTCCTTGCTGCAGGTAACAATAAGAAAAACAAAATTCAACAATTCCAGTAAAGGAAAAAAGCCAGCCGTGCCAAATTAGCGTGTCAACCTCTGATGGTTTTGAACATGAGCACTGACATTTGACAAAATCACCACAAGCAAATAATTGACACAAGATAATCTTGGTCAGCCAAGAAATTGCAGCCTTGACAATCACATGATCACCTTGTCTGACATTGTGATATTGATTAAAAAATAAATTATTGTTTAGCCCTAATCTACATCACACAAGTAAACCCTTTGGACTGAAATATTTTAAGACAGCAAGTGAAATCTTGGACTTACATCTGAAGCTGCATTTTGAGCTTAAAAAGGACACTGAAATATTCTTTCTCAAACTCTTCATAATGAATCCTTTTCTGTGGGAAAACTACCATTTAGTGTTTGGGGGTCCATTCAGAGTTCTACTCGAATTTCATGGATCACAGGATTTATATTCAAAACACTTCTCAGCTTCATATGATAAAGAGAAAACAAGATAAAATGGGCAATCATTGACTAATGATATTTAATAAAAAAACATGTTGAATTCTTATTTACCACTGTAAAGCTTGACAAGACCCAGCAGCCATATCAGTTATGTCAGCGATGATCACCGTAACTGCAGCAAGCATGTTGAGTTATCTTGCTTTGCTGCATGACTAACACCCATGTAAGCACCTTTCCCTAATCAGGCCTATGATGGTATTAGAAGATAAATGAGAGGCACTGCTTGTTATGACCCATAATATTATGGCTTCTCTTTTACAGTGTGCTAAACCTATTTGCTGCCGCATTCGATCAAGATAGGAATTGAACTCAACAAGCAATCTATTCAGGGTGTAAAAAGCTAAGAGGATGTGGCGGGCAATGTTTTTAAAGATTTTCATTATGTGTCATTCTATTTTAATTCATTTTCAATTGGACCATAAGAGCTGCCGCCGTAAGCGGAACAAAAGGCAGGAGCGAAAGAGGGAGGATCTTGTTTAGCTGCAAGACATCCCAAGAAAGAAAATAATGATCTTTATGAAATTGCTTTAGACACAATCTGACAGCCGAGACAAAGCAAGTGGCTGGCCTTGTTCAAATCGATAAAGCATCCATTAGTTTTCTAAAGAGTAACATGCAATTTGTTTTGGTGGAGGAGCATAGAATCAGTAATATTGTGCCCCTTTGACACAAACCGCTAATGCACGATAGCCAACCTAATGTGAGATTAAACCTACATTTCTGTCAGATGGAAATAGAAAAATGCTAAGAACGCATTGGATCCAAATAGCATGACCAAGCCTGTTATCACAGACACCATGTTTGTGTCACAATGGCCTCCAGGGCAAGTCTTTGTGAGGACAGAAAAACCTTGTGTCTAAATCCATTCAGATGACTGGGATCTCACGCACAAAGGAGATCAAACTTCTTAAGTACCTATTGATCAACTAGATGAACAGAGACAGAGCGATTGATCGAGCAGAGGGATGACCTCATCTCTACCTTTGACACAGCAGGAAAGCACAAATTGAAACCACAGAGGGGTAAGCACACTTCTCACCCATCATTTCCCCCAGAATGTGTGGATGTATCTCACTCTAGCACCCTGGTGGTCACAGAATCAATAGTAGAGCAGCTTATGAATAAAATGGACAGAGGAGCTGGCTTAGATCTCTGAAATCAGCACTTCTTCAACTTGTTTATTTTGATTAATACACCATCTGGGTTAGATCGTCCAAGGGGAAGGCGGATTCCTTCTTTGAGAAATGTTCATGACAGACATATTGCCAGAGTTGCAAGATCGGCCCTCAGGAATCCACCCTTCCTTGGAGGAAAACGCTGATCTGAGGGGATCTTTCTCCCACCAGCTGACAAGCCGATAGACAAATGGCCTTGATAGTCTCTAAGTCTGAGAAGACTATTGGCCCTCCTTCTGCTCTAACTC
Source organism: Scarus forsteni (assembly GCA_036419115.1). Classification (NCBI taxonomy): domain Eukaryota; kingdom Metazoa; phylum Chordata; class Actinopteri; order Labriformes; family Labridae; genus Scarus; species Scarus forsteni. The sequence goes on along the minus strand of JAZDUH010000386.1, from coordinate 8,488,376 downwards.
CCCAGTGTCTGTCTGCCAAAGGCCTATCCTCCTTTACTCCTCAACCTTGTATATATGTGTGAACATATACAGATATGCCTAACTCATACCACAAAGATCTGCTGCCCTGGCCACAGCATGTGTTTAGCTGTAGATGCTGAAAGCCTTAAACCTTTGTATTTCTTAAATCCAAGAAGAGCAAAATCAAGTATCTCTGCCACTTTTAACTGCATTTCATCAGCAGCATCTATATTACATTTATGCACCCAAAGCTGTTTCATCAAAAGTTGCTGCTGTAAAGTTTTACATACCATCTCAACTCTGTCTCCAAGCTTGGGTTGGCAAAGCCTTTTAAGAGTTTCAGAAGGCACTCATGAATTGAAGGACAGAAAAGAAGTGCAATAGGCTTTTGTCTTTCTCAACATCACTATTTCTAAAGGCCAAGGAGTCCCTCCTGTAAAACTGGAACCAGGGGAGGATCCTCACAGCCAGCTTTTCATTAGAGTCTGACTTCAACCACTTCCTCTTTTTATTGTCCCACAGCACTGCCAAAACGCAATCAATAAGACTTTAAGAAAACTGGGTGCAATAGTGCACAGTTTTACTGTCCACAATCGATTGGAACTGCAGAAAACAGTGCCATGAGTAAATATTGGAGAAGTCTTTCTCACAGACACACACACACGGATGAAAAGTGCCCCTGGACATGGGACACAAGGGGGTCATTTACAATAGGCTTAGATTACATTGAAAACCACCACAGGCCTCTGCTGAACCAAAAATTGATTTATCAAAGTGATTTAATTAACAAATCCTTTAAGTAATGGATCAATTACACAATTGATTATTTTGACACAACTGCACTTGATACTGACCATCTGAGATAAGTCTTCCTGAATTTAATCACTTCATTTAAGATTATAAGTGGGGCGATGCTGTTAACCCAAGCAAATATATGCTGAAAAGCAAAATACATTACCCCTGTGAGATTTTACCTAGTTATTAAATATGTTCTTCTGCTAAGAGGGGTATTTCTAAAGCATTCCATGTATGCATATTATCTTTATGTCACTGAAGCTTAAAGGTGTGCTTCAGGGCTAAATTCTCCTCAATTCCCTCTTTCTGCAGATTAATAATTGATGCTTTAGGAGGAGGACATTTTAACATGCCTCAAAAGCTGTATCTCTTAGTCATACAGCAGAGCTTCTACTGTCACTCACTCTGGTTTGTTATCAAATGACCAACATATTTTCAATACAGGTGATCGCAGATTTCTATCAATCAATCAATCAAACTTTATTTATATAGCACTTTTCCTACAACATATGTAACTCAAAGTGCAGCTGAAGAGGAGCAGCTGAGTATACAGAAAATCATCAAGCAACAGGGGCATGTCATCCTATGTGACAAAACAAGACAATTAAAAGGCCGTGGGAAACATGGAGTAAGAAGAGTGGGCTACTCTACAACATGCAGGCCTGCTGCCACATCCTCAGTTCTTTTGCAAGCAAGATTGAGAGCCATTTTAAGCCCACACAGCAGGAGTAATCACCATTTACATAACACAAATATATATGAGTTTTACAATAATTAACTAAGTATAATCCAGAACTGGATAAAAAAAGTCATTTCTACTTAAAGGTGCAATGAGGTCAGAAAATAACATGCCTATCTACCAGGCTATTGTTAGCTGTTGTTAGCACGACCTGCGTTGTTCTTCACAAATATCACATGAAGAATGTGATTATCACTATGGCAGCATTTTTGTAAATATAAGTCTAACAATACTATGTAAACAGCTGATCTAGAGCAACACACCCCAGTCAGAAGTGCAAATAAATGGATTATTACAGGAGCTAAATGACTGTTCACACTGGGGGCATCCATCTTCCATTGTCAACTTGGGGCTGGCGAGGTTTCACCGACTTCCCAGTAGGAAATTCCGACTTCGGGGGACATTCCAGTTGCAGTTTCCTACTCGGAACTCAGAAATTCTTACTTCTGACTACAACTGGAACGCACCACAAGACGTGACCCAAGCCAAAGCGTGCGTTTGTTGTGATGCTAATGAATGCAGCTCGGACCTTCCTCAGAACTCTGCATGGCTTTACAACTTCTTTTTTTCAACAACTTTCAGGATGCAAAGCGACGAGGTAATGTATCTCTTTCTAGTTACATAGCGGTAGTTTTTGATGTGTGACAGCAAACAATTTTTGGAAAACTTAGTATCGTAGTTTTGTAGCTGGCTATATATCTCTACTTACAGCCCGGTGCTCTAAGACGTGTCTGAATAATATAAATTTGCTCTAGTTTTAATTGTCTTGTTCCTGAAGTTGAGTATCCAGGCCAGTCCAGCCCTGTCCGACCGGAAGGCTAAGGAATAGCATTTATAGATAACCTATTTTGATGCTATAAAACTCATCTTAAAGTGTGTATTTCCATCAGGCAGATATCTAAAAGTGAGACTTTTTTTGTAATTACTTAGAAACTCCTCACAGTCCCTTCAAGTGAACAAACAAAAACAGCTAACAAAAAAAACAGTCAACAGCTGTATCGTCTAGGTAAATATTAGGACTGGATCAGGACTCGGGAGTAATAGCTCCTCATATTTAAAAAAATCTTTTTGGGATCGAGGGACTAAAAAGCTGATTGGAACATCCCTGCAGGTGAAGCTTGGCAAAGGCTTGCACCATTTGACAGCTCTGCTTGTGGTGCATGTAGCAGTTTGCCTGTGGAAAACAACTAAAATGAAGATGATGAATGTGATGGGAAAGCCAGAGAGACGGCCAAATGAAATCTGAAGAGTTACATTGACACCATTGCAAGAGATGAAAATGATTTTTTTTAAATGTAGCACTGTCATAAATACACAAAAAGCAACAACAAAAGCAGTCCTTTAGTATCTTACAGAACCAATGACTGCCCGACAAGTCTGGTTTCAAAACCAGTATAGCATTTGTAGAGTTAGCACCACGCCAGAGCACCTCTCTGATTGTCTATTTTGGGCAACAGGGTCAACGGGTTAAGGACAAGCCCAAGCTGAGACACTGAGAAAAGGAAGAATCTTTTACTTTTAGATATCCAAAATTGTAAAAGTGAAAGTTCCATACAATAATAAATCATTTTATTTTCATGAAATAAAATGAAGGGCCTAAGAATTGGTGAATGACAGCATCTTCTTCTCCCCTCTAAACCCATTTCTTGTGACATGACCGTGCTTTTTTCTCCACAGGCCGCGTACTACATGACACAAAATGTTTGCTGCTGCTTGACCGAAATCTTCCCTAGGCCGCTCTGGAGCACAGCTGCCATACCACAGCATACTTACCTAATCCATATCCTTTTTTCAAAGGAGCGTGGCCAAAGATATTTTCTGTTTCTGTCTGTGGTAAAAGGGAACTGACTTTGGGTGGCAGGTGTTGGCCACAGTGTTGGAGAACACATCTTTGTCACTTTAGCCCTGCACAGCTCGCCCTGTGGTTTCACCTGAGGATCAATAACTGCTGCCATCGAGCAGAGAGGAAGCCTGATCGAGGGACGCAGGGGATGCTGAGAGGCTAAGGATGTTCAAGATATTATTTAGTGTTCCTTTTTTTTCTTCCAATAAGGCTACATTTATTTTGTTTTTATTTTTTAAAGCTGGCTTGTACTTAAAAACTATCTGAAATAAATTGTTTTTTTTTTTATCTCTGTTATCATTTTTCCAGACAGTTGTTTAACAAAAAATGTGCAATAAAAAGTTCCAAAAGAGATTTTGGTGTACAGATTATTAATTTAAAAATAATATCAAACACTAAGATTCTGGAGTAATCTTCCAGAATTGCAGTTTCATCTTCCATTTCTGCATTTTAAGATATAAAGATTGATCAACAAAGTAAAAAAGAAAGAAAGGAAGTTAGAAAGAAAAAGAAAATGTTTTGACAAAGCACAGTATCTTTAAATCTTGCCTGATACATAATGGCCACCAACAATGTACATGTTTTCTTCAAACATACAATATTGACCCTGACCCAAGAAATTACAATAGATACTGAAATTTTATTCTAAATTGAGAGATTTTCATTTTATTAAAAAGGCAAAAAAATATTTTCTAAGATTCACCACAGCATTTACAAACCATGAACTTTTCCATGAAGCTGCCAGACACTCTATTCCTATGTGACAAATACCCCACCAATGAACAGCAAAATGGGTTTTGCTTCATTGCCTGAATTATTGAGGTGGGCAGTGTGAGAAATTCATGGCACAAAATTCATCCTTGTTCCCCATGCATAATACTTTAATACGATTTTCCATTCAAAATCTATCATTCTTAAATCTTTATTTCTAACAGTAGAAGAAACTATGTCACATACACATGACTGTGCAACTTTTAAAAAACACAGTTTCATATTTTCACTATCTTAGTTAGGACACAGGCTGCACTTCTGCTTCAAAAATAATCATCCTGAATCTATCGGATTGCAGAGATTCAATTTTTAGAAGTGTACTTGAAGCCTAGAACAAATGCAGCTACCCTTTAAATAGCATATCATCTGTATACACATCAGCACCGCCAGCATAAATTCACATACACAAACGCACACAACATGGATGTAAACAGATCACACGATCGATCCCAAACCATTATGAGGAGACTAAAAATACATAGTTCCACTTCCTTTAATTCAGTGTATGAATCATATGGGAGATGCTTGTGCTATACAGCTCTGGTGTTATAATGTGAGTCAAGATTAAAAGAGGTCTATTCTTTTTAAGGCCTCATGTGTGTTTCTTTCATTTTCCTCCTCCCCACAGACAGCACTAATGCAGTCCTTTGCATTTACAGTACCAGTTTGTATTAGTAGTCTTTACAGTCGGCTTTGACCTTGGCTATTGTGAAAGCATAAAGGGAGAGTCTCAACCTTTTCCTGTGCTCCTCTCCTGTGCCATCCCACCCTCGTAGATTTCCAGCAGGAGGCTTACATATCATAAGAAATTAGATTATTCCTTTTCCCACTGAATGTCCAGCAGCTTTCCCCCTGAAGTCAGACGTTATGTGGTGTCAACTTTGAAAGAAAAGAAAATGCAGGCTTAGGGAAAAACACCTCTGTGTAAAAGCACAATATGATACAGACAAACACATCTGCGCTAAAGGTCAAAAATATTCCCTTGCAAGTCAACAAGCCCAACAATGCTGATGGCCTGAATCAAATGACAGTCCCCCGCATTAACATAGCTATAAGCAGCACTTTTTTCCCATTGTTAGGTGGCTACATAATCCTCTTTTTGACCTCTATGGAAAATGCTAGCATGCCACAGTCAATTAAAACTCCAAAGCAAGCCTTTGGGCCACATGCCAAAAAAAATCCTGAACTCCGCTCGTCTCCAGTTTTGGCTGACTGACAAGTTTTTCCCTCTCCTCCTTTCAGTATGGCAGGACATTCTCCTACCCAGCAGTAGTCTTGGACTCACCCCGATGAGGAGAGTGTTTGCCACTGCTTGACCTGAATATTTGCCCAGGGCCGGAGGCAGGGTAGGGATTGCAGGCCAATTCAAGCCAACCAGCACAAAGGAAACGCATGACAGTCTGTAAGTGCCAAACAGACTCTACCCACCCCGGGGTTTACAAACAGGAAGGCTACAGTCAGTATGTTTTTCATGCCAGGTTTAACCAGTAGAGTAACCCTGGGTTACACCATTTGACTTTTACTGTGAGTTTGATCTTTGAGTGCATCAGCCTTTGCACGATCAGTTCCATATTGAAGGACAAACAAATATTATCAAATGCTGAGGTGCAGCAGAATTAAAGAGCTTTGTAAAGACAAAATCTGCTGCAACTGTTTGGTACTAACAGATTTGTTTTTAATCAATTTCTTTTAAGTTAAGATAATTATGTGTAATGTGATTACATCAATCTGGTGAGATTTAAGCACATGCACAGTTTATCACCCCTAACACAACACAAGTAAGTCAACTGGCTGCCCCTTCTGAATGGCACAGCCTCAAGCTAGATGATGTTAGGGGCTGGAATTGAAATGAATCATATATGAGGCCGAAATACAATAAAGGTAAATGGTTTGACATTACAGACATTGACCCCAGTGTTAACCTAAAGCTAGACTCTAGTGCCATCTATTGAAAAACGTTTTGAGTCATTTAGAACAAAACAAACAACAAACCAAACGATGTTGCTGCAGCCTAGCACTTGATTCTTAAATCGTTGATCTAACTTGTTGATGAGGACGTATTTATGTGTCTAAGGGAATAAGAGCTCGGCAGTGCCATGTGCTTCCCACTGATTACCCGGCTTCAACGATGAATAAGGTATTATTGCATTTTTGAGCAGGTAAACAGAGCCGGGCTCACTCTAATTTATATAATCGTGGAAAACTTAACATAAACTACACCCAGGATGACTGTGCCGCCGAGCACAAACAGTGTACTGCCTTTGTTGTGGAGTTTGGAATCATTACCTTCTTTCAGCAGGCGGGAGTGAATAAGGAGGAGAAGAAAGCAGCAGATCGCCGCTCCGGTCAGTGCCCACGCAACTCTGAGCAGCTGCATCCTGGCGTAGGAAGGCTTAGTGGCGGACCGAGACAGTCGTGCGGGCAGGAGAGAGACACTCCACCTCAGCTCACAGACACGCGCTGACTCATATTCTGCTGGTCGTGTAGTTCAGCATGGGTCCTTTTCATGCCAAATCCTAAATAATTAGTCCGGTTCAAAAGTGAAACTGATTTATGTAGTCCTCGTTATCACACACATTTGCGCCCCAGCTCCTCCGTCGGTGCGTCAGGGTGCTTCAAACGCAGGGGAGATCAACCCCCGATCTCCGTCTGGAGGGCTGTCATCCTTCCTCACTCCTTTGCCTCTCTCTGCTGTTTTCTTCACGAGTTTGGGGTCTGCTTTCTTGGCGTCTCTCTTGCGACAAGCTCGGCAAGGCGGGCTGCGCCTTTCGGTGTGTGTCCGAGTCTGGGTGCGCACGGCGGTCCACGGCGTTGCGGTGCGCAGATGATGATCACCGCTCTCCCCTGCATGTTACGCACATCTCTCCCACTGCTCGAGAGGCAAAGGCAAATACTGCCAACCAAGTCGCCTTGCAGCCCCCCACCCCCGACTCTCTCTTTCTCACTCGCTCGCTCTCTCGCTTTCTTTCCCTCCCACGATATTCTTCAGTATATTACCCCCCTCCTCCGGTCACCCTTCTACCTTTCTCCATTTCTGTCTCTCTATTTTGTTCACCCCGGTGCAACTCTTCCCATTCACGCGCGATTAATGTTTCTTTGGGTAACTACAGCTCACAGATTTGAGGACATGCTTTTCTCCATCTGCACGTCTGCAGTTCAAAATGATCTCTTTCACCCAAGGTAATGCTGCCGCTCTTTGGGAACAATACGATGAAATAGGGACCTTGTAAATACTTTTTGCACACCCCTGTATAAATTAATACACTTGCATTGTTCCTTGGAAAATAAAATGCAGTTTTCTCCTCTGCTTTGCCCCAGGTTACGTCACAACTCCAAATAATTTCATGGCAACAGTGTGACACTGAGTCGCTGTTTGAGCGCCTGTAATAATAAAATAAAAATAAAACAAAGGCAACACGAGGGTACAGGTAACAACCAGGTGCCCCTTTGTATCATTCATTAAAGAACAATGATCAAATGTAGAAAGTTCATCAAATCATATTTAAACAAGTTGCAAAGACTTTATTTTACATGCATATTACATGTCCTGGGTCTTTTGATTTCAGGATTATTTTCTGCACCCTGTTTAAAGTGCTTTATATAAAGTACAAATTTTAGTGAGGTCATTTTAATCTCTAAATCAGCCAGGCCTTCCAGCCATTGAAATAAGCAATTGCCTTTGGATAGTCGAGCCCGAGGCTATTTTTACAAGAACACCCAGCATCTCCTATTACACATGTAGCCTAAAATTTCATCATATTATAAACATAAAGAATTGATGTTCCTGCAAATTTTTAAAAGCCTAATTTGCGCTGCTCCGTTTAATCATAAAGGGATGTCAGAATCCTGTACTGCAAGCAGTCAGACTGGAGGAAGACACATTTTGGAAACAATCCTATTGTCTAATCCCCCCAGCACTAACCCAGCCTTTGTCTCTGTTTTATGTTCAGCTGTATACTATTTAAGTCGTGCATGATCTGGCATGGGCAAGAGATGGAAATGAAAATATAAATTCATGCATTTATTCAGTTAGTCAGTTATATGCATGACTGGTCAGTTTGCACACAAAAACCCATATGGTTGCTCAAGTGATTGCAGCATGTCCTCCTCCGGGTACTTGAGAATTTTATTCCTTTTTCTGTGTTTTTATAATTGAATCCCAATGACATGTTTCTGAAAAGTGACGGTGCCAGTCAAACTGGAAATCTGTCATTGCAGTGTCAATAAGCTTGGCCCCTGCAGCTACTTGCACTAATTAGCTGATAACAGTCTCTGTGGGTTTGCCGTGTGCCAGACTGTGTGTATGCTTTTCGTGCATGCTGTCAATGTCTATGCCTCTGTTTGCATGGCACTGCAAGTATGTTTATATTGCGTTTGTATGGATGCGTGTGTATATTTAGAAATATGTTAGAGACTTTTATTCTTTCCCTGACAACCTCAGTTCTCCAAGTTGTGATTAATCCATCCTCTCCCTGGACAGCAGTTACCACAGACTTGATCTCAAAGCCTGATGCACCATATCCAGTATCATGCTGAAGTGCCAAAAAAATCATGTTTACTGATCACAGCTTTTAAGCACTAGTATTATCAGATATTTGTTTGTAGCTTCAGGAAATAATGTTGAGTCAAAACAATACTTCAGCTGTAATAAAGAAAACCTTTTACCAGAGTGAGATATGTAAATGTTTTTCTACAGTCATAGAGTAGCCAAAGATTTACATTCATGAAATTATTTTCCACAACTTTTGTTCCTATTGTTTACTTGTGGCTGAATTTGGATGGAATTCTTCTTATTTGAAATATATCTGTCTTTATTTTCTTATAGGTCACTGTTGCCCTGCATTTTAATCAAAAAGGGTAGCAGCACAGTGGAAAAGCATGTTTTTTTCTGTTGTCTGTGTGCATCAGGCCTAATGGAGCAAGTTACAATTTTTAATAGTTTAAGTCATGTTAATTGTCCAATGATCCCTTGACCTTGGTATTATTTTGACAAACAGCTGAAGATGTTTGTTTAAGTATAGTCTCTACAAAAGGGCTTAAAATTTGGTGACACGACACTTCCCACATCCATGAACAAATCATCAGGATGTTTGGAAAAGCTGACTGCAAAACTATTTTCAAGTGACACACATTTCTAAAGGCAGTCAATTGTGTGGTGAGTCTTTTTTATTTAAATTTATTCTCTAATTTTTACATTTCCTTGTCTGAAAATATATCAAGGGGCCTCAGCAGCTGCATACTGTTACAAAAAAACAACAAAAAGACGATTATGTAGCATTTCTGACAATACAAAACAAAACCAGGAGCTCTTTTGTTGCCCTTTTTCTTCATTAGTAAAAGGCAGAGGATATTATTTGAATGATACTAATGTTAAGTTTTATTCTGAGCTGGTATATTAAGGTTGCGTTACAAAGAGCAGAGCTGTAACATTTTGTTTTGACCTGTACAACACATCAGGTCATTTTGTTTTGTGTTGTTATTAGTATCCCACTTTTCTGTCTGAACTTAAACTTGGCACAGACTTAGACTTGTTTTTCTGTTGCCTGGGGACCAGATAGTGAGTCTAGACACTATTAAAATCTTTTTGAACTGTGTGCTTGCATTTGTCATCATATTTTATACGACACAGGGGAAGGAAAATGTTTTGAGATTAATCTGACCGTGCCTTAGAAATTGTTTTAATTTCTGTCTGAAAACAATTTGAGTATTTTCCCTCCCCGCTCTTCCTCACACCACCAACACTGCCACCACATCTCCACTTCTGCCTTCCCCTCTCCTACATTGCCTCCCCCTTACTTCTGCTTTCTCTGCCAGGAGCCAGGAGAGGTGTTACTTGCTTTGTCCTCTGTGCAGGTCACTGGCAGAGTGCCAGGCAGGGCCCATGCCAATAAAAGCCATGAGTAATGGCCCTAAAACTTCTACTTTCACTGTGTTTCCCATTATTTTCCATGGCCAATAAATTTGAAGGAGAGCTTAATCAGAAGGAAAAGCAGGAACATACGGCTTATGTCCAGGAGGGTGTCCAGCACAAACATTCTCACATTTTAATCTGAGATGAAAGTTGGCTCCCCTCATGACTGACTTATCTTCTGACAGGTGGAGCCGCCATGGCTTCGGCAGATGAACACTTCTATCTGGCAAAATGATTATGGCTCCCTCTGGCCTCCTGGATGGGGTTGCACTCTTAGTAAAGTCTACTATGAAAAAAAATGACTGAATGACTAAATATTTAGATCCAAACTTATAAAAAGACTAGCTAAAGCTTTATTCATAATATGTAGAAATTAGGGCTGTCGCTTTAGTGCATTAATTAGATTAATTAATTACACCGCAAATAAATGCATTATAAAAATTAATCGCAAGATTAATCATAGCACACAAACATTTTGATATTGTCCAGCTGGAGGACCCGTACATGACAGTGGCACATCACTTCACACATGCGTCTCTAGTCAAACCAAACAAAGCCCAGGTGACAACAGGAATGGCATATTTAAGACCTAGTCTTATTTTATTTTTGAATTTATTTATCTATATTTGTACTACATTCTTTAATAATCCATCAGGCCTAATTGTTTTGCTGGATGTCCTCGACCTTTTTCTTATTTTGAATTTGATTTATGAAACACACTTAAAGTGTAATTTGAATTGCTTGATTGAGCTTAGAATTTTCTGGACAAGTTGCCCTGACTTTGGTTTTATTTAGTCACCAATAAAAATGTGGATTTACAAATCTTCACTTCTTAGTGTATTCATTTGATTAGTCATGCACTACAATTTTATAATATCCTAGAATTCAAATTCTTTATTTGGGGACTTTGAGCAGATATGAGATTAAAATGTGATTAATTAGATTTATTAATTACAAATCTGGTAATGGTCTAATCGTCTGACAGCACTAGTAGAAATAGATCTATCAGGGTTTTTTTTTTCCAGAGAATTTAGCCTACATACACGTGGACAATTTCTATCTTGTTAAAATATTGGTAATAGTTAATACTGTGTATATAGTTGAGTGACATAGTATATATCAGTCAGTCTTATTTCCACTTAATTTTTACTTCTTTTCCTTCATAAGGAAGTTGAATATTAATGAAAGGCTCATGCTCTCTTCATTTATTGTCACTTTTGTATTTATGCTATTTTTCTATTTTTATTCTAATTACTTTTCATTTCATTTGTTAATCTTTTTCTGATGTTTCTCTTGTATCCTGCTGCTGCTGTAAAACTGGAATTTCCCCCTGTGGGACTAATAAAGGTTATCTTATCTTAACTTGGGTTCAACAGCTGAATGTTAACCTGTAATTGGAGAACACAGTTAAAATATTTTTAGAGTAAGCATCCTAACTATATATTTTTTAATTCTTAATTTGAGCTTAAATGTAAAAATCAATTCTTCCTTGGATGCTACATCATTCGTTGACAGTCACTGGCCTGTGGCCTGAATGCATTCGGCCTAAATGATCTGCAAACTACATGCACTGTAAGACATTCTCACTGCTGGGACGAGTGGAGAGGAAGAAACAATACAGGGCTTGAACAGGAACAGAAAAAGGCATTTCAGAGGTTAATTGTATTTTCTTGTTTTCATTTGGTTTGTTTGCAGTCTCCCCAAAATCTAAAACAGGCATCTGTCATTATTTTGATTTTTCTGATGTCTGTCTGAAAAAGAAACAAAGGACTTTGCTCTGCTGGCCCATTCAAAGGTAAAGGTCCCACATTTAATCATTTTCCTAATTCTTTTGTCAGTGTTTAAGTTCATTTTCTGTTAAAATAGCCCATGCTCTTGTAAAAATGAAATCACAGTCCTGATGAATACTCTTCAAAGAAAAATGTGCACAAGGTTATTTCTGATGTGAACTTGAAATTACTTTGTTTGACAACGTCCTACACCAAACAATGTTCTCCTGGTAAAAAGCTGTCCTTTGGTGTGGTTGTTTCTGGGGGGGGGTTTAAGCATATATGTTTAAAGTCCCTTTCAAATTCCTATACTTCTGTCTAGACAAATAACAGTTAGTTTTAATTGCATCTTTGTATTCACTACATTACTTCTTTGAGAGGAAAGACAGAGTAGAAGGGAGAGGGAATACAGGCCCATGAGCCTTGCTTTCTGAGGCATCACCTGTAAGTATTTTGCTATCTGACAGCACATAATCAATCAGCTTTGGCCATAGTTTGCCTTCTATGTAGTAATTTTGGAAACTGTTGGGGTATGTTCACCATCATTAATGTTAATGTTCACTTTACCTTCATCAGTTTTCTGCTAAATGACATTGTAGTGTAGCCCTGATTGTGTTGTTTCCTCAGTCAGATGCTCTGATTAAGTTCCTACCCCTCCAAGGCTCCCTTCCTCATGTGGACTTGGTCCACTCTGACTGGTTTTACAGGTCAGCCCTGTCATTGGTCCATTCAGTGCTTGTCAGTGGCATGATATCGACTTTGCATGTTCTAATGTCTATGCTCTGCAGTGGGCTTGCTACCGCGAGCCAATTTTGACAAAGTTTTTTGTGAAAGAAGTTTTCCACACGTGTTAATGAGTAAAAAGGATCTCATTGGATTTTGATTATATTTCCAGTGAATGTTGGACAGGCAAGAAATGATTTGATTGGTTATTCAAACCTGGGTGTGGATCCAAGATTTTTTTAAAGGATTTCTTCACATTGCACCATTGGTCAGGTTTGCAGAAATTCTCCAGAATATCTCTGCTAAGAAAATCTGAATGCCTTGGTGGAGGTCTTTCATCTCTGAGCACTTGTAGTTTAATAAGTAATGATTTGCATTTCTATCTGGCTAACCATCAGACTCCCAATCCCTAAGACATTGTGATGAAAGAGCTATTTTAAATAAGATTCTCCAGCACTTGTGTCACATATTTTCTTAGTTTATCACGTGCTTGCCTTAAAAAACTGAAGGTTCAGAATCTGTTCAAAGGAACATTCAGCACTGATTGTGTGTCCTTTATTTTCTGTTATACGCTTCTGATGATGTTCACTGCATCCAGGATAAGTCAGTGAGAGATAAGTAGCAAGGATGTGCCAGTCTGTTAAAAGACTTCCAAACAGGCTGCTCCTAAGCATTTTGCTTATAGCCCAAAATATTTTTTAAGGTCAAGTACTTAAAGCTCAAGCAAGGACCAAAAAAGTTTTACATATAAAATGAGCGTGAAAATAATCATGTTAAAAGTGCTATGAGGAGAATCTATTACCGGCGACATTAAGATTCTGCTACCCATGAGCACGGCGTGGCGGCTGTCGTAATGCTGCATTCCAGTAACCTCGAAACTGGGAGTGTAATCATCTCCGACTTATCAGCGTTCCAGTTGAAGTCGGAAAAAAACATGCCGATCTACCAGGCTATTGTTAGCTGTTGTTAGCACGCCCTGCGTTGTTGTTCACAAATGTCACATGAAGAATGTGATTATCACTATGGCAGCATTTTTGTAAATATAAGTCTAACAATACTATGTATACAGCTGATCTAGAGCGACACACCCCAGTCAGAAGTGCAAATAAATGGATTATTACAGGAGCTAAATAACTGTTCACACTGGGGGCATCCATCTTCCATTGTCAACTCGGGGGTAGTGAGGTTTCACTGAGTTCCCAGTAGGAAATTCCGACTTCAAGGGACCTTCCAGTTGCAGTTTCCTACTCGGAACCTGGAAATTCCTACTTCTGACTACAACTGGAACGCACCAAAAGACGTGACCCAAGCCAAAGCGTGCGTTTGTTGTGATGCTAATGAATGCAGCTCGGACCTTCCTCAGAACTCTGCATTGCTTTACAACTTCTTTTTTCAACAACTTTCAGGATGCAAAGCGACGAGGTAATGTATCTCTTTCTAGTTACGTAGCGGTAGTTTTTGATGTGAAGCAATTTTTGGAAAACTTAGTATCGTAGTTTTGTAGCCGGCTATATATCTCTACTTACAGCCCGGTGCTCTAAGACGTGTCTGAATAATATAAATTTGTTCTAGTTTTAATTGTCTTGTTCCTGAAGTTGAGTATCCAGGCCAGTCCAGCCCTGTCCAACCCGACCGTGAAGCTAAGGAATAGCATTTATAGATAACCTATTTTGATGCTATAAAACTCATCTTAAAGTGTGTATTTCCATCAGGCATATATCTAAAAGTGAGACTTTTTTTGTAATTACTTAGAAACTCCTCACAGTCCCTTTAAGACTGAAAAGGTTTAATCCCTACATGAGCTCCTCACTCTTTAACTAAATTGCTTAGTTTGCCAGTTGTATGTCCAGGTACGCCTGAACAAAAGTCATTAGTGAAAAAATAAAACAAAGATAAGTTTTAAAGGAAAGCTTTAAAAACGTAAGGAAGACTGCAGTTGGTGTTTCTCTGTGGATTTATTAGCCAAAGCGTCCTTAGCATAGTATCATTGATGATTTTCTCTATTGTCTTTATAGACAAAGAAATTACAGCATCTGTAAGCATCTTTTTTGCTGTAAGTTTTGATAATAGAGACATCAAATCACTTCTGCAACACAAAAGTAAAGTTTGCTGATAGCAGTCTAAGTTTTTGTTCTCTTTCATAACATGCCAAGCAGATTGTGAACACATCTACCTGGAGCTTCCATTGATCAATCTTTCTTCAACAGAGCACAAAGCAGTAATTTGTCTTTGAAAACTTTCTGTTTAATCAGTAATTACTTGTGCTTAATGTGCCATGCATTGTGCTCCTTTTTCCCTACTGTCAATCATCTAACACCCACAGGAACAAAACAAAGTGTGTGCCAGGAAATAATTCATCAAAAACATGTCACCTCAGACATCTGTCACACTCATGTCTTTGTATTTGGGAAATATTTGTTAACTTGCATGTCAAGATATCATCTTTTTCATGCACTGTTGTGTATTTTTAGTATGCATATCCAACATAACATACTTAGCATATTCATATTTGCATAACATAGTTAGCATATTCAAAGAAAAATGTATATGAGATCTGAAAAACCTGATTCCCTTTGTGTTCATCGCCTTTATAAGGCAGCAAAGAAAAATGACTTTCATTAGCACTGTTCCTCTCTATTCTTGGAGTTCCTTTCTGTTCTTCTGAGTTCAGGTTTCTGAAGTGGGGTTGCTCGACACCCATGGCACTAGAAAACATAATTGACAATAAAGCAACTTGCAAGCTTTGTCCCTGAGGGGAGAATATCAGGGCAGAGGCTGATGCATAAGTACATGGTTCCACTGAAAGCATCATAATTAAACCACTTATCGACTGAAACTACACAAACAACGTTGGCTTGACAAGATGCTACAAGAAGATTCTTTACAGCTTTTAACTTTTCCTCGACAAAGTCCCTGTGTTGAGAACTTTTTGTGATGCATCAAATTGGCCATATATCCTTCTGCCAGCTACTCCTCTCATCAGATGTGAAGGTCAGAGCCACTGGGGCACAAACTGATATTTATCTCTCCCTGGATTTTACATAGAGGGAGCGTCCTTGAATTTATCTTGGAAGTCTAAAATGCAAAAGAAGTGTCCAAAACTCAATTTTCACCACATTCTGTCACGTGACATGGGCCTTTATGGACATCAGGACATCAGGAGCCTTTGCAGTGACAGAAGATCATGTGTTCAGTACCCATTTGACCGATCAGGACAATGACGCCCAACAGCAGTTGGATGACCTATCAAAATAAAATTTAAAAAAAGCTCTGATGGAAGGTACAGAAAAACTTTGTTATTAAGACCCACATATGACAGCAACAAGCAACTAGTTTATGGCCCATTTATCTGCACCACCAGGAAACTTGTGATCTGTCCTGCTACTCTGTTTACACAACAGTTTTACATCCCTCTTTCAAAAGGGAAGGCTCCGTCTGCAATTTTAAATTTGTGAACTGTGTTTGTAAAATGTACCATCTTGTGCCCTCCACTAAAGTCATGCCACTATCATTTGAGTTAAAATAACTCATTTTTAGCCCAGTCTTGGTGAAGTTGGTGTTTGCTGTTTCTTCTAACTTGACAAGCTGATGGCAGAGAAATACAAAACCCTGTATGTCCCAGGCTATTGAAGTTCTAAACACAGTGACTTTGTTGAGGAAAAGTTTAATGATGTCAAGAATATTCCTTTGGCATCTTGGCAAGGCAGGATAATATTTTGAGTAGAGCACTCCTATTAGTTGGTTGATTATGATGATTTCAAAGGCATCATGTACTACTATGCATCAGTGTCCGCCCCTGAATATTTCCCCTCAGATGCAAAGCTTGCACATTTTTTATTTCTTTTTTTCCTTTTGGCAAACATGTGCTAGTGCCATGGGCTTCTACCAACAACACTTAAAAAAACAAATCAACCCTTGAAGTAAACACCGTTAAATTGATTATAAATGGTTTCCACCTCTCTCTTAAAGTGAACAAAGACTTGGAATTTCAGCAGCAGAGCAACATTCACATAAGCATATGGATCTAAAACATTCCCACTCCAGAATTTGGACACACAGTCCAAAAAAGATCATTGTAGAATTTTCAGAAAACTGTTCAGTGTTCTATTACTCCTTTTGAAAAAGCACAAGCCATATATCATTTAATATGGCTGGACATATGGCTTAGATAAGATTAGTAATCTGATTCTTGTAACTTCCATTGTGGCAGTGCCAGTCACACTGGCTTGACCTACAGGGTCAATATGTTTTATCATTAACACCGAACACACTTTTAATTACCTGTCATTATAGTAAACACATTATATCAAACTGACATCCATTACTGATGTGAACCCATCCCTTTGAGACTCACTAAGCACTAAGCCTCTTATATTTCTTGTAGTCCGAGACAAACAAGCAAACACCCACATACACCCATCCAGTAGCTTCCTCTCAATTTAAGCCCCATTTGCAAGATCTTCATACATCCATTATCCCTTGGCACTGATGCCTCACCTGGCCTGATCCCATTTATCAATTAAGTGCAATATTAACACCATGAGTCATTGATGTTAATGGTTATGGCTAATGCCATACATTGACTATATGCATTGTGGCTCAAAATTGCAAAAGATGGTTCGTAAAATTTGTGGCGTTATGAAGATAATACTATGCTACTACACCCTCATCCACAACTCAGCAAAAATAAACAATAAATGGAGCATAATCAAGAACATAAAGAGCTTTGGTCATAATCATGGTGCATCACTGATAACCAGGATTAAATATGAACAAAATACAGTTACGGCTGCAGTTCCCACATCCCTATAAAAAACTATTTTAAGTTTTGTCTGCTGCTTCCATAAGCAACAATAAATTACATCTGATGTAGCATACATAGTTGTCCTGTTTTAAGAACCTGTTGTTCTCAGGTGACCTCATGGCACTGCAGGGAACTCCAGAAATGATTTAGAGAAGTGCTCTCAGCGTGCCAGAGATATGATGGCAATGCCAGCTGATCAAGATGTGGACAAAAAGAGCTGCTGCATAGCCCTGAAAGTAATGATGGATGAAGATTGAAAAAGAAAAAGAAAATCTTACATAAAATGGCAGGAGGCATGGATTGGAAACCTTTGTCCTAAGTTCTGAGGAGCAGAGTCACAGTTTTTATATACACAGTGACAGTTTTGTCAGAAATGCTGCAGTCACTAAACTATTTAAAAATGGATATACTCCCAGAAAAATACAACATTCTTATCTTGATTTTTTTTTTTTCTGCAGCTTGTGTTTTGTAGGTGGATAACTTTCTTCAACCGCCTTTGTTTTGGCATAGCTGGGCACCACATCATAAAACCGTAGGGTCTTTATAATTTTGCCATCCATTTTATTTTGGCTGCCTTATCTTTAGTAGGCCTGGAGATTTGGAGATTTGGACTTAGGTGGGCTTTACACGAGTATGAATTTGTAAGACTCCGGTAAAATAAACTACCGTTCAGGTGATATTTACACACGGAGACACACATTTGTCCATGACTCTGCATTTTTTTGAAAACAGGTCTGCAGGTGGATATCTGCGTATTCGTCTTCATGCCATAGTTGGTATAAACAGATAAGACGGTGACCTCACAGCACCCCTCCTCCTCCCCGCCCCCCAACCCACGTTGTCACACACAACAACAACAACAATGGCGGCAGCTGGGCTGATTCTGATCTTGTTCCAGCAGCTACAAATATTGTAGTAATTGTATTGTATTGTAATATACAAATATCGCCATTGCTGCTGTTGTTTACGTTCAAACCAGAAGCATGGACAGGAAGGAAGTGGACTTTGTATGTGCATGCGCATTTTCTGTTTTTGGTGCTTTGTGGCAATTTCACAGTGTTACCTTTAGGATGGGCGTATGTACTACAGGATTTTGCGTGGATTTTGAGTGGTCATGTAAATGCACAAGCCTATGTACAATACGATGTGTAAACAGCGATACATGTTTCGATGCTGACGCCAAGACAATACGGGGCCGTCCTCGTGTGAGGAGGGCCTTAGTTTGACCTACCACTTCCCATGTCTGCAGGACAAAGTTAAAGACTGACTATGCTTTGGGTATATTGGTCAACTTGCAGGAGATATAACTTTTCCGTAAAGTGTAGGAAACATAGTCAGTGTATCTTTCCATTTCCTAATTGTACAGACTGCACACAGTGTACAATTTATTGTACACTGTAAACTGTTTACCAATTTCACTGAAATGTTAAAAACATTCATACAAAGCCAGTTTCTTTAGCATGTACGCTATCTTGAGTTATAGCTTAATATAGAGCAACAAAGTTCTACAGTAGTTCTTAAACTTGTGATGAAGCCCATTTCATACAATTTAAGCAATTTAAAGTATTCACAATCAGCTGGTAGTTCCTGTTTGTAGTTTACCCTTTACTGATCTGGTAATTCTAAGTCCAGATTGTATGAGGAGTGTGTGAATATTCTCTGGCAAAGAATACATGAATTAATTCTAGTTGAGCTCTCTGAGAGTCTAAAAATATATGTATAATGTCTTTGTGTCATACTTGACTCAAATACTCCTGCGAGAAAAGAGGTAGAACAATTTCAGTTCAGCTGCAGTAAGGCAATTAGGGTTAAAAGGACCTTAAATGCCTCATTGAGCTGTGTGTCACGGCACCTGCTGTTCCAACTGCTGACTTTGTTGGCCAGTGCTGCAGACCAGTGACCCTGACTGCATTAGCTAACAAAACAGCGCACTTGTCCTTTAGGATTGATAGACTGATGGCAAGGAGCCTTCACTCAGAGATCTGACTCTACGACCACTGGACATCTGCAGTCTGAGAAGTGTCAGAATACAAATCTGATGCATTTATTAGTGTCTTTCTCCAACTCAGCGTGTAGGAAAGTTTGGTGCCTTGAACTTCTTATCATTGTTTTTTCATCATCTTTAGATATTGTACCACACTGTGCCTATTTTATATTGTTTATACATTATACAACACAATGCTTAAAGATAAAACAAGGCCTAACATGGGAGGATAAATATCTCGCTATATCTCGCTGTTCAGCCGCCTCCTGCTGTTTGTTTTTTTCTGCCATCTCTGTAGACAAACAAGCAACAAAAGAGAGACCTGAAAATTAAAAATTAAACCACATAGTCCCAACACAACCAAGCACAGGTTGCTCTATGAAGAGTTTTCATTCTCCACAGGGAGACACTGATAATGATGCCCAGCAGACAAATTATATATATCAGGAAAATCTGAAAAAAGTTACCAAGAAAATTAACTAAAATAAATCACACAATCAAAATTACACATAATTGAATTGTTCTAAACTACAATTACTATAAAGTGCAAAAAACAGATATTTAGGAATTGACCAACCAATCTAATTTACTCTACCTATAATGTTTGCTGTTTTTTGAGATTACAAATCATATTTAGTCATCACAACTATTGTTCACAAAATGTGATGTTACCTTTCTTGATGTTTAACTTGATTTGGGGGTTCATGTATTGGATTTTAAAGATAGCTAGTGTCTTTTAACAACTGCTTATGTTAAAAAAAAACCTTCACTCGTCATTGTCAAAAAATGCTCCTTTTTAATAGCTCCTTTTTTTTTAAAAGCTGACTTCATAGTTAAAATATTTATCAACCGTTGTAATGAGGATGTCATATTCAATCTGTTCAGACAAAATTAAAAATCAATATCCTTTCAAATTTAACTGAACCTGTCTATTTTAATTCTCCTTTAACTAAAACAGTATTAATGACTGGGGTCTCAATTTTCAAAAAATCTAAGCATGCAGAATTCTCCCTGTGGTTAAAATTAAGGAACCCCTCACATGTGAAGGGTGAGTGGAGGAGTTTTAAGAAAGTTTCTGCCAGAGCGCTCAGCTTACTAAAGAGCTTTTCTCTCAGCGAACAGGTGAACACAATAACAGTATGTGCATACAACAGGCTAGGTTTCTGGATGAAAGTGAGGAATAGAAAGATGTGGCGTAAAAACAGGAAGAAAAAAGAGAGACATTGATCCAGGAGAAAACTGGTCTTTTTGTCTTGGTAAAAGCAATAAAAATGGGTCATGACAGTCATAAAACATTCAGGTACAGACACCGAAGAGCCCTGTGCAAGGTGCGGCAAAAGATCCTTGATAAAAGGATGAATGAAAACTTGTTCATAATTCATAACTTGTCATTGAGTAAAAGATAAAGTTCTGGGTTTTGTTTAGAAGAATAATGTATGAAATTACTCAAAGCAACAGTTATACATTCAGAAACATTTTCACATTTGGCTGATCTTAAATTAGGAAGTAGTGATATTGAGACCATATTTTTCTTGTGTTTCAGTTACACGGGGCACACATTAGCTGTGCCATTTTCCATAGTTGTACCGAAAAACAAAGAGGCTTTGTAGAGGAAAAGTTGTTGTACTTTTGTCAATGTGTTCAGTACAGCTGTGCAATCCCCCTTCACTGTTGTTTTTGTGACTCATTTGTTCCCTGTTACACCTGCTGCAAAATAAAGCTGCATGTCTTTCTCTTCATTATCAAAGCTGTTAAGAAAAGACACCCCCCTCCCCCCCCCCCAAATATGCACACAGGTTATATGAATAAGATGCACATATCTTATTCTTACTTGTTTGTCATCTCAAAATCCAATATGTACTTTTTAAACAGCTGTATATCTTTAAAAATCCTATCTTTCGTTGCATTTACTTATGCCTTTACTCATGGTCTTAATCCCCTGATTAAAAAAATAAACTTACATCTAATTATGTATACTATAATTCAAACATTGTGTCAGACACATGTACACAAGTGTATTTTATTACACACGTGGCAAAAATTGTTGGTTCTCTTCCATTAAAGAAACAAAAACCCACACCAAAATAATCCGTGTATGGTTCGTTCTTTCGTTATTCTGTTTCAAAACAAAATTAAAAAAAACGAAAAAACGGACTTGTTTTTTTGTTTCTCTGTTTTAAAACTAAAACAGTAAAACGGAATAACAGAAAAACAGAAAAATGACGTTTTTCTGTTCTGGTTTTAAAAATGGAAAAACGAAAAATTAAAAAATTAAAAAGATTTAGTTCATATTCTTTCTTTTTGTGAATTTTGGCTATTGCGGTATTGAGGAAAATTAAGGAAGGCGACTTTTAACAGCTTTATATAAAAATAAGACAAATAACTCACACTGAAGGTTTATACAGACATGTTCCTGAGCTTCTTTATAAGAAACAGGTCGCTGACGATCCACTGCACTCCATCTCATCCGCGCAAGATTTGGCAAGACTCCCGTGAGTGTATGAGACAGCATCAGTCAGTGCACAGTCTGCTACTGTCTGATCTGCTCACAGATAAACCAAGAAACATCAGAACAGATGATGAAAATAAGCTTTTTTCCTCTCGCTTTTCACCTGTTCCGCGCGCTATGACTCATTTCATGCGTAACGGCTTTGCGCCTTTCTCTTACGCAGGGCTCTCTCATCAATAAAGAGGCATTTAGAATTATCAGAAATAAAATAGCCTTTACCCGTAATTACTTCAGTGTTGGCTCACTTAATGTGACATCAGGTGTAAAAACACCAGATTGTGCTATGGGAACTTCTCCAACATTGCGCAGCATGTTTTTGGTTTCTTCGTGTTATTTAGACCCTCTTCACGTCAGCCTTGAAACTTTTTCACCACCACAGAAGCACTTTGGTTAATCAGATGCGCACTGATTAGTTTCATAACTTAAAAAAAAAACTCATCCATGTTTAAAATCAAAATATCCCACAAAGAATTTAAACAAAATCTTATATGTTTATTTTTCGTTTTTCCATTTTTAAAACCAGAACAGGAAAAATGCTGTTTTTCTGTTTTCTGTTATTCCGTTTTTCTGTTTTGGTTTTAAAACAGAAAAACAAAAAAACAAGACCGTTTTTTCGTTTTTTTGATTTTGTTTTGAAACAGAATAACGAAAGAACGAACCATACACGGATTCAAAATAACTTGAAACTGATGAAAGTAATATTAAATATAATTTACTGAAAATCAACTACTGAAAATCAGACATTGCTTTTTAATTGTGGTTAAAAAAAATATTTAAAAAAATAAACTCATGAAACTGGCTTGTACAAAAATGATGGTACCCTTAACTGAGTGCTTTGTTGCACAACCTTTTGAGTCAGTCACTGTAATCAGATGATTTCTGTAGCTCTCAGTGAGACTTCTGCACCTGTCCACAGGTATGTTGGCCCACTCCTCACGAGCAAACTGCTCCAGCTGTCTCAGGTTTGAAGGCTGTCTTCTTCAGACTGCATGTTTCAACGGGATTTAGATCAGGGATCATAGAGGGCCACTTCAGAATAGTCCAGTGTTTTGTTCTGATCCATTCTTGGGTGTTTTTAGCTGTGTGTTTTGGCTCATTATCCTGTTGGAGGACCCATGACCTGTGACTGAGACCAAGCTTTCTGACACTGGGCAGCACATTTCACTCCAGAATGTCTTGATAGTCTTCAGATTTCATTGTACCTGCACAGATTCAAGACACCCTGTATCAGATGCAGCAAAGCAGCCCCAAAACATAACAGAGCATCCTCCATGTTTCACAGTAGGTACAGTGTTCTTTTCTTTGTATGCTTCATTTTTGTGTCTGTGAACATAGAGCTGATGTGACTTACCAAAAAGCTCCAGTTTTGTCTCATCTGTCCAAAGGACATTCTCCCAAAAGCTTTGTGCATATTTTCATTTTGGAAAATTCCAGTCTCACTTTTTTATGATTTGCTTTCAACAGTGATGTCCTCCATGAAGTCCACTTGGGCTCAAACAGTGACAGATGGTGTGATCTGACTCTGATGTACCTTGACCTCGGAGCTCTCCTCTAATCTCTTTGAAGTTGTTCTGGGCTCTTTGGTTTCCATTCGTATTCTCCGTCTCTTCAGTTTGTCATCAGTTTTCCTCCTGCAGCCACGTCCAGGGAGGTTGGCTACAGTCCTGTGGACCTTAAACTTCTGAATAATCTGTGCAGCTGTAGTCACAGGAACATGAAGCTGCTTGGAGATGGTCTTATAGCCTTTACCTTTAACATGCTGGTCTATCATTTTATTTCTAATCTCCTGAGACAGCTCTCTTCTTAGCTTTCTGTGGTCCATGTTCAGTGTGGTACACACCATGATACCAAACAGCACAGTGACCACTTTTCAGCCTTTAAATAGGCAGACTGACTGATAACAAACTTGAAGACACCTGTGATGATAATTACAGGATGCATTTGAGTTTATCATGTCCCTATGGTCACATCAATTTCAATCTTTTCTAGGGGTGCCATCATTTATATCCCGGACAGTTTATTCCTTTATTTTTAAATAATTCTGTTCAACCACAATTAAAAAGCAGTGTCAGATTTTCATTAGTTGATTTTCAGTAAATGTTTATTTATTATACTTTTGTCAGTTTCAAGTTATTTCAGTGACCATGTAGGTTCTTGTTTCTTTAATGCAACAATTTTTGCCATTTGTGCATGTTTAAAGGGCCCTTTTCAACACACTTTCTTTCTTTTCCAGGTGGTATTTAAGATCATTTTTTCATAAATGTTGCACAACAGTCTGTTTATACCTGCTAGACGATGGAAAGGAATAAAACTGAAATTGAAAACAGCAATTACTTTGGAGGAGAGGCTCGCCATGCTGACCAAAACAAAATTCAATTGTGGGAATAAAGAGGGTGATGATAACATTTGGTAGCACAATGTGAAGAGCAAAAACAATAGAAAAAATAAAGCAATTCATTTTTTCTTCAAATTCACCTCTCCCTCGGCTGTGTCATTCATCCGAGTAAAAAAGAGGAGCCTGAATGGAAAATAAATGTGATTATTAGGGGATGGGACATTCAGTGGTGGGAGAGAAATAGACAAAGGGATAAAAAGAAAGAAAGCCAGAAGAAGACGAAAAAGGAGGGTGCAGACAGAGCAAAACTAATTTAGGGGCATGAGGAAGACGGGGACTGTGCAGAGTGACATGAAGGGTGAGATGATTCACAATTTTGTAGCATCGCTTCAGCAGAAAGTCAGACACTAACACAGTCTGTCTGACACCACAGGCTGCTGATGGACACACATTATTGGATCCATACACTGCCTCTTCGCTCTGTAGTTCTTCTCTGTAGACCCACGGTTAAGCAATCAGAGGGATAAAGGCCCACGCAGAGAGCTTAATAAAGACTGTGACAAGAGAACTTAGAGGCCTGGTTGTCAGCAATGCTTACTTGTCTTTCTTTCTAAAAAGTCTGTGGTTTGTTTAGTGTTTATGTAACAAACCACTGCTTCTTGCATTTTAGGATTTTAAAAAAAGTTAGTCTTTATTATAGTCTTTGAGGTTCAACATATGCAAAACGAAACCAAATACATGTAGGGCCCAAGTTTATTTCCTCAAAAAAAGACTAATAAATTAAATATTTCAATGTAATTTTACTCTAACACACGCATATCTTCACATTAATGAAAAAAATTAATGAATGTTTAGCGAACAATCTAAAATGACATGATCAGAATTATTTTCTTACTTGGACAAATTTGTTTATCTTTTTTAGTGTATGTCTCCTTGGATGTAGTGTCTCTTTAGAGTACAAATACAAACATTAGCACCCTCTTTGTGCATGTTTTATTTTTTTTAATTAAATCAACTGAACTTTTGTTATCCTCACACACATTGCATATTGTAAATACTTGGAACAACAGTAAAATTGGTATAAAAATGACTTTTTGAAAAATTTGAACCAAATATTTTCCTATGTTTTTAATATGTTAACTGTGGTCACACCAGTGTTTGCCTGTTCCCATTGTTTGAATGGCCATCGAAAAAAAAAGCTAATACGGTTCCTCTCTCTGATTGGCCAGGCATGTATTCAGCACTCAATCAGCTGCAACCCTTAACTTTAGGAAAAAACTGGACACTCTGCATTTTTACAAACATTTTGATGACCGACTAAAAAGTTTATCAGCTTAACAAGTTTAGAAAAGAAACCAAGATCAACCAATATTTCACTTTTTATGTTTCAATGGACACGAGCTGTCACACTGAAGAATTTAATGTGGTGCTGTGCTCAGAAAAGGCCTTTTTCACAGTTTGTGTGAACATTTTTTTAACCATTAGAATATCAAAAGTATACAGCTGTAAAGGATTCCTATTACACAAACTATACATTTTGATGGCATTCATAGGAGAGTCCATCTCAACAGCCTCTATTGCACCCCATCATGCAAGAAGCCTCCTCTCTCCCTCTGTCGCTCCAGCTTTCAGAAAATGTCCTTCCCATAGGAGAAACTCTCTGTCTTAGCTACAGAGTACATCTGATAAAGAGCTGCACAGCCTTATTGAGAAGGGTATGCTAATGCTTACTGCATCAGAACAGACTGTTCTAAGCAGGGCTGAAACAGTGGGGTTTAAAACTCAAGTATGAAGCAGATTTTTTTCTCAAGCAACAAATTAAAGACATATACTAATGAACTTTAGAGATCAGTTCAAACTTTATGAAAATCAGTTAACGGATCTTCAAGTTACCAGTTAGGACCTACATCAGAACACAATTCTCTGGTGGTGGTTTATATGAGTATATAAATAAGATTTACTTTCCAGGTCAGTAGTTTTTACAAGTTGCTGAATGTTACCAGGGTTAACATGAGAGGAATGAAGCCCCCACCACTGTATAAATGATCCACTCAACCTCATCAGCCACAGTAATGTAATCCTGTGTACCGTTTAACAGTGATCAGGTTCATCTACAGACTCAATGCTGAATCTGTCCACTGTCCAAATAATATAATGACATTTTATAATGGTCAAGGAACCCTTAAGTTAGTTCAATTCAAAGCAAAAACAAATTATTTTTCACTTTGGAGCCAGAATATAGTTTAACAGAAAATTCAATGACAATGCTTCACCTTCTGTACTCCACTTAACTGGACTGATAGTAAATGAAGAATTGATAAAGTTCTTTCTAATCTTATCATTTGACTTTTACCGTATGACCTGCATCCCATCTGTTACTGAGATGGAGTGTATAGCAACAAATAATCTTGGCATCGACCATTTAACTATACAGTGGTCCCAATTCTACTTCTTCTGAATCTCCAAAATAAATTTAAGTTACTCCAAAATAAAATTCATCCCACCCATTACAATGAGTAAACACAAAAAACATGAAGAATCTGTTTATTTTATTGAGGATCAAATCCACATATTAATCTTAAATGTTAAACATGCCCCAGAAAGATGAACATACAACAGATACATTCTCCATTATCAACATCAGTAACATGTTAAACATTTTCTATTTAGAAATCAGCCTAACAAAACAAACAAACACACAGGGAGGTAAAACTTCACAGC
This sequence comes from Scarus forsteni, assembly GCA_036419115.1. Classification (NCBI taxonomy): domain Eukaryota; kingdom Metazoa; phylum Chordata; class Actinopteri; order Labriformes; family Labridae; genus Scarus; species Scarus forsteni. The sequence continues at coordinate 8,461,472 of JAZDUH010000386.1, read as the reverse complement.
ATACTGGTATGGCTATTTCGAAAGAGGTATTTGAGACAAGTCAACCTCAGAAGAGTCCAACAGAAAAAAATAACATGTTAAGAGAACAGAAATAGAAATCAGTGGGTGCATGGGCTGGCCAGCAAGAGATAAAGCTTTTAAAGAAGGAAAAGAGGTAAAGATAAATGCAGACAGAGAAGAGGGGAAGGCCGTTTAAAACGAAACGATGTAAGAATAAACACAAACACTGTTAAGATAGAACACCATCCTTTGGCCTCTTCAAGGTGTAAACTCTCTCTGACAGCACTAGAAAGACAAGGGATCAGCCCTGAATCCAACCAGGATTTGTGTCTTTTATGGTGAAAATATGGCCTGGAATCCTATTATCTGCGGCTGTATGGATGTAAGGGCTTCGTCTTCATCTGTTATTCCACTGCACAGAGGGCAAAGCATCACCTGCACTGTGTACTGAAGCTTCAGCCTCTTAAAAAAATGCCTTAACCTATCCTCGAAGGCTCGAGAGGCTCTTTAGCTGAAGGGCAAATAGAGCTGCAGGGGAGAATAATGACACTCATTTCAAGCATGAGTCGTATTCACAGTCTTTTGTAACTTAAGCGCTGCGATATAAACATTCAAATCAAATTTTCTTCACAGTAATGTGCACGAGTTGAACTGGGAGCACAGACTGTATGCTCATTCCCACATGAACTCCATGTCCCTTTCACCCACATTCACACGAACGCATCACTCTGAGAATTGAGTTGGTGACAAGAGCCTGATTTGATTTTATCCTCGCTCTGCCTTCTCGCCTCTTCTTTGGGCCGTCACATAAACAATCTCCCAGCAGCAAAAGACGATATTAGATTACTTTTGTGGGATGTTGGCAAGGGCCATATGCTTGCTCGCCAGCCTAGTTCCCCTGTAACCTGTATCTCTATCAGAGTGTGTACATGTGTGTTTTAGGGAGGGAAAAAGAAAGACAAGTTCAGACTATCATAGACAAGAATTCAGACATCAACACTCCCTGCAGATGCACAGCTGAAGCAACACACAAGCTAAGTCAAACCCTCTAATGTATTTATCATCTTTATATTTTACATCTTGCATAAGCACACATGTTAAAGGTGTAGTCAATGATCTTCTAATCTTCTAATCTAATGCACTATTTGTCAAATTCACCGTATTTCTCCTCTCCATCCACAAGATGTCCCCACTGACAGCATGTTGAAAAAAATGTCCGGTTTCAATACACAGCCTTGGCTCTGAATTTCAGCAGGTAAATACTGTGGCTCGGGCCGAGCCACCAAAACAGGGTACAATCCCCCACATCCAGGGGGCGATCATACTCATGCACAGATCAGACAGAGGGGGGAGGGGGGAGTTGTAAGTTGCATAGCGTGCGCAGTTAGGATAAGAGATAGATACAATATGTGCAGTAGCAATGGCTGAAAAACAGCCCAAAAGAAAAAGGTCAGAGGAGTGAAAAGTGAAAAAGAAGGGCTATGACCATGAAAGAGCGAAGACCCGGGTCAACATTGGTGTTGCTTTCCGACGGTGGAGGGAACTCCGTGAATTGAAAGACCTGAAAACAGACGCGGATGTTGCCGTCTTTCTGCTGGATAGGTTAGCAACATTAGCTTTGCGGTGCTTCACGTAACAGTAACAGCCGTCAGGCATTCATCTTATTGTCTAATCTGCCAGAATGTACTGTTGTTGTGATGTTATCAATAATGACAGTCAAGTTGTCTGACGAGTCGGGGTTACCTTAGCTACGTTGGTCAACTATGCAGTTTCTACGTCTGTTTCCATGACGATGCATGTCCATCAGCTTTCGGGGGTGGAGCCAGAGGTGAGGTATGAAGGGAGAGGCGGGTCTAAATTCGTTTATAAACAACCTCTTCACTTGTTTCCTCCCACATCGCTGACTACACCTTGTACAAAAGCAAAAGTTTTGTCCCTGATGGTGATCACGCTGTTGTAGCCACCAGGAGCTCAAATATCTTGTGTTTTTACTACAGGAGCTGATCTGTTAGAGTCAAGGTGGAGTCAAAGTGAAGTCAAATGTCTTGCCTTGATGGTGCCACACACACACACACACACACACACGCACACACACACCCCTCCTCCTGCAGTGCAGAGGCAGGCGGAATTTACATGAACCAAGAAGTGATGAAAACAACAGTCTGGTAGTGTGACTACAATCTGCAGGCTGGAAAATAAAGAGGCTTGTTAATTAATTGTATGAAAGATGTTGTGAGAAGCAGATTGATAGAGTGAGAGGAGGACTAAAAGGGAGAGAGAAAGTGGGTTATTAACTGAAGGAGTGAGAGGCAAACTGATTAAAGAGAGGGGGAAAAAAGAAGGTCCATGTCATGAAAGCTTCCAGGAGACTAAAGCTATCAAGCTTTAGTGACTCTGATCACTCATGTGTTTGCATGTAAAGTGGGCCCAAAATGCTTGGAGGGCAAAAGCAATGTTTCACAGCTGGACTAAAATTTACATATTTATCCACTGACAATTTTCTGCCTGCAAATGTATGTTTTTTTTTTCTTCCTTTCCACGTTTGCTTTATTTATTGATTGATTTGAGCACAGTAAGCATAAAAAATGCATAAAAATGAGCTGAGGCCTGAGATTTCTCGTTAGGAAGGGCATTTGCATTCCCACCAACCTATCTCCCAACTGTACCGAACAAATAACCTCTCCCCATATGTCAGCAAATCCTACTCACACACTGACACATCTACACACTGAAACACTGTCAGATGCTCAAAGCTAAAATTCCATTTTTACCTAACAATCTCATAAACACATATTATGCCACACACCTAAAAATTCCCACAACATTCATCTTTCCCACACACACAAATGCAGAGTGTGGACTTCTTGGCTGGTGCAGGGCGGTGCAGGGCAGAGCAGGGCTCCATCTGTGCAAAGAAGTTGGGTGCCTGGCAGTCTCTCTGGGGCCGCTCGGCCATCCATCCGCCCTATCCATCCTTCCAACCAACCCCCTGCCTCTGATCCCCCGTTTCTCCCCCTCTCCCCTGAACTGCAACCGTCTCCATCCTCCTCCTTTCATGTGAGAAGCGGAAATGTGGCTGGCATCCACTGCTGTTGTTTGATACAGTGGCAGCGTGAGGCCTGCCCGCCTGCCTGGCTGCTGCACATGCATGCACATAGACATACTGATGTAGATATGCACACATATGGGCCGAATGTACTGGCTTCACATTTCCCCACCTATTGCGCTTAAAGCTAATCTATGAGGAGCAACACTGGCTTTAATTATATAATGTCAAATGAAATGGTGTGTGGAAGTGTGCAATAAACTAAAAAATCCTAACTTGAAACAGCATTTTTTGTAGAAAAACATTTCAATACCAACAGTATATTTAATGCATATTTGTTTGTTTGTTTGTTTTTTCATTACAAAAAAACTGGTAATGGAAAGTAATTCGGTAAATTTCCTCCAGTCCTGTACATGAGAACACTTTTGTCAGCATCTATATTTGACTTGAGTATTATTAAATGAAAAAATTACTTTAAGACCACTAAATTCTGTGACACAACTGGACATTTTGCTCCGCAACATTTTTTTATTCTTGTTCTAGTTGCTTGTTACCATAAAGTGGTCAAGTTTAAATAAGTTCCTATCTATTTTTCAAAATTGTTAGAGTATATCCACAATCAATCAATGCTCTCATAATAGTTATTAATTTATTTTTATATTTCTTATATTTTAACTCTGCCTCTTTTGTTTTGTTGTTAAGAAACAGTCGATACAAACTATCCTTTTTTACATTTTACATTATATTATCTGTAAAGATATTATCAATTAGAGAAGCATAATGGGATGTTATTCTAGTTGGTTTAGATAATGTTGGTAAAAGACTCATACTGTACATTATTTAGATAAATTCATCTACTGATTTATTCTTGTTTGGAATCAGCATATCAATGCTGTCATCCCCACAAATATGAGTGTTTTTTTTTTTCTTTTTGTTAAGATAAACATTCTTTCCATTTTTGAGATAAACGTGTCAATGTTTGTACCTGGTTTTCTGTAGACACACCTGATGACTATATTTTTCATTCTCAATAATTTTATTTCAATAGTACTACTCTCCATTATATCATCAATTTTTACTGACAAGTTATCAAGAACCTTTCCTGTTGGTAAAGTGAATAATTGTTGCAGTTATGGTGGGCTTATCCCTAATCTTCTTATCTGGTAGAGGGTGGCATGCTTCAATATTAACAATTTCAATGTCGATTGTCGAGAGTTAAAGGATAAATCCTGATCAAATAGAACCCCAAGATTTCTAACACTTGTGCTTAATGTCAGGCTAATACCATCTAGGGCAGCTAAATCATTAGAAAAGATTTCTCTACGGTGTTGGAGGCTTAGCACAGTGACCTCTGATCTCTGAGTTCAGAAGAAGGAAATCTCTGCCCATCCAGGTTCTGTCCTTCAGACATGCTTCTAGTTTAGATAACTGATTTTTCTCACCTGGCTTCAGTGATACACAGAGTTGAGTATCATCAGTGTTACAATAAAAATTAATGAAGCATTTTCTCATGATGTCAGCAAGGGGAAGCATATATAGAAAAGAATTGGACCTAGCATAGAACCCTGAGGAACTCCATAACTGACTTTAGTGGATGCAGACTTCATTCAAACAGATTCATTCATTTACTTAAATCCATTTTAACTGACTTACTTGTCTTGACACAGTCAGGTTTCAGTCCAACAGAATAGCTCAATACAGTTTTGTGAATGACTTTGGATGTCAGTGATCTGATATTTAAAGTATTTAGAAGCTCGCCTAGTGATCCACAGTGGGTAGGACCAGCTCTGCTGACAGTCATGGTGTTATATCATCATAGGCCTGTCGCGATAATCAGTAAATCAATTAACAGAACGATAAATAAAAAACGTCCCCAATATGCCGGCCTCTATAAATTGATGTGCATGCATGTTTGTTTCTCTCCTCTCTTTCTATCAAGCAGACTGGATGAGAAGATGGCTCACTACGCCCATCTTTCTCAACACCTGGGCGCGTTGGTGCTATAGCACAATGAGCGGGATTAGGGTTAGTGATGCATCTGTCTTTCATTTAGTCTTTAAGGGGGAGGCGGGGCCACTCACGCATACACATGGAGAGCTGAAGCGAGCGTCGTGAGGAGTAACGAGGAAACAAACACTAATATGAATGATGGCATGAAAGCGATCGTCCCCAAGTCAAATGCCACAGCCCAAGTGTGGGAATATTAACGTGTGAGCTCAAGAACATGGATGAGCCGATATGTCACATTTGTTTGAAAGTAGCGTCGACGAAGAAGGGGAGGTGCAGCGGAGCCTTCATCCTGACAGTCAGTACTTACTGAAGTGTTTGTTAAGCAAAGTAAATATAAATAAAGCAGAGCAAAATGGTGCGCTCACAGACAGTGTCATTCGCTACACTGCAAAAGAAATGCAACCCTTCAATACGGTTAAACAATCAGCAGTTCAGGAAATGTAACAAACATTTGACAGACAGTACAAACTGACTGGGAGAAAGTGCATCACAAACAATTCCTGAATTGTATAAACTACATTTTATTTATTGTTTTCATTGTTGTGGGTGTTTTTATTGGAGCTTTTTTTTCTTTACAGAGAAAGGTTTATTTTCTCTTTCATTTTTGATTATTATAATGATTTTTTTACATGCAGCTTTTTCCAAAACAACTGTCCATTTCATTTTTTTGTTTTTTCCCTCTTTTTTGGGGTGTTTAATTTATTATATTATTCAATGTATTTTATTCAAAAGCTCTTAACCTTCCAATTACAGTTAAATACTTTTAAGAAATTAAAGTTTATATCTTTTGAAATGGTGTACTCACTTTATCATGACACATTTTAATTCCATTAATGAAAAACTGATGTTACAAAGTAACATTGACAATAAACAGGCCTATATCATCAGTTTATTTGTCACCTTTAAACCATTACCTTTATTGAAATACCTTCATTTTTCTTTGATACCCATAAAAAAGCAGAATCCAGCTGACTTTTGCATTCATTCATTAATTGATGACAAACGCTTGTCTTCAAGTCTGTCAGGTTATTTCTCTGGTGAGTGTTCATAATCAACACAACTAACTCATGATTTACTGAGCCCTGGGGTAAACATCTGGTGCCTGTCATCTGGTCTGCATACAGACACGACTATTTACACAAGTTAAGCAAGGATTTGTGAGTCCTCAGCAGTTCTTGTTGCTATCCTGCCAACCTCATCACCACACTGTCCAGAGGAAGAGAGCAAGAAGTGATGTGGATACTTGATTTATCTTGAGTTTATAACCCTCCCCTCTCAAAATCTCTCCCAACCTAGCTCCCCCCTTCCACTCCCACTGCACACCACACTCATCCTGTCCTCCTCTTCACATCATGCCTCTCAATCAACTGACAAGGCAGCAGGGTATAGAGAGGGGAGGCAGGTTGTTGTGTGCTAGTAGAGGAGAGGAAAGATAAAACAGAGTGAGGAGGTAATGGAGAACATGTATGTGGAAAATGATGGGGTAAATATCAACAATAAAGCCTTACCATTGCTCAGTGTATGTTCTGCATATACATGCATGTTTTTGTTTTTTTCTTTTGCTTGTTTTTGTTTGTTAGTTTGTGCTTCTTTTCCCACCAGGTACTCTATATTCAACCTACTGACAAAAGCATGACTGTTGGGTTAACTGATGACTCTAGACTGCCCTAGGGTGTAAGTGTGTGGGTGTGTGTGTGAATAGTGTTCCGTCTATGCCAGTGTTAATTTTGACTAATTAATTTAGTCATCGTTTTCATCAACAACCCTTTTTTCACGTGGCAAAAACTAGACAGTAACTAATAAAAAGAAGTGCACATGGACAAAAATTGAAATTTTACTTAATGATATTTTTGAATGTGTATATGACAATGTTTTAATCCAATCAGACCTAATGTGGTCATGTAGGACTTAGAGACAAGTTAGGAATCTATCCAATCACAGCTACTTTGGTTGTGTTAAAGGTTGGATGAGTTCAGAGGGACATCCAATCACAGCTGCCTTAGCTTGGTGGTGGTGGGATAAGTTGTGGAGCGATCCAATCAGAGCTGCTCTCTTTATGAATAGATATATTTATGTAGAGCAGGTTCACTGTTTGTTGTCAGTTCTGGTATTGTAACTGAGATGCTCTGCCAGGTAGTCTAAATAAAGGTGACTGCATTTCACACGAAGGAACATTCAGACTTTACTAAATGGTAAATAGTAAATGGACTTTAGATTATATATATCGCTTTTCTAGTCTTTGACTACTCAAAGCTGCTTTACACCGCAGGTCACACTTACCCATTCACACCCATTTGCTCTCACATTCACTCACTGATGGTTCAGAGTATCTATGTTAGTTATCCATCAGTATTTCTAACACATTCACGCCCTTTCATGCCCATTTACACACCACTGACGCAGCAGTGGGAGCAACTTGGGGTTAAGTGTCTTGCCCAAGGACACATCGCCATGTGTCGCCCGGAGCTGGGCTTGAACCTGCAACCTCCCAATCACTGACCAAGCGCACTATCCAACTGCGCCACCGACGCCTTTACTATCATTCAATAAAGGGTTAGTAGATGTTTGATTTTATCCAAGAGGAAAACAGGACTTCAGGAATTCAAGGAAAAATAAAAAAAGCCTTACCCTTTACACTTTATATTTTACCAGACTAAATTTACAGTAGATTTCATAGACCAAAGCTAGACCAACACAATTTAGAGACTAAATAATGACTAAAACTAAAAAGATATTTTAGGCAAAAGACTAAAACTAAATTAAAAAGTGCTGTCAAAATTAGCAATGTGCTTAACATATCAACCCTGTGATTGGCTGGCAACCAATCCAGGGTGTTTATTTACTTAACACTAGAACTACCATGGCAGTCATTTTGACTGCTTTCAAAATTTGCAATGTCATAACTTTGATTGATTTATATCTACATACCCATAGGACCCTGACTTTTCCTAAATATGGGTGTATTTTCTTCTGAAATTGTCCCATCGTTAAAATTCAAAAACACAAAAGAGTTGTGGGCATTACTACCTCGAACTACCATTGGCAGTCAAATTGACTGCATGCAATTTACAAGGGGTACGGTTTTTCACTTGTTACATTTAACAGCTCTTTCTTCTGCTCTATTGATTGTTTGTTTGTTTTTTAGACTCTTTGAAGCTACTGGGTGGTTTTCCTTCAGCAGAATTTATAGTGATGCTAAAATCTAGCTAACAAGAAAGGCAAAAGTGATAAGATGAATTACAAATAAGGAGGCTTTACTCTTGCTTCACAGCCTTGACAAGGAAGAACCAGAGCAGGTTCAGAGAGTAATGTCTCTTGGTGCTTGTAAGAAGGTTCATCTAGCTCAGGGAGTGACTCAGAAAAAAAAAGATGACTGGAAACATCAAATTATACATTTGCTGACATCTCATATGCAAATTTTCAAGGTATGAAGTCTACAGTAGGAATCCTTATTCTCATACTGTAATGTAAGCTTGTATTAGTTTTATGTGTTGTTGAGAGCTTCTTAGTCTATACATAGACCAGTGGTTAACAACATAGACCCAATGGTGACCAACAAAGGTGCTACATGTGGCCTTCGAAATAATGACCTCAACCAATGAGGTAATGTTTTTGCCGGGGTCTGTCTGTTTGTCTGTTAGCAAAATTATGCAACTACTAAATAGATTTACATTAAAAAATGTACCAGGTGCTGATCAGATCCAGGTTGATGGCACAGAACACTGAAGTTTATAATGGCAAATCCAATTCATTTACATCATTATGGAAATTGTACTTTATTTGCAAACTGACATGAATGTTTTTCAAGGCTAAGCCACACTACATTTCCCAGCTTCCCTTGCAATGCCAGGAGGACTTCTGTTAATATAACAGCTAACAATAGCCTGTAGATTGGCACATTTTTTTCCAAGTTGGTAACTGAAATGGTGATAACTTGAAGATCACGTCATTTACAATCCCCTCTCCTCCCTTCCAATGTAAATGGAACGCAGCATTCTCCAAATGGAGAGATATGAGTAAACACTCGGCTGTCCAATCAGAGAAGAAAAGCCACTGAGCTGAGCTAGTTGGCAGAGGTCTGCACTCTCTGCGTGCCTTTCTAGTTTACATTATAGTATGGTTTTCTTATAAATATATATCTTTTTGGTCTATCAAGTGTGCCATGAAATGAAAATGATCTGATAAGAGGAGTATTCCATGAAATAAAACTTTCAAGGCTTTACTGTTTTGCTGACAGGGCAACATCCCAAAATATTAGCAGCAACTACTGTGCCAAACACAAGGGCATTTATGATGGTTAATCAGTTCTCAGTTACAGTCACAGTGTCTTAAGATAACATCAACCTGTTTTGAAGACGGAAGGAATTTGATTGTATTTGAAAAAGAAAAGGAATTCAGTCCAAGTTTGCATATGTAAGTTCAGAAGTTATGTTGGTGTCCATTAAATTAATAAAAATCTCATTCATTTTAATTTTTATTTTGTGTCATGGTGCATTTAACCCTTTTCATCAAATTATTATTTGAATTTTTTATTTATTATCCATCTTGTTTCAAAAAATGTCTGAGCAGTCAAAATGACTGCCATGGTAGTTCTAGTAGTGTCAGAATTCTGGTAGACCGAGTGTTAAGGGCTGCATAACAATTAGCAAATCAGAGGTTTGGTACAGTTTATGATTTTTGAAGTTGTTGTAAGTTGGTCGCCGGGTACCGCCATCTAGTTTTAATATGCAACTTGCTCGACCGAGAGCCAGATTTGCATCCTCCTGTCTGTCCTTGAAATAGTTTCATCACACATAAGGGATAATGTAGAGCGAGCCGGTCACCATAGAGAAATAAACCGCGACAGGGTGATGCAGGACCCCGACGCATCGGTCTGTTATTTCTGGATTCTGCTATCCAGAAATAACAGACCGTAGAACGTTGTAATTGACCAATCAGGATCGAGCATTTGAAAATGCCGTGTAATAATATGTTTGGATCAACACTTTCACCCTGCTGTTTGAATGATTACATTTCTCCTTTGGAAAATAACTTGCACCAAAAAATACCACAAAGCAAGACATAAAGCATCTGACCCCTGGGATTTTCTGACCTAAGACTACTAAGAGCCATATTTCATTGAACAGTTTTCCATTTAACTGTGTGGAAGGATCCTCAAGCTTTCATTTCAGATTTTAGCCAGATTTAAAGAATCACATTCACTGACCTAAATAAACTATTTAAGTTTCTTTTTGTCAAATATTTTCACTGTCAGGCACAAATCTCTTTTCTTTATATTCATCTTTCTATTCATTCATTTATTTAGCAGACAATGCATTTGGTCACCCTCCATGTATGGGAGTCAGTTTTGAAAACTTTTAGACAAATAAATCTACAAAGAAAAAAAAACTTTTTTTTGAATGACACTACAATATTCAACTATTCAGTAGTAGTGTTTTTTTTTTTCTATTTCCTGAAAATTGCATGTTTGCGCCCAACAATGATGACGTGCCCAAACATTCAAAGCTCCTTAAAGGTGTAGTCAGCGATCTCCTAATCTTCTAATCTAATACACTATTTGTCAAAATCACCGTATTTCTCCTCTCCATCCACAAGATGTCACCGCTGACAGCATGTTGAAAAAAAAAGTCTGGTTTCAATACACAGCCTTGGCTCTGAATTTCAGCAGGTAAATACTGTGGCTCGGGCCGAGACACCAAAACAGGGTACACCCCCCCACATCCAGGGGCCGATCTTACTCAACATTACAACATTGGCTTTGTGGTGCTTCACATAACAGTAACAGCCGTCGGGCATTCATCTTATTGTCTAATCTGCTAGAATGTAATGTTGTTGTGATGTTATCAATAATGTCAGTCGAGTTGTCTGACAAGTCGGGGTTACCTTAGCTACGTTAGTCAGCCACACAGTTTCTACAGCCGTTTCCATGACGATGCACGTCCATCAGCTTTCGGGGGTGGAGCCAGGGGTGAGGTATGAAGGGAGAGGCGGGTCTAAATTTGTTTATCAACAACCTCTCCTCTCCTTTTCTCCCACATTGCTGACTACACCTTAATGACAGGGTGTGACTCACTTGTGCCTGACTTTACTTGCACATGTTCATTTGTCCCACTTATTCTGATTTCAATGTGCACCTCTAGTGTAACCTACATGTCTCTATTATGTATAAAACAGTGCCTAATAAAACACTGTATTCCACAATTTACCTCCTTGTTCTGCTTGTATGCCAGGTTTACAGGTTCTCCATTTCTTCAGCTTCTCCTCCACAGATACCTTACCCATCAGACCCCACATTCCTCTTACACTTCGTCCCCTCAATCACTGAGCTAATAGTGACAGATAGAATGAAAGAAGGCTGCTGTGAACTAATCAATATTATGCAACTCAATTACCAATGCTGCTGCCAAGTCCCTGGCTGATGTAGCTCACCACAGTCAACAAGCAGGGACCACTGGTGGTGTGTGTGTGGAGGGATTTGAGAAGAGCAATTTTGATGAAGTCCCTTCAAAGCCTGGCCCTGAGGCTTTTGATAGCCGCTCTCTCTTCATTGATTAGGTCTTGATTCTGGCCTCTCGCTCTCTTTTTGCCTTGATCCTGTCTTTAACTCTTTTGCACTTCTCAATTGTATTTCTCATAAGCTCTCTCTTTATTTATACTCTGCTTTCCCTTCTTTCTTAATCTTTTCAACTCACTCACAGTGTAATCCATCTCACTGTCCACTCCTGATGTGTATAACAAACACCTTTCAGTTTGTGGGTAGATTTGTGGAGGATGTGTGCAGCACAGGGCCCAAGGAGCATGACATAATCCACACTACCATCAGCAACAATTAAATAGATTAAAGCTAATCAATTAGTACACACAAGCTTTAAAATATAAATTAAATTAATCTTAATAAAATGAGCAAAATCATCAGCTTTCGCCCTCAAGGCAGAATCCAATCACCATAATTGTTCATTTAGAAATTCAGAGAGCCAGAAGAATCTAAATCATGTAGGAAAAGACTTGACTGAACAAGAGAGTCAGTTAATTACACTGTCCTTACAACTTAGTCATTTTATTTAGAGAAATAGTGTTACAATCATTAGTGTGTGAACTTCAATAGATAACTAAAAACAATCAAAATCCTTGATTACAAACTCTGTATTATACACACTAAACATGGGGTGTCTCAGAGATCAAGATCCTATTTGCTGCTGCCAGAGGAGAAAAAGTAACAACAAAAAGTAACTAAAGTAATACCAGGATGATATGATGGTGTTCATGGAGAATGATAGCTTGTTGAAATGTATTGTCTTTCCTACAGATACAGGGGGTCATACTATCCTGCTTGTTTTCAGACATTGGCTTAAACATCAATTAACATTTTTTAAAAAATAAAATTTACTTTTTAAAATCAAGCCATCATAGATTACCTGATTCCCAACAATACATTGTTATTGTTACACCTTAATATTGACTCTTGTTATGCTTTTAGGTCCACAATTCACAACCAGGAAGCAATTACTTAACAGGAAATTTGCTTATTTAAATTTTATTTTATTAAAATTTTATTTAAATATGCATTAAAGTAAACAAACAAGTGAGCAGAGTTTAATTTCAGAAGCTGAAATTACAATAAGTTGCACAACTTTATAAAATATTTTTACTAACCCTAAAGCAGCTACTAGTAACCATGTTAAACCTACTAAGTAAAAATAATTAGAATGGCATAATTCAATTTATTGAGTCATTTTAGACATTTAGTCCATCATATGTCTAAATGGACAAGATAGACACACGTTAAAATTACATTTTACACTTGATTTATTTTGAGGCTGACAGTTACCTTAAGTCATGGTTTCAGACCACATATTCCACATATTCAGTAACATCTCAATAATAATAATAATAATAATGATAATGGCAAAGTTTATTTATGATTTTTTGTAACAATGTCGACAAATATGCATGTCAAAACTGCTAAAAAAAAAAAAAATCAATCCTCTGAATTTGTACTGAAACCAAAACTATTTGATTTGGTAACCCTCTAATTAGAGGAATAGGTTTCTAAATGTTTATAATTTATCCATAATCAGAAGATATAAAATAACAGTGGTGGATATACCAATAAAATAGTAAAGAAATGTTTTATCTAAAATTGATCATTTTTAAAGGCAGCTTTAAATCCTTGACTTCTGTCCTGTCTCTGTTCCTTCTGTCCGTCAGCCTCACTCTCGTTTTTCTGGCCTGACTATGGATGCATGCTGGGAGCTGTGACCCGCTCCTTTATCATCACAGAGCCAGGTGCACTCTGGGAGCTTCCTGCTTGCTTTTTATCAGTTCTGGCTACCGAGATGTTATTCAGGTGGTTTGTGTGTTGTTGTTTACGCTTTTCTTACTGGACACAAGGGTATGGATCATAATTTTGATGCTAGAATGAATGAGAGCAAGACTATTTTTTTGTGTATGTGGATGGGACAATGTGAATATGTGTGTATTTGTATCCTGACAAGTGTGTTTGAGCCCAGGGTTTAGATCCCAAGCCTCTCCCAGGGGGCTGAGAGAGCCTGTCACTTCAAAGGGCTGCAGGGCTTTCTATGCCAGCATGCTAACCAAGGGGGGAAATCCTGTTTATGTGTTGGGGCCGCGCTTGGCAGGACCGGTGGCTAACACTACAGCCTGGCACTTGCACAGCCTGCCACCACCGGGTGGGTTTAAACCCTGAACCATATTATGTTTCCACAATCCAGTCTTTTCTCCCTTAGAAGTGAAATATGTATGAATTAGAGAGGATGATATTTTGTGTGGGATTCAGAGCTTTGATTCAGACCTAAACCTTACAAACAGGGAGAGAGACAGCTAAATGTTTTTTTTTTATCTTTTTGAACGTTCAACAAGGAAAAATATCAAATATGATGCATCAAATCTTTTGTCCAATACAACAAGTGTTAAATGTGATGTTTTGCCCATTGGCCTCTTGCTGCTTCATGCTGTGCTCACACAATGAAAGGCCCACACTTACACCCTCAGTCTCGTCAACAAAGAAGAAGAAAGAGAGAAAAAACTGAGCCTTCAAAGTGGCTGACTGGGGAGACAGAGAGGGAAACAGCTTTTCCTTTTAAACGCTTTTGAAACACTTTCATCTCATCAAGCTCAGCTGATCACAAAGACAATTGATCTGTACTGGGGAATTGGTTTTTCGAGGCACTTTGTAGTCCTCAGTGGTTTGTGTGACAGGTTCCTTCAGAGGAATTTAGTTTGAAGAGGGTTTTGATGAGAACGAGGGATGATGCTGATGTGACGTAAATGTGTCAGACTGCTGTCACGTTTTTAAACACTGACTGAAAGACTTATGAAAGTGTTAAATCTTCAAGATTCTTGGAAGAAAAAAGCTCTAATGACATACAAAAATTATAAATCCTGGCTCTGGAGGAATATGGGCCTTGATTTGTAGAAACATATAACAACAAGCAAATAGGCAGAAATGTGTATAAAAAATGTTAGAGATCTAAGTCCAGTGGCTGTTCCCATCTTTGGAACGAATGGCTGCAGATGTTGTGCCTCTGGGTCACTGCCTTTTTGTGTGCCGTATTAAAAGTCTTGAAATAAAAGGATTCAAAATGACCAGAAGTCTGTGAGAGCAGCTGACTAATAATCAGGGGTGGACAGAAATGAAGCTCAATTATCATTTAAAAACATTATATCAATCTATAAATTGTTTTAATTTTCAGGTCAGGAAGAGAATAGTTACCCAACTGTTGCTTCCAATTCTGGATTATGCTGATGTCATCTATGTTAATACTACTGACTCCTGTCTACACTCCATTGATGTCGTTTTCAACAGTCTATGTCGTTTTGTCCTCCGCTGCCCTTTTAGGACACACCACTGTGTCATGTATGAGCAACTGTCCTGGCTCTCACCCTCTGCCAGAAGACAATATCACTGGCTGCAATTTATTTTCAAAAGTATTTATCTTAATTTTCCCAATTATTTAAAGAAACATCTAGTGCTCTATAACTCGCAGCATAACCTACGACACGATGAACAAATGTTCTTTACAGTTCCGAGAGTTAAGCGAGAAGTAGGTAAACATGCATTTCGTGTTAGGGCCCCTAATGACTGGAACAATCTTCCTGTATCCATTCGCTCTATAACTTCATTAACTTCATTCCGTAGGGCTCTATTAACACATCTTCAAAATACCTGCCATTGTTTCTAGTTTGCTCGAATGGCCTTAAATGACTTTTACTGATTTTTAACCTTCGTTGCGATTACCTTGCTTTGTACGACCAAAAATGAACTTGGCCATGCGATTTTTCATTCTTGTTGTAATTACTTTGCTTTGTACGACCATAAACAAAAAGGTTTATGTGATTTAACTTTTGTTGTGATCACTTTTCTTTGAAAGTCTATAAATGATTGTAATAACATCATTACTGTAATGTTTTTCAGGTAGTGTATGTGATTGTAATGACAGTGTTGGGTGGGGAGAGGTGAACATACAGAGCTGGTTTATGTGTATGTGTGTGCAGTTACGTTTTTGCTTATTGTGTTTATTTAGATTTATTTATTTATTTTTATTTTATTTTGTTGTTTTTTATTTCATTATTGTTTGTGTATATATATACTTTTTTATATGTATATATAATTTTGCTATCTTGTATTACGCTACTCTGCTCATTATGTTGTTATGAATCTGAGGATCCCCTCGAAAACGAGATAACTTATCTCAAGGGGTTATTCCTCGCAATAAAGAACTGTTAAATAAAGTAGATTTACTTGAGTACTATACTTAAGTACATTCATTGAGTATCTGTACTTTACTTGAGTTTTTTTTTTTTTTCACTACATTTAAAAGGCAAATATTCTACTTTTAACTCCGCTACATTTCTATAAATGGCCCTGTTACTCGTTACTTTTAGGTACAGGTATGAAGTCAGTGGATGAAATTTATTTTCTCCTCTAAAATGTGACTTGTTCAAGTGGTGTTATCTATACTTTGTGCATCCTGTTCCACACTCCAGTCCAGTAGGTGGCAGTAATGCACTTTTGAGTTGGTTTGCCAACTGCCATTAAACAACGAAGAACAAGAAGAAGACGCACATGCGCTACTGTGATCGGGCAGGTAAAGGTTGAGCTAACGTTGGTGGTTACGGTTCGTCTTGGCAGTAATGATGGCTACTATGGCAGATAAAGACGACAATTCCACACCAGAGCTCCCATGGCCATATCTGAAGTCCATGTTTGAGGTGGTCGAAATGAAGAATGATTATTTTTGGTTCAAACGTGTGCTCTGTTTGCTTCACCGCCTACAAAAACTCACCTTCCAACCTGAGAAAGCAGCAGTAAGGTAAAATAGTGTAAACATTTGTTTACATTCAGATAAATATTAGACAGTTTTATGCACTTGTAGTAGTTGCAGTTTCATGTGACAGTCACTAACATTATTAAGTTAGTTGGCATTTTAATGAGATTTGGCAGCATTTCACTGAACAGAAACGATGAATATACACGCTTTACACACTTCAGTTAATGCTTGTAATATTAGCAGAGTTAAATTAAAAAAAAGAAAAAGTCAATGGTTGTCTTTTTGTTGATTCATTAGTGTTTCAGGATGCATTTCCATGGGCTTTGTAGCATATTTTCAAACTCTTCATTCTACATGATCTATAAGCAGGTCAGTGCATTCTGTAGATTGTTTCAGTCATCACGTTCTGGAAGGTCAACGGGAAAATCTACTTTTCATACTTGAGTATTTTCAAAAGCAGGTACTCCAATACAAGTGAAAGTTGCTCTGTCAAATTTTTACTGAAGTTAAAGTACTGGAGTAGTATTTGAACATGAGTATCTATACTTTGACTTGAGTACTGGCATTGAGTACTTTGTCCACCACTGCTAATAATGTAATGCTGTCACTGGACCAACATGCAAAATAAATGTAGACAGACGGCTGAACACCAGCACTCATACTTGCAAATGCCAAAAAAACGTCTTTCAAAGTGTACACCAATAAAATGAGACAGATAAGCTCTCTGCTATTTGGATTAAAAAAGGTCAAACAAAACAAAAGTTCAGACACAGATTTAGGTGTTACCGTGCTCTTTGATTTGTTCAATTGCAATTTATCTTCACTGTTACATCTGCATTTATTTAATCTTGCAAAGAAGAACATTACAAAGACAGTGTGATGTAGGGAGAGAAGAGCCACAAACAAAAGCAAATGTTGGAGCATAGACATTAAAAACTGACATAAAACGAAGAAAACTAAACAAACACATAAGTTAGAAGTAAAGTAATGAAACGGATAATGGAAAATCCAAATTAAATCAACAAAACATTGTTTAATAAGCTAAATGGTATTCACTTTCTCTTTCCTTTTTTCAGTCATTTTTCCTTTTTTATTGAGCCAAGGCAGTGGTCTCCATAAGGAGGCATCATTGATGGCAGTTTATAACAGCTGATCCTCCGCCAAGGAGCTTATGTTTTTGGGAGAGTCTGTCTGTCTGTGAACAAAATTTAAAAAGTTAGGGATGGATTTAGATGAAATTTTCAGGAAGTGTTTAGCATGGGAAAAGGAAGAACTGGTTAAATTTTGGTGTTGATCCGGATCACCGTCTGGATCCGCCATGGCGAAAAATGTGATTTTCGTGACCAACTACTGAACTAAAATATCATTATGAATCCAATTGCTAATGATATGTTTTCATGGTCAAGGAATCTAAATATTTACATGAAATAAAGGTAGGACTAATATTTATGGTAAAAATCACAATATGGGAGAGGACTGTCGTGCTGGCGGAGGTCTGCGCTCTCGAGTGCTTTTCTAGTTATCTTGATATCACAGTTAAACTTTTGGTCAATAGCTGAATGTGAGGGTGGGGTCTTTGTTAGGTTTGAGCAGCACAGAGATGAGAGCAGTGTTCAAATGTGTTGGTGTTTTCCCTATTTGCCCGATTTCACTGACCATTCTGTAAAACAAAGGGGGATATGATGATTTGTTGCTTGGCATTGTGTAGAGAGCTTGATGAGTTTAGTTCATTTAGTCTTCCCCTTCAAAGCACCAGAAGAAGAGAACTGCTTGTAAGGACTGACACCTCTGAGGTGACTGCAGTTGACAGTTGAAACATGTCAAGGCAGGAAAATAAAACACCTCCGATATCTTGGTCCGATAAAAAGAGTACTGAATACGTTTTCTACGTTTATTTCAAGTTATAAGTTGATCTACAGAATCTGTCTTTTCTATGGAAAGGTTTCCGTGCTCAGTGTCGGTCAGGAAAGTGTGGATACTTAAAACATACTGTCAGAGATGAGGTTTCCTGCAGTCGTCATGAAAGATCTGGTTGATGCTATTTGGCACTGATGAAGATTACATATCAAATAGTTTTTCTCTTTCTTTTGAGTTGATTGACTCGAAAAGTACCTGTTTAATCACTGAATTCAAAAATAGTTTAGTCTTATTCTTTGTATTAAAACTGTTTTTTATGTTTAACTATAAGATTAGAGGTCCCATTTCTGAGTCCAAATTCAATCTCTTGTTTGTGTTGTTCTGTTTTTTTCTTGAGTTTATCTTTCCTCTAAATAGTGTTTTGGGTGTTTCCCAGAGCGAGGATGGAGAGATATTTGGTAAATCATTAGGTTTCATTGTCTTCGATAAAAGTATTTAAATACTGTCTGTTCGATGTGGATGTGATGGATTGGTTTTATGAGCCAAGTCAAGGCTAACTGATCTGAAACAGGGTGTATTTGTTGATTAATGATTTTTGATCTCAGTTTCTGAAGAAGTCTTTCATGGGTGTGAGTCGCAGAAGTATCCTCAGTTTAGTGGGTTCCTGGATCTCCAGCAATCACCAAGACAAACAGTAGATTGTCTCTTTATTGTTTTATTGTTTCAATTGAGTTCCATGGTCATTATTGGGCCCATAGATGTTGACTAGTGTAATAATTACATCATTAATGTGCCCATGGGTTATGACAAAACAGCCATTTGAATATAATATTGCATTATTTTGGTGATTTGGCACTTTGTGCTAAATTTTATGTATGAAAGGTGCTTTATAAATAAAGTTTGATTGATTTATTGATTTAGAACCTTGTTATTTATAAGGATTAATACTCCTCTTGATTAAGAATTAGACAAAAAGACTGACAACAATAACACATTTAAGCATTTATGTTATGAATGGTTTGTATGGTAAATATTTTCTTAGGCATGAAACTTTACTTTGTGAAGGTGTGCCTGTAAGGCTTTCTGTTGTTGTTAACAAAGTCAATTTCTGGATTCAAGTGTACTAATAAGAAAGAGATCAAAACAGAATCATGATGTAAGAAATATCTGCAGACAGGCAGGACAAAAGAAAACAAACAACAGCATGACAAAACAATTGAAACAAACTAGCAGAAAAATAGGAATAAATCTAAAAATAAGAAAAGAAACATTTATGTCAGTGGATAGGCATGTAATTGTAAAGAACATGACAGTAGGTGGGAATGAGTGGGGGCTGGAGAAGGGGCTGGGATGCACATGTGTTGTGTGGTGATCTGGTATTTAATCGTTTTGTGTATGTGAGTGTTTGTGTAGACAGAAAATGTCGTTTTGTTGCAACCAGCAACACCTTTAATGGTATTTTCCTGGATTTAATTTCAAATAAACTCCCAAATGTATTTGTAAATAATTATTTCATGAGTAAAACAAATGTTGACAAGTGTTATGAGGCAATATTATGGATATGAATGTGTTGTACCTTGAGGCTTTAACTTTATATGTGGTGTGCCTTGGGCAAAAATACTTCTAAGATCATTGCTCTAGAATATTATAAAATGGCCTGGGGGGTACGAATAAGACATGCCCACTTATTCCTTCATATTTACCCATCATGATGATCTTTTAGTCTATGTTTGTCTTTGGTTATGGTTATGACATTATGGCCAATGTACAAACACACAATCAATCAGTCTTTTAGTGAATATAAGGGCACACAAAGTGGGTCATAGGTGGTGAGAGACAACAATATAGGCTTTGGTCCCCACCAATCAGGGCTTACATGGACAACATGACTCTAATAACTTAAACAGAGCCATAGCAATAGGGCTAGAAGCTAACTAATAATCTAAAGTGGGCTAGGATCATTGCTGTTAAGTCTCCTGTTTAGGCTGGAAAACGTCCATATTTCACTCCTCTTTCCTGCCAGCCTCCCATCATATTATTCTCCTGTAAATCTCCCATATTATAAAATAATAATAAAAAATAAACATTCCTCTGCATCTTCTGACTGAACTCTGTCACCAGCCTCGCGAGAATGGAGCAGTAATGTACCAAAATGATGGACGCCAACTGCTGTAAAACCGAAAAAGAAGAAAAAGCCTCACGAGAACTGACACCTGAAGTAGCCTGGGTGGCAGTTGTTGCAAAAGGTTCGTGCCAACAGCAGGAACAAACCAGGACAAACAAAAGGAGAGAGATGGATGGATGAGGTGAAGCATCGGGAGAAAGATTGTTACAGAGAATAGGATGTCATTAGACAACAGCACTGTTGATGCTTTATTATGTAAAATAAACCACTCTGGCCCTGCCCACAAATGTACTCTCAAAAAAGGTGTTTAAGGATGTAAAGTCTGCATCAGATCTTTCTAAAGTCATTAGTCAATACCAGAGAGCCACATGAGATATCAAAAGAAAATATGTAATGAAGACAAAATTGTCTGTCATAGCACTTTGTAAACCTCTGTTTTAAAAAGTGCTATACAAATAAAGTTTATTATTATTATTATTATTATTGAATGTTTAACTTAAAGAGACTGTGAGGAGTTTCTAAGTAATTACAAAAAAGTCTCACTTTTAGATATATGCCTGATTGAAATACACACTTTAAGATGAGTTTTATAGCATCAAAATAGGTTATCTGTAAATGCTATTCCTTTGCTTTCCGGTCCGGTCGGACAGGGCTGGACTGGCCTGGATACTCAACTCCAAAAATTGCTTGTTGTCACACATCAAAAACTACTGCTACATAACTAGAAAGAGATACATTACCTCGTCGCTTTGCATCCTGTAAGTTGTTGAAAAAAGAAGTTGTAAAGCAATGCAGAGTTCTGAGGAAGGTCCGAGCTGCATTTATCACAACAAACACACGCTTTTGCTTGGGTCACGTCTTGTGGTGCGTTCCAGTTTGTAGTCAGAAGTAGGAATTTCCGGGTTCTGAGTAGGAAACTGCAACTGGAACGTCCCCCAAAGTCTGAATTTCCTACTGGGAACTCGGTGAAACCTCGCCACCCCCGAGTTGTCAATCAAAGATGGATGCCCCCAGTGTGAACAGTTACTTAGCTCCTGTAATAATCCATTCATTTGCACTTCTGACTGGGGTGTGTCGCTCTAGATCAGCTGTATGCATAGTATTGATAGACTTATATTTACAAAAATGCTGCCATAGTGATAATCACATTCTTCATGTGATATTTGTGAACAACAACGCAGAGCGTGCTAACAACAGCTAACAATAGCCTGGTAGATCGGCATGTTTTTTTCCGACTTCAAGGCAGATAAGTTGGAGATGATGTCACTCCCAGTTCCGAGGTTACTGGAATGCAGCATTGCGACAGTCGCCGCATGTGCTCATGGGTAGCAGAGTCTTTATGTCGCCGGTAATAGATTCTCCTCATAGCACCTTTAAAGACAAACAATATGAAATAGACAGTAAATGTGTGATGTATCAATTAAGTTTGTTTTATTTTTCATAAATATTTAATTGTAATATTCACCGTCAACCTTAAAACACGAGCCATATCTCATCCAACAGCTTTCCTCTCAAAGACATCTCAAATAGACCAAAATCTGATAGTAAGAAAGTGAGTGTCACTAAACCGCATGGCTGCATCTTTGCCATTCAATAAAAAGTCGATATCTGTGCAGCATCAAGTGCTGGCAGGAAAATGATGCCAAGGGGATCCTTCTAAAAGGTATCTTGTCTGTCTATTATTTGACTTAAAAAGTGTCAAGTGTTCTGACTGTCCAACTCACAGGTGCACATTTTTTTTTCTTGTTTTGTGTTATATCCACTTCAAAGTTGTCAAATTAGTACATGCAGTTTAAAATTTAAAACTCAAAATTGTGTTGGCAAAGGCAGGATCTAATTTTTGTTCTGCTGTGATGATCCCCTGATCTGATACATCGAACTTCTCTAATAACTCTTTCAACTCAGGCATTTTCTCCAGGAATACTGCAATCAAAAGCAATCTCGTTAAAGCTCAAAATTTACAACCTACACAAGAGATGATGTTACCCAACCAAATCTCTCAATAAAAATAATGTAAAGGATTTTTAACAGCGGCTTTGATTCAACTGTACTTTATGAATGTTACAAGATCTGACCTGGTAAATGCATGGAGTACCCCAAGGCTCATTTCCAGTCTTTCTTTTATTACTAGGAATTGAGGTTTCACACCTCATTTGGACCCCCAAGGACCAAAAAACTACATTTAGAGCAAACTGACTTTTATTTTCCACAAACCACTGATAAAATTTGTTGTTTTCCACCACTTTTCATCAACACAAGTTAGGACTGTTTGACTTATCTCGTTTCTTGTTCATAACATATTTACTTACTTATTTCTTCCTTGACAAACAAAATAAATTGTAGGCCAATCAGTACTTTTTTAGTCCTCATGAAAATGTTGGTACCAGGATGCAGTTGTTAAACTGCAGTTGTAGGCCTGTCTTATAAGACAGTAACTTTTTATTATCTTTTTAATCACAAGTTTTCCCCACTGTGTGGCAGGTTAAGGATCCAGCATTTATTTGAACTTGTCAATAATTTTAATTAAACATACCCCTATAAGATAAAAGGTATACATGTAATGCATATAGTTGCTGTCTAGCCAAAAATAATTTTTGAACAATTTATTTTGGACTCAACACAACCAAGATGAAAAACCAAGGAGCTGGAGTCAGGAAACGTTCAAGTACACTCTGAGCACCAAGAAAAATCATCGGATGCAAATAGAAATGTCAATTTCCTCAAAGAGGTTATTCAGTCTTGTTCATGCTTTTGCAAAATAATAGTTTTCTTTGAACAGATTTTAGATGAGCTAGTTTCCCAGCGAGATGCAAACAACTCAAGAGCTTTATTTTTTTGTCTTTTTCTTTTTATCAAAAAAAAAAAAACCTTAAAAAAGAGAGTCTTCATGAAAATGTTACATGTGAAATGGTCCAATTATAGAAACTCTCCTGCTAACCTCATTTTCTTCTTAATCTAAGATATTATAAATTCATTATTAAAAAAATTATTAATTCATTCACTCAGCACAATATATACAAACATACACGTGAACAACAAATCCTCTGTGTACACTAAAGTAAGTTACGGGGTTCCTCAAGGTTCAGTGCTAGGTCCAATTCTCTTCTCTATATATATGCTTCCCCTTGGTAATATCATGAGGAAATACTCTGTTAATTTTCACTGTTACGCTGATGACACACAGCTCTATGTATCATTAAAGCCAGGTGAGACAAACCACTTAGATAAACTAGATGCCTGTTTAAAGGACATCAGAACCTGGATGGCCAGAAATTTTCTTCTTCTTAACTCAGACAAGACAGAGATTATTGTGCTGGGCCCTCGACACCTTAGAGAATCCTTTTCTAGTGATTTAACTGCCATAGATGGCATTAGCCTGGCACCAAGCACAACTGTTAGAAATCTAGGAGTGCTATTTGATCAGGATTTATCCTTTAACTCTCACATAAAGCAAATTTCAAAAACAGCCTTTTTTCATCTACGCAACATCGCTAAAATCAGGCCTATCCTGTCCCAGAGCGATGCTGAAAAGCTAGTCCATGCTTTTGTTACCTCCAGACTGGACTATTGTAATTCTCTGCTTTCAGGCTGTCCCAGCAAGTCACTTAAGACGCTTCAGCTGGTCCAAAATGCTGCAGCACGTGTACTGACTAGAACTAGGAGAAGAGACCACATTACTCCTGTTTTAGCTTCTCTGCATTGGCTTCCCATTAAATATAGAATAGAATTCAAGATTCTTCTCCTCATAAAAGCTCTCAGTGGACAGGCACCAGTCTATCTTGAAGAGCTTGTAGTGCCGTACAACCCCTCTAGAACATTACGCTCCCAAGATGCTGGCCTACTTGTGGTGCCATCAATCTCCAAAAGTAGTATGGGAGGTAGAGCCTTCAGTTATCAGGCTCTTCTCTGGAACAATTTACCAACACAGTTCGAGTCTGACACTCTCTCTACCTTTAAGGTTAGACTTAAAACATTCCTCTTTGATAAAGCTTTCAGTTAGGGACCAGCTTATAGGTTATAAATAAATAAATAAATAAATTAGTTCATAAACTAGACTCATAGTTTAGATGTAATAGGCCTAGACTGCCGGGGAGGGTCTGGCACAATGGGCTCTATCTCTCTCTCTCTCTCTCTCCACATCTGTTTTTGCCCCTTTTGTTTGCTCCTGTACTGCCTCTGGCTCTTGTCTTGTAGGTGGCCTGGGATCCTTGGTGGAGACTGCCTGCTGCTGTGGAGTCATGAAGCCTCAAAACTACAGCTATAAACATGACACACATAGTTGGCCATTTTATTAGGAACACTCCATTCTCATTATCATTATAGCTGTTCATGTAGTTATTAGCATGATCTCCATATCCATGATCGTACACCTACAGTATCTATTTCTTATTACCACATAGTCATGAAGTCCCTCTTGAAAATGGGATGTCACATCTCAAGAGGCCTTTAACACATTTATACTTAACGGAGACAAATATGGTTGGGATGCACTTGTGGTCTGGGCACCCATGAGTTCGTACTACCATAAGTTCTTATTTTCAGTTTGAATATCTAAGATTATACTTCTAGAAAATGATCACCACAACCATTCAGACATGAGGACCCTCCAGAAATGAGATGTAGCATCTCAAGAGGCTACCCTCTAATAAATCAGACGACAGGCCGATGATACATGGACCTGTCCCTAACTTTAGTTCTTACTTTAGTCCACTTGTCTCCTCTTACTTCCCTTCCTTTGCCCTCACACCCATCACAGCATCGTGTGGATTTGCTGTTCATCATGAGACTGGGATCCACATTCAAGATTTCCTGCTGCTTAACAGAAGGTTTTTTCTTGCCGCCATGATGGAGGGATCCATGATTGGCTATATGGATTCATGTTGGGTGTTGGATGTATATATTTGTATATATATGTATATGTGTATTCTATATGTATATATGTATCTATGCATATATGTGTATCCATAAAATGAAGAGCTTTATGCTCTATTGTAAAGTGTCTTGAGATAACACTTGTTATGAATTGGCGCTATACAAATAAAGATTGATTGATTGATTGATTGATTGATATATATCCTATGTGTTTAATCTTGACTTGTAATTTTGGCAGCTGGAGCACCTAGAGCACTGTTTTGACAAAAACAAACAGCAGGGACAAAAATGAATCAACAACCAAAAATCAGACTAAAATGTACATGAAAGAATAAGCTAAATATGTACAGCAGATAGAAAACTGCAAA
This sequence comes from Scarus forsteni, assembly GCA_036419115.1. Lineage (NCBI taxonomy): Eukaryota > Metazoa > Chordata > Actinopteri > Labriformes > Labridae > Scarus > Scarus forsteni. The sequence goes on along the minus strand of JAZDUH010000386.1, from coordinate 8,435,903 downwards.
ATAAACTCAACACACTGCAGAATTCAAGCAGCTGCAGTAGCAATAGAGGAGCCCCTGCCAAGTAACAACTCTGGATCACCACAGATCACCACACTACGAGTACAGTTCCCATAATGACGTAAATGAATGGGATTTGCTATTATAAATGTCAACTTTATGACTTCAATCTGGATCAGATCGTCACCAAAATGTATTTGCTTCTTCCTTGAACCAAACCACACCTCTAGTAAAGTTTCCATGTAAATCCATCCAGCAGTTTTTGCATAATGTTGCTGACAGACAAATAAACAAACAAACTATCGAAAACATAACCCCCTTGATAACAGCATTACAGCTGTCCGGCAACCATCAAAACATCAGCAGCTTAACCTCACACACTGTCTCTACTGTGGATCATAGCAGGACTCAAAAACATGGACTACTGATTCACAAATGGTCAAGATTTCCAGACTGTAAAGTCTCAGCTCATTAACATCAGGATAACTAATCCTTTTTTAAGCTGCTCTCTTCCATTCCTGTACTGCGGACAGTTTCCATGTAGAAACCTCTGTAGGTGTTATGGTGAAATATGTATGTTCATGCTATCTGATGTCCACTGGGGTCTGCTGGAGGGCGTTAGAAACCCCTGGTCTTTATGCCAAGAGTTTGTTTACTTGTGTGTCCTTAAGTCTGTCCCACACTAATGAACGTTATCTGTATGTTTAAAACGGCAAATCTTATTCATTGTAGTTAATCTGCAAATTGACATCTCGGTTTTCAAGCCCATGTCTCTTCATTTCCCAGCTTCCATTGCAATGCTAGGAAAGGAGCTCTCCATGCCACTCCTTCTGCAGTCACAGCTAGTAGTAACAGGTGGTGTTACAAACAAGTAGCACGATCAAGTCTGCACATGTTGTAATACAGGCAAGCCCTTAGTAGATTGGGCCCCGAGTCTAGTCCCTTAACCCTATAAAGCCAATTGTATCATATTTGATACATACTTTTATAATACCTCTTTCTACTCAATATGATCAACAAATTACAAAAAAAAGATCTTAACACAATCAGATAAATGATAAAAATGTCCTCAAATGGATTATCAGTTCCCAAAAACCTAATGAATCAAATGAGATACGAAAAATGTATATGTTGAATTGTATGGGATTTTGATTTTTAAGGATTTTAGCAGCAAGTGAAACAAACATTTAAGCTCCAAAGAATTAGAATTTTCTGGCTATAATCTATGGTCTTGGGCCTTAAAGGGTTAAGAATAGGAATCTAGTTTAAAAGAGGATCATCCTTTCTTTATGGTTGTGAAGGTCTGGTGTTCAACAACAACCATTAAAGAGAGACCGTAAAGAGAGGACTGATGTTAAATAATACAGCCACATGTGGCTGAACTGCAATTCACTTAAATTGAATCAAAAATTAGATTTCATGTTAAATTATGTCATTTCTGTTGATGGTTTGGGGATCAGAGACAAAGGGACTAAAACAGGGAATTCATGATAGCAACAAATTTAAAGATGCTCAGACCCCAAAACTGTTTTGCATCAGAGAGTGTAGAGAACTATATTATACAATCAATGTTCAAATTCTGAGTTCTTTTCACTTTTCCATTGAATTTAATATATTTTACATTGTATTTTTGAAGGGTTATATTTTTAAATATTTTCCACCATACAGCCCCTTTCAAGGTAACATTGGCTCTATTCACATATGAAGGATAAGATGGGTAAAGAAGGGAGGCAGAGAGAGGGCCTGGATCATAATAAGCAGTAAATGGCCTTTTATACTATTACACAATTTAAATAACTTAAATTCAGCTTCCTGTGAAAGCATCAGATTTATTAGACAGTGGAAATAATATAATATGAAAATCATATCCAGGCGACTGAGACATTCTATGGCTCAGTTTTTGTCAGTGGTGTGATTGTTGGAGACCTGTTATGCAGCATGAGCAAAACAGACTCTGTGAAAGGTAAGAGGAAATAAAATGATGAAGGGGGTGCACATCTGCATTATTCTTGTAAAAATATGATATGTTCATGCTTGACAAAAAAGTTCAAGCGAAAACAGCCGACATATAGCATATGGGGTAAATTTTGGACTTGAGATGTCTCTCTCTCTTTTATGACAGCTCGTATGAATGTGTGTGTGGGCGCGGATGTGTGTGTGTGTGTGCATATGTTGATGTCTACGAGTGTGTGTCTGGATATGTCTATGTATTTGTGGGAGGCGAATAGCTGGGTTTTATGTTTTTATGTTGTTTTTAGCCTCTGTGTTGCCTTTGTGTTGCCTTGAAGTATGAAAATTGCCTTATAAATAAAGTTTGATTTGATTTAATTTGGAAAAAGTGAGGTATAAATGTGTAATTGAAACTGACGGCAGCAAAACATCTTCACCATCCCTGTGAATTCCTTTATAGGATATAGATTTTACCAGTTGAGACTACCTATTTAGATCTTGCCAACCAACTGTCCTGGGTGTCATAACAATGTATTTTCCTGACTACCATTTCCAAACATCACTCTCACTGAGCGATGCTTTAAGCCATGCCTGCTGTTAAAGATTATGGTGACTGAGAGTTCCCATGGACTGTTGAAAATATATTTTAAAAGGATATTAAAAAAATATATCATTTTTATTTTCTTGGAAAAACAAAATAATTACAGTTCAATGATAATAACAACATTTCAGTGATCTGTTTCAGAAACTTGCTTCATTTTTATCAATATAATCACATCAGCCGTCACTGTGTATCTCCACCCATAGATCTCTAGTCACAATAACAGAAGCCTGTGACCGCATAGCCACTGGAAAGAGTAACAAGTGAGAAGAACGCATTCACACTGAAGGACACAACAGAATCAAGGCTGATTAGAGCTGATTTATACAGGAACAAAAACATCCTGCGGTGCTGATTCTTATGATATTTTTTTATTAAAGCACAGCCCAGATGTTCTGTTTGGGCCACAGGGGACACAGCTCCAACACTGCAAAGGCAGCGACACGTCAACTTGAACTAAGACACCGGCCTTAAAAAAAGCAGGAAGCAGGCTACACCAACATGCCCATAGGAAGTAATTTATTGTGCACCAACATCATGCATATTCTCCTTGTTTTAGTATTGTAAGTACACTTTTTCTTTGAAAATGCCTTTGCTCAAACTTCATGGTGCTATGAGGAGAATCTAGTTCCGGTGAAATAAAGACTCTGCTACCCATGAGCACGTGCGGCGACTGTCATAATGCTGCGTTCCAGTAACATCGGAACTGGGAGTGACATCAACTCCGACTTATCGGCGTTCCAGTTGAAGTCGGAAAAAAAACATGCCGATCTACCAGGCTATTGTTAGCTGTTGTTAGCACGCCCTGTGTTGTTGTTCACAGATATCACATGAAGAATGTGATTATCACTATGGCAGCATTTTTGAAAATATAAGCCTAACAATACTATGTATACAGCTGATCTAGAGCGACACACCCCAGTCAGAAGTGCAAATAAATTGATTATTACAGGAGCTAAATAACTGTTCACACTGGGGGCATCCATCTTCAATTGTCAACTCTGGAGTGGCGAGTTCCCAGTAGGAAATTCAGACTTTGGGGGACGTTCCAGTTGCAGTTTCCTACTCGGAATTCAGAAATTCGTACTTCTGACTACAACTGGAACGCACCAAAAGACATAACAATTTTTGGAAAACTTAGTATCGTAGTTTTGTAGCCGGCTATATATCTGTACTTACAGCCCGGTACTCTAAGACGTGTCCGAATAATATAAATTTGCTCTAGTTTTAATTGTATTGTTCCTGAAGTTGAGTATCCAGGCCAGTCCAGCCCTGTCTGACCCAACCACGAAGCTAAGGAATAGCATTTATAGATAACCTATTTTGATGCTATAAAACTCATCTTAAAGTGTGCATTTCCATCAGGCATATATCTAAAAGTGAGACTTTTTTGTAATTACTTAGAAACTCCTCATAGCATCTTTAAGATGAGAAAAATGTATCTTATATTTCTTATTTACATCATTTACTTCTGACAACAGTTGGTTGTGTCAGAAATAATTAAGATATTTGATTTTGAAATAAAAATAAAATTCTTGTGTACAAAAAGTAAAGTCAATTCTCCACAAATAAGCACAAAAAATATTTTTGTTTGTTTGTTTGTGTTTTCGGATGCCTTAGCATGTTAATAAAGTTCTTCGCTGTGCTTTTTGCCCTAATTATACATCTTTTTCTTGAATTTGTAATTTATGTCACAAGTTGACTGTATGTCTACATGAAACAATGCTTCCAGACGTCCGTCAAATTTGGGAAACAAGTGATTAGGTGGGCATAAAGTCCATCGCACTACATGGCTGTAGTCCCGCCGATTGGTGGGCAAGTTAATCCTATATGTTTGTATCAGTTTGAGAATGATTGTTTCTTTATGAGTTTAAAGACTAGTTTAGCTCTACAAGGAGACTGCTTAGCATTAACCAGAAAGCTAGCAAACAAAGAGCCTCCTGCCAGCTCAAAGGGTTCTTCAGGATATCTGCCTCAGATCAGTCCAGGTTATTTTATCCAATTTTTTATTATTCAATTTTATTTATTTATGATGCAACCATTAAGAGATTTTGACTCATATTTTAGTTATCACATAGCCCACAACTCTTTTTCAGAGCACTTAGCAGCTCCATTAGGGTGCATTCTTCATAGCCCCACACTTGGACGAACCCTAATGCTATAGAGTAAGCACTACCATCAATTTGCACAATAACTTAAAATGATAAATTAAAAAGAATGGCGACACTGAAGTTGAAGGTGCATTAACTAAAAACATAATGTGTAACAGTCAAAAATATCCCTCTCAATCTTTACTTGTAACCTAACAAAGTCCATTGCTGTTCGTATTTGCCTGGATACAGGACCTGATATACTAAAGCTTTATGTGTATTAAAACACGCAAACTTGATAGCATGCAAAGCTGATCTACTAACTGGGTGTAGAGAGGACTGCATCTGTCAAATGAGTAAAGTACCGCGTGCAATCCTTTAAAAGTGTTTGCCTTCATGAATATGCAGAATACATGCAGATGATCAGAACACACAAAATACCTTGAGAAGATGCAAATGCAATTATTTAGTACTAGATTTTCAGTTGAAAGACGTGATATGCTAAGTCTGTGTGTGCGTGACTGTAAGACTGCTCTGTTTGATTGTAATAAGAAAAGGAAAATTAAAAATGACAAACACAAATTTGGCACTAGGAAAAAGTGACGACCTTGTCTGTCAAAATGACAATAAAAGGTTACCACAACCTCTGGTTAGAAATAAAAATAGTACAGACATATCATCTATCAAGCAAAGCCAGTTTTGAGCTGTGTGCTTTTCACAGATGGCCTCCCAAATCATGTTTCTTCTTGCAACTCAGAGACATCTTTGCTGGAGTTCACCAGTGCGTTTATTTGCCTCAAACTCCACGGTGTCTAAATTCATTTTTCATTTACAGCCAGTTTTCTCTTTAAAGAGGGCAGTCTCTCTCTCTGTCTCTCCTGCCACTCAAGGAGGCAACATCTGGCAGGATAAATGTGTGGATTTGACCCAATTCATACCAAATCTTGCCCCAGCTGGGCTGTACAGGGGTGAGGTTTTGTTCATATGTGCATCAAGAACAAAACTTTGTTGGAACAATCAATAACTTTGTTGGATCACTTTGGTTCACTGTTGTGTTAAACTCACCAAAACTCCTCACATCCTAAATCTCTGGTGGACTTAGATAACAAAAGAGAGAAGACAAACTTCAGAGATGCATCAACATAAAGCAAAAAATGCATCCCACTCAGTTGACATAAACACCCTTATTCAGCCTATTTTTGCAGAATATCAGTGGGTGTCATAGTACATAAAACTCACATTTATCTGTTTTTTATTCATCTTTCAGTTTGTTTCAGTCTGAGAGGATGAAAAATGGAACGCAAAACCATTTCCTATGCCTGTTTTAATATCTGTGAACAGTAGCTGATATGCCATAATTGTTATTTGAAAGCCAGCAGGTTAAAGTGTTTAAAAAAGTAATATTTAATACGTTTATAATAGCACCCAATATGTTTTTTGTTTGTTTGTTTGTTTTTTTAATATATTTACGCTAGGGATGGGAACCGAATTCGGTACTGACCGAATTCTGTAGGTAATACCAAGTACCGATTCACGTAAAATCAAACGGTGCCATGTTTAGGTACCTAAACACATCCTTGTGACTGGGAGGGAGTGAAAGAAGCAGGCATACTATTGGGTAGAGTAGGTGAATTTCCATACTGGACTTGAATGCAGCACAGCAATAGTGTAACGACCTCAGCAGTCAACAAAGCAAGCATGACTGAGAGAAATTGCTCTAAAGTATGGCTCTACTTTGTTAAATGTGATGGAGATTATGCTCACTGCAATATTTGTGACGCCAAGTGTAAGGCCAGCAGCGGAAATACTTCAAATCTGAGGAAGCACCTGGTGACGCACAAAATGTTCCTTAAAGCTGAAGTGTGCGCAATTTTTGATAGCCTCAGATCTACGAGCACAAAGGATTCATTCAGCACTGTTAGCACGCCTGTGTCCAATGGAGACTAGTTGTCAGCAGCCAGAAACACAGGAAAAGAAATGGCTTTAACATTTGGTGATGGCAGCAAATGCGACAAGGAGGATACCTGGTCCAGGTAAATAAGCCTCGTGTTTAAGATGGTATTAGCTTGGCATTTTAATGTGCGTCAGTTATCATTATCAGGTCGGTTCCTCGTACTTTGTAACGTTAATGTAAATGCTGTATTTATTTACAGCTCTGTCTGACCCATTGTTAAACTGCCCTAAAGTTAAAGTAACAATATGTAACTTTAACAACTTAACTGTTTTCAAGGCCTTCTAACAGTGGAGAGTCAGTAAATAATGCGAATAGTCACTCCCTCTCTCCCCCTGTGCAGCCGTGACAGCTTCACTTGCGCTCACTAAGTCTGCGGCGCGAGCCGGGGCTTACTGCCGTAAAGCGGTTCAACTGCTGTACGGCTCCAGAGGAGTTCAGCTTATGGCTGATCAAAACAGCGGATCACAGACGCGTGTGTCCTGTTTTTATGAAAGCTGAGGCTATGATATGAAAGAGGACTGTGACGGATGAGGACTGGGAAAGAAAGAGGAGGAAAAAACGAGTAAAAAGCCGGACCAGAGAGAAGATTGGACGGGCTGTTAGCGATGTTTTGAACTACGTGAATCAACAGGCTGAAGTCAGACTGAGAGCTCTTCTGCTGCTGTGAGAGGGTGAGTAAAGAAGTCTTTACATGTTTACTTGATTTGAGCTGCTGGGGTTTTATTCTGTCACTTTACTGTTGATCAAAGAAATAAGAAAGAAATACGCCCTTACTGTAACGAGGCTCAGTCGTTACTGTTAGCATGCGTGTTAGCCTCACATGCTATTGTTATGAGTTATGATCGATTAGATTTAGAATCTGATTATATTATTATGATTAGTACAGCAGTGATGTTGAGTGTTGAACACTTCAGAGGCTGTCAACCAACAATCAGATGATCTGAAGTTAGCTCATGTCCTATTATTCTGTAATATTGGAGATGATTACATAGAAAACGTAACGCAGGTGCATGAGATGACGATTATATATTCTGTCCAGTTCACTGAGCTCAGTATTTATTTCAGGTATCAGCTCAGGTGATCAGCATCAGCTTCAGACAGGAGACACAAACACCACCACAGGAGTCGGAAAACAGGAGGTATGTTTTCTCAAATGTCTGCAGGGTTCAAAGTTTATGATTATAGTTTCACTGTTTATTGTCATTAATGAACCTTTGTGTGCTTGATCTATCCAAATATTTAAAAAAGAACTGTGTGAAGGTTATAGTCTGTATTAAATGACAATTAGGTACAATGCAGTGTGCTTCTGTAAACCTGTAAATCAAATAGTGTAATAAATACTGTATTTTATTTCTGATCTCTCTTCTATACCTGCCATATTTACAGTAACAATGTGCCTTTTTTGGGGGGGGGGGGTTCATAAAGATTTTATTCTTTCTTGGTGAAATAACAAACAGGTTTACTCATTGCAATCCATCTAATCTTCATACACAACAAAATGTACTCGAAATACTTGGTATTTGACAACTACAAACTAAACAGATGTGAAATAAAAAACTGTAAAATCAATTTTTCTCTTTCAAGGTATCAACAGAACTACAATCAAAAATATCCCAGAGCTGGAGTTTATAGGATTTTAAAGACACAGAAGAACACAGTCACATCAAGACCTTCAGAAAGCCGTTATTCTGATGAAGATTCAAAATGGACCGAGCCTTCAATGATCCAGAAACCTGCTGCCAGTTCTTTCATTTCCACTTCAGCTCTTTCTCTGTATGATACAGTAAATAAGGGGGAGATTTAGGCCAGTTTTATTTTACAAGTTAGCAAACACTGAAGTATTGACACATGAGAATATTCTTCAATCATGTCTGATATCCTGCATATTTACTCTGAATAAAAACATTTCTACATGCTTCTATAAGTTGATATTCAGTGTTGTAGCACTTTTTCTCTTGACTTTCAGGCTTTTTTATATTTTCCAATTCGATCTTTATCTCTGTTGTATTATTTTACCCCTACACTCAGTTTTACTATCGCCTAATTTTTTCTGTATTTGTTCTAATTGTATAATGGTAAGTAGTTTTATTTTGTACTTCAGCAAACACCACGACATAAACCAGATTTCCTAATAACTCGATATTCAACGTCCTGAACCAACCTGCTCCCAGGACTTGAACTGCCTTTTGTGAACAAATAAAGTTTTTTTGTTATTGAAATGAGTAGGTCTGCAGTTTATATGACATATACTTTATTAAGGTTAATAAAAATGAGTTACACAGTATTGTATTTGTGAGTTTAGCACATCATAACATAAAGCACATTAGAAGGTCTCCTCTGATCAGCCGGATCTCTCTCTGCTCCTCCAGACCTCCACATCTCTGATTCTTCTTCTCTTCTCAGGGGTCTGAAGTGGAGGCTCAGTCCTGTGTCTAACATACACATGGAAGCAGAAAATTACACAAATGAACAGACGTAACGTTACAGCCTAACTTTTTACCTAATGCCCACTGTCTAACTCATACGTGTTAAAGTTCTTCACAGCTGATGGAGTTTATTCTTTACGTGTTTCATACTGTAGATGATGGTCTAGCTCGGCTGTGTCATCACTCTGCTCCGTCATTATCAGCGTTTTCTTCGTCTCATATTTAGCAGCTTAGCAGAGAGCATAGAGTCACCCTACCAAAGTCATGTCTCAGAGGGCCTCAACGTAGTTTATAAAGTTTGTAACACGTAAAGTTTTCTCTACTAGCGGGTAACAAACGAGTCCCTCCTGGGTCGCCATTATACATCAGCCACTCGCCCCAGGCTAAAAGCTGCGGGCAAACTTACACAATACACATGCAAACACTGAGCTAACTACTGAGTGCTAATGCTTGAAAAACGATATATTAGGAAAGAAACATGCTCAGACTGTACCTTATCAGTCCACATGGTTTATATGTCTCTCTGGAGGTCCTTTCAGCTCGCTGCTCCTTTCTCTTCATGTAAACAAATGAACGCTGTTGTGCGGCGCTGGGTTTTACGACAGTGCAGGTACACCAACGACCACAGAGGGAGCTCGAGAGCAGAATAAATGGAATCCTACATATTGGGCCTTTAAAGTGAGGGCTGCAGTTAATTTATTAAGTTGTGGTTCATTTTAGTTACTGGTTTTCAAGTTGAAGACATTTTTGGAACAACTACAATGTTACAATACAAACAGTTGAATGTTGTTTTATCTGTCAGATTTTATGTATTGAGAAATAAATTTACACTGAAAAAATTTGAGATCTTAGGGCTCTAATTTCGTGGCGCAGCGCAGGGGGCGCAAGCCTGGTGCACCCCGCGCAGTGTTAATTTCGTGCGGTGCACCGCCGTGCGCTGCCAATTTGACAATTTGGTAGACCGTCTGCGCAGAGGTGGGTGTGACGGCGCACCAAGGGGAGGTGATGGCGCACCAGGGGGAGGTGTCGGCAGATTCATGTTGGCGCAGTGACAATTTCGTGCCAAAAACAGTGCAGAAAGTGCGCTGAAAGCTCGCCTGCTGCAACCTGGTCTAACCTCTTCGCAGGGCGGAGCGCTCCCTGCGCAGCTGTAATTTGGTGACAAGCGCACATGTGCGCACGCCTCAGAGGCAGGTTTCCAAAGTGTCAGGCACATTTTAATGCAATAAACAATCACAGCAATCACTACTTAATGTCCCCGTCTAAACCAGCATATACATTTGTATCTATATTAACCTTCCCGTCACATCTGATGTCGGATTAAAGCCGTTTGTCATCATGGAAACTTAACCTGACGGCAGCTGGAAGTTTGATGCACATCTTACAAGTCAACAATCAACAGCCTTAACATCTGATACTGAGTAAATATCTGGCTTCTCTCATTTCATTAAATTCAAAGAAAAAAGGGGGGAAAAGACGGAGAAAAAGGAGAGAAAATAAATGTATGTTACTCAGGATTTACCCGTGATTTCCCATATTCCTCTATTTTAGTCTTTATTTTTAACGTGATCTAAAAAGATGGAGAACATTATTGCAAGGAGGATGAGGAGGAGACACAGAGAGAGTATACAGTTTATCACTAAAGGCTCTGCTATTTGGCGATGACAAACCAGGAGTGCAGGTGGATCACAAGTATTATGAATGGATAAGCCAGCGGGTATGAAACTGTCTCTTATTTTTTTTTACTCCTGTTAATGACAAAGGAACAGATTACATCTGTCCCGGGAGCTGGCCCACACGGTGACGCGCCCCGCTGTCCATTCTCATGCTGAAGGGACAGCGTCTCCACTGCTGGGTCTTTCCAGCACACTGTTTCCGCGGTGGCGGGGATAATTCAGACCAATCAGACGCTGCGCCTCAGCCGCAGCGCATTTAAAGGCGAGGAGAGGCGCTCATTTGATTGGTGAAGACAGCGATCGGCTGTGATAATCCCACTCACGTCTATTCTCCTCCTATTCTGACATTTGCGCGGAGAGGCAGAGACGTGGGCGTGGACGCGCAACCTCTGCGCCCCTGTGCGCCATGAGTGCGCCTCTCCTGGCACTGCAGGAAACTTGCAAAGTGCGCAGGTCTCACCCAGTCCGCGCGGCGAAGGCCGGCGCAGGCAGGTGCGCCTGCGCTTGCGCCTGGTCTACGAAATTAGAGCCCTTAATATTCAACAAATTAATATTTATTACCCCATAAACACATGCAAAAGTACCGAAAATTGGTACCTTTGAGTTCCGATACCGATTCCCAGGTACCAGGCATCAGTATGGTATCAGTTCAAATGTGAAAGGTACCCATCCCTAATTTACGCAAACAAGCAAACTCCTTAGCTGCCATGGTCATGGTCTTCAACCAAACACATTTTTGACTTTGACGTGTGTTCTTTGGCACTCCAAGACGCTCATGCAGGACTGACTTTAGTATTTTATTGTGATCTGATTGGCAGAGGTGGAAAGAGCACAGAAAATTTGCACTCAAGTTCAAGTACTGTAACATTGCTCAATTTCCTTCCTTTCTCTGCACTGTGTGAAAGCGTTAAACGAGTGAATGTTTCATGTATGTTACGCACTGTGAAACAGAAGGCAGCATACATAATTTTCTTTTGACACAACATAAACCATGAAATGAGAGTAAGAAAAACAACTTTTTAAATTTAAAATATATGTATATATACCAACACACTCGGCAAAGCTGCCTAGTACAAAGTCTATCCTCATTTTTGCTTCATGAAGGATCTACTGAGCCCACCGTGGAACCCTTTTTCCATGGGTACAGTGCTCTCTAAGTGTGAGATCGGGATTTTTTTTTCTCTCTCAAAGAGAAGTAGGACTTCTTGTTGTGCTCTGGTACTGCCTTGGTGAGGCCAACCATGTTTGCAAACCTGCTGGCAAAGCTTTTCTTGAAATGTCCTTCTTAGAAAAAAACCCAATAAAACCTTTGCTGATAATTCATAAGTCATCCTCAAGTTCTGGAAAATCTTAACGTCCTTGAAAGCTTCACATAAATTATTACTGAAATCCTCTGTCAATTATGTGCCACCAGCAAGCACAGTGGGCTATAGTAGCGTTTCTGCTGCGTCACCAATCAGCTGGGGTGGAAGTAATGAATTAAAATACTCACGTGGCTGTAATTAAGTAGTTTTTGGGGTACTTGTACTTCTTTGAGTATGTTTTCCAAGTGTGTAATTTTACTCATAATTGCCCAAGCCATCCACTCCCTTCTGCACTCTGTCTGATCATTCAGGTAAAACATTAAACAAAATAAATGCTGGTTGTGCCATTTTAATACACTGTGTGTGTTTCATTGCAGCAGTTTGGCTGGATTGTGCAGAGGCATACTGAATTGTGTTATTGTTCCTTTAACATCTTCATCTAGTGACCAAATGTGACTCACTGTTGTGATAGATTTCTTGTGACAGTGACCATGAAATTGATAATTTGTTGGACAAGATGTCCGATTGTGAAGCAGCATGCTGACTGTGTATGTGAAGTTATCTCATCTATTCAGCCATTTCATCTTTGGTTATCAAGTGTTTATTTTTTTTCTTTTAAATAAGAGAATGATAACACTAAAGTTCAGGTGTTAGATGTTTAGTATACCAATGGTTTAGACCATTATGAAGAAAAAAGACTGAATCAACCATTTGTCATTTGTTGGTATACTGTCACCTAAAAAATAACAGACACTTCATGCAGCTGTCATGCTTGCATAGCATCAGTGTCAAACATAAAGTATTATCCCCCAAACTGCTTTGTTTCAGAAAATGGGAAAAAATATATACTGTTTTTATACACTATATTGCCAAAAGTATTCGCTCACCCATCCAGATAATCAGAATCAGGTGTTCCAGTCTCTTCCATGTCCACAGGTGTATAAAATCATCACCTAGGCATGCAGACTGCTTTAACAAACATTAGTGAAAGAATGGGTCGCTCTCAGGAGCTCAGTGAATTCCAGCGTGGAACTGTGATAGGATGCCACCTGTGCAACAAATCCAGTCGTGACATTTCACTCCTAAATATTCCACAGTCAACTGTCAGCTGGATTATAAGAACGTGGAAGTGTTTGGGAACCACAGCAACTCAGCCACCAAGTGGTAGGCCACGTAAACTGACGGAGAATTACAAAAAAATGCTGGTTTTCTTTGGGGCTAAATGACTACCTGCCTAAACAGATGAAACTCATGCTGCCATCCCCTGTCTGCTTCAGTAAATTAATATATGATGCACTTTTTTAAAGCAGACACATATGATACGTGCAGGCCATCATTTACAGTACATGCACACTTTCAAAAGCTACTGTGACTGCTTCACCCCAGAGCTACTACTGCATTTTGGCAGCACTGGTGGTCCCTTCCCTTTTACAGCATCTCAGGCTATTCAATAAAGGAGCTTCAGGGAGCACAGAGGAGCAGGGCAGGAAAAATGAGCATTCTACTCTGCCTGAATTATCCCAGGCTTGGTGTGCCAGCCTGATAAAAGAACAGAAAAATATGGCTTATTCAAAGGCTGCTGTGCCATGGTGAAATTCATCCTTCCCAAACAGCAACTACATTTTGCATGCCTGCAAGGGAACATCCTCTGTGGTTTGCAGAGTAGCATGACATTGTGAGGCGTGACCCTGATTGTGTCGATGTCATGTTGAAGTGTGAGGCCTACATGCTTTGACTGAAGAGGAGACGGGCGTCAGATGTGTAGCAGGGGGTTAGTGGAGAACATGTCCTTAAGGAAAGGTCACAGCCTTGGAGTGTGAGCACTTATTACTCCCATTTAGTCAATAAAGTGTCAGTTTGAGTCCTTCTGACAAAAACTGTTAACAATATCAAACAACAGATTTCTTAAGATTTAACAAACTACAGGCTCAGTGTTTTTTTGGGGGGGAAATAGAATACTATTGGGAGGAGTTGCAGAGGAAGATTTTCATCCATTTTTTAAAATGATCGAGAAAATATGCATAATTTTGAAGCACATCAGCTTCTGGAGATGACATAACTGAGAATAAGAATAGACAAAAGGAGAGGGGAGAAAAAGAAGAAGAGGGAGGCAGGGTAATAAAACACTGCACATCAGCTCTCTACCATTAAGAAAGAAGCAAACAGGAAAACAGCTTTCTTCTTTGCGGTCTATTTTAAGTGGTCTATGCACAGGAAAACCAGTGATGTATAACAGTGGACCTTGCATTTAATTAAGCCTATCCTCTTTACCTCTTTCCTTTTTTATCTGCGAGCCCACATAATCATTCCATATACCTTCTGATATCATCTGCTTAATGTGCTATTTTGCTATACAGTTAAACCTGGGCGATAAATCTGCTCGTGGTCTACATTAATAGATGCAGGGCCAGGCTGAATAATGTGTGCATTAGATTAACAGCACTACAGAAGTGAGCCACCATGGAGAGAGAAATACTCCACCTTAATCTCACTTGGTGTTTCCCAATGGAGGGAGACTGAGGCCCCATCCATACGAAGCCAAACCGAGGTCCAAATGCACAAGTTTTTTGCCGAATCTGCATATCATCCATACGAAGACGGCGTTTTGGGGGTCTGTAAACGATAATTTTTGAAACCAGGTTCCAGAGTGGAAAGATTTTTAAATGCTGTACACACAGCTCCATGATTACTGGCTCTCCGCAAGTTTTCAGATACGCTTTCGTCATAGTTTCATATCTTCATTGACACGTATGCGCCACAAGCGGCAATGACAATGGCGGCGTACGTGAAGCATATGTGCTGATGAAGCTAGTGACCCTGCTATCCCTGTTGCAGCAAAATCTCCTTCTTCTCAATCACCACTGAGTTGAACAAACAATTATCAAGGACACATTACGGCACTATATGATCACTTTATCACAATCTCTGTTTACAACTTTTGCCACAAGTGCACATGCCCACTGTTTTTTCATCTGTTTCCGCTTGTTTCCGTCATATCATTACAGCGGCCCGAGAGGTCTGGCATGTGTTTTACATCGTTTTGATGCGTATTGAGTGCATTCATGTAGACGCACACATTTTCTGAGACGCCTTTGTCTTTATGGCGATCGCTTTGGAAACTGTTAAGCGTTTTGTCTTCGTGTGGATGAGGCCTTAGTGGCCTTCCCTGTGGCAGCAGAAGGTGAAGGGTGAAGGAAGTGTGTGTTTTTGAGTTTTTATTGTCTATATTTACTCTTTAGTTATCGATTTATTATATCTTTACAAACATGGGCCCATAGGTGTGGTCACTCTGACCTTGAGTTTATTATTTCAGTTACAACATTCACACACAAACAAATGGTTGTTGGACACTGAAGTGAGTATCACTGTGTTGTGCTAAATCTAGGCACATCAATTGAAATGTGGCAGCATCAGTACACTGGCAACTAAATCTACAAGCTTAAGACTGGCCCTTAGAAATTATATTACATTACATTTCCTCTTTTTTATTTCTTTTTTTGTCCGTTAACACTCTCGTGCTACCTCATTTCCAGTGGGTAAGAAGCGATTTAAGGTGATCTTGTTACAGAGGATGACAATACAACAAAAGAAAAGGGTTATGAAATTGAGAAATTCTATTTCCACCCTTCTGGCCATTCAGCTCCCTGCAATAGTGGGAAGAAGATTCATTATTTGGTTCCCTCTCACCGCTGTCGTATAAATTTGCATACTCTGCATATATATGGATGAGTGTGCGTGTATCCTTGTAGCTCCATTTAGCTGTACTTGAGAGGACAGCTAAATGCAACTGCAGAGGCAGAGATAATATTTAAAATTTAGCTCAAGTTTTGGTAAGTACATTTAAAACACTGTCACCACATAAACAGCACATGTGTTTGCACACACACTTATGCAGGGAAAGGATCAGGAGAGTGAGTGGGCCAGTGGAGCATGCCTTCATTCATGTGTGTTCACCATGTGGGTGTTTAATAGTAAGGTTGGCTGCCTCATGAACCTTGGCCCCTCTGTTTCTTACTTTTTTAGGGTATATGTACTAGCAGGCTGACAAACAGTAAGCAGACTAATTTCTGATGGGGGCCTCTGATCAGACTTTTAAAGTTGAGCCAGCTGGGGTTAGTCCCCTGCCCACATGCTCTGTAAGCAAACTAATGTTTAAAAAAGGAGGGAATATTTTAGTTTGTGTTTTTACATGAAAACAATTATTGAAAGTGAAATTTTGGCCCACAATTAATGTTGAATCTCTTTGAAGTCCTGTAATATTACACACTGAAGTCTTCACAATTCTACAAATGACATTCAGATGTCCATGTACTGAAAAACTGTTCTTTTACAAAGATCGTGACTTTATTTCCCTCCCAGTGTGAATAAGTTACCAACAGTGCTGATTACCAGAGGTGCCAATTTTTGTGTGCACAGAAGCAGTGCACTTTCTCTTCCTCTCTTTTTCTCCCTCTCTGCTCAGGCACTTGCCAATAATTGTCTTTTTTTATTTATTTACAAACTGCAGAGCCAAAACAACATGACCTACTTTAACAAAACTACTTGTTGAAAGATCACAAAATATGGGGCTCTAATTTCATAGCCCATGTGCAGGTGTGGCGCAGGGCAGGTGTGCCACGCCTGGGCCATGCCGACAGGATGTGTCCAGCACACTTTGGGCTTCCATGCGCCCTGCAGAAAACATGCAGAGAGGCGCACCCACGCCTCCATTCCTGCCCCTCCGTGCAAGTGCCAGAGATGGAGGAGAAAAGGCGAGAGTGGGTTTAACACAGCCCAGTGTTGTCTTCACTAATCAGATGAATGCCTCTCCTTGCCTTTAAATGCACTGCGGGTGAGGCGCAGTGACAATGTCAATCTCTCCTCTATTGACTCCAGCCTTGGTAGGCTGGTGGATGCAGCCGTCTTCCCCTGGTCTGAATCCTCAGACCAGGAGAGGGATTTAGACAAAAATAATTTTTACATGAATGATTTTGTGCTCCGCGGGCTTATGATACAAAAACAGCCTACGAGGAAGTTACTAATATTGTCAATCAAGTTTGTTCAAATACTTTGAGAACCGCTGTCCGATGTAAAAAGGGTTTTGTAAATGTAAGGAGAAGAGCCAAAAGAAAGCTGTCAGATTAAAGAAGGCACACAGCGACCCTTCCATCGGCCTCATGACAAGCTCAGCGGAGGACATCGCGTCCTCCACCCTCTCCATCATAAACATTGAGGGCTTTGGTGCGTTAAAGTTGGGATTACAATTAAGGATAAAATATTTTTCTTCTAAAACAGGGGAGAACAGCTGTCATCCAGCTCCCCCCTTCTCCAACCAGCAGTCCAAGCGCTGATATAATAATAATAATAATAATATTAATAGCTTCCTCTTCCTGTCTGCCTAGACGGGGTCACAGAGAACTCAGACGATGCTCCTGCAGGACCATCAGCTGCAGTGTGTTGTGGTTGTTTCGTGAGTGAAAAGGATACAGTTGGAATAATGTCAGCTACTAATCTGAGCAAAACTTGATCAATGACGCAACGGCGAAGGTGGCCAAATGAGCTATTTATGGACAGGCGACGTGACTTGGGTCGTCAACACCATCTGGGTCACAAAGTCACGTTGAGTGTGGCTTTGCAGTGTGAAGTATGCGGCTGTCATTGTCAATGACAATACCAGTACTGCAAACAGCTCCTGAATCAGTCTTTATTTTGTCCTTCCTCAGCATGGATTTTATTTCGTCTTGATTGTCAGGTTGATGTTGATCGTTTACTTGAGAATGCTGGTATGTACTTATGGTTGTATAATAAATATCAGAAATACCTTATTATTCATAGCATTATAGATGCTCAAATACATCTAGTAATTAATCTGCAATGCTTTATAGCCAATGTGTATGGTATGTACAAATGCTTTAACTAATGCTTATTGTATATTTCTGATTAAAAACAGCCCATTATTATTATTTATTTGATAAACAATCATGTATCTCTAAAATAGCAACTCAGAGTAAGATAATAAAATAATCAAATAGAAATGTGTAATACGAGGGTTGATGCCTTCATTATTGAATGGTAGATGGATGAGTCGATGGATGCTTGATATATTTTTTTCAAATTGAAATGTTGCACCACCTCTAAGAAAAAGACTTATGGCCCTTTTCCACTAGCACGCCTTGGCCCTACTCTACTCGGCTCTACATGATTTGCAGCGTGTTTCCACTAGCCCGGTACTTCCTAAAACGAGCTAGTTTTAGTACCTACTCCGCTCTGGTTCCAAGCGAGCTGAGTCGATACTAAAAGATGACATCACCGACTGCCGGCTACTGATTGGTCAGACAATGCCGTCATCGATGAGTCATGTGCGCGACGACCTAGCATGCTAGTGGCAGCTACCGTTAGCTCATCCTCGTACGTCTTTTCTTTGCAGCTCGATTGCTCTCGTCCTCGGCTTCATTCTGTTGTATAGCTTCTAAAACTCTCCTGTGCTTCTCAAGGGGTATTTCTTCTTACTACCTGCAGCCTTCTTCGGCTTTCCTTTTTTTCTTGGTTTGTGACAAAAAGCCACAGATTGTTGTGTCGCGCTCAAAATGACGTCTTCTCAGTGCCGCTCAGCTGTTTAAAGCAACACTGCACGCCGTTGGGCAGGCGACAGGGGCCAATGGAAAAGCAGCACAAGGCTAGTAGAGTAGAGACGGGTAGGGTCATGCATCCCTCGGCGGCCTGTGGTGCGAGGTCCGTCGGCCTGTCACTCGCCAGGGGCCTTGGCGTGGGTGGCTGCCTGTGGGTCGCTGCTCTGTGGGGGTGATTCGGGGGCCCCCTTTGGCGCTTGGGCGGCGGTCTCCGGCACTCGCCTTGGCCCTGGTTCTCCTGGGGGGGGGCGGGGCGTAGCCGCGACCCCACTGCCGCGTGCCCACACTCCGCCCCACCTGGCCTTGCTGCGGTTGGTATCTGGCTCAACATAGAATCGGTCGCGCCCCCTTCTGGGGGGGGGGGGGCTGGGCCCGGGGGTTTGGCTCCTGGGGGGCTGGGGGCCTCTGGCCTGCCGAGGGGGTGGGGGAGGTTGGGCGTTTGGGGTGGGGGTGGTTGGGCGTTTGGGGGGGTGGCTTGGGGCCGGGTGGACGGGTGGGGGGTGGGGGGGGCTGCTGTCTGTGGTGTGGGCGGCTGCCCCGGATGCCCTGGTGCTGTCCCTTGGTGCCTTTGTGGGGATGGGTTGGTGCCTCCTTGGGTTCTGGGTCTATGTCTGGGTCCTGTGGCTCTGGCGGCCGTGGGGTGGGCTCCGGGTGCCCTGGTGGCTCTGGGGGGGCCCTTGGCCGCGGTCTCCCGGGGTATGGGCGGCTACTTGGGTATTCGGTGACCACCTGACACGCATGTGTGTATAGACACTCGAGCTCCTGTTGAGACTAACTCTAAAGAAGCGGTTGGTCCCATCAGAACATGCTGAGTTGGGCACTCCTACGCATCTCCTCACCTCCTTTGTCTCTTCCATAGGACCCTCCCCCACTCCCCTTCCCTCATCCACTACCCGAACCAGGGTCTTCATCCCTTTCCTACCCCCCCTCCCAAACCCACTACCCGAACCAGGGTCTTCATCCCGTTCCAACCCCCCCCTCCCACACCCACTACCCGAACCAGGGTCTTCATCCCTTTCCTAACCTCCCCTCCACCTCCACTACCCGAACCAGGGTCTTCACCCCCCGCCCCACACACAAACACACACACACACACTCTACACATGAGCTACCCTCTTCACACACACCACATACTTCCAGTATGGATTTGCATCAGCACAGCACTCGAACTGCCTTAAACTAGCTACAATACCTGTTTGTTCTCCCAGTTGTCTTGTCTTGTCATGTCTTGTCTGTCACTATTTCCCCTTCTTTCACACTGTGGTGTGGCACGGCCCTCCCCTTCAGCTCCCATCAGGGGTTAAATAAAGTTTTATATGATGGAGTAGCCTATGGGGAGGGCTGGTGATGGTCACTATAGCAGTGAATCATGTTCACATATCTCTCACTGCTAGAAAAAAAATGCATTAGTCTTTCCAACGCTGCCACCGGACACAGTGCTCCGCTGTAAAGATAATGCAGACAAGGGAAAAAAAAAAACAAAAAACAAAAAAAGAGTAGAGACGGGTAGAGTCGAGTAGGGCTAGTGGGAAAGGGCCATTAAATATCACTCAGTACTCTTCTGATGCAAAAGGGATGACATATTCAGTAGTCAACTATCTAGTTTAACTGACAAATGTTATGATGTCTCAGTCTTATCACAAAATACTACAGCAGTTAATGGCAGGTGATGACACAATGCATCAACACCAAATGGAAAATAAGTCAGCCCACTTCCACTCAGCTTGGCTTCTCTCACTTTGTTTGTTCTCTCTTTGAATCACGTGTCACTATGACAGAGGAAGAATATGGGGTGGTATATGCTACAGCACTGATAGCAGTGACTGTATGCTCGTGTATTAAACTGCTGACTGTGTGTGATCTAACAAAAACATCTCCCTTCCCTCGTGCAGCCTAAGACACAAAGACATACTTTATCATTGCCCAAGGATTTGATAATTAGCTTGCCAACATCTGTCCTCATATTGCAAGATGGGTTCAGAATACAAAAACGAGCTCCTCTTAGATGGTTATGACATCTCCCCGACAATTCCCACAACAACAGATGTCAAACACCCCCCCATCCCTTCCCTGGTAGCTTAGAGGTAAAATTAAAAGGATTTATTCTTTATGTGATCCTTATTTAATTGATGTTAGCATGTTGTTGAATAATGCATGTTCTGCTGCAGGAGAGGACTGTACAGCAATAACTTGTGTGTCTGTGTGAGTGTTTGGAGGGGGTGGAGTCGTGGGGGGCTGCTGGTATCTGCTTTGAAAGTCTTGCTAGTTATGTTTTCCACAGGGCAAAGGCAATTGATCAAATGATAACTTGTGCTCTTACATAATGATTATAGCTGTGATTTAGTTGTACAGAACTGACCCAATGGGAGATAAAGACAAGGGCAGAGATGGCGAGGCCTCCTTCTCTGCAGGAAGCTTTTGTTACATGGAGCGTGATACGGTTTCCACAGACAAATGACAAATGGAGCCGATACATGAAGCAAAGCCTGCTACCAAGAGCTTCTGATCTAATTATGGAGATAGTGACAAAAGCATCATTTTGGCAAATAAAAGATCCAATTTAATTATCACAATGGTATTACACCCTTGTTTAACGTTTTAGAATACAAGTTGATTTGTAGTGTGTTGTAATTTGAAGCCTAAGTTGGTCAGCAACTCATAATTCACAGGAGAAAGAAACATGTTGTGATTTGTTGAAAAGTGGATTACTAAAAGGGTTATATACATAGCATATAGAAGTCATTGATCACAGATATTTCACTTGTTAAAACAAATGTTTATTAAAGCAAATTAACAATTTGTGAGACATTCTGGAGTTCACTCTTCACGGGACAAAACTACCCTGCTTAAATCAAACTCAGAATCCAGAAAAAATAGCAAGCTTTAATCTCCTTAATTATTTTAAATAGTTAAAAAAAAATGCTAATTTTTTTCAAGAGAATACACTACATTTTTCAAATTATATTAAAAAATAACCAATAACAGAATTGCTGGTCAGATATTCTATTAATTCTCTTTAATGCTTTGCATCATCAATCAAAAAACTTCAGTCACCATATTCAGGTATAAATGAATATTTTAACCTTTTTTCAAAATTCTAGAATATAATACTCACACATTCTAAACATAATTTCTCAGATGATGCTGGCGTTTCCTTTTTTTCAATACATGTGAAAAAAACATTTTTTTAATTTATATTCTGGTTTAAAGTGGGGGCTAAGACAAGGTATTCTTCATGTTTCTTGTATATCATTTTATCAGTTCAAATCATATAGGAGAGAAAGTTTATCATGGAAAACCAATTGGAAAAAAAAAACAGGAAAGGCAATTTTTACAACAAAATGTTGAACATGGGACACCACAGATTTCTCTGCCACGCACCCAAATCTGACCAGTGATGTCACGTTGAGCTGCATGAAAGTCACGTAGCAGCTGGCTATCATGATGTGTCCAGCAAACGATGCGGGCTCCATAGGTAACTTTTTTGGGAAAATTGGTCTGATAGGAAGAGATGGTATTCATCCCACTTTCAGTGGTGCAGCTTTTTTATCGAGTTTAACCGAAATCATGACCTGTCAGAGTTTAGTCCAGGCCTCAGAGCTTACTTTAGCACAGTTTTACAGACACGACTGTTCTGAAAGTTATGATGGTGGCAAATATTATAATTATTCCAAAGAGACTGCGTTTGCTTCCTGATCCAAAACTTGCTTGAAAGGTGCTATGAGAAGAATCTATTTCCGGCGACTTTAGGACTCTGCTACCCATGAGCACGTGCGGTGACTGTTGTAATGCTGCGTTCCAGTAACCTCGGAACTGGGAGTGACATCATCTCAGACTTTTCTGCATTCCAGTTGAAGTCGGAAAAAAACATGCTGATCTACCAGTCTATTGTTAGCTGTTGTTAGCTCGGGAGTGGCAAGGTTTCACCGAGTTCCCAGTAGGAAATTCCGACTTTGGGGGACGTTCCAGTTTGTTGTGATGCTAATGAATGCAGCTCCGACCTTCCTCAGAACTCTGCATTGCTTTACAACTTCTTTTTTCAACAACTTACAGGATGCAAAGCCACAAGGTAATGCATCTCTTTCTAGTTACGTAGCGGTAGTTTTTGATGTGTGACAACAAGCAATTTTTGGAAAACTTAGTATCGTAGTTTTGTAGCTGGCTTTATAACGCTACTTACAGCCCGGTGCTCTAAGACGTGTCTGAATAATATAAATTTGCTCTAGTTTTAATTGTCTTGTTCCCAAAGTTGAGTATCCAGGCCAGTCCAGCCCTGTCCGACCCAACCACGGAGCTAAGGAATAGCATTTATAGATAACCTATTTAGATGCTATAAAACTCATCTTAAAGTGTGTATTTCAATCAGGCATATATCTAAAAGTGAGATTTTTTTGTAATTTCTTAGAAACTCCTCACAGTCCCTTAAACTGTTAGAAATAAAAATAAATTAGAATATGGGCAAAACACATTAATGTAGTAAAAATCAAATTCTTAAATGTAAAAACACCAAAACATCAGATAATTAGATGTGGTTTCTTTAATATTAGATCACTGAAATCCAAATTTTTACTAGTGAACAAACTTATATCAGAAAATCAGAATGATTTATTCTGTCTCACTGAAACACTGAAATCATCCCTGTCTCCAAATCAATCATTGACCAAAGGCTAATTTACTTCTTTTGAAAGCCTTACTCTAAATTTATCTCATACTGACTCAAAAACCTGCAGCCACTCCTGTTAGTGATAATTTACCGTCCTCCATGTCCATACTCTGAATTCTTATCAGAATTCTCTGAGTTCATATCAAACTTGGTCCTTAGCACTGATGAAATACTCATTGTAGGTGATTTTAATATCCATGTTGACAAAGAAAGTAATACCCTTAGTTCAGCTTTTATGTCCTTAATTAATAGACTCAGTTGGTTTTATTCAGTCTGTCAGTGAAGCTCCCCATCATTTCAATCACATTCTCTATCTTGTTTTAGCATATGGCCATGATACTAATGAGCTCTAAGTCTTTCACGAAAATCCTTTTTATTCAATCACACCTTCATAACTTGTAACATCTTCTTAGAGGATTTTACTTTTTGTAATAAAATAGTAAATTGTAGAAATATGTCCAGTGGTACCGTGGCTGACTTTAACAAGACCATTCCTTCTGCTATAAATTCAGTGACTTGACAAATTGAAAACTCTTTTTTAACCCTCTCATCCTAATCAGCTTTAATTCGATAAGATCCACTTTCAACTCAATTGTTCCACTGAGCCAAAAAAAAAGAAAAACTATGAAGCATCAGAGGACAGCTCCTTGCTTTAGTTCTGAAAGTCATGCACTTCAACAAGCATCTATCCAAGGATCTGGTTGACTACAAAACCATCCAACTTATGTTTAAAGTTAAAAATCAGCAATTACCAAATTGCATTCGGTTTTTTAACTAAGAGAAGCTAACATCATCTCCAAGGACTTTCAATGTTCAAAAAACAACCAGTGAGAACCAATGGGAAACTTTTTTTGTTTTATTTTGTTTTGAACAGTGCTTCAGGGTGAATTTAAGCAATACATTTTCAGAAGAAATGAGGGATGGGACAAGATTTTGATGGTTTTCATTTTATTTGTTAAAACTTGCAACACAGTAAACTGATTTCACTCTGTGAATTAAAGGGAAAGCTATAACTGTATTTTCCAAAAGGGCATTTTGTAGTTTGAATGTTGGAAGGCTTATCTACACAGCTGCACTGTTTTCACAAAACATTAATGAAACATGAATCTGTTGTTATTAATCTTAAAGAAATAAAAGCCTTGAAATGTGCCTGTGCACAAAATGTAAGGCCGTACCATTTAAATAATTTCTCAAACCTGTTTACCCTCATCTCACTCCAAGGACCCTTGGCCATGTTTCCTTGGAGTGAGATGAGGGTAAGATTTTCAGCTGTCTAAGCCCATAACGTGCAAAAGTTGCAGCTAAGAGCATTGGAGAAAAAAAAAATGTTTTCTTGTTTTTACATCCCCCCAAAAAACTAAAATGTTTATTTATTAAACCGATGTATTGGCCAGGCCTAGTTGTATTTTGAATTTTGTCCCTGTAGATAAATGATGGGAATGTCTTGCAAGCAATGCAAGCAACTCCCAGCATGCATCAGAGATGGAAGTTTCTTGCAATAATGTGGGTGGCTCAAAACATAAGTGCTGCAAGAGAATAACCCTCTGCAAAGGCGTTCCTGACTCTTTTTCCAGTATCTTGCAAGGTTAACAAATCCCTTATACAAATTTCTGGATCTGGATCCACATCATCACCAAAATCTAATCACTTCTTCCTTGTGCCAAAACTAATATTCCCTAATGATTCAAGTGAAATCTGTTCCTAACTGTTCAAGTGATAATGCCAACAGACAAAGACAAAAAGACAGGCACCAGCAAAAACCTTGAGAAATTATTGCAGGCTCGTATAATGTAGACCAGAATGCATTTAAAGGAATTTCACGATTGTGTTGCATAGGCATCACATATGTTGTTGCCTGTAGGGTCCTACAGAAATATCATAATGAGCTTTTGAATTCTGAAGAGGCAGACTTTACTCGCATGTTCTGCTGTCATTGTGACAATGGGAGAGTTTATCACTGCAAAATGCTTGGGGGGAGACAGAGTGAGCAGGGTGAGCTGTGGAGATTGCAGGGAGAGGAGGAACTGTATAAAAAGACAGATTGAGATAGCGAGAGAGCATGAGAGGAATAAAAAAAAACCTCCAGCGAAGCACGCATGCATAACTGAAGCATGTTTCAGCATGTAGAGAAGTATAAGCTGGAATTACACAGCTGCAGCTGAGCACTACCAGGCAACAGTTCCTGCTGTGCTGCTAACCTTCTGCCTTCCCACTCTTCCACACTCCTCTTCTGCCTGACTCTACTCTTACAAAGTGCACCTCCCTCCCAAGTCCTTGTCAGTCGGAGAAAGAAAACAAGAGTAGACAGGGATCATCTTCACCTTTTTACATGCCAGACCTCCTGAGGTGATGATCAGCAAAGAGGTTGTACGTGAACAGAACAAACACAGCCCACAGCCACCATTTAGTGCTTGGGAGTTTGACTGTTATGCTCCCTCACTAAAGCAGACCCTTAAAAGTTATGAAATGCCTAAATGATAGGGCTGTGGAATTTACAGCTCTGCAAACCCCGTGGTAAAAAGGAGTATGGCTGGCATGGGAGACATGTTACTGCTGAGTGGAGTCAAAGAATTTATGGCCAAATGTAAAAAAAAAAAAAAAAAAGGATTTTGCCCACAAAAAGCACCTCAATTTGTGTCAAAGTGGAAACTACAAAATTCCTGATTTTAGCACAGAATCCTCACAAACATTTGCTCCAGTCATGTGCCAGTGCAGAGAGTTTGGCAGCTGATGGTTATTTGCTCCTGTTTTGCCACTTTTGTGACACATCAGTGGCTCTGCTCAGAGATCACAGTGGACAGAAAAAGACTGACAGATACAGACAAACCTGAGTTTGGAAAAGAGTTGTTGTTTTCTAACAGCAACAACACACTTGCACACATCTTCCACTTGACATCCATTCCAACAATCAAAGGCATCTTTGCCAAAAGAACTGCAGCTCAAGGGATATTTTTTTTCTGGACAATTCTCTTTTAACTCTCCAGGTGTCTGTGCCCGAAAATTCCAGTCAGCAGTTTCTGAAAAAAGCTGACCATCTCATCCGGCCCAACAAACACACCATGTTCAGAGTTACCTAAATTACCTTTCTTCCCAATCCTGATACATGGTTTGAACTTCAGCAGGTCATCTTAACCATATCTGTATGCCTAAGTGCATTGAGTTGCTGTCATGTGATGGGCTGAATAGCTTTTCAGTTTGTGAGCACCCGAATAGGTGGTACAGTACAGGCCAAAAGTTTGGACACACCTTCTCATTCAATGCATTCTTTATTTTCATCACTAATTCCATTGTAGATTCTCACTGAAGTAATGATAGCCACTTGTTTCTCTTAACTGAGCTGACTGGTTTTTGCCACAATATTAATTTCCTCCGCCAAGGAGGTTATGTTTTCAGGAGAGTTTGTCTGTCTGTGAACAAAATAACTAAAAAAGTTATGAATGGATTTTGATGAAGTTTTCAGGAAATGTTCAGCATGGGAAAAGGAAGAACTGATACAATTTTGGTGTTGATCCAGA
Organism: Scarus forsteni; assembly: GCA_036419115.1. Classification (NCBI taxonomy): domain Eukaryota; kingdom Metazoa; phylum Chordata; class Actinopteri; order Labriformes; family Labridae; genus Scarus; species Scarus forsteni. Next base: position 8,409,119 of record JAZDUH010000386.1, on the reverse strand, counting down.
TCACTGTATGGATGACGAAAAATGCAATTTTCGTGAATAACTACCGAACTAAAATATATATCACTATGAAACCAATTGCTAATGGTATGTTTTCATGGTCAAGAAATCTAAATATTTACATGAAATACATGTAGGACTAGTATTTATTTTAAAAAGCACAATATGGGAGAGGACTGTGGTGCACTGTCCAAGTGCTTTTCTAGTTTTAAAAGTGTCTAATAGGGCTGTGGGCTGTGCATCAGCCTGACTTCTGAACACAAATGATGGTCCAACTCCATTAATAAGGCAAGAAATTCCATTAATTAACCCTGGAAAGGCACACCTGAGAAGAGAAAACCATTTCAGGTGACTACCTGTTGAAGCTCATAAAGAGAATGAAGAGTGTGCAAAGCAGTAATCAGAGCAAAGGGTGGATACTTTGAAGAAACTAGAATATAAGACATGTTTTCATTTATTTCACTTTTTTGTTAAGTCCATAATTCCACGTGTGTTCATTCATAGTTTTGATACATTCAGTTAGAATCTACAATGTAAATAGAGATGAAAATAAAGAAAACACGTTAAATGAGAAGGTGTGTCCAAACTTTTGGCCTGTACTGTATGTTACATGTGCATAAACATGATTCTCTGTGATCATCTGTATGTCTTCTGATACCTGATAGTTCAATAGGTTTTGGAAAACAAATTCACTACAAACAGAAACTACAGCATTTAACATGATGTAAGATACAGCTTCTTAATTTATTCTTGATTTTTATTAGTAAGCTGTTGAGTGAGGTTCAATGCAAGTGAAGACATACTGTTATAAAAATATGACAGTAAGTCGTTCCGATCCCTACAAACCACAAGCTCATGTTAAAAAGCGCAGCACTACAGTTTGGTACTGTACATGATTGAATCTGGTCCTAAGTCCCTGAAGCCTTTGGTTTCATTTGTCATCCTCTGGCAAACAGGCAGCATTTAAAGATGTATGTGAAATGTCAAGGGCAGTGGGTACATGACCAGACTCTGTCTGCTAACAGGTCAGGTAGAAGCACTGACATTTCATTGGCTGACTTTGACCAGTGTTTAAATGACTTTATTGCCTTCATACTCATCACGAGCAGGTACCTGGCATTAAAAAGTTAGTAGGCAAGAAAAGGTAAATATTTTAGCAGTGTCTGACCTGAAGCAAATCATGGCAGTAGCTGCTCTCTGGAAAAAGTATGAACCAATGCTGATTGACCAATCTTAACAGCAAGAAGAAAACAAATGTTTATGGATTTTTGTCTCCACTTTAAATGGTGGAATATGGCTAATGAGAAAACAGGCACTGAGTAGAACACCTCAAATCTAACAAAGCAAATAAGTCAAACTGATTTTGTTCCTATCCTCTTAGTTTAAAGCTGGAAAATAAACTCCATCCACTTTTCAAATTAAAGTAGGCATGAGTATGCTGAAGCTCTGTCAAAGATAAAAAAAAATGTAACAGTTTAACTCTGTTATTTCATCTGTCTCTCTCTTCACTGGCAGCATCATATCCTCCTTATTCAGTCTCTGTCACACCAGTTTGCCTCTCTGCTGCTGTTAGATCAGGCTTGCGTAGTTCAGGTTTTTTTTTTTTTTTTTTAAATCTGAAATCCTTCTTATTCAAAAAGAAACTTGCATAAGGAAACCAGCTTTGCTAATGATAGCTGATTCTGCCATTTCTCATGAATTTCTCAATTGATGTTACATCACAATCTGCTGGAAAAGAGAGAGGGCTTCTTAATGCAAATGATAAAATTACAGAAAATGATAAAAAAGGAATCATTCATTTTCTGTAGATGAAAAAGACTGACCATACTTAAGTAATTTTACTAACGGAAACTAAGCATTCTATTAAGAATATCATTAAAGTATGATTATAATCTTTATTGTTCTAATTCAACATTTAAACACCACAAAAACACAAAATTACAAAAAAAAACATTTCATGTCTCAGGATATTGTCTATTGCCAAGGGTCTCGTAGTTCTGTAGTTTGCAATAAATGTATTATGATTAAGATATATTTTATTGTTTAAAGGGACTGTGAGGAGAATCTATTACCAGCAACGTAAAGACTCTGCTACCCATGAGCACACGCGGCGACTGTCGTAATGCTGCGTTCCAGAAACCTCGGAACTGGGAGTGACATCATCTCCAACTTATCGACGTTCCAGTTGAAGTCGAAAAAAAACATGCTGATCTACCAGGCTATTGTTAGCTGTTGTTAGCACGCCTTGCATTGTTGTGCAAAAATATCACATGAAGAATGTGATTATCACTATGGCAGCATTTTTGTAAATATAAGTCTAACAATACTATGTATACAGCTGATCTAGAGCAACACACCCCAGTCAGAAGTGCAAATAAATGGATTATTAATGGAGCTAAATAACTGTTCACACTGGGGGCATCCATCTTCCATTGTCAATTCGAGGGTGGCGAAGTTTCACTGAGTTCCCAGTAGGAAATTCCAACTTCGGGGGGTGATCCAGTTGCAGTTTTCTACTTGGAACTCAAAATTCCTACTTCTGACTACAACTGGAACGCACCAAAAGACGTGACTCAAGCCAAAGTGTGTGTTTGTTGTGATGCTAATGAATGCAGCTCGGACCTTCCTCAGAACTCTGCATTGCTTTACAACTTCTTTTTTCAACAACTTACAGGATGTAAAGCAACGAGGTAATGTATCTCTTTCTAGTTACGTAGCGGTAGTTTTTGATGTGTGACAACAAGCAATTTTTGGAAAACTTAGCATCGTAGTTTTGTAGCCGGCTATATATCTCTACTTACAGCCCGGTGCTCTAAGACGTGTCTGAATAATATAAATTTGCTCTAGTTTTAATTGTCTTGTTCCTGAAGTTGAGTATCCAGGCCAGTCCAGCCCTGTCCGACCCGACCGGATCGCTAAGTAATAGCATTTATAGATAACCTATTTTGATGCTATAAAATTCATCTTAAAGTGTGTATTTCCATCAGGCATATATCTAAAAGTGAGACTTTTTGTAATTACTTAAAAACTCCTCACAGTTCCTTTAATCAATGTTGTAAGCGTTTATGTCATCAATAAATGTCAATCATTGTCTGACTTCGTTTGTGCACCAACATAGATTGAGGTACTTGTCCAATGGCACACACATTTTTGTTATTCATATTTTGATTTGTCTAATTTTACAAGAAAACTTCTTTAATATTTGGGCCATATAGGGTCTCAGATCTTATATTTACAGTACATCACTTTTCTGTATGCAACAGCCACCACAAATCTGTTCATTTTTGCATCCCAAATGTTTTTTGAAGCAGCATCCAGCAGCAGTAAAAGATGTATGAGGGCAAGAACATCGTAATTTTCACATCCGTCATGGATAGTGTCAGGAGCCGGAGGAAAAAGGGGAGTAAGGGAATGGCAGAAAAAACAATGTTTATTTTTCTGTTCTGATGAACTTCTGGTATGTACAGACGTTTTTTCCCCAACAGTAGACCTGGTGATGGACCAGGTGAATGAATTGCAGTCTTTAAAAATCCTTGAAATGGATTCAGAATCTCTAACATTTCTGCCATCTGAGTGCAGGCAGAGTGCAGCTGTCATTAGGACATGCATGTCCAGCAAATTTCTCTTCCTGAAACATTACCGTTGAATCCCGGCTGTCAGCGTGTATGTCACTGATGTGGGGATTGTGCAGCTGACAGGCTTGTAGGAAGGGAAGAAGAAAAGGATGAAAGGGCTGAGAGAGGGAACGAGGGAGACCCTCAAGGCCCTATAAGAAGTTTTGAGAGTTGAGCTGTTGAAACTTTGTTCTGTGTTATCTTGTTAAGTGCAGGAGTCATTGAAGGACACCAGACAATTGATTGAACAGAGTTGACTTCAGCACAATTTCCTGCTTGTGGCGACATGAATCAACCAGACCATGGATCCCTATATTCTACAGCTTAACTACCTCTCAGGTCTCCCACTGTGACAAATGGCTTCTGTCTCTTCTAATGTAATATTTGTTTCTACTTCTGAGAGCCTCTCGGCTACTCTGCTGTGAGTCTGTCTGCCGACTGCTTCATTGTGTTAGCTGACTCTATTCCCCATCCGACTGTCAATTGGTGGACTGTCTGAGTGTTCTCGTCCATCTGTCTTTTGTCTCATTGCCTGCATGTTTTTTTCCTCTCTCAAGCTATTTCTATTGCTCCCTCATCAACCCTTTCTCTATCTTGCACTCACCATTTCTCTGCTTCCCTTGTGCTGTCTATATATCTCTCTTCACGTTCTAAACCCTCTGTTTCCCTCGCTCCACCTTCCTCTTCCCTCCCTGTTCTCTCTCTACTTTACCACCATGTCTTTGCTCCAGATGCTAGCTGTCTCAGCTCCATGGGCCGCGTCTCAGTGATGGGCCCCTCTAGGAATTCAAAGCACCATTCTGGCATTTTCTTCCAAGCAATTGCTTTTTGCAGTAATAAAGGGGAAGTAGCTTTAGCATCTCCCTCTGAATGGGCTTACTGGCCCTAGGCAAAACAAGCACAAGTGCACATCTATGAATCCTCCTGAGGCAGGAGCACACCGCAAAACTCTGTCCAGACTCCGACCCAATTAAGCCCTCTCAAACAATTTACAGCACTGCCTTCAGAAAATTCACATTAATCACTTTTTTGCTGTCATAGGCTGCAGCTGAAGTCCTTGGACCTAAATTATTTTTTGTGTGTTTTTAGTTGAAAAGAAATTTTAAATTGAACATACAATTAAAACAGGAAATCACTGCAACGAAAACAAGGATGCAAACCAAACAAAATCTTCCTTTACTGTTACCAAGCAGAAGTTTACATTAATAACAAAATGTTAATATTCTAAAGTCACACTCGCAACAAATTAATTCACAAAGAGAAACGCAACATTAAAAGTGCAATTATCTACGGATGCAGCCACAGTGGTAATTTGCCCTACTCCATATCCAAACATTTAATAATTTGTATTCACATTAAGGAAATGTCACGGCATATTAGCATGCAATTATGGCTTCTGAGGTCTTTCATATGGTCAGGGCTGGTCAGAAAAGGTGCAGGTTGATTTGAAAACCAGAGGAAAAGAGCACAAAAACAGCAGATGTGGATGAAGTGAGGAAGATGATAGAAAACAGACTCAATGAGACAGATGAGCAGATTTTAATGAAACTCTCATTGCATCTTAATGTAACCAAGTGCACCAACTGTTGAAGCAGGTAACTGCTCTATGTCTATGGAGCATTTGCTTCATTCTGTAGGTAGAGCTTTAATCTATAAAATTGGCTTGACACTGACTTTTGGGATTTACATTGGCCCAAAGGAATATAGTCTGCTATGCATAAAAACCACATTACTATATCAAAAGTTTAGATCCAAGCTTTTTCAACATATTTAATTTTTTTCCCTCCTTGCTTACCTCAATCAATAAATTTCACAAAAGCACACAGTCTGTACGCTGAAACAAGAACTACTGACACTGTAATTGATTTGCAGTTTTAAGTGAAGTGTGTTGGTCTTGTATTATAAAAGGGAAGCATCACTAATATAAATTAAATTGAAGCAATGATACGGAAACAATTGATTAGTTGGTTCCTGTTAAAATCTACTGTTCTGCTACCTGGTGCATGTGCCAAGTGTTTGAGGAGTAGCACCTTCACAGTGTCCAAAAATGTATCAAAAATAAAAATACTAAAATAACAGGAGGTGCTACATATAAACTTGAAGAAGTTTATAGAAGTACCAAAAGTATTTGCTCACCTGCTGTGACTCACATATGAACTTAAAGGATAAGTTTGGTTTCTACAGCTTTCACATTGTTTATAGAATGAGGTAGAACAATATACTCACCCAGAAGGCTTTCCTGATCCAAACAGTGCTTCAGGAGATATTTAGATCCAAAATCCAGCGGCGGACATCCGTATAATGGTAGCACACGGGGCATACAGCGCCGCTCCTAAAACTGCATTAATCGTCCAAAAACTCATTAGTTTCACCAATATTTCATCATGGTCCACTTGGGCTACTCCTCAACGACAGTCTGTGTCACTCCAGACATGTTGTGTGACTGTACTGACCTCTGAACTGAAGAAGAAGAGCGCTTGCTCCGCACATGCGCAGTACGGCTCATTGTTTCAGGGGAAGACCGCCGGCTACACAATGACTTTCTTCTTCCAGTTTTGTACAAAATGGATGAATATCTATCAGATGAAGATGTTGTGGAGGAGAACTTTGAATATGATGGGTGTCCTTACAGTTTCGAGCCAGAGTTTACAGACGAGGAGCTCATCGAAAGGAGGACGCAGAGGCAGCGCTCCAGAGAGTACTGCGCATGCGCAGAGGCAAACATTCTTCTTCTTCAGTTCAGAGGTCAGCACAGTCACAAAACATGTCTGGAGTGACATAGACTGTAATGGAGGAGTAGCCTGAGCGGACCATGATGAAATATTGGTGAAACTAATGAGTTTTTGGACGATTAATGCAGTTTTAGGAGCGGCGCTATACATGCCCCGTGTGCTACCATTATACGGATGTCTGCCGCTCGATTTTGGATCTAAATATCTCCTGAAGCACTGTTTGGATCAGGAAAGCCTTCTGGGTGAGTATATTGTTCTACTTCATTCTATAAACAATGTGAAAGCTGTAGAAACAGAACTTATCCTGTAAGTTCATTTGTGAGTCACAGCAGGTGAGCAAATACTTTTGGTAATATAGTGTATTTAGTGTACTGAATTTAAAGCTCATTTGTTGGGTAAAGAAGGAAGAGGCTTCTTTAAGTTGTCCATTTTGAATTTTTGAATGATGTATTTAATAACAAGGGGTAAAACGAACCCATCTGACTGACTGGCACATCTTTTACTTGTGTCTTGAGGCATAATGCTCAACTCAGTTCCATTATCTGTGACGACACTGATAATGAAGTTTGACACTAGCCTGTCTAATATTGGAACCACCACCAATTGGCTTCAGGTTTGTAAATACTTAATTAAAATTTAGTTTAACTTTGTTAATTTAACTGTCATGGGTTGAAGTTGGTTATCTTTTTTCAAACTTTAGAAAATTAGAACAACTGATGAAGAAAGTTGCACTATTAATGTTTGAATTCAACTCAACGAACGAATTGGAATCTCCAGAACCAAGATGGTAGAGCTATTCTAATCCATTAACATTAACAGATTGAAAAGGATTAAAATAATAAAATAATAAATAAATTAATATTCAATCTTTGTTTCTTAGAGTGCGTAGATGGCAAATTGACTTGAGCTTGTATTTTGTTTTTCTGGTCTCTCTGACTACTCAAAGATCTTTAACACTGCAGGTCACATCCACACACTTACACCTATTTTCTCTCACTGATGATTAAGTAAGTTCTTCCTCAACATTTGCTAACACATCCTCACACTTTCATACCCATTTACACATTCAGCAGCTTAATTAACTTGAGCCTAAGTGTCTTCACTCTAAGTTGCATATTGGACATACCAACATCTGACAGCCGGAGCTGGGCTCAAACCTGTAACCTTCTTATTGTTGGTAGGATCATACTACCAGACCAAGCCATCGAGAATCACTCAGAAAGAGAAAGCCAAAGAAAAAAGATCCCCGGTATTATCTAAGTCCAAGTGTAGTAACATCACACATTTTGAATTCTTACTGGTTGACGGAGACCCTTTGCCTTGGGGCAGTTTGCTCATGCCTGAAGATCCCTTTCAAAAGGTATTCTCTAACTCTAAAATGTTCTACACAACCATCACCGGACAAGAGAAACCAGGAATGAGTGGAAGAAGTAGGAGGCTGCAAGACGGCAAGGTGCCTGTGGCCATTTTCTACCATCTTAAATTTAAAGGAGACATATCATGCTTGTTTCTCCTTTTCACTATGCCAGACTAGGATGCCTGTAAAGCATTTCTGCCCTCAGTACAACTCATTTAGTTCCTTCATTGTCCCACAATTGCGTTCTCAAAATCCTCATTTTAGGCCATTATCAAGCTCTCGTTGAAATGCTCGGTTTCCAGGCTGACCTCCAGTTACCTCGCAACGTCACAGCTCTTTGTGCTCTGATTGGTCAGTTCTGTCAGAGCTGCTGAGAGGGTTGAGCCAGCCTGTCCTTCTTCTTCTACTGTATTTTTCGGCAGGCTCAAAGCAGCGACCGCGTATTGAGTCCCCCTACAGGCCAGAGCTGGTAATGAGTGAGTGTGAGCTAGGGATCTATATACTGCTGCTGGACAAATGTGTTCCTCCCGTGACGGTTTTGTGGCTAACGGACATCACAGAGGAGGAAGTGTTTTATCAGATTACTCCAATAAAAAGAAATGTCCCTCGTGTCGTCACAACGATTTAAATCTTGCAGTTATCTTGCAATGACCTATTTTCAAAGGCATCAAATCTCGTTCTAGGATATCAGAAAAAATACAATATCTCACTTTTTGAAAATTAAGGGGATGTAAGGTCTTGTTTTCCAATTTATTATATTATATGTAAGTATTAAATCATGCATCAACATGATATGTCTCCTTTAAAGTAAATGGGCCCCTGCATACACTGGGAATGATCCCATTGATGCTTGATATTTACAACTTCAGAAATTTTCTTAATATTTTATCCCTATAGACGTAAGCAGCACATGGCTAATTCAATATGCATGAGTATGAGCTGGTTAGCTTAAGGCTATCCAGGCTCACAGCAGTGAGGACGTAAAGCCGATGGAGTAATAAACAGCAAAATGACAGATCTAAGCTAACAAATGGAGGACAACACTCAACTGTAGCTGAACCAGAGCCCCCCTTTCTCACGGCTGGATGTTAAAGTTTAAGGAGAACGAAGATCGAAACCGTAAATGGGTGAGCAACATAGTTCATGTAAAGTGTAGATGTTATTTTTTTAAATAGATATGTAAAATCCTTTATCTGTGAAATACAGTGTACCAAAAGTTTTAGCCCTCAGGTTCAAGTACTCTTGTGGTTCTGTAACGTTTGATTAAAAACATCCATGCCGCTGTCTCAGACAGCAGGTGGTAGTAGACGCGCAGTTCCATCACCACAGTAATGGCAGCCGCTGATAATGGCAGCGCCCACAGATCAGTCGTAGGATTGGTCTATTGGATAAAACATTGTTACGTGCTCATTGTGTTACAACAGACCTCCATCCCACCTTTCAGCTCAAATGTCATTTATCAGTCTTTAATTTCACTCAAGCACCTTCTATAACTCTTTCAAATATGTATGCAGACTTCGGCCCCATCTCTGAGGTCTGTAATGTTCCCCTTTGCTTTCCTTGTGGGAAACTCAACAAGTTGACTTCCTCTATGAGTTTACATCCCCGGGCCATTAGCAGTCATTCTGTTTTTTCCTAACAGTGGCTTTCCTCTGTGTGTCCCTCCCTGCTGAGGAAGAGGCTTCAGGCAACGCTGAAAATAAGATAAGATATTCAAATATGTCCACACATTCTCCAAGAGTTCTTGTTTTTTTTTTTTAGGTCAGTCAAGTTCCATTTTGTTGGCTGGTGAGTCAGACATCTGAACTGTGTATGTGCATGTGTTTGTATGTCCACGTGAACTTATACACCACCTACGCGTGATGGTGTTTTGAACTTCTTAAGGTGACAAGGTGACATGCCATAGAGCGTCTCACCATCTTTCTACATGGATTCCCCCAAGCTAGTGTTTTCATTGATTCAGGCGCAGAATAAAAGGGAGTGGAGTCAAAAACAAGCAGGCAGAGGGAAACCCGGGAGGTCATGCTGAGAGATAGGGTGATCTGATGGGAATGGCTTTGAGCAGCAGAGAGCTTTTTGTCCCTGACAGTAGCAGAATGTCTGTTCATGCATGTGAATGCCCAACCTATCTGCATTCTTGAAATCTGTAACCTTATGTGTCGTTCATGCATGTGCAAGTAGGTCATGGCTTTTTACATTTTTCTGTCTGGTCCTGAACTGTGTGTGAGGGTGTTGTAAAATCTATGTGTCTGCTTTATGGTTATGTTGATTTATGTCTGCTCTTGAGCTTAAGAATGTTTTAGTACATGCAGACAAATAAATAGCATCCGGCAGTAAAATGAAGGAGCTACAACTTTAAGATGACAAGATGCTTAAGAAAAAAATCTTTGTGTCTTTATTACTTTTCACACCTCTGCCTTCCTTTGTCCTTCATTGGTTGTCACTATATCTCCCCTGATCTCTCTTTCCTTCTCTGGGCTTGTAGATCAGACCAGGACAGCAGCACTGGCTACAGCCCTTAGCTCTCTACAGTTCAGATTAGCATACTGATTAGCTAGCCTTGTGGCTCCATCCTCCCTTGAGCTCACATACAGGGCCTCAGCTTTGTGAATGCATAATTGCACCATCTGCAAACATGGCTGAGAGCTTCCAGAGGGGGGAGCTAGAGCACACAATGCTTTTGTTATTTATTTATTTATTTATTTATTACAATGAGTGGGCACTGAAGCATTCTCGAGTGATTACAGTTTCCAACTACTAAGAGCAGTGAAATTGTTGAGCTCAGTTCTTTCTCCCTCGCACGTCCTCTTTGATTTTTGTGTTTGTCTTTTGCTCCATCTTGCTCACCAGAGAAGCTTGTTTTTCCTTTCAGCTCTCCTTACCTGTCCTTTGTTTACCTTTCCAACTTTCCTTTCCCCTTCTTCCTCTTGCTCCTTTACTTTTCTCATGACATCTCTCCTTTTTTTTTTTTCCTATTTCAAGCATTAATGTGGATATTAACCACCACCTACTCTCCCCCCAGTGACGTCTCCATCCCTCCCTCTGTGTCTCTCTCCTCTCCCTCCCCCTTCAATCGCTCCTGCTCAGAAGGGCCTGAATGAGGACGGCAGATTGTGTGAAGTTGGATGTTGATTCTAGGTGACAGGCACCATATTAGTCATAGCCATAATCACAGAGCCCCAAACACACTCACTCACACATCCAAACACTCTGCTCCAAAACACCGCTGTAGTGCAAAGCAGAAACTGCCGATAGTGAAATATGTACAGTGCACACTGTAAACGTATCAAGAACAATAAATAAGACTCACTTTATGCAGCAGTCAAGGTTTTTGTATATTTAAGGTGATCTGTATAACTTAGATTATTCACACTATTCACACAGATATACACAAAAGTTGATATAAAGTGAGGCTCCTTGTCCAATACATGGCACAGGATGCATGACACATGCGGCTTAAGTGTGTGTTGATGCGTCAATACACCATATAGATATATTTCATGATAAAGCGTAGGATAAAATAATAAAGTCAGTACAGTTTTTGTTGGTGTAGACTTGAAAAATAGAACATACCTGGATTAACGCTCAGTAAAAATATTTACTGTAAGAACCATGAGCAATAATAGGCTTACCGACAACAACGTAATCTACTTGTTTCTGCCTTAAATGGGGAATTATGGTGTTTGTTTATTTTTTATTATTACTATTTTGTTTACTGTCTTCTGAATTTTTATTTAATTTAACAACCAGTTTGACTTTTTTTATTCTGCCTTAATATTGAATTTGGGGAGTTGCTGCTAAAGGGCAAATGTAATGTGGATTTCACACTGTTCTGAAATCTGCTGTTAGGTGGAAAACTATGATTTGGCCAACACACCACATCCCTACTTTTATATTTCCATGAAAAAAAAAAACATGATGCTGATACTCAGCCAAAGCTCACATTAATGTTTTTTTCCCCAGTCCACTAAAATGGATCATGAGTGTAGACCAGGTTAATTCTGCTTATATTTTAAAACAATAAAAGCCTGTTTGTATTCAGGACCATTTCTAGAGAGATATAAACATCAAAATCAATGTTGGGGTCTATTAGTTATATTTGCTTAAAAAAAATCATATAAATACCAAAAACACATATTAAGTTACACCATTAATATTCTAAGTTGAACTATGGTTGTTTTTGTGACCTGCTGGTAATCAATCACAGATAAAAACATATTTTGAAATTCATTATTTGCCCAAAAACACAAATATTTTTGAGTTTCAAACTGTTGGCAACATCACCTTGAACCTTAGATTTTCTTGGCATGATTTAAATTAGGTCTCTGAAATTGAAATCCCTGTGTTGCAGAATAAAAGATTTAAAAGAAAAACATTAGAAAGTTAAAGTGAAAGGAGGTATGAGAAGGTCAGCAGTGGAGCTGGAAAAATAGCAAGAGATGCAAGAAGGGAGAAAATGCTGTGAGCAAGGACCTCAGTTTAAATAACATAATAAAATGAAATGGAGGCAGACTCTTTGTGTAAAATAGATTCTAACTGAAGTGAACATGAGGTTGACATCATATTAAAGACATCAAGTATGAAAAGAAAAAAGACAATAGGGGAAAAGTTTGCAGGTGAGGATAAAAGGAGTCGAAAGTTTTTTGTTTTTTTTTACAGGAACATGGAAAAAAACACAAAGCAGACTTTAACACAGAAGAGCAAAAGTTCAAAAGAAAGGCGAGTAAATATAAAAATGGGCACAACAGGCAGGAAGCAGAGATGGGCAAGGTCAAACACAATGAAAGTAAAGATAACTGAAGAAAATCAGAAACCTTAAATCTCAGGGTTGGAGTTGATCATCTATTTTATCTCAAAAGTGTTTAAAACAAAAGGAAAAGAGGGAAAAAATTGCAAAGCTAAGAAGTAAAATTTTATCCTTCTCTGCAACCACAATATTTTCTCTGTCAACTCTCCACCATCGACTACGCTAAGCCAAAGAATGATTTTGCCCTTAGCCTTCGTAGAACTGAATGTCAGACCAAAGGGACTGAACACTTCTGGCCAGTATTAGGTGGAGAAAAAGGGAAAAAATAATCAAAGAAGCACAATTGGTTAGATTATTACGTTACATAGGGGTGAGGTGCTGCTGGGTAGGAGGTCGAGGTCCTTAGGGAGAGCTCAAAGACTGCTGACTGAAACAAGCATCCAAGCACCATTGATTGGACACAAGCAGGAGATCAATCGACATGGCCAAAGGCACCATAAAAGAAGGGAAAAGAGCCCCTATTCAGAAGCTTTCTGTCATAAAAACCAAACCCCTCTAACCCCAGCAGCAATTAACCTGAGACCTGTGTGATTACAAAGCAAACTCAATATGCGGTCCATCTGAAGGCTGTAGGACAAAGAGGGGCACTGAGAATGCAGCTGTCAAGCTAAAACATGAAAATTCACCAGCAACATGAAGCCTGGTTTTCATTCAGATGGACAGGATGATGATATTGAACATTAACAGCTTTAAAGGGTGCAAAATGTTTCTTTATGAGCTTTGATTTTAGCCTCTGATTATTACAGAACGGAGCACTTGCATTTCTGTTCCTGTGTGACTCAGATGTGTTTAACATGGAAAGCAGGGGATACAGTTAAAGGTGTAGAAGAACCAGAGAACAAGAGGGCATTTCAGCCAAAGAAGTAGTGTTTGTGTAAGCCTGCATGCCTTCTCCCAATAGCTGGAAGTCTCTCTATTTGTCCAATTAACGGAGCAGGACGCATTCATAATTCATCAGGCCTGATTTTAAACACGTGTTCACTCCTCATGCTCTCATCGGCTCAGAGACAGTAAGACAAATCCACGAGTGTTTGACCACAGGAAGTCAGTCTGACAGTTACACATCCTGAGCACAGAGATTTGTGTGTGTGTGTGTCAGAGCGAGGGGAAAGTGGATTAAAGGGAGTCACAGGAGACTTAACGATGCCTCTGGGACACTTGAGTTAAACCTCCTGTTAGCAAAAAGTGTTTTCATCAGACCTGAAGATTGTATTTTCTGTATCACTAAGCCCTGCCATTGTGTATGTGTCTGCTCATGCCTGCCTCTGCTTAAATGGCTGAAAGGAGGAAGCAAAAGATTAAGAGACTGCGTGGGTTGGAGTGTTTTTGTGTGCACGCAGCAGAGTGCCGCGCGCCTTTTCCAATAACTGTTCAACAAGAGGAAACAAATGACATGCTGGAAACTAGTAAAATCGATCCCCCAGAAAGCTAGTCAATAGCAATCAAATAACTGTGTTGCTAAAACATATACCCACATGGTAGGGCCACTCGCTGCGCGCGAGGTGCGATCAGAAAGCAGGTGGACTTACCGCAGTAAAGAAGCAGCAGCGCAGTCAGAAGCACCACAGCCCAGAAAGTTGACGACATTCTCGGCCAGCGGCTGGCATCTTTGCGTCTTGGCAGCCTCGACACTGAAGCCATTGAAGGAAAGAGCACTTCCTCTTTGGAGAGAAAGTATAAAAGACAAAGATAGACGGCTATTCTCTCAATCCGGCTCGGCTTTTCACAAAGCACATATCTCGGCATGTAATCCAGAAAAAGGCAAGATCGAGCCACTGATTGGAAAGCAGTGATGTGCTCCTTCAAATTTCTGTGGCGCAAATAAAAAGGTCACATTTTCTCAGGAATTCCTTGTCAGGGAAATAAAGCACTGATCTGATTCGATATTTGCAGGACACACAAGTTGGGGAACGTCCTCTAAGTTTTCCCAAAGTATGTATGCGTCTGTCTCTGCTCTACATCACAGTTAGATGAAGCGCGTCGTGCTGGTACCTCAAGAATGCACTGTTACTGCCCAAAGTGTTCAATCATCTACACCGCAGCGCACAGACTCCCTGGAGCAGCTCTTCTCGATTTTTAAGCAAAAGCAAAGAACGAGTTTAAAATGGATTAGGGTCCGATAAAATCCGAGAAGTGGACGCCAGGATGGATAAAGCAGGAGCTGCCGTAAAAGAAATGCAAAAGTCCTCGAGGTTCTCTGTTGAAACGCGAGGTAGATGAAGCTCACAGCAGATACTCTCGGGAGGAAGCGGAGGATGGAGAATGTGGATGAGCCGAGAGGGAAAGACGGAGGGGAAGATGACCGAGCGGACTGTGCGACTGCAAGTGATTTCGTGGAAAGAGAAACATTCAAATAATCGATATTGTGTCGGCAATATGCCACATGAGGTCGCGGTTTACTAAAATTTCTCTACACAGAATAAATCAATATATCAGTCTCACACCCGTCTAGTCAGAAATTGAATGTTTATTTGTCTTTTTCCATCCATGTTCGCCTGAAGGGGTTAAAACATTAAGCATCATTTATAATGCATACTGCAGACTGTGAGATGCAGCTTGTTACGCTCTTCCAAAGCCACTGTTTTAATTTCTTATTTCAAGCAAACACCCGTATTATTGTTTGGTCTCTACCATTACTGTGAAGTAAAAGACAAATCTATATTGTTCTAAACTATATTGTTCATATAGTTCGATTTATGTGGTTGGTGGTATATTAAATCTAAAAGCTTTATCTAAAACTAGAATATACAGCATTAACTGTAGCATCGTCAACAAACAATGTTTTTCCTTAGAACTATTACACTTACGAGTAAAATTTCAAGAAGTTCAAGAGAAAACTTGCGATTACTCATAATGAAATAAATTGAAATGGATGCTAATGTCTGTGTTTGGCCCCCCAGGCCTTCAAGACAACATAATTTATTGAATAACTGTCATCAATAGAGACTTCAAGGTAAGTAACTGGGGGGGAAAAATCAAGCTGCCAAAACTGTTACCAACAGAACAAAGTCCCAGGAGCTTTAAACGCACGTTTACGTCAACCAAAAAACTTTTTTACTTTATCTGCATCATCTCTCTTAATACTCAGATCTGCAGCTTTCATGCAAGTTCGGCTCTTAAAGCAAAGATTAGCTGTTTGAGAGACCTTTAATTCTATCAGAATAGATCTAAATATTCAGTGTCCTCACTGGCTTAGCACCCAGTTATGAATAAAGTGAAATATTGAGATGATATAAGTGCAGATCTGCCCCTTAGCCATTTCTGTAAGAAAGTTAACAGATTTGTTGCATTCACAAATGTGGAAAAGAAGACAACCTCTCTCTGCAGCCCCCAAGTGGGGAATACGAGTTTTGCAGGTTTGAGGAAGTGTCTTTTGTTTTGTTTTGTTTTTTTTTTCTTTTTGATGAGTTAGTGTCATTTCTTTAATAACAAAAGTATGTAAAGCTTCAGAGGCTTCTGTGCCCGACTCACCGAGCTCTGAGGGGAGTTACTGGACAGTGTCACCAGTCTGATAATCAGCAGCATGGACATGAGCAGCCACAGCCCTGTGCCGCAGCACAGAGGAGGTTTGGTACCATGGACAGCACCAGAACCTGTTCTCCAGCACCATGGACAGCACCAGAGCCTGTTCTCCAGCACCATGGACAGCTCCAGAGCGAGCTCCACAGGGCGGCTGCTCCTGTCAGAGCTGCAGCGGGCCCATGCTGGCAGTGGGACTCATGAGGCCTCTGTTCATTCACTCCAACAAACCCTGCCATGCATACTAAGCCTGTGCTCACATCATTTCATGGTTCTCTGGGAACAAATAATATCACATATCTTTATACTCAAGTCAGAAATGTGGCTGTTTTATATTGAGTTACTAGAGATGGTCTGTTATATGGGCTAACTTATCCACCAAGTCCCTTTAGAAAATATACTTCAATACACCAGGTACAGTTTGTCCCATCTGCTGATTCATTTTTTATTTTTTTGTCCTTGTGTCAACATGATATTTTTCAATTACCATGTCAACAATAGCAGCACATTAAGGTCCTCAGATCACTGGCGGTTTGCAGTTTTTTTTAATTGATTGCTTGTGTTTCCACAACACCATATTGTGAATAAAATTATCCCAGGACACCAACAGCCATCTACTGAAGCTATAGGAGTCAAGATAGTAAAATAAAGGGAGAGGTAGACAGAGAAAGATAGAGAAACATGGACTCTGGAAAAAGATAGAGTGTAAAGTACATGACATGATACTTTTGCAACTTTAGTTTGGCTTCTATTGTTTTTCTACTCTGAATTTATGAGTTTGGATTTTTTTTTTTCAGGGCATCAGTGGCACAGTCTGATAGTGCGCTTGGTCAGAAATCAGAGGGTCGCAGGTTCAAGCTCATCCGTGGCTGTCATATGATTTGTGTCAAGACACCGAACCCTAAGATGCTTCCACTGCTGCATCCGTGGTGTAAAAATTGGTATGCAAGGGCATGAATGTGTAAGTTGATAATGACAGACAACCAACATAGAAACCATCCATCAGTGAGTGAATGTGTAAAATTGCTTTGAGGAGTCAAAGACTAGTAAAGTGCTATGTAAGTTCAAATCTGTTTCCATTTACTCTTTTCTTTCTTACTTTTTTTGTTAAACAGGAAGGAGAAAAATGGGAGTTGGAGTTGGCAGTCTACTGCAGCAGTTGAATAACATCGGTCACGTTGGAACTATCAACGACAAAAACAAAAGTCATCATTTTGCTGCACCAGTGGGCCAACAGATATTTCTTTTCATTCACTTTTTTCTATTATTGTAGGTTATTTTATTAGTGCCCAGTTTTGTGCTGTTTTCAATGACTGTATGCAATGATAAAGACTGACAAAATATTTTAGACACCTTAAGCCAACGGTTTGAGAATTATATTTGACTTGTCTAATGGAGAAAACATTTGCTCTTTAAACATCTGTTATACCTAGGATATAACAGATCAACAGTGCCTTAGATATCTTCCCCCTTCCTTCACTTTTGATAACATTTCCAAAACTCAGATATTCAAAAATGAGGCAGCTGGACTGTGTTGAGTTTTGGGAATATGATTCACATCTCATCAAGAAACGTCTTCAGTTCTTGAATCTTCAATAAAACCAAGACCTGGATGAATGAGAATCTACACAGACGTATTTCCAAAACTCCAAACTGAGTAAAGCCCACAAAACGCTGACACACTGACTCGAGTATTGATAATTCGGAGTGTCGCCAAATGTTCAAGAATTGAGAAATGGAAGATGTGATGAATAACCTCATGACTTCAGCTGCAGAAAGAAGAGGATTAAAAATGGCTGAATGAGTAGGGATCAAAAATGATACACAGTAAAAGACCCAACAGATAAATGAGAAATGGAGGAACTCTGTTTTTAATGTGTAAAGATATTGTTGAAGCATTTTTTTTCAGTTTGTATATGGCAAAAAAAAGTCAAACATTTTAAATATCAGCAGATCTTTTTCATAAATCATTCATCAACATCAATGCGACAACAGAAATTACACTATCTGACAAAAATGCAGCACACTTTTTCAAAGGGTAAAAGCATGATGTGTAGCTTTGTTATTTTTTATTATTTAAAAGCACATTTATTATTTCAAGGGTGTATGGAAACTGTGTTAGAAAAAAAAAGAATTGTTGTAAGACTGGATACATGGTTTAGCAGGGATTTAAATGTTATAAGCTTAAACAAACATTACAAATAAAAATTAAACAATGATAAATGATAAAAACCTGACTTTGTACAAATAAAAATGTTTATTATGATCAACAAAGATTGCTGTAGAAGTCTGACATTGAGTTGCACCCAGAAACTTTCTGAGATCTTTGATTGTTGCCTTGTAAACAAAGCAAAGAAAAAAAGGCAACTTTTTTTTAATTTTGGAGGTCAATTTTGTGATAAATCCACAGTGTGCATAAAATGATTTACCTTATTCTGCTGATCTTCTTTTTATTACTCCTGTGGCTATCGTTATATTTTGGCCTGACCCTGTGATCACTCAGTTTTCTGTTGCAGCGAAAACCCTTTTGAGTTTGATGTCGACAACAATGTCCAAATATCAAATCATTTTTTTTTCATATAGCACTTTTCATACAAAAAATGTAGCACAAACAGACTGATGAATTAAATGAAGGATTTATGACCCAAACCCACTCCACCCAGCCCTTGAACCCACCCACACTGCAATCCATACAGTGTTGATAAAAAGCATCATAAAAAAAAGACAGTAATGAAGCACACTGCTGTACCCAGCATGTACTGAGGAAATGCCAGCTAAAGGTTTAAGAATGAGAAAACACTGGAGGTCAGGTTAAAGTGTAAAATTAAATATATCATGAAATAAAATAAGAAAAAGAATTTAAAAAGAAATAATTGAAATGAAGTTAAAAAATAGAAAATAAAATGAGTAAAGATAGAAAAGATAAAAAATACAATAAGATAAGATAATAAAAAAGTAGGCTGTAATTACACTAAATAGAAACACTGAAATGTAATTTAGGTAAAAGCTAGACTAAAAAGGTTTTGAGTTTGTTTTTAAAGACATTAAAAGTCTGGCAGTGGTGAGGAACACACTCAGTATGTCGCTGATCTTAAGCCCAGGATTAGAGTCAACTGGCTCATTATGCAATGAAGGCAAAGGCTGAGGTCTCCAGGGGGGAGGTGTTAATGTAAACTCTTTAAATGTTAAAGCTCACATTGGTTCAAATGTAAAGCAATGTCCAATTAATATTACTACATGTAATAATACCAAATTAGTCTCTCCTCCAGACTGATTGGTGCTCACTCTCAGTGGGGGGAGGGGCACAACCTCTCCAGAGCAGAGGAGAGAAAAAAGAAAGGAAGAGAAGAAAATAGTGAAAGAATGAGCTAAAGTGAAGGAACAATAATGAAATGAAGCATCAGATATCTGTCACAGTTTACATTAAGTTGGTAAGTTTCTTTTGAGCGATTAGCCTCAACATGGTTTGTTAATCAGTAAATAAGTTTTATTCGTCTACAATTACAGATCATTTGCAAAGTTTAAAATTTTTAGTAGATGCCTACATTGGCTCAATCTACATTTACATTATTTGTTTTATTTGCACCTGGCTAGCTAACATTTTTCCTGCTTTAATGACCAAAGTTAACCCTACTAACCTCTTTGTGTATCAGGTTTTTAACCCAAGTTGTTTATTGTGTTACACTTTATATCATCTAAAGCATGTTAATGGTTTTAGACTTTAAATAAATTAGTGTTAAAGAACACATTATTATTATTATTATTATTATCCTTATTCTTCTTCTTATTATTATTATTATTATCATCATTATTATTATCATTATTAAATACTCCATAACTTAGCAGTCACATGTCATATTTAACTGCAGTTTACTGCTTCTTTATATCTGCTAATCAACATTACACTACAATGAAAATAAAGCTGTTTCTAATCTAATATACTTATCAATGAATTGTCATTTTTATATAAAATCTACAATGTCTAATGTCTGATCTCTCTTCAGACACACTTGAGAGCCTCTGCAGTTGTTGGACCATCAACAGAAATCACAACTTCAGCAGCCTGACAGGAGTTGGAGGAGAAGTCCAGCTGCAGCACGAGAGGTGAGGATGAATGTCGGCATGGTTTATCACTCCTGTGGATAAAGCAATTAAAGAACCACTAGAGGTCTGTAAAAGGACTTGTTTCTGCACAGTTTTGCATAAACGCATTTGTATAAAGGTATTTTACGTTGCTTTATAGTGTTTTAATCAGCTTTTGTTTATCTTTATTGCACAGTGTAAATGTAGGTTATGCATAGAGGTATTGTGTACAAACATTTCAAGTCAATTCAATAAACTTCATTATCATTGCACATGTCAGAAGTACAGAGGAACAGAATTTCCTAAACTGTGTTTTTTTTTTTAATTGTTTGGTAATGCTTGCTGCATTTATAATTTATTACTATTATTATAATTATTTATCCACTATTTACAGATATTTTTTTTATTTGTGGTGAGGGTATATGTATTTTATGAGAAAGTTTTGTATTTATCTGTAATTTGTTAAGCATGTAAATTGGGTGAAATGTCATCTTATAAATTAAAGACAAAAAGATAAAAACAATGCTGATTGATTTCTTTTGTAATATGTAAATTGCTCTGGAAGGTGGGTGCCACATAAAACCTCACCTAGGGCACCGCATTTGGGAGGATCCGGTCTGCCCAGGGTGATAATTATGAGTTTCGTAAGTGAACTTCCGCACAATTCTTACCACTATTGATACAATTACTGACATGTCAAGGCTAAATCCTGATAGTAAATTTTTCTTCCCCTAATGCCCGAAGGGAAGTCTTTTCTGGATTCTAGAAGTCCATAATTTGTCAGATCTATTTTTGGGCCGTTAGAAAACAGCTGTCATATAAATGAGATACTGACTTCATTTTCTACATGCACTGTAATAGTATTTTTTTTACTATATACAAGTCCTGTTTAAACTTACAGAACGATAAAATCTTTGAATTGAGCATTTTTCTTTTTCCAAATTATGCCTGTGAATTCTAAAAGGAGCAAAACTCATTAAAACAGATAGAGATTACTTTTCATGCACAATTAGTAAAAGGGGAATCTCTTTTTATGTTTACAAGCTTGGTGTTTGGACATTTCACTAATAATCAACAAAATTATTGTTTGTGTTTTTTGTGTGTTCTTTTAGCTTTTAAAGAAGTTGCAAACTCACATTTTTCATCGGTTCACTTTAGGGTACAAATATAAGGCAGACAGGCTTTCTGCTAAAATGTTAAAGACCACAAATGTAAAACCTGCTGAACTTGTGGTCCCCATTTTCAGAAAGCAGAAAGGTGGTTGTATTCAAAATTATATTTTCTTCACTCAGTGGCAAAGGACTCCAAAACTAACAAAACTAAAATCAAGAGATGTGTTGAGGCCAGACTTGGTGTGTAGTTAGTACTTGATTGTCATGTCTGTTGCACAAAAAGAATTAGAGCTGAAATGTTGAATAACATATCACCTTGCGTGAGCCTGACAGCCTCCGTTGCGTCAGTAATAGAAAACCTGATGGGGAGTTTCTTGTGCTCTCTACACTGCATTGAGCTTCTCAGTGTGAGAGCTTCTGAGGCCTGACCTTTCTCTGTGCTCAGCCCCTTTGATCCATCCAGACAGAAACTACTTCTTCTTTATTGGACCACCTAGGAGGGCTTTGAACTTAGCTTGCTGCTCAGTGATTTAAGTGAACAAAGTCTTCATATTGGTGCCACAGCGGGCTCTCTTTTACTGTCAGGGATTAAGAGGAAGAGGAAACCAGAAGCCTTTTCAGCTTTCTGTATATCATGAGACAGTTCTCCAGGAAAGACAGGGAAAGGGGGAAGAGATTGCAGACTTAATGCTGGATCTGAACAGTAAGTTAATTGCTGCGCTTGCAACACACCAGTCTAGAAGTAAGATTTTGAACTTCAGCATTCAGCTATGATAATCTTGTAGTTCTGAGTTCAATTGAAAACATTACTTGCCTTTTATTTTTGCCTATAACTGTTCCTAATTGTGTCAAGATGTTGTACTTATGTGGATTCATGTTGGGAATAAAATACAAATTAAAAAAAAAGATTCAAGCCAAGCTCCAGCTGTCACATGGTAATGCATTATACTGGTGGAAAACTTGCACAAAATCTCTGGAATCCGGACCTTCAGCGAGGGAATGGGTGTGATCTGTGGTTAAAGCTGCTTTGAATTGTCAAAGAAACTATGAAGGTATTAAATAAGCTCAAGTCCATTTACCAGTCACCATTTGTCATGACTTGGTGCTCACAGATAAAAACTGATTTATTGATTGATTTTCTTCAAGCTATTGTTGCTTGTTAAAATAGACATAATTAAATGAATCAAGGGCTGCACAGCGAGAAGGTTGCTGCTTACTTGTCAGTCTGAGCCTCTGTGTGTTTTCATGCTCCCACAGTGCATGCTTGGTTTCCTGTTGCTACTTCTGTTTCCTCCCACTGACCACTGACATGACCTTAAGTTAAAGGTGTAGTCAGCGATCTTCTTATCTTCTAATCTAATGCACTATTTGTCAAATTCACCGTATTTCTCCTCTCCATCTACAAGATGTCGCCACTGACAGCATGTTGGAAAAAAGTCTGGTTTCAATACACAGCCTTGGCTCTGAATTTCAGCAGGTAAATACTGTGGCTCGGGCCGAGTTACCAAAACAGAGTACACCTCCCCACATCCAGGGGGCGATCATACACATGCACAGATCAGACAGAGGGGTGAGGGGGAGTAGTAGGTTGCGTAGCGTGCACAGTTAGCCTAACAGAGAGATACAATATGTGCAGTAGCAATGGCTGAAAATCAGCCCAAAAGAAAAAGGTCAGAGGAGTGAAAAGTGAAAAAGAAGGGCTATGAACATGAAAGAGTGAAGACCCGAGTCAACATTGGTATTTCTTTCTGACAGTGGAGGGATCTCTGCCAATTTAACCCTTAAGGGACTGCAATTGTAAGGGTTCGCCAGTAAATACATTTGTATTTTTGTTCATTCTGATGTCTTTTCTTGGAATATCTTCAAATACCTAATGTCCCTAGAATCCTTACAACTTAATCTAAAATGGTATACATATAAATAAACCATAAAAATTAGGTAAAGGTGTTCAAATTGTGTTATAAATTAGAAAATAGAAAAATCAGATGTTTTTTTCATTATATTTACTAAATATGCACACAAAACACATTGATCGAAATGATTTCCAAATGTAGAAAAATAAACAAAATATTTTTGAACACACCAGAAGTGATTTGAACAAAATACCTATTTTAGTTTTTGAGATATGATCATTTTTATGTAAAAACTACAGAGGCGTTTTTTTTTTTTAGTTTGATCACTACTGCAGAACCAAAGCAGCACTGAACATAGAAACTTGAGCAAAATATTTCTCAACAATATTGTTTCAACTATATACATTTTCCATAAACATATATACATTGTACATTTTACACAATACACATTACATAGCCTATATTTTATTTTACAAAGAACTATTGTGGAAGTCATCATGGCAGACAAAACTTTCTCTCTCACACACAATCTCTCACTAAATCACACGACTTTCTCTCACCAAATCATACAACTTACTCTTCCTAAATCACACACTCATACAGTACCTAACTCCCCCTATCACAATTTTAATCAATCAGTCAATCTATCAATGAATCAGTCTCTAGCTCTCTCATTATATGACCTGCTCTTTCCAACCTACATGTTACAAAGGTCCTTTGGCGCCACACAGTGGTGACGCGGGAAATTTCGCGGGTGATTTTACGCGAGTAACACAACGTAATGACGTAAATGGAGACGTCATATGAAAGACAGAAGTCTACGCTTTTAGCAGCAAAAAGAATGAGCATTCTAACTAATGTCGTTTTTGAGTTATATCAGTTTAAGCAGAACTATGTAGACAGCGCGGTGGGCAGGGCCGCTGGCTGGAGGTCAGTCCCTTGAGGGTTAAAGACCTGAAAACGGACGCGGATGTCGCCGTCTTTCTGCTGGATAGGTTAGCAACATTAGTTTTGTGGTGCTTCACATAACAGTAACAGCCGTCGGACATTCATCTTATTGTCTAATCTGACAGAATGTACTGTTGTTGTGATGTTATCAGTCATGGCAGTCGAGTTGTCTGACGAGTCGGGGTTACCTTAGCTACGTTGGTCAGCTATACAGTTTCTACAGCCGTTTCCATGACAATGCACGTCCATCAGCCTTTGGGGGTGGAGCCAGAGGTGAGGTATGAAGGGAGAGGCGGGTCTAAATTTGTTTATAAACAACCTCTCCACTCGTTTCCTCCCACATCGCTGACTACACCTTTAACTGTCAACTCTAACCTGCTGTTAGGTGTTATGCTGCAATTACACCACAAGCGACCCAGCTACCAAAATCGCGTCGCCCATTGACATAGCGTCGCGCTTCCATCAATACCTCATATTGGTCACCGTTGCCGTTGGCCGCCGCTCGGTGATGTCACATCTGCTCGAGTTTCACCGCGATCATATCATATATCACATAATAGGATGTATAAGCGGACATTATTCCATTAGCATCCTTTTCACTCACTTGTCAACCACAAAACACTGCAGCTGATGCCCTGCAGCAGCATTATCTGTGAGTTTCCGGTGGTCCGTCTGGGCAGAACTAATGTCCTCACTGATTAATGTTTCCACACGGACATGGATTGTTACTCTGTAGTCCGGATGAAAAAACTGTCTGTCGTGAGCACCGTCACACATGCACACACCTCTGATTGGCTGTTGCCGCACAGCCACACACGACATCGCCTGAAAAGATCAACTTTTTTTTTAATTTGACATCGCACGACAAGCTATGTGGTAGTGTGAAAAGCAGCTGTCGCATCGTGGGTGGGTTAGCCCCGCCCCATCGCGGCTGTACATTGACTTTGCATGGAGAGTGATCGCCGAGGTAGTACAAGTAGCGTCTGGTGTGAAGGCACCTTTAGTGTGTGTAAATTATTGTTTGTCTTTGAATGTCGGCTCTGTGATTGACTGGCAGCCTTTCCGAGGTCTACACTGCCTCTTGCCCAATGTCAGTTGGGATAGGCTTCAGTCCCTAAACCATGAGAGGAACAAACAGATGATGGATGGCTGGATAATAAAGAAAGACAATGCCTGATTTCCCCCTTCATCCCATTTTCAGTTCTACAAAACTGAGAGTCGACAGCAAACGTTGCTTTGTAAAGCCAGTGTCTTATCTCTGGTTCATATATTTATTTTTTTTACTGCAAAAGGAAAGTTCACAATAACTCATGTAAAGAAAACACCTTCCAGTTTTCATTCACTGAGTATCCCTGATGCAGATTCTCAATCTGTATGAGATGCTCTGTCTGAGCCTCTGTGCATCCGAATAGTCCTTTGTTGATAAGGAACCTTCCTTACTGAAGAAATGATCTGGAAGCATTTAAGCGTCGGCCATGATAAGGACTGTTCGAATTCTCCAAAAGTTAAGGAAAGGAGGGTTGTTGCTTCCTTTAATATCTCCTTACCTTAGCAAACACTGGACCATTCTTTCCGAATGGAGAGAAGAAAGGAACGCCCCATAATGCACTGCGGCAGGTGACGTTTATTTATATAATGGTGTGTTCCAGTATAACATCGGCATAGTACAGAAACTTACGAAGGAGAAAGGACAAGTTTTGTGGGACTATCAAGATGTGTAGGCTATATAATACTAAGAAAACATTTTTTGCAGGTATAGAGAAAAATGTATGCTTCGAAGGCAGAGCTTTAAAAAATTTAACCTTTAGTTTATTTCTTTATTGAACAGTTTTGAAATGGTGGACCGATAAACAATTATATTTTATAATTTACAAATCACCTAATTAAAAAACGTTTTTTTTTCCTCCATAACAGTCTACAATGTTCATAAAATAATTAACAGTTGTGATCCTTGTGTACTATTTTATTATATATTAGTTACCACATTTCGATCAATCTTCATTTTTGAAGTAAATCATGCCAATAAGACAGAACAATGGGGGCTCTAAAAACATTTATTAAAAAAAAATCAGTTAAAGAAGGACAAATAAGGTATTTTACAATACAAATATAATCACACTTTTTAACAACGTGTATAACGATATATTTGAATGAAACAGGGAGAAAAGTTCTTCTGTAACATTTTCTATGTATTAGCAGACTTCAGGTTTTCCCTGTGCGCTGTCAAAGATGTGAACATTTACAGAAGCTCTCACGAACCTCACAGCTGTGAGCAGGAAACACACACTGCATGACCAGAGACAAAACACCACCACAGGTAAATCCTCTGATCATGGATTGTTAATGTTAACAGGTGAAGACACGAAACAACCCTGTGAGATAAGGCAGAGGACAAATGCGCTTCTTGTAGTTCATTTTCAGAACATTGTAGTAATCACCATGGCCTGCCTACGTCACAAGTAATCGTCGTCACATGAATATGACATCAAAGTGAAAGTGCAGTCGAATTCCTCTTTTACCACAGTTCTCCTTTCCTCTCGTCTTTTTCCCTCCTTCCCTTGACCCTGTGATGCTTTTTATCGGGGTTAAGGTAAAGTGGATAGGAAAGGACTGAGAAAGGACTATTCGGATCCACCCTCTGCCTGTAGACACTCCCTTCCACACATGGGCCCAGCCTGCTCTGATTGGTTGTCAGGTCAACTCTGTGGTAATGCTGTTTGGCACCTTATCGCCAATAACAGCATTCATTTCACCATCTCTGCGCTGCACTGGACTTGCTACTCTGAGCCAATGAGCTTAAACTGACAACAAAACATCAGTAAAGACATATTAGTAGGTGTTGTCATGCAGGCCCAGGGACTGAGCCATAAATATCCCCATATGCATGAAGGAGAAGTCCTGATGCTGCCAACTTTGGTCTTGAGCATGTAAGTAGTCTATCATGTGGAAGAGACAAACACACCAAAGGCCATGTAAAAGTCATAAAATTATAAAATGGGTTATTTAATGACACTGGGCATTATTTTAACAAGACTGATTTGCCGCACAACATAATGCTAACATAGACGACATCACAATGTGAACTTATACAGATGCAATGTCAGCAGGCTGGAGGAAAAAGAAAAATACTTTTTATCAGAACATATTTGCTCATACATTAGTATAAATAGGCATGTCACCAACAATACCCAGAGACTGATAATGTCTGATAACTTAAAGAAAATGATATAAACAATTTAGATCCATGTGTCTGCATCCTTTATAAGAAACAGAATATCACCTGTAGGACGTGCTGGAATTCCAGGATCAAAATATATTTTATAAGGCATTGATCAAACATGATGACTGTGACACCTATTAGGTCCATCAGTGTCAATGTCAGGAGACTCCAAACCCAAGAGGTTTTAAAATGAAAATCAGGATTAAACTTTTAAACTTATTCTTAACTCACTAACTGTATTTGTTCTAAACATGTGGGTTTCAGCAATTTACTAGACATCACAGTAAGGGCAACAACCATGCCAATTCAACTAATTAGGTAATATTTATTTCATTTGTTTAATCTTTATTTTAAAAAAAAAGGGTAAAATTAGCATTACATTAAAGGCCTAAAGCAGGGCTATTCAATTAGAAATTCAGTCAGGCCACATTTTTACACTTAGGGCATGAGCTGGGTCGGACGTATTTGGCAGACAGTGGGCAAATTTAACCACTTAAAAGAAACAGAAATAGAAAACAAACAAACTGGATATTTATTAATTTATTGCCACATCCAAAAGGACATAAACTCAATAAAGAGCAGTACTTAAACTAAACTTCTGCTGAAATACAATTTCTTTAAATTTAATAGCAACCTTTCAGAACATGTTGCATTCAATGTCTGTAATAATGTTGGAATTTTTTATAAGCCCTTGTCAGTGTTTGTAAAAGTTTTTCTCATTTTTTCTCGCTGGACCTAAGTCCCAATCACTTTGATTTCGGGCCACTGGAGGGTTGCTTTCGGACCACATGTGGCCCGCAGGCCGCTAATTGACTTGGGCTGGCCTAAAGTGTGTCACATAACCTGTACAGCAGATGGCCAACGCCCAAAATTCAAGTTTGTATTCAACTGCTCAATGTCTTCCATCAATCTGTGAAAAACAAAACATTATTTAATTACGTCCTGTAATGCATCAATGTCTTTGTGAAGGATAAGTTGGTCCAGATTCAGAGTTAACATTTTCTGTCGGTTGGCCATCACACAGTGATATCCAGCATGAGATGAGATGATGATGTGATGCAATTAACAGCTCTGACTGCAGATGGTGATGTGTGACTACAATCAACCTATGCCCTATTCCAAGACCTTCAGCTGACATCTCTGATTAACTGAGACCCACAGAGAATTGGCAACACACAATACATGCACATGCCCACATGTGTCTTCTCCCACACTGGAGGATAATCCATCTTTAACATCGGACATGCTGATGGCATTAATGACTACACTCATGAGACTGCATGCATGATGATCTAAAATCAGATGGGTTTCAGATGACCAGAAGGAGACTGCTTCTTCAAGAGGAAATTAACATTTCCAAACAGCCTTTTGACGTATAAAAACAGGGCTATTGTCCGGGATATCTGGACTGAAAGCTGATCCCAGGTAAGATAAGATAAGATAAACCTTTATTAGCCCCACAGGGGGAAATTCCAGATTTACAGCAGCAGCAGGATACAAGAGAAATGTCAGAAAGATTTACAAATGAAACTATAAGCAATTAGAATAAAATAGAAAATAGCATAAATACAACTCAATGAAAATAAATGAAAGAGCATGAGCCTTTCAGCAATATTAACAATATTTAACAATATATAAAAGATCTGAATGAAAATAAGTGAAAGGAAAATGAAAATAAATGAAAGGTACACATCATGGTAGGACTGGAGTTCACCTGACCAGTCACTCTGCTATTTTTTAACAAATGGATTCACTTGAACTGCTGCTTCAAAGGTTTACAAAAAGTAAAAGCAATATAAAAAAGTAGAGAAAAACACATTTAATTAACTTGTGCTTAAGGCTGTTAGATGTTGGCCCTATCCAAAGGTTAAATGTAACACTGCATACACTTTGGCAAATGCATGAAAAAGACAAATAAAAGTATAAGGTGCTTTGTAAATGGATTTGTTACATGTGGGCAAATTCAGCCTGCTGCTTTCCCTCTCCTTTAGTCTTCTGCATAGTAAAGCTTGCAGCTACTTGAAACTCTATCAAGAGAACAGACTTTGTAATGCCTCTTATTCTTACCTATCTTATTCTTACCTTCTCTTTGGGAAAAAGAGAATGAAATAGGATATTTCCCTTCAGAGGAAAGGTTTACCAGTTCCCCTGATTAAAAAACATGGAAATCTGTTAAAAGTATGATTGACATTTTTTTTTTTTTAGTAACTCCATTAAATGCCCTGTAAGTCTACTGTAAATATTAAATGCATTCATGTGCATCTTTCGTGTATTATAAAGGTGTATTATGTTATCCTATTAATAGGTATATTTCAGTAAACTCTGCTCTCCTTAGTTACTGTTGTAAAATCAATTCCTGCTGCCCTCTTTACCAGAAAAAAAATCAAATCATTTGTCTATTTGTTTATTCTGGTTGAGGATTACGATGATTTACGAGGGTCCAGAAGGTCGCTGATGCCGTCTCAAACACGATAAAAAAACACATCTGAAGGAAAATGTAGAAGATAGCAAAACGTAAACATTGGTTGTCTGGTGTAGGAAATGGTTACCATGGTAGTCTCTTCTTTGTTCTCCTCTGTAGCAGGTTTGGTAACCAGTTACGTGCATATCGCCCCCTGCTGTTTCAAACTGAGTAAATACACAAGCGGGCCTCGGCACGGTTCAATGTTGCAAGTGTGAATGCAAGCCAGCGTGGGAGGGGGAGGGGGGTGAACCGCACCGCAGCACGGTTCGAAACAAGTGGGCCTAATTTGAGAGTGCCCTCAGACACATTGGGACCAGGCACTGGATCATAAAATGTCTTGGCTCAACTTGAGGTGGATCGAGTGCCTTGTACTGTCAGCTCATAATCCACTCTCAACACCATAAAGCCTCTGCTGCCGGAAAAAGCTTAAACCCTGTCGGTACCTTGAGCTCTGGAGATGGAACCCTCGAGTAGACCGTTTGCTGTTGTCCTAAAATCCTGGGAGAGAGGCACTACCATCAGCACCCATGACCAGGTACTTCATGCAGTAGCTGAGTCCATCTGCTCTGTCATGGTCACCTACAAACACCAAAAACCAACAAAATGGACCATTCCCTTTAGAATTAAAAGGCTGAGACCCTGACCACGTCAAAAGGCACCATCAGGGCTCCTAACAATGACCAATCAGCAGAAGTTTATGCTTAACTCAAGGAAACAACTCCAGTTCTTAGAGCACATTGCACAAACCACACTGGGACCAGACTTGGTCATCCAGTCAGAAACATGAAGGCAGATGGTGATCCTGGAGTTTAAAATACCCCGAGAGGACCAGCTGGAGAGGGTTAATGAGAGGCGTCATGGAGTAGTGCTACTCAGACACAAGCTGAATTCTGATACAATGAAATAGTAATCACAGAAAATTACAGCCTACCAAACACTGATTTTCAAAGATATTACTCAGAGTTTAGATAAGGTCAAACAACAGGCTGACTTGGCTGCCATCTTGGATTGGATTAGGGTACCCTGAGTTCTAAGTGTGAGTTTTTTTAGTACAATAAATGTTGTAAAATTGCAAATAATATTCCAAATATGAATTAAAAACTTTTTTTTAATTCAGATTAGGGCTGAAGCTAGTTAAAATTTTTTAGCTTTGAAAAATGTAAGATTTTATAACGACCTGCTTGGTTCCCATGGAATGCATGTGTTACTTTATTCTAGGAGGCGGGGTTAAAACCCTCCTTGGCCCCTGATGGTTTAATATATTGCCAAGGCGCATTTTTACAACAAAAATACAATCTACTGAGCACAACTTTCCCTACTTTTGTGTAATGTTTATTGACATATACTGACCAGACAGTCCCAATCAAGTATCAAGTCATTTGGTCCTAGTCACAAGCAAGTTTTTTCTGTTGCGTGATTGTCAAGTCAAGTCCCTCACCATTGTTCCCCAGTCCACCCAAAAAAGCACTCAGGTTTATTAATGAGGAGAGTTACCTTATCTTCAAAAGGTCAACGTCAAAAGAAAGCCTGCAGACGAGGCCGCTTAGACTAAAGCAGATTACCACAACTGTACATGTGTCAAGGACAGAAAGACAGACAAGATAGAAGGTACACGCTTAAAAAAACAAAACCACGTGTCGACTACTGAACTGGTTGTCGATCATTTTGATCGTCGGCTTAGTCATGATTAGCCGACTAATCGTGGCAGCCCTATACTAGAATGATATCCACCTGAATAAAAACATTCAGCGAAAAAAATATATGCTACAATTTTTCCGACTCATGTTGTTTCAAGTTGAGTTTTTACCTCCCAAGTTGGAGTCAAGTTGCAAGTCATTAAATTGAGTCAACTTGAGTCCGAGTCCTTATGACTCATGTCCAGTTCTCTGATACATTTATACATGGCATGATTCCAACATGAGTACAGCACTGTGCCACATTTGATGGTTTATACTAGCAGTGGCATCAAATGTCTGGATGCCAAAACCATAAACCTCCCATACCTCATATATGTCTTTATTGAATATAAATTTATTCAAGGTCAACAACTTGAGAGGGTCCTCCTCTCTATGTGGTTTTAAAGGTTGTTATCATGGAGGTATAACGATAAGAATCATGGATAGAGAGATTGTTTTTAACTTAACATTAACAGTTACAATGATAGTAAGGTGCAGAGGACTGAAGCTTATTAATAAAGCAGCATTTAGTTGCTGCAGCAAAAAAAATGGGTTAAACAAGAATTTCATTAATTGATGCTGAATTTTGGATTTTAAAAAAGACTGCAGAATGCACAAATGTTAGTGTACTGTTTGATTCAAATGCTAGATATATGACATTTTTTAATTAATTAAAACATTTCAGTTTTTACTCTATTATATTCACACAAAACATCACAGCAAATTCAAAAGTGTTAGATTTCCAGTGTTGGTGTTTAAAAATACAGTGTTGATTCAACACTCGCCTGGTTTAATTCAACTATGTGTGAGTTAATTCATCAAAAGAGTCGGTGTGAATCCAGGGAGTTAAATCCAAACAACACTGTTAATTGTTGATTTCAATATCAACACTTCCCAAGTGTTGGTCCCAGAATTCCAACGGATCTGTGACGTGTTTGTCAAATGAGCGGGACGACTTTGGAGTCAGACAAGCAAGGAAGGCAGAGGACAACTTTCTTTTCACCTCCAGACTTCACGGAGTATCTTCTGTAAGTACTTGAAAGGTACCATGCCCATTTAATAATACTTTCTATTTGTATTTTTTTTTATCTGTCAATAATAAGTGTCACAGAGTCCTGTCTATAGCTCTCTAGGCTAAGTCCCATGTTAAGGTTGTATGCTATTTTTGGTAAGGGGGTATTTTATGTTGATTTTGCACATCAGTGTTGATGAATATACACAACTTCCTAACGTAAGTATAGGCTACAAGTTTGGAAAACACCGTGTAACTTTGGATATTTATAAGAGGCCAAAGCTAGCTCAAATGACGTGCACAAGGCCTTGCTTAACTTCACTTAATTTTCTGTTGGAAAATCTATATGGAAATGCGCGGACGGTAATTAATTAGCCATGGTATAGTTCTGATGAAAGTGTTAAGCGGTGGAGTAACGTTAGAGAGCCGGGGGCTGGGGGTTGGGGGTGGGGAGGAGGGGTTAGCTCCTCTGTGAGCCAGGTAGCATGCTGCTGCCGTAGCTTCCCGGAGAACAGACACACCGGACCACCACGGCAGCCACACCAAGCTCTGCTCTTACGGGCTGCAGTACTTTATGTAATTATTTTAATTTAGTTATTTATTCATTGATTCTTAACTTTAGCTTCTCAATTTAATGTTGGCCGCAGCTAATGACGTTACCGGTGTTCCCCCAAACAAATGTCTGTTTATTGTAATTTTTCCATTGTTCTAAATTTAATATTTTTTATTAGTCATTCAAAAGCTAGATCTTCCACTTGAGACTGAGCTGCACTTGACAGATGAGTCAGGGACAGAAGTCGATGCAGATGTGTTTGAGGAGCTTTTGCAAGCAGGGAACCTTACTGTTAGGGTGGCAACTGAGAAGTCAAGAGGTGAGACTCAGACTTGTGAGGCCAGGAGTGGATCATCAATAAAGAGTATTGTGGAGGACTAATATATATATTTTTTCCTTTTGTCTTTACATTTCTTTAACTGTTTACAGTTGTGCTTCATCATGATCTTTCGTATGCTTCGTTGGAGTCACCCATGTCAGAAAGCTCATCTCTGTCAGTGTCAGATGACTCCCTGGCAGTATCCTCTGATTCATCAGATGCAACAGTGATTCTTCATACAAATGGAGGGAAGAGAACCCATGCTGAACGGGAATCAGCAAAAGAGGTCTGAGTTATCAAATATCACTTGCAAATACATTGTGCAGTTGAACTGTGTTAAACTGTTTTGTTGTTGGACGTAATGATGATGATGGTGATGAATATAATTGCTAATTTGCTTTATGATTCTTTATATGTTAGATGGTGAGAGATGCTCTAAAGGATAAACCGGGAGGACGGAATATTTTGGATGAATATAATAAAATGAAAACATTGAAGGATAGCACAAGAAGACAGTTGGTAAACCTTGTGGCCGACATGGTTGAAATTCATGGGTAAGACTTCATTGTTCATATTTATACTTTTCTCAATACAGATATTTTTAACAGCATACTTATTTTGGGACATTGCATATTAGTAAAGCAACTTATTATTTATTTCATCCTATGAAAGAAATAAATACTAAATAGCTAAAACATGATACAAAAACTGTTTGAGGGAGACTAACACTTAGTGAAGCTAACAACAGTAAATTTGTAAGCACCAAAGGAAGTGTTGTTGTAATGTCTTGTCTATCTTTTCAGGAGGAGCCCACCTGCCTCTGTGCGAAGTAATTATGATTTGGGCATCATCTCTCTATTTCCCAGCCTCAGAGATCCATACTCAGACAATGGATATGTAAGTTTATAAGTGAAAAGCTTTATCAATTTATGCAGTAGTAATATGACCTGAACTTACTCTTCAGTTTAATGTTTTTAATATTACAGGAACACTTCTATGACCCACAGAGTGGATCTGGGTATTTGGCTTGGAGGATAAAAACTGTTCAGCGCAACACTGCGGCTCAGTCCCAGAGACCTTCCACCAGCACACCCTACCAGGATAGTCCAAAGAGAAAGAGGGAGGTTCTCTGCACGGATAAGCAGCTGCTTGGTGAGCAGTGCCATGAAGCAATATCCTTTCTGAAACATTCAACTGATGAATCAGCAATCAAAGAGAAGATGAGGGCTACTTTCCAGTACCGCCAAACACTGGTTAAAGATCAGCAGTGCTCTTCAACAGTTTTGGATGTCTTCCCACGATTCCTCAACATCACTGGCTTGGTAAGAAAGACAACTTCCTTATACTAAGTGAATTGTCACTCAATGTATACACTTTTGAGGTGCATACGTTTAAAAATGTGTGTTCTTCTGTAGATTGACCAAGATTTCACCATGATGTTTAGAGAGGAAGTGTCGGGCAGACTTTTGGCGAAATGGCTTACTTTTTCCAAACCTAGGATCCTGACAGACTGCAAAAATATGACTTCTAATGAGCACATTGAAGAGCTCTTGTCTGAGCAGCACGACTCAGGTGGGTGTGGTTAGTTTCTTCTCTTTTTCATAATGTTCATGGTCCATAGATTTTCTGTATTACTTGTTTATATTGTTCATTTGCTACTTGATGTCTAATGTTTCTTTTTACTGATGTTCTCTTTTGTTGCTGTGACACCATAAATTTCCCCACTGTGGGACAAATAAAGGCACATTTTATCTTATCTTTTTTAATTTTTTTAAATTTTTTAAATTTTTAATTTTTTTATTTTATCTTATCTTTAAAATTATGATGTGAATGTGTCCGACATTTTCTCCTGTTTTTCCCGTAGGCTGGGACAGTGACTTATCAAGCATTCTAATGTTGGTTCACCTGCTGCCACCCACATCCAAAGGCCACAAGAAGAGTCCTAAAATCAGCGCATATCAAGCTGAAGACCACGTTGTTCGATATTTGCAGGTATGCAAATACTAATGTACTTGTGTACATCTGTCCCAAACGACTATTTTTCTACCAATTAATCTATCGACTATTTATTTGGTTAGTCTAACGATTCATTTTTGGACTAATCAAGCAATTGTTTTTTGGTTAACAATTGTTAATTTACAAAAACACTGTGGTATGCCATCTCCATTTTGCTGCTGATAGGGATGCACATGATTAACCAATCAACATTTTGTTTAACTGATAACTAAATGTATATGTATATATTTATATAACTGTACTCCTCTACCAGTCCATCTCATGTAAAGATGGTGCCCTGCAAAATGATTTTGCTCTGCCCTGTCTCTCCAGCTGGTTTGGACCAGCTCTGCGGTAGCTGGCTGTTTGCTGCACTTTGTGCAAAAAAAGAGTTCAATATAAGAATATCTAATCCTCTGTGAGTGGCGGTTCGCAGAGCCAGAGCTCAGTAGATGTGGAGCTTCACTGCTGCAGCAGCATGTGTGTGAGGGAGTAGGGGAAAAACAAGAAACAAAAAGAACACGTGGTTGGTCACATCTCAATTGAGACTCACATTGCTGAGCTGCACAAGCCTAGTCACAGACATTTGAAGAGCATTATAATTTTATCAGTTAACGAGTATAACACAGATGACGAGTGTCCACTTCTGTTTGTAAAAGTAAATGTCTGCTGTGCATGTTATTTTATTTTTTTTATTGGTTATCAGTTTAGAGCTATATATTTCTTAATTTTCTCATGATTCTTATTTACATTTTGTTAAAGATGGGAGCCAGTGTCGAAATGTTCCTTGCTGGTGTGGAGCCGGGACAGCCCTTCCTCCTGTGTTTGGGTCAAAACAAGAACAGCATAGAAAGATACTACATCATCATTGACCACAAGGCCATCCCTTGCAAGGCACAGACATCCCTGGCAGCTTTCGATGAGCTCTTCAAAGCACACTTCGTCTTCAGTGTCAGCTACCATGAATCTCTCTTCAACTTCTATACATTCATCCAAACTACAGTTCTTAACATTGATGTGGAAAGTGCCAAGGAAAGTCCCAGAGTCAAGGAGCTCAGAGCGAGACTTTTGCACAACGCTTGAGGTGATAAATATCCCTGGATGCAAACATGTTTCTTTGTTATGTCTGTAAGGCACACCACAAAAGTTCTGCATTGCTTTGTCAGCATTTAAGACTCCACCACGGTTTATATCCTGGAAAGACATTACGTTTAAAATGTGGACAGCTGGGATGTTGTTTATCATTTTGCACCTATTCAGGTTTCAAGAAGCATCTTGTTCATTTTCATAGAGATGTTGTTTTGACTAATACTGATGACAATACGGACACTCAGAATGAAGTTTGTGAGCCCTCAACTTCACAGGCAGTCAGTGCAGACCCTCCAACAACTACCCAGCTAACTGTTGACAATAATCTTGTGTTAAACATGTGTGCTTCTGTTGTAGCACAGTTGCAAGCATCTGGTGTTGCTGAAAGCACAGTCCAATCAATGGTGGGGTCAATGGAGGAACTTGTAAATGACATTCATAGGCAAGCGAGAGAGGCAGTTCTCAGCTGTACTACAGAAATTCAAGGCACAGATTTGGAAAGGAAGGTGGAAAAGTGTTTTGATCAACTAGAAAATCCTTTCTCTACCTTGAACACAAGAGCCAAACGACAGAAGTTCTTTGAGGAAAAGTGGGAAATTGTTGAACCAATTGAATATGTTCTTGGAGTGCGGTTTGATGTTCACAGGGATCACACTACAGGAATTTACAATCAGGTCCCTGTTACGGATAAATTTGTGTATACACCCATCCTGGGAACTCTTAAGTCCATGTTCAAGAACACTGAATTGTGTGAAAGTTTCTTGCATGCCAAGCAACAAGAAGAAGGAGTATATAAAGACATATGTGATGGTTCATACTTCAAGAATCACATTTTGTTTTCTCAGACCAAACATGCTCTACAGATTCAACTTTATTTCGATGAGTTTGAGACAGCCAATCCCTTGGGTTCAAAGAAGAGGATTCACAAACTTGGTTGTATTTACTTTATATTGAGGAACCTGCCCCCAAAATATAATTCTGTGTTGATGAATATACATGTTGTGGCACTCTTTCACTCACAAGACCTGAAGACTTACGGATTTGATGACATTTTGAAGCCTCTTGTCGATGATCTTAAAATACTTGAAACACAAGGAATTGAGGTGCCTCTCTCAGACTCACCCATGCTTGGTT
This sequence comes from Scarus forsteni, assembly GCA_036419115.1. Lineage (NCBI taxonomy): Eukaryota > Metazoa > Chordata > Actinopteri > Labriformes > Labridae > Scarus > Scarus forsteni. The sequence goes on along the minus strand of JAZDUH010000386.1, from coordinate 8,371,635 downwards.
CTGTTATACAAGTAACAGGTGACAACCTAGGTTTACATGGACTGTTTGGTTTTGTCGAGTCCTTCAGCGCTATGTATTTTTGCAGATTTTGTTTGACAAATAAGGTTGAGTCACAGTCTGTGCTTACTGAAGATGACCCTGGCATGGTTTTTCGTACAAAAGAAATGCATGCAGAACATTGTGCAGCTCTACAGGAAAATCCTATGTTAAGTTCAACATTTGGTGTCAAAAAGACATGCTTGCTCAATACATTGCAGTTTTTCCACGCCTCTGAAAACTATGCAGTTGATATAATGCACGACTTACTTGAAGGTGTTGTACAGTACGAACTCAAACTTATCTTTCAATACCTTGTCAACCATAAGTATCTGTCTTTGGAATCATTGTCACTTAGGATCCAAAGTTTCAACTATGGTTATATTGAGAGAAAAAACAGGCCAAGTGGGTTGAAAATGGATGATGCTAGCAAGGACCTTGGTCTAAACGCAATTCAGTCATGGTGTCTTGTGAGAAATGCTCCTCTTATTTTTGGTGATGTATTGGAAAGAAATTACTGGAACTGGAATCTGCTCCTCCTCTTGATTCAGATTGTGAATATTGTATTTTCACCTATTGTAACTAACGGTATGACATACTATTTGAAGCACTTGATTAAGGACCACCACAAGCTATTTAACCCTGTACTGCACAGTGTTGCCCTCAGGCAACGTAAAGTTTTTTTAAGCCCCATGAGCAAAGTATGTCTCTTTAAATAATTGCAGCCAGCTAGAATGACATAAAAAGCATCAAATAATAGTCCAGTAAAGTTTGGGATTCTCTATCAAGCATCATTTGAGGGCGGGACTTCCTTTTCTGACACACGGCCACAGGCGCACATGGTGTGAGAAGAAGGTAAGATTATTCGCTTTTGTAATCTTATTTAAAATGAGAAAAACTGTATTTAAAAAATATGTGTGTGTGCATGAAGGTGTAGAGAAGCCTTTTGTCAGGTTTTATGAAGTTTTTTTAATTTAGCTTGTTCAGAATATCAGTTTTTATTAACGTTGCCTTAGGGCAACGTTGTGCGATAAGGGGTACTTTTCAATGGATGTCTTTGCTAACTATGTGTTTGGATGTAATTACATACCACATGCATAATTCACAGTATGAGATCTAAATATATTTGTATGTCTTATTAAATTTTACTTCTTTTAACACATTTTGACAGAAAATGGACGCAGTATATTTCTATGGAAGAAAAGCACAGGATCGGCATGTTAGGCAAATCCCATCTGACAGTGAGGATAGTGATGTAGACAGCAATGACAGTGAGGAGGAGTGGAGTGGAATGCAAGGTTTGAGCAGAAGTGAAAAATTGAGTTCTGAATAGAAAAAATAGAGTTCTAAACATTGTTCCTTTGGTTGTTATTGATCTCCAACTTAGTTATTCCTGTTTTTTGCTGCGTTTTCTTAATTTTTTTTATATGTTTATAGACAATCAAAATACCAGTGAGGATGAAGATGAAGACGATGGTGAAAATCCCTCTGAGGATGAGAACAGTTCTTCCAAGACACCTCGATGGAAAACATGTCACACCACTGCTTCTACAGCACAGCCTGAATGGTCACACATCCTTCCTTCTGCCAATGAAATTCTGTCTCCATACCAATATTTCAAAAGTCTTCTCTGATGACCTCTTGGAACTTATTGTTGACGAGTCAAATCTGTACAGCATCCAATGCAATCCTGCCAAGCCACTCAACCTTACTGTTCAAGAACTTGAACAGTTCTTTGGCACTGTGCTCCATATGTCATTATTTGGTCTTCCAGCCACCCGCATGTTTTGGAGCAACAGTAGCCGCATTTCACATGTTGCTGATGTGATGCCTCTTGCACGCTGGGAAGCCATCAAAAAATTTCTCCACTTCAGTGACAACAATCATCAGCCCACGAGAGACATGGCTGACTATGATGAGCTGTACAAGATCCGCCTTTTCTGAATCACCTCCTCACCAAGCTGAAACAACTTCCGGCGTGAGACATTGAGTGTGGATGAACAAATGGTGCCATTTAAGGGCAAGAGCAGAATCAAGCAGTACCTACCCAGTAAACCAAGAAAGTGGGGTTACAAAATACTGGTCCTTGCTGGATCAGATGGCCTTCTTCACAACTTTGAAGTTTATACTGGGAAAGCTGTCCATCCACCTGAGCTTCCAGATGTAGGGGCAAGTGGCAATGTGGTACTGCGCCTGGCAGAGCCAATACCAAAAAATAGGAATTTCAAGCTATTCTTTGACAACTGGTTTAGCTCAGTCCCACTGATGCTTGTGTTGTCTCAGCAAGGCATCCACTGTCTGGGTACGGTGCGCTCTAATCGCTTGCCAGGCAGTTCCATGACTCCAGACGCTGATCTTAAAAAACGTGGCCGCGGGTCCTTCCAAGAAAAAACAGCGTGCCTCGGAAATACCCAGCTGCATGCAGTCAAGTGGTACGACAACAGACCAGTCACCCTCCTCAGCAGCTACATCGGTGCTCACCCTGTTTCCCATGTTGACAGATGGGACAGATCCCAAAAGAAGAAAATCAAGGTCCCATGCCCTGCAGCAGTGTCCACATACAATCAGCACATGGGAGGTGTTGACTTGTTGGATTCACTGATTGCTTTGTATCGCACCAACATCAGGTCAAAGAAGTGGTACCACCGTCTTGTCTTTCACTTCATAGATATGGCAGTGGTGACCTCTTGGCTCCTCTACAGACGGGATTGCACTGACAATGGAATGACAAGAAGAGACCACATGCGCCTCTATGCTTTCAAGGCCCAAATTGCACACAGTCTGTGCAAATCCAAGAAAGATGTCAGGAAGAGAGGGCGAATCAGTGGTGGGACTTCCCAACAGTATGAGGAGAAGAGAAAGAAGCAGGGCCACACAGCTCCCATCCCAAACCAGGATGTCCGCTTGGATAGTACCGCACACTGGCCAGTCATGTGTGACAAAAAGGGGAGATGCAGGGTTCCTGGTTGCCCAGGAACACCCAAAGTCATGTGCAGAAAGTGCAGCACACACCTCTGCTTCACAGCAGACAAGAACTGTTTTTTTAAGTTCCACACTGAATAAAGTCTGATCACATGGAGAATTTGACGTGGCACAATGCATACATGAAATGATGATACATGAAACCTACGGCTGTATCAAATGAAATATGTGAATATGTTTCAGTTGGGTTTTTTGCTTTTTGTTTAGTTATTTGTTGACATTTCTAAAATATTTTTTGGTGTTGTATTGTTCTCTGAGCAATGTTTTATAACAAATGAGTTCATAGTTTTCTCTTTGATTTTGTACCATTGTTGCACGATGTTGCCCTCAGGCAACGAAAAAATATTTTGGAATGAGGGGGTCACAAAACATAAAAAATGAGTTTAATCAATAAAGTGTCCCAAAATGAACCAAGAAATAATATGGAATCATTTTTATCATGTACCATCAAATTGTGTGCAGTAGAGGGTTAAATCTTTGTTTTCACAGAAAAGATTGATTCCAAAGCATCATTTTATGCTACATTATTCATGTTGTATTAGAAAAATAGGTCCACTCATTCACGTATGGTGCATGAGGTTTGAGGCAAAACATAATTTTTTTAAAAGATCAGTGAAAAATTTCAAAAATATCACAAAAGCATTGATGAAACAGCACCAGAGACAGCTAGCCTATCACTGAGAGAATTTTGATTTTCAAAGATTTGAGTTTGGTCCAGTGAAGAAAGAGACTATTGATAGCTTGGAAGGAGGTGATGTTTTAAGTTCTGTTTTCAATGTAAACGCATACTGTGAAGTGTCAACCACTAATTGGGTGAAGAACTATGGAACAGAATATCAGATTGGTATGTTTGTTTGTACTGGAACAAATATGGAATTTCCAATTTTCAGAAAGGTCACCAACATCATAGTGCATGATGAACAAGCTTTTATTTTGACTTGCAGAGTGGACACTCTCTATTTTGATGAACATTTCAATCCATATTGTATCAGTGAGAGAGCAGATTCATTTTCTGTTTTTCCAGTTAAGGAGTTGAAGTATTACAGACCCTATGACAAACAGTTTTCTAATGAGATGTGTGAAAAAACATACATTGTGCCACATTGTCATATTGTGTGACCTCTGTTGTGGTTATTGCAAAGCCAGTGCTGTTTTTTAATGTGGTGTGCTTGTTTGAAATACAGGTTGATTCAAACTGCAACTTGTGTGGTTTTCTTTGTAAATTGTTTTATTATTATCATTATTATAATCATTATTATTATTTTTATTATGTAGTGGAAGTAGTAGTATTGATAATATTACTACTATTCGGTATTGCTATTGTTATAATGATGAATATTATTATTATTATTATTGGTAGTAGTATAGTAGTAGCAGAAGCAGCAGTACAATATTTAACACTATCCATAGTGTTACTATAATCTGCAACTTATACAGTGTTAAAACAACACAATGATGGTGTTGATTTTTGACGCTACACACTAGTGTTAGGCAAATTCAACTTTGATGAGTGTTAAATTTCAACAATTGAGAGTGTTGATCCAACTCTGTCACAGTGTTAATTGTTTAACACTTTCAAAAGTGTTCTTTTAACTCGATCTAGTGTGGACCAATATAGACACTTTTAAAGTGTTGAATTTAACTCCCTAGGAGTTGAATCAACACCTCTGAATTTGCTGTGATGATTTGGCTTTTTTTTACAGTGGCACATATGTCATTTATACCATCCTAATAAGTCTCCTTCTGAAACGGTTTCAGGAATGTAGGTTTTCATATCGCAATCAATGCATCTGGGTACTGCAGGTACAAAAACTTCTCGAAATAAATTAGGGATATAAATATAGAAAGGGTTCTAGGGAAGAAACATACCAAAATCATTTTGTGTTTATTGTAGTGCTCCATTTATTGCAGATGTTAAAAGTTTTATTATCCCATTATTGGCCCTATGTTGCAATTACATTATGGGTAGCGTTCCCTCTCAATGCAATGTTTTATGGCTACTTTTTTAACAGGATTCCTACAATGACAATTATCCATGGACAATTCTCTTTCTTGTGAATGAGCTCCCATTAATTGCATTCACAAACTCTGAAATGAAGTATGGCGAATGGTTTAAGTCAACGATTTCCAGACTCATTGGCATGGTAATGATCTATTCCCTTGGAATTTGAAATGATCCCATATGAGCTTTTTGGAAGCAATGCTGCTTGGAAGCAGAAGACTGGCGGTAGGAGTAAGCATTAATGAAGTCTCCAATCAAAGCCATAGTGTGTAAATTTCCTGCAGTTTAAATCTGCCATGCACAGATTATAGCCTGTAAAGGGCCATTTATAGAGTGGAAACTGTGGCTCCTACAGAGGCTGAACTAACAGACATTGTTATACCATAATAAGGCTGTCGCAGTGAAACCCAATTCTTTTATGAAAACATAAGAGGTTTTAAAATGCATTGAAAGCGTTCAGCATTAGATCACACACAAATCTAAAGCTCAAGGTCTATATAAGAAACACTATAGGTCGCTAGGCAACCAGCTAACTCAGGGTTTGAAGTCATGTACAGACGTGTGTGTATTTCATCAATCCTACTAAGGCAGGCAACAAGCTGAACTCTCATAACCCTGACACCCTGTCTCTCTCCTGCTTTCATCTCTAGTTTTGAGCAAACTTTTTATCTTCTTGACCACATTTTTTTAGTCATGTCCTCTGACCTCTACCACACTCCTTTTCTAACACTGGTGTTCCCTTTCTATCTCGCCTCCAAACCCCCCATCAGACTGTTCCCATCATGCTGCTCTCTGCTTTCCTCTCCAGCATTCGAAAATCCTCACTTCAGTCTCGAGTTCTTCCCATGGTCCAAGCTTACACTTCAACCCCTTTGTGTTCTTTTACGAAGCCCAATGACCCCCTCTCTTGACCAGGCTCTCAGTCTCTCTTTTATCAATTTACAGACCTCTTTACAACTTAAACACATCTTTGTTATTGGATTGATTGAGTCTTTTGCAGATTCAACTGTCTGCATGTCTCTTGCCTTTTTGTCCTTAGCTGTCTGACTGAGGCATAGAGGAGAAACATGAAGGGCAGGAATCAGTATTCTTGGGAAAAACACAAATTGACAGGCCCCAATCCTCAGGGTAGCTTTATGGATTCTCGGCACAACGCTGAGCCAGAGGCTCATGCATCCATGCGAGACCAGACACTAGAAAGCTAAATACAAAATAACCCTTAAAGAGATCCAGGGATACGGGATATGTGTCTAACCTATCTAACAGCACAAGTTGGCTGGAATACCAATAACAGTACAGTGGCAGGATAGGACTGGTGAAAGGAGTTGTTGCTCTGCCTTGTATTTTTGTGATATTTTGTTGAAGTGCAGCAAAACCTGCCATTACAAGTTCATTTTTTATTTGTAGAAAAATGTAAATACATTTCAGTGCTGTTAAATTAAGCCAAAATTTGATACAGTAGATCTCAGTAGACCAAAAAACAGTAAACAGTGAACCTGGAGACAAACACTGGTATTTGAACCTTTGAGCCTGATCTAAGATCCCAAACTACTAAGTTGTTTATGCAAACAAAAAAATGTACATACCGTTTGTGGGCATGTTGTGGGTGATCTACTATGACTGCTGCACAACTAATAAGAGGCACAAAATGCTGCAGAGCGCTCCCTGTAAATGAGGATCTCATGAAGCTATGGAGTTTGAGGCAAATAAACAAACTGGTGAACTCCGGTATAACTCCAGTACTATGTCCAGGAGAGACATAATTTGGGAGGCCATCTGCAAAAAGCACACAGCTCAAATCTGGCATTGCTGGATAGTCGACAAGTCTGTTCTATTTTCATTTCTGACCTGAGGTTGCAGTAAGTTTTGCTGTCTGTCTTTTTACAGACAAGGTCTTCACTTCTCTCTCATGCCATGTTTTTATCCATCATTTTTTAAATTTTACTTTCCTTTTCTGAATCCAATTAAACAATTATCTAAATGACATCATTCACATAGTTACACAGCGTCATCACCAAAAACCTCTCATATGAAGAACAGTCTTACATTTAAGCACACACAGACTGAGTGTTATCTTTAACATTTTTTCTTCAATGACAGCGGAGCATGTCAGTGTCACCAGCAGGAAGATCCATGCAAATATAAGACTGCTGAGGATTTTCTGATTTATATAGTGTCCCTTTGACCAATCTGTCAGTTTTAATAGTAGCAAAAGCAGTGAAGTCAGTTGTGATTCAGTGCTTTAGATTTCATTGCATCACAACTTTCAGTGCTGCTGGGTTTACTTTTTTGAATTGTAGGTGTTATCTCAACCGGATTGTTTATAAAACAGTCATTTCTTAAACCTGATATCATACAACTTAAAAATCATTTCATGTCTGTAAACTTGCACATCAAATTAAGAAAATATATTTAAAAACTGAAAATCAGCACCATCCTTTATTACATTACATTATACAATACATTTGTGACTAGAAAATAATAAAATAGTTAGGTTAACCTATAACCTATAACTAGGGATGGGTACCTTTCACATCTGAACCGATACCATACCAATGCCCGGTACCTGGGAATCGGTATCGGTACTCAACTGTACCAATTTTCGGTACTTTTGCGTGTGTTTATGGGGTAATAAATATTAATTTGTTTAATATTAAGATCTCAAATTTTTTCAATGTAAATTTATTTCTCAATATATAAAATTTGACAGATATATATCAAAACAACATTCAGCTGTTTGTATTGTAACATTGTAGTTGTTCCAAAAATGTCTTCAACATGAAAACCAGAAACTAAAATGAACCACAACTTAATAAATTAACTGCAGCCCTCACTTTAACTTTAGGGCAGTTTAGCAATGGGTCAGACAGAGCTGTAAATAAAAAAAGCATTTACATGAATGTTACAAAGTACAAGGAACCGACCTGATAATGATAACTGACGCACATTAAAATGCCAAGCTAATACCATCTTAAACACGAGGCTTATTTACCTGGACCAGGTATCCTCCTTGTCTCATTTGCTACCATCACCAAATGTTAAAGCTATTTCTTTTCCTGTGTTTCTGGCTGCAGACGACTAGTCTCCATTGGACACAGGCGTGCTAACAGTGCTGAATGAATCCCTTGGGGTCGTAGATCTGAGGCTATCAAAAATTGTGCACTCTTCAGCTTTAAGGAAAATTTTGTGCGTCACCAGGTGCTTCCTCAGATTTGAAGTATTTCCGCCGCTGGCCTTACACTTGGTGTCACAAATATTGCAGCGAGCATAATCTCCATCACATTTAATAAAGTAGAGCCATACTTTAGAGCACTTTCTCTCAACCATGCTTGCTTTGTTGACTGAGCCAGCGGCTGCTAACGTCATTACGCTATTGCTGTGCTGTGTTCAAGTCCGGTATGGAAATTCACTTACTCTACCCAATAGTATGCCTGCTTCTTCCACTCCCTCACAGTCACAAGGATGCGTTTAGGTACCTAAACATGGTACCATTTGATTTTACGTGACTCGGTACTCGGTAGTACCTACAGAATTCAGTCGGTACCTCTTAAAGTACTGAATTCAGTACCCATCCCTACCTATAACTGAATATACAATTTACTGTAACTGCAAGCAAATGCTGCGGAGGGAATGCAATCGGCTCTGAGTGACAAATGGAGTGATTCTGGCTATGAAGGGGATCTTTTTTACAGAGGTGAAAGGACCTCCTCCATGATTATTTAGAGTGCAAAACAGAGAGTTTACTTTATGGGTATGAGGGCACACTGGATCATCCTTCTATTTCCAGTCCTTCGTAATGACAGACAGCCAGACATATTCATGAAAACAAACACACTAAGTGGACTGTGTGTGCTTTTTTGCTTATTTGACAGACACAATCCTCACTGCACCCGGTCAATGGATCATCTTTGCAATCGTGCTATCAAGTCTGCACATGTTATTATACACACAAACCTTTAGTAGATCAGGCCCTCAGTGTATTGCTCTGTAATGTGAACACAGTGAGAGCACACAGGATTTGCTTCATCATCTACTCAGCCAGTCTCTCAATCAAATTTTCTCGACAAGAAGAGCGGGTAAAGGAGAACCCGCCTGTCCTGACAGTAATCTCCCGGCTGGATACACGATGGACTCCTGGGAGAAGTGGAGGATTGTGTGTCTGTCAATTCTGTCTATTGAGGACGTGGAAGATGCCGACAAAATTGGATTTATGATAACAGGTTTCTTGCTGTTTGGAGTTAGCAGTTTCCTGATCTATCACACAGATAAGACGATGGCAGCACTTTTGGCTCTTGAGAAGCTGCCCGTCATGACTGAAGGAATGTGCAGGGCTGTCAACACTTACACTCAAGCGATTGTGAGCTCAATCGTAGGCTTGATGCGATTCTCGAACTCATTCGCAAGCAGGACAACACCTTGAAGTTGACAGTTCGGCGCGGTTGAATGGGCCCACAGATTCAGAACATCATCGTGAGAGACCAAGACTAGAAAGGCTGATGGAAAATTACAGTTGGTCTGACCAAAACTATTCCTTATCTCTCTGTTTTGGATTCCCATCTGTCCTTGAGCAGGCGTATCTACTCTCCTGGAATGTTTTGCTAGCAGAGGCTTGATTCCCCCCCTCCACGACCTTATCCTGCAAACTTTTCACTGGATCAGAAACTCTCTCTCCCAGGGCGGTACAGTCACCTTATCGGACAATAGAGACTGTGTGGGATCTGAGCTAGGACAAGGTCACAGGTTTCATCTTTCGAATCAACGCCCCCACTGGCGCACTTTGAGTTACACATGTTGTAGGAAAAGTGCTTTATAGATAAAGTTTGATTGATTGATTGATCTATTCTACTATTTACAGTACCTTTTTTTTTGCAGTCAATAATGCAGCCAAGTGGTTTTAGCTGTAGAAGCCAAACGACTAAATACATTCTTATATTAAACAGCCAAATCCACAATGTCTCAGAGATGCACAGAAACATACACAAACTAAACTCCAGGACACCTGCACCTGGGTGAGAGGTCATCAGAAAAGAATCAGTCGAGTCATGATAGTTGCAATTAGTCTACAGAACAGATTTCACTCAGATTGTTCCCAATAGTCTCTTTCTTAAAGAAAGACACAATGCCTTGACAGTATTTAGAGAGAGAATGGAGAAATAAGTCACTGAGAGCATGTAATTTTCTGTGGCAGTGGTAGCGAGTGGAGAAATACTAGCTTACACCAGAGATTTTCAAGGACCAGACAACGCCACCCTGGAAATTTCACCCAGAGAGTCAGTTTCTTTTGCTTTTCCCTCTTAAAACACACACAGGTTCGTTATACTCACGAGGCTTGAGACATGGTTCACATTATAAAAAAATACAGTTTATTTGCAAGATTTAAACGTCTTTTTTTTAAAATACCACACACACACACGAAGGGGGAGAGGGAAACCTAATCAGGTGCTGAGGCTTACCAGGTGGACAATGGGCGAGTGAAGGGGGGAGGGATCCGCCAAAACAAACCAAAAAGCACCAACACACACACGTGACACACACTCAGGGTTGTGCAATAACCAAATCCCAGGGGAGCACTGCACACAGAAGGAGGGGATACCGCCACCCAGACCACCAGCACCACCACCGGTCCTCAGCAACTGAAAAGGGAATAAAACAATTAGTGGGGTCAAAAACAAAATAATACAGCAATTAAACAAAAACAAGAGTATACTAACCGATTCAAAGGTTATACCATTAAACACACAAATTAAACAAAACAACCTATGATCAAACAAAAGAAGAAATTACTCAAAGAAAACCCCCCAAATACCCAAAACCGAATAAGACAACTAAATTAGAAGGTATAACTAAGTCAAAATGATCCTAAACCAAAAAGGTAAACCTATAGAAATAATCTAAACAAAAGAAAAAGGAAAACTTATGCAATTGTAACTAAACAAAAAGGGATATAAAATCCCACCACTAAAACACGCACTTAAAATATAGGCTAAACTCCAAATAAAGGAATTGGACGTGGTGTCTGTCTATCAGGAGAGGCTGAGCAGCCTGGCAAGTCAGTCACAGTCTAGCCAGTAGGCTGATCACAGCAGACAGAGCAGTCCAGAAGGCAGACAGAGACTGCCAGCGCTAAGCTCCCAGCCAGGTGAAGCCACGAGACGGGCAGTAGCAGAACAGGCCAGTAGCAAGCCATAGCACCGCAGCGGAAGAGCAGTCAGTCGAGGCAAGCAGCGAAAGTGCAGACAAAGCAGTGGAGGCAAAACACGGAGACAAAGCAGCGGAGACAAAGCAGCAGCGTTCTCAGGCGGCTGGCAATGACGTCGCATGCAGCGGCAGTGTTAGCTGGCATTCAGGCAGATTACACCTATCACAGATGTTAAAATTAGTGATATACCTGACAACGATGCGGTTACGACCTATATTAATAACTCTACATACCTTCTAAGCAGCAGCAGACACACATGCACACGAGAGGAGGGAGGGAGCTAGCCTCAGGCAGCCACGGGCGTCTCACCTATGACCACACTAGCATTAGCAAGCTACGAGCATGCACAGCAACAGAGAGAGAGAGAGAGAGATAACACTCACCACAATACGACGCAGACAGACACGTATGCCCCAGCAGCACACCAATCACTCTGCGGCACAAAATAAGAGCGATAAGGACTACTACACGACCTAAAATATCCTCAATACAACACCATGCAGACCTACCTGTCTCAGTCAAACGCTCGACCCGGAAGTACACAGACGGAAGTGCAAAGAAAGAAACAGGGGGAGGATCGCTGCTTAAATACTCTCCCCCTACACAATGATTGGCCAGCAGTGAGCTCTGTTTAAGTGAACACACGCTGCATAGGGAGATATGGATGTACTCCTATGCTGCTACATTTCCAAGGAGTGAGAGGTGATTTAACAAGTGGCTGGAGGGAAAAAGTTAAAAAGAGCCACACCACTTCTTTTTATTTTATGTCTAGTGATCAGTTAAATGAGTAATGACTGTTATGCTGTTAGTTGTTGTTATTTTTAAGATATGTTGTGCCTAATTTTAATACTCTTTTGATGTGTCTGTCCTCAATTCCAAACTGTTAAGACCTTGTGAATGAAGATGGTTAGGGATGGGTACCGAATTCAGTACTTTAAGAGATACCAACCAAATTCTGTAGGTACTACCGAGTACAGATTCACATAAAATCAAACGGTGCCATGTTTAGGTACCTAAACACATCCTTGTGACTGTGAGGGAGTGGAAGAAGCAGGCATACTATTGGGTAGAGTAAGTGAATTTCCATACCGGACTTGAACACAGCACAGCAATAGCGTAATAACGTTAGCAGCCGCTGGCTCAGTCAACAAAGCAAGCATGGTTGAGAGGAAGTGCTCTAAAGTATTGCTCTGCTTTATTAAATGTGATGGAGATTACACTCGCTGCAATATTTGTGACGCAACGTGTAAGGCCAGCGGCGGAAATACTTCAAATCTGAGGAAGCACCTGGTGATGCACAAAATTTTCCCTAAAGCTAATTTTTGATAGCCTCAGATCTACAACCACAAAGGATTCATTCAGCACTGTTAGCACGCCTGTGTCCAATGGAGACTAGTCGTCTGCAGCCAGAAACACAGGAAAAGAAATGGCTTTAACATTTGGTGATGGTAGCAAATGAGACAAGGAGGATACCTGGTCCAGGTAAATAAGCCTCGTGTTTAAGATGGTATTAGCTTGGCATTTTAATGTGCGTCAGTTATCATTATCAGGTCGGTTCCTTGTACTTTGTAACATTCATGTAAATGCTTTTTTTATTTACAGCTCTGTCTGACCCATTGCTAAACTGCCCTAAAGTTAAAGTGAGGGCTGCAGTTAATTTATTAAGTTGTGGTTCATTTTAGTTTCTGGTTTTCATGTTGAAGACATTTTTGGAACAACTACAATGTTACAATACAAACAGCTGAATGTTGTTTTGATATATATCTGTCAAATTTTATATATTGAGAAATAAATTTACGATCTTAATATTAAACAAATTAATATTTATTACCATAAACATAAACACATGTAAAAGTACCGAAAATTGGTACCATTGAGTACTGATACCGATTCCCAGGTACCGGGCATCAGTATGGTATTGGTTCAGATGTGAAAGGTACCCATCCCTAAAGATGGCGAACTATGGTGTGTATCAAGTGTTTCAAAGATCACTTCATGGGATTGTTTCCATGTTTCTGAGGTCTGATATTGTTTGTTTTGATAATTTCAAAGTTTGTGTTCTTCCTTTAAAGCTGGCTTTATATAGCATGTAAAGTTATGAGTCATGGAGCTGAACTGCACTAAATGTGCCCCGAAAATTCAGCGAAATTTGCACATAGCCTCTATGTCATTAAGATCTATCTACAAACCCAAAAGGATTAGGACATCAAGTAAAACGTAAATTATAAACATAATACAACAATTTGAAAATCCTTGTCAACCTATATTTGACTGACTGCAGCACATAGATAAAAAAATATTTGACATTATTCATGAATTGAAAACTGTTTCATAGGAAAAACTATTTTACATGGGCTTGTTTACTATTCTGTCTCTTTACCCTTTAAAGGGACTACAGATACAAATGTTGAAATACTGAAAATGGTGTTTTTGCCTATTCGTGCTTGATGTACATTCATATGAATAACACTGCAAAGTTTCTGTTGCTGTATTCTGAACAATTTAGTCTCAGTGGAAGAGAGTTTTTGACTGCATGCATGTCAGTCGAGTGCCTGCAATCTTTTCTACAAAGCTAGGCTCAGTATTCAACTTTTCCCGAATAGCCACTGTGGTTAGGAAGTATCACCAGTATAGAACTGAACACTGACACTGTCTGATAGAACTGAAGCAGCATTTCACTGCAAACGTGAAATGAGGAAGAAGACCTGCTCTGCCCCTTCAGACACAGGCCATCTGTGTTCTTAGACCAGTCCAGCTTTTTGTCAAGGTACAAGATACAAGGAAGCCTGTCTGTCATTGTGCAATAGGCTGCACAGTAAGAATTAAAATTTTCCTAAAAACAAAACCTTAACATCTGTTTGAGTTTTTTTCTTTACCAAATACAGCTGTTTGAGCTTTTAAAAAAATAAAAAATAAAAACAAAAACAGCTGTTTCTGAGCTTTAGCCAAATACAGCTGTTTCTGAGCTTTCTTTACCAAATACAGCTGTTTCTGAGCTTTTTAAAAAAAAAAAAAAAAAACAAACAAATACAGCTGTTGGAGCTTCTTTGACCAGATACAGCTGTTTGAGCTTTTTTCTTAACCAAATACACCTGTTTCTTAGCTGTATTTGGTTTAAAAAAAAAGGCTCAGAAACAGCTGTATTTGGTTAAGAAAGCTGTTTTAGCTTTTTTAAAAAACCAAATACAGCTGTTTCAGAGCTTTCTTAGCCAAATACAGCTGTTTCTGAGCTTGATTCTTTACTTTTTCCATTACGTACTAATAGGTTTGCACCTCATCTATGTGTAGCGATTAGAAATTTGGCAGCGTTAAAACTGAAAGATTTAGTTGTTAAATTATTAATTATTATCAATTAACAATTCACTGTATTGTTCTCGTTGGGGGCACCAGCCTTTTATGAAGGCAAACCTTAATTTAATTAATTAATTGCCTATTTAATTCCCTTAAATGAAGTAAATTAATCAAATCAAGTTTTATCAATCTCAAAATCTTAAGACAGAATTCTCGCTTCAGGGACACTGTCATGTCTCATCAGTCATGTTAAGTTTTCACCTTTTGTTCTGTGTTGTCTTTTGTATTGTCTTGTCAGCTTTTATTTTGTAGTCACCATTCTCCTCTCGTTTCAGGTAACTTCACTTCCTGCCCTCATGTTTTCCCACCGTTGTGATTGTGAGCTCCACCCCTCATTGTTTCCACCTGTGCCCCATTACCTCATGTATAAAAGTCTGTGTCTCCCCTTGTCTTGTGCCAGATCGTGTTGTCTCATGTCCATGTCCTTGTTAGAGCCACATATGATGAATAGACTGCCTTTTGTGTTTTTGCTCTGATGATTTAGTTGCCAGCATTGCTGTGTTTTTTGTTCTTTGAGTTTTTGATTAAAGAGCTTTTTTTGTTGAGTCTTGCGTTTGGGTCCTTCTGTGCCGATCTTTGTCAGACACTGAATACAGAACACTAACAGACAGTGAGTTTAAAATCAATAATCACAAATTTATTAAAATGAAAATGACAATGCATGAAAATAAATGGTAGATTATAGATGAATAAGAATAAACAATCAGTTTGAATGAAATCAGGAAACTTATAATGATGGTGAGTGAGTGTATGCCTAAAGGATAACTATGATCTATATGAAAATCTGTGAGGAATTTCGGAGAGAATTTGGATTGAATCAATCTAAATGTCAGGACACTTTTTAAGTTTAAGAGCGCATCAAGCCTCCTTTTAAGTACAGAGTAACGTTTACCTACTTGGTCATAGAAGACTCGTGGTTCTCTCTGAAGTTCGGAAGGTCCAGGCTACGGGTGGCTCGTACGGGGACCGTTGTGGATCAAGTTGATTCGGGTTGATTCAGCTTGGGAAGCCAAACGGCAGATCTGTGGTATGAGTCACACCATCGCCCCACGGATCCTTCTGGACAGTTCGATCAGAGGCCTCCTCAGGCAAACGCAGACTTTGAAGTGGGCTGCGGCTCAAAAGCTCTCAAAAAGCTTTTGACGAGAAGATGAAAAATCTGATCTGCGGAAGTATCTTTAAACACCGTCACTGGCCAGGTTAATGATGTCTCACAGACGACTATGCGAGATCAAAAGGATCAAAAATCAAAATAATGCTGTGCAGGCTTTTGATGAGGATTTAGATATTCAGATTTTCAAAATTAAATCTGAATAGAAAAAGTTGTTAATCTGCGGATTTTAGTTGCTCTCTAAACAAAAATGATAGAAGTATGCGAGCTCAGCATATGAAAAGAACTACACGTGCCTATAAGACAGAGGCCTAACGGTGTAGTCAAAAACTTAACTCTTGTGAATCAAGAACATAGGGTTGTGTATAACTGTGGACAACTAATATTACGTTGATAGGCACTGTTAAAAATACAAAGTAACACATATTGATTACATTATCCCTAGATTCTGCGATCAGTGCAAAGCAAGTGTCCATACCTAGGATTGTGTCTTACCAAGAAAAGTCACAAGGTGGAGCTGTTAGTCTTTTAAAGAGTTCACAGATCAACTATATTTGGTTTTATATCAAACTTTAGCATCTTATCTTTATAATCCGAGATGCTAGAATGTCCATTCAAAGAACAATGTACATCACACCCTGAGTACACATTTTAGGATTTAGAACTTTGATATCAGTTCCATAAAGTCAATTCTGCAATCAGAAGTTTTCTGGAGGTTTTTGGAATGCAAAGAAAGGGGTCCAAACCCTGGGGGACCAAATGAAGGAATTTACGACCCGCAGCTGCTAGGACAGGCCGCCGTTCACGAAGATAGGGGAGATTAGGATTGTTTACCCATGTTGTTGAAGTGTGACTGGTCCTGTAAATCTGAACAAGGTGAGGAACAGTTCAGAGGGAAATCTCAGGGACTGGCTGACGCCAGTTGAGGTCTCGGCGAATCACATACTGCTTGATTCTCCCCAACGTGTGGGAGGTCATCCTAAATCAAATAGAGTGTTTGGTCCTGGAGAATGCAGATGGTGGGTCATTTGTTGGTCATCAAAAACAGGAATCCGGAACAATTTATGATTTGAGCTATTTGCGTCGCAGGACACAGAGGGGAGTAAAAAGGCCCCCCTCTTTAATTAGTTCCTGATGCTACATATGACCTCCCCTCTGATTGTGACTGGCTATAGTGGAGGTTTGGATCTTCTAAAGTTGATGACCATCTCCTTGGGCTTAGGTGTTCAGCAGGAGGCAGTTCTTAGCGCATCAGTTACTGAAGGACCTCCCCAGATCCTTGTCCTCTTCCTGCCTTCACATCACCATAGCCATGCCATCAGAGGATGTCTGGATGTAGAAGGACTCAGACCTGTACTTAAAGGGACTGTGAGGAGTTTCTAAGTAATTACAAAAAAGTCTCAGTTTTAGATACATGCCTGATGGAAATACACACTTTAAGATGAGTTTTATAGCATTAAAATAGGTTTCTATAAATGCTATTCCTTAGCCTTCGGGTCGGGTCGGACAGGGCTGGACTGGCCTGGATACTCAACTTCAGGAACAAGACAATTAAAACTAGAGCAAATTTATATTATTCAGACACGTCTTAGAGCACCGGGCTGTAAGTAGGGATATATAGCCGGCTACAAAACTATGATATTAAGTTTTCCAAAAATTGCTTGTTGTCACACATCAAAAACTACCGCTGCGTAACTAGAAAGAGAAACATTACCTCGTCGCTTTGCATCCTGTAAGTTGTTGAAAAAAGAAGTTGTAAAGCAATGCAGAGTTCTGAGGAAGGTCTGAGCTGCATTCATTAGCATCACAACAAAAACACGCTTTGGCTTGGGTCACATCTTTTGGTGTGTTCCAGTTGTAGTCAGAAGTAGGAATTTCCGAGTTCTGAGTAGGAAACTGCAACTGGAACGTCCCCCGAAGTCTGAATTTCCTACCGGGAACTCGGTGAAACCTCACCACCCCCGAGTTGACAGATGGATGCCCCCAGTGTGAACAATTATTTAGCTCCTGTAATAATCAATTTATTTGCTCTTCTGACTGGGGTGTTGTATTGTTAGCAGTGGCAGCTGGTGAAAAATATTCTTGGTGGGGCACTACTGTGCAACACTCAGTTTTTAACAACCATCCCACTACGATTCGACACAAACTACAGGATACCTGTGCTTTGTAAAAGCGTTATTATTGATTCCAAATAAAAATAACAGATTACAGAATGGTGCACACACATATCAGACACACACACAAATAAATATATACAAATGGTCAACCATATACTGCTGAAAAGCTTACATAACCTACATACAAAGAAATAAGGTGAACATGTGTACATGTGTAAATTAACAATAACTTGATACAGAAATGAGTAAGGTGAACATGTGCATGTGTAAAATAACAATAATAACTTTATACAGAAATGAGTAAGGGGAACATGTGTCTAATTGTCCACATTACTTTTCCTCCACATAAAAAAAAAAAATTCTCTTTACCTATTTTCAAGTCCTCCCGACTCCGTCATACGTTGAACATGAACGAATTGTTTGTTGGTACACCGAAGTGACGGTAAAATGCGCGTTTCGGGGCTATCACAAGTTGACACTGTCAAAAGTTTGACATTTTGATCAGGCATCTAAGATAGTTACCTATATATTACCTTCGGTATATTTACGCCGTCAAATAAGTCCGTGATTCTTCAAAATCTTTCGTTGTCACTCTAAATGTTGTGAAGTCACTTCCACCACTAAGAAAGTAAATGAGTGTAAAAAGCTAATTTTAATGTATAATATGGATTTAGGAGACGTTTGGATAGTAAACAAAAGGGTCCTTCAAAGGCACGCTCCCTTCACATCTGCCTGGACTGTCACCAGTTAATCTAACACCAGTTAATACACCGACACGAGCCGACTTAACCCGAGGGGCGATTTCAGAAGCGCCCTTCGGAGATTATTTTCAACGACGCTGATTGCCCAAATTCACGTTGATATGTGCTTATCTTGCCCTAGCAACAGTCCCTTATTGGCTATTCGTCACTGTCTGATGGGCGCTTTTTCCAGCGCCCATCAGACAGGGAGGTAGAGACAAGAGGCTTACTTTTGTGTTACATTCATGAAAATTAATTACTTTATGTAGTAATATGTATATATTTATGTTTATATTTATATCTATATTACACATTTAAATAAGTAATTTTTGGTAATATTCATTTTTTCAAAATAAAGTTAATACATTTAATATCACATTCTCCACTGGGGGGGGGGCGCCCTAGCGCCCTAGCGCCCTCTATTGGCCAGCCGCCACTGATTGTTAGACTTGTATTTACAAAAATGCTGCCATAGTAATAATCACATTCTTCATGTGATATTTGTGAACAACAACGCAGGGCGTGCCAACAACAATAGCCTGGTAGATCGCCATGTTTTCCCAACTTCAACTGGGACGCAGATACGTCAGAGATGATGTCACTCCCAGTTCCGAGGTGCTGCAACGCTTGTTCATGGGTAGCAGAGTCTTTATGTCTTCGGAAATAGATTCTCTTCATAGCACCTTTATACTCTGCTGGGTACAGGGTAAAGAAGAATGGAGCCTGAACCGTCCTATCAGGAGCCCCACACATTTGTGTACATCAGTCTAGCTGTATGCTTGCACATGGCTTGCTCTAACAGCATTATTAAATGGCAAATAGACTTCAGTTTGTAATACACCTTTCAAGTCTGTTTGACCACTCAAAGCAGCTTTACACAGCAGGTCACATCTACTTATTCACAAACTCTCACATTCATTCACTGATGGTTCAGAGTTTCTATGTCTGATGTCCATCAGTATCTGCTAACACATTCACTCCCTTTCATACCCATTGACACTCCACTGACACAGCAGTGGGAGTTACTTTGTGTTAAATGTCTCTCAAGGACACATTACCAAGTATTGACCAGAGCTGGGGTATTATTTTCAACATTTAGGGTTTATAGTTAATTTTAGAACTATAATTTAAGGTTTTTTTAATATCTCAAGGCTCTCAGAGACTGTGTGGTTCCTGGTTTTAATGGAAAGGGGTTTAAGGAGTTGTCTTGTAAACCGCTGGTCGCAGTACCCATCTCTGTAATAAAGCATTGCTGAATGTTAGGAAGTGACAGCTTTAATAAAATAAGAAAAATAAGTCAGATTTATTATACACAGTGAATCTGGAAATACAATAAATAAGGGCTGGAGCTGTTTGACTTTTTTTAAGGTACTGCAGAAAATGATCATAGTTCTTGGCATTGCGCTGGCTATTCAACATGTACCTCTTGCCAAGTCCTAGGTCTACATGGATGCACGGGCCCAATTATTCTTATTTTTTTTACTGTGCCATGTTTATCCTTCCTTGTTTTATGCACCACAGAACTGCCTTCAGGTCTATGTGCATACTTCCTGTGTGTACTTCCTTTCAAAACCAAATTAAAAATACTCATCTGCTTCACGGAAAAAAACAATCAAAGTCTGATTTCCTCGGAAGGTAATATGCCTGGATCCAATTCAATCTAGAATTTATTGAGACCTGTGTGCTAGAGACATGTGCCCAAATCACCAAGGAAAATCAAATTAGATTAGATTTAATAGAGCTGTGTCAGACAATGAAAGCAAGAAACCTATCACAAGATCAACCCTCCATCCACTGTCCAAATGGTGATCAGCATAGACATGGCTCACAGATGCAATTATGGTAAATCGACAGGGAGCTACACTCACAGGCACATATGCTCACCACAGACACTCAAAAGAACGAGCAGTGAACACCGCTGTACTTCAAATAAAAGCTGACAAGAGAAGGAGGTTTTTAGACATTAATGAATTGAACACATCAACACAGACAGTTTAAAGTTCAGATTACGTCACTGCTCTGGCACATACAGAAAATTAAAGTATTTGGAGACACAAAAAGAATCAAACTAAAGAACAGTACTCAATTACTGATCCCATCACCACATTCATGCCACACACAGGCTGAGAGATTTCCCACCCAGGTGTTCAATAGTAACCACATTAATCCACCACAGGGTGCAGTTGGCATCTCTAGCAAACAGGCGTTCCTTCACACTCTCAGCTTTGTGGGATCTGTGCTGGTTTACAGAGGAGCCTGGAGAGCAAGCAGAAAGATCCGGGTGAATGAATGATTGGGAGGTTCCCTGAAATAACATTATGTTCTCCTGCTTTCCATTTGTTAATGTACCAGGTTGTGTATAGCAGGCGATCTGCTGCAAAGATCAAACAAATGCTTATTTGTATGTTATCCACGCATCAATGTCTGTTAGGTATGTAACGAAATTTCGCACCATAAAAATATCGCAAAATAAAAATTGACAAAATAAAATTCAAAGACGTACGAAATAAAAGCACGAAATAAAAAAGCGCAAAGGGGCGCTGGTCATTTTTTACCCTCCTTGCCACTCACTTCAGAATGGAGGAAGATGAGGCCGAGGAATTAGCTGACGCTTTTTCGTCCAATAAATCGGTTGTGTGGACCTGTTTTGGCTTTCCATGTTAAAGACAAGAGAAGGGTGAGAAGATTGCGGACAAAACGACAACCGTGTGCAAAATATGTAGCTACAGTTCACCATATACTGCGGCGAGTACAACTACCAACTACCAACTACTTTGAACATGGAGACAGGCAGCAACTGTATGTTTGTGTAAGTCTGCATAAAAAACAATATTTGATTTTTGCATTTACTGACAGAATTTGATCATACTTGAAGATCAGAAGTATATGCACTGTTATAGGCTAAATATTATAGTAAATATTATATATAGTTTGTTTTTTTTCAAAGAGCATTTATTTTGTACTGATGCAGCAATATTTTTTGTAAGTCTGCATTAGGAAGAAAATAAAGAAAATGAGATTTTTGCACAACTTCCTACTGTTGGGGATTTTCTATAATCTTTATTTTGTATCACGAGTATTTTGTATCGTGAGCCCTTTTTCGTATTTCGTATCGTTTTGTGAGTTGACCATTTTGTTACAGCCCTAATGTCAGTACAATACGAGCTAACAAAAGACCAAAAAAAAAATAATTTCAATGTCTGACCAATTCTTGTGAACGCAATGTCTAGAAACATATCCTTCAATTTTGAACTAGTGTTCATTCAAATCTAGGAAAGGTTTGGTAAGGAGGAGGACAAATATCCAAGGTCAAGGTGATTGTTTATTTTTGGTTGTGGATGAGATAACTTTGGAACGTTGTACCGAATTTCCTTCAGACTTTGAACAAATGTCTGTGATGACTCAGGATTTACATTTTTTTGGGGATAAATGATAAACTGGTGATTTGTCTGACATTATACAACACTAAATGAAAGTTTGGCTTGTTATATTTGCAGAGTATGTGACTCACTCTCAGCTATGAGTCTATTGTCCATGCAAATATCCCAAATGTGGTGGTAAACTGCGGTACATCAATCAAAATCAAACTTTCTTTACATAGCATTTTTCCTACAACATATGTAACTCAAAGTGCTTGCAGCAAAGAAAACAAGAGGAAGGGGAGGGGTAAAAAAAACAATTCCAAACTAGGTTCAGGCCTACTGCAAACCTTTCAGCACTGCTACAGAAACAGTCCCTTTATATTACTTACTACAACATTACATGACAGCATTTGGCTTAAAGGAGATTAAGTGTTAGTCATTGAATATTCTACTTCATGACTTGTTTGCCACATGGTCACTCATACCAGCTGGGCCTGCCCGAATCAATGTCTGTGATCAGGGATCCATTTTGCCAAGATCCAATCTACAATAATTGTATAAAAGGTCAGGTGAACGCACTTAGTGAACAGTGTTGGTAGTCATACATATTGTAATGCATTCCTTTTTACTGTAACGTAGTGATGTAATGCATTACCAAAAAAAAAAAAAAGTCAGTAATGCAAGTTACAATAAATTTCAAATTTAACCTGAGATGTAGGTGTTTGTTTTGTTTTGTTGTTTTTTGTTGTTTTTTTTTTTGCTTAAATACAAATTCACCAAATACTCTGAGATCAGCAGAGGAGAAAAGTCCTCCACCAGGCCTAAAGTTACAGGATCTCTAACACAATTTACCTGAATTTACCTTTCATCTCTTTTTTCCAGGATTGTTTCTTGTATTGTGCCATGAGCATCATTGTGTCTATTATATTCTCCTGTTTTTAGCCTTAAGCTGAACTCAGATAGCCACCACATCACCTTCACTGGATGTTTAATGAGCTTTTTGAGCGTAATGAGCTACATCTAGAGTGACAAATCCATATTTCCTGTTATTTTGATGAGAGTAACTTAAAAGTAATGTGATAATACCATAATGCCTTACATTTCAAATGCAGTAATATTATAACGTAACTAATTACTTTGAAATGGCAGCAACAAGTTGTTGAAGATTTTGGTCATTTGGGAGAAGGCACAAGTTCAAATTGGTTAGCCACACATTTATTGACAATATGTGAAACAGTACGAAAGATAATAAAAATCTATCAGCTGCTGAGGGCTCTGTTCTGCATCTCTAATTTTGAGGAGTTAATTCCATGACCCTAATCTGAGGATCAGTCTACCTGAAGACCTATTTTTAAAAGCAAACTCAGGACCTACCTTTTTAGTCTAGCTTTTAGCTGATTGTATTTATTATTATTATATTACTTTATATTTTAACTAATTTTAACCCTTTATTCTGTTTTATTTCTACATTTCAGTTCAGATTTTTTCATTTGGAATTTTATTCTTTGTTAAATGGTTTTCCTTTTTTTTTTTTTTTTACCATATTTTAGTTTATTTTAGAATGCACCTGATGTTACACTTTCTTATTTTATCATATTATTTATTGAACTTGTATTTTATAGCGTTATATTATATTATTTTACTTATCTTACCCTCTAGTATTTCGAGTATTTTTAACCATTTTATTTTAGCATTTGAGTTTCCTAATTTTTAATTCAAGATAGCGTTTCATCAGTCCTGTATTTTGTTTTCTGTCAGAGTTTCCTTTTAATGTCTTTGTGTGTTTAAGTTAATGTGTATGTTGAATGTGGTTTGGGGGGTCTTGTGTTTTCATTTAATGCAATTTTCTGCTTTTTATTTCACTTGTTTCATTTTATCTTTTTTCCCATGTAAAGCACTTTGTATTACAAAATCCTGTATGAAAAGTGCTATACAAGTAAATTTTGATTATTTGACACTGTGGAAGGATTGCAGGGTCTAGAAACATCCACTTATATCAAATCTGCATAAGGATGGACTTAGACTTCTTTCACTTCTAAACTCCCTTCAGTGAATTAAATTGGTCCACACCACAGCTTCCTTAATCTTCAATGACTTCATTGGACAAAAGCTGAAAGGCCCAATCAGGGGAGAGAGGCAGGAGCTACAGGCGTGCAGGAAGTGGCTGCATGTCTGTAAAAACAAAAGTGGCAACTAAGAAGGTCTCTGTGATTGCAGCAACACCTGCAGCTTTAGAAATGGGCTCACTTTCTTCTTTAAATTAGGAGCAAAGAACGTCACTTCAGCTTTTCTTACAGGGAATCATGTTTTCGCTCTTCTCCTGACCAGGGATCACTCCAGGGAAACTGGGAGAGATGTGGAAATCCTCCACATGATGCTGTTAGTCTGTGGTAGCCTGCGATACATGGCAAAATATGGTAGGACACATCTGTGTGGTATAATCTAATGTAAGACAATAGTTCAAGGATCGAAAGGTAGTTTGAGCTGTCATAAGTAGGGGAGGTTGGACACAATTGCAGACCAAAGAAAAGGGAGGGGCTTCTGAAAGTTATCCTGGAGGGATAACATGTACAGTCCAAAGTTTCAAAAAGCATTGTAGTTATAAACAAGGTAAAACATATCCTGGATTACAAGACACTTCACACTCTCTACTGTCCTTCAGTTCTGCCATACTTCATGTACTGTGCTGAGGTTTGGGGAAACAACTCCAAAACTACATTACAGTCACTAATCACTTTACAGAGGAAAGCAATAAGAGCCATACATAAGGTCGGCTATAGGGAACATACACATCAGCTATTTCTACAGTCAAGATTACTATGATTCCTCGACATCGTTTCTTACCAGACGGCAATAATAATGCACAAGGAAAGAAACAATCGATTACCAGAAAACATTCAAAGTCTGTTTTGTAACCGTGAAGGAGGTTACAATCTGAAGGGTGAAGACAACTTTAAAATATTAAGTAGACGTGCAAACATTAAAAGCGTCTGTGTGTCTGTTATCGGGGTGAGCATATGGAACAGTTTAAGAGAGGAAATGAAGAAATGTTCAAGAAAAAACAAGTTTAAAAAAATGTACAAAATGATGTTTTTTGGAAGATACCATAATGAAAAGAATTAAGTAGTCTGAAAATATTTTATGGTTCTTATTTAGAAATAATGATGGTGTGAGAATTCTGTATATCTGTGTGAAATTATAATTACTATTGTGGATGGAAGTTTTCTGTTGCAACGTCCAAGTATAAAATAAGGGTGCATAGACATAGTTGTCTATGAGTATATATACAGTAAGTGCATAACATCTGCATTTGTTTGTAAATAATTGTTTGGTAAAGGGGTGGGTATTAATAAGTTTTTACTTCATCCCACTCCTTTTCGAATATGGAATTAGATAATGTCTGGGGTTTTTTTTGTATTTTTACTGTCTTTGACAGTGATTGTACTTTAACCTCATGTTCGAAATAAATTTCAATCAATCAATCATAACCACTAAAGTCACTCATGACCTAAGGAACAGGGAAAAGACAGAAGAACCGAGAAGACAAGACTCAGAGAACAAAGAACTGAACCACCACTGCCAAGAAGCTGAACAGAAACTGAAAACAGGATCACTCCTTCTAGAGAAAACAAGAGACACTAAGAACACCTCAAAGGGAACACAAGGAGCTTGGTTTATAAAACACCAAGTAATCAAACTTCTTGATTCAAGCTTCTACTTGGGAAGGCTCTAAGAGACGGTGTTGTACTTGAACACACACAATACTTGGAAAAGCCAAGGAGCAACCTCTCACTACCTGTGAAGGTCAGGTAATGAGTCAGCACTGGGAGCTAACCTTGAAAGCACTCGGAAAGCGCAGACCTCCACCAACGCCACAGTCCTCAGCCATATTGTTATTTTGACCATAAATATTAGTCCTACCTTTATTTCATCTAAATATTTAGATTCCTTTACCATGAAAACATACAATTAGCAACTGGGTTCATAATGATATCTGTTTTAGTTCAGTAGTTATTCACAGAAATCACATTTTTCGCCATGGTGGCCAGATGTTGATCCCGATCAACACCAAAATTGAATCAGTTCTTCCTTTTCCCATGCTGAACATTTCCTGAAAATTTCATCCAAATCCATCCAATACTTTGTGAGTTGTTTTGTTCACGGATGGACGGACGGATGGACGGACAAACTCTCTCGAAAACATAACCTCCTTGGCGGAGGTAATAAACTCCCCACAGGTGCTCAAGATCAGGAACAATCAGGCACACACACACCTGATCCTGCTCTGAGAAGATCACCCCACAGACTCAGGAAGGCCTACTGAATAGGCTTCACATGAGCTAACGGCTAACAACAGGGTCTGGCTGCTACGCACTGTGATTTGATATGGATTGATCTATGAGTATGACTGGCAAAGCAATTGTCCAATCACCATGCAGTTGTTTTTGAAGGTTTGTCTCAGGAGGCATTTTATATGGGCTCTTCTCCAGATTTCCAAGGTGGATAAACGGAACTGTCTGTCTGGCATGTCAGGTTACAAGAAGCCTGCATAAATATGTAACATAATAGCATGGTGTTTCAGGTACTTTTTTAACATTTGTTAAAAAAAATCAGAATCTGAAGATTACAGTGCATCTTTGTTCATATTTCACTTTAAACACAAAACACAAGTCACTCTCTCCAACAAATCAAAACCAATCAGATAAGCTCAATCAGATAAACACTGTTTAGCACAGTTTTCAATATGTGAACACTATTTTGATGATATAGACTGCCTGGCCAAAAAAAAAGTTGCCACCTGGATTTCACTCAGCAAATAGGTATGAACCTTCTACTGGGTAATTACTGCATGGGCGATTATCTTACAGCTGGAAAAAAGTTATTTAACTCCAGCTGATACAATGAGCAGCTTCTCATTTCTTTAACAACCATGTCAAAGACACATCCTGTGGTCGTGGAAAAGATATTAAGTCTGTTTAAGAAGGGTCAAATCATTGGCATCAAGCAGAGAAAACATCTGAGGAGATTGAAGAAACTATTAAATTAGAGTTAAGGACTGTCCAACACATTATTAAAAACTATTAAAATCTATGCGGAGGAAATGCAGTGGAAAAGAAATGCTGAATGATCCTGATTGGCGAAACACATAAACGATTGACCAAATCAAAGAAAAACAACAGTAGAACTCAGGGTTGTGTTTAATAGTGAAAGTAAGAGCATTTCCACACACACAATGTGGAGGGAACTCAAGGGATTGGGACTGGACAGCTGTGTAGCCTGAAGAAAACCACTAATCAGTAAGGCTAAGCAGAAAAAAGGCTTCAGTTTGCTAGGGAGCATAAAGATTGGACTGTGGAGGACTGGAAGGTCATATGGTCTAATGAGTACAGACTAACCCTGTTCCAGAGTGATGGGAGCATCAGGGTAAGAAGAGAAGCAGGTGAAGTGATGCACCCATCATGCCTAGTGCCTACAGTCCAAGCCTGTGGGGGCAGTTCTATGATCCGTGACAAAACTGTGATATTGAAGAAGCTTTTCAAAACAACGCCACAGCGAATGTGTGCTGTAATCAAAACTAAAGGTGGTCCAATGAAATATTACAGCAGGGGTGGACAGTAACGAAGTAGATTTACTTGAGTATTGTACTTAAGTACATTTTTGAGTATCTACTTTACTTGAGTTTTTTTTTTTTTTTTTTTTGGAACTTATGACTTTTACTTCACTACATTTAAAGACATATTCTACTTTTAACTGCACTACATTTTTATAAATGGCCTCATTACTTTTAGGTACAGGTATGAAGTCAGCGGATGAAATTTATTTTCTCCTCTAAAATGTAATTTGTTTAAGTGGTGTTATCTATACCTCGTGCATCCTGTTCCACACTCCAGCCCAGTTGGTGGGGGGAGTTAAATATAAAAAAAGAAAATGCCAATGGTTGTCCTTTTGTTGATTCATTAGTGTTTCAGTCTGCATTTCCATGGGCTTCGTAGCATATTTTCAAACTCTTTATTCTACATGATCTATAAGCAGGTCAGTGCATTCAGTAGATTGTGTCAGACATTACGTTCTTTAAGGTCAACGGGAAAATGTACTTTTAATACTTGAGTATTTTCAAAAGCAGGTACTCCAGTACTTTAACTTAAGTAAAAATTTGACTGAGCAACTTTCACTTGTATTGGAGTAGTATTTGAACATGAGTATCTATACTTTGACTTGACTACTGGCATTGAGTACTTTGTCCACCACTGTATTACAGTGTGTGACCTTTTCCAGGTGGCGACTTTTTATTGGTCACGTAGTGTTTACATAATTATCAACTTGAATAGATCATTAAAATTATTCAACAAAACAATTTGTTAAAAAATGTCAATCTTCAGTTCACAATGAACAATGAAATGTGCATTTACAACACATCACCAGTGAAATACTCTCAGCCCAGTCCTGGGTTTCTAAACTTTGCTCGTACTACAGTATATTACAGACAGATTTGCTTTGTGCAGTTTTCATACTGCACTATCTAGAATGCACTGAAGAGGAAACATGATGGCTCTTCAACCAGGTCCTTGTATACTTTCTGGGATCAAAGTTGGAAGTCGATGGGCCGTTGATATGAATCATCATCATGTTTGTTATGTTAGAGATCAGTGGGACAGCCCTCTTGTCTAATCTTCTGCTGCTCATCAGGCTAATGTTCCTCTCACTCTGCTGTACTGACAGGGAAAGTTATCATACAGCAGAGTGAGTGCTTTTAAGTCCTTGGGCTCACAACTGTGCTCTTCCAGCTCTTCACCACAGCAGATGCTTGGCTTGATGACCACTTACTCTGATTTGAGGATGCTGAGGCCCTTGGTGTAATCTTCAAAAGACAAGCATTTCTCCAGAACTGGCCTGGACTGAGACTTCAGCTTTGAGTTTGTTTCTATGACTGTAGACCGATATGCCCCAGTCTGTTTTGCTTCTGAACCCTCACTGTATTTCTCACCTGGACTCTTTGAATGACTGGATCACTCTGAATAATGCTCTGCGTTTATAGAATGAGACTGAAGGTATTGTTTTCCAAAAATATGTGCCTTAGTATGACTTGAGATTATCAGAATTATTATACTTATTTTTTTGTCATTTTAAACTCACTGTTTAAAGGATAAGTTCGGTTTCTACAGCTTTCACATTGTTTATAGAATGAAGTAGAACATTATACTCACCCAGAAGGCTTTCCTGATCCAAACAGTGCCTCGGGAGATGTTTAGATCCAAAATCGAGCGGCGGACATCCATATAATGGTAGCACACGGGGCAGACAGTGCCGCTCCTAAAACTGCATTAATCGTCCAAAAACTCATTATTTTCACCAATATTTCATCATGGTCCACTCGGGCTACTCCTCCATTACAGTCTGTGTCGCTCCAGACATGTCTTTGTGACGGTGCTGATCTCTGAACTGAAGAAGAAGAATGTGTGCCTCCGCGCCTGCGCAGTACTCTCTGGAGAGCTGTTCTTCTCTTTACCTCTGTGTCTTCCTTTCGATGAGTTCCTCATCTGTATACTCTGGCTCGAAACTGTAAGGACACACATCATATTCAAAGTTCTCCTCCACAACATCTTCATCCAATAGATATTCATCCATTTTGCACAAAACTGGAAGAAGAAAGTCGTTGTGTAGCCGGCTGTCTTCCCCTGGAACAATGAGCCGTACTGCACATGTGCGGAGGCAAGCGCTCTTCTTCTTCAGTTCAGAGGTCAGCACAGTCACAAACCATGTCTGGAGTGACACAGACTGTAATGGAGGAGTAGCCTGAGCGGACCATGATGAAATATTGGTGAAACTAATGAGTTTTTGGACGATTAATGCAGTTTTAGGAGCGGCGCTATACATGCCCCGTGTGCTACCATTATACGGATGTCTGCCGCTCGATTTTGGAGCTAAATATCTCCTGAAGCACTGTTTGGATCAGGAAAGCCTTCTGGGTGAGTATATTGTTCTACTTCATTTTTTAAACAATGTGAACGCTGTAGAAACCGAACTTATCCTTTAAATAAATGCACATCTTGTTGGAAAAGAAGTTTTACTGTGTTGCCTTCCTCACACCTTCTCCAATACTCAGTGATTGACAGAATTTACCTCATCAACTGCGTCTGGCACAGTGAGTTTTTCTGCCTTGCGTGGATCCTGGACAGATCATGTTTCCTCACCTTATTACATGAGGCTGACAGACTTGTTGCTCGACTTCCCTGGCCAGACACTTGAATTTCAGAGTTCATCATTCTGTTGAGAGTGACACACCTTTCTCCTTGTTGATCCCGTCAGAGTTCACTCAGCTACAGATCAGACATCCTGTGAAGCATAAACAAAAGATGTAACTCCTATTACTATGTGTTAATAGTCCTTTTCTCCCACATACATTCAAGGGGACACACTGATACAATATATTTTTCTGTGTCGACTGTTTCAGAAGTTATCCAAACTAGCAATCATCCCAAACTTTCTCATGTTTTTTTGTTTTTGGATCCTAACCAGGATTTCCTGGGTTTAAAATCTTTATGTCTGTCAGTTCACGGGTCTGGCCAGTCATTACTGAGTCTATGACACACAATGTAGCTGTAGCTCTATCCATGTCTGTTGAGCCCTGTAATGTAATTCACATCATTTACAAAGTAAAAAAAAAAAATAAAGGGCCCACTCACGGTTATTGACGCTTCATCTGAAGTTGTACCATCATCTCTGGATGAGGCAGCCTCTCCCTCACGGTCAGCATTCTCTGTGACAGGAAGGGGAACAGAGTGGGCTCATGTTTACAGAGCTGCTGGTTAATGTAGATTCACAAGGACGGTTGTGTATTGTGAGCAAATTTTTGTTTCAATAGTTAGCTTAATCATACCTGTTTTTTATGTAATCTAAAGGCAAAACTTTTAAAGTGGATTTGTAAAAGTGAATTTGACAGGTAACAATACTTCAGAGTGCAGTACTCTGGTTCTGATTGGCTCATCAGTCCTATGCCTAAAATAAACCAATGTAATCAGTGAATCTCTGTGACAGGAAGGGGAACAGAGTGGGCTCATGTTTACGGAGCTGCTGGTTAATGTAGATTCACAAGGACGGTTGTGTATTGTGAGCAAATTTTTGTTTCAATAGTTAGCTTAGTCTTACCTGTTTTTTATGTAATCTAAAGGCAAAACTTTTAAAGTGGATTTGTAAAAGTGAATTTGACAGGTAACAATACTTCAGAGTGCAGTACTCTGGTTCTGATTGGCTCATCAGTCCTATGCCTAAAATAAACCAATGTAATCAGTGAAGGCAGCGATACTAGCCAATTAGAGGCAGAGTAGGATGGGTCATGGCTTCACCATCCTCTGAAAAAGATTTGGACAATGTGGCTCGAAGACTGAATGATGCACATCAGGGGGAATTCATAAGTGGGTATAGGCAATGCTGTCTGAAAAAATAGTGGGAATACATTGTATACCCTGGACGAAACCAAAGATTATATATGATTATTTGAAACGTGTTGGGTTCAGTTTTTCCTTGATAATATTGCTACAATAACAGTTAAAGCCAGCATCCAATGGTCGGTAAGAACAAAAAACTTTGAATGTAAGTTCACCAATATTTTTGACACACTGAAGTGTTTTCTTAGTTGTAATGTGGGAACTCCAATTAAAGGAAAAGTTTGGTTTCTACAGCTTTCACATTGTTTATAGAATGAAGTAGAACAATATACTCACCCAGAAGGCTTTCCTGATCCAAACAGTGCTTCAGGAGATATTTAGATCCAAAATCGAGCGGCGCACATCTGTATAATGGTAGCACACGCGGCATACAGTGCCGCTCCTAAAACTGCATTAATCGTCCAAAAACTCATTAGTTTCACCAATATTTCATCATGGTCCACTCACGGAGACACAGACTGTCTCCTCCATTACAGTCTGTGTTGCTCCAGACATGTTTTTGTAACTGTGCCGACCTCTGAACTGAAGAAGAAGAACGCTTCCCTCCGCACATGCACAGTACTCTCTGGAGCGCTGCCTCTGCGTCCTCCTTTTGATGAGCTCCTCATCTATAAACTCTGGCTCGAAACTGTAAGGACACCCATCATATTCAAAGTTCTCCTCCACAACATCTTCATCCAATAGATATTCATCCATTTTGCACAAAACTGGAAGAAGAAAGTCGTTCAGTAGCCGGCTGTCTTCCCCTGAAACAATGAGCCACACTGCGCAGGTGCGGAGCAAGCGCTCTTCTTCTTCAGTTCAGAGGTCAGTACAGTCACAAACCATGTCTGGAGCGACACAGACTGTAATGGAGGAGTAGCCTGAGCAGACCATGATGAAATATTGGTGAAACTAATGAGTTTTTGGACGATTAATGCAGTTTTAGGAGCGGCGCTGTATGCCCCGTGTGCTACCATTATACGGATGTCCGCCACTCAATTTTGGATCTAAATATCTCCTGAAGCACTGTTTGGGTCAGGAAAGCCTTCTGGGTGAGTATAATGTTCTACTTCATTATACAAACAAGCTGCAGAAACCGAACTTATCCTTTAAACATCAAGTTATACTGTTGCCAGCAATGACAGAGTCGTAGCAAGTTTCAGCATTTACTGTTTCTGCTCCGTTGACAATCATACCAGTGTGCAACCCAGTGAAAACTTAAATCATAACAGTACAAAATCAGTTTATACACGTTGTTCTGAGCCAACAAATAAGTAAAAACTGCCACAAAGGTGGGCTTGGTCTCCCAGATGTCAAGGCATACAATTTATCCTTTGAAATGTCCAGGTTAATTAAGCACTGGATTAAAACAGACTTTAATTTAGACCGAACAACTATTGAGAGGTATATTGCAACACCATACTGTCCTATCACAGTTCTATCCCAACAGATGGAGAATAAGAATCCAAAACCAGTAATGGCATACTCACGGCACGTTTGGACATCAGTACATAAAACTTGTGAAATATCACACTTTGATCAGTTATAATCTTCACTCTGGAACAATCCTAAAATACGTACTGGGAAAACAACATTTTCATTTTTTTCATTTTTCATTTAACCTTTATTTAAATCTCGAGGAATCATTGAGGGTGAGCCCTCATTTACAATGATGTCGAGAGCACAACAACAATATAAAATCACAAGAAAAACAGCAAATAAACAATTGATACAACACCATTAAAAGCAGTTACATTCAAAGGTACAGTAGTTGATAATCATAGTTTTAAACTGACCAAGAGAAACCATTTTGTTGAGTTTCAGTGTACGTTGCAAGGTGTTCCAGGAGGATGCTGCAGAGGAACTAAAAGCAGCTTTACCAAATTCAGTTTTAGTCCGAGGAACATCAAGCATCAGATAATCTGTTGAACGTGTGGAATACTTATTATTTGACCAGTTCAATAAAGTGCTGAGGTATGGTGGCATGCTGCCATTCAAAACTTTATAAATAAACAGCAGCCAATGCTTTTGTCTTCTTACGGATAAAGGGTGCCCACCCCACTTTCGCATATAAGACACAGTGATGGGTGGAGTAACTTGAACCGGTGATAAATCTAAGTGCAGAGTGATAAACAGAGTCCAAAGAAGTGAGAGTGGAGGCAGAAGCATTTCTGTAGATAACATCACCATAATCTAAGACAGATAAAAACACAGCCTCAATGATCTGTTTCCTACAAAGCAAAGGGAAATTTAATTTGTTTCTGTATAGGTACCCAATTTCTGTTTCAGTTTACTTGCTAGAGTGTTGACATGGAATTTAAATGTTAGTTTCTGATCCAACCAGATGCCCAGATATTTATATTCAGAAACCCTTTCAATGTTGTGTCCTGTTAAAGTGGTGATGTGATGCAAGCGGTCATCTGTAATATTACTGGATCTTGAGAATATCATGTACATTGCACTGGAGAGACTGGCAACATGGTGGGATAAACACTATTAGTGACTTGTATGATAAAGGGATTTTTATGTCCTATCAGGATCTTCAAGAGACATATGGTCTAGAAAGTAAAACAAACTTTTGGAAGTATTTACAAATAAGGCATTGCGTAGGCAATATGCTAAACAACGAAGTGACATTTTAAGCCAGTATTTAAAATTATCTCATAAAAATCACAAAGCCTCAGTGTTTAATAAGATGTTTAAGCACCTCACAGGAGACAGCTGTAATAGCCTCAGATTAACATGGCAGAGACAACTACTCCTTAATCTGGAGGAGGATGAGTGGTTAGATAGAATTTCAAATGCAGGAAAAAACAGTAGAGAAGCAAGAGGGAAACTTAGTCAATATAAAATAATGCATACATATATATATATATATATATATATATATATATATATATATATATATATATATATATATATATATATATGTACCAAAATGCTGCATTGTTTAAAGTTAAAAGTTGTTTAAAAATGTTAAAAATGAATAAAAAAATTGAATTAAAAAAAAACAAACTGCTTTATAAGCTAGTTCAATATGTTTGTTTCTGCAATCATCATAAGAAGAGCTCATCTAAAAAAAAATTAATGAGATGGATTCACTCAGGACACTACTTTCTTTCATTATTGCTGAATGGCCCAAAACCGGAGATGACATCACGAACTGTAAGTGACGTAAGGACAAATTACTAAAAATTTGTATATAACAATGTATTAAGATCAAATAACGTGACCTTAGCTAAGGATATATTCAGTAACATACAAAGAATCAAACTAAAATAATTAAGCCTTAATGCCTTAACCCTCCTATTATCCTCAAATTTTACTTACACAGTTTACCCTTGGGGTCAATTTGACCCCAGGGATATTTGCCTTCAAAAAATTCTTTCTTTATGGTTGAAGCTTTTTGTGTCAGGCAATTTGTGAATTTGTTGAATACATAAATAACCCCTTGATAATGAAACTAATGAGTTGGCATTCTTACCAGCTCAGTGCTCAGCATGTTCTGTTGTAGTGTAGTGATTCTACATCCAAGGTGGCTAGAGATGCCTCACTACCTATGTTATTCAGTTGTTTAACCTTGCTCAGAACATAGGTTGTGTCTTGGACATAAGCAGGAAGTGAGGGCAAGAAAGGTTTAATTAACAAATCTACTTATCTATCACTGCCATGGTATGAGCTGGAAAAGGAACAGTAGTCTGAGCAGTAACTACTATACAACAGCAAAGAAAACAAAACAGACAAACAAAACAACAGGGGGATGTCCCTGCCAACTTACTTGCAGGGTTTTCTTAGCTTGAAAATGAAACAGAAATAGACACGTTGATAATAAATGTATGAGGCTGCGTCCTGTTCTTTTCTGACTTTCCCACATAGAATCAACGAAAACTAAAGGGTGCTCACAGTGGCTATAACTTGGTGCGTGTGCAGGGTCAACCCATAAGCATAACTTGTAATGCTATAGGCATATGTGCATGTATAATGCACGTATATGTGAGCGATGAAGTCATGGTCACAGAACTTGTATAAATTTCAGCCATGTGCTAAATAACATATCACCGGGAGGCAGTGTCCTCACATCTTTGTTTCAGTGAATGGAGGAACGAAGCGGCTTCTTTCAGAAAGTCAAATCTGCTGTGTCCCTTTCACCTTCACCGTCACCGTGGTACAGTAATACATAGTCTATGTTCATCTTCCTCAGCTGTGCTTTAATGTCAATAGCCTTTCTTCTTCTGGCCACCTAAGCTGAATAATCGTTAAAGAAGATTCTAGGTCTCTTATGTGTGGGATCACCCTGGTAGGACTGGCGAGATCCGAGCTGATGAGCTGCCTCCATTGCACGCCGTTTGTCTGTGAAGTTATAGAACTTCACAATCAGTGGCCTGGGACGTTGACCAGCATTGGGCTTTGGTGCCACGGATCTGTGTGCCCGATCAAGCTTTAGTCGTCCCGCCTTTGTATAAATTTGTAGGTATTCAGGGATCCATTTCTCGAAGAACCTCACCAATTCCGAGCCTTCTGAGTCCTAGGGTAAGCTAACCATACGTACATTGCACCTGTGGCCTTGGTCGTCGATATCTTCTATACGCTCCCTCATGTTGTGCACTTGCTTCTGGAGACGGCCTCCACATCAGCAATCATTTTCTCTGCTTCACTCACTTGGTCGGCAACCACTTGTAGCTATGAGGTCTGTTCTTTAATAGCTTTCAGGACAGTAGTAATCTTGGTATCGATCAGTAGGGTTGTCCATTATTCAATCTAGGGCCTGAACAACACCAGGATCTGTAGAGCCGGAGCTAGCACCCATGCTTGGTGCCTGTGATGTAGCACTTGACTCCCCTTCATTTTCAGTACTGGCAGGGTTATTTTTTTCGACAAACTGTTTGCATTTCTAGGCATGTTATCCGAAGATTTTGGAAAATAATTCTCCAGGCTCATAATAAATCAGTTCTCGCGCAGAATACCACAGATTTCCCCACACAAGTATACAAAATATGACTAAAAATGGCTGAATGCCCCCGGAGCTTTCTCAGTGCAATAAACCAATAAATAAACACCAAGAAACATGCCTCGACACCTGTTTTTAAACCAATCAAATCCCGTCGCCATTCTGCCCACCTCCTGCGCCGCCATGCACAGACTCTGATTCCATGTAGCCGAGCTGAGAGGGATCCAAGTCTGGAGAATGCTTACCTGTCAAGTTTTGTCTTTGAAAATAAGGGAAGCCCGCTGCGAGCCGTCCCACAACCCCAACCAAGCTCCCGTATCCCTCACATTTTCAGACAGGTGTACAAGAAAACTAAAATAAACTCTTTGTTTTTCTAAGTTTGTTCTGTTGGCTCTAATCTCACCACAGCTGCCACCCAGGCTACTGCAGGTGGACGTTCTCACCAGGCTTTTTTCTTCTTCTTCCGTTTTACGGCGGTTGGCATCCATCATTTTGGAGCATTACCGCCTCCTTCAGGCTAGAGACAGAGTTCAGTTTGGAGAGGCGGAGGAATGTTTTTATTATTATATCACCACATGGGAGATTTACAGGAGAATACTGATACAGGAGGACGTCGGGAAAGAGGATAAAATACAGAAAATACGGTAGTTTCATGGCCAAAATGGGAGACTTGACAGCTATGTGGAGAATGGCAGAGGAACTACCTATACCCCGATCAACATCGGGCTGTGAGCACTAACTAACTTTACAACTTAACTATGATAATGTTTTTGTGTTTCTTACCGCTGACTGAGACATGACTTGGTGTAGTGTAAAACATAAACGTTGTGCTGAGGGTTTGGAGTTGAACCAGTCTTCTGGATATATCAGCTGCACTTATGCATTTCAATGCATGTGAGTGAGGCGCCATTTTGGAGGAGGGTAGGGAGGGGCTAGGCAGAGTATCTCCCTTGTGTGATAAGTTTGGTACTGCAGAAGGCTCATTATCACTCTTGTTCTGGCATAGTCCAGTACCAAGTAATATCTGGAGTGAACTATTTCACTGGTTTTCCTCTCTATCACTTCTGGTGATACTGATTGATTTTGTTTACTTTGTGTGTCTGCATTATAAGAAAAAAGAAAGAAAAGAAAAGTGTGCTGTTGTAAAGAGTTAAAAACATGAACTGTGAAAAGCACCGGATGAAATTTGAGTTTTGTTACTTTGGAAGCTCTGTAATGACTGCCTTTATTGTTAATGTTGTCTCAAACTGAATTTAGATCACCCAGTTAACCATCGATAGTGTGCCATGAAGACATGAACTCTTCCAAAAGAAATATTTATGAACCATTGTTCATTTTTACTTCAGTCATCTGCTTGCCTTTGTTATTAGTATTATTAGTAATTACATTATGCTTCTGATTAAAATAGTTGTGTGCACAAAATGGGTGCTCGATTTTTAATTCATACCAATTTCAATGATGAGTACAAAGAAAAAATCATTTCCAATGCTAGTGAGTGCAAAGTAAGAGTTGAAATTTTCATAGTAAGGATAGATTTTATTATTCCCTCTCTTTCACCACTGAAGACCGAGGCTGTGGTCACAGAGTGCAAGGTTGGACAAACAGATGGAGACTAGTGTGTGGACCAACATATTCTCTTGTGGCCATTTTCCACTAGCCCTACTCTACTCTACTCGCCTTGTGCTGCATTTCCATTAGCCCCAGTCGGCTGCCCAACGCGGTGAGCGGCACTGTGGTTACGTCATTTTGAGCGCGACACAACAATCTGTGGCTTTTTGTCAGAAACCAAGTAAAAAAGGAAAGCAGAAGAAGGCTGCAGGTGGTAGAAAGAAATACTGCTTGAGAAGCACAGGAGAGTTTTAGAAGCTATACAACAGAATGAAGCCGAGGACGAGAGCAATGGAGCTGCAAAGAAAAGATGTATGAGGGTAAGCTAACGGTAGCTACCGCTAGCATGCTAGCTCGTCGCGCTCATGACTCATCGATGACGACATTGTCTGACCAATCAGTAGCCGGCAGTTGGTGACATCATCTTTTAGTATCGACTCTGCTTGCTTGAACCAGAGCGGAGTAGGTACTAAAACTAGCTTGTTTAAAAGGTACCCGGCTAGTGGGAACACGCTGCGAATCGAGTAGGGCCAAGTAGAGAAGGGCCAAGGGGTGCTAGTGGAAAAGGGCCACTGATTTCTCAGAAAACCGGCTGAGGCTTTCTGAGGCCAACTGAGGTGTTGATTTTATGACAGAGGTTAGAATTACAGAACATTGTGGAGAGGAGAGGAAGGGCCCTTTATCGATGAATATATTTGTGTTCCTGAGTTTGCTGTTCACAAGGGGCTGAAGCTCATTAGCTATCAAACAATGATGTTCAGACAGAAATCAAAAGCAGCTTGTAGGGGCTGCTCCTGAAAATGGATTCTGTTCAATGTTTAGAGCAAGTAAGAGGCATTGATGGTGGATGGTAGAGGAGAAAATCATGGAGAACAAATTGGATGGCAGATGACAAATTAAAGGGAGAAACAAGTACAAAGATAAACATGCAAGAGAAGCAAAAGTTAGGCAAACACAAGTTGAACAGATGTAAATAAAGGTGAAAGAAAGTCTGACCTTGAGAAGATGTCTGCAGACAAATAAGCCCTGTCCTGTATAACAGGAGCAATTAGAAAAGTGGAGGTGTTTTTTTCTGCTGCTGAAACCTTTCAGTGTTGGCAAACTTTTAGAGACTAGACAACATCGTATTTACTTTGGAGTTCCTGAGGTAAAAAAAAAAAAAAAAAGTTTTTTTTTAATTTGTTATTTAATGCTTTGGGTAATTCAATTTTGATACTATTTGGACTGTACCTTTGTAGTTGCAAACATTGAACAGAGTATGGTGATTATCACCAAAATAATGATTCCCTCAGCAGCATTTGAAAAAAAAATGCTCATAGAGTAATGTACACACTAAAAACTCCTGGGTCAAAAATAACCCATAATGGGTTATTTTTGACCCAACTGCTGGGTTAAAAAGGGACCAACTAATTTCTGGGTTATATCAACCCAGACATTTGGGTTGTTGTTTTTGACCCAACTTCTGGGTTGAATACTTGACCCAATTTCTGGGTTAAAATAACCCGACATTGTAGTCAATATAACCCAACTTATGGGTTAAATCAGTCATTCATCAATGGATGGGCATATGAACAACTTAATAGTACAACGAGCTTTGCCATCTTTCTATTTTAGTTTTCTCTCACTGCACAAAGAAAGTAAGCTGAGCTATAGTCAAGCAGGAAAAGCCACATATTCTTTCTGTGCCACATCAACATGTGCATGGAGATGCCGTGAGGAATTAAAATCTGCCTTTTTCCCCAACTCTTATCCACAGACAAGAAAACACACAAATCCACCTACACACTGCCCCATCTCTGCCGACCAAACACCTCAGTAAGTGTTGACTGTCAGGATGAAGGCTCTGCTGCTCCTCTCCCCTTCTTCGTCGTCACTACTTTCAAACAAATGCGACATATCAGCTCGTCAGTGTTCATGAGCTCACACCTTGTTCATCCTGTTTAAAACCAAAATATTCCCACACTGTGGCAGCCAGCTTAAGAACCGTATCTTTTGTGCCATCATTCATATTAGCGTTTGTTTCCTCGTAACTCCTCATGATGCTCACTTCCGCTCTCTCCGTGTGTATGCGCGAGCGGCCCCATCTTCACCCCAAAGATCGCATGTTTGACGGATGCTCACTCGGCTATAAATCCGCTATAGAACCGATGCACCCCGGTGTTAAGAAAGATAGACTTAGTGAGGCATCTTCTCATTCAGCCTCTTTGGTAGTAAAAGAGGAGGAAAACAAACATGCAGGCTACTGCAGGTGGCATTTCTCGCGAGACGAGTGACAGTGTTCAGTTAGGAGCAGAGGCAGAGGAATGTTTTTTTTTTATATACGGGAGAATTACGGGAAAATATTAATACGGGAGGACGGCGGGAAAGAGGGAGAAAATACGGTAGTTATCCGGCCAAAACTGGAGACTTGACAGGTATGCTCCTGGCGCGAGGCCTCCATAGCGCGAGGCCCAAGGCGGTCGCCTTGTTTGCACCCCCCTCGCGGCGGCTCTGAGCCCTCCTGCCCACATGCTAACAATGTTTTGAGCCCATATGCTAATTGTGC
Organism: Scarus forsteni; assembly: GCA_036419115.1. Lineage (NCBI taxonomy): Eukaryota > Metazoa > Chordata > Actinopteri > Labriformes > Labridae > Scarus > Scarus forsteni. The sequence goes on along the minus strand of JAZDUH010000386.1, from coordinate 8,331,206 downwards.
TAAACTAGCGGGAACAGCGACACCAAAAAGTTAACGTTACTGTCAGCAATGTGAAAAACGTCATTCAACATTCTCAAACTTAAGACTCGTTTACCTTGAGCGATGTTGCACAGATGGCAACCAAACGGAGCAAGCAGCGGTGGTTCAGTCGAGTGTGTGAAAGTAAGAAAACTAATGGCTGGCGAGAGGGGGGCGGTGACGGTCTTCTTCTGCGGGTGAGAGGGGAGGAGGTGTCTTCTCTTCTTCTTCCGGCTGACTAACCCAGAACATGGGTTATACTTTGAAAAATAACCCAGAAATGGTATAATAACCAAAACAACCCAAGAATTGGGTTACATATTAGCCATGTAACCCAGAAAATAAGTTATTCTCTGAAAAAACAACCCATAATTTTAACCCAACCCAAATAACCCAGAATATGGGTTGACGAAATAACCCAGGAGTTTTTAGGGTGTAATTTGAAAAAAAAAACAACAACTTAAAGAATGAGAAGAAGAAATTTGTATTTGATTTTATCCTCATACCAAACAAAATTAACAGACTGCACAGCACTCTGAGTCCCAAAGATGCTCCAGCAGAGTACCATAAAATTATTATATAAAAACATTATATAAATGTTTTATTATCCCCTTTACTGCATTGTATTGCACCAGTTAAAACAACTGTGGAAGGGTGACATCATTGGATACCACAGCCATTCAAATACACCCACTGTCACATTGTACTATGGATAGATAACAACTTATTTTTATATAAAAATATTCTTTTGCTGGCAGCCAATAATATTTATTAAATATTTTTCTTGAGCTAAAGGTAAGGTAGATTGTTACTCTGGTAACTGTTAGAACAGAGCAATCAGTATCAGCTCCAAAAAGTTTTGTAGGACCTGAGTTATATCCTGCCAATATGGCAGTATTTCTGGACAGTATTTTGCAACTTTTTGTGTCCATTTTGTACCCTTTAGAGTGCATGAATGTTTGCCTTCTGGCCATGAGGAAATTTTGTGGTCTTCTTGCTGTCCATCCATAGTACAATGTGACAGTGAGTGTATTTCAATGGCTGTGGTATCCAATGATGTCACCCTTCCACAGTTGTTTTAACTGGTGCAATATACTAATGAAGATTTCTCTTCCACTCTGACAAACATCTGTATCACTCAACCTACATGTTTGTTTTTCTTGACACAATTATGGTTACAAGAACGCATAAATGGTATGTTCTTGCACTACTGCTGACAAGATACTAATCAATAATACCACCTAAAGGCTGCAAAATCCTTCTAAAATATTTGCTAAGAAACAGTTTTTGTCAATTTTTGTTATTTAACTTCAATACACTGCTGAAAACATAGTTCAATAATTGATGCAATTTGTTTAAATCCAGAAGATAAAAATACTTAAAGATGCTATGAGGAGTTTCTAAGTAATTACAAAAAAGTCTCACTTTTAGATATATGCCTGATCGAAATACACACTTTAAGATTTTAATAATAAGTTTTATAGCATCAAAATAGGTTATCTATAAATGCTATTCCTTAGCTAAGTGATCGGGCCGGCTACAAAACTACGATACTAACTTTTCCAAAAATTGCTTGTTGTCACACATCAAAAACTGCCGCTACCTAACTAGAAAGAGATACATTACCTTGTGACTTTCCATCCTGTAAGTTTTTGAAAAAAGAAGTTGTAAAGCAATGCAGAGTTCTGAGGAAGGTCTGAGCTGCATTCATTAGCATCACAACAAGCACACGCTTTGGCTTGGGTCACGTCTTTTGGTGCGTTCCAGTTGTAGTCAGAAGAAGGAATTTCTAGGTTCCGAGTAGGAAACTGCAGTCTGAATTTCCTACTGGGAACTCAGTGAAACCTCGTCACCCCCGAGTTGACAATGGAAGATGGATGCCCCCAGTGTGAACAGTTATTTAGCTCCTGTAATAATCAATTTATTTGCACTTCTGACTGGGGTGTGTCGCTCTAGATCAGCTGTATACATAGTATTGATAGACTTATATTTACAAAAATGCTGCCATAGTGATAATCACATTCTTCATGTGATATTTGTGAACAACAACGCATGGCGTGCTAACAACAGCTAACAATAGCCTGGTAGTTCAACTGGAACACTGATAAGTTGGAGATGATGTCACTCCCAGTTCCGAGGTTACTGGAACGCAGCATTACGACAGTGGCCACGCGTGCTCATGGGCAGCAGAGTCTTTATGTCGCCGGAAATAGATTCTCCTCGTAGCGCCTTTAAATTCCCACTAAAAGCAGGCATACACTGTGTGATGTAAAGGTGATTTTTGAGTCACAAAGCTAACTTTGAGGTTGTGCCGATGGCAGCCTTGCCGTCCATCTTTTATTGTGCATTGCACAGTTGGACGTGACATTGCATCATTACCCAATCAGAAGCTTTTAAATGGTTGTCGAGTTCCAACGTGCTTGTGTTTTTGGTTGAACAACAACATTAACAATATTTACTCACACAGTACTTCTGTGTTATGGTCACGTGTTGGTCTTGAATGTAAAAACAACAGAAAAACTTTATTTGTGAGATGAGGTAAGCCCCTGGAAAATGAGCTTTGCCTCATTACAAAGATCAACAATCAACATTTTGTTATTTTAGTCTGACACTTTGCACAGAGATGGAACACGTGGTATAGGTTCTTGGAGACAAAGAAGGTGATGAATACAAAGTCATATGCAGCTTCTGCCTCTTCTTTCTGTTTGTCATACTCTATTATATACCACATGTCTGTTCATTATCCTTTTTGTCCCCTCCCCACTCCTCCTCAAACCTTGCTTTTCTATCAAACTTTCCTCAATGCATTGTCTCACTTTCTGTATCCATCTTGCTGTCCCTGTCAGAAACCCAAACCATCTCATTCTCACCTCTCAAACTTATACCCTTCACTATCCATCTCTCCCCCCACCCCAGATCTGCTCTATTCTTCCTCCGCTGGCATGACTGATTGCTGAAACTGAGCTGATTCTCTGCAACACTGCCTGAAAAGCATCCCTTACAACCACAACTGCGTCACCCTAGGCATTTAACTGCTCTGTGCATTGATTACCCCACATTGCAAGATGATAATCAGTGGGTGTGACTTGATTTTGAAACATGATGGGTCCGTGCTTGTGTTTAAATGAAGCTGATCTTGCTGGTTTTTAATCAGAGGCGCTTAATCAAGAAGTATTTTGATGGATTCACTGAATGGGAAACCCATTCATCAAGTCAATTACTCATTAATCATAGGCTCACCCAAAGACTTGAGAGTGAGACATAAGGAGGGGCTCCACTTTCTCTTGGAATGAATAGTAATCAGCATTATGTAAAACCTGATCCATGCAATGAGTCTGTGAATTACTGTACAATGAAATGAGGCCTGTTAAATGCTGATCATCCAACAATTCAGAATTAACAAAGAGGCATTCTTAAAGTATTTCCATTTGATCACGATCCATACATTTCACTGAAGGGTTTGAATCTACATCAAAGGAAACATGTGTAGAACAGTAGGGCTTGAAAAAATGACTTTAAACAACATACAATGTCGATACAATTATGCAAAGCTCCCTACTCTCCTGCCTGAACATGTATGTAAATGAGGACCACATGCTGAAACAATGTGATTGATATTTAAATATTGATTATCATAGTCCCTCACACTCACATTGAACTGCATGGATCTTAAATCTGCATGACTTCCAGTGCCTGCTGAAGTCACAATAGATGAACTATTCCTACATACTGACCATTAATAAATCATGTAGAATGGCAAGCTCTCAAGTTGTCAGGAAATCAAGGATGAGATACTGCATGAACTGTGAAAACAGTGGCGAGGAAAGCTGTCAATCATCAATCAATCTTTATTTGTGTTGCGCCAATTCATAACACGTGTTATCCCAAGGCACTTTACAATGAAGCATAAAGCTCTTCATTTTATGGATACACATATATGCATAGATACAAATATATCCATCCAACACCAACATGAATCCATATAGCCAATCATGAATCCCTCCATCATGGCTCAAGAAAAAACCTTCTGTTAAGCAGCAGGAAATCTTGAATGTGGATCCCAGTCTCATGATGAACAGCAAATCCACACCATGCTGTGTTGGTGTGAGGGTGAAGGAAGGGAGGTAAGAGGAGACAAGTGGACTAAAGTAAGAACTAAAGTTAGTGACAGATCCGTGAACCATAGACCTGTCGTCATCAAATTTGTTTCTACTGAAAACACATTTATTAGCGGTTAGCCTCTTGAGATGCTAGATCTCGTTTTAAGGAGGGTCCTCATGTCTGGATGGTTGTGGTGATAGTTTATAGACATATAATCAATAACATTCTTATTGAAAACAATAATTTATGGTATTGACAAACTCATGGGTGCCCAGACCACAAATGAATCCCTACCATATTTGTCTAAGTATAAATGCATTAAAGGTAGACCTCCTGAAATGTAACGTCCCATTTTAAATGGGTGAGTGCAGCACATTGATTGTGGCTTTTTATGTAACACATTTAGGCAGAAAATAAGCTGAATAACTAAATATCTATAGAAGAGAGGAGAAGAAGTGTTGTTTTGTTTAAATAATTACATCTTTATACTCTTTGCTCATGCTAAGGAAAATGCCTAAAAATATCACAAAACTGTCTGGCTGCATGTTTATGATTTTGCAAGTTTTACTTTACTTTTACTTAGTTATAAGTTAGTTTTCTCTAGTTTTGGGAGCTCAGAGGGGCGTAATATGTGTACCTGTTGCCCTGAACAGATGGGAGACCCTAATGGGTGGTTTAAGGTGTACTCAGTGATCTTCTAATCTTCTAATCAAATGCAGTATTTGTGAAATTCACCGTATGTCTCCTCTCAATCCACAAGATGTCACCACTGACAGCATGTTGAAAAAAAAGTCCGGTCTCAATAGACAGCCTTGACTCAGAATTTCAGCAGGTAAATACTGTGGCTCGGACCGAGTTATCAAAACAAAGTAAACCCCCCCATGTCCAGGGGGCGATCATACTCATGCGCAGATCAGACAGAGGGGAGAGGGGGAGTTGTACTTTGCGTTGCGTGCGCAGTTAGCGTAAGAGAGAGATACAATAGTTGCGGTAGCAATGGCTGAAAACAGCCCAAAGAAAGAGGTCAGAGGAGTGAAAAGTGGAAAAGAAGGGCTATGACCAAAAGAGCAAAGACCTGGATCAACATTGGTGTTGCTTTCCGACGGTGGAGGGAACTCCGCCAATTGAAAGACTTGAAAACGGACGCGGATGTCGCCGTCCGTCTGCTGGATAGGTAAGCTAAGCAACATTAGCTTCGTGGTGCTTCACATAACAGTAGCAGCCGTCAGGTATTCATCGAATTGTCTAATCTGCCAAAATGTACTGTTGTTGTGATGTTTTCAATATTGGCAGTCAAGTTGTCTGACCAGTCGGGGTTTCCTTAGCTACGTCAGCTACGCAGTTTCTACGGCCGTTTCCATGACGATGCACGTCCATCAGCTTTCGGGAGGCGGGTCTAAATTCGAAATATAAACAAACCCTCCTCTCGTTTTCTCCCACATCGCTGACTACACCTTTAAGTCGTGTCATCAATACATTTACAAATAGAAGTGAAGCTTTTAATTTCATAAATTTGCAGCAATGTTATCCATGGATACATTTAATTAATACACATAGAAAATGAGATCTTACCTCTGAATCCCAAACAGGTGGGCTTCTTCTTACTGGCTGGTGGTCCTGGTCATACTTTGCAAGATCATTGGGGTCTAATATTCTACACACTCGTCACACACCAAGCCATGGTGGACATAATCAAATTAAAGCCTCAGTGTTGTTTCAAGTGTCACTGGGCCAAACAAGACTTTGGATCAATTTGGTCTACTTTTTAAAATCAAAAAAGGAGCTCAAAGTTGTCACCAACCATGATACTGGGACTGATTCTTTGAGGAAATGACTGGAGATCTAGTGTTGTAGATTGGCTCCATTTTCTTACCACTTCATCCTCAGATTGAGGGGAGATCAGGGTTTAAATTTGAGCCTCCTTGCACCAGGACCTTTGGAGATATCAGCATCTCATGCCTTCATTTCATGGGCTACTTTAAACAGGAACTTTGAACCGTCACCAGAGAGTCCAGCTTCATGCCGACCACAGAGCCAACCCGCCAGATCAGTTTCTACTGCCTGGATGTGTCCTTCACCTGTGGGGTCCCCCAGGGCTCTGTCCTCGGTCCAACCCTCTTCACCATATACATGCTCCCCCTCTGTCGTGTCGTCAGCAGGCATGAGTTACAATTCCATTGCTATACTGACGACACTCAGCTCTACCTTAAGGTCACCCCCTCCTCCACCCCCCCATCCTCTGTCACTCAGCTGGACTCCTGCCTGGAGGAGATAAAGGCTTGGATGAGTGAAAACTTCTTCCAGCTGAACAGCTCCAAAACAGAGGCCGTCCACATTGGCACTCCACACCAGTTCCGTTCCTCTGTCATTTCATGTCTCCTTTCTCTGGCACAACTTTCCCCTCTCTCCCTCCGTTACTAATTTGGGTGTCAGGTTTGACGCTCATCTTAGCTTTGACTATCATATAACTCACATCTGCAAAACTTCCTTCTTTCACCTCCGTAATATAGCCAAACTCCGTCCATCTCTCTCTCATCCCGCGGCAGAGAGGCTCATCCATGCCTTTGTCACCTCCAGGCTGGACTACTGTAACGCACTCCTCATCAGGATCCCGGGCAAGAGCCTCCAAAGGCTTCAGTATGTTCAGAACAGCACTGCCCGGGTCCTAATGAGGGTGCGTAAACATGACCACATCACCCCCATCCTTCGCACTCTGCACTGGCTACCCGTTCACCTCCGCATTGAATTCAAAATCCTCCTTCACACCCATCACTGTCTGCACGGTGCAGCCCCCACCTACCTTACTGAACTCCTCCACCCACACACTTCAGCCAGAACCCGGTCAGGCCAACTGCACCGTCTGCGCCCGCCCAGGACTCGGCTCAGGACCATGGGCAACAGGGCCTTTGAGGCAGCTGCTCCCCGTCTGTTGAACGCCCTCCCCGACCACCTCAGGGCTCCACAGATGGTGGACTCTTTTAAAAAAGGTCTAAAAACCTTTTTATTTCGTATTGCTTTTCCTGATTGATTTTGTTGTTTATTACTATTGCTGACTGCTTTTACTGTTTTTATTGTTTTTATCATTGCTTTTATTGTTTTCTTGACTGTGCACTTTGAGATTTGCCCACAAATGTAAAGTGGGTTATAAATAAAATCCATTATTATTACTATTATTATTATTATTAGATGTGCTGCCCGCCCAGCACTCCACGGAGTGGAAGAGACTGGTAAGATGTTTTACAGACTGCCAAAACATCTGCAATAGTTTCCTTCAGATGTTAAAGACCACAGCCTCCTCAGGACGTCCAGCCTGCTCTGTCCCCTCCTGCTCAGGAGGTCGGTGTGGATCCTCCAGTCCAGTTTGCTGTCCAGCCACAGGCCGAGGTGCTTATAGGAGTCCACATCCTGCACCTCAGCTCTCCCAATCAGAACTGGTCGTGGTCTTGGTCTGGACTTCCCAAAGTCGACGACCAGCTCCTTTGTCTTCGAGGTGTTGAACTGTAGGTGGTTTGTGTGACACCAGACAGCAGGTGACATCCAGGTGAGCAGGCAGGGGTCCACTCGATGTAGCAGGTAGAAGATGGCATCCTCCACACAAACACCTGTCTGGTATGCGAACCACAGACCATCCTGGGAGTGTTGCACCAATGTCTTCATCAGGTGTGAGGTGAGAGCCTCTGGTCTGAAATCATTCAGCTCACTGGGTCGGTTCTTCTCAGGAAAACGACGCAGGATGTCCCTAGAGTGGGCACTCTCTGTAGCCTCAGGCTAAGGTTGAAGATGCATTGTAGCGGTTCTCCTCGTTCAGCAGTGCAGGCCTTCAGCAGTCCGGGACACACCTTGTCAGGGCTTGCTGCTTTCCTGAAGCACAGCTTCCTCAGCTGTCTTCTGACCTGGTCACCATCCCAGACCTCCCTCATCTTGTTTTCTTTCAGCTTCTGCTCCACCGTTCTCCTGTAGCTGTCCTTGGTTTCCCTCATGCAGTCTTTTACCTCCTGCTGTGTTGCTTTCGTCGCCTCCTTGTCTCTGCTCCTGAAGGCGGTCTTCTTCCTGTTGAGGACACCTTTGACTTCCCGTGTTACATTACAATGAGTCAATCTTTTATTGACAAATCTGATCTCCTTTTAAATTATAATCATAGCTCAGCAGATACTCTTGAAATCCTGCATTTGGAAATCGGCACCATCAAATCATTCATTGCTAAGTGGTGACAGACTACTTCAGCTGTACGTGTGCACTGATGCCTGATGTGCATTAACTGGTGTGGATGCAGGGACCACACAGGGGTTTAAAATGCCAGGCTGGATTAAATCACCTCCTGCCATGACAGCTGCCCACTGTTTAGATCCTTAGCCCGGCAGCAGTCCTGGTTGTCTTTGATATGAAGGGGCCGTGAGGGCTAAGATGGACAGGAGGGGAATGAAGTGAAGGATGGAGGAAACCAAAAAGGAATGGAGGGACAATGGGAAAGATAGTGACTGCTTCCTTTAACTGAGGACAAAGTCCAGATTGGAGGTACTGACAGCACTTTGCTTTTGATCAGCCATGGAAGAAATGGAATAGGACAAGTGTGTGTTTGGCAGTGTGTTCATTTATGTGGTTGTGTCTATGTAGCTAGGAGACAGTCCCCATGGAGACAGTGAGACTGAGCATTCAGTCAAGAGAGAGGAAGGGAGCACAGTCAGTGTATATATATCCATGTGTGTGTGTGCGTGGGTGGGTGTGTGTGTGTGTGTGTGGGTGTGTGTGTGTGTGTGTGTGTGTGGATTATGTTGTGCAGTGGTGTGACAAAGATGAAATGTGACTGATGTCCAGTGTTTGATCCTTTGGTTCTGCTCTGCAGAGGCATGGTTCTACTGCTAATAGAGAACCAGACTACGATCTAAAAATAGTGGAAACATTAACAAAACATATTTTCATTAATTTGTTAAATATAACTGTTCTGTTTCTGCAGGACCCTCAACCTCAAGGCCTGGTACCAACTCCAACTTACAGCATCCCCTGAACATAGACCCTGGTTTAAACCTAAATCTACCTTTGGTCCATTAGTTTAAAGTCCTACATTAAACACTTTTGCTAAAAAAGTTAACTTTGACATTGAGATCTTATTTAAAGGACAAAAAGCCACGTAAATATAGTACCCCTTCAATATAAGAAAAGGGTGCTTTAAAATCATTATGCAATAATGATGAAATTGTCATTCCGAATGCAGATAAAAAGGGGGTGCTATTGTGGTTTGGGGACGGGCTTTATATGTCAAAGAAGCCCATGGATGACTAGACAGTAATGAATTTTGACCTTTGGCCGATAATCCCACAGGGGCTCTGAAAGCCCAACTACACACTATTCTTACAGAGGCTAGAGAAAATGGCTGGATGTTGGATGCTGAAATAATCTCTCTTTACAATGAAAATCCTAGAATGGCCTCGTTTTAGTTTGTGCCTAAAATTCACAAATGTCCAGTCAATCGTAAAGGTGGAGCTGTCAGTGATTGTTTCTATTTTTGGTATCATGCAGTTTAAGGATTTTGTTCTTGGTGAGTTATACAACAAAAGAGGGTTGGCTTGTTTGTGTACATGGAATGTAAGAGGGATCCATAATCATATTAAAAGGAGGAAAATACTCACCTTCCTGAAAAAAGAACACATTGATATTCCTCTTTTACAAGAAACTCATCTGGATGATGCAGAACATCTGAAACTACGGCAAGGAGAGATTGAACAGGTATATTTTTCCTTATTTACTTAAAGAAGCAGAGGGATGGCAGTCCTTATGAGAAAAAAAATCCCCCCTTTTCATTTATTGAATATCTTAAAGACAAATGTGGTTGATTTTTTATAATAAAGGGAAGTTTGCAAGGTATGGTTATTTCCATATTAAATACTCATTATCCCCCAGCTCACCCTTCAGATTATAGCTAAAATATTCCTAACTTTCAGAGATTAATTCAGATATTTCAATGGTGAGTGGACACTTTGTGTACTGAATCCCCTTATTGACAGACTCCTCCACAAAGCTATGCTGCTTTCTTCACAAGCTAAATCACTTAACTGCATATGTGAAGATTTAGGATTTGTTTATGAATGGAGAACAAGTCATCCTTTGGATAAAGAGTACCTTTTTTCCCTGCACCCCATAAATGTCATACTAGGATTGATTTTTTTTTTTTTTTTTTTTAACTAGGTCTCTCTCCTTGCACTCAGTTTTATCTTGTGCAATAGGCAGTATTGTCATTTCAGACCATACAAATGTAGTGTTGGACCTCTCTCTTAAGGGCATAGGAAGCAGAGTAAAATACTGGAGACTGAATACAATTATTTTAAAGGACCATACCATTACAACCTCTGAATCCCAAGCAGTGTCTGGTCATATTTTGCTTCTCTCACATTTTTACTCACACTGATCTTATTTTCTCTGCAATATGAAGTCCGGCACCTCTATAGATTCAAGACAACCATGGCTATTGGCTGATGTAACCCAATTATGTCTTCATGCAGTGTAACAACATTTACAAGCTACAAATGATTAGAAAAAGAAAAACAGACATTGCTATTTTTCTGATATTATATATTTCTTAAATAAAAAATAAGGAATTAGTGCACATAACACAATTTCAGGTACCCTTAAGCCTAAGGAACATTGGAAAAATGGTGGTGTTGGTATTACATTCAAAGAATCTACAAATTCTTTAACCTCGCTTGATATTTGGAATTCCAGGCCGTTTGTACTTCTGACACTTTTCTCTCACTATGGTCTAATTTTTCTCTGCAATAAGAAGTCAAGCACCTCTATAGATTCAGAACAAACATGGCTGTTGACTGATGTAATTCAATTATTTCTACATGCAGTGTAATATATTTACAAGCTAAAATCATTAGAACAAATAAAAACGCAATGAAAAATGCTCAATATTTATTAATATTTATCAATAGAGTCCTCGCCCATAGGGGAAGATGTCCTTTCCCTGTGGGCGAGGACCCTATTGTTTCTGTATCGTTTCTTTCTTTCTTATTATTCAACCAGACACGTTAAGCTTATTATGACCCCCTAAACACGCTCAAAAACTCGCAAAAATTGGCATACTCCGCAGACTTGGCAACAAATTTGATAACATGAAAAAATTAACCCCCAGCATGCCAATGTGCTTTCTAGCGCCACATGGAAACACTAAAATGGACCTCACCGCCACTAGGAATGTCATAGACATACCAAAGCATAGGTCTCATTGACACCTACAAATCACATGCTGATACACCTGACCTATCTCAAACAGGAAAATGGGAATTTGCCTTTCAAAATAAAAGGCATTGATAAACAAAAGTTATGTGGGACTTTGTTGTTAATCAAACGGTGTCCAAATGACGAGCCTTCAAAGTTGGTGAACCCCCAGAAAAACCCTGGCAGCTCCTCCCATTCAAATGAATAGGGAAAGAAAACTCAGGAGCACACCACCTGTGGCAGTTAGGCCTCTAAAATCAATACCAAAGGGGCCACAGTGTTAAAACTTACATGACTGAATTCCTGACAAAGTAAACCATCAGGAGATAATGTTTTGTGATAGATTTGGTCAAAATTGTGGCATCTGCGATGTGGTGTTTCACAAATTGCTACTTAATCTCAGAGTGATTGGGGCAGGATGATGTCACTCTTCTCTGCCTTGATGTCCATAGCATGTGACTGAAGGAGGAACAATGGGATGTGTAATACACCCATTATAAAGACTGAGGCTCCTGACAGAGCTGCAGAAACTCTAAGTTAGAGCAGTTAAAAGGGATAAAAAGGGATTAAACCCTCAAAAAGGAGGTGAAACAGGTATGAGGGACCTGCGGCAGATCGAGGACCCGTCCAGCGCTGCTTGCAACTTTAACATCATTAATAATTAATACTATTAATATTACAGTCTACACTGCAGAGGTAATTTGCAAAGCACTCTTTCCTTTGTAAAGAACAAGAGTTTGCTGGGAAAAGTTTGCCCTGTAACAGGTTTTTAAGGCACTGACAGCAGGTGTTATTAGTGCTGAGGACTTTGAGCAGGAATGTGAGCCTGCAAGACTGCTGTGGGACAAAAATTCAAACGTTTTTGGAACGGCAAATTCAGGAAGTATATGAATCATTCAGGTCTTTTTGAACTCAGTAGGAAGTGTAGATTTTTCTTTTTTATACAGAATTTGGCCAGACAAAGCGGTTAATTTTCTGCACATTTTTTTAGAAGATATAAGAATTAAAGAAATGTTGAAGAAATCTCATGAAATATGCGTGTTTTTCTGTTTTTTTCTACATGTTGCCGATGTTACCTGTGGTACATTCACAACTCTGTGAGGATCTCACCCTGCTCTTCAGCCCTCTCTCTCCCCCTCCTTCACCTCCTTCCCTCAACTCTCTCCTGCGGAGGCGTGGCTTCAGGTGCACTGCAGCAGATGCACCTGACTCTCATCTCCTGCAATCACCTACACCTGTATCTACCCATCTCCAGATGACTTCAGCACGGGTGGATTGCACTTACAACCCTGGTTTGTGCTCTCTGCATGAGTTTATTAGTTAACTCTCGCTCTCAGCCTGTTCCCCCTTCTTGGGGATTTATTAATGTCTTCAGTGGTCGGCTTGGTGGACTCAATCCTAATCTTTGTTCTCTGCTCCTTTTGTTTCAGGTCTCCACTGAGCCCTCGCCACCGCTCCTGTTCACTGTTTGCCACTCACCTGTTGTTTGTTACCTTCTCATTAAAACTGCTGAAAACTCAGCCAGTTCCATCTTTGAGCTTTTGGGTCCAACTTAAACATCTAGAGGGTCATTTCCTATCAAACTCTCCCAACTCTTACCCTTTAGAAGCCCTCCTGTCATGCAACACTCGAGTCAACAATCGAGGAAACATTTCAACAAGACGTGCTTGAAATAGTGTTTAGTTTCTTTTCACTTGGTTTACTTTGCCTATTAACAGAGAGTGTCATTAACAATTAGGTCGACACTTCATATTTGGCAAGATCACACAAGCCTGAGTCATAATGTTTTGAATTTTAGCCTCCTAGAACAAGGTGTTACTGAATTATGAGAAAAAATGAGGACAAATTTTGGGCATTTCCACATTTTCAAGAGTGCCTCAGATTGGAGAGGTCATTTGGTACCCTTTCAAATATTGAAGGAGTGTCACAAATTGGAGAGGTTATATTGAGGCACTTTTCAAATATTAAAAATTGAAATTTACTTCTCCACTTAAGGCTGATCTTCCCTACTGAGGAAGGTTGCACAGATCTGAAACTTTGCACACCTGTTCTGCATGATTACAGGATAATCATAGTAAAATTTGGTTCCAAGTTCAAAGCATTTATGATTAATTAAAAATGGGCCTTCATACCTTGACCTTTTCCCTTTGTAGGTTGACTTTTTATACCTTGAAAAGTCACATGGGTCTAAAGCCTGACACCCCCCATTACTTATATGAGCAAGGTGTTCATAGCCCAATTTTGGCCTCCAAGCTAAAAGCGTTGATGAATAATTGAAAAAAAGGCATGGGATTACTTGACCATTCCGACTGTAGGATGTTCTTTTTACTTTAGGAAGGTGGCAGGATAACTCAGGCCTCCTAGTTCCAAGCATTTCTGAATTACTTATAATAAATGGGGGGGGTTACTTCTCACACACACAACTACACACACAACTTGCTTCTAATATATATATATGTATATCTATCGATCTATCGATCTATCGATCTATCGATCGGAGACAAATATGGTAGGGATGACCTTGTGGTCTGGGCACACATGAATTCATCACTACCATAAATTCTCATTTTCATTAAGAATATAATCGATTATACTTCTTTAAAATGATGATCACCACAACCATTCAGACATGAGGACCCTCCTGAAAACCAGAAGTAGCATCTCAAGAGGCTAACCTCTAATAAATCAGATGACAGGTCTATGGTTCATGGATCTGTCCCTAACTTTAGTTCTTACTTTAGTCCACTTGTCTCCTCTTACCTCCCTTCCTTCACCCTCACACCAACACAGCATGGTGTGGATTTGCTGTTCATCATGAGACTGGGATCCACATTCAAGATTTCCTGCTGCTTAACAGAAGGTTTTTTCTTGAGCCATGATGGAGGGATTCATGATTGGCTATATGGATTCATGCGTATATTCATGCATATATGTGTATCCATTAAATGAAGAGCTTTATGCTCTATTGTAAAGTGTCTTGAGGTAACACTTGTTATGAATTGGTGCTATACAAATAAAGATTTATTGATTGATTGATTGATTGATTGATTGAAGGGAGAGACTACTAATAATTAATTTATCTAAGTTTTATGTTGATCCTCTTCGACTTTATTATGGTGGAAACAGTAAAAGCAACATAAGAAATACATTTCATTCTGGCTACAAGGATTTCTTCTTGGTGGAAACATCATTTTGTTTCCCCTCTCTCCATGGTAAACTTTACATCCCTGTTAATCGTGGGACAACATTATTTGTGTAACATCATAATTTATTTTATATTGGTAATAGAATGAACATCAGATCCCTTCTGGTTTTGGGAGCAGGACAAGACCAAATGAGCTACTGCATTTTGGAACAAGCTCAAAATGAGGCAACCCACAACTGTCAAAGTTTACAAGGACTTTTCAAAAGAAAAGAAGTTCAAAGTCGCTTATAATAAGCAAACCTTGCGACTGTGTGGTGCAGCTGTGCATGCATAGCCAGGAAACAGGGTTATAGAAAGGACAAACTACCTACCGCACTCCTGTCTTGGTTTACTGTAAGAAAAGTAGGAGATAATCAGGGGAAATTTATGCAGGTAGAAAAGCAAGCCCAAATAAGCAAATGCATGTGTTCAGGCCACCGCCACGCCCCCTCCTCATGCTGATCTGTTTATGGAGTTCTGTGTGTTTGAGGCCCTCCTCACACGAGGACGGCACCGTATTGTCTTGGAGTTGGCATTGAAACATGGATCGCTGTTTACACATCGTATTGTAGATAGGCTTGAGTATTTACTTGGGAACGCAAAATCCAAGCCGGGACGTACCTGTGGGTTTCCACGCATGCTCCCAACCCATATCGCATGCTGGGTAATGTAGTTCTTGGGTTACTACACTCGTAACATCACAGTTCTGCTCCGAGGTGGATTCCACGTCAACAAGTGCTCATGCGTGTGTAATTTGCTTCATCTCTGCTTGAGACCTTGTTGCTGTTGTTGCCGAAGGTGGTGTTGTTGGTGTTCTGTGAGCAAATGTTGGTATAAAAGTCGTAGCAATATTTATAGCTGCTGGAACAAGATCAGATTCAGCCCGGCTGCCGCCATTGTTGTTGTTGTTGTTGTTGGAGTGTGTGACAGCGTGGGTTTGGGCGCAAAGGAGGAGGGGTGCTATGAGGTCACCGTCTTTTCTGTACGTATCTGTTTATACCAACTATGGCATGAAGACGAATACGCAGATATCCACTTGCAAACCCGTTTTCAAAAAAGATACGGAGTCATGGACAAATACGCGTCTCCGTGTGTCAATATCACCAGATCGATAGTTTTCCTTTACCGGAGTCTTACAAATTCGTACTCGTGTAAAGCCCACCTGAATGAGTGAGCAGGAGCAGAGATCATCAGGTGGATTGGGAACAGCTTTGGAAGATCTAGCAGCCAATCGCCCTGCGATACAATGGCTGTTCATTGTCATAAGAAGCCCCAGAAGCCAGAGAAGAAGAGCTTCTCCACAGAGCCTGCGTCTGTTAGACAAAACAATCTTTGTTAAATTAGAGAGAAAATGTTTGTACTTCCTGTGGTTGTATTTCAGAGGTCCTGAGGGGCACCAGTTCAATTGTTTATTTTGTTCTTTATTATCTTGTTTGCGAGTATTTTATTTTACCTGGTGTTTCTTACTTTGCCTGTTTCAACCTCATTTTGTTAAACTGGATTCCTTTTTATTTAAATAATAAATAACTTTAATTTAAACCATTTAAAATGTGGTTTATTTATGTTACTTCCCATTTCTCCATCGAGCAAGGCACGTACAAAAATAAACCCCCAAAAAAAGCAACCCTTTAGAGGAAAACAACCCCAAAGTTGCTTATAATAAGCAGACTTCGCATCACTGTGACCCATCAAGACTTCCCTGACGTGGCTGAATGCTGTGGTCCATAAATAATTTGTTTGTTTTTTGATTTTTTTTTTACCATTATGTCAGTAACACATACTCTCCTCCGTTCTCTGGGTGTGTCTGTGTGAGTGCACATGTGCCCTTTGTGGACTTGAAAGGGGCATAAGAAACAGACATGACATGGGATTTGTAAAGAGTGACACATGAAAAAGACATCATATGGAAACATGTCTTACCTCACTTAGCATCAACCAGGGGGAGCAAAGCTTGTAACACAGCAAAGCTAATGCTACGTTAACCAAGTTTGAAAAACCAGCCAACCATTGACATGTTGAGCTTGTCAGAGCTATCTCTGAACTCGCAAGCTATGAAAAAAGCACAATTGAGTACTCACTCCATGTGCACAAAATCAGGGCCTACCCATGGTATAAAAAACAAGCTTTTGCTGGTTGGAACCCAGACATGCATCTTCATTGCAACATCATTACTCTGGCACAGTAAAATGAAGCTCCTCAGAACAGGTGAGCTTAAAGATGAAGAGAGCTTCACTTGTTGGGCATCACTGTTAGGCACAGCAACATAAGTTTTTGTGTTTTAATCCTGTTTTTAATTAAACTAAAGTTACACAATGATGCTAATAATGTATAAATAATTTTGAATTTTTTTGCTTGTTGTATTACATTGCAGTCAAAAAGTTAAAAATCAAAGTCCGGAAAAGACGGTGACCTCATAGCACCCCTCCTCTTCCCCGCCCCCAACCCACGTTGTCACACACAACAAAAACAACGACGGCGGCAGCCGGGCTGATTCTGATCTTGTTCCAACAGCTAAAAATATTGCAACGACTTTTGCTCACAGAATACCAACAACACCAGCTACGGCAACAACAGCAACAAGTGTTCATGCAGAGACGCAGCATGTTACGCGTGCATGAGCACTCGTCGACGTGGAATCCACCTCGGAGCAGAACCAGATGGGCAACCCAACAGGATTTTGCGTTGTCATGTAAATGCACAAGCCTATTTACAATACGATGTGTAAACAGCGATACATGTTCTGATGCTGATGCCAAGACAATACGGGGCCGTCCTCGTGTGAGGAGGACCTTAGTCTAAATGTTGAGTGGGCCTAGCCCACACAGTATGTGCTGTAGGCCCAGCCTACAAAGTACTTTGATCAAAGGGAGAGAAAGACAAAACAGCAAACCAGTGCGTGACTCTCAGTTTATTTAAGAAGAACAGGGTTTTTATACAGTGATGTGTTACAGACTTTTACCCTTTACTGTGCCCTGACATGTGGAGCATGAGACAGAGGGCTCAGTTGCTTATGTAAATTATTTAATTAGATACTCACGTGTGAACAGGGAGGCTAAGGCTCTGTTGCTTAACGTAAGAGCAGGGTTAACATTGATTTTTGTAATTTGCATTATTCCAAGACTTTTACCCAAGCAAAAAATACAGCAGAATGCTGTATAAAAACCAGAAGTAGATCCTGTAGAACACAAAAACTATGTTTTCTCTCTGCAGCAGAGAAATCATCATGGTCATGTTAAGCAGATAAGGACTCTTTGTGTTGTCTCTGACACTCCAGCCTATTAAATAAAGTTTATGTCAGAGCTTCATGCTGTTAATGAATGTTGTTATTTACTGAAGGAAGGTCATGTGGAGCAGGCAGAGAGAGGAGATGGCTGGCTGGCAGGCAGATGTGTCTGTGTTTAACACAGTGGCCCTGAGCTAAATCATGCTGCTCACTCACACACACAAACAGAGTGCAACACACACCATCCAAGTACGGGCGTTTTTATAACACACATACAGTTATCCTTCCACACAGCAACTCTTCTGCACTAGTCACATCTTAAAAGAAAAATTCTTCATGTTCAGTGTTCACTCGGGTAAAAAGGAAAAGTCCTCTTGATTTTCTCATTAATTGAACAATTGAACACTTTTGGCAAAAGTTGAGGAATTCTACCAACAACTCAAGATTCATTTATTTCAGGAACTGCTGTTCATACCCTGATTGTTTTTAATCTCTGTGATCAGCGTGTTTTGTTAGTCTCCACCCTCACTTGGATTTTACTCTAGCTCA
Source organism: Scarus forsteni (assembly GCA_036419115.1). Lineage (NCBI taxonomy): Eukaryota > Metazoa > Chordata > Actinopteri > Labriformes > Labridae > Scarus > Scarus forsteni. The sequence continues at coordinate 8,312,913 of JAZDUH010000386.1, read as the reverse complement.
ACAGCATACTGTAGGTTTACCCTGAGTTCAGACTGCAAATGTTTGGGAATCCCTCAGGGGTTGATTCACTCTGGAGAGCCCTCCTGCTGCCTCACAAAGGCCGCCCAGCAACTTCCACTCACGCCCTCAATCAGTATCCTCTCAGATCTCCAGCTCTGAGTTGCTCAAAGTTCTCATGTATTTCCATCAGTCAGTTGGCTGTGCGGTACAGCTCGAGGTGTTTTACAATAAAAAAAGAAATGTTATGCCTTGAAGCATCATTAATTAGCCTGAGAAGGCTTAATATATCGGGCTGTTTTTGTCCCAACTTCACCCCATCCTGATCAAAGACGGCAAACTCCAGATTATCTTCCTTTTTACAAGATTAGCCGGTAAGATTATCCTGTGGTCTGAGGTGTTTTTAGAGTGAATTTGTTCTGATAATCACCTCTAAATGGGTCCGAACAACAATCGTAAATATTAAACTTAAACTTAAATATTAACAACCAAAAGTCTTCCTGTGTGTGGGGAAAGCCAAAGACTCCTTTCTGAATTTAGATGTGAAACAGAATGTAGCCAATCAAGTATAAACAAAGTTCAGTGGACCTCAGAAAAGGAGGACCAGCTCATGTACTGATGCTGTCTCCAGGATTTTCTCCAGTCTTTTTTTTTTTTTTTTTTTTTTTTTTTTGCAGTTCAGAATTTTCTGTCAAAAAGAGCATTATTGAATAGACATTCAGTTAGCACTGTATGTGTTGGCTGACTAGAAGTGATGTTCGTTTTGTGGTGTCGGTAAGAACACCCACAGGACGCCCAGGCAACTTCTTTACAGTCCTCTTAATGTCTGCTACAAGCATCCAATAACAGTTTCCCGTTAAAACAGCACTGTATTGCACCAAAGCTTACTGCAGTCTTCTAACAGGGCGTGGTGTGTCTAGTATTTGCATCACTGATGCATACAACTCACACCATTTAGCTGCCTTAATCCTCACATGCTCTCTGCTCTGCTGAGACTCGCTCTCTCTCTCTCAATTACTGTAACTGCTGGACTGAAAGGCTCCTCTGGCTGCCTGAATGGTGCAGTTTCATACTTCACCACCAGAAGATGCTGTTGCCCTCAGTCTCCAGTCTTTCCAACAATGATCATTCCCTCTTCTATGTTGCATGTTTTGTTTTACAGTTGTTGCTGTTTCTTATTTGTTTTTGTTAGATCACGTTTGATCAGGTTTCTGTCCTGGACGACTTGATTTTAGGTCGGTGGTGGACAGAATGGTTATGTGTCTGGTGTTAACAGAGCACACAGTACAATAAAATATGTTCAATGCCGGATTTTTTATCTTTATGAGTTGGGTTTTCTAACAGCTAAAACATCTCTTTAGATTTGGAAAATACTTATGTGTGGACTTGGCTTTAGGTCATCAGCTGAAACCTGACATGACCAACAATTAGCTCATTTAGCCTACAGCATGTGTTCATGAGAAGACTTCGTGTTCTTCAGAAGGATGTGCAGTTCATCCCAAACATTTTTTGGGGGGAGGGAATGAGATTTTTAAATTTTCCTTCGTATAAGTGTTACTCGGTTTTAACATTTAGAAAAAAAGTTAAATTACTTTCCAATGGATTAAAAATCCCCGGCAAAAAACCTGGTCATGCACAATTTTGTTATGGTTGACAACCTGCTATGTTAATGCAGCAACTGTTGGTGTGTATGCATTGCAAGTAAGCATTTCCTCCAAAATAATCTAAATATATTACAAATAAAATGCCTTTTTGCTTAGTGGGCTAGATAAAACTCTAGTTCCAATTCTGCATCACTGACTGAGCTTTGTCCACACAGAGTTAAGATAATGTTATTTATTCACCATTGTCAATAGATTTTTTTTTTTAAGTGGACATGCCTAAAACATTGGAGGTCAGAAAGACCTCATTCATAACAAGCTTATAGGGCCAAGGACTCAGATATTAGGGACAATGGATAAACATTACGTGAGCCATGGTTAGATCTAACATAGGGGAGCCAAGTCTCATGCATGTAGTTAGTTGATCATAAGGACGCAGGACCTGCTGGGTCAAACGACTACAGGGTCAGTAATTACACCAGGCCACACGTCAGGTCAAACAGACCCTGGACATTCATGGCTTTTAATGGTAAGTTAGACTTGCCTGACCACATGTCAGGACATTAAGACCCCAGACATGCTGAGACACATGACTAAAGGATCAGTCATACAGGTCCAAATGTCAGGTCAATAAGACCAGCGACATGCTGGGTCTCATACAGGTACTTAGTGGATCAAATGGACCTAGAACATGCTTAGACACATTCATCCTGACAGTTGACACTGCAGATCACACATAAATGGTGTCAGTTCATTATGCCAGGCAAGGCCGGATGAGCCAATGGGCCTTATGGGCACAGGCCCAGGGGTCCACGGGCATCTGGGGCCCAACCAGACAGCAGCACAGCTGGACATACCCGCTACATTTGAAACGAGCAGTCACTGCAGTCAGCGCAGCGGTAGCAAAATGTGTTTCTCCTCTACTGAACTTATTTGGTCCTTATCCATCTGCATCACTGACATTGACACCATATATAACCAATAACAAACACCCTTGTTTTTTTTAATTACTCAAGACAATGATTTAATTGGTCAAGTGCAAGTGTGGAAACCAATGGCAGCAGCCAGCTCCACCTCCGCCCCCACCCTTCTGTCCTTAAATGACAGTGCTGAACTCACCCGGTCGTGGGAAAATAGTCGGCGGAAAAGATGAGTGAAAGAAGCGGTTGCAGAAAGCGTAAACGAGAAAGGGAGGAGAAGGAGGCAGCACTTTTGAGAAGTGTACCATCCATCCAAACTTTCTTCAAACGGAGCGAGGAACATCATCAAGAGGAAGATGACACTGTGGAGGAGGAGGTTAGTCTGCAAGCTAACGCCGAGGTCGAGGAAGATGAGCCTGTTGCTAGCTGCAGTCACAGCACCGGTGATAGCCAGCCTGACATCCCCAGTACATCAAGTAGTCACACCGGCGGCGGCAGCTCGGATGAGTGGATGTACCAGGTTTCGGATCCGGCATTGTTTCGTGAAATAAATGAAAATGCTCGCATTGTGCTAATCGATCGTGGACCTGCTGCATTTCATAATAGAAGGAGCAAATACCCGGCCTCAACTCATGATGGTGGATTGGGTGGTAAAGTGCTCTCCCTCACTAATGATCTGATCTACTGCCGTCTACCAAATGGGGAAAGGGTTTCTCGTGACTGTATGAAATATTCACCATCTACAGGTAACATTTACTGTTTTGCCTGCTCTTTTCAACAAAGAAACATCAGTTACAGTTTGTTAGTGGCTTCTCTGACTGGAAGCACCCTGAACGTGTGCGGGAGCATGAGAAAAGCACAGAGCACTGTAGCTGTATGCTAGCATTGCTTTGGCGGTCATCTGTCAGCGGGAGTGGGACTGTGAACGCTCAACTAGTGCAGCAGCTGGAGGGTGAGAAGCGCTACTGGCACGAGGTGTTGAAACGTGTTGTAGCTGTCATTCAGTTTTTAAGTGAAAGGGGGTTGCCTTTTCGTGGTGATGATGAAGTTATTGGATCACCATACAATGGCAACTTTCTCGGCATTCTGGAGGTAATTTCCCAGTTTGATCCTTTCTTGGCTGAACACATGAATAAATATGGTCAAAAAGGAAGAGAAAACACATCCTATCTTTCATCCACCATATATGAGGAGTTGATAAAGCAAATGGGCGACAAAGTGAAAGCTACCATAGCTGCAGAGATACAGCACGCCAAGTATCTTTCTGTGATTGTGGACTCCACTCCCGATCTGTCACATATTGACCAACTGACCTTCATTTTTCTATTTGTGAATGAAGAAGGAAAAATAATAGAGCGATTTGTTGGCTTTGTGCCAATTCAGAATCACACAGGAGAGAGCTTGGCCAATACTGTAATGGCTATGGTTGACAGTTTAGGCTTAGACCTTGCAAATTGCAGAGGCCAGGCATATGACAATGCAAGTAACATGTCTGGGCGTTATAATGGACTGCAGGCTCACTTAAAGAATAAGAATCCCTTAATCCATTATATACCCTGTGCAGCACTTTCTTTGAATTTGGTGGGTGTCAACAGTATTGAAGGCAGTTGTCAAAATGCAACTGATTTTTTTGACCTCATGCAGTCCCTATATGCCTTTTGTGCAGGTTCTACTCAAAGATGGAACAGGTTCTTTAATAATGCAGACATCAAGGTTGACATGACATTGAAATCCCTATCATCAACCCGTTGGAGTTGCCGTGCAGATGCATCTAGGGCACTTTGTAGGAATTATGCACAAATAAGGGATGTCCTTCAGAGCATTTCATCAGATGTGGGAGAAAAACATGACACACGCAATGAGGCAGCAGCACTGTGCTCAAAATTTGGCAGTCTTGATATGTCATTTATGGCAGTGTTTAGGGACAGTGTCTTAAGCAGATTTAAAGTAACAAGTGAACGACTGCAAAGAGATGACCTGGATTTGATGACAGCATTTTGTCTCTTGGAGTCTTTGAGGTCATGGGATGGGTCACTGCGAGACCAGTTTGATCATTTTGAAAGGGCTGCCATGAGTGTTCCTGGTGTGTGCCAGTCATATCAGGATGAAATACAGAGGGTCAAGAGGCGCAAATCACTTCCTGATGAATCAACAGAGCATGAGGTGACACTGAAAGGCCGCGACCGATATAGAATAGAGACGTTCAATGTCATCACTGACAAACTAAGCAGCTGCTTAGCCCACAGAACAGAACATACAGAAACATTACCGACAGATTTGAGATTCTACTTAACTTAGAATCAGAGGATTTGCCCACAATCCGTAAACAGGCTGATGCACTCTGTGCCTTATACTCTTCCGATTTAGATGAGAACCTGGCAGATGAAATTATCCAGTTCAGATGCAGAGTGAACAAGATAAGCCTCCCCTGAAACTCCTGCAGGTGCTCCTGAAACATGGTCTCCAGTCAATATTCCCCAATGTGTTTGTAGCCCTACGACTTTTCCTGACACTGCCAGTCACAAACTGTGAAGGTGAACGATCATTTTCACAGATGGCAAGGATCAAAAATGAACTTAGAACAACGTAAACACAACAACGCCTTTGTGCACTGTCACTAATGGCCATTGAGTCTCAGCTTGTCAGGAAACTAGACTTTGATGAGATTGTAATGGAGTTTGCAAAGAAGAAAGCAAGGAGAAAATATTTCTAAGATGGGAGGAGAGACAGAGCTGAGGATGTGAGACAGAGCTGAAGAGGAGAGAGACAGAGCTGACGAGGACAGAGACAGAGCTGAGGAGGATAGAGACAGAGCTGAGGAGGATAGAGACAGAGCTGAGGAGTAGAGACAGAGACAGAGCTGAGGAGGAGAGAAGAGCTGAAGAGGAGAGAGACAGAGCTGAGGAGGAGAGACAGAGCTGAGACAGAGCTGAGGAGGAGAGACAGAGCTGAGACAGAGCTGAGGAGGAGAGACAGAGCTGAGACAGAGCTGAGGAGGAGAGACAGAGCTGAGGATGTGAGACAGAGCTGAAGAGGAGAGAGACAGAGCTGAGGAGGACAGAGACAGAGCTGAGGAGAGACAGAGCTGAGGAGGACAAAGACAGAGCTGAGGAGGACAGAGACAGAGCTGAGGAAGACAGAGACAGAGCTGAGGAGGAGAGACAGAGCTGAGGAGGACAGAGACAGAGCTGAGGAGGAGAGACAGAGCTGAGGAGGAGAGACAGAGCTGAGGAGGACAAAGACAGAGCTGAGGAGGAGAGAGACAGAGCTGAGGAGGAGAGAGACAGAGCTGAGGAGGAGAGACAGAGCTGAGGAGGAGAGACAGCTGATGGAGGTGTGTGTGTCTGTGTGGACAAAGTGTATTGCCTTTATATTCTATAAACATCAGATTTAGACTTTTAGTAAAGCTGACCAATGTCCTTTGCTTGTTTTTTTTATTCCCAGAAAATGAGAGAGCTGAGGAGGAGAGACAGAGCTGAGGAGGACAGAGACAGAGCTGAGGAGGACAGAGACAGAGCTGAGGAGGAGAAACAGAGCTGAGGAGGACATAGACAGAGCTGAAGAGGAGAGAGATAGAGCTGAGGAGGAGAGACAGAGCTGAGGAGGAGAGACAGAGCTGAGGAGGACAAAGACAGAGCTGAGGAGGAGAGAGAAAGAGCGGAGGAGGAGAGACAGAGCTGAGGAGGACAGAGACAGAGCTGAGGAGGAGAGACAGAGTTGAGGAGGAGAGGCAGAGCTGAGGGGGACAGAGACAGAGCTGAGGAGGAGAGAGACAGAGCTGAGGAGGAGAGACAGAGTTGAGGAGAAGAGACAGAGCTGAAGAGGACAGAGACAGAGCTGAGGAGGACAGAGACAGAGCTGAGGAGGACAAAGACAGAGCTGAGGAGGACAGAGACAGAGCTGAGGAGGACAGAGACAGAGCTGAGGAGGACAGAGACAGAGCTGAGGAGGACAAAGACAGTGCTGAGGAGGACAGAGACAGAGCTGAGGAGGAGAAAGACAGAGCTGAGGAGGAGGAGAGACAGAGCTGAGGACAGAGACAGAGCTGAGGAGGAGAGACAGAGCTGAGGAGGAGAAAGACAGAGCTGAGGAGGAGGAGAGACAGAGCTGAGGACAGAGACAGAGCTGAGGAGGAGAGACAGAGCTGAGGAGGAGAAGAGACAGAGCTGAGGAGTAGAGACAGCAGATGGAGGTGTGTGTGTCTGTTTGGACAAAGTGTATTGCCTTTATATTCTATAAACATCAGATTTAGACTTTTAGTAAAGCTGACCAATGTCCTTTGCTTGTTTTTTTTTTATTCCCAGAAAATGAGAGAGCTGAGGAGGAGAGACAGAGCTGAGGAGGACAGAGACAAAGGGGAGGAGGACAAAGACAGAGCTGAGGAGGACAAAGACAGACTTGAGGATGAAAGACAAAGGTGAGGAGGACAGAGACAGAGGTGAAGAGGACAGCAACAGAGCTGAGGAGGACAAAGACAGAGCTGAGGAGGAGAGAGACAGAGCTGAGGAGGAGAGACAGACCTGAGGATGAGAGACAAAGGTGAGGAGGACAGAGACAGAGGTGAAGAGGACAGCAACAGAGCTGAGGAGGACAAAGACAGAGCTGAGGAGGAGAGACAGAGCTGAGGAGGACAGAGACAGAGCTGAGGAGGAGAGACAGAGCTGAGGAGGATAGAGACAGAGCTGAGGAGGAGAGACAGAGCTGAGGAGGACATAGACAGAGCTGAAGAGGAGAGAGATAGAGCTGAGGAGGAGAGACAGAGCTGAGGAGGAGAGACAGAGCTGAGGAGGACAAAGACAGAGCTGAGGAGGAGAGAGACAGAGCTGAGGAGGAGAGACAGAGCTGAGGAGGACAGAGACAGAGCTGAGGAGGACAGAGACAGAGCTGAGGAGGACAAAGAGAGCTGAGGAGGACAGAGACAGAGCTGAGGAGGACAGAGACAGAGCTGAGGAGGACAAAGAGAGCTGAGGAGGACAGAGACAGAGCTGAGGAGGACAAAGAGAGCTGAGGAGGACAGAGACAGAGCTGAGGAGGAGAGGCAGAGCTGAGAAGGACAGAGACGGAGCGTAGAGCTGAGGAGGAGAGACAGAGCTGAGGAGGAGAGACAGCAGATGGAGTTGTGTGTCTGAGTGGACAAAGTGTATTGCCTTTATATTCTATAAACATCAGATTTAGACTTTTAGTAAAGCTGACCAATGTCCTTTGCTTGTTTTTTTTATTCAAAGAAAATGAGAGAGCTGAGGAGGAGAGACAGAGCTGAGGAGGACAGAGACAGAGCTGAGGAGGACAGAGACAAAGGGGAGGAGGACAGAGACAGAGCTGAGGAAGACAGAGACAGAGCTGAGGAGGAGAGACAGAGCTGAGGAGGAGAGACAGAGCTGAGGAGGACAGAGACAGAGCTGAGGAGGAGAGAGACAGAGCTGAGGAGGAGAGACAGAGCTGAGGAGGAGAGACAGCTGATGGAGGTGTGTGTGTCTGTATGGACAAAGTGTATTGCCTTTATATTCTATAAACATCAGATTTAGACTTTTAGTAAAGCTGACCAATGTCCTTTGCTTGTTTTTTTTTTATTCCCAGAAAATGAGAGAGCTGAGGAGGAGAGACAGAGCTGAGGAGGACAGAGACAAAGGGGAGGAGGACAAAGACAGAGCTGAGGAGGACAAAGACAGACTTGAGGATGAAAGACAAAGGTGAGGAGGACAGAGACAGAGGTGAAGAGGACAGCAACAGAGCTGAGGAGGACAAAGACAGAGCTGAGGAGGAGAGAGACAGAGCTGAGGAGGAGAGACAGACCTGAGGATGAGAGACAAAGGTGAGGAGGACAGAGACAGAGGTGAGGAGGACATCAACAGAGATGAGGAGGAGAGACAGTGCTGAGGAGGACATAGACGGAGCTGAAGAGGAGAGAGACAGAGCTGAGGAGGAGAGACAGAGCTGAGGAGGATAGAGAGAGAGCTGAGGAGGAGAGACAGTGCTGAGGAGGACATAGACGGAGCTGAAGAGGAGAGAGACAGAGCTGAGGAGGAGAGACAGAGCTGAGGAGGAGAGACAGAGCTGAGGAGGACAAAGACAGAGCTGAGGAGGACAGAGACAGAGCTGAGGAGGAGAGACAGAGCTGAGGAGGACAGAGACAGAGCTGAGGAGGACAGAGACAGAGCTGAGGAGGACAAAGAGAGCTGAGGAGGACAGAGACAGAGCTGAGGAGGACAGAGACAGAGCTGAGGAGGACAAAGAGAGCTGAGGAGGACAGAGACAGAGCTGAGGAGGACAAAGAGAGCTGAGGAGGACAGAGACAGAGCTGAGGAGGAGAGGCAGAGCTGAGAAGGACAGAGACGGAGCGTAAGAGAAAAGACAGAGCTGAGGAGGAGAGACAGAGCTGAGGAGGAGAGACAGCAGATGGAGGTGTGTGTGTCTGTGTGGACAAAGTGTATTGCCTTTATATTCTATAAACATCAGATTTAGACTTTTAGTAAAGCTGACCAATGTCCTTTGCTTGTTTTTTTTATTCAAAGAAAATGAGAGAGCTGAGGAGGAGAGACAGAGCTGAGGAGGACAGAGACAGAGCTGAGGAGGACAGAGACAAAGGGGAGGAGGACAGAGACAGAGCTGAGGAGGACAGAGACAGAGCTGAGGAGGAGAGACAGAGCTGAGGAGGAGAGACAGAGCTGAGGAGGACAGAGACAGAGCTGAGGAGGACAGAGACAGAGCTGAGGAGGAGAGACAGAGCTGAGGAGGAGAGACAGCTGATGGAGGTGTGTGTGTCTGTGTGGACAAAGTGTATTGCCTTTATATTCTATAAACATCAGATTTAGACTTTTAGTAAAGCTGACCAATGTCCTTTGCTTGTTTTTTTTATTCCAAGAAAATGAGAGAGCTGAGGAGGAGAGACAGAGCTGAGGAGGACAGAGACAGAGCTGAGGAGGAGAGACAGAGCTGAGGAGGACAAAGACAGAGCTGAGGAGGACAGAGACAGAGCTGAGGAGGACAGAGACAGAGCTGAGGAGGAGAGACAGAGCTGAGGAGGAGAGACAGAGCTGAGGAGGACAGAGACAGAGCTGAGGAGGACAGAGACAGAGCTGAAGAGGAGAGACAGAGCTGAAGAGGAGAGACAGAGCTGAGGAGTAGAGACAGCAGATGGAGGTGTGTGTGTCTGTTTGGACAAAGTGTATTGCCTTTATATTCTATGAACATCAGATTTAGACTTTTAGTAAAGCTGACCAATGTCCTTTGCTTGTTTTTTTTATTCCCAGAAAATGAGAGAGCTGAGGAGGAGAGACAGAGCTGAGGAGGACAGAGACAGAGCTGAGGAGGAGAGACAGAGCTGAGGAGGACAGAGACAGAGCTGAGGAGGAGAGACAGAGCTGAGGAGGACATAGACAGAGCTGAAGAGGAGAGAGATAGAGCTGAGGAGGAGAGACAGAGCTGAGGAGGAGAGACAGAGCTGAGGAGGACAAAGACAGAGCTGAGGAGGAGAGAGACAGAGCTGAGGAGGAGAGACAGAGCTGAGGAGGAGAGACAGAGCTGAGGAGGACAGAGACAGAGCTGAAGAGGAGAGACAGAGTTGAGGAGGAGGGACAAAGCTGAGGAGGAGAGAGAGAGCTGAGGTGGAGAGACAGAGCTGAGGAGGACAGAGACAAAGCTGCGGAGGAGAGACAGAGCTGAGGACCACAGAGACAGAGCTGAGGACCACAGAGACAGAGCTGAGGAGGAGAGAGAGAGCTGAGGAGGAGAGACAGAGCTGAGGAGGAGAGACAAACTTGAGGAGGAGAGACAGAGCTGAGGAGGAGAGACAAAGCTGAGGAGGAGAGACAGAGCTGAGGACCACAGAGACAGAGCTGAGGAGGACAGAGACAGAGCTGAGGAGGAGAGACTGAGCTGAGGAGGACAGAGACAGAGCTGAGGAGGAGAGACAAAGCTGAGGAGGAGAGACAGAGCTGAGGACCACAGAGACAGAGCTGAGGAGGACAGAGACAGAGCTGAGGAGGACAGAGACAGAGCTGAGGAGGACAGAGACAGAGCTGAGGAGGAGAGACAGAGCTGAGGAGGAGAGACAGAGCTGAGGAGGACAGAGACAGAGCTGAGGAGGACAGAGACAGAGCTGAGGAGGACAGAGACAGAGCTGAGGAGGACAAAGACAGAGCTGAGGAGGACAGAGACAGAGCTGAGGAGGACAGAGACAGAGCTGAGGAGGAGAGACAGAGCTGAGGAGGACAGAGACAGAGCTGAGGAGGAGAGACAGAGCTGAGGAGGACAGAGACAGAGCTGAGGAGGACAGAGACAGAGCTGAGGAGGACAGAGACAGAGCTGAGGAGGAGAGACAGAGCTGAGGAGGACAGAGACAGAGCTGAGGAGGAGAGACAGAGCTGAGGAGGACAGAGACAGAGCTGAGGAGGACAGAGACAGAGCTGATAGAGGTCTCTGTGTGTGTGTGTGGGGGGGGGGGATATGTGCCCAGGGGCCCCTGTCTTCTTGATCCAGGCCTGATGCCAGGTCATTGGTTGGAAAGGGTAATATTTCTGAAATTCCAGAAAGAATAAATGTAACATTGTTTTCAGTCTAATTAATTTTTTTTTTTTGTAGAAATCTGCTCACAATGACTACATCTCCATTTTGCATTCTTTCTTTCTTATCAGTTTTTGGAAATAAACTAAATGCAGTGGAACTGTATTCTAGATTTGGGTGTAATCCAATTCAATGATTGATACATTGGACAATGGTCAATTTTAAATGGAGAGCCATTCATGAATCCCTGTGCATATGTGACCCAGTGTATTATTGCATCCCGTCCTCTCTAGAAATCATTTGCCGGAGCCATTTATGAAAGCCATAAGGTCTTTTAATGCATGTTGGTCCGTGTGAACAAAGACAAATACAGGGCAAAATGGTAACACAACGCATTAACACACTCTCCAACCTGCAGCAGTTCCTCCTTAGCAGTGAGGATATACATTACAAAATAAAAATGCACTTCTTTAAAACAAAAATATTGATCGTATAGTGGATTTTTAAACTCATTTTAACTGACAAAGTACAAATTATCTTAACTGTTTTTAACAATAATATGAATTCATAACACTTTTTAACTGGAAATTAAATCATGAATTAGTTAAAGTGCAAAATACATGAAATTAACATTTGTGATTTTTTAAAAACCCACAGCATTTTTACAGACTCAGCCCAGAGTTACATACCTGTGTGAACAAAGACAGATGCAGGGCAAAATGGTGAAACAGGGCATTCACACAAAGAGGGATGTTGCTAACATTAGCCGCTAGCTAGCGATCATTTATATTGCTTTTAAAACAAACAAAACAGAAGGGTAAACTCATTAAAAACACGGTGAAATGAAAGTTAAGAAACTTAAAAGTAACTCAGATCTCATCACTTTCAGTTGTGTGTGTGTTAACGTGAAGTTAACTGATCGTCACAGAAAGATTTAGGCACGTTACCTGCAGCAGTTCCTCCACTTACCACTGCACGATCTGCCTCTCATGTTCTGCTGACTTGGTCGTTTCTTTGGAGACATTTGGGTGGCGCCCTGTTGCTGCAGACGGGAACTCTGGAGTCGCTTTGTATGTGGAGCAGGTCGCCGTGCTCGGTCACACCATGAGAGCCAATCAGCATTGTATGGGTGTGTGATGACGCCCATGACAGACTGTTTATATTATGGTTCACAGAGTGACAATCTATGTCTGTGTGGGAAGCATTAGTTTGTGAATACATTAGTTCCACCTACGGACAATGAAGGTATGATGTATTGCCTGTAGTAAAGACTTTAATATTGTTAAAGTGTGCAGGGTTTCTGTGAATACAGAAGAAAACAGTATGAAGAAGCATTACCAATAATTCAAATATCCATAAAACAAACAAACAAGCAAAAAAACATTGCAGCACTTGAATTATCTTCACCGGAAAATATGATACTAAAGGTTGCATTCAACAATACAGGGGGAAAATGCAAGCAATCCTGAGTTATGTCAGTAGATGGAGCTCTAACATAATACAGTCAAGTGAAGTCATTCTTTTTTTTTTTAAAGCACATTTAAAGACAACCTCGGTTGACCAAAGTGCTTTACAGGGCTACAATATAATCATGCATACATTTAATAATGATAATAAAACAGAAATGATAATAAAAACATTCATGGAATTAAAATGGATGCAATTTTAAAAGCAAATGTATAAAGATAGAAACAAAATAAGATAAGAATAGAAACAATAAAAGAGGAAAAGAGAAGATGGAGAATAAAAGATAATGGATTAAAGCCTATGTTACTCATCAGGCTGGGACTGAACACAGAAGAAAAAAGATGTTTTAAGCGAAGTTTTAAAGTGCTCGATGCAGCTCAAACCTGGACAGGTGGGCTGTTCCACAGTCTTTGGGGCTCTAACCCCACGAGTGGACCGAGACACTGCCAAGAGCCACTGGCTTGACAACCCAAGTGAGGTTTCTACAGCTCCTATAAATAAGGGAGCCAGACCATTTAAACACTTTATATTTATACAATTTTTCAAATATGCTTTAAAATGAACAGGCAGCCAGTGTAAAGAGGAAAAAACAGGACTAATGTGGTCACGCCGTTTCCTGCCAGGCAGCTGCTTTCTGGACGACCTGCAGAGGGCACAGAGCTGACCTGCTAAGACCAAGTCTAAGACCAACAAATGGGGAATTGCATTACTCCAGCCGTGACGTGACAAAGCGTTGAACAGTTGACTCAAAATCTTTTTTCTTTTTTTTTCAGAGATAACTTTTTTAACTTTTGCCAGTAACAGTAACTGGCTGTTTTTGGGAAGGCATTGTCATGACAACCTGACATTAAGAAAGGACAAAATGACGTACCATTGTCTTTGTCATGACGGCAGATCTGATCATCAAACTTAAGAAAGAGATACTTTTATCTCTAAACTATAAATAAATACATCATTTGTGGTTGGAGTTGAAATTAGCTGTCATTAGACCATAATAACAGTACAATTATTCATTTCCTTGACCTAAAGTGCAGTAAAACTCTCTGTAAAAGTTATTAATATGTCATCAAGTATTATAACAGTCAAATAATCTATTAATAGTGAAATGACTCATTTCCTTAACCTGAAGTCAAGTGAAACTCTTGAATAGTTTTTAGAATGTCACAAAATATTATGATACAGTAAGATGAAATCACATTGAAACCTGAACAAATGCAGCAGTATATTTCTTTTATTTATTATATTTAATCAAAACACATAACATGATTACTTCCATAGAGGCTCCAACATATCATTAACTATACTTAAAACCAAACAGGATGACAAAACAGTCTTTGGAACTTTTTTCTCTTCTTGACTTGATTTTTTACATAATTGAAAATGTCTGCCCAATACAGCATTATACTGCGGGTCAACAAAGTTATTTTTATGGCAGACAGAATCCTGACCATATCCGCATTGGGACAGCTGGCCATTGTGGGCCAGTGAGATGTGAGATGGATGTTCGAGGTCTGATATGCCTTTGGATGTGGATGCTAAGTGTTTGCCTTGATTGGTCCTTGGCGAGTCTCAGAATGAGTTTTCTGGAATTACCTTCAACATCCAGCATCCCAAAAACCCATGGGCAGACATGACGCCAAATGTTACCACTATGACCACTGAGATACTAATAAAAGGTAAAATGTACAGATACCTGAATTATAATGCAACACCAAAAACAACATATCAATGACTAAGAAAAACAACAGAAACGGGTTAGAGAAAAGAAAAACGAATGAAAAGGGTCATTAGTTCCTGGCCTTTCTCAATATGTCTCATTTGCAGTAACCAGTAAACATGAAGCTTAAATTATACTTATGTAATCACTGTAGCTTTAATGCATTTTTACACTTTGAAAAATTGTCCTTTCTTTTTCTGCTAAAATGCAGGTTACATCCACAGGAGCAATGCACTGTGGCTTGGGTAGGGTATCAGATTTATAATATAAAAATTTTCAGCTCAATCTCCAGTGACAACAGCACTGTTAAGTGGGAGTCTCTGTCCTTTGTCTCTCTATCTGGCCACCTGATCATTCCTCAGCACAAGTAGCCAGTTATTCTCTCCCTCTCCACCTCAGGCAAACGTATGGTGAGCATTCTGGTGAAAGCATCACATTGTTTGCTGTTATGTTAAAGATGTTGGAGGGGATGTTTTCTCTGTAAAATAAGTGTTAAATAGCTCCACAATACAACAGCAAATATAATTTTATAAAGAGTGTCTAGTTAACATTAAACCCTTTGCTCTGCAGGCAACAGAAACTTTGATATGCTGGTATACTGTTCCTGGTTGAGGAGAAAATTCAACATATTTCATGTAATAATGCTCAGAATAAAATGATGTGAGGACCATGTAGACTCAGAATTATCTGTGGTCTAACTTCCTGTGGCTGAGTCTACACAGTCACTTGATTCTAACTTTATGCTTATTCCAGTGTGTGGAGTTCCCTCTCCTTAGTGGATTTAAAGTGTGAACAGGTTATCATAAAAGTTTCTGTTTCCTGCAGAGCAAAGGGGTTTAGTACACTCATACATCATTCTATACTAAAGGAGGCTGTTTGTTTGTTATTTAAAATGTTATATAAGCAAAAGTTCCACTCGTCAACAAAAAAGCAATGGCAACCAACAATTTTCATTCCTCCCATCCCAGCCACTTGAGACACACCTTCAAATATAGAAACACAATATCATAAAGCTGACAAAAATATTTTATACATCTCATGTTTGCAAAAGTTTATCAGAAAAGGAGATGTGCTTTTACATATTAGTCATCGATGTATTTGCATTTCATGTGTCACACTGCCAAATAAATGTGTTGCAACGTTAAATTTTATTTCCTACCATGGGTTTGATTATCAGCCATTTTAATCTACTCTTTAAATTCTTCTTTTTACACAATTACAGTTACACACATCTAGTACGACCTTTCTGAGAACTTTTGTCATTCTTTTCAGT
Source organism: Scarus forsteni (assembly GCA_036419115.1). Lineage (NCBI taxonomy): Eukaryota > Metazoa > Chordata > Actinopteri > Labriformes > Labridae > Scarus > Scarus forsteni. The sequence continues at coordinate 8,297,436 of JAZDUH010000386.1, read as the reverse complement.
GTCTTGAAAATCATTGCAACCCCTTCAACAATCCAACAGTAACTCTAAAAGTTAATTCTGTATAAACCAAATAACCCCCACAGTCCCTTTAAAAATACAGAGCAGAAGGCAAACCTTGTCACTGTTTCAGAAAGTATGAGTTAAGAATGGAACCAATTGCAACATGTCATTCAAATATATTTTATGAAATTACTACGTGTCTTTGAATATGAAAGAAACAACAAAAGTAGGTGAGAACTTTCTCTTATGTCCTCAAAAAATTCTAGTAAAACAATTTAACTGCAACAGTAATAAAAGGTAGCTGAAGATGTTGAAATCAGAAGGACTAAACTCATGGTGCATGACATGAGGCAACATCAGGGACAGTGACTGATCATCTGACTGGTCCCATAGTTAATATTTCTACAAAGCTTACAGGCTAAAGAAACTCAAGTGTGACTGTGATGAAATTTCAAGACTTAAAAAGTAGTGTTAATTTTTTTTATTTATTATTATTATTTATGTTTTACAAAATTTCATTTTTTTCCGAGCCTGGGAGAACACAATCTCAGATCCTGTAACTGTTCAGGTTTTCATAACCATGAGAAGCTGTTAGGGTTCAGTTTTTGATTCAAAAAGACAGTGAAAAATATTTATCACTTTACAACACTTGTGAAAATCATCACTTTAAAAAGAACAATGAAAATCCAGTTATGGCTTTGCCAAGCCAGTAAAAGTCCCGTTATCACTATACAAAAATACAAAATATACAGTTTTAGCTTTTGAAAAGCAGTGAAAATTCAATTTAAAAAAACAATGTAAACCCGTATATACTTTACAAAGCTGGTGAAAACACAGTTTACATCACAATAAAAAACCTACATTTGGCTTCAAAAAACCAGTAAAAACTCAGTAAAGTCTATACAAACTACTGAAATCCCAGCCCTTTCTTTACACTTTGCAAAACCATTGAACACCAAGTATTAGCTTTAAAAAAAAACAGTTAAAACCCAGTGTTAACTTCACAAAATCAGTGAAATACAAGTTTTGGCTTCATAAAACAATAAAAACACAGCCATAACTTTACAGCACCAGGCAACAGAAACCACTCTACAATCGCCAGTAAAAACACAGTATTCACATAACAAAACCAGTTTAAAACCATGTTATCACTTCACAAAAATAATAATGATTTAAAAAATGTAACACTACAACACAGAAGAGCAGGGTAGCAAAACACTTGTTAGTATGATACGTTTCTCTGTTAAAAGAGAAACAGAAAAGCAAATGAAGATGCATAGCAATCTTTAGATTGCAATTGTTAGATAATTCTTAGGTAGATAATCAACACTGATTTCTGCTCTTTAGAAATAGATTTATGCTTTGGAAAATCAATCTGTAATTTTGAATAATACTTCTCAGTATATTAAACATTTTAATCCTTCAAAGTGTGATGAATGTAATTCTAAAATAGTGAGAACAAAGTACCCAAAATCGAAAAAAATTCACACTATGCAGAATAATATTGTAACAAAATGGTTTGTTGCATTAAAATAAATGATGGAAACATTTTGTCATTTGTGCAGGAGATGGTCAAGTCAGCGCAAAATGTAAACTTAAAGAGTGAGAGAATATTTGGGTTATACAAATAATGATGGACCATCATTACATATACACAGAAATATCACAGTAAGGCAAAAATTTGTATGAACTGTGAGTGTAGTATTTGGCTGTAAATGTAGTTTTTGACTTCTTTACTGTGGGTTGATGCAAAATTAAGTTGAGAGGGCTGCTGACACGTGGCTTTGTCCAAGTCTTTCTATGGCCAATTGTAATGATTCCTATAAAATAATTTTGTTTATTTGAAAAAAATTGGTTTTTGTTTTGTTTATTTTAGTTTATCACTTAGTTTTTTCTAAGTAATTTATTCTGAGACAATTGGTGACTTTTTTTAATAAAAATGTAAAGACTTGGAAAAACAAAGTCACTATTTTAAAAATCTAGGTAAACACTTTTTATAAAAAAAAATATGTGTGTACTGTGACTTAATTCTGGGATTTAAAAAAAATCTTTTTCATTGAGAAAGATTTTTTTCATTCAAACGGAAATCACTATTCCAAGAATGACCAAGTCTTTAATAGAGGAAACAGAGCAGATTAATAATTTCTCATGATTAAACATGACGCTTCGTCGTTATTTCTTTCGATGAAACACTGCAGACCAATACGTCATCAGCTTTCAGTGCCACCTGGCAACAGAGCTCACTTGTCATTGGCTCAAATTGCTAAAGTGTCACTTTAGCCAATCAGAGCAGCCTTTCTTGAACTTTCGGGCAGCTTCAATATGGCCGCCTTCTGAGTTTTGGAGAAGGTAGCCTGGTGTAAATAAACACACATTTACAGTTCTACACAAAGCGACAACGCTCCCGTGCTGGTGTTGAAGGCTGGTTATACCGTAGAAGTAAAATGTCGAGCGACGGGAATAAGAAACAGTTCTGGAAAAGAAACACAGCCAAGGTTCCCGGCAGGTGAGTGACGTGTTAACTAGCTAGCTAGCTGGACCAAGCTAGCCCAAGTCACTTGATGCGGTTTCGTTTAGATCAGAAAGAAACCAGGAGTGTCAGCAACAAGGCTCTTAGCCCCACATCTGTGAGTGGTTTTCCAGTAGACTTGGCCGTGTCCATGTTACGTTACTCTGCCTTAGTTCACTGTTAACACCATCGTTATGCTATCGACAAGCTCTTTAGCCATCAGCGGCTAATATGAGCAATCAAACTACACCACAAATCTCAGTGTCTCTACCACTTTAAATTAATCATTTTATTCATTAAAATAGTCGAGTTCCTGCCGTGACTTACTGCCTTTCCCTGTACGTATGCTGTCGGGAAAAGGTGGCTCTTTTAATAAGCAGCTAGCTTCGGTCGCTTGTGTAAACTGTGAAATGGCTAATTGTGTTTGTTTTATGCTTCCTGTACTTCCCTAGCATTCAGCATGTGTATGGTGCCCAGCATCCTCCATTTGACCCTCTGCTTCATGCTAAGTAAGTAAATGCGTCATTAATGGTCATTTGGACAGTCTATCTATCTTGTTTGTTTGTTTGTTTGTGCTGATTCCAAACAGTTTTGTGGTCTTTAACATTGTAATGCACTTCCTCATACCATCTTTCTTCAGTGTGTTGTCTCAGGTGTGAGGTTTCCTCCCTCCTTTGCCTTTTTCAAATTGATCTTTCTATGTCAGTACTTTAGGGACATCTTACACTGTTAACTTCTCAAATAGGATCATAAGGTTCACTCACTGTAGTTATGCCCCATCTGAGCTGTATAACAGATGAAGTGATGTGAGCAGCAACATGCAGGGTAAATTTAATGCCTCCACATGATCATCAGCTAAGGCCAGAGTCATGATGTTCCTGTGAAGACAATATTTGAAGAAGGCTGGAAACAAATAGTACAAATAGTCACAATGAAGGAACTGAGTAAAGTTAGGCAGGCAGAGGTCTAAATGTTAAGGCTGAAGAGTCTTTGGCTTTTGAATGGGATCTTTTGACACATTATTGCAGGTCACACTAATCATTTTTTGATTGTGCTATTTCATATTCAATTAAAAGTTTTACTTATTTTATCAAACTTTGGACTTTTGTCCACTCTAACTTAAGAATGACTGGATCATGGGTCAAGGCCATTGCTATTGCCTTTTGTGACCATAATTTTAGTGATGCCATTTTGGAAAACCTGATTCACAGAAAAACTGAATGGAATTTCTGTTTTCTTTGTACAAGTCAAAGAAAAAACAAAACAAGATCAGAGTTGTCTAGAATTTTTTTTCATGTTGTTTGGCACGTCTGTCTTTGGATTCACAAAAATATATCTCAACTAACAGGGTTTCTTTAAATTTTGGACAAATATGTATTTGTTTTTGTACAGAGGTTGCTCGAGGCCTATTGCACTAGTATGTATGATTGCTATTAGGCAACTTGCCTTGTCCCAGAGGGGAGATGGCAGGTTGTGGATGCTGGGCAACATATAGCAGTCAATGATGCCATCTGAGCTTTATAATTAGACTGCTTTGAGGTTCAAACTCCTAAAGAATAGCATTGCCTTGACTAGAAGCTACATATTCATTGAGATTGAAGACAATGACAAAGACTAACTTCACAGAAATTTAACTAAAATCAACAGTTACAGAGTGATGAGAGAGGATATCTTTATAAATTGGAGTGAACCGAGGAAGAACTTTCGCTGCTGGTCCTAATGAGGGATGGGAAATGTATAACACATATGTTGCATCACAGAATACTCCCAAAAACAGGTGAAGTGTAGAGGAAAGTGAAACCATGTAAAGATCTTTAGTGTCTAGTCAGGCCTGTGTTGTTTTTTTGTGTTTTTTTCACCTAAACTTGAGCCCATTAGGCAGCCCTGCATGGCTCCGGTCTTGAGCTCTAGAGCAGAGGAGGAGAGACTGTTGGTCTGGACTGACTGGCATCTGTTTGTGAGGATTTCCAGTTTCCAGTTACAGAGTGGTACTGATGCCCACAGTGTTCTGCTTTCCAGCTTTATGGGGGAGATTTTGTTAAAGCTGAGCTGAAATCAACAAACAGCTTTCTGATGTAGGAGTTGCTTTTCTCAAGGTGGTGAAGACTGAGTGACGGGCAGTGGAAATGGCATCCTTGGTGGATCTGTTGGCTCTGAATGTAGACTGGGGGGGGTCCAGACTGGCAGGGATTTGCTCCTTATAGGCTGGCAGGTTGCCTTTAAGCAGGTGGAAACACTCTCCTGTGACAGTGATATATTAAAAAATGACATCTGCTGCACATGTTTTCAGGGATGTTATCAGGCAGCTTTACTCATATTCACTTTGAGCAGGACTTCCCTCACATCTGCTGTGGAGACTGACAGTGCTGTCATGATACATTTAGATGACATGAAAATAAGACCACTGCGATTGACTGGCGACTGGTTCATGGTGTACCCCGCCTCTCGCCCAATGACAGCTGGGATAGGCTCCAGCTCCCCCCTGACCCCAAAAGGGACAAGGGGTATATAAAATGAATGAATGAATAAATGAAAATAAGACCAAGTTTATAAACAAAAAATATTTTAAGTTTTTACTTTAACAGACTTTGATGAAAGTGTGCAACTAATTTCTCTAAACAAGTCAAATAATTAACTTTGTGATTGAGATAAAATGGAATAAACAGTGAAAAAACACTAATATAATAATGTACTAAGATTAAATCCGTTTGAATGATGAAATCTATATGAACCTCATCTTCATCGTCTTCATCATCAGCAGATTTAATCAACATTTTGCAAATTTAAGATTTGTGATAAATCTGAGGACTTGGACGATTGTTTTCTACCTGAATGGTTAAAGTTTACAAAGACACAAATTTACCTTTACTGCTACTGTACTTATGCATGTATTAGAAAGTGAAATGAGGCAGCCATGAGGATTTTCCCCTTAAAATAAGTTTTTAATATTTTAGATAAAAATAATGACAGAAAGATTTCTACCATTGTAACTGAATATTGTTTGGAAATATCAGGTATCCACCACAAACTGGTTTCAGTATCAACCTTAAAAAAATCATCATCAGTCGACACCGTGCCATCGGTACATCTCTGCTCTTTTATCCGCTCTGATTTGAATTTTTTTTTTTTTTTTTTCCTATCCTCTCCTCTCTCATGGTTCTATGTTATTCCTCAAGCTTAATTAAAGCTGGGAACAAACCTCCACCAGCTACACCCAACAAGCCCAAGAAAGCTACCACCTTTCAGGAGTTTGAGAGCATTACAAGTGATGCATGGGACGCTGGTGACGACGACGATGAGCTTCTGGCCATGGCTGCACAAAACCTCAACATTGAAGTGGTCATGGAGACAGCAAATAAGGTAAAGCCGGCCTTAGGTTTCTCATGAAAAATTCAAGCTCATAGACAACTGAGCCTGTGTTGTTATGAAAAGTTTATTTATGTTAAGGTTGTTATAAAATAATCCACTGTTTTTAAAGAGAGCTGAAATGACTGTTTTTACTTGTATCAGTGTTTAGTCCAGTGCATCTTTCATTGAGTGCATCCTTTGTAGATACATGTGAGTGACAAGGTAAACTGATGTTATAAAATAATAGAGTTTGTTTGTGTTGTATTTAAATAAACAACATCTCATTCATTTTTAGTTCACGAGCAGCCTCTTCATTTTTTATCCCCTGGGTAGGTGATTGAGAATCACAGTAAACAACAGGAGAAACAGAGGCAAGATGACACAACAGAGTCGGAACAGAGACAAGAGGTGCAACAGAAAGCTATGGCAGATGAGGAGGAGGACAGGGAGGAGGAGGAAGAGCAAGAGCAGCAGTTTGAAGAAGAGGAAGATGAAGCAGATGAGGAGAACAGGTCCCAGGAAGGATACATTACCAGCCAAGATGTGCCATTCACCTCCCAGGGCAGCCCTCACACCGATGGCCGTCTGGTCAAGTCCCACAGTGAAGCTCCAATTGGGTCACCTAAAGGTTAGTGAGCACAATCCCTGAGTGTCGACAAAGATTTCTGGTTCTTCTTTAAACTCTAAAAGCTAGTTTTGACTAAAGTGCACAGGTTTGTAGAATTAAGCATCAACACTCGTCCTTGGTGCCTCATCCAGTACATCCGTCTTGGTCAGAGAAGCCTCGGACATATGAGTAATAATGATGATAAGATGAGAAAATTTTGGGAAAATATACATCGATTAGGCACATGAATCATGGCAAGACAAACGCAATTTGATTATTTATTTATTTTCTATGAATGGTGCTGGAGTCTTAATCTCTCTGAGGAAGTCTTCCCAACAAATGAACAAAGTTCTGTCTAATCTAATCTTAACAACAGGAGATTTGAAGCTGGTATTTTTTATATTTTGGTTGTAATTTACATGATTTAATTCCAGTGCAGATGTTAACAGGACACTTGGCAGTTGTACAGCCTCAGTCCTAACATTTGATGAAAGTTTTCATCATCATTGCATCACAACATTTGCATATTTTTAGTTTCAACAGAACCATCCATCAATCTTCACAAAGAAGAGGGAGACTAAAACACATGATTACTTCTAATAAACTGAAGTGCTTAGCATATACATTTAAAGGTCATACAGAGACAGTTAAGCCTTCACAGTCAGAACTCCTGTGAATCTCCAGAATCATTTAGATTAATTATTTGAATCCTGAATTATCAATCATAGCGTTGTATGAAACAGGGAGAACAACATTAGCTCAGATATTAAATAACATCTTAATAGCACTTTTAATCTTATTTTTGATCACAGTCCACATTGATCCCACAAAACTAAACTGTGATCAAATCAATACCATACAGGCCTATTACTCATGTTGAGTAGTTGTCTCCTGTGAATGTGCCAAGTTTGCAGAAAGAGAGATCACTTTAGACACACAAGTGAAAAAAGCATCGCAGTATTAAAATGTTTGGCTACAATGCAAGTATAAATATTGGAACAAGGTGCTTTCACAATGAAAACAGAATGGTTTAGGGGTGTATGAAAACTATTAAACCACAATATGACAATGTTTTGCCGCACAAATTGTATTGCAGTAAGGATAGCCACAAGTTAGCAGCAGTAGTTTAGTGATAAACTGTTATCATTTTATATACAGCACACAGTAAAGTTTAACTGTGTTACAGGGGCTGTGCTTTAAATCAATAACACCTGTTATTATGCACTTATCAAAATGGGTTTTTGACTCCATTAAATAGATTTTGTTCTAAATTTGTTCTATTATTTTGAAATATTGTGGTAAACATATGATTGTTACACCTGCTTTGCATTGTGTATTTTAGTGACATATTCTTGCCAATGTAAACCTCTGAGCTGTTGTGTGTTGAGTTAATTTAACAACTATATTGATAACGACCTGGGGAGGGATTGATGATGGTTATTCATTTATTGCCACTAACTTAACTTGCCTGGCAAAAGCAATGAAGCAAAATTTGACTGTTATGTTCTGTGTGTGTAGAGAGCATTATGCATAGATGTATTTTGATCACGAAGGTCTTCAGTATATATTATTCTTACAATAACCTGTCAGGATTTAGCAATAGCAAACGAGCCTTTTCCACATAATCTAAATGCCTGCAATTGATAGTATGTGTTCTTTAACTCGTTGCTTTGTATCTGATCTTTGCTGTCCCTCCAGATGCAGCAGGTGAGCATGCAGCCTTACACAGACAACGGTCTCTACCTCACCGGTCGCCAGTCATCCCTCTTGTGGCTCGCATGGCTGATCAGAACACATCTGGTACCCCAGCCATGACAGAGAGAGAAGCATCCCGTCTGGATAAGTTTAAACTGCTGCTAGCTGGACCCAACACAGACCTGGGTGAGCAGCATTGTTCAATTCGATATTTATTCAGTCTGGGATATCTTAGTTAAAATAGTGCTGTAAATTTATAAAGTGACGTTTTGACCTGGTACATCAATAAAAATTGTTTTAACATGAAGAACTAAACCCAAAGCAGTTACATTAATCATATTTTAATGATATGCATTAATGCACGTTCTGCATATTACTTGTTTTTTGTCCAACTCGTATTTTCCTTTGTACTTGTTAAATCTTAAATACTGTCCATCCAATCATCAGCTTTTAAACTTGCCAGTGGTGCCCATATAGTGCTTCCACCATGTTTGTTTGCAGTAATATCTCACGAGATCTTGTTCAGTAGAAAGCAATGCTAAACACTGATCACACCAGACTAGCAGGGTTGATACCACAGGCTGCTTCTCTGCACATCCAAAGAAGAAAAACTACCCAAGTTAAAAGATCGATCTTTGGATTTTATGGATCGATTATGAACCAGTTAAAGGAAAATCGATTTAAATCGATTTTTTTTAACCCAGCCTAATATATATGTATATTTAGCTAAAATAATGTGTTCAAAATGGACTCTGCACTCTGACTTTTTGATGAAGCCTTATTTGCATCAGTAGGACTTTGCATTTGAGCTCCAGGAGCTCTAACAACTAATCAATGCCGGTGTTTAAGGACAGAGCCATTCCCAGTTGAAGCCCCCAAGGCTTGAACCGGTTAGAAGGGACTTTGTTGGTGACTCTTGGATTACTTAGCCAATAATATTCAAAAGTTTTGCATGTATGACTGGCTTAGGGACAGGGGTTTAGTTTTACTTTGTAAAGAGGATTGACAAATAAAAATATGCGTATCCAGTGGCTAATATGCAATAGTGCGCAGCTTTATGAGCTTCTTTTCCTTTTTACATACTATTGTATATTTTACAGTGAATCAAATAAAGAAGAAGAAGAAGATTCCTCAGAATAAGATACCTCCACGTCTTACCTTTCCACAGAGCCCAAGATCATGGCTATATGCCAGAGCATTCAAATGTTACAGCCACTTTGCTGTGAGAATACCCACATGGTCTCAAACGTGCCTCTTTCCCCTGAGTGGTGTCTGGTTGAGTACAGCACAGTTTGTTAAAGTTTGGAGTGGCTGACTCCGATCTAGTTTGCGGTTCTCCTGCCAGCTGCATCTTTATTTGAGCAACTAAAGCGATGTAAATCTGCACCAGGGCAATAGAGTTTTAAATCTGTCTTTTTACTATTAATTCCTAACCATGTAATTATGATCCATTTTCTTTCTTTCTGTCTGCCTCTGTCACTACAGAGATGCATGTTTTTGACCTTGTTTAAGATCCATACATGTTATTTTTCAGCAAGTAAAACATTTAACCAAGGACCTCATATGGTCATGTGTGAGAGTTGGCAGCCAAGTTATTCCAGTTCAGTGCTGTTATTATCTTAGGGGGCTGAGATATAAATTAGGGTGGCATCAGCCCCTCTAAAATTGGTGAAAAATCACCAATGATTGTATTTAGTAATATTCTTTTAGTTTTCTAAGGTCACAAGATCATTAATGAAATGGACGGACCTAATACGGAATCTCTGAGGCTTTTATCTGGTTAAGCCACTTAGCTACTAAACATCACAAGCACACATTATTGATGTCGACAGTGGTGCTGGTGAAAATTTAACCAAGGCTAGGATTGTCCTGCACGTACTGATTCAGATATTCAAAGTTTTTGTAATTGTTTCTTTGGCAATTTGAAGGTTTTAATGATTTTTTTCCCTGTTTAACAGAGGAGCTACGGAAACTCAGCTGGTCTGGAATCCCAAGACAAGTCCGACCAATAACATGGAAGCTCCTTTCAGTAAGTTTCCTGTAGTTCAGAATTATTGTCAATAAAACTACTGATCAGACTCCAAAGGTAAGACCACAAATAAAACATAATGGACAATTTGCCAGTACTGCACCCACTCTGGTCATATCTGAGAGTTTATTTCCAAGGTTTTACTGTTGACCTTTGGTGGATGGTATATTAAAATAAAACAAATGTTATGATGATGGTATGATCAAAAATGTAATTGTAGCATTTTCCACAGTTAATTTTAGACATATCGTAGCAGCATTTTCCCCATGTAATGCTCCTATCTTCAATCAATCTTTATTTTTATAGCATCAAATCTTTACAGACAGTTTAGCAAAGATTTGGTCAATACCACCTCTTCTCAATACATGTTTTTGATTTTATTTTATTATAGTTCTTTATTTTTTTTAAACATTTCTTATTCCAAACCAAACATAAATTCACCATGAGTAGAGCATGTCATACTAATTGCAACAATTAAAATAGAGAAAAAGAGGCAGGACATTTTGAGCAGAACCAGACCCATGCTGAACAGTCGTGAATGTGAGTGGGCAGAAATAGAGAAGTGGCCCAGACAAAGGACCTAAAATAAGAATTAATGATAGCCATAGATGTGTCAGTGCCCATAAATATGTTCTTATTGTGTTTGTCGCTATTGAATTTAAATTTTTGAGAAGATGACCACTTAAGATGCTGCATTTATCAGCATCTATCATTTAGTTTATCAGTGAATACATAGGGTTTAATTACTTTCAAAATTATATTTTATGTTAAATGATGTTGTTTTTGAGGTAGGATGAAACAGATGTAGTCAAGTGGGTCCACAGCTAGGGATGGGTACCTTTCACATTTGAGCCGATACCATACCGTTGAGTACCGGTACCTGGGAATCGGTATCAGTACTCAACGGTACCAATTTTCGGTACTTTTGCGTGTGTTTATGGGGTAATAAATATTGTTTAATAATAAGATCTCAAATTTTTTCAATGTAAATTTATTTCTCAATATATAAAATTTGACAGATATATATCAAAACAACATTCAACTGTTTGTATTGTAACATTGTAGTTGTTCCAAAAATGTCTTCAACATGAAAAACAGTAACTAAAATGAACCACAACTTAATAAATTAACTGCAGCCCTCACTTTAACTTTAGGACAGTTTAACAATGGGTCAGACAGAGCTGTAAATAAAAAAAGCATTTACATTAACGCTACAAAGTACGAGGAACCCGACCTGATAATGATAACTGACACACATTAAAATGCCAAGCTAATACCATCTTAAACACGAGGCTTATTTACCTGGACCAGGTATCCTCCTTGTCTCATTTGCTGCCATCACCAAATGTTAAAGCCATTTCTTTTCCGGTGTTTCTGGCTGCAGACGACTAGTCTTCATTGGACACAGGCGTGCTAACAGTGCTGAATGAATCCTTTGTGGTTGTAGATCTGAGCCTATCAAAAATTGTGCACTCTTCAGCTTTAAGGAAAATTTTGTGCGTCACCAGGTGCTTCCTCAGATTTGAAGTATTTCCGCCGCTGGCCTTACACTTGGTGTCACAAATATTGCAGCGAGCATAATCTCCATCACATTTAATAAAGTAGAGCCATACTTTAGAGCTATTTCTCTCAGCCATGCTTGCTTTGTTGACTGAGCCCGCGGCTGCTGACGTCATCACACTATTGCTGTGCTGCGTTCAAGTCCGGTATGGAAATTCACCTACTCTACCCAATAGTATGCCTGCTTCTTCCACTCCCTCACAGTCACAAGGATGCGTTTAGATACCTAAACCTGGCACCGTTTGATTTGACGTGAATCGGTACTCGGTAGTACCTACAGAATTCGGTCGGTACCTCTTAAAGTACCTAATTCAGTACCCATCCTTATCCACAGCAGAAGGTCATCCATGTTGGTAGTCATGGCAACAGTAATAAACTGTATGTGTGATGTTCTCAGGAACTACTATATATATTAATTTATTGTAAACTCTGAGGTTAATATGAGAAAATGTAATGGTAATGAAATGGAGCTAAAAAGAAGGAGTGTTAACAGTTGTTGTAGTTAAAGCTGTACAAGTCTGCAGCAGCTCGTGTCCACACTGACACTAAAGGGTGGCATTTTATTCGTGTCTCTGTTATGCCAGCCGTGTGTATGTGTTGTAATCTGCATGAGTGAAGTGAGCGTGGTTCAGAAAGAGACAGCGTGATTACGGGCTGGCAGGGGACTCATTGGTTCAAGCGCAGCGTGGATCAGTGGCCAAAAGTGTTAGTCCTAAGTTTGACAGCCAGTTTACCTCAGGTCTTACTTTTCTGTTCATTACAGCAGCGACAGGGACTGAGAGCTTTTGTGTGTAGTCTGCACAGTCGAGTCACACAGACTGAAGTATCCAGTCATTTTTCAAAATAAAATACTGTCTGGTCACTGTAACTGAAAAGGGTAAAGAAAGTCAATGTTTTGATTTCCCTTCAGCTCAGTGCTGGTCTACAGCCCGCTGGTTGTTGACATCACTCTTCTGCTTTGTGACTACTCCTTATTTGTTCATTGCAGTTTTGATAGCAAAACATGTTTCAGCCCCAATGGCTACACTGGAAGGAGACACATATTTTAACAAATGTGAAGATGTGGTTACAGTGCAGGTAGCTGACCTGTTGTAGCATCCTTGCTTAATTTCATGATCTCCATAACATATTTTGGCTTATAGTGACAAGATGCCAGATCAGCAAGTGAAAGAATGTCAAACCATCTAAAAAGTGAACCATCTCTAATTTGTCCTGGTTGTTTCCTTTGTGTCTCTTTCACCTTGTCATAGGGTTACCTACCAGCCAATGCAGAAAGAAGAGAGAGTGTCCTACAGAGAAAGAGACAGGAATATTTTGGCTTCATCCAGCAATACTATGACTCTCGCAATGATGAACATCATCAGGACACATATAGACAGGTAAATCCACAAACACCTAAGCAGAAACAAAGTCATTTTTCCTTTTCTTCTGCTGCTTATTCATTTCTTCAATATCTTACATTTTTGAATGCCTGCCTCAATCCCAGACCTTAAAGCTACAGCTGAAAACATGCAAAACAAAAGCTGCATTTCCAGTAGGAAGATCTGTTATGGCTTTTGTTACTGATGTATTGAGCGTCTTTCCCGCTTCAAAAATCTTCAGAATAGGAGGCTCACCTAGTTTTCTGTGACCCATGGGCTTCTTGGCCAGAACAGACAGACAATGAAAATTTCAGCCATTTTACTTTAATCCAGCTGTTATGTATGTCCACAAAGGCAGTAAACATCACAGAAAAGAAAGAAACAAATATTTCTTCCTTTCTGTGCCTCTCAAAGTTGAAGCTCAGTCTCCTCCTCTGTGGAGAAACTCCCCTTGTTTGTCAGAATGGTTTCATTCAACATATTTTCATGTCAGTTTAGCAATGATTTAGGTTCCTTTAGGTGGAGAGTTAAGGCCCTTTTCCACTAGCCCTACTCGACTCAACCCCCGGCTCTACTCTACTCGCCTTGTGCTGCTTTTCCATTAGCCCCAGTCGCCTGCCCAACGGGGTGCAGTGTCGCTGTAAACAGAGAGCAGCTCTGCAGTGACGTCATTTTTAGCATGACACAACAATCTGTGGCTTTTTGTCACAAACCGAGTAAAAAGGAAAGCAGAAGAAGGCTGCAGGTGGCAAGAAGAAATACCCCTTGAGAAGCACAGGAGAGTTTTGGAAGCTATACAACAGAATGAAGCCGAGGACGAGAGCAATCCAGCTGTAAAGAAAAGACGGATGAGGGTAAGCTAATGGTAGTTACCGCTAGCATGCTAGTCGTCGCGCTCATGACTCATTGATGACGACATTGTCTGACCAATCAGTAGCCGGCAGTCAGTGACGTCATCTTTTAGTATCTACTCAGCTGGCTTAGTACCAGAGCGGAGTAGGTACTAAAACTAGCTTGTTTTAGGAGGTACCAGGCTAGTGGAAACACGCTGTAGATCGAGTAGGGCCGAGTAGAGTAGGGCCAAGGCGTGCTAGTGGAAAAGGGCCATTATTGTGGTTCCTCCTCATCCACAGAGACTCATTATGGTGACATATATGAAACTATAGAGCACTCAGGGACGGCGAACCTCTGTCAATGTGTATAAGCAACTGTTCCAGGATAAAGTTACCATCATAACATGATTCATGACCCTGAGCACTGAGAATCATGTTGATATCATTATCCGTTAGACAGCAATTGCAAAAAAAAACAGTTGTTCACTAATAGTGGTTATCTGGATCACAAACATATCTCATCAACGGCCTTTACCAGCACCTCATAAAATTTCTGCAAAATCAATCCAGTAGTTTTTGTGTAATCTTGCAAATAAACAAACAAACATACCCCGGCAACAACGTAACCTTGTTGACGGAGGTAAAGGCAGCAGTGATAGCAGTGACACATACTCACCAGAGCTGACATGCAGCAAACGTGTATAAAAAAACCACTGCCTCCAGTGCCTGGAGTTTATCTGTCATGTGTCCTGTAGTCACAACAAAGAGCTTTTGCTCTTAAACTGCTTTTGAATTAAAAAAAAAAAAGTAACGCTCTGACCTTCTGTTTGCCACATGGACCCTGCCATCATCTGCTTATCTTAGCTGCTGTCTGCCTCTATGGTCTTTGACTACTGCTCAAGCCTTAATTATTTCAAAGGTGCTGCCACAAAAATCATTTTTTTATCGCCACATTGAGTCAAATTAACAGGTTCTGATTAGAAACATGTTTCATTTTGAATCGTTATTCTTAGAGCCAGTTTATTGATTACTTCATAGCATGTGTCAAGGTGAAGAAGAAGGTCTTGGGTTTGGTACAGACTGAAAAGTGAGAGTGAACCCATGAACTGTAGAAAGACATTTCATGCCTCTGAAGGCTGCAGGGCCCCTGAGTGTGTTTTAGCTCCCCAGTTACATTAACTGTGTTGAGCATTGCACAGTCATGCAGTCTGCCATTTGGCTCAAGTTATTTTCCCACATTACAAACATTTTTATTTTTTTTAACCTTTGTTTAACCAGAAGGACCTCATTGAGATTAAAAATCTCATTTGCAAGAGTGTTCTGACCAAGCACATTTACAAAGTTACAGACATAAAACAGTTTCAAACACAGATACAGACATATCAATCAGTGAAGTCAGAGTCACAGAGCAGAACATTTTCAGTCAAAGCTTTTACAGCCTACTTCATCGTCCTCTAAAGCCTTTAATCTGCATTTAAAACGATTTAAAGAGACCAGCTCTCTAAGACACAGTCCTTCTTGTAGCAGATTCCAGTCTGCAGGAGCAGCATATCTGAAGCTTCTTTTGCCCATTTCAAGACAAACTTTGTGGACTGATAGCAAGAGTAAGTTTTGTGACTGGGTCACAGAACGAAGGCTGTAGCTTCCAGAACTTTTCACATGAATAGAATTACTCAAGTATGATGGGAGCAGGCCAAGAATAGCCTTTTAAATCAGAGTGTGCCAATGATTCAGTCTACGAATGGTCAGAGCGGAGCACCCAACTTGCTCATACAGAGAACAACGATGCGTTAGAGCCTTGAGATTTGTTATGAACCTTAGAGCTCCATGATAAACAGTATCCAATGATTTAAGGCATTGAGAACATTTCTATTATGGTAGATTTTTTTCCCATTCTGGGTTAAGATTTTAGCTAGCCTCTCTACGTGTTACTTTTTACCTGATACTTAAAGCCTGACCAACAATAGTTTTAGGTTTAAGGACAAGTGCATGAACGGATCATTGAATTGGCCCTCTTATGTCTGTGTCCTGTCACGTGCATGTGTGTGTGTGTGTGTTTGTATGAGTTTAATCACTTTTTCTCCCATGTCAGATCCACATAGACATCCCTAGGATGAGTCCTGAGTCTTTGGTGCTGCAGCCAAAGGTGACAGAGGTAACATGCTCTCACCGACCGTGAAGTCTGCCCTTAAAGTCTACTTGAGCTGGCTTTGCTCCAGTTGCTGTCCTGCACCTGTCTGGCTCCCCTCTGACCAATCTGCCTGCCTGCCATTTTCTGATCAATGGGGTAGACAATCTGAAATGGTGTGAAGCATGGTCAACACAAAAAACTTCCTGTCAAGCAAACAGAGCTAATGGTGCCTTCAAGTAGGGTCGTGTTTGTCTCGTTGACAATGAGATATTGGATATGGAGAAGGGTTAACTCAAATGTCACTACTGACATCTTGTCTCCTGCTACTTGGTGTTTTGACACATCAGAATGATGTAATATTCATTTTTTTCAAATAATCCTGGAGAAGAGCTCTTTTTTTGTCTATGGAGTCCATGTTATATTACTTTTCCACTTAAACATCTTCAACACAACCTTAAATCCCAACCTTCAACTTTCAAGATCTTCTTGAAAGCGATGTACAGCTCAGCCTTAACGGGGGAAGATGTGTACATGCACACCTGATGCCAGCTGCCATCTGTTTCAGATACAGTACCCCAGTCTGCCTCCAATCAAGGATGAAACTCCACTGACTGTCTTCCTCACCCTGATCACTGTCTGTATTGGCTATATCTGTGCTAACCTGCCTGTTGCTTCAGTGTTTGTTCTTTTTTTCTTTTTTCTCTCTTTGCAGATTCACATTGACATACCGAGAACTAATCCCCTTATTCCTCTCTTTCAACAATCTTCTGTACAAGAGGTGAGCAGTCCTCATCATAAACACCCCAACATACACACACTCACCAGGGAGGGTTAGCTTTACCTCAGTTTGACTGCATAATCATTGGTCCTGATACAACAGAGAATGTGAGAAATAAAACGTATTTTTATTATCTCTTCAGCAACCCCAAACATTCTGTGTTAAACTGAAAAAGCTAATGTTCACCTAGTGCAATGGAATATTAATATATGACAAAGTGACATGTAGTTCTAGCTGACTGACCAATGTAATCATTTAAAAAGCATCCTTTAGCACAAAATAGTGTTGACTCTTTGAGTTAACAGGATTTAAAAATGATAGGCTGGGTAGAATTTTTTTATTTTCTTGACCTAAAAATAGATTATCTGTTGTAAAAAATGTATATAACTGCATATTTAACTAATATTACCTTTTTTGGGCTGTCATCCACGTTACATCCACATTGAATAAAAATCATTGGGTTTGTCTCAAAGTCTTTGAATCTTCAGCTTCTACCAAGCAGCAAATAACAGCAAAAATTTCACATCATAAGTGGGTAATGTGGCTTAAAACATAACACAACCAAACTGCACACTCACTAACTACTAAACTACTAAACTAAGGTTGAGACTTAAATTAAAGAAACATATTGTCAAAGTAAATTTAAGCTTCGTCTTTTCAGTTTCCTACCAAATACTTTAAATGTCCAAAACTGTTTTCAGGGCATTTATCAGTAGCCTGGTTTACACACGCATTGCACTCCCAAACTGTTTTTTTCTAGTTTTGTTGGTAAAAAGGAGTTGTTATCCTCAATAGATGCTGAGACTATTCTGTAAAATTTAGTGCAAGCAAGTGGAGGGGGATGAGGAAGATGCTGACTTTGATATTGGTGCATGTTGAAAACCCGCCTGTCTTTATTTAGCTTGCCATTTCCACTCTTCTTTAAACCTCCTCTAATATGCTCTGAAACACAAATTGCTGGGATAAAATTCAGGGCTTTAAATCCATGTAAGGGCAAGAATCTATCTGTCCGTCTGCCGATCCATCCATCCGCCAGCAATAATGTGCAAATGTTTGAGGCATGTGTGAATGATGTTGTTTAGTACAACTGTTTTTTAAATGTATGCATTGTATTGTTTATTTTGTTATCAATTTACAACCAGCAACATATGAAAAAGAAGAACAATCAAATCAATACTTGTTGTGATCACTCTTTGCCCTTGAAATAGCCTTTGTTCCTCCAGCAACACTTGCTCAAAGACTGGGATTCTGTACGATTGTAGTCAAGTGTATATTAACCACCGTATGGCTATAAGACCAAGTACTAATAGAAGACACTAGGTTGTTATTCTGTGTCAGCAAGGGTTTACCAGGCAAAGATTTCAAAATGGACTTTGTTTAAGTTGTGATGTTCAAGCTCTATTGAAGAACCACACAGACACCGGCAACTTTGAGGACAATAGATGCAGTGGTCAGCTAGGGATGGGTACCTTTCACATTTGAACCGATACCATACCAATGCCTGGTATCGGTACTCAACGGTACCAATTTTCGGTACTTTTGCGTGTGTTTATGGGGTAATAAATAATAATTTGTGTAATTTTATGATCTCAGTTTTTTTCAATGTGAATTTATTTCTCAATATATAAAATTTGACAGATAAAACAACATTCAACTGTTTGTAGAAATGTCTACAACATGAAAACCAGTAACTAAAATGAACCACAACTTAATAAATTAACTGCAGCCCTCACTTTAACTTTAGGGCAGTTTAACAATGGGTCCGACAGAGCTGTAAATAAAAAAAGCATTTACGTTAACGTTACAAAGTACGAGGAACCGACCTGATAATGATAACTGACGCACATTAAAATGCCAAGCTAATACCATCTTAAACACGAGGCTTATTTACCTGGACCAGGTATCCTCCTTGTCTCATTTGCTGCCATCACTAAATGTTAAAGCCATTTCTTTTCCTGTGTTTCTGGCTGCAGACGACTAGTCTTCATTGGACACAGGCGTGCTAACAGTGCTGAATGAATCCTTTGTGGTTGTAGATCTGAGGCTATCAAAAATTGTGCACTCTTCA
Organism: Scarus forsteni; assembly: GCA_036419115.1. Lineage (NCBI taxonomy): Eukaryota > Metazoa > Chordata > Actinopteri > Labriformes > Labridae > Scarus > Scarus forsteni. The sequence goes on along the minus strand of JAZDUH010000386.1, from coordinate 8,278,517 downwards.
GCTTTAAGGAAAATTTTGTGCGTCACCAGGTGCCTCCTCAGATTTGAAGTATTTCCGCTGCTGGCCTTACACTTGGTGTCACAAATATTGCAGCGAGCATAATCTCCATCACATTTGATAAAGTAGAGCCATACTTTCGAGCTATTTCTCTCAGCCATGCTAGCTTTGTTGACTGAGTCCGCGGCTGCTAACGTCATTACGCTATTGCTGTGCTGCGTTCAAGTCCGGTATGGAAATTCACCTACTCTACCCAATAGTATGCCTGCTTCTTCCACTCCCTCACAGTCACAAGGATGCGTTTAGATACCTAAACCTGGCACCGTTTGATTTTACGTGAATCGGTACTCGGTAGTACCTACAGAATTCGGTCGGTACCTCTTAAAGTACCGAATTCAGTACCCATCCCTATGGTCAGCCAAGTGTTGGTTAAGTTGGCTTAAAAGAACGCATTTCTGTATTAAAACTGTGGGTTCTGTTTGTGTCTCTCTTGTTTTAGTCTGCTGTGCTTTTACCTATCAACATTAAAATTACCAGACTCACACAGATCAGCTGTGTGATAACTGAATATTGAGCGACATCTCAAAATCAGAGTTGTAAGTGAAATTTAAAAACCTAATGTTAAAGAATATTAAGAGTTGATCAGGGGCTGTAAACTGCAGGAGATGGAGTGGAGAACAATGTGCTCTAAAACAAAGACTTCCCCTAAGCAAGCAAAGGCCAGGGAAGTGAAAACACACAGCACAGCATGGAGAACTCCCATTTGACACGTGGTCCAGACTTTTTGGGGGGGGCACACAGTAGCTTGTTCGAGTCCACTCTAAAGGATTCAGACCTTAAGGGGGATTCACACTTGGCTCAGGACAGAATGACCCATGTGAGTGTGCCCTGAGTGTGTGCAGACCACAGTGAAGCATGGTGGAGGGTCCTTGCAAGTTTGGTTCCACATTACTGAAATAGGATTTGGGATTTCGCCAGGATTTATGATATCCTCAGTGCTGAAAAGTACGCGCAGATACTTATCCATCATGCAGTACCATCAGGGAGGTTTCTGTTTGACTTAAAATGAATTTTGCAGCAAACCAAACATAAAACTATCTTCAGCTTTCAGGAGCACTAGGAGTAAAAGGTGGCCTCCACAGAGCCCTGATTTGAGGACGAGTAAGTATTGATGGGATAAAATGGAGAAACAGAAGGTTTTTGTTTCGTCTACATTAACACAATAGCTGTGGTATGTTCTTCAGGATGTTTAAAATGACCTACCTGCTGATTTCCTTTAAAACGATGTGAAATTGTACCAGGAAGAATTGTTGTGTTGAAGCTCAGAAGTGGTCACACCAAATAATGATTTGATTCAGATTTCTCTTTTGGGCAGTTATGATGCATTTGTGACATAAAGATAAACTGCTAACACATGTATTAGTGAAAGCTGTAAGGCTTACTTCACAGCATATTTTCTTTCATGTCTGAAACATTTGCACAGTACTCCGTCTGTTGATCTGTCATTGGTCTGCTTATCATACCGACTGTATCTGTCTATCCACCTACCAAATTTATGTCTGTCTCCCTCTCTCTGCCTCTCTCTCACTCTAAGAAAGATAATGGAAGTGCACATTCTTTCAAATAATATTCTTAATCTAATGAGTAACATGATTAGATTAGATAGTACTTTATTAATTATTATTTATTAATTTTAATCTTTTAAAACCTTGTTAGAATGTTTTGTACAGATCACATTACAGGCAATTTTTTAAACTGTTTTTTAAAATTATTTTTAGCAGAAGAGATTGAAACAGTCGACTTTGGTTCTTTAATTTGAAGTACCTGTTCAGGGTGTACTCGCCTCTCGCCCATTGACAGCTGGGATAGGCTCCAGTCCCCCCTCAACCCCAAAAGGGATGAGCGCTATAGAAAAAGAAGTATTGAAGATACTTTGAAAAACCACAGGAATATGTTAATAGTTTATAAGAAAAAATGATGTAGGAATGAAGAGCCTCAGCAGAAGTCATTTGCATTTCAAAGAGTCGTAAATCTTTTTTTTTTTAATTGTATGTTTATTGCTTTTTGTGCATTTCAAATAATACAACAAAAGAACAACAACAACAAAAGACAAGGTACACTACAAAACAAGCATAGTAAGACATCTCATTATACAACTGTAAATTTCTATAATGTTACATTTCCTTCAATAGGACTCCACATAAGGTGCCTCTGAAAGGCTCAAGGTAAAAAGCAGGCTCTGGAATAGCCCCCCATATAAACCTTAGTCAGAAATTGAAACAAGATATAATCTTCTCCCCCTCTAGAAATAACATAAAACGTCCCCATATTTTATCAAAAGTGGAATATTTACCCTTGATCGTAAATGTGAGTTTTTCAAGGGCAAGAGAGTGTGACAATCCAACAAGCCAGGTTTGTAGTCTGGGCCTAGTAGCAGATTTCCAAAATTTGGCTATTGTGTGTTTAGCTTGTAGCAAACAGTACATGGACATTGTATTATCTGCCTTGCTGGGAAGATAATTTACAGGAATGATGCCAAGGATACACAGTTTGGGGCATAAGAGCAACTTCGCTCCTGTAACCTGAGTAATGACCCCCAGTACCTCTATCCAGAAGGCTTGGATTAGTGGACAGTTCCACAGGCAATGAAATAATGTACCCATCATTCCAAATTTTACCACATACATCTGGGGTATCAGGGTGAAATTTATTTAACATGATATACAATCTCATTATCCACTTATATTGGAGTAGTTTAAAAGGGTGGTAGATCTAATCTCTATGGATGTCTTAGCCGTACCATGTCATAGTCAGCTTTTATTTTATGTTAATTTTTATTTTTATCATCCGTGCATCCGTCCTTTTGTTTTCCAACACATAGTCTAAGGGGACACTGCCCAGGTGAATCATCTTAAACAACAAAGAATGATGTATGAATGAATTATTAATCAACCTACAGACCCGTTATATGCAGCCCCGTTTTCTTTGCATTTATCCCGTCTTTCTGTAGCCGCCCTATGCAGTAGAATCAAAGGAAAGCAACAAATTACAGTGCAGTTGTATGCAATAGCGTTTGCATAGTCGAGCAGGGGGACAGCCTGATGGAAAAAGAGTTTCAAATGAGTGAAGTTTGGATAACTTTCACTTCCTCTCTGCCCTCTCCACACTGCGCTTAACACTTACTGCAGGTTGTGCTGTGAAGAGCAGAAGTAACTGTCTGATAACACTTCTCCTTTTCACAGCCAACTTCAGCTGCAGCTCACTGTGCTGTGCATGTCAGCATATTTAATTTCTGCAGTAAGGATCCCTAAGCCACTGTACGATTTCCTTTTTCTTTGTATGCCTCCTGTATGTGCTGTGTGCAGCTCCTGACACACATGCTCTGCATTCTTTGTTTTGTTAGACACCTTGTAAAAAGTCTCATCCAAAAACAAGGATGACCTGGAACAAACATTTACAGAGGAGGGGGCAGGATGAAGGATCGCAAATTACTACATGACAGAAAAGCATAAAAATGCTGTTAACAGACAAAGCTGCAAATAAGTAGTGTCAAACACATAAAAAAAACAACCCTACCAGTTACCAGTTTTCCTTGTATTATTTTTACAGTATAGAAGATTTGAATATGAAACAAACTGTCGGTATTAGACTGACTGGATCAGAAATAGCACTGTTTATGTTTTTAAGGATATTTGCCTCTAATAATAGAATGGGAGTAATATTTAACTAAATGAAAAACCTATGTCAGAAACCTAAAGGTATTTTTGGTGACCCTTGTAAACACATCTTTAGTTTTTTATTGATCATGTCCTTTAGATTGCATACAAAGAGATACAAGAAAACATCTTTTTGTTTTCTAATAATCAGTCTGCCCCGTCATGGATGGAAAGTAAGGAATCCTTGTTTTGCCGAACACTGCTTTTCTCACTGAGCAATTACCCACATTGTTCATCCTCATTTGGACTAGAAGTTTCAGTGTATAATTTGTGTTTAGTGTTTATCTTAGGAAAGTTTCATTGTTTAGAAAGACAACATTGTAACGGACTTTTTTAGTCTTATTCAAACCTTTGTGTGCACTTTGAGTTCTCTTGAAATATAAATCATGGGGTCTTACAAATTTATTCAATGGAAAGTTTTCAAACAAGCAATGGATCACAAGATAGTTTTAAAGAATCATGTATCCTGCTCCAGTTTCATGGGTCTAAATTTGTTTAAATGTATATAAATTCTACTTTGGCCCTGCCACAGTTTGCCCCCTTTAAAGTGTGCACTTAGCCTGTGTGTCAATCAATGTTTGAAAGGTTTGTACTGTCAGAATAAATATGGCATGGGACAGTTCAGTATTTTTGAAGTGGGGTTGTATGAGCTCCATATGGTCACTAAGGACAGTAGATACTGTAGAAAGTTCTCTCCTCTCCATCAGAAAGCCACAGACTGTGACCATCAGTGACGAAGAAAAAGACGCTAATAGAAAAGTACCGTACCGGAGTTAAAGGCTATTTTCTCCGCCTACAAGAACTCAAATCAAAAAGTAATACCACAGTTTAAGAGTACGCTACATAGACAATTTTTGAAGTGCATTAATCTTTCGGAAATATAAAGTTTATCCGGACCTAAGCCGACTCACGCCGTGTGTCCCTCCGCTAAATCACTCTGCCGTAGTTAGCTAGCTGCTTTGGATGGCTGTTTTAGACTAATTAAAAGCACATTATAAGACAAATATTGCTGAGACGGGTTTTTGTGATGCTTCCCTTGATTCAGAAACAGATGTGCATCATGGAGAACTCAGCTTTTACCGTATTCCTCTGCGTAATGAGGGCATTCGGTTACACAGTATAGTGAATGCATCTCTGTTACCTGTTACCTGACAGATTGTTATGATCAACAAACAGCCTCCTCTACTCTGCTTATTTGTCTCTGACGGATCATTATTATGTTTGCAAGTAATACTGCCGTCCATATCACCTATTCCCAGGTCAAACATTCGCCCCACAGTTTATTTACATCTCTATCTTGATGTCCAGTGTCCGTGGATGTTTCCTCTATATTCCTCTTTAGCGACTCGTCCTCTGTAAAGTCCGGTTCAGGTATCCTCTTGACTCCAAACTGAATGAAACTTCATCGGCGCTGTCATAACAATCCCTTTTTTAATTTCCTGCATTGTCTCTTCCTCACACCGCTGACAGTCAAAACAGAAGAGTTATGATACTTGATAAAAGTTATACGAAGCATCAGCAGCCGTTAGCGTGCTAATGTTTTGATCAGCTGAGGGGGGGGGACTGATTTATCGGAGGGACACTCCGCCCCTTCCCCTCTGGTATTACTTTTTGATTTGAGTTCTTGTAGTCGGAGAAAATAGCCTTTAACTCCGGTACGGTACTTTTCTATTAGCGTCTTTTTCTTCGTCACCGATGGTCACAGACTGTGGCTTTCTGATGGAGAGGAGAGAACTTTCTACTGTATCTATTGTCCTTAGTGACCATATGGAGCTCATATAACCCCACTTCAAAAATACCGAACTGTCCCAGTAACTGCTAGAAAATAAACATAGCATTTTAAAAACCCTACCTTTCGTTAGCCTCCTCTTGTCCCACCCACCAAATAGCACACCAGACATGCAGCTGCCATTTTCAATCAATCAATCAAACTTTATCTGTATGGCACTTTTAATACAGGACTTTGTAATACAAAGTGCTTTGCATGAGAAAAAGATAAAATAAAATAACAATAAGTGGAATAAAATAAAAAATTGCATAATTGCATAGAATGAAAACATAAGACCCCCACCATCCCCCCCTCCCCAAACCACATTCAATATACACACTCACTTACTCAAACACACGAAGACAATAAAAGGAAATTCTGACAGAAAACAGAATTAGAGGACTGAGGAAACGTTATCTTGAATTAAAAATGAGGAAACACAGGAGCTAAAACTAAAATAATACTTAAAAATACTCAAACATACTAGAGGGTAAGATAAATAAACGTGTAACTACATAAAAAAATAAAATGATATAACAGTATAGAATAAAAGTTAGATAAATAATATGGTAAAATGAGAAAGTGTAACATCAGGTGCATAATAAAATCAATTGAAATAGGATAATAAAACAAAAAGCATTTAACAAAGAATAAAATTCCAAATAAAAAATCTGAACTTAAATGTAGTAATAAAACAAAATAAAAGGGTTAAAATAAGTTAAAATATAACATAAAATAATATTGCCACAGATAATGTGAAGTTGCTTTCAGAAAGAAAAAACAAAGCAGTGCGTACGTAGATTTCTGCACAGGGCTGCTGCTGTTCTGATAGTTTTAGTTATTTACTAACAACCTCTGATTTTATTTATTCATCTGTCTATTTATTTGCTTTTAAGGATTTGTCTTATGAACAAACACAAAGTTTTGAGGGTTCAGAGACACCAATTTAAACAATTTATCCACAGGCAATTTTTTGATTTAATATTTTTAGAGAAATGCATTCTTCAGTGCTTGTTAAACTAATAGATCGGTTTAAAGAAATAATTCTCTTGTAGCTGGAAACATGATAATCATTTTAAGCATAATATTTGCTGGGTAAATGTTCCATAAGTCTTACTGAGGACTTTAAAAGCAAAAACACAAGGGAATAAAAAGTTTCAACGATTCATTCTGATCTTTTACATACAGCCTTTACTTTCTATTTCACGTCATTGATAAATTACTAACTCTCTGTAGAACCATGTAGATAATGGAGTTTGCACTTTTTTAATTTGCAAACTATTGTTTACACATGTCTGTGTGTTTATGTGTGTTTGTGTGTTGTTGTGTTTTTTTCATGGTTGTAAGATTTTTGAGCGTATCCTGTTTATCTGGGCCATCCGCCACCCAGCAAGTGGCTACGTGCAAGGCATCAACGATCTGGTTACGCCATTCTTTGTCGTCTACGTGTTTGAATACATTGGTAAGTGTTGTCCCTCTCTCACTCTGATTTCCTTGTTCACCAAAATATCACACCAGGAGATTTTTAATGTTTCTAACCTTGTGAAGTAAAGGCCTTCTATATTTTTGAAACTATTTTGAGTCCCTGGACCTGGATTATTTCAACCTTGTTGGGCAATTTTAAGTTTTCCTCATTTTCCTTGATTGGTTCAGTTTGTTGAATGTTTCAAAAGTTTCTGATGAGCCCAGGATGCTCATAATCCTGGACATCATCTCTGCCTTCACAAATCTTTTGTGCCAGTCAAACAAGTGCACGTGACACGGGGTGCCCCCTATTGAATTCTAAATATTTACGTCAGAGTATCCAATTTCATTTGCCCTCTGGGAGTGGGAGGGACAGGGGGCCTAATGACAAAATATCACTTGGAGCTTCACTTCAGCTCGATGTGGCCCTTCTTCCCCCCTGTCTTAAATTCATTCTCTAATTCCTTATGTCTGTCTCTGTATTTATTTGTTTAGAGGAGGAAGTGGAAAACTTTGACGTGTCCAGTCTTCAGGAAGAGGCTTTGAGGAACATTGAGGCTGACAGTTTCTGGTGCATGAGCAAACTGCTAGATGGTATTCAGGTAAGCTCGAGTGTTCATTCTAGTAAAAATTATAAGGATTTCCTAGAACAATACATGATTGTAACAATCTGGTTTTGATTTATTCTTTTAAGAGCAGCAATTTGTAAACGTGCTAACGTAATATTGCAGAATGTCAAAGATAGCACACACAAAATGTGCTTCAGTTTTTTTCTGTTGTAAAGTTAAAACAATTCCATTTTTTTTAGTTACATATGGAGATATATAAACACCACACGCCAAATATTGGAAGAAGTACACGCCAAACATTTGAAATCACTTTCAAGTTTCTGTTCGCAATGCCTTCCTTAAAAACCAGCATTAGTTAGATGTGTGTTGGGATGTATCGTAAATCCATACCAAATACTTTGCTTTCATTGCTGTGCACCATTTCCTCAGTTTACCTTTAGGTATATATTGATGTTACCAGACCATTGCTGAATAAATGTCAACAAAAGAAAGAAAGAGCTTAGTTTTAGTTTTAGGGTCAAAGTGATTTGCAAGATTCACAACTTCAATGTAAAAGTAAAAAGAAAAAATCACATGTTTCATTATTCACTTTAAATCTATGGCTTTTTAGAGTCTGCATACAAAAACACAGATAAATCACAACTGTGTTCAAATATATGACAAACTCCTGCAAAAATGGCTATAAAGAAGAATTTTAGTAAAGAGGCAAGAACAGATTTTTACTTTAAAGAAAGAGAAACTGCAAAACTCTGTGTCCAACAAAGAAGTTCACTGCCCTCTGAAGAGACTACTTTTGTTGAATAATTACACTTTTTTTTTTTTTTTTTACAATTTTTTACCCTGACAAAAACTAGACAGTAACTAATAACAAGAGCACATGGACAAAAACTAAAACTAAGTTAACTGACATTTCATCAACAAATAAAAACTAGACTAAAATGTCTGACAGACTTAATCCAATCAGACCTAATATGGTCATTTAGGAAGTAGAGACAAGTTAGGAATCTATCCAATCACAGCTACTTTGGTTGTGTTAAAAGTTGGATGAGTTTAGAGGGACATCCAATCACAGCTGCCTTAGCTTGGTGGTGGTGGGATAAGTTCTGGAGCGATCCAATCAGAGCTGCTCTCTTTATGAATTGATATATTCATGTAGAGCAGGTTCACTGTTTGTTGTCAGTTCTGGTATTGTAACTGAGATGCTCTGCCAGGTAGCCTAAATAAAGGTGACTGCATTTCACACAAAGGAACATTTGTTTCTGCTCATTTAGACATTCAGACTTTACTAACATTCAATAAAGGGTTAGTAGATGTTTGATTTGATCCAAGAGTAAAACATGACTTCAGAAATTCAAGGAAACATAAAAATGCCTGAAACTTTACTCTTCATAGTTTAGTTGACTGAATTTACAGCAGATTTGAAAAGTGAAAAAAATTGGAAAGTGCTGTCAAAACTAACACTGAACTGGAAGTTATGATGCTAGAAAAAGGCCTTGAGCAAACTGGGAGGATAAGCATATTATTGTCACCAGTAAGAGCGAGCAGTAAAAACAGGGAGGAAATCAGCATGGCAAGGTCAAAATCTTTATCTCTGACAACTGTGTAAGGAATCCTGTGGCAGCTCTGAATGATTGTGTGTCTTCAAAAAAACAGTTCTTCATCCACAAAACAAGAAAAGAGATATGATTGGGCAAAAGCTCACAAAAATCTGACCTATGATGACTGCAAACAAGTTGTCTGGACAGATGTAAGCATTTCAAGGGACTGTGTGGAGTTTCTAAGTAATTACAAAAAAGTCTCACTTTTAGATATATGCATGATGGAAATACACACTTTGAGTTGAGTTTTATAGCATCAAAAGAGGTTATCTATAAATGCTATTCCTTAGCTTCACGGTTGGGTCGGACAGGGCTGGACTGGCCTGGATACTCAACTTCAGGAACAAGACAATTAAAACTAGAGCAAATTTATATTATTCAGACATGTCTTAGAGCACCGGGCTGTAAGTAGAGATATATAGCCGGCTACAAAATTACGATACTAAGTTTTCCAAAAATGCTTGCTGTCACACATCAAAAACTACCGCTACGTAACTAAAAAGAGATACATTACCTCGTCACTTTGCATCCTGTAAGTTGTTGAAAAAAGAAGTTGTAAAGCAATGCAGAGTTCTGAGGAAGGTCCGAGCTGCATTCATTAGCATCACAACAAACACACGCTTTGGCTTGTGGTGTGTTCAAGTTTTAGTCTGAAGTGGGAATTTCCAAGTTCCAAGTAGGAAACTAAAACTGGAACGTCCTCCGAAGTCGGAATTTCCTACTGGGAACTCGGTGAAACCTCGCCACCCCCAAGTTGACAATGGAAGATGGATGCCCCCAGTGTGAACAGTTATTTAGCTCCTGTAATAATCCATTTATTTGCACTTCTGACTGGGATGTGTCGCTCTAGATCAGCTGTATACATAGTATTGTTCGACTTATATTTACAAAAATGCTACCATAGTGATAATCACATTCTTCATACAACACAGGGCATGCTAACAACAGCTAACAATAGCCTGGTAGATCGGCATGTTTTTTTTCCGACTTCAACTGGAACGCCGATAAGTCGGAGATGATGTCACTCCCAGTTCCGAGGTTACTGGAATGCAGCATTACGACAGTCGCGGCACATGCTCATGGGTGGCAGAGTCCCAATGTCACCAGAAACAGATTCTCCTCACAGTCCCTTTAACTGTTAGTTTAAAACACAGTCTCTGTGTCTGCAGACAAACGGGTGAACGGTGGCATAGTGAAGAAGGACACGACCACATCACAGCACAGATGCCCCGTAGTTAGTATGCAGTAGTCAGCTGTTACTACTTTTATCAAGGACGGTGCTTTAACATTTTTGGCTTAAACTTAATTGCTCAATGATAATTGGCTCATCATTTGCAACAATATGGTGGCTTCCCGGCAGCCTCTTGTGGACAGACCTGGCACTCCTTTTTTTTGGGGGGGGGGGGGTTAATTATGACCGATGTTTTGTTTTTGTTTTTTTTTTTAAATGTATTTTTTGGGCATTTTGTGACTCCATCGATAGGAGAGAGACAGTGGACAAGCCCGTGAAAGGGGATGAGAGAGTAGGGGAAGACACTCTGCACACTGGTCACAGGAGGGATTCGAACCTGGACCGGCAGAAGCAAGTACATGGGGTGCCTGGTTGCTAACCACTCCACCAAACCAGCACCCCCTGGCACTCCTTTTAAAGACTGTTTTTACTCACTGTCAATGAACAAATGAAGTGAAGACATTTAAAGTTTGAACCCCAACAGTTTTTTCATTTAGGATGAAATCAGCATTAATTCTGTATTTTTGTTCCTTTTTTCTCAGGACAATTACACGTTTGCCCAGCCGGGCATTCAGAGGAAAGTGAAGGCATTAGAGGAGCTGGTCAGCAGAATTGATGGTGAGTCGTCCGTCTCTGTCTACCCACCCCTTACACTTATAATCAGTGCAAGTTCAGTCTGCTCAAAGTTTCTGTTGCTAGTTTATTATTCTTTTGATTTGCCAGTGTGTTGAACAAGGATGATTGATCATATGTCTCTGACAACAGTTCGACAAAGACTGTGGTATATGAGCTGTAGCTTACAACTTAAAACAGATAAACCTAAATAAAACGGTACAGTGATCAGCAAACATTTTTGACCTTTACAAATATAATTGTTAAACTGTTGTCCTAGCAGATTTTTATGCATTAATTTGCATCTGTCTAATATATACACAGTGCCCAGGCCAGTACATTGAGCCATCCCTGCTAATTAAGTTTATCAACAACACAACCTCAAAACAAAAATCCATCCGTACATCATAGTTGCTTTAATTAATGAAAACAATGCTTTCTCTTAATTTGTCTTTGAAAATGTTAACCTGAATATTCATGTGACACAAAGATAAACTCTGCTTCTGAGAAGGTCTCATTTTTGTTATTAACACTGCCATAGTGTTAAATCTGTATTTGTTTGATAATACTCCAAAGTTTGCATTCTTAATGACTTAGACTAACTTCAGGATTGAATCAAGTTTTAATATCAAATGAACTTTTCCAGTATTCATGTTTTTAAACTTAAATGTAAATAGGAATTTTTGATTTTGTATATTCACACAGTATCCAAGTCAGATGAAATTACTTTCATTGCAATAAACACAATATTTACTGGTTACTTTAATATATTTTACTTAACAGTTGGACATCTTTTTTTTTTTTTACAAATATTTTGAAGCTTTTAAAGAAGGCAGAAGTTGATTATATCCTTAATTTCATGCAAAGACCTAGACATACTACAACAATCAGAATGTAGTCTTATTACTATATTTTCTTTTGACAGTCTCTGTTTGCTTTATTTTGAAAAGCATGTTGATTTTAGCCCTTAAAGCTGTACAGATGTGTTTTTCATGTTGTTTATGGAGATTATTGTTCTGATGTTGACAGAGACGGTGCATTGCCACATGCAGCAGTATGAGGTAGAGTACCTGCAGTTTGCCTTCAGATGGATGAATAACCTCCTAATGAGAGAGCTGCCACTACGCTGCACCATCAGACTCTGGGACACCTACCAGGTAAAATAATCAATAAGGCTTTTGTTATTGTGCCTTTTGTGAGGTCTATTGTTATTCATCTGGCACTTCAGGGGGCAATTATCAAATCAAGGCACATAAATTTGCCGCTTCTGTAATCTAGACTTGTAGCATGAAGCTAGAAGTTAAAGATTTAAATCAAGAGACAATAACAACATGTTAAATACTCTGCCAAACACCATCACACATCTGTTTTAATGAAAAATTACAATTTGAGTGAGACAGGAACGGGTTCCAGATTTGTCAGTTTAAAATAAAAAAGCCAAAGCAAAGGATACCAGTGGAGTAGTTTGTTGAGTAATAACACACAGATGTGAGCAGCCATTTATGTTTATCGTTGTTTATTTGGATTTGTGTTGCCTTGTTTCTTTGTGACACTGGAAAAGTAAAAGTGTGGGATGAATGAATGTTGGGGACAGGAAGAGAGAATGCAGGCAGTAACCAGGACTGTAAACGGAGCCCCATGCAGAAATGCTTAAACCTGCAGCACCCGAGTGTCCAGTTGGGACTGTGCAGAATCAGAGCAGACTGAGCCCACGTGGAGAAAAAAGCTTTAAAGGAACACTACACCCAAACAACGATTTGGCCTCATTTTCTACTCACCCTCATGCTGAACAACACTCTGGAGTAGTTTTGGAACATCTAGGATGCAGCCGGAGATTGGGGGGAATCCTCACTGTCCACTGACATTGATATCATGACTTCGGTAAGAGCCCGAACAAACAGTGTCCTTCAAAGTCCACAAAAAGTCAGCAATATTCCTCCATACTGCTCGTGCGCTGTAATCCAAGTGTCCTGAGCGGGTAACGTCCACCATTTACTCGAAACGACATCATTTAGCACATGTTTATAGCCTAAACAGTACTACTTCGCATTTCTATGATACACTTACGGGTGCCTACCGGAGCCGCGGCTGACCAAACCAAAGGAACGCGCACTCTGCATAACTAGGAGCGTAGAACAAGAAACAAGAACACAAGAAATCCCACATTCTGCTGCCCCCTCTTGTGCCTGTCCACGGCTCCGTCGCTCACAGCAGAATGTGGGATTTCTTGTTCTACGCTCCTAGTTAATGCAGAGTGCGCGTTCCTTTGGTTTGGTCAATCGTTGTTTGGGTGTAGTGTTCCTTTAACATCTCAGACAGACTGAAGAGTGTCTAGTGCATGAAAATGAGTGAATTTTTTTTTTCAATCTCAAGCAGTCTTTAAAAGCAAATATATTGGCCCAAGCTAAGACAAGAAGTTGGTTCTTTCATTAATGTTGGTATAAATGCAAATGTCTCATAATAATTTATTTGCTTACGTACCACAGGTGACAAATGAAAATTTGAAACCGTATGACACGTGGGGACAGGGGCGTAGAATTGGGTAGGGACGCTAAGGACACGTCCCTATCAATATTATGCCACTACTGCATGGTCCCTAACACAAAACACAAACATAGTATATGATGTTATAATAAAAAAAAATGCTAATAGTTAAAGCCAAAGAGATACACATTTTGATTCTTTTATTTATTATCCATGTATTATTTGTGTATTGAAAGGCAGCAACTGTTTCAGACCAACAATTAAAGTTTGTGAGGAAAAAATACAATAAAACCTCAGATTAAAAACATGACTGTATACATTCATATGGCTGGGGAATACACTTATCGGTAGTCCTTTTTGGTTTTGGTTATATATTTATCAGATTATAACCATACCATAAAAATTTCTGATTGATCCCAAATTGTCCCACTGTTCATGTGTTAATCATCAATATATTTTTGTCAAGGACCAGAGATTTAGGAGGAGAGGCTGGAGGTAAAGTATGTACCAGTAGAACAGTTTATTTCTGAATATGGTCGTTTGCTTGTTTGTTTGATTAGCTTTACATGACATTAAAAACAGTTATAGATGCAAAACACATCAACTTGCAGAGATGTCATCTTGGTGTACTTTTATGTCCCCACCAATGTCAAAATCAAACCTGCGCCTTTGTGTGGGGATGAGGTGTTAAACTGTAAGACTTCCTTCAGACTGATTCATCCTCAGTTGTGTTAAATGTGTTTAGAGTAGTGTGTGGGTTTTGTGGCTTATCATCTGAATGTTTGTCTCAGTTCTCAGAACAGTTGCTTATTTTTTAAATGTATTTTAACCTAAAGCAAAGGATGCCGTAAATATGGCTTAACTGCTTTTATAGCTGTTTCCTTTGTATTGTGCCAACCAGCTTCACTAAGTTTGACAGTCAGAGCCTCTTGAACGTGGCATTGTGTTTATTTTATAGCTTTGTTAAGTTATAAATAATATTGACCAGACTTGCATACCTAACCTTCAAGCTTTTGCTTGCAAATCAGAATGTAGCATGTCATGTGTGAATATGAAATGTACTTTCTAGTAAATCAGCATCTGTGCTAAAAAAGAAAACATCTGTATTGTTTTAGGCTGAACCAGAGGGCTTCTCCCATTTCCACCTGTACGTGTGTGCGGCCTTTCTGGTTAGGTGGAGGAAGGAAATCCTGGAGGAGAGGGATTTTCAGGTAATGTGCGCATCAACATTTAAAAGTATTGTATTCATAATTGCAAGTGAGACGCAGTGTTGGGCTTTACATAGACACAGAGAGTGCCACCGGCTCTGTTTAAGTTTAAGTAAAACAATGCATTAGTCTTTCCAAAGCTGCCACCGGACACAGTGCTCAGCTGTAAAGATAATGCAGACAAGGGGAAGAAAAAATAAATAAATAAAAAATAAAAAAATAAGTAAAACAGTTTTGTACTTCAAGATTGTTATCATACCGTTCAGGTTCACAGTTTTCTGAACTTGAAGAAAAAAAAACTCTAGCAGCCAGTGGCAGTTTATTTTCAAAGTAAATATTTAGCTTGTTCTGAAGTTACAGTCAGATATTTCACTGATGGTGCAGTGACACATAAGCAAATACGTGTTAAAACAAAGTAGCTTGGTGACTGAAAAGGGAGCCTTTTTAAATGTTCTGTTCATAAACAGAACATTATATCATCTCCCAATGCCATTATTGTGTCTCATTTTCACCCAAAACTCTGGTGAGTGTCATCTGTAGCGTTGTGTAGCCTCAGCTTCTGCACAGATCCAGAGCTAGTCCACATGAACTCAAATGCCAAAATCTCTGGCAGGAATTCACTCTTGTTTTGAGTTGCTGGATGGATTGGATGATTGACTCTCCCACAGTGATATGGAAAAAACACATCACTTATCAGCCATTTTGATCCATACACAGCCACAACAGCTGGACACCTGCTCATTTTGCCATGTGATGGCATCCCGTTCCTCAACCAGGAGTTGCTGAAGTTCATCCAGCTTGGTTGTGTTGGTCATTCCAGCATGTACAAAACCCAAAATGTTCAAACAGAGAAACTTTATTTTCTTTTGCAAATTATTATCAACTTAGAATTTAATGGCAGCAACACATTGCACAAAAGTTGTCACAGGGTCATTTTTACCACTGTGTTACATCGCCTTTCCTTTTAACAACACTCAGTAAACGTTTGGGAACTGAGGAGACCAATTTTTGAAGCTTTTCAGGTGGAATTCTTTCCCATTCTTGCTTGATGTACAGCTTAAGTTGTTCAACAGTCCGGGGTCTCCATTGTTGTATTTTATGCTTCATAATGTGCCACACATTTTCAATGGGGGACAGGTCTGGACTACAGGCAGGCCAGTCTAGTACCCGCACTCTTTTACTACGAAGTCACGCTGTTGTAACACGTGCAGAATGTGGCTTGGCATTGTCTTGCTGAAATAAGCAGGGGCGTCCATGAAAAAGATGTTGCTTGGATGGCAACATATGTTGCTCCAAAACCTGTATGTACCTTTCAGCATTAATGGTGCCTCCACAGATGTGTAAGTTACCCATGCCTTGGGCACTAATACACCCCCATACCATCACAGATGCTGGCTTTTGAACTTTGCACCTATAACAGTCCGGATGGTTCTTTTCCTCTTTGGTCCGGAGGACACGACGAGCACATTTTCCTAAAACAATTTGAAATGTGGACTGGTCAGACTACAGAACACTTTTCCACTTTGCATCAGTCCATCTTAGATGAGCTCGGGCCCAGCGAAGCCGGCGGTGTTTCGGGGTGTTATTGATAAATGGCTTTGGCTTTGCATAGTAGAGTTTTAACTTGCACTTACAGATGTAGACGAACTGTAGTTACTGACAGTGGTTTTCTGAAGTGTTCCTGAGCCCATGTGGTGATATCCTTTACACAGTGATGCCGGTTTTTGATGCAGTACCGCCTGAGGGATCGAAGGTCACGGGCATTCAATGTTGGTTTTGGGCTTTGACGCTTACGTGCAGTAATTTCTCCAGATTCTCTGAACCTTTTGATGATATTACGGACTGTAGATGATGAAATCCCTAAATTCCTTGCAATAGCTGGTTGTGAACAAATGCGTGAGCAAATTGTCCAACAGTTTAAGAACAACATTTCTCAAAGTGGTGACCCTCGCATCATCCTTGTTTGTGAATGACTGAGCATTTCAGGGAAGCTGCTTTTATACCCAATCATGGCACCCACCTGTTCCCAATTAGCCTGTTCACCTGTGGGATGTTCCAAATAAGTGTTTGATGAGCATTCCTCAACTTTCTCAGTCTTTTTTGCCACTTGTTCCAGCTTTTTTGAAACATGTTGCAGGCATCAAATTCCAAATGAGCTAATATTTGCAAAAAATAATAAAGTTTACCAGTTTGAACGTTAAGTATCTTGTCTTTGCTGTGTATTCAATTGAATAGAAGTTGAAAAGGATTTGCAAATCATTGTATTCTGTTTTTATTTACGATTTACACAACGTGCCAACTTCACTGGTCCTGTAAATTCATACCTATTAAAATATGCCCTTGACTTCACCAGCCTCACAGAACTTGGTCCTTAGTTTGAAGTGATCTCAGAGCTGCCACTCTGCACACGGGAACAACAGCTTCCAGTTGCCCCTATGTTTTTTTAGCTGTTGTCATTTTTTTATATTGTAATGAATAGATCAGAAAATTCTGTCTTAATGCACTTTCTCTCTTTACAGAGAACTGGATGTAGCTCAGTCTAAATAAAAGATATAATTATCTTTGAATTGCCTGTTTTAGATAAATGAATAGTTGTCTGTTGTGAAACTTCCTTCTTTACTCTTGTATAATTTGTTTTTTAACTAAACCTTTTATTCTCTCTTCTTTGAAACAGGGACTTATGATCCTTTTGCAGAACCTTCCAACAATGCACTGGGGAAATGAGGAGGTTAGCGTGCTGCTAGCTGAAGCCTACAGGTTGAAGTTTGCCTTTGCTGATGCACCAAATCACTACAAGAGATGATCAGTGTGATGGTCTGCTGTTGCTTCCCACTCCTGGCCCTGCAGCATCTGCTGAACTTGGAAGCACCATTCCATCATGGAGGACCTCTCCTCTTAACCTCCTAAACCTTGTTGGCTATTTCGCCTTCTAGCTAATAAGAGATTCAAATCAGCCAATGATTTAGAGGACATGTGGTGTAGCATCTTAAAATTATGACCATATTTTTCTCTAACCACCTTTGAAATTTGCACTTCTACAGCTCAGTGTGGAGCCTTTCGTCACTGAAGCCCAAAGCCTTCGTTGGACTTGGGTCAGTCGATGCCCAAATGTTCTTTTCTTGTCATTTTTTAACAGTTGTGTGGTCATTTCTTTTTTTTCACAGAGGAACATGTTTTCTTCTATGTCTCTTTAAGATGAAGAGTGGCAGTTAAAGATCAATGATAATGAGGATGGCTTTATATATCAGACCCCCCTCACCTGTTTCATCTTTTCTCACACTTTTTACCAAGAGGAAACTGTCCTCATTTACAGTGAGGTCGGGGATTTAGTTCCTCACACCATCTTAACTATCCCACTTACTTTGACCTACCAAGATGGCAGAGAGGGTCAATCCCAATTCTACCCTGTCGCCCTTCCCCTTCATCTTTTCCTTTAGCTCTCTGTTTTAGAACCAAGGTGAAGGGGTAAAAACACTCTCCCAACAGTCGTAGCCACAGCTGTGAAAGCTAAGCTCATTATAACGATAAATTTTAAAATCCGACCAATAATTCACAACATGATTAATGTTTACTTTATGATTTAATAATTACTTATATACAGTCCTGCTCAGTATTATTGGCACCCCTCCATTATTTTCATTACTTTAACAATATCTTAGGAAATAAATTGAAATGAACCAAACTTATGTCATCAGGATCTCTTAATTGAAGGTCCAAAATACTTTAACAAAAAAAAATGTTTTTATAAGTTACATATTATAATTTCAAAGACAGAACAGAAAAAAAGCATGGGCAGCAATAATGGCACCCCTCTTCAGTGTTTTGTTGCACACCCTTTGGCACTGATGACAGCCTCCAAATGTTTCTTGTAGCCATCTATAAGCTTCTTGCACTTCTCAGCTGGTATTTTCTCCCACTGTTACTATGCTAATAGTTCAAGCTCTTGAACATTTGGAGGTCTCTTTTCCCCAATGGCAGATTTCAGCCATACCAAAGATTTTCAATCAGATTGTGATCAGGACTCATTGCTGGCCATTTTAAAACAGGCCATTTTTTCCTTTTCAACCATTCCTGCGTGCTTTTGGATGTGTGCTTTGGGTCTTTGTCTTGCTGGAGGGCCCACGATCTTCAACTCAAACCAAGTGTTCTTACACTGGGTAGGACATTATGTTCTTAAATTTCTTGATAATTCTCTGATTTCATGATTCCTGTGATGCGGTCAAGGCCTCCAGTGCCCGATGCAGCAAAGCAGCCCCAAACCATTATGGAACCTCCACCATGCTTAATTGTTGGTAGGGTGTTCTTTTCCTCGTAGGCTACAAGTGGTTGCAATTAAAACTGCCTATTCTAAATATGACTGCATGATCATAGTAGCTAATGAAGTATAATTTACGAACCTTAATATGTAAACATTACTTCTGCCAAGTTTGAGTCTGATAAAGTGATGCAGAGCAAAGTTAGAGAGCTTTGTAAAGAAACTGTACTGTCACATTGTGTACTTAAACTTCATGGGTGCCAATAATGATGAGTAGGACTGTATATGTGCCTCCTTTGGTCTCCGCTCTGCTTCTTGTCAGCGTGCGCGGTGCATTATGGGAAATTCTCATACCCCTTCATTTCAAGTGAAGTCTCAGTCCGTCTTTGTTTCAAGGACTGTTTAGCCCGACAGAGACTTGGGACACCCCTTTACTAGACCCGAACACACAAAACCAAGGGCTGAGGGGTAGAATGGGACAGACCCAAAGTGTAGGGCGCTGCAGTTTTCTCTTCCTGAGGGTCACATTTGCATGAAGTCAGGAGGCCATTAAGAATTAGATATTACAACTCTCTCGCCTTAGACCTGCTCATGAAGGGACATTTTTTTAACTGAAGCCATAACTACCTCACATTAACACACAAGTGAGAGCTAGACGACTAGCCAATAAGGAATGCTTAGACAAATACTGCAAGTCAGAATATTACTATCAAAATAAGACAAACTGATCCTCATTCAATTGGAAAAACATTTTTATAGGGCCGTCTTTGAAATTAATGAAAGGGATGTTAATGATAAAAAACATCTTCTGTTTCCCATCTTGTCTCTAACATTCATGTCTTACTTTGACAATGCTCCGTTGTGTTGGGTAGAGGTATCCACAAATAGCTTTTGACATTTGCTAATTGAATCATAGCTGCTTCACCCTGATTGAAACATTCTGTGCAGTTAAACACTTGTCTGTGGGGCTGCTGGTAGCCTAGAAGTACAACCTGTGCACCGCATTCGTCCCTGAGGCTAGCAGCATGAGTTCAGATCCAGCTGATGGCTTCTCTTGTCATTTCCCTCTCCATCCCCACCGGCCTTTCTGTGAGACAAAGGTATAAAATGCCTAAGAAGGAGTCATAAAGAAGTGTTCAACCACTTTATGTTTTGCTATGAAACAAGAATCATTACGGTACTAAACATTTGAAACCATAGAAAAAGTTTTAAATAGACTTTTATCTGTTTTCGATGTTAAAAATAAGGAAATTCCAGTTGTAATAGCAGTCATTAAAAAGTAAGAGATGTCCATTTAGTAAGAGATGGTGCATTTGTTGACCTTATTATTCATGACCTGTGTTTCATGAGATAGCCCCGAAACACTACTGTCATCTTTTTAAGCCTTTATTGAAATCACTGGTCTTAACATGCAGAGAAAGTTTAACCCTTGAGAATATTTTAATAGTAACATCTCATCAAACTGATTATTTGCAGAGCCTCTTGTAGCTACTGCCTGAAATATCTCACATTTACTCCTTTTTAAGAGCTGTTGTGTGCGTAGGGAGAAGGAAGAGAAAGGGGTGGTATTTTTAAAACATGTCAGTGCTGTTCCCTCTGCCCCGGTTTGGGATTTATTCTTTCAACCAATATTTTAAAGATCCTGTTTGGGTTGACCTATTTAATGCTGTTTACAAACCTGCTAAGTTGTGCCTAACTCTCCAGAGTTTCAAGACAACATCTTAGTTTAGTTTTTGTTTTTTTACCTGAAATGACCTTGAATGTTTCTTTTCTTTTCTGAAAACAATTGTTTTTTCTAAAATTCCTCTAAATAGACAGAATATAAACTTTTGTTGTTTGCAAATTGTTCATATTCTTTGCCCGCCCCTGTTCTAAAAAGCCCTGCATGTGCCCACCTCTACAGCAGCATAGACTGGTCCATGCCATCTTTTCCCCACAGCCCAGTCCATGTAAAAAACAAACTAATCTGAGCAAAGCAGCCGCATCCTGTGCCTGCATATGTCCAGCCAACAGGATAATTCAGTGGTGCTGGGGCCTTTGGAAACATTCAGAGTCAAAGAGCATATCATTGATCAGGCTAATCATGCTTTAGATTTAAAGTATGGTAATAACAATAATGAATTCAAGCTCAGTTTCAGTCTCCGTGCTGTTGCTATCAGTTTATGGCAACAAAATGAAATTTGCAATCTCAAGTAGTAATATGCATTTACAAACATGGCCATCTAGTTATGAATTAAAACTCTGAAAATGTGCCTGAAACAGTAAATAGAGCCAAAGCCGGCAGAACTGACACCACACAAGTGACACTGGCCACGTTTTCCAGTCTGTGGAATTAACGAGTTATATCAGTAACTTAAATTAAATGCCCTCTGTTTTAGCAGTTTCTTACGTTGGGGTTGTCATATTTTCTTGATGCTTAATTTTTAAGAATTTGTTTTACATGATGGTGATTGTTGCTGCAGTGAGGGTTCGAGTCCGAGGTCTTGAGCTCTACCTCCCCATTTCTTTAACAGCTCAAAGGTTCTTTTTTTTTGACACTGATGTAATTGCAGTGTTTTCCCTTTAACCAAAACAGCAACATTTTTACACTTTTTTTAAAGAGGTGACTGGAAATAAATCGAGACACCAGATACAGCTCCCCTTCCTGTCTCTACGTTTGTCTCTGTGGTGGTGAAGCTAAGACAGAGGCCTGCTGGAGCCCTTTTCTATTGACATTTGCACACAACCTGCTTCTACGTTGAGCATCTTTATGGGCTATCTTTGTTCTGTTTTCATCTTTATGGGCTGTCTTTATTATATATTCAGCTGCTCTTGTGTTTTTCTCACTCCATAGGAAAAAAAAATATTTATGAAGAAATCATCTCCCTCTGACTCTTAACTACAAATAATCAAGTAACTCTTTAGAGTGCAGGTGACTGGTGCCCAATCTGTTGACTTTCAAGATGTGTACAGAGAAAATTTTGGAAAAAATGTAAATATGAAGTGTAAATAAATCCTATGTATGAAAAATGCTGTGAGCGAGGTGTCAAGTGTATTTGTATTCCCTGAGTTTGTGCACAGGGCTGCTTGTGGCTGTGTTTATGTGGGTATATGTGGAAACATACAAATATGGAAATATGAAAAAGGAGTCAATCTGATGGATTTTATTGTCAAATGTGCAATTGAGGTAAACTCAGGTCTTATATTTTTAATCCAAAGTGCCTCCCTTTCCGCACACTCCAGCATTTGAAGCTTCTTTGTGGTCATCTGTCCCAATGACAAAACTTTATGATGCAAATGCAGATTCAATAAATAAAACTTAACTCAATTCTGCTGTTTGTTGTATGTAAATGGTTTTATGCCCTTTGGCAATCCAGTTATCTGAGTGACATCAGTATGTATGAACAGTTTGTCCATTCATGTCTCACTGTCTTAACGAGACATGGCTCACTTTTAATGAAAACTTTTTTTAATAAAACAAAACATGAACTAGTCTCATTAAAAGCCTCTATTGAAGGGACATCCTCTGCCTTTTCATATATTTCTCTGGAAATTTGAATCATAATGTCGCCAAATTCCATAGTTGTTTCTTAAAAGTTAGTAATTGAATTGAACCACTTAAACTCACGTAGATCAGGTGAGAAATTGAGACAAAATTCAAGACGTTTTTTTTTTAGAATTCTGTGATTTTTAAGGTGAGGGAAAAATATATCTGAAGGCTGAAGACAGTTTATATACAGTCATGGAAAAAATTATTAGACCACCCTTGTTTTCTTCAATTTCTTGTTAATTTTAATGCCTGGCTCAACTAAAGGTACATTTGTTTGGACAATTATAATGATAACAGCAAAAATAGCTCATGAGAGTTTAATTTAAGAACTAAGAACTATTCATTTTCCATGGTTTTCTTGATAATAACCAAAATTACTTAAATTCTTACATCAATAGCTATGGCATTGTACATAAAAAACACTACTTTTAAGCATTCCATGTTTTCTTTTCTGTTTGCTTTAAACACATGATACACACAAGAGTTAATACTTGATTGCATAACCATTGTTTTTGATGACTGCAGCCATGCGTCTTGGCATGCTCTCCACCAGCTTCTGACATTGTTCTGCTGTCACAGCAGCCCATTCCTGTTGGACAAATTCAAACAAATTTTCTTTGTTTTTGGGCTTGTGGTTCTCCATTTTGAGTTTGATGATTTTCCACAGGTTTTCAATTGGATTAAGATCTGGTGATTGAGCAGGCCAAGGCATAATCTTGAATGTTGTGGTTCTCCATCCAGGCTTTAACTGACCTTGCCGTGTGGCAAGGGGCATTATCTTGTTGGAAAATCCAGTCATTGAGGCAGGAAAGAGTTTTCCAGCTGATGGAAGAAGACTGTTTTCAAGGGTAGTCCTGTACATGACCTGGTTCATTCGGCCTTCACACAATTGCATTTGCCCTGTTCCACTCAGACTGAAACAACCCCAGATCATGACTGATCCACCCCCATGTTTTACTGTAGGGGCAAGACAGTCTGGGTTGTAAGCTTCTCCAGGCTTCCTCCTAACCAGTAAGTTGGCTGGAGTGGGCATCAATTCAAAATTGGATTCATCACTGAAGAGAACCTTAGCCCAATCATCAACAGTCCAATCCTTGTGGTCTCGAGCAAAAACGGGCCTTCCTCTGCCTTTCATTGATGAAGGGCTTCTTGCGTGCTCTGTGTGACTTCAAACCAGCTTCAACAAGTCGGTTTCGAACTGTCCTTGCTGAACAAGTCACATTTCTCGACAGTGCCCACTCATTTTTAAGGTCCCTGGAGGTCTGACGACGATTCCTGACACAGGAACGGATGAGTGCACGGTCATCTCGTGGGGTAAATCAAATCAAATCAAATCAAAATTTATTTATAAAGCACTTTTCATACAGTAAGACTGCAGCACAAAGTGCTATACATGTTAAAAATAGTCCCCATCCCCCCTCCACCCCACCATTCAAACTCCACCCCAACGCATACCCCCCCCAGACACACGCACTCGCACACACACACACACACACACACACACACATACACACGCACACACATAACATGATTTAAAATGTGTGATTTAAAATCGTGTGGCTGAGTACAGAGGAGTCAGGAACGCCAGGAGGCCGACTGCACTGGGCGGCGCCACGCCCAGAGCCAGGATGCCTCCACCCGGGCATGCCTCGCTACAGGACCAGCGAGGGCCCACTGCAGCAAAGCACTGCTGCAGACCCCCACCTGTCTAAGGCAGCGCCCACCAAAGACAGAGACATCCCAGCCAGAGCCAACAGTGGCCCCCAGTGCAGGCAGCCCCCTGCTGAGGAAACACTGGAAATATGGAATAAAAACATAAAACTGCATAGGCTAAGAATCATTAAATGAATAAAATAAATAAATAAAATACTAGTAAATGAAATGAATAGTAATAGAATAAGAATAGCAAGTAAAAAGGCGAGATTATATAAATAAATAAAATAAAAATATAGATAAAAATAACATAAAAATATGGGATTAGTTAAAAGCTAGATTAAAAAGGTGGGTCTTGAGCCTACTTTTAAAAATATGAACATTCTCTGCAGCCCTGAGGTCCTCTGGCAGGCTGTTCCACAGACGGGGGCCATAATGCTGGAAAGATGCCTCACCGTAAGTCCGTGTTCGAGCTTTAGGAATTATCAAGAGGCCAGTGCCAGAGGATCTAAGGGTCCACGAGGGTTCATATGGTAAAAGCAATTCTGAAAGATAAGAAGGTCCAAGACCCCTAAGGCACTTAAAAACCATTAAAAGGACCTTAAAATCAATCCTAAAACACACAGGGAGCCAATGCAGTGATTTTAAAACCGGTGTAATGTGTGCCCGCCTTCTGGTCTTCGTCAGCTTTACGTGCTGCTGAATTCTGTAATAACTGTAAACTTGAGATGTTTCTTTTGGAAGACCAGAAAGCAGGGCGTTACAATAATCAATACGACTGGAGATAAAAGCATGCATTAAGCGTCTCTGTGTTAGCCAGAGAAAGCGGGCGGACTCTGGCAATGTTCTTTAAGTGATAAAACCCTGTTTTTGTGACATTTTTAATATGTGGAATAAAATTGAGCTCAGAGTCAAAAATGACGCCCAGATTCTTAACCTGATTGGATGGAGTTAAAGACAGGGTTTGGAGTTTTGATAAAAGTTTCTCTCCTGAGCCTTAGGATCAACAATTAAAACTTCAGTTTTGTCCTGGTTGAGCTGTAGGAAGTTTTCTGCCATCCAGGATTTAATGTCTAAAATACAATTAAAAAGGGCATCAATAGGCCCTGTGTCATCAGGAGACATGGATATGTACAGCTGTGTATCATCAGCATAACTGTGGAACATGATACCATGCCTCCTGATGACGTCTCCCAGTGGGAGCATGTACACATTAAAAAGTATGGGGCCTAAAATTGATCCTTGGGGAACACCACATTTCACTTCATGGGTCCTTGAGGAGCATGTGTCCAGGCTTACCAGAAATTTTCTATCTGTGAGATAGGAACTGAACCACTGAAGGGCAGTACCAGAGAGGCCTACATGGTGTCTTAGTCTATTTAAAAGAATCGTGTGATCTACTGTATCGAAAGCAGCGCTTAGATCCAGTAGCACAAGGACTGTGAGCTTGTGCAAGTCCAGGTTGCACCTAAAATCATTAACAATTTTTAGTAGGGCAGTCTCTGTACTGTGGTTCGTCCTAAATCCAGATTGAAATTTCTCAAGAATGGAACGTTTATTTAAAAAATCATTCAACTGAATAAAAACAAGTTTTTCTAAAATTTTGCTTAAAAACGGTAAGTTGGACACTGGCCTGTAGTTATTAAAAACATCAGGATCCAAATTGTTCTTCTTCAGAAGGGGTCTCACCACTGCCGTTTTAAGGGCAGCAGGGAAACAGCCCGTCTGAAGAGAACAATTCACCATATTTAAAAGCTCAACTTCAAGGAAACCATAAAGTGTTTTAAAAAGTGATGTTGGAATAGGATCTAAAAGGCAGGTTGTTGGTTTTACTTGGGAGAAAACTCTACCAAGCATTTCAGCATCAACCAGAGCAAAACTGTCCAGTGTTTCCTCAGGTAAAAACAAGCTTTCTAAGGTATTAAAAACAGTATTTTGATCAGATAAAATAGAAGATCTTATAAAATCAATTTTATCCCTGAAGTGATCT
Source organism: Scarus forsteni (assembly GCA_036419115.1). Taxonomy (NCBI): domain Eukaryota; kingdom Metazoa; phylum Chordata; class Actinopteri; order Labriformes; family Labridae; genus Scarus; species Scarus forsteni. Next base: position 8,252,443 of record JAZDUH010000386.1, on the reverse strand, counting down.
GCAAAGCCTTCACAAAGAGAGTCTGAAGGAGTGATTTGGTTTCTGTTAAAAACGGGGTTGATTAAAAGATCAATAGTGCTAAAAAGAATTTTTGGGTTGTTCTTGTGTTCACTGATTATTTTTGTGAAATGAGTAGTTCTTGCATGCCTGAGAGCATTGTTGTATATTTTTAGTTGCTCACAATATATTTGTTGATTCACAATTATTTTATTTTTCCTCCATCTCCGCTCAGCCACCCTGCAATTTCTTTTTAATTTTTTATTGTTTCTCCATGGAGGTGTGCGCTTAGGCAGTGCTTTCTTTGTCTTCAGTGGAGCTACGAGGTCAATTGTGGTTTTTAGTTTATTCATAAAATGTTCAACAATAAAATCACAGGATGTAGGTGTAGGAGCTGGAGGATGCTTGTTTAAGATTTCAATAAAATTTGCAGACACTTCTGAGGTAAAATAGCGCTTCCTGACAGTTCGCACCGAGGTCTCCCGTTGAATAAAACTGGTGATATTAAAAAACACACAGTAATGGTCTGACACAGCCAAGTCAACGACAGAGGACACACTGGCTGTTAGTCCATAACTAATGACTAAATCCAATATGTTTTCCTCTCGTGACTTGACTGTGTGACATGCTGTTTAAAATCTAAGTAGCTAAGTAAATTTAAAAACTCTTTTGCCATGGAGTCTGAAGGATTGTCAATGTGTATGTTAAAATCACCAGATATAATAATAAAATTGTAAGTGGCATGGATTATGGATAAAAACTCAGAAAATTCAGTGATAAAAGCAGCATCATGCTTGGGTGGTCTGTAAACTGTGATGCAAAGGATTGAACGACTGTTAAAAACAATAGCATGGTGCTCAAAGGTGGTGTACTGCTCAAATTTTATTTCTTTGTTCTTTAGTGAATTATTCACTATTGATGCAGTACCACCACCTTTTCTGCCACTTCTCACGGAGAATGTAAAATTAAAATTTGGTGGGGAGGCCTCAGTGAGAATAACTGGAGCATCTGTACCCAGCCACGTTTCGGTTAAGAACAAACAGTCTAACCTGTTATCTAAAATCAAATCGTGCATAATAGAAAGGGTAGAAAGACGTTTTCTGCCACGGCCAGGTAGCAATTTGGTAGTGCCATGTTCAGCTTGTTTTTTTTTTGTTGTAATGAACGGCTGTCTTGGAGATCTTCAGTTTTTTCGCTACCTGTCTCTCACTCATGCCAATTTCCAGCAGTGCCAAGATGGCTGCCTTTGTGGCTTCACATAATTCTTTTGTTTTAGGCATTATGTGAGAGCTGACAACTTCTGAGTTGTGCTACGGCTTGAATGTAAGCAGGAAACCACTCTAGGCCTTTGCATGTGCAGTGCTGCTTGTGACATGAAATGGCCTCTTATATACCCTGGGAATCAATTAAGCTTAAGAATGTCAAATAGGACATAAAGTATTATGTGACCAGCTGCATTTTTTGTTGTGTTCATTGTATTATACGTTTAGTGGTACCAGATATTAGAATGAACAAGAAATTGAAGAAAACAAGGGTGGTCTAATAATTTTTTCCATGACTGTATATAGATATAGATATATAGACAAAACATAAAATATAGTTTGTTTTATATTATTTTAGTAAGATTTAAGACCATAGTCGTAACATCTCTAAAATCAGGCCTATCCTGTCCCAGAGCGATGCTGAAAAGCTAGTCCATGCTTTTGTTTCCTCTAGACTGGACTATTGTAATTCTCTTTTTTCAGGCTGTCCCAGCAAGTCGCTTAAGACGCTTCAGCTGGTCCAAAATGCTGCACGTGTACTGACTAGAACTAGGAGAAGAGACCACATTACTCCTGTATTAGCTTCTCTGCATTGGCTTCCCATTAAATATAGAATAGAATTCAAGATTCTTCTCCTCACCTATAAAGCTCTCAGTGGACAGGCACCAGTCTATCTTAAAGACCTTGTAGTGCCGTACAAACCCCTCTAGAACATTACGCTCCCAAAATGCTGGCCTACTCGTGGTACCACCAATCTCCAGCAGTAGTATGGGAGGTAGAGCCTTCAGTTACCAGGCTCCTCTTCTCTGGAACCATTTACTGACCACGGTTCAGGAGGCGGACTCCCTCTCTACCTTTAAGGTTAGACTTAAAACATTCCTCCTTGATAAAGCTGTCAGTTAGGGACCGGCTCATAGTCCATAAATTAGACTCATAGCTAAGATGCAATAGGCCTAGACTGCCAGGGGGGATCTGGCACATTGGGCTCTATCTCTCTCTCTCTCTCTCTCTCTCCACATCTGCTTTTGCCCCTTTTGTTTGCTTCTGTACTCGTCTCTGGCTCTGGTCTTGAAAGTGGCCTGCGGAGACTTCCTGCTGCTGTGGAGTCACAAAGTCCCAATAACTACAATTACAAACATGACACATAGTTGGCCATTTTATTAGGAACACTCCATTCCCATTATCATTATAGCTGTTCATGTAGATATTAGCATGATCTCCATGTCCATGATCGATACATCTACAGTATCTACTTTTTAATTACCACATAGACATGAGGTCCCTCTGAAAATGGGATGTCACATCTCAAGAGGCCTTTAACACATTTATACTTCACTGAGACAAATATGGTAGGGATGACCTTGTGGTCTGGGCACCCATGAGTTATTCACTACCATAAATTTTTATTTTCAGTAAGAATATCATTGATTATACTTCTATAAAATGATCATCACAACCATTCAGACATGAGGACCCTCCTGAAAACCAGATGTAGCTTCTCAAGAGGCTAACCTCTAATAAATCAGACGACAGGTCTATGATTCATGGACCTGTCACTAACTTTAGTTCTTACTTTAGTCCACTTGTCTCCTCTTACCTCCCTTCCTTCACCCTCACGCCAACACAGCACGATGTGGATTTGCTGTTCATCATGAGACTGGGATCCACATTCAAGATTTCCTGCTGCTTAACAGAAGGTTTTTTCTTGAGCCATCATGGAGGGATTCATGATTGGCTATATGGATTCATGTGGTGTTGGATGCATATATTTGTATATGTATATGTGTATCTTTATATGTATATATGTATCCATGCATATATGTGTATCCACAAAATGAAGAGCTTTATGCTCTATTGTAAAGTGTCTTGAGATAACACGTGTTATGAATTGGTGCTATCCAAATAAAGATTTATTGAGTGATTGATTGATTGATTGATTGATTGATTGATAGTGTCTGTGGAGGTGATCTATCATGTCAAAATAAATGATACGGGATGATGTGATATGACTGGACTGAGGCTTGTAGTGATTTAATGCAGTTTAAAGTAATGTGGGTTTGGGGCCTTACGTTGGCCTATTTGATGAGATTTTTGTACATTAGTGTCAAAAACAGTTTGGTCTTAATGTCCACAACAGTTTTGATTTCTGTTTGATATTTCCTTCAAAATGTGATCTTAAAAATATCCTGTTTTTGTTCATTGTCCCCTTTTGAGTTATGACAGAATCTAAATGACTGTCCATTTAACCCTTTTACTGTTTCTGTAATTTATATCTGTTACTGTAACAGTTTTCAACACTCAAATGATGTTCATAACCTACGAAGCTTTTCACTATGGTCGTTCAAATAATTACATTATTGTAACTACAATAATTACAAATAATTACATCATGTTTTTAAGCAAGTATTTTCAATAGTAATACTGAAAAAAAGGAAAAGTGTGAGACTCGAAATGTTTGGAAATATAAACCCTGAAAGAAATTGATAAGATTAAAGCCTTAGATCAAACTTAAAATAAGGAACTTATGCAAATAAACACTGCCTGGCCTGGCCAAAAAAAAAGTCGCCACCAAAAGTAGGTCACATTTTGTCATCTTGGAATATGTCCGTGTTATTAAGGAAGAAGAAATCCACTGATGGAATAACCTGGTCCTTTAGTATATTCAGGTGTCAGCTGAGCTCATTCTTTGGACCATAATGTTGCTGAACCTCGACCTGACCAACTGAAGCAGCCCCAGATCACAGCACTGCCCCCACAGGCTTGGACAGTAGGCACTAAGCATGATGGGTGCATCACTTCATCTGCCTCTCTTCTTACCCTGATGCTCCCATCACTCTGGAACAGGGTCAATCTGGACTCATCAGGCCACATGACCTTCTTCCAGTCCTCCACAGTCCAATCTTTATGCTCCCTAGCAAACTGAAGCCTTTTTTCTGCTTAGCCTTACTGATTAGTGGTTTTCTTAAGGCTACACAGCTGTTCAGTCCCAATCCTTTGAGTTCTACTGCTGTTTTTCTTTTATTTGATTCATCCAAACGTTTAAGTGATTCACCGATCACCATCATTCAGGATTATTTTCTGAACACAAAGACAATGGTTCCCCACTATCCTTCCAGTTTTTAATAATGTGTTGGACAGTTCTTAACCCAGTTTTAGTAGTTTCTTCATTCTCCTTAGATGTTTTCTCTGCTTGATGCCAATGATTTGACCCTTCTTAAACAGACTAACATCTTTTCCACGACCACAGGATGTGTCTTTGACATGGTTGTTGAAGAAATGAGAAGCTGCTCATTGCATCAGCTGGAGTTAAATAACTTTTTTCCAGCTAAAGATAATCACCTGTGCAGTAATTATCCAATAAGAGGCTCGTACCTGTTTGCTTGCTTAAATTCAGGTGGCATTTTTTTTTTTGGCTCAACAGTGTAAAACATTACATAAAATATTACCCCTGATAACCAAGATGAGGCATCATCATTATGTATATTTTGTGAATATGAAACACATTTAAAAAAAAAGGTAAATTTCTCATAAGTTTCATGGCCAAAATTTCCTCCAATTGTGCAATGACCTTATTTTCTCTGATAAAAAGCCTCTTACTAAAAAGCTGAATAATTGTTGCAAAAAAAAAGTTCATTATATAAATATATGTAAATATGATCCTAAACTATTAAATTTAGGATCATGTTTCTGCATACTCTGATGAGCAAAAGCACAAACTAACAATTATGTCATATCAGAGCTAGTGATTGGAGCATTCATAAAAGTTACTCTTAAGGAAGATTAACGATTTTTAAGCAGTTGAAATAAAAGACTGTATACATATCAACCTTTTATGCAAAAGTAAAATGTAAAATAAAATCAAAGGTAATTCAGCTAAAATAAAAAACATTTTTTTTTTTTAACTGAACAAATGAAGGCGTTTCAACTGTTCACATATTTAGATTATCTGTGAATGAAATTAAAATACTGAAAACCAAAAAGCTCAGCTTCAATAACAGTAATAATTTAAAGCTTGTGAAGCCCACTGACGGTGGCCCCTGGTGAGTGGAGGTTTGAGGCCCCTGTTTTGGAGTGTGGGAATTAAGGGGGCGTCAGCGGTGCAGTCTGACAGTGCGCTTGGTCCTTATTGGAAGGTTGGAGCTGTCACATGGTGATGATATAAGAAATCCAAGACTAGCCAAGCTCTACATAAGCACATATACCATTTAATGCTGAGATGTCAAACTGCTGGACCTTTGTATTTATTAGGTGAAAAAATAAGAGAATTATTGCACCAGCAGCCTCCCGTCATGGTACTGTCTTGAGACAGTTTGCTTAGTTTTGAAAAGTAAAATCAAAATGTAATATTCCTCTGTCACAAGAATGTTCTGAATTTAATTAAAAAAAAAAAAAGTTCAGGGACATAGCTGTTATCAAAATGTCATCTTTAATTTCAAAGTTCCAATAGTCTTTTTTCCAGTGTCTTCAATCATAAAAAATAAATACACATTATGTTACAAAACTATTTCTCAGTTCCATAAAAAAGGACATTGAATATTAGCATTTGATCACACAAGGTTAAAAAATGGAGTTGCACATCATATTTTAAAAAAAGGCATTTAGAGGGTCATAAACAAATGAGTGTCCTCATTTTAGCTGCAAAATGCACATTTTAGCTGCAAATGCACAAGGAGTTGGCATAATGTCATTGAACTTTAGAGACCAGGGACAGAAAAAGACTTTTTTATACTCAAGTGTTGGTAGTTCTCAAGTTTAACCTTAAATTGATGACCTGTTGAAATACCACAAACAACATTTAATGTAAACCTTTTGTGTAACCAATGACAAATGTGTATTTCAGAAATCATGAAACCCAAACTTTATTTTACTTTGGTAGGCTGTTGTGTGTTGCTTTGGACAAAGACTGGATGAACACTGAAAATTAGGCCTTTAGGTTTAGAGTGCTCAAAGTAAAATCGTTTCTTTAAGGTACAACATTATCCCTTCATAAGCTTTCATTCAGTAGTACTGCGTTATGTGTGTGGGTGTAGGTGTGTGTGTGTCGTGTGTTTGTGTGTGTACTTAAGAACAATTTAAGGGTCAGGATGAAGACAGGTCTCCATATTTAAAAACGGTATGTTATGTGTTTTTAATTATTTTTAAAAAGTCCCAGCAGATAATGTCAACACATCATTTTAGTTTTTTAAAAAAATACATCTTCTGGGAAGTGGTTAGGTCACACCTCAGATACTGAGGCGATAGCGCCCCCCAGTGGGTGGCCTGGGTTCAAGTTTGACCTGCAGCTTTGTCCCCCCATGTCTCTCTCTGTTTTCCTACTGTTCCACCCAAATAAAGGCTCAAAAGCCCCACAGTGTACCTAAAAAGAATTGTTACAGTGGAAAACAGTCACGAGCACTCAGCCTTTAACCGTGGCAGATATCTTAGAGTTCATTACAGGCTAAATCATTGCAGTGCATTTGGGAGACCCTTCTTTGAACAGAAAAGGAGGAAAAAGTCATTTGATATGTAACAGCCCCAAGAGCACGCTGCATTGAAATCCCATGGACTGCAAATGTGTTCTTGCACAGTAATTATACAACGACCTTCCTCCAGATAAGAGGCAGTGGTAACGTTTACCACAGAAGGCTTAAACGCAGGAGGAACAACAGTTTGTGTCCCGTAGCAGAGACAGACAGTTTTCATGTTTGTTCCAGTGGTTTGGGCAAATATGGCTCCAGTGTTTCTTCTCTTGATAGTCCACACAACTTTCCCTTATTCTTGTTTATCTCATCTTCTCATTTACTGTTTCTTTTCTCCACCTCGGCAGTCCAAAAGTCTGCAAAAATACTGCTCTCCAGAGAGAGAACATAAAGGCAAGATCAACAGGCATCTCAGCTGTAGAATACTTTTTCCCAGTGTCCACCTTTTCCTTTAATCCATCCACTTGGCCATCTTCCATTTTTTCTTCCCTCCCTGAAGTGATTGTGCATTCCTCATCTCACAAAGGCATGCTGGTTTGCACCTTCCTCACATGTCAGATCGAAGTCTCATTACTGCTGCTGTTAAAAAGAGAGAAAGGAAGATGTGAGACAGGTGGATAAAAGTTAAAGTCTATACAGTCCTGCTCAGTATTACTGTCACCCCTAAATTATTATTATAAGAAATAAATTGAAATGTACCAAACTTATGTCATCAGGATCTTTTAATTGAAGGTCCAAAATACTTTAACAAAAAAAACAAACATTTTTACAAGTTCTAATTGTAATTTCAAAGAGGGAACTGGAAAAAGCATGTGCAGCAATAATGGCACCCCTCTTGATTCTGATAAAGTGATGCAGAGCAAAGTTAGAGAGGTTTGTAAAGAAACTCTACTGTCACATCGTGTACTTAAACTTCATGGGTGCCAATAATGATGAGTAGGACTGTACATTTTATTTTGTAAGTTGTAATTAAAATTTTAGATTATTGTCGTAAACATGCCCACATGGGTCTTAAGCAGGGGTGGGCAACTATGGCCCCAAGAGGGCCACATATTTTTTTTGTGCCTGAGGGCTGCATTGTTACATATTGGCAGGCACTCTTATGAAAAAAAACAAACAAAAAAACAGATAAATAAATAAAAAAAACAGCAAATAAAAGCTTCAAAAAAGACTATACCAACATTGATACATTTTGACACAAACAGAATTGTCTTTACCATTGTTTCCAGTATAGTTTTTATTACTACTTTGTAATATATTCTAATGCCTTATAAAATACATTTAAAAATACAATCATAGCAATAAAAGGATGGTATGAAGTGAGGATTTGGGAATAGAAATTTCTGGAGAGGACTGGAAATCGATTTGTACTAAAATACATACCCGAACAATCAACACAAGATTAAGGTTGTTACAATATAAATGGACATGCAAACATACATCACACCAGTTAAATTAAATAAATATGATAGTAATATTCCATATTAGTGGAAATAAAAGGGGACATTATTTCATTGCACATAGCAATGTGGTGAAGTTAAAGTGTTCTGGGAGGAAGTTAGAAAAGCAACTGAAAAAATGATCACAAAAGATCTTTTAATGGACCCTGTTTTTTTTTATTTTAGGATCTTATCCCACAAACCATAAGTACACCCCCTGTGAACAGATACTGATAGATTTGTGCCTTTTACATATATTAATTTGGAAAAATACAAGAGGACCAAACATTAATTTCTGGGTAAGGCAGATGTTGGTGACTTTACCTCTGGAAAAAATATCATACATGCAGAGAGGGTGATGAGACATGTTTGAGAAGGTTTGGGGACTGTTAACTTCATTTGTGAAAGACCTGGAGTTAATAGATGAAGAGGATTGAGCTGTAGCTGATGTAAACATCATGATGTAGCTAATATGTCTGTAGAAATAAGAACAATGAAGGACCTCGAATAGCAAAGAGTTAAAAGCTGAAAGTTTGTTTTGTCTGAGAGCTTTTTGTTTGCTTGTTCTGTTTTTTTATTTTACTTTTTATATTAATTCTTTTTCTTTTTTGTTTGCTTATTTAGTATTTTGAGTACAGTCACGTTAATATGATGTTTTATCTGTTTATATTATATTTCTATCTGACTATCTGATGTATGCAATCTGCACCACTGTGCAGATCTGGATTGTTGAAAAGATGTTATATTGATGAAACTGCACGTAATGGTACAGGTGGTTCATCTGTGTTAAATTTCAATAAAAACTGTGCTAAAAAATACAACCATACACTGTAAAGAAAAAATAGTAATATAACAGTATTTTACTGTTTATTTTACTGTTTTTTTTTCTGTATTTTTAAAATGTCAATTAATTCACAAAAATAAACTGTGACTTTACATGTCAAATGTAATATAACAGGAAATTAATGTATCTGTGAAAAAACACAATATTTCTGTTCTTTTGCAAAGAAACCCCATTAGAAATACAAATACTTATTGTTAAAATACTTTAACAAGTGTATTGTAATTTTACAAATATGTTTCTGTTATTTAAGGGAATAAACTGTAAAATTCAACTTTACAACTCTAAAAAAAAAGCTTTTTCGATAAAATAATGTCATTTAGGGGTGCTGGTTTGGCGGAGTGGTTAGCAACCAGGCACCCCTTGACTTGCTTTTGTTGGTCCAGGTTCGAATCCCGCCTGTGACCAGTTTGCAGAGTGTCTTCCCCTACTAGCTCACCCCCTTTCACAAAACTATCCACTGTCTCTCTCCTATCAATAAAGGCACAAAATGCCCAAAAAATACATTAAAAATAATAATAATGTCATTAAAACCAACTATTAGCAGCACATTCCTGTAAATTTAAGCATAATTCTGCGTATTACAATGTCGATTTACCATCTTTATGGGTAATTTAATTGTTTTTTAACGTTAAATGTTTGTAATTAAACGTTAAAGAACCTTAAATTAAGGCAAAATCTTGTTAAAATTACAACTACAAACTGTATTTTAATTACGGAAAGAAACTGTATTTTTATGCAGAAAGCAATTTTCTGTTATTTCACGGTATTTTTTGGCGCCCCAGCTGCTGGAAAATTACAGTTTTTTTTACGATTTTCATTTTTTTTTTTTGTAGCAGAATAAGTTATTTAATGACCTGTGAAAACACAGCATCAACCAGAAACCTAAGATTTGTGGAAATATTTTATCGCCTATCCTAATTTGTGCGCTTGGAATCCTGGTTACACCAGAAGAATAATAGTATGCAGTTGTTGTTATGTCTTCATCTTTTTTTTTTTTTTTTAACAATTGGTGGGCATGGAATAAGGTGAAGGGTTGCATGTGGCCCTCGGGGCCTCCAGCTACCCACCCCTGGTCTTGACCCACATTTAAATACTTACATCAGCATTAAATCTCATTTGTTTGCTATCCTTTTTATTTTTGATATTTCAAAAACACAAATCTTAAATATAAAACTGGAATTATAGTGTGGAAGTACACCCATGTACAATCACTTATCCCACGTGCAGTTACTCAGTAAATGTGTATATAATCTTTATAGGATTTGCTTTTAGTTTTGTTTCCAAGCCCTTTGTATATTTTTATATTTTATATTTTTTATATTTAATGTCTTATATAGGTAGAGTAATGTACATGCTGCTATCTTTTATACTTAAGTCTATTTTTTATTCTACCAATGCTGTCCACTTTGCTGCTGTAACACTGTAAATTTCCCCGCATGGGACGAATAAAGGTTTATTCTATTCTTCTATTCTATTCAGGTTTTCGGGGGTTTACAGTCAGTCAGACTTTTATTATTAAAGAGAAGTTTGCACAGTTAATATGGAGCAGATATGTGCATGACATTATCTTTATTGAATTGAAATAAAAATCTTTGCTGATTTATAGGGTAAAGCTTAATTAACTATTAACATTGCTCTTCCATGCACTTGTCTTTAGATCTACTCACTCTGAGTCCGACTCATTCCCCCCGTTCAGCGTCCCTGACTTCATGTGCAGTGCGACCCCTCCGTTTGTCTCTTGGTGCAGGCTTGCTGGTGGGGGACAAGAGGAGATCTGTGGCTTTGGGGCTGTGGGTGGTTTGATGACGCTGCTGTAGTCGTGGTCATCACAGTAGACTGGAGACAGGGGCTGGGACAGTGGGGTCATGATGTTGACAGAAGGAGGAGGAGGAGACGAGGTGTTGTTGTTGTACGGAGGAGAGGACGTGATCGTGCTGGAGTTGTAGTCACTGAGCTTCTCCCTTAGACGGTTCTTCATATTCTTGTCAGCCAGTGGTGGTGGGTAGCTAATCTTGTTCTTCAGGATACCTAAACAGACAAAAACTGTACGTCACATGCTTGTTGCGTTCAGCTTTTTTAAAACCATCACCTGTTAGCAAACCTTTTCTCTGCTCTGGTTGTTGCGTGTTGTTCCTGTTGGGCCCGTCTCCAGGTGTTAGCTTGTCCTTCTCCAGCAGCGTCTCCTTTTCCCCAGCATAGTTCAGCTCCACATTCACCTTGGTCTCCACCCTTAACCTCTCTGCCCCACCATGGTCCTCACTGTCGCTGGCTGTGGTGGCCTCGGTCGGCCAGTAGGGCTTCATATGATTGGGCGCTGAATCCACTGGTGGGGGGAGAATCACAGAAAGCACCAGAGTCAGACCAACATTTATTTCTGCTACAAGCCTCCATGTTTTTGAAAAAATAGTGTTTCTAATTTTTTTATAGCTTCTAGTAGGAATATTTTACTGGAAGTGACAGACATGCTGTGTTGGTGCAAAAAGCACACACATGGGTAATGTTTCCAGGGACTTTTCTTTTTTTTTTTTTTAACTATATTTTTATTAAAGTTTTTTTATTAATATAACAGAAGAAGAGAAAAGTAAAAAACAAGTCAACAAACAAGCAGGTCATCAGAGGTTGTGGAATACAGTTCATTTTTCAAAGGGGTTAAGTCAGGGTTATTTTCTCCAGAGTCCAGGTTTTGTTATCATTAGTCCATCAGATGGTCCAAATGAAAATTAACCATCACAAGGACAAGAGGCTCTTGCAAAACCATACATGCAGTTTTACAGAGAAAACTATATACATCAGCCACATCCCATCAAATATTTCTGTTCAAAAATGTTTTCCATTTGGACCAATATTAACTGAATTTTTCTAAACATAGTCTTAAAGAAAAGGTCAACCTCTCCATGTCATACAATTCCTTTACAATCGTCATCCACTCTGCTTTTGTGGGTGGTTCCTTGGCAAGCCATTTCCTAGTTATTGCTTTTTTGCTTGCAACTAGAAGTATTTTAAGAAGGTATTTATCCTGGGCATTAAGCGTGTCGGGTAGATTTCCTAAATATATGGTTCTAAAACAATCATCCAGCTGGAAACCCAACACTGATTTAATTATTGCAATTACGTATGTCTGACCAGTAGGGCTGAACCCAGGGACTTTTCTTTAGGGCAGCTGAAGGCTTCAGTCATAGATCTGCACTCTGACTGACAAAGCAGTATGACTGTAAACATGAGGAAATGTCATTTAGTTTTACAAATAAAAACAGTTTTATGTACTGTAGTTCATTTCTTGAGCATGCTGCTGGTGGTTGAGCATAGGCTAGCCTCCGTGCCCCATGGTGAATTTTCCCTTTTTTAGGTAGGACCCCATGCTTAACCTTAAATCACTAAGTCCTGCTCGAACAGAAAGGAATTAACTAAGATTAAGACCCGGCCAAACTTTTCAACTTTTGAATTCCACAAATTGTTTCAATATTTTGGACAAAACAAACACAAACAGAAATACAACGTGGTTCAAAATTGCTTTGATAAAACTCATTCTGTAAGAAAAAAGAAAAGTATGTAGCTACTATCTATCCTTTAACCAGACCTTTAGGAGTGCTGTGAGCTGGCTGTCTCTCATTGTTCCACTTCGGCTTGACATCCAGGTCATCGTCCTCACTATCCGAAGAGTGGGAGGAGGCATAAGAAGAGCTGTGCTCATCCACTGACAGTTCGCTATCAGAGTCGGAGTCTAACAGAGAGGAAAGGAATAGGTTAACGTGTGTTTGTCTAAAGCCCAAAAACACAGTCTGAAAGGCCCTGATGTTAAAGGAGCACAGGATTGGATAATTAACATGAATTATTAATCTATAATAATCACAGATTAAGGTGTAAAGGAAAAAGAAATATTGATGCAAATGTCTCACAGACTGCTCTGCCATACAGACTGTGCACAGCTGTTTGATGCAAAAGAGGAAATTTTGGTGCAAAATAGCCCCTCCCTATGCAAATCCACAGTTGCAAATGGCAGTGAGGACATGGCCCATAACTGGACAGATCGTCTCCCAGGGCAACCAAAGCCGGCGGTAACCTGTGGGGCTGAGACTGAGGCCCATGAGGCAGTGCTAAAACGTAAAGACACCTTCATTCAGGGAAAAGATGAATTATGTGGTTTTTACGTTAACAGCCTTGTTAAAAATAAATCTTCAGACTGAAGCTAGAATGCATCTCACTGTGAGGGCGGTGATTTTTTGATATGATGCCAGCTTTTATTTAATTTAGGATTTCTGGTCTTGGAAATGCCGCACTGCTATGTGTCAGGCAACCTGCTCTAAAGAGTTTTCTCCAAACTGTCTCAACAATTAATAATCAATTATCCCATTCCTAAATCAAGAAATCCAAATGAGTTAAATGATTTCAGACCTGCTGCTCTTACCTGATGTGTAATAAAAATAAATAACAGACTTAAAAATATGATGTATCTCTCTTTTGTGAAATAATTTGACCCTTATATTTTTTAAGCTGATGAAGGAGTAGATGATGTCTTCGAAGCGCCTGTCAGGAAAACACTTAATAATTCTAAATCTTTTATTTCCTCTGCCATCAGGCTGCTTCAGAGCTGTCACCTGGAGAAAGTAACTTCATATTTATTTTGTTACTGATCTTGTGCTCAACCACATAGGAGTTTTCCCTGAAATTATTATATTGTTGGTTTGTTTTCTAGATTCTCTGAATGCAAACTTGTGTGGTTAAATACTTATTTATTAATTTATTTATGTATTTGAAGTTCCTGAAGTGTATATTTTTCTTGCTGCTTCCTGAGATTGTGAGAGGTTTCAAAATCTGAGCTTCGTTTCTAAAAGAGCCACAGGAGGGCTCCATCAGCCACATGCTGTACATGCATTATTGAACTTTTCCCCTTGAGTGATGTGTGAGGAAATGTGTGTTTGTATGTATGAACGATAGACTGCAAACCTGAATTTGCATTATGCAGATAAAGCTGTGTGAATCTGAATTTGTTTTTTTGCAACTACTGAAATAAGAACAACTTACCATCTCCCTTGGCGACCTTTCTTTGAAAAACAGGTCCGTCCAGGTCTGTGTATCCTTTTGCTGTTCCTGAAGAACCACTAGGTTTGGTACCAGACTCCTCCCTTGCAGAGACAAATACATGAAGAAGGACTAGAGTGAAGCACAGCAATGATAAAAGGAAAGTGATCAAGAAAATGAGAAAAGACTACTCTGAGATCTGTACAAAAATATAACGGTATCAGATTAAATAAGAAAAAAAATCTACCAGAATCTTCCTCTGTCAGTATTTTCAGTAAAACATTGAAAAAAAGAACACATCACTCAATAACAAACCAGCCTTTCCATTTATGTTTGTGTGCTTAGTGATCACAGCTTTTCTACTTAAATGAAGCTCGTGGTAGGAGCATCGAAGCAGATTTTGGCTTCATCTTCATCTCTCCCTCCTCTTAGTTTTATGATGGATTGAGCCTGGCTCCATCAGTTTAATGAAGGAAAGAAAAATGTTTTAGTCGGTCTCTAACTGGGCATTCATAATCTATTTAAAAATGGATGCATTTCGCATTTGTTTGAGAAAATAATCACTATTGTTTAATTCCTTGATATATGTTTCAACTGAACTTAAATCATTTTAAACATATCAAATAAAATATTTTGGTCTTTCCTGTTTTACAGTGTTTATGTTGTACTTGATTCAGCATAACAGATACATTTGCATGTTGTGTATGAACAAGACAAAGTAAAACATTCACACCTGAATGTATTTGTAGTGTATTTAATTGAATGAAGTTCAGAAAGTCTGTCAAATCATTTTATTCTGAGTCCAAACTTCACTGGAATCGAGGTTTGTCATTATTGATTGCAGTCATTGGTTACAAAGTAAACTGATGAAAACATCTGCAGCACTCTTTTAATCATACATCATGCATCATGCACTGTAAATGTTTACATGTTGTGTCAAATTACAACATGAAAACTTACAACTTTTGTGCAGAATTAGCTTAAACAGACTGTGTTTGTCTAGTGATGTGACTTAGATGAAGATCAGAACATATTTTATGACCAATTTATGCAGAAATCCAAGTATCCCAAAGGGTTCATATACTTTTTCCTGCAACTGTAAGTCATAGCTTAGCTCAGATCAGCACACAAACACAGATACACACCCTGAACTAAATAGTTCCTGTTTCATGTCACTATGTCATGATCAACATAGACAGACTCTGTTATAAACAAAGTTAGGGTAACAGGAGAAGTAACAGTGGACGTTACAGTGCACCCATCAAAAAGGGAAGATAGAGCTGATGGATGGGAAATGAGTCAGACCAAGGACTTGCACTATTTCTTTTTGAACCATCTTTGACTTTTTTTTTCTTTTTATGTATTTGTGTGGTCAAGAAAAGAAATGTAAACTTTTTTTTTTTTTGATTCATACAGCAGGCAACCATGTTGCTTATTAGGTCCATCATCTGAATTATGTGTTTAATAATTTAGAATTAAAAGAAACTAGAAAAGCATTTGGAGAATGCAGACCCCTGCCATATTGTGATTTTCACCATAAATATTAGTCCTACCTTTATTTCGTCTAAATATTTAGATTCCTTGACCATGAAAACATACAACTATGCACAACTACCGAAACCGGTCCTATCTCACAATGTTAAAGAATCCTTTAAAAAAGTCCTGGATCCAGACGGTGATCCGGGTCACTCCCAAAATTTAATCATTTGTTCCTTGTCCTAATCAAGACATTTCCTGGAAGTTTAATCAAAGTCTGATCATAACTTTTTGTGTTATGTTGCTAACAGAGAAACAAACAAACAAACAGACACCGGCAATAACATCACATCCTTGGCAGCGGTAATTAGAAAAGTGTTTCATCACTTCACTAACATCAATACATTCAAAAGCTTTTATGACGTATCCATAAAAATCTGAACTTTAACTACTGAATGTTCTTTACTTTTCTGTTTGGTTTGCAGTTCAGTCAAGCCCCAGCACAGCACAGCAAATACATGTTTCTGCTGCAGCATGCAGATATGGTGAAAAAGCAAAACATGCTAACAAAAAAGAGACATGGATTCACTGCCTCTTCCAGTAGATCAGAGAAGAACACTGTGAAGCTGTTTGTAGACAGAAAAGGGGTTTTGTGTGTTAGATTTCTGTGAGGAAGTTTCATGCTTCAGTGGAGATGCAGGGTGGAAAACAGAGCATAGAAAATGAAGGGGAAAATCAGATGCCCATGCACAGCATACATGCAGCCATGCAGTCAGTAAGCCTTATGTACCTGAGTGTGTAAGCCAGGTAGCTGCTGCGGCTCTTTGCTGACCTGTGTGTGCTGTCCAGAGACACTGTAGACTCGCCGATACCTGAACGGTACAACGCTCCGTCCTCGGTATATGTGTTGTTGCAATTGAGAGAACGCTGCAAAAATGGGTACAAAAGGACAAAGGAAGAAGAGAGGGCAACAAAAAGCAAAATTATTGAAAAGCATAATGTCAGGAAAAAGTCCCGCAGGTGTTTAACAGTCACTCACTGTGAGCAAAGAGGCTCTTGTGGTGCTTGATTCATCTGGTATGTTCTTTTTTCCAGTGAAGAAGTTCTTTAAACTCTTTCTTACTTCTTTGTTGAGAATCACATAGGAAAAGATGATAACAACTCCCTGTGGCATAAGCAAACATTTGCATTAGATGGATAATAATAAGATGGAGACAACACTGTGATAAACAAGAGGACATTTTTAAACTGTACAAAAAAAATCTGTAGACAATATAAACTTCTGGTGTTAAGTATGAAGCAGTGCGAGTGATGCAACAGGTAAAACTTGAAGCTTGCATTACCTGCAGACAGCAGAAGACTGCAAAAAGGTAGTGAAAGATCATCATGTCACTGTTGACGGCCATAAGTCCAAGTATCCAGGTAGCACAGATGAGCACCAGCAGGAAGAAGGCCATTCGAAGAGCAGGGCTGAGGGAGGTAAATGTCAAGTGTCCGCTTGTTTAAGCACCATAAAGTTACAACTGTATATCCAAACTTTTATATTTTGTTCTGATGTTAAAGGGATAGTTCAGTCAGGAATACACAACGCGAGTTAGCTTAGGTCCAGATAAACTTTATATTTCCGAAAGGATAATGCACTTAAAAACACTCATATGTAGCGTACTCTTAAACTGTGGTATTACTTTTTAAATTGAGTTCTTGTATTTGGTACGGTACTTTCCTGTCAGCGTCTACTTTTTCGTCACAGACTCTTACAGTCTATGTCTTACTGAGGGAGCGGAGAGAACTTTCTACTGTATCTAATGTACTTAGTGGCCACATGGAGCTCATACAACCCCACTTCAAAAAAACTGAACTGTCCCTTTAATCATTTATGTCAGATAAAAACTTACATGGCTCCTGACTTCTCCATAGCCTTCTGTCGACGACCACAGGAGGCCTTTGCAGCCAGGATAAAGATCACTACAGTCACCTTTTCAGAGACAAGAAACCGACTCTTAAAAGGGTTTCGTTGCACTGAAATAATCTGTGTACATTCCAACAGCTACTAAAACCATTTTTGATCCATGTACATACCAGAACAACTACAAAGATCGGTCCTGCAAAGCTCCAGATGAGTGTGTCATGGATGGAGAGCCAGCAGAAATCTGGGTTTCCGTAACCCTGAGGGTCAAGGCCTACGGCCAAACCTTTGCACACACACAGACACACAAACATACACCAAAGTCACACGCAGTCGGAAAAGGAGAGAGAGATTTTGATCTACAATGAAAGCAATTTCCAAGTGTTTGTGGGTGCAGAAAATACCAGCAGAACACTTCTTAATAGCTCTCCTTCTCTCCTCCTCATAAGGGTTATAACAGTTAACTAAAACAAAACTAAAAACAAAAACTAAAATTTAAAATACATTGCAGTTAACTCAAACTAATAAAAACTAGAAAAGAAAACAAAAACGATAAGTAAACTAAAACTGTATCTTGTGTTCACAAAACTAACTGAAACTAACCAAAATTATGGACAAAATGTCCTTCGTTATCGTTTTTGACAATATTTATTAGCCTTTAGGATTTATATTAATCCGACACATTTTCCCAACCAATTTTACGACAGTTTTCAGCAGTTTTCAGCAGTTGTCAGTGCCGTACGGCACCATCATAGCGACGTACTGGGACGTGCTTGTTTACTGCACAGGCTGCCATCGAGTATGTTTTGTTTTGGAGCAATGAATCAGAGCATCTGTAACAGTTTAACTGCATTTGAGTCTGCCTTTATTGTTACAGAGTCTGAATTTCCAATTATTTAAGTTCATATTATATTGCTTTATATAATTTATGTTTATATATTATTTTTATAGAATTTATGTTCATATTTTTTATATTAAGTTTATATTATTTTCTTGTGTTTAAGGCAGCAGCCAACAGTACAGTATCAGCATTGACTGAGCAGTGAGCACTATGTTGGACTTGAAAATAAACAGCATTACAAAATACTTACTCTGACCTTTTTGGATCCTGCACCTGGCAAATAAGGTATGAAAAAACTAAAACTAAACTACAACTAAACTAAAACTAAACTAAAACTAAGCCTCGTTGCAAAAATCAAAAACAAATAAAAACTAGATTGCCCGCTCTATAACTAATCAAAACTAAACTTTAATTAGAAAAACAAAATCAAAACTAACTAAAACTAAACTATATTGACAAATCCAAAACTATTATAACCTTGCTCCTCACACTCAAGTTAGCACCTTGTTGAGTCTTTTCCTCTAATCTGTTTTACATTCTTGATATGCATCACAACTTTAGGTCTCTCTGTACTTGAATCTGCAGGAGCTAAGTCTGCTAGAGAACTGAATTAGTGACCGCTGGTTCATCTGAGATGAAATTCATCCTCTGAGTACAACTGAGGTGTCCATGTGCCACTTCTTGAACCCATTATGTACATTTCAAACAACTGTCTCCTAATCTTATTTCAGTAACTAAGATTTACTGACACCCAGGGTTGGACAGTAACGAAGTAGATTTACTTGAGTACTGTACTTAAGTACATTTTTTGAGTATCTGTACTTTACTTGATTTTTTTTTCTTTTTGTAAATTATGACTTTTACTTCACAACATTTAAAAGACAAATATTCTACTTTTAACTCCACTACATTTCCATAAATGGCCTCGTTACTTTTAGGTACAGGTATGAAGTCAGTGGATTACATTTATTTTTTCTTCTAAAATGTGATTTGTTCAAGTGGTGTTATCTATACTTCGTGCATCCTGTTCCACACTCCAGTCCAGTAGGTGGCAGTAATGCACTTTTGAGTTGGTTTGCCAACCGCCATTAAACAACAAAGAAGAAGAAGACACGCATGCGCTACTGCGATCAGGCAGGTAAGGGTTGAGCTAACGTTGGTGATTACGGTTTGTCTTGGCAGTAATGATGGCTACTATGGCAGATAAAGACGACAATTCCACACCAGAGCACCCATGGCCATATCTGAAGTCCATGTTTGAGGTGGTTGAAATGAATGAATGATTCTTTTCGGTTCAAATGCGTGCTCTGTTTGCCGCTCGCAAACTTCACCGCCTACAAAAACTCACTGTCCAACCTGAGAAAGCAGCAGTAAGGTAAAAAGGTGTAAACATTTGTTTACTTTCAGATAAATATTAGACAGTTTTATGCGCTTGTAGTAGTTGCAGTTTAATGTGACGGTCACTAACATTATTAAGTTAGTTGATATTTTAATGAGATTTGGCAGCATTTCGTCGAACAGAAACGATGAATATACACGCTTTACACACTTCAGTTATGCTTATAATATTAGCAGAGTTAAATAAAACAAAGAAAATGTCAATGGTTGTCCTTTTGTTGATTCATTAGTGTTTCAGGATGCATTTCCATGGCCTTTGTAGCATATTTTCAAACTCTTCATTCTACATGATCTATAAGCAGGTCAGTGCATTCTGTAGATTGTTTCAGTCATTATGTTCTGTAAGGTCAACGGGAAAATGTACTTTTAGTGCTTGAGTATTTTCAAAAGCAGGTACTCCAATACTTTAACTTAAGTAAAAATTTGACTGAGCAACTTTCACTTGTATTGGAGTAGTATTTGAACACGAGTATTTATACTTTGACTTAAAGCTATGGTCTACGATTTGGAAGCCTTGTACATCTTAATAACACCGTTTATAAGGCTGTTCTGGTCCTATGGTCCTATCTACACAGTATAAAGACCAAAAAGAACGAAAAAAATCCATTCAGTATATATGCTGCAAAGCTGCATACTAGCTGACCAATCAAACCTTGAAGGCAGTAAGGTTCAATTGGTCCGTGAGTTGGTCCGTGAGTCCATCCAATCCCCTGTCTCCCTCACTACGCAGCGTCATGTCCATGGTCCCGCCTCCTCCCCTCTACCTCCGGTGAGCAGCTAGCAGCGTTAGCTACTGAACTAGCCAGAAAAGCCTAGCGCCGAAACCGGGAAGCCGCTTCCCTCTCCCCCGGGGCCCAACAGAGCTCTGCCCGCGGGTTGAGGCCTGCTAGCGGGCTAACGAATAGCCTCAGCCGGCCGCCAGACCTTCAGCATCGGCCGTTTCGCCCCTGGTTGATCAGATAATGGCTTTGTTTACTACAGTGGGAGATGTCTGCTGAATAACTCTGGTTAGTCTGTGCCTGTCCTGGCTAATGACTTGTAGCAGAGCAGGTTAGCCTGTTAGCCGCTAATCATTGGCATTGTAAGCTGAGCTGGGAAGGACAGGCCGAGAAAGATACATCCTTCCCCCCAATCGGCTCCGCTCTGGCGGCGCCAGACCCGCACTGCCGCCAGTCCAATTGAAATGGCTACTGCTGTGTGTTACAAGGGGGATGTCTGTCGTGTTTGATACTTTCAGTTGAGCTGAGCTGTTTTTGATTGAGTTTGCTGCTGATATATTGTGCTAGTCGCTCGTAGCTCTGTCCGAGGGGGCTTGCTATGAGGCGAGGCGACACGAGCTGGGGGCGGGATCTTGGAACACGGAGGGGAGAGGTGAGGGAGGGGGGGGCAGGCTGCTGTTTCAAATCGTAGACCACAGCTTTAAGTACTGGCATTGAGTACTTTGTGCACCACTGCTGACCCCTGAACATCCTTGGCATTTCAGCAGAGTAAGTACATCACAAAAAATAATGCTTCGGTCATCAAAGATAAAATACATAAAGTAATGATGTCAAGCTTTATACAGTAGCCCTAATAGTAGATTTAATTGTCTAGAACAGGGCTCACCAGACTTAATGAGCCTAAACTACTCAAAAATGAGTATTTTATTTTATTTACTCCTACTTGACTGATTTAATACGTCTGAGTATACATTTGTCAAGTTTACCTTTAATAAAAATGTTAAGTATAAAGTTACATATGGCACTGTATGTTTACTTTTTACTTTTAATGAAACCTCATAATAGTTATCACTGATGAATACTAGATAATAACAGATGTCTTACGGGTGTCTTATTGACCTTAAATCCTTGTAACTACTGATGCAACCCCAAACCAACGTTTTTATCAGGAATGACTTTGTGTTTGATCTGTTTTATCAGTGTATAAATGTTTTTGTCTTACCAGTGATAACAGCAGGTATGCCCCAGCCAATGGCATAATAGAACCTCATGTTGCCATGGTTGATGTTCCTCAGCTCAGTCAGCATGCGATATATGTGGAGCCCTTCAACAAACATCCAAGCGAAGGTGCACAAGTAGAAGTATTGGAGGAGGATGGCTATCACCGTGCACACAAACTGGAGGGAGAGAAAAGAGGGACATGCATGAAAAAGTGAGGATTTAGAACCTTAGCCTCCAAATCATCCATCTCTGCTGGAACATGGTTGATTGTTCCCACCAGGCGGGGCTGAATATGAGGTTTAAGTAAAGGAGTTGAAGCATATCCTGGTAAAATAGATTTGCAGTCCATTTTCAGCGTTGCAGGCCTTTTACCAGACTGCTGTGGTCAAGAGGAAGCTAAACCAGAAGGCAAAGATTTCAATTTACTGCTCCATCTTCATCCTAACTCTTATCCATGGTCATGGGGAATGACGGGATGAGATGATTGATGCCCCACAGAGATGTTCAAGCTTCTTTGCTTTGAGGGATAATATATCCCATCTGGCTTGGAGAAACCACAAAGTGTTACAGGGGAGATGGATGTCTAGGTTTCACTGCTTAGCCTGCTGCCTCTGCGACTGGGCCCGAGATAAGAGGAAGAAGATTAATGGATGTATGGATATTTACTAAATCTAACAACTTAATACTTTTGTGGCATTAGAATTTCCCCAGATGATGTAAAAGCAGGGCTTTCTATGGCCCTCTCAAAGTCAAAACTGTGAATGGCATTTAATTTTGAAACTCTTTGGCTTGATCATAGAAAGTAAAGATTACAGATTGATTGAAAATGAAAATTGGAGATATCTACCAGTGAATATCTTTCAATCATGACCTAAATATCTTTAAACCTTATTTAAGACAGTAATGATTCAGCCTGTCTAAACTGTGTTACATCTCCCCGCCTATGGCCACCCTGTCTGCTCCTGTATTAGAGAAGAGTACTCTGGATTCAGAGTGTATTGTTGTTGAGATTAGTCAGAGAGTCCCATCTCTCTGGCTTTGAATCATCCTGCAGATTGCTCCTGGCACACTCACAGCATTCCTCAGGTCTGACACACTTGCACACACATGCACGCACTTGCAGACATGCACTTAGTAATTCATAGAGGTATACAACCAAACAATGTCAGTATCCCTTGCATTTGTTCGAGTGTCCACTTCGCCGAGTAAGCTGTAAAAAACCACAGTGTCAACATAATGCGCTGGTGGTCCAAGTTGTTTGTTAGCAAAGAACATTTGCATGATTTAAGTTCATACAAGTTCATTTTAATTTTTCATTTGAACATATTCATTACGTAGCAAGTCCTGATTAACCAAAAAACCCTGCAGAAGGTTGCAGGTTCGAGCCGCGTCAGGCTTTCACATGGCAATGTGTCCTTGGGGAAGACTCTTAAAGGATAAGTTTGGCTTCTACAGCTTTCACATTGTTTATAGAATGAAGTAGAACAATATACTCACCCAGAAGGCTTTCCTGATCCAAACAGTGCTTCGGGAGATATTTAGATCCAAAATTGAGCAGCGGACATCCGTATAATGGTAGCACACGTGGCATGTAGCGCCGCTCTTAAAACTGCATTAATCATCCAAAAACTCATTAGTTTCACCAATATTTCATCATGGTCCACTCTGGCTACTCCTCCATGACAGTCTGTGTCACTCCAGACATGTCTTTGTAACTGTGCTGACCTCTGAACTGAAGAAGAAGAAGAAGATGGTTTGCCTCCGCGCATGCGCAGTACGATTCATTGTTTAAGGGGAAGACCGCCGGCTACACAACGACTTTCTTCTTCCAGTTTTGTGCAAAATGGACGAATATCTATCGGATGAAGATGTTGTGGAGGAGAACTTTGAATATGATGGGTGTCCTTACAGTTTCGAGCCAGAGTTTACAGATGAGGAGCTCATCAAAAGGAGGACGTGGAGGCAAAGAGAAGACCAGCTGGCCAGAGAGCAGTCTACAATTCAGAGGTCAGCACAGCCACAAAAACATGTCTGGAGTGACACGGACTGTCTTGGAGGAGAAGCCCAAGCGGACCATGATGAAATATTGGTGAAACTAATGAGTTTTTGGATGATTAATGCAGTTTTAGGAGCGGCGCTGTATGCCCCGTGTGCTACCATTATACAGATGTCCGCCGCTCGATTTTGGATCTAAATATCTCCTGAAGCACTGTTTGGATCAGGAAAGCCTTCTGGGTGAGTATATTGTTCTACTTCATTCTATAAACAATGTGAAAGCTGTAGAAACCAAACTTACCCTTTAACCCCACGTTGCTCCCTCTGCATCACCAGCAGTAAATGGGCATGAATCAGTGTGTTAGGTGGAACTGATGGACACTGACACTCAAACCATCAGTGAGTAAATGTTAGAGTGAATGTGAAGATGTGACCTGTGGAGTAAAGCTGCTTTGAGTCAGACATAAAAAGGTCTCACATAAACTCAAGTCCATTTACCACGATTTTTATTTGCATTAAGACAACATTCATCCTACTTTCTGATTTTCCTTTTTTGTTGCGATGACTATGTTGGGGGCTTTAAAGTATTTTGGATTGAAGTAGATGGTCTTATTTTTTAGTGTTCTTTTGCAACTTAAAATATTTAAATCAGGTCTGACAACTTTATAAACAGCAATGCCCAGAGCCAAAAATGAGTCATGGCTAATGCATTAAGCTCCATGGTTAGATGTAAGAATACAGGAAACAACTTTTACTTTTACTTTTACAAAATAATCTTGAGCTTATACAAATAAAGCACTGTTTGATGAAACACTAGATTATACTACGAGTATGTAGTTCCATCAAGGCATAGATTGCATGCTATTTAGCTCTGACTTTTAATAATGTAACACATTTCAACTAGAAAAGCATTCGGAGAGCGCAGACCTCCGCCAGCGCCACAGTCCTCTCCCATATTGTCATTTTGACCATAAATATTAGTCCTACCTTTATTTCATCGAAATATTTAGATTCCTTGACCATGTAAACATACCATTAGCAATTCGATTCATAATTACCTCCGCCAAGGAGGTTATGTTTTCGGGAGAGTTTGTTTGTCTGTCCGTCCGTCTGTGAACAAAATAACTCAGAAAGTAATGGATGGATGTTGATGAAATTTTTCAGGAAATGTTCAGCATGGGAAAAGGAAGAAGTGATTCAATTTTGGTGTTAATCCAGATCAGCGTCTTGCCCGCCATGGCGAAAAATGTGATTTCTGTGACTAACTGCTGAACTAAAATAGATATCATGTGTCCAATTGCTAATGGTATGTTTTCATGGTCAAGGAGCGTCGGTGGCGCAGTTGGATAGTGCGCATGGTCAGTGATCGGGAGGTTGCAGGTTCAAGCCCAGCTCCGGGCGACACATGGCGATGTGTCCTTGGGCAAGACACTTAACCCCAAATTGCTCCCACTGCTGCGTCAGTGGTGTGTAAATGGGCATGAAAGGGCATGAATGTGTTAGAAATACTGATGGATAACTAACATAGATACTCTGAACCATCAGTGAGTGAATGTGAGAGCAAATGGGTGTGAATGGGTAAGTGTGACCTACGGTGTAAAGCTGCTTTGAGTAGTCAAAGACTAGAAAAGCGCTATATAAGCTCAAGTCCATTTACCATTTACCAAGGATGATGAAATGGATGAAATGAAGGTAGGACTAATATTTATGGTCAAAATGACAATATGGCTGAGGACTGTGGTGCTGGCAGAGGTCTGCGCTCTCTGAGTGCTTTTCTAGTGATATCTATTTTAGTTCAGTAGTTATTCACAAAAATCACATTTTCATCATGGCGGCCAGATGCTGATCCGGATCAACACCAAAATCAAATCAGTTCTTCCTTTTCCCATGCTGAACATTTCCTGAGAATTTCATCCAAATCCATCCATAACTTTTTGAGTTATTTTGTTCACAAACGGATGGACGGACAAACAAACTCTCTGAAAACATAACCTCCTTGGCGGAGGTAAAAATGGTGATGGGGCCACAAATCAGAAGTAAGCAAGAACTGATCATCACAAGCAACAAAAGCCTTTATATTTTTGAAATGACTTTTGTTTTAATTAGTTCTGTCAGCACTGCTGATGAAAACAGGCAAAAAGCCTAAAGATACAAACCAAGCAGATAAGCTACAGTTTTATTCATGAGCCAAAAGATTAATGAGGCGCTTTGTCCCACTGATCTGAAAAAAGTCAAACTCACTTTGTCAGAGCTGTGACCTGCTTTTGGATGCAAGTACCAGTCACAGCATGCCTCTGCTGCTGAAGCTGTGTGTGTGTGTGTGTGTGTGTGTGTGTGTGTGTGTGTGTGTGTGTGTGTGTTTCTGTGTGTGTCTTCAGCCTTTCTGAAATTCCCACGCCTCTGATCACCCTGTGTCAACAGTCCAGCCCTGATTGTGGCATTAGCTTGTGCAGATGTGTGACTGTGTGTGAGCTGCAGCGCTGTGACACAACACAGGCGTGCAGCAGCCTCGTTGGTGCTTATTCTGCTCCTCTTACAGCAAGAAAGGGCTCGTATATCCAGGATTAGTAAAATAGAAAAGATATAACATTTTTCCCACAACTTGCCTGCAAATGAAAAAAGGCCATACTATACTGCATGACGTAATCAAAAATTTGTTATAATTGGTTTTAAAGTGGCGGTTGTTGGCATGTGTTGGTTTAATGAGTGTGTACTCTGATTACACACAGAGTTGACCTAAACAGTAGATCAAAATTTGCAAGAAAAAAATCTCATTTCTACAAAATAATATGCCAAATATTGTATAAATCTAAAAATAACCCTTTAAAACAAAAATATATGAATCATCTGAGAGCAATGAGACATATGAATAAAAGTAATTATCTAACATTTCAGGAGATGAGCCAAGAACTTGGATCTTCTTTGTGATATTTGGAGTCCCCTATTGTGTTCGTGTCATAGTGTCTTCAAAATGATTAATTAAACATAAGGTATGCCTGTTCGGGTTCAAAGTCCACAGCGTACCACACATACACTACCAACACAGAAGGGGAGGGTTTTTCTAAAATAAATAATTAAATGAAAATATACTATGTATATGATTTATGAGATAACCAAATCTGAGTAACAAAAATGCAAACATTACATGGTACTTTCTCATCATTAAAATCCAAATGTATAAAGCAATAATAATTATTATTAATATAATAATTTACACTTACTGGATTGTCAGTCTGATTGATGCCAAGAAGAAAAACAAGTTCAGAGAAAAACAGTGCTGCCACCAGATTTCTATGAATTGCGTTGAGATTGGAGTGGAGCCGATGTAAGAGGCACAACAAGAGGAAGGTCAGCAGGAGGAGGAACAGAGAGACCGACAGCGTGGTGTAGGTGACGATCTTCAGGGGCAGAACGTCCCCATTCTGTAACATAAAAACATCACAGACACTCTGATAATCAAGCAACACTGAGAGAGAAAACACTGATCGTACTTCTCTTGTGATCATTACCTCTCTCTTCGAAATGTCCATGAGCACAGCAAAGCTGGTCATGTGGTTGCACTGACAGCTGATGTGGCTGTTGTTCCTGCTGAGCACCTCGCAGCCTTTGGATGACCAGCCGCCCGTCCCCTCAACCCTAATATCACAACAGACACAAACACGGCGAAAACACTGCTGAGCCGCAAACAGATGTCGCCTTTACACATTCCTACATGTGTGTTTTTAATCAAACTCACGCAATGGAAGACCCTACATGTATCAGATGTCACCAAAAGCCTGCATTGACTCGTCACATGTTCTATGGATGTTCATCTTTACATTCATTTTGGAGCAGCATTTTTGATGCTTTCTCAACCATCTTCCACTTAACAATTAAACCTAACCCATTAAAGTCTATATTTGGTGTGTCAGATGAGGGCTTAAACATTTCTACCTCTCAGGCTAACTTTCTGGCTTTTGCCTCATTCCAGGCTCGGAGGCTTATTCTGCGAAACTGGAAGTCTGAATTTATATCCTGGTAAAAAAAATGTTATCTTTTATCCCACTGGAAAAACTTAGATATAACAGATTTAAATCCAGAAAGAAATGTATTAATACCTGGTCTCCATTTTTAGAATTCACTATTTCTCTCTCATTTCCTCCTGCATTTGCCTCCTTTTTACTGATCCATGTTTTATATTACTGTTTACTGGTGCTTGTATGAGCTTAAATGAACCTGGTTTCTGGGTGCTGTGCAGTTATACATTTTTTGTTTTTATTACTATCATTGTTATTATTATTAGTACTATTTATGTAATTATTTTTCTTTCTTTTCCTTGTCTTTGTCAGGTGTCTTGATGTGGGTTTGTGGGAAGGGGGGGTTCCATGTTTTGTTGTATCTTTTTTGGTATGTTCTCTCATCCGTTTGTAAAATGTGAAATACTGTAAATAAAGTTCAAAGAAAAAAAAAACTCACGCAATGGAGTGGTTCCAGAAAACACAGATGGGTTTTGTCCTCTCCTCTGTCTCCAGTAAAATGTACTCCAGGGTGACGGGAGGTTCCAGGACGGGAGGAAGAGGAGCATCCTCACTGTGCACCGTCGCACTCACTATGGCGGTGTTGATAACTGGACGGTTGGGGAGTCTGGAGGGTCACAAAACAGCTTTATCAAGTATTCTTAAAGTTACTCATACAACACTTAACTTATTTGAAAAATGAACGACAAAAACATAATCCACATTTTCTCAGTGCTTGTTAATATTTTACATCTATTCTCTTGTCTTTTTAACATCTTTTGGATCTTCATTTTATATTCAAGCTGACTTATCCAGTAATCCATAATTCCAAAAGATTATAAATACAAAAATCTTTCTGACTCTTTCTCCCTTTTTTTTCTTCTTGAATGACTTTCAAATCTGATACAATCTGGTACAATAAAAACTAGTATAGCCCAGTGTAAGCATCAGTTTAAGGCTTTAAAGGTGCAGTGTGTTGAAATTGGCATTTTAGTGACATCTAGTGTTCAGATTTTGGAAAGAGCTCGTCTGTTAATAAAACATCGCATCACTAAGCAATGAGAGCCGGTGAAGACCAAAAGGGATCGTAAACAGAAAATCATTTACAACAGTTACCAGGTGAGGGTTTTCATTCATATTTGTAACTATTATTTTTATAAAATATAGGTCGGTTAAGATGATAACTATAGGTTTTGTAAACTTTTAGTAACACAAGCAAACAAAATCAAGCAAAATTTAGTTTTGCTCTTTTTGTCCCCAAAACCCACCCGTAGACAACATGACGGATCATTATGTCAGCCTCCGCAGAGGGGAGACCCGCTGTACATAGATATAAAATGATTTTTCTAACTTCATAAAAAGAAAACCAATGTTTTATGGTGATGATTGTACACATATTTTGACGGACCTTACATACTAATAGAAACATTATATCCTTTATTTACCATTTCTTATTCAGCAAAATGCTGCTAACTTCTACACACTACACCTTTAATACTGTGTTTAGCACAGTCCTCTTGTTTGTGTCAAGTTCTTAAAAAAGAAATGCACATTGGAGTTGTGTTGACAAGGGGGTGAAAAGGTGTTTAGCGAATGAAGATCAAATAGCTTGTGAGCCTGTTTTGACAATACTGAGCTGCCTACCTCAGACTTCTACGATCTGGGTCGTATCTTTCTGGAAGGAGTTTCCCAAGTGATTTGTACACGATCACCACAGCAACTGGTAAAGGAGCAGTTGGATCAAGGTTTCGACGTTTCCTTCCAGACAAAATGTTTTCATCCTGTGAGGAACTGGTCTGAGCTGGAGGGGCCAGAGTTGGGTCTGCTGAATGGGACAACAGTGAGTAATGATCAATATAGAGCTGCTTTTTTACACTTTCAGAACTATGCAGTGTGATGTAAAATTAATACATCTTAGCCTAATAAAAATCAAATAATAATAATAATAAACTTTATTTGCATAGCAGTTCTAAAAACATTGGTTTACAAAGTGTTTTGACGGCAGGCAGGAACATAAGACAACAAAACACAAGAGTTTAAACACAAAGGAAAAAAGAACAACCAAAAAGGGTTAATTAAAATCATTTGAGACAAACCCAAATAGCAAAATGAAACTAAGAAAGTTCCACAACACATAAAGAACTTAAACCCCAAAAAGAAGGCACAAACAGTCCAGGCCCAGTAACCAGACACAGACTACCAGCATGTCTTACCACTGTGGTCCTGAGTGTGCAGATTGAACTGAGGAAAGTGGATAGAAGACCCAAGCTCTCGAGGGTAGGCCTCCTGAATGTTGTGGAATTGAGGTAATGAAGCCTTCGCAGGGTCAAAAACATCCACGTAATCAACGGTAAGAACTAGATGAGAGGCAGACAAATGGGATATGATAAATGGACGTAAGCTTCTACAGCACATTTCCAGTCTTGTTTACTCAAAGCAGCTTTTACACCATTGCCATCGACACCCCACAACAGCAACACCCCAGAAAATGGGAGAAACATCAAATAACGTAAAGGCAGATCTAATGTAATGATGAATCTTAGCTGTTAATTGCAGTTTTACTCACTCATATTCTCAGTAACAATGGTGAAAGGTTTTAGGTAGGTCTTCCTGACATTCTGAGCCAAGGTGTTGGCGTAGTTCTCAAAGCTACGGAGCAGGTGAGCTGTGCCTCCTTCTGTCCGCTGCATATGCTCCCAGTGCTCCTTGTTTTCAGGATCCAGTAAGGCGCTACCGGCTTTCACCAAGTTCTGAGAAAAGTGAAAAAAAGAGTGCTCTTTAAAGGTGTGCTGAATCAGTCAGTCATTTGTTTTAGTAAGTAACAGCACAGAACATAAAACATTTATGAATATATTAGTGCAAATGTATTTGTAAACTCTAAGTCATAGCTTTACTTGACTCAATACCACTGGTATATTTCATACACAGATTAAATTAAAAAGTTAGGTCTAAAAAACTAGCCCCAAAAGAAAAAGCCATTCAATTACCATCATTGTCAATTTTTTACTTTTCAGTCCTACAGCATGACTATAAAGATCACATTTAAAATGATGTAAAGCTTGACCTTATGTTGTTTTAATATCATTGAGAACAGCTGAAATGCCTCAAAAGTTTCATAAATGCTTTCATAAATAATCTTAACCCCTTTTCTACCTCATTAAACTCTGCATCCCTCATAGCAGTTAGCTTGAATCCTGCCTGCTGGCTCTCGTACTGCAGCACACGGTTCAAAAGATGGGCAGCTGTCTTCACATCATTGCTGTAGTACTGCTTTGTGTTATTGGTCGCACTGTAAAGCATACGCGCAATGTTCTTGGAGTGTTCACCATCCATTCTGGAAGAGTTGCGAAGTAAGTATTCATTCTGGAAGAAAGAAAGAAATTAGAAATAACAGATGAAACATAGGTGGAAATAAAGAATGTCTAAGAGCACAAAATAAAACAGTATTTGATAAAAGGATTTGTACAAGTAGAATTTAAGATATTTAATCAACAGTATAACAGTTTCATGTTTAAAATCTCCATGTAAACTTTACAGAAACTTTATGTAGACTGTAAAACACAAGACACTTAGCTTTTTACACTAAGACTGAAAACAAAAGTAATCTTTATCTGTTAGTACTGACCAGTTTCTTCAGGTGAGCAAAGGTAACGGTTGTGCAGTTGAAGAGTTCAGGTGATAGCCAGCCCTTCTCATCACTACAGTGGCGAATGGCTGTACCTGTACCATAGAAAACAGAAAATGTGAATATTAAAAGGGTCTGATCTACTAAAATCCAAAATAACGGGTGCTGAATTGCTTGTGCAACCTAAAAATTTGCACATGCAATCACTGTGTGCGCAATACATCACAGGCGCAAACGTGGCGTGGACCACCCTCTTAAAGTGTGATTTTTACAATAATCTTTGAGTATTACATTTTTTTGGAGGGGGGCAGATATTTTTTATTATGACAAACTGAGCTGACAACCTTTTCTGTCAGATGTACAGTATCAATTCAAATCCTATAATCCATGAAAAAAAGCATGCTCAATGTCTCCTGCATGTAATTAACCAAGCATGTAAAGTGCAATGAAGAAAGTGATCCTACTATTGTGTTACAGTTGTATTTTTAATTTCTCCCATTATGTTTTTTTTTTCTGTTTATCCTGTCACAGAAGAGGCCATCACGTGATTTAAGCAGGTCTAAACAGTGACAAATTCTGTTTTAGACAGATTAGGAGTACGTCATTTCCAGAAGATGTCTCTCTGCTGATTGGTCTGTAACTCAATACAGGTGAAGAGTGTTAATTCCCAATAAGTCTAGGGGGACAACCAAGTCGTCCCTCATAGTAACAGCAGTAACTATGGAGGTTAAAACTAAATCTACAAGGAACATCTCAAGCATCTACAAGGATTCATTATCTGTAATCAGACAGATTCATTTTGCAAAGTTCCAAGCTAAAACAATTGTGCTAGGTTTGCAGAGGCAGTGAGAAGTCAGGGCACAAGAAGCTCAAACAAGAGAGTCCAAAACAAGAGTGCTGCTCTGAAAACAGCCAAAAAACAGGTTTGGCTTTGCCAGAGAGGATTTTGGCAAATGTCATGGGTGTAACCAACATAGTCAGCTCAACTGCATATCCCACAAATGTATGTTTCTTACAACTGTGGTGCAAAGGCTTTCTGACTGTATGATTCCTACTTTTTCCTTAGTTAGCTGCACACAGTGGGCTCACCTGTGAGCATTAGCTGAATGATTTTCCAGCTGCATACACATGTAAACCCACACTATGCTTGCAGGATTACCATGAGCACAGCTGTCTGTTAGATATGAACCTTCATCTATAACCTATGGTCTGTAGATTAAGGTTAACAAATAAACGAGCTGTTATTTGTATCCAAATGAAAAGTTCCCTCCAGAGAAATGACAAAATTTTATCCATGGAGAAGCAGGAAACAGGAAACTCTTGGAGACAGTCTTCCTCTAACCTTCAGCCTTTAAGGTCATCTTTCAGGTTAAGTATGAATTAATATATTTTCAATGACATAGTACCTTCACCGTGTCACAGAAAGGTGCCCATCATTTTTCTGATCTCCATCAGGAGTACTTTTTAAATTTATTTATTTGTCATTAAATCGAAAGGCACTCACCTACGGATCCTTTGGGACAATTCATTGCTGCGGGGCGTCCAAATGTGGTCTTTGGCCACCAGATACCTGAATCATATGCCTTAGGACAGACATCGTACACCACTGTGGAGAAAGAGCAAAAAAACCAAAATCAAATTTCGGGTTCTAGGTTCAGGTATAACTTTTTACCATACAAACAAACTGCATTCACAGCTAAAGGTTTTTTATTCTGCATAATGTTGTTTGGACTTAATGAAGTTAGTACTCTAAAAGTCCAAACTGGCACAACTAAATACCTTGACTTACACTTGACCTACAGTCTTCTACATCTTATGGAAATGCATGATAAGCTGAACAAAAGCTATGAGAGGAAAAGCAAATTATTTTTATACATCTTTTAAATATAGAAACATTTTTCCTGCAGCAGTTGTCCTTCTTTCCAAGCACACCTGGAGCATTACCAACGTTTGCTTCTTTGTTGGACAAACTTCTCCTTCAGAGTAATTTCCACTTTAAGACAATACATGTTCATATTTACTGAGCTGCTGAGCAGGGAGCTCTGTGTGATGCAGAGCTGTTTGGTCAGAGTAAAGATTAAAAGGGACGGTCACTTTAATGTGACCCACAGGAAAAAACATTTCCTGTATTATTATTTTAATTAAAACATAAGCTGAATCAAAACATTGTTTTTTTGTTTTGTTTTTTAACTTTTTGTCAGATACTCAAAAGTCGATGGGGCAGTAAAATCAAATCATGATGAGGATTTCAGTTCAGTTACAAGTATTACAAAATTTGGTTCAAGCTTAAAGTTGGACCATGCTCTGGGACAGTCTGGGACAGTCTGGGACAGAATGACAGCCTCATATTAGGGCAGACAGCCCTCCTAGTAGTGGGATTGTGTGGCTTTGTCTTCCAGTCATCCCAGTTGTTTTTGTCTGTGTGCAGTCCCATGGCCGAGTTGACTCATAAGCCAGACTTGCCTCTGTTGGCTGGCAACAAACAAGAAAAGCAATTGAAATGACATCTCCAGATGTGAGTGACACTATTAATCTAATTTGGCATTTAGGGTTATTTTGTGAACTTACAAGATTAAAAAAACACTTTTATGAACTTTATTGAACTCTATACAATAATAAGAGCCTTAAAATGAACAAGCTGTGTTTTGGAAACCTTAAAAATAAACTTTTGTTTTGCCATTCATTTTCATCCTTCAGTAATATTGTAGAAGTCTTACTGCTCCAATTAACCAACCCAGGCTAATCCACAGCAGCCAAGAAATCTTACATTATGTCAAATCAACAAGTGAAAAGAGACAAAAATTCATTTACTTTAATAACCTCAAACAGGAGCTTATATGATCGCTGGCGTCTGTTTGTTTGTTAGTTTGTTAGTTAGTTTGTTTGTTTCTCTGTTAGCAGGTTAACTCAAAAAATTTTGGACGGATTTTGATCAAATTTCCAGGAAACTACTAATGACTAGATTTCGGGAGTGATCCAGATCACCTTCTGGATCCACCATGACGATAAATGTGATTTTCCTGAATAACTACTGAACTAAAATAGATATCACTATGAATCCAGTTGCTAATGGTATGTTTTCATGGTCAAGGAATCTAAATATTTACATGAAATAAAGGTAGGACTAATATTTATGGTCAAAATCACAATATGGGTGAGGACTGTGGTGCTGGTGGAGGTCTGCGCTCTCCGAGTGCTTTTCTAGTTGATAATATTATAAAAAATAAAGATCCACTTACCCTCACATCCAGAGTGAGTGACCTCAGCAAAAGGGTTATCACAGCGGTTACACTGACGGCCGATGACTCCTCCTTTACAGGGGCACTGCCCAGTGATGGGGTCGCATGTTCGGGAAGCTGAGCCAATAGCGAAACACTCACAGGGGTAGCACGTGTCTTCACCTTGTGGCTGGTAATGGTTATCCTACAGAAAAAAGACGATACACAAAGTCAGGAAAATCTAATCATGGAAACAGCAGAACTGAGTTTGCTAACACACTTTAATATCGCAGTCAATGTTCACAGTTAAATAGTTAAAGTTGTGTTAATTCATTTTTACCTTGCAGCGACACTCTCCGCTGGTCTTGTTGCAGTCTTTATGAAATCCTCTACTCGTGTCACAGTTACACGGTCCACACACCAGACTGCCCCACCAACCCTGAGGACATGGCTTTTCCACCCTGACATGGCAAGGCAGACAAGAATGCATTCATTTACTGAATACAAGATATTATTCATAGACAAAGAGCAGAAATGCTGCTTGGTCATTACAGTGACACATCGAGGGAAGCATTGTGTTTGAGGCTGTAAAATGGGAGAGCTCATTATGAATGTAAAAATGCAAATGTCCTGGCTTTCATGAAGGAAAGTTGCATTTTATATTTCTTTCAATTATTATTTTTGTCTTGGACAAACCCAAACAGTTACTTTTTTTCCTGATCTATGGTACAGGGGACTAGTTTTTCCATCACTAATATTAAAACAATATAAATCAGTTACCAGGCTCTATCAACCCTGAGTTTAAATTAAATTTCAACTCCACATCACGATTTTCCGTGGCCCTGTCTCCCTTTAACTTGTGGACATAGTTGCCTTTAAATGTTATGTCATCATCTCCATGTGTTTGCTCACATCTACCCACCACTAAAGCAGTTTTTTTACTTTGACAGAGAGTTCTGCTTCTGCTCTTCTGTATACCACAGCTAAGCTGAGGTTAAATGAAGCTGGTACAACATAATAAAAAAAAACACTAAGTTAGGGAAAATCAATTTGTTCAGAAAACAATGCTGCCACAGAAGAACGCAGTTAAACTACTACTGTTGATATTTATGGTGAAATGTCTCTGCCCATCACTGCATATACAATACAGGGCATCTTGTTAATGTTCATTCATAAAGTTAGTACTCCACATATCCAAATACAATCTGCTTCTGTAAAAATATGTGGCAAGTGACATCTCTTCAATATAGTTTTATATAGATATTACAGCTAATTTGACAGTATATTGTTAAAGTCGAATGTTTACACTACTGTTAACAAATAGCTGTTAGCAGTACCAGTAATAACTGGTAGATAAATCAGCAATGGTCCTTTTTCATGACACAAACAGTGGACACAAAATACTAAGTACGTAGACTACATTTCTACCACAGTAGGTAAGGACGTTTTACATATCCCAGAGTAGACTCAAAGATCTTTCTAGTACTTGAGTTAATTGTTATCAAAGTACAATATCCGTGCTCTCAGTCAGCGTGGCATCATATCTAAATAGAAATAATGATCTGCATGATTTTATGGGCGCTTTACTCTGGGCCTTAGGGGCTTACTTTTTTTTAAAGATGCAATGAGGAGAATCTATTCCCGGGAACACTAAGACTGCTACCCATGAGCACGTGCAGCGACTGTCATAAAGACATGACCGAAGCCAAAGCTTGCTCTGGCTTGGGTCACTCTGCATTGCTTTACAATTTCTTTTTCGACAACTTACAGGATGCAAAGCAACGAGGTAATGTATCTCTTTCTAGTTTTGTAGAGGTAGTTTTTGATGTGTGACAACAAGCAATTTTTGGAAAACTTAGTATTGTAGTTTTGTAGCTACTTACAGCCCGGTGCTCTAAGACGTGTCTGAATAATATAATTTTGCTCTAGTTTTAATTGTCTTGTTCCAGAAGTTGAGCATCCAGGTCAGTCCAGCCCTGTCCGACCCAACCACGAAGCTAAGGAATAGCATTTATAGATAACCTATTTTGATGCTATAAAACTCATCTTAAAGTGTGTATTTCCATCAGGCATATATCTAAAAGTGAGACTTTTTTGTAATTACTTATAAACTCCTCATAGCATCTTTAAAATATCTAAATAGAAATAATGATCTACATGTTTTTAGGTGCTTTACTCTAAGCTTGGGATGTTTACTTATTTTAAAATTGCACCTAAAGGTGAAATGTGTGTTAAGCATTTCACTAAATGAACCGGATTCTTTAAATCACATGCTCAGTTAAATCAAGAGAGGGCATTACTTGTTTTCACAGTACTGTCCGTAGTAGTTCTGTCCACATTCACAGGTGTAGCCATGGGAAGAGCTTGGTTTGCGGATGCAGGTGGAAACATGCTCACAGGGGTTGAGCTGGCACGCATCAACACAGTCTTTACCAAAAAACCCTGCAAAGAACAGAGGAGGTGAACTTAATCCTATGAACATTAAGTCATTGGATTAAATGAAGTGTTTTTGTTTGTGAAGTGTACATTACCTGGGTCACAGATACAGGTGTGCATGCTCCAGTCATCACTACAGTGGCTATTCTCTGGGCAAATGTTAGAATCACAGGGGTCAGCCACCTCACAGCCTTCCTCCACTCGGATCTTTAAGCCCTGGGCCATGTTCACATTAGCCACATTGGTGGATGTCTCCCCCATACGCACACCCTAACAGAGAGCACACTTCAATTATGAGGGAAGGGAAAACCAGTGGGCACAGAACACAAAGAGGAAAAGGGTATTTGTGCCTGTTTGTTGAATTAATGCGCAAATCAAACAAACCTGGATGCATCCAACAAATCCTTTGCTCACGTGATTGCCCTCTCCAGGAAGTCCTCCAATGTGAAGGGTCTGTAGCTTTAACCCTGGAAGGTCATTACCGATCTCCACCGACTCCTGGTGAAGCACAAGCATTGGATTAGAAATGAGTCAGAGTTAGCGCTTTAAAACAAACAAACAAAAAAACAGCAGCCCATACGAAACACCTGTCTAAATACTGTCTTTACCTGGTACATGTCGTAGTCCAGGGACACATATGCCATGTACTTGATGTCCTTGCCATCTTTAACACTTCTTAGTTCCACCAGCAAGTGGTGCCACTCCCCATCATTGACCCGGACCTGGAAGAAGCTCAGCGAGGCCACCAGCTGCTGCCTGAGCAGCACCTCCATGCGTACCTGTTGTTCACTAACCTGGGGGAGAATGTTTTCAGTAGATCAGTGACAAAGTAGATGTTTGTACTCCTACTGGGTTTTCATTTAATTTTCCAACCATTTTCAAAGAAGTGTAGTCTGCCACAGATGATCACACAGATTATAAAATATGCCCACAGCATTTTTATGGCCATCATTAACTGAGAGTGTTTTTACATCTGAATCTTACCATTAAGGTTATGGTGGATGACAGTCCAGCATTTGCCTGCATGAGCACTCCTGCGGGCTGCCTGGTGCGGAACATGAGGCCCATGAACCAGGGAACCGACACGGTGATGTCTGTGTCACTCCAGGAGACCAGAGCCTGGCCGTCAAAAAACTGAGGAGATGGCATGACTGGACAAGATAGGAGCAAAGTGTAAAACACAAGCTGTGGCAAAAAATAAATAAAAAGCCAAAGCAAATTCTCCAAATTACACAAGATGTAAAATCAAAGAAGGAACTTTCTGGCATATGTTCTGGCAATGTGATGAACTACATAGTTTTAGGAAAGAGATATATTAGTTTTAAAAGAAGAATTTGAATTATCAGCACATGAAATTCATTAAAGGACATAAAACTAACTAACACTTGGACTCAAGAAATGTTGACAGGTGACGTACTTTTGCCAAAAAATGTTTACCTCTCCTTTGGAAAAATGAATCACCACCAACACGTAATTTGTTCTTGACCAATATCAAAATTCCTTACATAGAAAAAAATCCCACTCAAGAGGAATAACTGGGGTTACTTATTCCATGATCTTTGGCATTCTTTGTGTGCTCAACTGAAAAGTCTCGTAATTAAACATTAAACTTGTTTCTGTTCATGCACTGATGTTTATACACCCAGGTTTGTTTGAGGATGTATATTTTGATGTGTTTATTTAGTTTTTTCATATCTATATGTTTTTACTTTACCTATGTCTTATTTCTTCCAGTTTTTATTAAATTTGCTTCTTTTTGTATATTTTTTATTCCCCTTCTGTGTAAGTAAACAGAGGAAGGAAGGACTGGGGCATTACTGAACACAAGTCCATGAGGGCTGCTGCAAACATTTGTGAAACCAAATGATACATTCTAATAAAAACTATTTAGTAATTTGATTAGTTTAACCCTTTCATGCATGGTGTCCGTTACAGTAGACGGATATTTGGAATAAATGTATACCTTTTGGGTTGCAGTGTCTTGTCCAATAACCAGGTGGTAAATTCCCAAATCCTTAAGTTTCACTAAAATATTGTCTTTTCACATTTTTACCAGATTGAAATCTTCCATCATAAATCCAAAAAAGCCAGTGAAGGAAAAATTGGACATTTTGCCTGTATTCAGATTTCACATGCTTTTTTATTTTTTATTTTACACTTTGGTGGGATTCTCAAAAAAAAAAGTTGGATTAATCAGCAATGATACAAATTCTTCAGATTTACCCTTTTTTAATATACGCTTAATTAATGTTTGTCAAAGACATTTGTGGATCTTTATTAAGTTCCAATAAATCACTTTTTATAACGCTGATGCTTGGTGTCCACTGTGGTGGGCAAATGCATAACTCCCTCAAAATATAACACTGAAAAAAAAAAAGAATGATTTTAACTTATTTGGAAGTAAGAACAAACATTTTGAAAAGTTTTTTAGTACTTCATGCAATTAAGGGTTACGGTTGTGATTTAATAAGAATAGAACTTTACATTGATTACTTTGATTACTTTGATTATCATGCTTCATTTATCATTATCCTATCAATCCTTTTTTATTTTATTTTATCATTTACTATTTAAAAAGAGAACCTCAGGGAGTCCTGTAATTGGCATCCTACAATCTCAAAAGGGGTAAAAAGTATAGATGGACCTCAAGTGTGAAAGTAACATTTAGTAACAGAGTTGGATGTGATGAAACATTACATATTTAATACATGTATTTCAGCCTGTGTGTGTGTGTCGCATGTCTGAACAACAAAGTGTTAAGAACTGAATTTCCCCTTGAAAGATTAACATGGTTTATCTTATTCTTCTTTTGAATATGCATGTTAATCAAAATCATAGGCAATGAAAAAATCTTAAAAATCAGAAACTTTGTGATGAAATATCTGCGACAGGTTTTAGCAGGGTATAATCCACAGTATCAAATCTCCCGTTTCTCTTATGAAGAGGCCTCAAACCAAATATGTCAGGTAAGAAAGAGTGAAGACAACTGTGTCCCTGCTTCTTGTGATCAAGGCCCAGATCAGATACTGGATATAGGCCCAGCACTGGCTGGATGGTTCCTGGAGTTATTCACACCTTCAGACATTGTTTGGAAGCTTGCCCCGAAGCAGAAAATCAACATTATCTTCTTACTTCAGAGGAACATGAGTTGGGCTTGGGCTCGAAGATAATATTGTTGTTGGCAGACTGTACCGCTTTTATCCTTCCATCCATTCAGACATCCTTCCTCTCATTTGTAAACACTGTCCGTCTATGTAGGATAGCCAGAACCTGTTCATGTTTAATCATACAGAGCTAAGGCCATGTGTTGCTGCTTTCCATTTGACTATTGTAACTGCTGTGTGAGTCACACTGAATCTTAGGAGTTTTTCCTAAATCCATTTGATCTCTCAAACACAGCTTTACTGACTCCTGCTTTTGAGTCGACAGAAGCGTCACCTGTATATCACACCTTTACAAAAAGCTTAAGTAACACACACCAACATGCCTGCACACACCGACACGCCTACACACACACACTTTCTCTCTGTGCCTCTTACCTTGCTCACAGTTCTTGCCTCCATAACCGGATGGGCAGTCACAGCTGTAGGTGTTCCACTTACTGACGCACATTCCTCCGTTCTGACACACCTCGTTAGTGCAAAAGTTTTGCTTTGCCGGACAACCTGACATAAAAACATATAAATATACTGAATTTCTGTGCATCTGTTAACCAGACTAAAGCAACACAGCAATAAAACTGAAGAAGAATCTGTTCTTTTTTTTTTTGGGACTGCCAGGTTATGAGAAAATACAGGGAAGGGATTTATGAACATATTAGTAACCTGTTTGGAAAAAGTGTTACATTTAAATTTAAATCCTTATATTTGGGTGATATACAGTATGAGAGTTGGAACATCAATGACAGGAAACTGTTTGGTATTTTACTGGCAGCTAGTAAAAAATCTATCACAAGAAAATGGTTGAAAGCTGACCCACCGACCATTGAAGACTGGATGGATGTTATACATGAGATTTACACGATGGAAAAAATATTGTTTTCCCTTAAATTACAGAGAGAAAAATTCTATAAATTGTGGTCCAAATGGACCGAGTACGTTAAACCTGTAAGATCCGATTTCATTTAAATTTACTGAAAATCTGTGATGACCCCTCTTCTTCTGGAATAACTCTAGGAAATATGATGTTATGTTCTGTCTCTGTTACTGTGGTTATGTGTTAAAACAATGACTTAAAACAGGCAACAAGGATAGAGACATTGAGACTTTTCACAACTAAACATCCAAAACCTGTGTGGAAAGAATAACAAACTTTGATGTGATACCTCACAATGGATCTCGAAAGGTCTGAACGGATGCAAGAGATGTTTGGTGCAATGAAAGTGTAAGAAACGTATGTGCCTTTCAAATAAAAATAAAATTTAAAAAAAGAATCTGTTCTTAATGCAAAACGGAGCCATCAGGCTTCACAACAAAATGCTCAAGAAAGAAAAACCCCATAGGTTTTATTGGACTGATGCTTTGGATCACCAGAATCGACTCTTACCTGCTATGGTGCCATTATTTGCAATGAAACTAGCCATATCAATGGGCCTGCTGTCAATGCTGAGGTTCCTCATGCAGCCCATAAAGTATTTGTTCCTGACTGGAAAATCCTCAGGAAGGTTAGGAACTCCTCCCAACAGCAGAGGTCCTGTCAAGTCCAGTGATCTGTAAAGTATGGAGCAGAGCGAAATAAGTACAAATACCCAAAATCTTATTACTTTATATGTGTACTTGGGAGTACGGCACTAATTTAGCATGACTTACTATACAATGAACAGATTCCTGCTCTTAAGATCATGCTCATCATCTGATCGCTTTTAGCTCGAACAGATGAATAAGTGACTAGGGATGTGTACCTAATTCGGTACTTTAAGAGGTACTGAACGCATCCTTGTGACTGTGAGGGAGTAGAAGAAGCAGGCATACTATTGGGTAGAGTAGGTGAATTTCCATACCGGACTTGAACGCAGCACAGCAATAGCGTAATGACGTCAGCAGCAGCGGGCTCAGTCAACAAAGCTAGCATGGCTGAGAGAAATAGCTCTAAAGTATGGCTCTACTTTATTAAATGTGATGGAGATTATGCTCACTGCAATATTTGTGACGCCAAGTGTAAGGCCAGCGGAGGAAATACTTCAAATCTGAGGAAGCACCTGGTGATGCACAAAATTTTCCTGAAAGCTGAAGAGTGCACAATTTTTGATAGCCTCAGATCTACAACCACAAAGGATTCATTCAGCACTGTTAGCACGCCTGTGTCCAATGGAGACTAGTCGTCTGCAGCCAGAAACACAGGAAAAGAAATGGCTT
This sequence comes from Scarus forsteni, assembly GCA_036419115.1. Lineage (NCBI taxonomy): Eukaryota > Metazoa > Chordata > Actinopteri > Labriformes > Labridae > Scarus > Scarus forsteni. The sequence goes on along the minus strand of JAZDUH010000386.1, from coordinate 8,210,239 downwards.
TAACATTTGGTGATGGCAGCAAATGAGACAAGGAGGATACCTGGTCCAGGTAAATAAGCCTCGTGTTTAAGATGGTATTAGCTTGGCATTTTAATGTGCGTCAGTTATCATTATCAGGTCGGTTCCTTGTACTTTGTAACATTAATGTAAATGCTTTTTTTATTTACAGCTCTGTCTGACCCATTGTTAAACTGCCCTAAAGTTAAAGTGAGGGCTGCAGTTAATTTATTAAGTTGTCGTTCATTTTAGTTACTGGTTTTCATGTTGAAGACATTTTTGGAACAACTACAATGTTACAATACAAACAGTTGAATGTTGTTTTGATATATATCTGTCAAATTTTATATATTGAGAAATAAATTTACATTGAAAAAATTTGAGATCTTAATATTAAACAAATTAATATTTAGTACCCCATAAACACACGCAAAAGTACCAAAAATTGGTACCTTTAAGTACCGATACCGATTCCCAGGTACCGGGCACCGGTATGGTATTAGTTCAAATGTGAAAGGTACCCATCCCTATCAGTGACATCCCAAACTTACACACATTTTTCTCCTGGGTTAACTAAGAACAAGCAATAGCCACAGCATGGATATTTTATTTCCTGCTGTCACAAGCCCTGCATCACCATCATGAATCAGGTTACAAATACTCGGTCATGCAGAAAACTGCCTTAAGCCTCTTACGTCAGAAAAAATGGTCTTTGAGGATAACCATACAGTGCTGCACATGAAAACCCAGCTAAACAACTGAGCATCCAGTTTTGTTTTGTTTTTTTTAATTTTACTTTTTCTCAGGGACATCAAACATATTGCATCATTTTACAAGACACAAAATGCATTTAGGTACATGATGGATGTATAAATCAAAGAGTGTAATTCAATCATCCTTCTACGTCTCAACAGTATCTTCCTCAGATAGTATTCTCCCTTTCATTTTGGCTTTTTTTATTTTATAGAAACCAACACACATCAAAAATGAACAAAGAATGTCACACTTATTCACCAGATCTAAATTCTCTCACATCACAGTTACTTAAATAGCCAAAAGAAAAAATAATTTCATCAATCAAATCTGGTCTTTGTGAGCCAATAAATTTATCCCACTTAGACCAAAAACCTTTAAATTTCTCTGACTGCATTTTGATAGGATAGGTTAAGTCCCTCCATTATGTAAATTTCCTGAATGATTTCAAACCAGTCCTCCATTCTTGGGGCATTGGGTTGTAACCACTTTCTAGTCAAAGGTTTCTTCCCTGCAATAAGGAATATTGTCATAAAATATTTATCAGCTGTAGTTTGGATGTTGACCGCTATAGCACCCAAAAATAAAGTCTTGACATCAAATGAAATGGGGATTTGAAATATCGTTTCTAAACACTAATGAATGTCTTTCCAGTATAATCTGATTTTAGGGCATACCCAAAATAAATGTGCATGGTTTGCAACATCAAATCCACACAACCTCTAACTAGGGCTGGGCGATATGGTCTAGAAATGAAATCCCCAATTTTCTTCCACAACACTCGATTTGCGATTTTAATCGATTTTTCTGTCCCTTAAAGAAACAAAACTCCCAGTGACATAAAAATGAAACAAATCAAGTTTTGCCTTTACATTGTCTGAATGTTTCTGTCTTAAAGTCAAAGTCTGGGTCATAAAAGGTTGATTATGTAGTATAAACGTAGGCAGGTTTGTCTACATAAACACTAAAAGGTTGAGGTATTTTTACAGTATTAGGATGAAACTCTCTGATCAATATTTAATCTACTTAAATAACAAATACAAGCCTATAAAAGTGCTTGTGCAAACCCTACAAGGCCAACCATCATGAAAATTGTAAAAAAAAAAAAAAAAAAAAACGAAAATTGCAGCTATTTACAATTGGACTAAGGCAAGAAAAAAAATCTCAATTTTTAAATTTTTTAAATCTTCTGCAGAAAATAATTAGAATTAATCGATTTAATCGATTTTTGTCCAGCTCTACCTCCAACAGTTTGGACCAACATCTTGATGTCTCTTCTGAGCTGGAGTGATAAAATATCTCATTATACTTTTCCAACCCTCAAACTATGAGAAGATCATAGATCATGTTTTCCCATCATCCTCAGATATAATTATTCCTCCTTCTCTTCCATTTCCTTTTAACATAAAGAGTGTTTGAGCCAGAAGAGTTCTGAAAGCGTTTATATAATTTGGAAATCATTTTACTTCTGCATCCTGATTTGTAAGGTGTCACAAAGACATTTAGTAACTCACTGTCGAGTTTTCCAGATGCTTCAATCATTATTACATTAACACAATTTCTTAATTGTAAAAAGTTTGCCAAAGTAAACCAGATAGAACACAAACTTTTTTAAGGTTAGGCTCAGTATTATTTTGTTATAACACAGGAACAGAAAGAGCAGAATGAAGAAAGCTCTTTGACAACAATGAAAGAACTGACATAAGATAAAAACAGAGGCTCAGTGTGTCATGTCAGAACATTTTTGTTTGTCAACCAGCAGCTCTATAAAAACAGCTGCAGGTGCTGAACATGATCATGACAAATAGTTTGATAAAAATGTGTGATCTTCTTTTTTGATGAGCATGTGTCCCCACCTTTGTGATAAATAGCTGTTTGAAGATTGTTTTTGACACAAGCATAGGTATCCCATCAATACTGTACACTTATTAGTACAAACATTTATGCTGAATCTATCATTTTGAGCAGGTACAAGTTACAGTAACAGAAAGGTCAGATAAAGAAACTTTGGGGATGGTAGCTGGCAGCCCAGGAGCCCCATTACTCTTTTCTCTTCACAGCTCTCCAGTCAATATCAAATCCCTGAAAATAACAACACTGTTCACAGTCAAAGTGCATCACATCATCCAAAATATAAAATATTTAATCATTCATCTTGGAAAACTGTTATTTTATTATATTTTTAGTGTCATGGCCCCAACTCTGTGGAACTCGCTCCCCTTGAGTTTAAGATTAGGTGAAACAGTTGATTCTTTTAAAAAACAACTCAAGACCTACTTGTTTGGTTTGGCCTTTGCTTAATATGTGTTGTGTGCTGTGTTTTCTTTTATTGTACCTTTAAAAAATGCTTGTATTGTTTTTATTTGTTTTGTGAAGCACTTTGTGACTTTGCTGTTCTTCAAAGGTGCTTTATGTTTAAACCTATTATTATTATAAACTTATTATATTCTGAGAATTAGTCAATTTAATTTGCCGTAATGGTTTCTGTAAAGACTTTTTTTGATGCAGTACTAATGCAGTTTGGAATTAAAGGGACTGTGAGGAGAATCTGTTTCCGGCGACATTAAGACTCTGCTACCCATGAGCACGCGCGGTGACTGTCGTAATGCTGCGTTCCAGTAACCTCGGAACTGGGAGTGACATCATCTCCGACTTATCGGCGTTCCAGTTGAAGTCGGAAAACAACACGCCGATCTACCAGGCTATTGTTAGCTGTTGTTAGCACGCCCTGCGTTGTTGTATGAAGAATGTGATTATCACTATGGCAGCATTTTTGTAAATATAAGTCTAACAATACTATGTAAACAGCTGATCTAGAGCGACACACCCCAGTCAGAAGTGCAAATAAATTGATTTATTATAGGAGCTAAATAACTGTTCACACTGGGGGCATCCATCTTCAATTGTCAACTCAGGGGTGGCGAGGTTTCACCGAGTTCCCAGTAAGAAATCCAGACTTTGGGGGACGTTCTAGTTGCAGTTTCCCACTCAGAATTCAGAAATTCCTACTTCTGACTACAACTGGAACGCACCAAAAGACGTGACCCAAGCCAAAGCATGTATTTGTTGTGATGCTAATGAATGCAGCTCAGACCTTCCTCAGAACTCTGCATTGCTTTACAACTTCTTTTTTCAACAACTTACAGGATGCAAATCAACAAGGTAATGTATCTCTTTCTAGTTACGTAGCGCTAGTTTTTGATGTGTGACAACAAGCAATTTTGGAAAACTTAATATCGTAGTTTTGTAGCCGGCTATATATCGCTACTTACAGCCCGGTGCTCTAAGACGTGTCTGAATAGTATAAATTTGCTCTGGTTTTAATTGTCTTGTTCCTGAATTTGAGTATCCAGGCCAGTCCAGCCCTGTCCGACCCAACCGGAAGGCTAAGGAATAGTATTTATAGATAACCTATTTTGATGCTATAAAACTCATCTTAAAGTGTGTATTTCCATCAGGCAAATATCTAAAAGTGAGACTTTTTGTAATTACTTAGACACTCCTCACAGTCCTTTTAAGTAAGTCAGTTCAATTCTTTATAAACAGTATGGTTTCAGAAAAAATCCTTTAACTTGCATGTCTTTGATTCACCTCCTTCATCAGACTTTATCTCTTAAATATCATACATTTGCCTTCAGCATTTCTTGGGCCTTTTCAAAATCTTTTGATCAAATGAATAGTCATAATTTTACAGAGAAATCTGTTTTAATGTGGCCTTCATATCACAAACACATCTGTTGAACAGAGGACATTTTGTGTTTTGAAGAGTGTTATTCTTACAAAGTCAAACTGTTTTGTGGGTCCCCACTGCCCTAAAGTTAAAGGGTTTTAATCTTAGATCAACTCATAATTGTCAAAGCACCTGCTGTGTGTGATTTACATAAATGATTTTGTGTTTTCAAATGCCCAGTGTTTCAAATGCTTTTTTCTAGCTAGCTCAGGTAGCTGATACTAAACTCCTGAAGGTTTGTGTTGTTGGGAATTTGAGTAGAAGAGAACAGACTGCCTGTCAATACAAGTTTCCTCCTCACTCTCTATCATACAGCCTGATTTATCCACACCTATTTACACCTCTGCTCCTCTTCTGTCTTAGGAACTCCAGGTTCTAAACATTTATGATAATGTTACTTCCCAAACATGTGTTTCTGTGTACAAGGCACCACAGAATATGAATATAAGGCTGCACTTACAGACTTATTTTCAAGCACAGGCTCAATCTTATTTGCCAGATCAGGCCTGAATGATTGAGAAAAACAGGGACACCAAATCCTGGAACGGCCATGCCCATCTAACACAATAGGGTCTTTCTGCAAATGTTCAAAAGGTGGTTTAGGACACAAGTAACTGCTGGTCGCTGACTCATGATCAATCTGATGTTATTTTTATTTCATATTAATGGTCTTAATTATTTGTAGTTGTTTCAGAGATGATTTTACTGGAATGATAGACGCTGCTCACCTACACACTCACATTTAGAAACATTATAAACAGATACGAGTTTATTTGTTATTGTGCAACCTTTTGCACATTGAAATTAGATTGTGACTCCAAAACAAACAAAAATAGATACAGTTACTTTCCTTTATCTCAGACATGTAGGTTTTTCACATACCCTGACATGATTCGGCAGAAACTTCCGCCTTCCTCAGAAGTGTCACCAGATGATAGGTGTGACGTGTTAAAATCAGCTGGTGTTACAGAGGTGTGACCCTCCTGTCAAATTTTCTGACAGGAGGGTCACGCCTCCCGCTGTCCGCTCGCCTCTGCAGGACGCTGCTCCAGGTGTGTGAGAGCATGTATGCCCCCTCATCCCTGTTCATCGTCCCTGGGCCTCGTTTCCTGATCTCGATGGCTTCCCTTATCCAGCGCTGATGTTTGTTGTCCTCGGTGCGGATGACTCTGGCCTTGTCCCAGTCCATGAGATGATTTTCTCTTTTGCAGTGGAGGGTTATGGCAGATTTGTGGTTTTCTTGTTGTTCTTTTTCTTTTATTGATCTTGTTTGTCTTGTCCCTGTTTCTTTTTCACATTCCTTCTGATGTTCTTTTCGTCGTGTGCTGAAACTCCTCCCCGTCTCCCCGATGTAAGTTTTATTACAGGATTGGCATGGTATTTCATATATGACATTACATATATTGTTCTGTTCGATTTTGTCCTTTGGGTGTACCAACAGTTGTCTTAGTTTAATATGTGGTTTGATTGGTGTGTTGATGTGGTATTTCCTCATTGTCCTCTGGATACGTTCGGTGACCCTCTGATGTACGGTAGGCGTGAGCGGGAGGCGTGACCCTCCTGTCAGAAAATTTGACAGGAGGGTCACACCTCCGTAGCACCAGCTGATTTAACACATCACAACTATCATCTGGTGACACTTCTGAGGAAGGCGGAAGTTTTTGCCGAAACAAGTCAAGGTATGTGAAAAACCTACATGTCTGAGATAAAGGAACGTAGCTATATCTATTTAACATAAAGACATAATGAACACCATTCAACTATTAAACGAAAGTTATGGACAAACTTGCGTCAGAGAGCTTCGCCATCTGGAACAACTGACGAGAAAACGGGCTTGGCAACGAAACCATCTTAAGTTTAACCTGCGTTGCCGGGATGAGGAAGTCATGCCGGCCAGTTTAAACATCAAAAACCCTATACCAACGAAAAACGCTGAGCGGATGATAAAGACATCAGAGGGTCACCGAACGTATCCAGAGGACAATGAGGAAATACCACATCAACACACCAATCAAACCACACATTAAACTAAGACAACTGTTGGTACACCCAAAGGACAAAATCGAACAGAACAATGAATGTAATGTCATATATGAAATACCATGCCAATCCTGTAATAAAACTTACATCGGGGAGACGGGGAGGAGTTTCAGCACACGGCGAAAAGAACATCAGAAGGAATGTGAAAAAGAAACAGGGACAAGACAAACAAGATCAATAAAAGAAAAAGCACAACAAGAAAACCACAAATCTGCCATAACTGACCACTGCAAAAGAGAAAATCATCTCATGGACTGGGACAAGGCCAGAGTCATCCGCACCGAGGACAACAAACATCAGCGCTGGATAAGGGAAGCAATCAAGATCAGGAAACGAGGCCCAGGGACGATGAACAGGGACGAGGGGGCATACATGCTCTCACACACCTGGAGCAGCATCCTGCAGAGGCGAGCGGACAGCGGGAGGCGTGACCCTCCTGTCAGAAAATTTGACAGGAGGGTCACACCTCTGTAACACCAGCTGATTTTAACACGTCACACCTATCATCTGGTGACACTTCTGAGGAAGGCGGAAGTTTCTGCCGAATCATGTCAGGGTATGTGAAAAACCTACATGTCTAAGATAAAGGAAAGTAACTATATCTATTTAACATAAAGACATAATGAACACCTTTCAACTACAAACAAAAATAAAACCATCAGACATGGAGGAGTGCAGATGATGCATTAAGTAATCTTCACAGCCTGAGGGAAGAAGTTTCTCCGCAGACATTATGTGTTATCTTCTGGTCTGATTGTCATTGCAAATATGGGCACGTCTTTTACTGTTAACTAAACAAACTGATCTGTCAATCTATTTTTGTTTATGTGTCTTTTTAACTTGTGATATTTTGAGATAATTAGATGGACACATCAAATACGCTCTGAGATTTTGTGCCTCTTCTTATACTGTACTTGTTTTTTGTTGTTTCCATGTTTCTTACTCTCTTTCTTACTTTAAACCATTAGACTGCTATCTGGTCCTAATATTTTATTATGACTGCTACCTTAACAAAAGTACTCCTGTCAAACAAAATTTTAAAACTTCAAGAGCCTTCCTGGAAAAACAAAAGTAAAATAAACTAATTGATCAAAAAAACCCAGTATGTATTATTTTATTAACTTGGCTTTCATTCTATGGTCATTAACACAAAACTTTGGCTGTTTCTCTTTGAGGCCAGAGTCAGTCAGCACTGTAAGCACTGACCAGGCCCAGGCAGTCTGACCTTGGGTTTTGGAGGTCCAACACAAAGAGAAAACACTTTTTCTCATTGATTTTTATTTACATAGGTTCCCCTGTGTGCTGCATGTCTCATGCAGCACTCAAAGGGTAACCACCTTTTACTTAATAATTATCTGAAAATTAGTTGTGTTTAAATAATGTTGCGTCCCATTAAAATTGTTTTTGAAACATAACCATCTGACCTGAATCATCAATGACCATGAGGAGAGGATTTGTTTTACATTATCTGACCGTCCACCACTAACAGTATTCGAGAAAGCTCTACCTTTGGAAAGTGTTTGGCGTTGCTGTTGAGGCAATCCTCTGTGAATGTCAGGACAACCCACATAATTTCATTACTAGACCTGATGCACCTGCAAATTTCAGGACTTTTTAAGCATGTTTAGAAACTCAAAATCCCTTCACAGAAGACCAAACTGGTCCTTGTACAGAGATTTGCTTCTGTTTCTTCACCCATAAAAATTATTGTTTAATCTTTCCAAAACCATCAGCCTGTCTTTAAGACTGAATCTTAAATCTTATCTTTAAATGCCTACTCTTTTATTGAGGCACTTAAACAATCCCTATGGCTAGAGTTGAACTTTTCTTTGCTACATATGTCCCGAAAAAAGGTGGCTTTTAGTCATGTGCCTGAAGTGAAGGTTTAGAGCCCACCATCACACAGAGGTAGTGGTTAAAGTGGTGTTTGAAAAGCTCAACTGTTCTGTTTGTTTGTCTGTTTGTTTTTTATTTTTCTATATGTTTACTCTAAGTTTGTGGTACCCAAACTGTGGGCCTGGGCCCACTGGTGAGCTGCAGAGGAAATGAAGTTGGGTTGCAAGAGATCATTGATAATATTGAACTGAAATCACATTTTATTACTTTTTTTATTATTTTATTATTTAATCATGGTCACAGTTTAATAGGAGTTTAATACACTGTAATTTTTGGTTTGAAAATGCGCCGAGGTGTACTGAAGTTTGAGAAAGGATGCTCTGTTTGAACAGTGAGAAATCACTAAATCATTTTATTTGTTACATAGACGACACTGCACCAAATGTTAATAAAGTCAGGGGAAAAATTAAGTTAACTTGAGGAATGCCACATTAGGATCTAGATGGCCAGATATTATTCTGCAACTAAGACAGGACTGAAGTTATTGTGCTTGGCCCCATTTCCGGAATGAATCCTGACATCCTGCACCACCGTCAGAAACCTGGAAGGTTAATGTAAACCGAATTCACCTTTCAACTAAAAAATGACAAAAAATATTCCCGGACATTTCATACATTACAAAATCCGGCACACTCTGTGTCAAAATGCCCATGTCATTTGTTAACCCATGTCTGGATTACAGTTACATCTACCCTAGACTGTGTGAGTAACACTGGAAGGACATTTCAGTTGCCTACAGGATCTTTTTAGATAGTTTTAGTCAATTCTTGTGGTGACACTTCAGTACAATATATATATCTATATCTATATATATATCTATATATATATATATATATATATATATATATATATATATATATATATATATATATATATATAAGGTTTAAATGACTGACTAATAGATTGATTGTTAAAAATCTTCAGTTTTTTTACAGTTAAGTTTTTCTTTTTTTTTTTTTTTTTTTTGCACTGTCCTTTAACCAAAATCTTCATCACTTGAGGACAAGCTAACCCAAAAACAGTCACCTGATTGGGTAACATAACAGTTATTTGTAAATTCAAACTGTAAAAGAATTGAAGCCTGAAACAGTTAAAATATCCTCTACGCACTTCTCAGCTTCTGCGACCTGAACAACAAGTTTCTAGAGGAATGTAACCTCATTAACTTTCTTTGAAGTTTCTCCTTCTCCCTCTGTCCCCACCCTCAGCATAAGTGGGTCTCAGCATGCTAACTCTAAAAATCTCCCATGCAATGGAAATTAAAACTAATTAGCGTGTGATAAACATATGCTTAATCAGACTGAATCTTGATAGAGATTAATTTCTGCTTGTGTGAGGCTGTCAGCATATAGACCACAAAATAAATAATAACTTATGATGGATAGAGGAGAATAGTAAAACAACTTTTTTGTAGAATATGATATTTAATAAAACATTTAATTAAACAGTCTGTGTTCAAAACCTTTATGGAAGCATGGCCAAAAGCTATGCCAGAGGAGAGATGGAGGGAAAAGTCCTGTTTAAAGCAAAAACTGCTTGTTAGGTCTACAGAAAAGTCTGTATGATGTCAACCATTTGGTTACTTAAGGGGGGCTTTTGATGCAAATCCTAAGGCTGCAACGTTAAAAAAATGGTCCCAAACTACATCAGGATTAATCCAAACGTAGCCATATTAAACAAAATCCAGGATTAAGCCTCAAGAAAACAGATATTGGCACAGTTGATTAACACAAAAATATTCTCTACCTGAGTGAGTTACTCAGAGGCAAAAGTACAATTTTAGATTTAACTTCACACTGATGTATCCTGATGTTGTGAACAACGTCGGTGGCGCAGTGGGATAGTGCGCTTGGTCAGTGATTGGGAGGTTGCAGGCAAGCCCAGTTTTGGGCGACACATGTTGATGTGTCCTTGGGCAAGACACTTAACCCCAAGTTGCTCCCACTGCTGCGTCAGTGGTGTGTAAATGGACACAAAAGGGCGTGAATGTGTGAGAGCAGGGGTGGGCAACTTTAATTACCAAGAGGGCCACATAAAACCAGTTTTCCCAGCCTGAGGGCCACATTGTTACAAATTTTCAGAAACTCTCGATGAGGAAAAAGAATGTTGGATAAACAAAATATGAGAATATAAATTTGTCATAAACTTAGAATACCAATATTCATATATGACAACATAAATACAAGTTATTATGCATAATCAAATGAACTTGACAAAGAATTCAAGCAAATTTAGCTCATATACATTGAATGAAAGCCAACGAAGCTATTTTCAAATCAATAAAATGTTTTTCAAATTTAAAGCTCAAATATTTTGCTGCTGCCATTTTTAAAATATAGTATTATATAGTAATAATTGATATAATGCTGAAAGGCATCATGAAAGAGATTTAGACACTATAAGAGCAAAGACAGGTGGTAAATAACTTACATAAGATTACACAGAATTATTTCTATAGGATATCTGAGTTTTCTTCATTTTTACAACTGCTGGGCTTTAGGAATGAATGGCGGGCCACATTTAGTGACGTGGAGGGCCGCATTTGGCCCCCAGGCCGCTGCTTGCCCACCCCTGTGTTAGAAATACTGATGGATAACTAACATAGAAACTCTGAACCAACAGTGAGCGAATGTGAGAGCAAATGGGTGTGAATGGGTAAGTGTGACCAGCGGTGTAGAGCAGCTTTGAGTAGTCAAAGACTAGAAAAGCGCTATATAAGCTCAAGTCCATTTACCATTTACCAAGGAATCTAAATATTTGGATGAAATGAAGGTAGGACTAATATTTATGGTCTAAATGACAATATGGCTGAGGACTAGATTTACCATCTAGGTGTTATGAATAGGAAAAAAATTATCTGTGACCACTACGAAGACAGCTGTATTTTGAAACTGCAGCCAAAGCTTCTCATGCTATCAAAACCAAAGTGCCATGGCACATGTTGTTATATTGTTTTACTATGTGTTATCTTTAAGCTCTTTTTTGAACTTTGAGCCACTTAAAGCCTGAAAACACAAATTTTAGCAGAAAATTAAATATTTTTGGAGCTGAAATGTTTATTTCACTTCCTTACGGAATCCAAGAAATGAGTATAAAATTTGCCATTTGGATTTTTTTGTATCTCATTTGATACATTAGGTGTCTCTTACAGCATCACAACATTTTTAATGGCTACCACCTGCCATTTTCATATGCTGTTTGTTGTTTTGTCGTTTGTTCTGCAATAAAAAACGATGGTTGAGCAGATTTGGACCTTTAAAGTGATATTCCGGGATTGAACAAGTTGGGTCCTATCACAAGGGTTAGGGCAGAAATTACCTCTACAGCAGTGTTTCTGTGGAGAAGAAACCCAGGGCGCTAGGACCTAACTCCCTCTTCCTCCTTCGGATCTGCTTGTCTGCTCATTCCGCTGTAGTCAGACGGGGCCATATTTTACTTGACCAAAAACACAAATAAACGGACTCCCACGGAAAAGTCTGACATCGGTCTGCATTCACGCTTTATTGAGAGAATTTTCAGTGCGTTACTTTTCATCGGCTCTAGTTAGCATAAGCGTGCAACCTCCAGCCTCCGCTCCGCTCCGCTACAGCAGGCTCTGCAACCACAGCTCTGGCTGTGCAGCGAAAAGTCCGCTGTTTGCTATGTTTCAATAAAGCGTATGTACTTTGAAGATTACTTTGAGAGTAAGATCTTTTGAAGAAACAGAAACAGAGCCTCTTATCTCCCGGACGGCTTGTCCATCGTCAACAGTAATGTTACAAATGATGCTTTAGAGGAGAGCATGTCTTGGTCATCCATACACAGATACATAGATCATTTTGTTCTAAAAAACAAAAACAAAAAGCAAACAAACAAAAACCATGAATAAATATAAGAAAAGAAGAACCCATCTTACTTCTTCTGTCCGGTCTGGGTGCCCTGGGCTGCACACGAGTAGTTTCCAATCTGCTTCCCAAAGCGAATTGCCATGGAGATGTCACAGTCGTCAACAGCAACGACAGCCACCTTTTCTCCAGAGGGTCCATGAGGAATGCCCAAACGCCCAATGTTCGGCTAGAGGAAAGTACAGTAAGTGTCAGTACTGCTGGTTAAATGGTATAAAAATGTTAATCAAAACATGAAATGAAAATCGAGCAGCCTCTGATAATGCAAGTTCCTGTGGAGCTTAGATCAGCAACTCTTACATCCCAAATGTAACTACAGTTTCAGCTGGAGCAGCTAGCATGTGATTCTTTTAACTATGTTCACTTTTTTTACATAACCAAACACAACACTGTTGGAAATTTATGTTTGTTTTTACCTCCTTAGCTTTCTAGCAGAGCATTGTCACGGTGTTGGTTGTTCTGTAATTTGTTTTTGAATATCTGGTATTTGTTTGGTTTACTTTATGTGCTCCTGATACAGATCTATGTGTGCATGTGTGTGTTAAAGGTGTCTGTTTTAAATAAGTGATCCTGCCCCAGCGTGTGGTTGATTGTAGATTATGAGTCCCAAAACTCCACTGCAGCCCAAGTGGCTACCTCAGCTTTGTCAGGCAGGTGCACTGATAGTAAGGAAGGAGCAAATCAGACACCATGAGGAACTTTGGTACTTTCATGTTGTTATAAAAAAATATTGTTGAACTAAACCATCCCCATCAAAGCTGGTTAACCTAATGTTTCATTTCTTTTTTTAAAATGCAATTTAATTAAAAAAAAAACTTGGCTCAGAAACAGCCATGGTGTTTGATCACTACAGATCGGGGCTACTGAAAAATGACAAGCTGACTTTGGATGACTTGAAGTTTGCAGGATTTTCTTGGCTTAACATGACAAAAAGTCCATTGTGCAGGAGCCTGCACCTAATGATTACAAAGTAGGCTAATTCCTTCATCAAGGCCTCATGCCGACAAATGTTGATCTGAGAAAATGTGGATCAGCTTAGAGGAACAGGCAGTCCAATAGCTCTGGTTTCAGTGTTGAACCTAAAACTGAAGTTCATTGAAGTTTTACTTCCACAGTTTCCACAGGACAGAAAAGATATGAGGAGTCCAATTAAAAATGTTTCAACTGGGAAAAAATAATTTAGCTGATCATTAAAGCCCTGTGACTCATAAAAATGTAATATTTACTTTCCCAACATTATATTTTTTTATTTGCTAGCAAATAACAAACCATAGAGATCACAAATTTCTACCAAGCTGACTGAAAAAATGTCATTCAATTTTTCGTTCAGAATAAAAATAGAAGTAAATAGACAAGAGTATATGTTTTGTCATAAAACAGGAAAAATAATAATGAATGTGTGGGGCAAAGATACCACACACACAGTGTCAAAAAAGAGGCTAAAAATAGGACAGAGGGGGTGATGGACAAAAGTAGGGATGCAGAATAACATGAAATGACACACTGAGGAGAGAGCAATAAAATAATGGAAAAAGCAGACAGTTTTTGAGCATGGTATCCTCTATCTTTATCCGTGTACACTCTATTTAAAGCACATTTCATTTCATGGGGCATTTGCTCCCTTTTAAATAGTACCATGAACATGTCCTGTGCCAGCAAAGTCAACTTTTCTGAAGATAAACTGGTAGCCAAAACAAACTGTAGGCCTGATGCCACTTTTCAGTGTCTAACTTCTCATGTAAACACACTTCATAATTTGTTCCAAGACTTAAATACTTTTCAAGGTGATAAAGGGTGAAACAGTTTCTAAACATTAAGATGAATCCAGAACAAAACTGGAACAACTTTCATTTCAATTGCAGAATATTTTTGATGTTTAAACTCATTTTTCTTTTTCTCTTACAGTTACCTAAATCATATTCTTAGTGTTAATTAGGGCAATTATCTCGTAACAAAATAATAAAACAAGTGGCATGGACCAGTCAGTGTTGATGGAATTCAATGCCTTCCCTAAATAGAACAACTGTCAGAAGTTGTAGAGGTGAAAAAACACTTAAATGTGACATATATCATTTTTTCCTAAACCTCTTTAGCTCTTTACCAAGTTAAAGGTGCTATGAGGAGAATCTATTACCGGCGACATAAAGACTCTGCTACCCATGAGCACGTGCGGCGACTGTCGTAATGCTGCATTCCAGTAACCTCGGAACTGGGAGTGACATCATCTCTGACTTATCGGCGTTCCAGTTGAAGTCAGAAAAAAACATGCAGATCTACCAGGCTATTGTTAGCTGTTGTTAGCACGCCCCGTGTTGTTGTTCACAAATATCACATGAAGAATGTGATTATCACTATGGCAGCATTTTTGTAAATTTAAGTCTAACAATACTATGTATACAGCTGATCTAGAGCGACACACCCCAGTCAGAAGTGCAAATAAATTGATTATTACAGGAGCTAAATAACTGTTCACACTGGGGGCATCCATCTTTGATTGTCAACTCGGGGGTGGCATGGTTTCACCGAGTTCCCAGTAGGAAATTTCGACTTCCGGGGACGTTCCAGTTGCAGTTTCCCACTCAGAACTCAGAAATTCCTACTTCTGACTACACCTGAAACACACCAAAAGACGTGACCCAATCGAAAGCTTGCGTTTGTTGTGATGCTAATGAATGCAGCTCAGACCTTCCTCAGAACTCTGCATTGCTATACGACTTCTTTTTTCAACAACTTACAGGACGCAAAGCCACGAGGTAATGTATCTCTTTCTAGTTAGGTAGCGGTAGTTTTTGATGTGTGACAACAAGCAATTTTTTAGAAAACTTAGTATCATACTTTTGTAGCTGGCTATATATCCCTACTTACAGCCCGGTGCTCTAAGACGTGTCTGAATAATATAAATTTGCTCTGGTTTTAATTGTCCTGTTCCTGAAGTTGAGCATCCAGGTCAGTCCAGCCCTGTCCGACCCGACCGGAAGGCTAAGGAATAGCATTTATAGATAACCTATTTTGATGCTATAAAACTCATCTTAAAGTGTGTATTTCTATCAGGCATATATCTAAAAATGAGACTCTTTTGTAATTACTTAGAAACTCCTCACAGTCCCTTTAACCCTTTGATGCACAACATGGGTCAAAAGTGACCCGGCTGAGTTTTTATTTTTGATATCTTTGCAGTAAATTCATTTTATCATTCAGTATTCAAGGAATTCCTCAATTAATTTGTTTTTGACCATCATACATAATTATTTTATTTTTTACTTTTTTACTTTTTGAATAAAAAGGTTTTTGTATCACTACCCTTTTAATGCACAACATGGGTCCAAAATGACCCATATTCATTTTCTATGTTATTTCATGTATGGCTGAGTGTTTTTATGAAATAACTTTGAAATACATTTATTTAATCATTTAGTCTTCCAATTATGCAGTAAATTTCTTGTTTTTGATTAACACTGATCATTATTTCTATTTTTCCTTACTTATGGTATAAGCAAGCACAGCTTTTGTATTTCTACCTCAAGTTTACACACATGGGTCAGAAATGACCCACATGCTAGCTATAGCATTTGGAGTGAAAAGACTTTTCACAGCTCTGCACAGCTCTCTTTGCCTATCTCTAAATGTAAGTATTGTTTTTCAATTGTTCTAATGTTACCTCTGAAGATATTTGATGACGGTTGTGACTGTACATAATATTTGATTAGGCTTAGATTACTTTGAGAGTGAGTACATTGCATGCTAAAAAGTTACAAGTGATTACTATTTGATAGCTAGCTGTTGTGTTGCTTGCTAGTGGTGGTGGGGGACACTGTAGGACTTTTTTTCTTTTTGTTGGGGGTTAGCTACTCAGCAAAGTAGTTAAATAGGTACACACGTGGACAAAATTGTTGGTACCCTTCATTTAATGAAAGAAAAACCCACATGGTCACTGAAATAACTTGAAAATGACAAAAGTAATAATAAATAAAAATTTACTGAAAATCAGCTAATGAAAATCAGACAATGATTTTAAATTTTGGTTCAGCAGAAATATTTTAAAAAACAGAATAATGAAACTGGCTTGGACAAAAATGATGGTACCCCTACAAAGGATTGAAAATGGTGTGACCAAGGGGACATGTTAAACTAAGGTGTGCCCTGTAACTATCATTACAGGTGTCTCCAAGCTTGTAATCAGCCAGTCTGCCTATTTAAAGGCTGAAAAGTGGTCACTGTGCTGTTTGGTATCATGGTGTGTACCACACTGAACATGGACCACAGAAAGCTAAGGAGAGAGCTGTCTCAGGAGATTAGAACAAGACAAGCATGTTAAAGGTAAAGGCTATAAGACCATCTCCAAGCAGCTTGATTTTCCTGTGACTACAGCTGCACAGATTATTCAGAAGTTTAAGGTCCACAGGACTGTAGCCAACCTCCCTGGACGTGGCTGCAGGAGGAAAACTGATGACAAACTGAAGAGACAGATAATACAAATGGAAACCAAAGAGCCCAGAACAACTTCAAAGAGATTAGAGGAGAACTCCAAGGTCAAGGTACATCAGTGTCATATCACACCATCCATCACTGTTTGAGCCAAAGTGGACTGAATGGAGGACATCACTGTTGAAAGCAAATTATAAAAAAGTGAGACTGGAATTTGCCAAAATGCATATTGACAAGCCACAAAGCTTCTGGGAGAATGTCCTTTGGACAGATGAGACAAAACTGGAGCTTTTTGGTAAGTCACATCAGCTCTATGTTCACAGACACAAAAATGAAGCATACAAAGAAAAGAGCACTGTACCTACTGTGAAACATGGAGGAGGCTAGGTTATGTTCTGGGGCTGCTTTGCTGCATCTGACACAGCGTATCTTAAATCTGTGCAGGTACAATGAAATCTCAAGACTATCAAGACATTCTGGAGTGAAATGTGCTGCCCAGTGTTAGAAAGCTTGGTCTCAGTCACAGGTCATGGGTCCTCCAACAGGATAATGAGCCAAAACACACAGCTAAAAACACCCAGGAATGACTCAGAACAAAACACTTGACTATTCTGAAGTGGCCTTCTATGATCCCTGATCTAAATCCTGTTGAACATTTGTGTAAGGAGCTGAAACATGCAGTCTGGAGAAGACACCCTTCAAACCTGAGACAGAGCAGTTTGCTCATGAGGAGTGGGCCAACATACCTGTGGACAGGTGCAGAAGTCTCATTGAGAGTTACAGAAATCATCTGATTACAGTGACTGACTCAAAAGGTTGAGCAACAACACATTAAGTTAAGGGTACCATCATTTTTGTCCAGGCCAGTTTCATTAGTTTGTTTTTTAAAATAATTCTGTTGAACCACAATTCAAAAGCAAAGTCTAATTTTCATGAGTTGATTTTCAGTAATGTGAGTGGGGGCCAAACACGTCAATGTTTGGCCCCCACTCACTAAAGTGATTACTTGAAAGAAATTATTTTTAAAGTATTACATCATTTAATCACACTTGGATGAATGGGTCGATTTTGACCCATGTGTGTAAATGTGATGTAGTAATATAAAAACTATTTTTGTTCATAAAGAATAAAAGCAAGAATGGAAATAATGATTAGTCGTAAATAAAAACAAGATATTTAAAGAATACTTGAAATATTCAATCATAAAATAAATTGATTTCCAAAGATAGAACAAAGAAAAACTCATTCAGCATGAAATAACCTGGAAAATAAATGCGGGTCATTTTTGACCCATGTTGTGCATTAGAAGGGGTGTGCATATGTTGCGCATCAAAGGGTAAACCTCTGTGAGTTGGCCACTAAAGAAGTTGGACAATGTGGAAAAAAGTTTAAAAAACAAAATAGAAACCACAGCTGCATTAAAAAACAGGTATGCAGATTAGTCAGGCTGAGGAGAATCTGATTTCAGGGGCCAAATGACTGCTTTACTTGGGAGATCTAACAGGGAGGGCTCATTTGTTGTTATCATGTTCAGCACAAACACTGACACAAATTTCTAATTAATGGTTCAATCCTTCTGTTATTCGCTCTGCTCATATCGCAGCTCTGTAACAATCATGCAATAGATCTCTTTCAATGGTAAGAACATGCTTGAATAACTTTGAATAATTCATTACATTAGCACACAGACCCTTCTTTAGATAGGAACACATTTAATAACATTACTTTGGACACATTTCAAAGTGTCTGTGTTAAACACAAACTGTTATATCAGGTTACCTGCAGGAAACATAATGACTCAATGTCAACAGCCCGGACCAGGGGCTGGCTGAACTGACTGAAATACATTTAGACAACTGAGTCTGAAAAGACCTTGAAAAATGTCTAAATGGGCAAATTATGAGCATGGGATATCAATACAACAACAGAGGAAACAGTGGTTGGTCATAATGGGCTTGGGAGTGTGTGCAGGGATTAGGGAAGGATGTCTGAAGAACATGTTTGAGTGTTTGGCATGCTTAAGCGAGTAAGGAAGGAAGTGTCTAGCGAGGCCGTGGACAGCCGTACAGCTCACATTGATGAAAAAGGAAAGACAGTGATTGCACAGTCTTTATTTTGATTGGGCATGCCAGAGGATATTCTATTGTTTCACTGATTCTGGGAGGAAAACCACACTAACATGATGTTTGAAAATGTAACCCCCTGATATCTAAAGCCCACCCACACACCTCTATGCATATATATTTGAATACATACAGCCTAACTTGTGTGTTTATAGGTGTTTGAGCGTATATTTGTCTGTGGTTGTCCTGGGGTAAGAGGGCAGTTCTTTTTTTCTGCCGAGTCATGTACACGGTGTTGAGTGTTACACCTTACAATTTGTGGCAGCTTTTCATGTCCACATTACCTCATCTGCCCACAGGCTATGTAAACCTAGAAGTGTGAATTTATCTAACACACACACACACACACAGACACACACAGCTAGGACTACCCAGATGCTTTACATGAAGCTTCAGTGACCAAAGATCAAACCTATATGTCACTGTCTTCTTCAGCTCATCATCAAGCTTTACTCCCACAGTGGCCATTGTTGCTTGTAGCTTCCAAACAGCAGAGTAGATGTCAAGCAGCCTAAAGAAGCGAGGCTACTGTAACCTAATCCTTTCTTAATAATCTTAAAAAAAACAGCCACCTGACTGCATATTTACCTTTAATGTGCGAAATCATATCAACTAAGGACTTATCAGGAGTCAGGCCAAGATAAGTCTTAGTGTGCATTTATGTCTGTGTGGTAATGGATAGAAGAGCCTTGCTTCTACATTGTGATACAGAAAGGATTGTATTTTGACGTTGACTAATGTATTAGCTTGTCTCTTCTTTTTGGTGTCTCAGTTTCTGGCCCTTTGAAGCCTTTTATATTTTTTCAAAACGTCGAGTGGTGATTATCAAGTTTTGCTAATTTTCCTAGATTTTTTTTCCTTCCTTCCATAAGCAGTTTGGTTTGAGAAATACAACCCACTGAGCAAGCAACATCCATGGACATCCAAAAAAAATAGATATCACGTTGGTCAGTCCTGAACATAATCTGAACATCTATATAATGTCCATATTTAGTTGAAACATGGCATTAAGTGATGTCATTCAGCCTGGCCAAATTCTGGAGATCTACAGACAGCCAGAGCTGTGTCGGTGATGAGTTGGATAGTGTGCTTGGTCAGTGATTGGGAGGTGGCAGGTTCAAGCCCAGCTCCGGGCGACACATGGCAAAATGTCCTTGAGCAAGACACTTAACCCCAAGTTGCTCCCAATACTGCATCAGTGGTATGTAAATGGGCATGAAAGGGCGTGAATGTGTTAGAGATACTGATGGATAACTAACATAGAAGCTCTGAACCATCAGTGAAGTGAATATGAGAGCGAATGGGTGTGACCTGCAGTGTAAAGCAGCTTTGAGTAGTCAAAAGACTAGAAAAGCGCTATATAAGCTCAAGTCCATTTACCATTTACGTTAAGACAGATCCCAATCTGAATGTCTATGTGACTCCAGCATCTGTTGATGAATGAGACTGCAAAAAGAGGTTCAGTCTGGCCCATATCTGGATGTTAATAGACAATCAGAACTAGTCAAAGATAGACGTCAACATGTGCCACTATCTGAACATCTCTATAATGTCCATATTTAGTTGAAACATGACATTAACTGATGTCGCTCAGCCTGGCCAAATTCTGGACGTCTGCAGACAGCCAGAACTAGTCAAGAACAGATATGAGACAGACCATAATATGACGTCAATATAACGTCCATATTTAGTTGTAACATGATACTAAGTGATGTTGTTTAGCCTGGCCCATTTCTGGACATCACTAGATGACCAGAACTAGTTGATGATAAATGTTGTGACAGGCTGAACCATGAAGATCTGTGACAGTCAGGATTAGTTGGTGACGTCTGTCCCAATTCTAGATGTCTGTAGACAAAGAGAATTAGTTGGATAGATGACAGGCCGTAATCTGAACACCTAAATGACAGCCAGAATTAGTTAAAGCATGACATTGAGAGATATTCCGTCCCAATTCTTCACGTCTACAGCAGACCAGAACTAGTTCAGGACAGACAGGCCACATTATGAAAGTTTATTTGACAGCCAGAATTAAATGATATGACATCAATAAATCAGTCTGGCCCAGTTCTGAAAGTATGTAGACAACCAGAACTCTGTGAAAATAGGCATTCCAACAGGTTGCAATCTGGAAGTCCAGTGTCAAACAGTGTTACACGGCCTTTAGAATTCTGACAAGATATTTGGGCAGATTGACAACCAGAGTCAGTTGTTGAACAACTGCAATTGCTGCAGTGGTGCATCCTCGGGTAGGACAGGGGTCTTTCTGTGTGAAGTTAGCATGTTTTTCCTGTGCATGCGTGGGTTCTCTCCAGGCACTTCGGCCTCCTCCCACAGACCAAAAACATGCTCATTAGATGGTAAATGGACTTGAGCTTATATAGCGCTTTTCTAGTCTTTGACTACTCAAAGCTGCTTTACACCGCAGGTCACACCTACCCATTCACACCCATTCGCTCTCACATTCATTCACTGATGGTTCAGAGTATCTATGTTAGTTATCCATCAGTATCTCTAACACATTCACGCCCTTTCATGCCCATTTACACGCCACTGACGCAGCAGTGGGAGCAACTTGGGGTTAAGTGTCTTGCCCAAGGACACATCGCCATGTGTCGCCCGGAGCTGGGCTTGAACCTGCCACCTCCCAATCACTGACCAAGCGCACTATCCAACTGCGCCACCGAAGCCTCATTAGGTTGATTGGTGACTTTAAATTGCCCTTAGGTATGAGTGTGAGCATGAATCTGTCTCTCTATGTTGCCCTGTGATTGACTACCCACCGGTTCAGGGTGTACCCTGCCTCCTGCCCAATGACAGCTGGGATAGACTCCAGCCACCCCATGACAAGCTTCATGGGTTTACTATGATCTTACACCACTACATAAGTGTTGCTTTAAAGGAATGTTGAGAGAGCATCAGTACAAGTTATACCAGACTGCGGTAGGACAAAATGGAAAAAGTTTCATTTTGTAAATAAAACTTTGGGAAGTGTTTCCACTTTTTAAATTACAATAATGCAGCTGTCTGTGCATGTGACAGCTACAAATCTACAAGATGGCAACTGTAAAAATCTGTTAACCAAGCAGACACCTCTACAAAGACAGTCAGCTTTTTAGCATTTTGTCTTTGTATGCCCATGTTATTGCCCTGGGTAATTTTAACTGAGGGTTGAATTCTAAGAGGGGCAGTGCCACAATCCAAACTCCTGGTGTGAGATCAGCAGGTAGAAAGGAAGAGGAGTTTCAAAAGCAGCTGTGAGCAGCTAAGAAGCTGTTCTACCTCCTGCTAGGATTTTACTCTGCTGAAAACCGATGTATGGGCACGAGTCTCCTGCTGCCTGTAAGAGCTGCGACAGGCTGTGAGATCTTCACGAGGGATTCTTTAGTTTGTGCTTTCAGAGCACACTGATCATTATGTCTCACAATTTTAATCTAAGTAGCATTGTTCATTTATTATTTGTCCCAATGATAAATGAGTTAGACTTTGTCTCTGAGTGAGAAGTCTGTCTTTTTTCCACTATCTTTGTGGTGCATCGTGCTGTGTGTAACCTGACGCCAACGGAGACAGAGAGTGTCAGCAGCTTCACACACAGAAGGGTTCTGTCTGTCATAAAACATTTAGAACTCAGAGAAAAACGATTGAGCAAATCTTGAAAATATAGGTTTCTTTTACTCTCCTGATATCTATGTCTGCAGCATGCACATGTAGGTCCATCTCTTAATGGCAGAGCTAACTTCACATAAGATCATATACATTATGAAGTCGACTGCTCTGGAAGCTAGTCCAGTTCAGCTAGTCAGTAATTCAGAATTAGCTGAGTAAATATTATGTCCCTCGTTAAGTCGGGCAGGGATCCACATTTGGCTCTGCCCATCTTTGCCCCTTGCTTCCACTGACCCTGTAGTTGTTGATCTGACAGGCTAATGCTAATGCTTGGGCGGCAGTAGCTCAGTCTGTAAGGGCTTGGGCTGGGGGCCGAAGGGTGGCTGGTTCAAGTCCCGCCGGACCATGTTTGGAAGTTGGTTTGGTAGCTGGAGAGGTGCCAGCTGACTTCCTGGGCACTGCCGAAGTGCCCTTGAGCAAGGCACTGAACCCCCCTCCAAAACACTGCTCGGTAGCGCTTCTTCAGGAGCAGCAAGCCATCACTCTGACATCTCTCCATTAATGCATGATCTTAGGTTGTGTTTGCATGTGCATGTGTGTACTTCAGCCTGTGTTTGTGCAGCATGTTCAGCAGAGTGTAAAGAACTGAATTTCCCCATGAGGGACGTATAAAGGATGTAAAAAAAAATAAAATAAAAAAAAATAAGTGTAGCTCATAAATGAGCTGACTCTTTTAAGGAATGTCAAGGGCCAGTTTCTGTTTTCAAAAAACATAAATATAGGGTTAGAGTTTTCACAGCACACCACAGCCATGAAATTTTGAGACCATTATGTATGACTGGTGCAAGCTCCAACTCAACAAGCACATCACATCTGAGCTCTGGACAGGGAAAAACCAAGGTATTCCTTTGACTACAACAACTATGAAACAAAAAAAAAAAAAAACAGAAGATGCAAAGATTTTTACAATTCCCACACCAGTCCAGTTAAACAAGAGCAATAAGACTAGCCAAAGATGCCATGACATCTCTGTATGCCTGAGCTAAGCATGTACAGTAATGTTAGTCCAGAAGACTGCACTAAGAGCAGAGCAAGTACTAAATGAGACCCCATCAGGGAAAGAATACCACAGTGGACTAGGCTAGAGGTCAGAGGTTACCTCCTTCTGATTGAGCTCCAGCCAGGCAGTATAGAGCGGGAGCCGCAGAGCCCCGCTGGAGTCCACAAGACTCCCCCCTTCCTGGGAGAAAAACACCATGGGAGAGAGAGACACTGTGTTAGGCCTTAACCAAGCCATGCCACTACAAACGTGTATTTGATATTTGTGCATGTTGTTTAGTAAGTATGACTTTAGTGTGGGGTATTTTCATCGTTCAGCCAACTGACTGAAGTTCTTTATGCATACAAACTTTACTCCAAATTGAGCTGCACTCAAAAACGATTAAAAATGAATTCGTACATTTGGATAATTTTGTTAAGAGTCTCTGTCTTTTACATTACATGGCGGCTCAGTGTGTGAGGATGCTCTACTGCAGGTTTGAGCTCTAAATATTCATTGATACTTTACTTTTAATAGGGGGTGTACTCATTTATGCGGGGCACTGTACGTCCATTTATATATTTTGAGTTTTTCATGTATTTATGTACAGCAAACAGCAACATAACTCCTGTTTCGGGTAAAAAGTAAAGTAATGCACTACTACTGAAAATTTGTTACTGAAACATAGTTCCTTTTTAATGCAGCGCAAAAGTACATTTCCATCGGACAGATCTGACAGTGAAGCTGCCTTCTTGGCTGCCCACATTAGACACAAGCAGCGTTGCCAAGTCTGCTCTTTATAAGTTTCTAAGGGCTGCAAATCTTGTGAGTCGCATTTTTTGGGCTTGTTTCTAAACATGAAGTTTCTTCTTGTGGCTCTTCTGTCTGTGTGAATCCCCCTGATTATCCTCCTAACTCCTAACAATAAAGCAAAACACGACTGCAGTAGGCAGTTTGTCCACTTCCATGTTTCCTGGTTATCGTGCACGCATCCAAACACACTCAGGCACATGGAGCATGCTCCAGAGCCAAAGTTGTCAGGTCTGCTTATTATAAGCAATGTTCTTTTTTTGAGTAGATGCTTGGCACTGTGATATTAAAATGAAATGTAGACAAATATTAATTTTAAATAGATTTCTTTTTTCTTTTTTTTTAAAGTAATATATCACATTAGGAAAGGAAATAGCTGGAGGTTGCTTGTTTTTATCGATCTGGAAAAACTGGACAGGAGCTCTGATTCCACAGGGTATGTGACATGATTTTGTAAAATAAAGAGCAAAAAAGAAATAACTGTTATGTTCTCTGTAGTAGAACTTTTGGTAGGCCTTCACATTTAGGAACAGATATGGGGTTCTGTCCAAAGTCGAGCAATGTAAAAGTAATGAGTAATGTGAAAAGTTATTTTTCATAGAGGGTAACTAAGTAAAGCAACAAGTTACTCTTTCAGAAGTAATAAGAGACGAGCAAACACTGCTTTTTAAAAGTAACTTCCTCATCACTGTTTATGTGTAAAATGTACTGAAATGTTTTGACTGAAACATCAAAATAGTAACACATGTAATTTGCCAAAAAAGCTGTCAGAGTAAAACCTTGTAACCCGTTTCTCAATGATCCACAAATAATTCTCTGACCACCTAAACATGGTAGGTAGGTCTGTCACGATAATCAATAAATCAAAATAAATTAATTAACCAAACGATAAATAAAACGTTCTCAGTAAGTTTGCCAGCCTCGATAAACTGACACGTGCTTGCGTGTTTGTTTTCCTCCTCTCTTTCTACCAAAGAGGCTGAATGAGAAGATGGCTCACTCTGTGCATCTTTCTTAACAGCAGGGTGTATCGATTCCATATTTAGCGGATTTATAGTAGAGTGAGCATCTGTCAGTCATGCAATCTTTGTGGGGGAGGCGGGGCCGCCCGAGCATACACTAGGAGAGAGCTGAGGTGAGCGTCCTGAGGAGTAACGAGGAAACAAACACCAATATGAATGACGGCATGAAAGATTCGGTTCTTAACATTCCCACACTGGGGCTGCCACAGCCCCAATGTGGGAATATTTTGGTTTTAAACAGGATGAACAAGGTGTGAGTCCATGAACACCAACGAGCCGACATGTCGCATTTGTTGCGACAAAGAAGAAGAGGTACAGCGGAGCCTTTGTCCTGACAGTCTGCGCTTACTGAGGCATTTGGTTAGCAAGGTAAATGTAATAAAAGTGCAAAATGATGTGCGCTGGTTGAAAAGTCAGCAATGTCACAAATGTTTGACAGGCAGAACGGATTGACTGGGAGAAAGTACATGTCACAAACACGAACTGTACAAACTTCCTTTTATTTATTGTTTTTAATTTTGTGTTTGTTTTTATTGGAGTTTCATTTTTTCTTTACAGGGACAGGGTCTATTTTTTATTGTTTTGATTAGTATAATTATTTTTATTTACACGCAATTTTTCCTAAAAGAGAGTCTATTTCATTTTCATTGGGTTTATTTTCTCTTTTTTCTGTTTGTTAAATGTATTATATTGTTTGTTTCATAAATTTCATTTAAAAGATCTTGACCTTCCAATAACAGTTAAATACTCTTAAGAAATTAAAATTTATTACTTTTGATATGGTGTACTCACTTTATTATGACATATATTATAATTACATTAATGCAAAAATGAAAAAAAGACCAAAATAATATTGACAATATCGTTTATCATCAATAATTTTTTGTACTATTATCGGCCAGCAAAATTTGTGATTGTTGCAGGCCTAATGGTACGACTTCACATCACTTTGCTGTATGCTTAGCTATACAAACAGTGAGTGTAATCAATGCAAGAGCAACAAAGAAAAAGCCTGAAAGTAGCATCCACTCCCCAGCTGAGCTACACAACAGTCCAGACCAGTCCAGATAAGAAGCATATTCACAAACTACAGCAACAGATTCAAGTGCTCTGTGATGGCTTATTAAAAACAACCAAGTAAACAAATTCCCTAAATGAAATGTAGTCGGTACTTTCTGGATGTGATTTGAGTGTCTGAATGTCTCAGTAAATGTCCGAGGTAATGGAAAATCTATTTCAAGAAGGACAAAGTTTGCTCCTCCTTAAAAATCATACATGCTCCAGCAAAATGCAAAGCCAAGTGCGTCAATAATAACCTCTTTTAAAACCCACTCAGAGGGTTCTGAATGTTCATGCACACCAACAGACATCTTCATAATTATTAGTGCATTTAATAATATTTGTCATGGTGAAGCCATAAAACATCCAGAAAAGCATGTGTCTGTCGTCCTCAGACATCACCAGCTTAGCTTGGGTGGCTCTTATTATAAATATGAAGGATTGGGACAAGGTTGACAAATTCACATCAGATACAGAGAGTATTTTTGGAATTTATATTTTCCAATAAAGATAATTACGGTGAAATCTGTGCATTTAATCGAACCCTTAAAGTGTAATCCCATGAAATTGAAAAATGAACAAAACGAAAAAGTATGCTAAGATTATTTTATCAGCAACAAATAAAAATAAAAACAAATAAATAAATAAACCAGTGTATGTCTGGCTTTCAGAGGGTTAAGTGTGGGAAGCCTAAAATATAGATGGGTTTATGTCAACTTATGTCCATAGAGAGAATTCATTAAAGTGTCAAAGTCTGAATTTATGGCCTTTAACGCTATGATATAATAAAAAACTTGAATTAACTTAGCTATATATATCTAAGTACAACTGACACAGTTATACTCGCTGTGTTAAAAAAGGCTGAGGAATGTAAATACACAATCATAGCATATCTGGAATGTAACTCAAGCTTTCTGTGAAGTCATTTACACAATCCACTGATGATTAGAGTCCTGGCTGATAAACATCCCAAGAGAGTGAGAGCGAGAGTATAAATATTCACTGTTAATTAGGTGCAACTAAATAGTCTGGGGAAGCAGTTTGCACAATTATAAATGTCATCATCTGTACTTGAATATACAGACATGATCAAAATCTTCAGACCAGTTGAAAAATTGCTAGAATATGCATTTTTCACATTTTGACCTTAATGGGGTTTTAAATAACAATATGCAAAAGCAAGAAGGGGGAGTGTGACAAAAAGCACTTTGAAAAAGTAATTTATTGAAAACAACAAGTAAACTGAAATAGGCTGTTTATCAGCTGATCAAAAGTTTGAGACCACAGGCTGTTAAAGCCAAAATCTGCTCAAAATGTTCATTTTCTGTGAGGCGTTCACACGGTCATGCCCTCCTGATGGCTAAAGCTAAGAAGCTTTCTCTTCTTGAACGTGGTCGGATCGTTGAGCTGCATAAGCAAGGCCTCTTGCAGCGTGCCATTGCTGCTGAGGTTGGACGCAGTAAGACAGTCATTCTAAAGTTTTTGAAATATCCGGACCATTATGGAACAAAGAAGTCAAGTAGTAGACTTAAAGCTGACATGCACGCACGCGGCTGATATATCCAGAAGACTGATTCAATTCCAAACCCTCAGCACAACGTGTTTGTTTTATACTACACCAAGTCATGTCTCAGTCAGTGGTAAGAAAACACCAAACAAACATGTAAAGTTAGTTAGTGCTCACAGCCGATGTTGATCGGGGTATAGGTAGTTCCTCTGTCATTCTCCAGATAGCTGTCAAATCTCCCGTTTTGGCCATGAAACTACCATATTTAGGTATTTTATCCTCTTTCCCGCTGTCCTCCTGTATCAGTATTCTCCTGTACATCTCCCGTGTGATGATATGATAATAAAAACATTCCTCTGCCTCTCCAAACTGAACTCCACTGTCCACCCGCAGTAGCCTGGGTGGCAGCTATATATCGCAAGATTAGAGCAGCAGGACAAACTTAGAAAACAAAGAGTTTATTTTAGATTTCTTGTAAATCTGTCTTAAAATGTGAGGGATACTGGAGCTTGGTTGGGGTTGTGGGACGGCTCACAGCGGGCTTCCCTTATTTTCAAAGACAAAACTTGAAAGGTAAGCATTCTCCAGCAGACTCTGATACGTATGAGCTCGGCTGGGCTACACACACTGAGTCTGTGCACGCCGGGAAAATGCACGTGCAGTAGGCGGGCAGAAAGGTGACGGGATTTGATTGGTTTAAAAACAGGTGTCCCGGCATGATCATTGGTTGGTGTTTTCCCTGTTTTACTCCTGCTGTAGATAGCGGATATTTTTCGCTCTGTTTTTTAAGAACACATTATGAGTTGATTACCATCGGGTCATAAAGACCATTATAACCAGTATTACAAAAAGTGTATCTAAATCAAATCGCCAACCCCAGCTTTAAACTTTTGATCAGCTGATAAACAGCCTATTTCAGTTTACTTATTGTTTTCAATAAATTACTTTTTTCAAAGTGTTTCTT
Source organism: Scarus forsteni (assembly GCA_036419115.1). Taxonomy (NCBI): domain Eukaryota; kingdom Metazoa; phylum Chordata; class Actinopteri; order Labriformes; family Labridae; genus Scarus; species Scarus forsteni. Next base: position 8,181,384 of record JAZDUH010000386.1, on the reverse strand, counting down.
GTCACACTCCCCATCTTGCTTTTGCATATTGTAGCTCTACTTAAAACCTCACTAAGGTCCAAATGTGCAAAATGCACATTCTAGCAATTTTTCAACTGGTCTTAAGATTTTGAGCAGGTCTGTATATATATACATATATATATATATATATATATATATATATATATATACATATACATATATATATATATATATATATATATACACACACACACACATATATATGTGTATATATATATATATATATATATATATATATATATATATATATATATATATATATATATATATATATATATATATATATATATATATATATATATATATATATTTACATATATATTTATAAATGTTGTATGTATCTATCTATCATACTCTGTGAGCAGCCAGTCAACAGAACTGTTAAGCAGCCTGATTCAAAACAAGAAAAGCACAGCATATAGGGACTGATGATATGTACTCTTTGTCCAGAGCTTAAAACAGATCTAAATAAACTATATTTTTTATCATTTCTTCACATATGAAGTTCAGAGACGTTCCCTCATATATGATGACAACCACTCAGAATAGTATCCTACTCCACCGCCCCCCAAGACGAAAACACACACGCATATGCAGATTTCCAACTGACCTATATCATTAAAACAATGGCAAGTCCATGTCTATTGTCATGCTAACCCTCCCCCAGCCTTTCCCCTCTGTTTTTGAGAAGAGGCACCCCAGCTGACAGAAGCTTTTAAAGGGGCACGCTGTAAAACTCTGAAAACTTCTGAAGGCTCATAATCTGACCCAATAAATCAGCTCATTGAGCGTGACATTACAGGCATTAAAAACACACATTCACTGTTGAGCAAACGTATCACTCTAATCAGGGCATGTTATGATGTGGATATTTAGCTTTGATTCTCTCTTTAGTATTTTGGGCTATAGTATAAAAGACTTTTTGTACTCCTTAATGCTTTGTAGACTTATAGGTTCTTTTTCTCATTCCCATTGTCACATGTCAACACATCTAATCTACTGCAAGAGCGTCAGTGCTCTCTACGATAGCCTTTCCCTTAAACCCCTCAAGCAGCTGAAGGAGGATTAAATAACCATCAGTCAATCCAAATCTACCATTCAACACATAAAGAAAAGCTTAAACTATGTTAGGGTTACAGCAGGCCCAAGGCTAATTCAACAGAATGTGTCACCTGCTTTGCTGATGTTCAAACAATAAACACATACCATGTTTTACACATTTATACCACTTGGATAAAGAGATATCACTGGTGCAATAATGTGGGGGCATTCCACATGTGTCTGCATTAATGGGAGAGCAATAAAAAGTATAATCTGCACTGAACAAGAGCAAAGCAGAAACTTATTTTCAAGAAGATTTTTTATCTGTCTTACGCCTGACACCATCCTCACAGATTATAGACAACCCAACAGACAAATCAAAGTACTCTGAGCACAGACTGTGCCCTGAAAGTGACCTTGTTGTAACTAAGAAAAGAGTTGTTTGCAGCATCCCAAAAGCAAAGCTGTACCACAAACAAAGAAACATGTAAATATGTTTGAAGGAATAATGAGCTAACACAACACAGAGGCCTCATTCATTCACAACTGATCCAGTCATGTTACAGCGGTCAAGCAAACGAGAGCCTTGCTGGTAGACATCCAGAGAAAGGGTAAACTTCTGAAATAAAAAAAACCCAGAACTGGAAGGTAGACTTGCTTATGCAAAGGGCTGTTTAATCACAGTTATTAACACAATGTAAGGCCCACAAAGGAAAAAAGTATTTAAAAATACAAATGATAAGAGGCTTTTAACTCTGGGTGGAGCCAGAAGTCAGCACAATCTGTGCACACTTAGTTTTCATATGTTCTCTACTTTTCTTTTGTATCTATTGTATTTTTTTGTAAGAGCACTGACCAGAAGATCACACATGCATTAGACAAAACATTGCACGTTCCAAATTTAGCTGAAACTCTACAATTCCAAAAACTATACAATCAAGGACAATCCGTTATTGCTGATTTCCAATCACTGTGTAGGATGTTTTGCAAGTGAATGAAAATAAACACTTTGAAATAAAAATAAAGACTAAGTTCACCTCACGAGCAAAGTCGGACTGAGATTGACAGAATCCTATTGCTCCTTTACCAAATATAAAATAATGGTCCCTGTCACTTCTCTGTAGTGTTTCATTAACAGTTGTAAGCATCTTTTGTCATCGGACATTGTGGTCATTCTTCTGAAAATCCCATCTGCCTTTTCCCACCCATCAATCAGGTATCTGTATGGTCATAACTACCGTGAAATTCCAGAAGCAGCATTTCCCAGACATGGCCTTAATCTGGGCATCATAGACTGTATATAGTGGACAGCGTGGCTCCGCCTTCTACCATTTAACGATTTTGAAGCCATAATATCCCCCGTCAGGGGCATACGCCGTACACAATCATTGTGAAACTGCCGTAAACCGCGGTTATTTTTTAAACTCAAATAACTGATGAAAAAGAAACTTTTCAGAAAAAAGAGGACTTGGAAAAAACACAGCCCAAGAATACTTTCATATCACCACAGCATACGGGTGGGAGAAATATTTCTGGTGTATTATTTTTTTGAAGTTTCACTACGGCCTGTTCAGATGAATGGGGCAGACGAAGATTTGACCTATACTGTAGCCAGTCACCAGGGGGAGCAGTTTTTGTGGTGACTTCAATTCGAGCCCAGCGACATGACGTCCATGTTTTTTACAGTCTATGCTGGGCATCACATTTACGTCTGTATGTGAGGTATAGCTATACAATAAGACTGCGTGGATCACAGTCACACAGTGTTTCTATTAAAGGTTTGGTATTCATAAACAACTTCTATAAGTTCCAAATAAGTGACGTCTTTAGTTCACTGCTACTGGCTGAGGTGCGCATGTTTTTGCCAAGGCATTAGAAAATGATTTGCTTAAAAGTTAAGACACTTAACTTGAAAATTTTGGTGAAACTGAACACGAAACAGCCAAAACCTGAGGCGCCCATGCACGTGAAAAACATCTGAAAACATTCTATGATTTGGAAAAATTGCTGGAAATGATCAACTCAGAATGATCTTGAAAATGTCTCCATTGACAAAGACAAAGCTACAGAGATGTTCAGAAGAGAAAATATAAGCATGTGCTCTGTATTTTTGTGCCTGCATGTGCCTAAACCTTTGACAAACATTGAATTAAGCAGTGTAATTTTCAAAGAGTTGATAAACATCAGGAGAATTTAAAGAAGGCTACTGCATACTAAAGGTCAGGACACAAGGTGCAGCAACACTTCTGGTATTGGTAAGAAACTGGCTCAATCAAGCTTCATCAGTCTTTACTTCCAGTGTTTCCACACTGTGCTTTTATTTTGAACTGGTTTCTGGGGCAGTGACTTAGCTTCTTGGATGTGACTTGTTCAGTTGTTTAGCCCTTCCTTTGCCTCCCTACCTAAAATCTCATCATGAAATTCCATATTAATCTGTAATTGCTGTTCAAAGAAATGTAATTTCCATTATGTAACTTTTTCCACCCAAAGTATTTGTTTAAAAGCACAGCCATGTTCAAAGAAAGGTTAATGTCCATCCCATGTTTACAGCTCACCCTGATCAACTGCTCTCAGCAGAATACGACTTTGGAGGAGGGATGTGGCTGAGAAAGTGTGGCAGTGCAGCACTAATTCAAACACTTGGCTATTCTCAGCACTGTTGGACATAAGGAATGAGGCCAGAAGATGGAAAGAAGACTGACAGATAAAGCAAAGACGTGAAAAAGAGATTTAGAGAGTAGGAGTCCAGATTAGAGGGTTATAGATAGTAGTCTTTAAATGAAAAGAGATAAAAAGAGGAGTTTGGTACGTGGCATTTCTGCATATCTGGGCAATAAAAATAACTTGCATTTATTTTAGAATTTGTGAATATTTGCCTTCATCACCCAGAATTATATAAAAAAATAATATGCAAAAAAAAAGACAGTTCTACAATCAACATTGCACAAGAATAAAGAGAAAAACGTATTTGAAATGCCTTTGCTGAACTTTTGAACTTTGGTTAAATCTCTGTACTACTTTCTGGAAAGTCAAACCATATGTCTGTGTAAAAGCGAAAGGAAGAGGGCTGAGCCAGTGGAAGACGTGTAGACCAAATATGGGAAGCCAAGATAACCTGAACTTGCAATAAAAGTTGTGCTTGGTTATGCTGACAGAAAAGGATTAATGTAATTCACTGCGAATTCTTTTTCATTTTCAGCTCCCATCTCAATCAACTCTGCACAAACAGAGAATGGGCAACACTGAGCTGGATTTATACAACATCAAGGACACTCCACAGCATTCTATGGACAGGATTTTTAGTTTCCTCCTCTCAGTTTTTGAGCTATGATTTCTCCTGAAACTTAAAAAGAACAGTGAACCTTGAAAACAATATGCCATTGAGATTTTTACCATGTTGTAGTAATGGAGCTGTACAGAGTGCCACTGGCCGTCACTGATCCCGCCTGGGATGTAGGGAGACACTGTGGTCTTGGTTTCTCCTGGATCCCAACAGGAAGAAAGAGAAAAAGGGAAAGGTTATTGGTATATGTTGTTCAAAAGTGCAGGGAGCATGGCGGATTGGGGAAAGTCAGTCTATGTGTTGCTACTTTGAGGATGCATTAACTTAAAGAAAAGCCAGGGGCAAGGTGCAGGGGGGATGGGGGCATTACATAAAACAAACCAATCAGAGTATTAGCTCTCATTTCCTTTACAACACTGTGCCTGGCAGTTGTCCTCTTTCTATTGACACAGCACGTTTAGATGTTTCGCAGAATTTCTGCTGCCTTCTCTCATTGTCCTCCTTTTAAAGGTGCTATAAGGAGAATCTGTTTGCAGCGACATAAAGACTCTGCTACCCATGAGCACGCGCCGCGACTGTCGTAATGCTGCGTTCCAGCAACCTCAGAACTGGGAGTGACATCATCTCCGACTTATCGGAGTTCCAGTTGAAGTCGGAAAAAAACATGCAGATGTACCAGGCTATTTTTAGCTGTTGTTAGCATGCCTTGTGTTGTTGTATGAAGAATGTGATTATCACTATGGCAGCATTTTTGTAAATATAAGTCTAACAATACTATGTTTACAGCTGATCTAGAGCGACACACCCCAGTCAGAAGTGCAAATAAATGGATTATTACAGGAGCTAAATAACTGTTCACATTGGGGGCATCCATCTTCCGTTGTCAACTCGGGGGTGGCGAGGTTTCACCGAGTTCCCAGTAGAAAATTTCGACTTCGGGGGACATTCCAGTTGCAGTTTCCTACTCTGAACTCGGTAATTCCTACTTCTGACTACAACTGGAACGCACCAAAAGATGTGACCCAAGTTATGTAGCAGTAGTTTTTGATGTGTGACAACAAGCAATTTTTGGAAAACTTATCGTAGTTTTGTAGCCGGCTATATATCTCTACTTACAGCCCGGTGCCCTAAGACGTGTCTGAATAATATAAATTTGCTCTAGTTTTAATTGTCTTGTTCCCGAAGTTGAGTATCCAGGCCAGTCCAGCCCTGTCTGACCCGACCACTTAGCTAAGGCATAGCATTTATAGATAACCTATTTAGATGCTATAACACTCATCTTAAAGTGTGTATTTCCATCAGGCATATATGAAACTCCTCATGGCATCTTTAATGTACCACAAGAACACACACAGAACACAATGCATGTTATCGTACAGATCCAAGTGCTTTTTCACCAAAGTATCCAGAGCATAAATAATCCCAAAGAGGAGTCAGAAACTTCCATTTAAGAAATCTCATTGATAATAAAACTTCACTTAAAACTAAAAGGATCAGATTTCTTTGTTTATGTCAGACCTGTTTACTGTACATCTAATGACTGTAGGCTTTAAGCAATTTACTTTTTCATCTTTCACAGGAATCTTTGGTTCTATTTTTAAGTTTGTGCATAAAACGCATCACACTGCCCGTTTTATCATCTTTGAGCATTGTTATTGGTAAGATTCATAAGTATGGATACAAATATTAGAGATGTAACTCAAAGCTTTGAGAAAATATTTAATCCTGTGTGTGCTTTTTCTTGTTTGTTAAGTTTTGAGCTCTTTCTCTAACCAGAGGTCCTTAGCCATTGGACAATAATTAATTTAATCACCACATGTAGAATAACTGAGACCAAAGCTGGTGTAACCCCACTACACTTCTATCTGGATGAGCCGCACCACAACACATGACCATCGGGTCCAACTGCCTTGATGCCAACTGTCCCATTTTATTTAAGGAGCCTTTAAACTAGCTGAACTATACACATAAAATGTTTATTAATCAGCAAACTGACATTCTTGTTTCTTGTATGATGTCAGTGCTCTGCCACCCTTGCTGCTGACGCATCCAGAACGCCTGGCAAGTGGCTCTAAGCAAGTGGCAGGGAAGCAAGGAAATTATTTTAAAGGCTTTGTCCTTTGATAAGAGAAATTAATTCAAGAAACTAAACAATGGACTGCTAAAAAATAACACGCTCTATGGAGAGTAGTTTTAGTCCGAGCTGACACTTTCAGTCAAAACGGTTAAATTGTGTGGTGAATGTTTTGGTGGTTGATGTTACATTCTAGCCAACATGAACATCAAAACTACCGAAAAAACACAAATGAGTTATTTCCGCATACATTCAGTAAGTTTTCCTGACCCACTTTCATGAGTTAATGTCTCTGTATTTGTACTAAATAGTTTTTTTTTTTCCTTTGGCCAGTTCAGTGTCATCATAAATCAGTGTGGCAGCTCACTCTCAAAGGAAGCAGCTGCTCTCATCACATGGAAAATGCCCATCCCTCATCCATGATATTTAACCATCCATCCAAATCACTGAACTCAAGTGTTCTAGTCACTTCCATGGCCACAGGTGTATAAAATCAAGCACCCCTGCACTCAGACTGCTAATGCAAACATTTGGTAAGGAGTGGGTCGCTCTCAGGAGCTCAGTGAACTCCAGCGTGATGCCGTGTCAGTCGGCATATTTCCTCAACACTAAATATGCCAGTCAGCTGTTAGTGGTGTTATGACAAGGTAGAAGCTATTGGGAACAACAGCAACTCAGCCACCAACTAATTCAAACAACATGGCTGCTCTTCAGCAGGAGGGAGGGGTCTGCTCAGGTGGACCAATCAGGTCAGGTATGATGACCCAAAATATACTGTTACTTTGGGAAATACAGTCCACACAGTGACAGCCACAAAGTAATGATAATGTTCAAATTATAGTACATTTGCATATATACATAAACTAATATACACAAAAAACACTGTCAAAAGACATCAACAGAGGAGAAGAGAGATTTAGGCTACGTTCACACTGCAGCTCTTACGGCTCAAATCCGTTTTTGTGTTTGGCTGTTTAGATTACACCTCTAAATGTGTCCTGACTGCAGACTGTGATGTGAACAGCTCAGGCTTCAGAAGTGACGCACATGCTCAGTTTAACATTAATGACATCAGGCACAGCATGGTGTGAAGAGAGGCAACAAACACAGAGCAAGACTGAGCTTCACAAAGCTGGAGAATTTTGTCCCATAACACAGAACCTGATGTTACAGCAGCTCACCTTGACTGAGCTCTTATTAAAGTAATGATGGCTATATTTTATTTCTTATGAACCTAAAGGCGGACGCTCTTTCCTGCCGATGAGAGATCGCTGCTGGAGAGCAAAACATCTCAGAGTCACAGCGTGCTGAACAGGTGAACAAAGAGGTGAAAACTTAGTTTAATCATCTGTTCTGACGTTTCTTAGTTTGTCTGAGAGCAGATCAGACAGGAGCAGACTGCTCACTGACTGACGCTGTCTCGTAGAAACATACAGATGAGATGGACAGCAGTGGATCAACAGTCCTGTAAACTTTTATTTTAACCAGATAAATCCATTCAAAAAGTCGGCGCAGTGTTAATAAACTAAGTTTATCAGATATCATAATACAAACGTATGATTCATTCAAGTTTATTGTTTATTGTGTGTATAATGGAGACACCAGTCGATTGCCCCAGCGCTCTCTCACTTTCTCTTATCACTCCCTCCTTTATGCGTCGTTTAATCAAGCTTGTAGCTGGAAAAACAACTAAAACTCTTTATTTTAGGGGAAAATGCAAAAACTTTTAAATAATCATGTCTACATTAATCTCTGATTATGTTCTGTCCATGAAGTGACTTTGAAAACATTTGTCTAGAGGTAAACAGCTGCTCTAATGACGTCAAAGTCGCATTAAAAGGGTCCTGACTGTTTAGAACGCGGTGGCATTCAAGAAAATCGGATACATATCTGATTCAGTACTAGGGGTTTAACGAAAGTCTGTGCCACGAGATTTCGCGAAATAAAAAATGAAAAAGACACACAAAATAAATGCATGAAATAAAAAACAAAGGGTTTGCTGGTGATTTTTTACCCTCCTCGCCTCCCGTAGCAAACACTCGCTTCAGAAAGTAGGAAGACGAGGTCGAGGAATTAGCTGACGCTCCTTCGTCAAATAAATCGGTTGTGTGGACCTATTTTGGCTTTCCATGTAAAAGACGAGAGAACGGTGAGAAGATTGCGGACAAAACAACAACCGTGTGCAAAATATGCCGCTACAGTTCGCCGTATACTGCGGCGAGTACAACTACCAACTACCAACTACTTTGAACTGGAGACAGGCAGCAACTGTATGTTTGTGTAAGTCTGCATAAAAACAATATTTGATTTTTGCATCTACTGTTGAGTTGACAGAATTTGATCATACTTGAAGATCAGAAGTATATGTACTGTTATAGGCTAAATATTATAGTTCACAGTTCAGACATTTATAGGTCTAAACTGCAGCTCTGAGGACTATTTGTTTTCCTTTTCATTCAAGAATGTACTTATCCTGATTGTTACAGCAACAAAGCACTTTTATTCAGATTTTATGTTGGTATTTGCACTGTAGTCTAAATAAGGGGAAAAAACTACAATTTAGTTTTTTTTCTAAGAGCATTTATTTTGTACTGATGCAGCAATATTTTTTGTATGTCTGCATTAGGAAGAAAATAAAGAAAATGAGATTTTTGCACAACTTCCTACTGTTGGGGATTTTCTATAATTGTTATTTTGTATCGTGAGCCCCGTTTTGGATTTCTTATTATTTCCTGAGTTGATCATTTCGTTCCACCCCTATTCAGTACCATATTTGAAAGTGGCCTGAATCTGATTTGAAAATGTCAGATTCAGTGTGACATGTGCTGTTCATACTGTCAAAAACAAATCAGATTCAGGTCACTTTTGACTGCAGTGTGAACGTAGCCTTAAGGTGCGTTCACACTGGACGCTACTTGTATTACCTCGGCGATCAGTCTCCATTCAAAGTCAATGTACAGCCGCGATGGGGCGGGGCTAACCCTCCCACGATGCGACAGCCGGCGACAAGACGACCACTTCGCTTGTCGCGCGCTCGGCAAGTTAAAAAAAAGTTGATCTATTCAGGCGTTGTCGTGTGTGGCTGTGTGGCATCAGCCAATCAGAGGTGTGTGTACGTGTGACGGTGCAGTTATTCATCCAGACTACAGGGCGGATGACTTCCTTCTAGGCGGAACTAATCTCAGTGAGGACATTTGCAGACGGACTGCGGTAAACTCACAGATAATGCTGCTGCATCATCAGCTGCAGAGTTTTGTGTTTGATAAGTGAGTGAAAAGAATACAGCTGGAATAATGTCCACTTATACATCCTATTATTTGATATATGATATGATCGCGGTAAAACTCGAGCGGACGTGACGTCACCGACCGACGGCCGACGGCAACGGCGACCAAACAGGTATTTATGAACGCGCGACGCTACATCTGTGGGCGACGCGACTTTAGTAGCTGGGTCGCTTGCGGTGTGAACGCACCTTTAGTCAGGTTGGATTTAAAGTGTGTTAACTGAAAGGAAGTTGTCTGTACAACATTTGTGATGACAATGATTGCTTTAAGGCCTTACCCCCTGAGAATGTGAGCTGAATCTGTTCATCGATAATTTCCACAGCAATGAAGTCGTGCTTTTCGTTGAATCTGCCGTTGTACAGGAGCAAAGCATTTCTCTCTCTTGTAGCAAACCTGAAAAGGCAGACATGATTTCTTTGAGTTTTATTAAACCAGGTAAGTTCTCATTCACCAAAACAATGTGGCAAAGAGGCAGGATGAAGACTAGATACTAAACACTAAGGACATAAGAAAGACAAAAGAATAATAATAAAGGACAGCGGAGTTCTTGAGTAAAAGCAACTTGGAAAAGAAAGTCAGGGTGTAGATAGATAGCGCTCCTGTAACTTTTATCTACACTCCGACTTTGGATGTGGAAAAGGGCCCCATTACCAGCCACAACCTGCTCTCAGAGGGTTAAAAGGTAACAGGGGTAGCGGTTTGTGTGAGCTTATTTGTGTAAGGTGAGGGCACCAGAGTCAGCCTGCAGATGCCAGTGAGGTCAGTAGGGCAGGAAGTCAGGATGGCTGTCGTCAAACACTGATAAAAGAAAGTCATCACACAGCCTTTCCTGTTTTCACTGCACTGCAAACCTTTCTCACCGTCATGGTGTCTGCGGTTATATTATTAAACTCATATCACATCTAAGTATTAATATCATGAACTTTTCCACAAAATACAGCTGCAGCTTTGAAAAGATTAGCATAAACAGTTAATGTGAGTAAAATGTATGTGAGCCTGAGTTCAATAATAATAATGAGAACAGAGGGCACAATGGAAAAGTTACTGTGTGTCTCTGCATGCCCTCACCCGAGCATTTAAACTCACGGAAAAAAAACACTTTCTATTTTAGGAGCTTTTTTACTGTCTAACAAAAACATGCCTAAACTTAGATTTAATGTTGATTGTTTGTGCAGCAAATCAGTGTATTAAATACATTTTGAGGGACAAAATTGCAGCTTGCCAAGGCAGGTATAAATAACAATTTCAACTTGAGTTGTAGCCCACTCTTGGATTTAACAAAACCTCTACAGTAAAATGTGGATTTACAACAAAATCAACACTTTGAAAAGAAATCTCACTTTATTGAACGTCCACTTAAACATCCATGTAATTTAACTTTTTCATTGCTTAGGGTGAGGACTATGTGTTTATTTACATGTTACTGTATAACAAAAAAAAACAACCAGCAGTTTGGTTGTTTTAGAGTATCCATGTCCTCTAATTTAGAATTTAGGTGACTACACACTGTCATCTTAAATCCAAATTCAGATAACAAAATGAAATATTTCTGTGTTTCGTGGATTGTGCTCATAAGACATAAAAAGACAGCAAAGTGTTTTTATTATTACATTAATATTGACAGCTAATAATGACTAATGATGCTGATTCAGAATTGGATCTGATCTGTAAGGAAGATGCAGTAAACTTTTTGCTTCTTTCTGTTCCTTCTCAAACTGTTATTGTTGGCATACATATGTATTTTCTATGTATTTACATTTGTTCATTTATTTGATAGACATGTACAATTGTTGCTGTACATACTATGTATTATTTTAAGTCTGTTTAAAGCTATACTGGAGTGGGGTGTAATGTGTTCTTCAGTATAGAAGTCTTGTTTCTAGTTTTACATTAAAATCAACTGTGAAAATTGCTCTGTGCTCACAATGCTATCTTACCTTAAGCATTTTTTAACAAAACATTGTGTTTACAAAGAGCGGCACAGCAGAGCAGTAAGTAGTGCACATGCCTCCCAGCAAGATGATAGTTCCTGGTTCAATCCCTGAATCAATCAGGGCCTTTCTGTGTGGAGTTTGCATTTTCTCCCTGTGCATGTGTGGGTTCACTCAGGGCACTCCAGCTTACTCCAACCAGACCTGTGGCTGGTTGTCTGTCTCTCTAATGGCCCTTTCCCATTAGCCCTACTCTACTCTACTCCACTCTACCCGGCTCTACTCTACTCACCTTGTGCTGCTTTTCCATTAGCCCCTGTCACCTGCCCATCTGGGTGCAGTGTCGCTGTAAACAGCTGAGCGGCTCTGCGAAGACGTCATTTTGAGCACGACACAACAATCTGTGGCTTTTTGTCACAAACCGAGTAAAAAAGGAAAGCAGAAGAAGGCTGCAGGTGGTAAGAAGAAATACCCCTTGAAAAGCACAGGAGAGTTTTGGAAGCTATACAACAGAATGAAGCCGAGGACGAGAGCAATCCAGCTGCAAAGAAAAGACGTATGAGGTTAAGCTAATGGTAGCTACCGCTAGCATGCTTAGTCGTCGCGCTCATGACTCATAGATGACGACATTGTCTGACCAATCAGTAGCCGGCGGTCGGTGATGTCATCTTTTAGTATCAACTCTGCTCACTTGGAACCAGAGCGGAGTAGGTACTAAAACTAGCTTGTTTTAGGAGATACCAGGCTAGTGGAAACACGCTGCAAATCAAGTAGGGCCGAGTAAAGTAGGGCCAAGGAGAGCTAGTGGGAAATGGCCATATGTGGCCCCATAATTGGCTGGCAACCAATCCAGGAAGACATAAACCAATAGAACATTAACAAAGGAAGAAAAAGAAGTACTCACATGAAGGACATAGTGAAGTGGAACCTTTGACGGAGGCCCCGGAAGGTGACGAAGGACTGTCCAGGGAAGCTGCGTGTGGTCATCTCACAGTAAGGCTTTTCAAACTCTCCTTGTGGACACTCACACATGAAACCACCGGCAAGGCGGTTGACACACTTCCCGCCATTCTTACAGACACCTGGTACACACCGGCCTGATGATGTGTTCAGCTCGCAGTGCTCACCTTTAGGAACAGACAAAGGATTGACCACTTCAATAATGATTTAAACACTGTTGATGTGAGGCAAAGCACAGGGTTACCTCAGAGAGTAAGGCATCACAAATGGAAAATCCCTGACATCACATTTAAGAGGTAATTCTTCAGGACTTTAACGGGGCACTTTAATCAATGCTTCAGTTAGTAAGTGAGAAGTGAATCATCACCAATGTGTTTCTGTCACTGGAAATCTGATTTAGAAAGTCTCCAGTCTTTGTATGACGGTGGATGTACTTTTCAATGCTTGTAAATTATCTCAAGTTGATAAATTGAATAATGCAAATATGCCAGCAGATGTATAAACATTAAATATATATACATATATGTTTATATATATATACAAAAGCCCTGAAACCTATTCCTATATCCCATTGTCTTCTCATTATCAAAACGCTGCTGTGACTCTTCTGCGTGCTGCGAGGAGAGTCTGGGAGTAAAGACTACAAGCAGAGCAGCTGTAAGCAGCAGCCCCTTCCAGGATGCCCTGCTGCATCTACACCCCAATATCAGCAGTTTTGCTCAGCTGTTTTATACATTTGTCTTGTAAGTTTAATCTATTTACTACATTTCTCTGTTTCTTGCTCAAATTTACATTTCACACACAATAACCCATCCCAAGAAATATCTTCATCACTATAATGAAAAGTGGAACACTTTATCTTTTCCTCACATTGTGCAGGCCCTAATATGTAAAATAAACTTTTTGACCAACCAGTCAAGTCTGCTGGAAGATAAAAATATTCACAGGACAACCAAATTCATTTAATGGCCAAAAACATCTGTTTCAGTGCATGTAATTGAGTTATGGTAATATGTTAAAAACTGCAAGTCTATCAACTCTACAATCCTCAAACAAAAATCACTGTTATATTATCTAGCCCCTTAATTCAATAAAACCAGTATTTCTCTTAATTTGGCTTTTATATGTTACATTTACTGAATATTAATGCATGCAGAGATGAAAATCTACGGTCAGTAATTGGGCCACATTAAGGTTATCAACATTGCCAGAGGGTAAAACTTGTACCTACTGACGATATTCCAGAGTTAATACTTAAAGTTACACAAAACAAAACACACTTTTACATCAAAATGAATTTGACCAATATTAATGCATCAAGGAGGGTTAATTTAGTAAATTAAGCACAGAGTTCAGCCCAAAAGAAATTTTTATTGTGGTAAACAACATGTTCTGTTGATTTAAATATCCTTTAATATATTTAATGAAGCATCTTAGAGATTAAGTGGAGAAAAAGGTTATCCAGTTTTTATCTCTAATTTCATTCAATCAATCAATCAATCATTATTTGTATAACGCAGTTCATAACAAGTGTTATCTCAACACGCTTTACAATAGAGCAGGCTGAAGACAAACTCTTCATTTATTAGATAAACATACATTCCTATAAAAATGTATATATTTTTTATACTCATACAGTAGACACATCTATAGATGGATCCATCCAGGCAGAGACAGAGGGACTAAAATCACAGTTGTCTCTACTGAATATAGACTCAATCAATCAATCTTTATTTATGTCACCATATACCATGAATATAAATTTATTAAATAAAAGAAAAAACCCTTGAGATCTTGTTTTCAAGAGGATCCTTATGGTCCTATGGTTGTAAAGATAGTTACTATGGATGAATATGCAATAACAACCATGGATAGAGAGATCAATATAATATTAAACTTTTAAACTTATCTATAATGAATATTATCTGGAGAGGAATGATGTTGGTTGATATATCAGCATCTGGCTAAATTAAAATTAAAATGGGTTAACCTGGTCTAAAATTATGAATTTATGTTAAATGATGTCATTTCTGTTGATGGTTGATGCAAGATGGAGCCAAGCAGGACCATACGGGAGGTCATCCATGATTGTTTGTCCAGTTCTTGCTAATACATGTGCATTCTTTACAGGGACTGCCATTAACTTTTGTTTACCTCTCTAACATTAACATCAGGAACTGTAATGATGGTATAGAGCTAAAGGATAAATCCTGATCAAACAACCCCGAGGTTTCTAACAGTTGTGCTCGGTGCCAGGCTAATGCCATCTGGGGCAGATAAATCACTAGTAAATGTTTCTTTAAGGTGTCGGGGCCAGAACAGCGACACGCATCAAGAATGTAACCAGAAGAGTCGTCTTAATGGTTTGACTCTTGTTACCAGCCTTAAGATTGTTTGGTTATGCTTTTTACACGGTGACTGCATGGACTCAAGCAGAACTCAGCCTGGTTGGATCTCAGATCAGCAATTTTCTACTGCAACAAAAGAATACAGTGAAATGCCGAACATGGGTGTGGGTGTCAAGTTATGATTCTGTGTGTAAACTAGAGACGCTCTGACAAGCAGCCAGCCGACGACAGCAAAAAGGAGCTGCAGTAGAGTGTAAACATGCTGAAATGCATCTGCCCTGGTGTTGGTTCTATTTCACTTGCACCACAGCCAGATTTGTTGCCAAATTCTTCACCACACTCAGAGCAAAAAATGTGTTTGTTTCCACAGGCCCTATTTTTTAAGTTCATGTTAAAAAATACTTGTTACGATTTTGAGAGAAAGAGTTGTGTACCATCTCTGTATGCTCATGGACATTAAATATATTGGATATATTAGTGGGAAGTTGATATGAGCATCAAAGCTCTGCTGCACCTGGTGTGTTTGCATTTGCTTTTGAAAGGACACATTAAAGATGTTTTGAGTCCAAAGTTTCTGATTAGTGGAGTCTCATTCATTCTTGGAAGTGATTTAGCGGGAGGCAAAGTGCTTTACCCACTGAAAACGACTAACTCGCTAATGTGTCTGCCACCATACTTCATCCTGCCCCATCTGTGTCTCTTATGTGCTGCCTGCTTCTAAAACTGGTGCCACATTGTGTCTGTGCATTTATGTAAAGAACAGGGGATTTGAAAAAACATGTAATTGATGAGAGAAAATGTTCAGAGGCGACTGAGAAAAGTAAAAGATTCATAGAAATGTCTGGTTTGTGCACTGATTCTAAACTGCAGTCACATGTAAGAGATGAGAAGTTGATTGTTATTTATAAATGTGATTTATCTTCATCTGTCTATCACTGGTTGAAAAGCAAATGTAAATAACTTTTTCAAATAACTTTTATCGTTTATTTTTGAAGATGGTGTTCGGTAACCGGACAAGCCAGATGGACAGCTCCATATATCTGCCACAGAATTATTTCACTAGTCCATCTGGGTAGGAGCCCTTTAAATTTGTTTTCATGGGCAGAACGTTAAAAAAAACACAAGCTTGTGATTGGATAATCGTTCTGCTCGTCACATTCATCACAGACCAATCCACATCAAGCAGGGTTGCTTCCTATAATGAAGCAATGTTTTCATTGAATTGTCTTTTTTTTTTTTCTTTTATATATACATTTTATTTTATCATTTTGTTTATATTGGTTGCTGATGCTGCTCAGTGATTTTTGAAGATTGCACCATGCAATATGTGCCTGTTTGTTACTTGAAATGGCTGAATAAAGAATTGAAAAAAAAGTAGCATACATAGCTAACAACAGTCAATGACTGTTAGCTGTTAGCCGCTAACTTAGTCGCTAACAGCTAACAACAGTAAATGACCGTTAGCCGTTAGCGGCTAACAGCTAACGGCCTTATACTATCATCTTACACTAAATTGTTCCACACAGATTATTCATTTAACACTTATATGTGACATGAACCTCGTCAAAGACAATCCCTACAAGTAAACTTCTGAGGACGGCAGATTTCACCAAGTTTCACTTAGTAGCCATGAGGACAATAGGCTAATCAGCATGTCCGTTCTCAACTTCTGCTTTTCAACTTCCGGTTGTCGTCACGTCCTCATTCTACAGCTCCCGCCTCTCTTCCCTGATTGGGCCGTTAAGAATTCAGCCGAGTGAATTCGTTGGACAACGGAGGCTGGCAAGACGGACCTGCAGGATTTCAGAATCAGGCAGGTCTGTCTGCTCTGCAAGGCTAGGTGTTTGATGAGACATGGGAGCCCTAGATCCACTGATCTGAATTCAGCAAACCAGGTTGTGTGGATAAAAAGTACCAGTGGTATAATGATACCACTGGTATGAGTTATCACTTGTAACCATTGACCTATTCTCCCAGTCGACCAACTGACCATCTTAGAACAAACAAATCTTTTTGTCTTGTTTTTTAAAATATTAATCATATTTTAAAAAGAATCCAAGGTCTTGTGACTCAGAGTAGAGATGTCCTTGTGTGAATAGCTTGTAGGTTGCATGCTGGTATTCGATTCATTCTCCCATATCATCCAGTTCAGTTTCTCAGTGCAATGACTCTGTCAATGGGAAATTCCTCCTTAATGACCGTGTGGCTCTTGCTTTGTACAATCAGGGAGTTAAGACTGATTTTTCTGGCTCAGCTCATGTAAATTCCTGCGCTGGTACATCAGCAGACCCCTTTCTAACTATTATTTATAATGTGTGCTCATGTGTCGATTGTGGAGCTATACATCAAAGACAAGACATGATCTCTCGGCCAACGACACACACACGCACACACACACATATATACAAACACACACCACACATTACAGCCTGGAACCAGCTAATGGCCCTTCTCTCTTCAGCGTAATCCTTTTTTCCAGAGGAAAATTATAAGGATCTATTTCCCTGTAATGCTGGAAACCCAAGGAGGACAGAATCAGTCCCCTGTCATCAACCCCATTATGGCTTCTGACTATCTGGAGTTGAACTGTGACCTTCAAAAGGGGGGCACAGAGACAAAGGTTAAGGGAAATGAGCAGGACAGACATGGGGAGTAGGGGAAGAGGGCGAGACATGACCAATGACTGACAAAAGCAGCTATAATCAGGTAATTATATCAGATAAGTTACAGGAAGAGAGGGAGAGGAGCAGTACAGCGTCAGGTGAGATGGGAGCAAGAAGGGATGACAGCTGTCAAAGGCCCTCTGGGCTCATTATGGAGAGACAACCAATCAGATATCAGACGTAAAAGGAGAGAGTCTGGAAGAAACTGACAGGTGAAATATTTTGAAAATGATTCCACAGAGCATGATTAAAGTTCCTGAAGCTTCCCATAATCTATCTAGTGTGAATGCTGTTTGGACTAGCTGTAACTACTGGTACTTGCTTCATGGCAGAGTTAGGCCTGTCATTTTCTCTAAAGCTGGAGATATGCTTGCAGTTTACCCAAGTAAACGTGGAATCTCACGTTCACATGCTCTGTCGGTCTCTCGTGCCCACTAGATAGCTTAGTTTTGCGTGCACATGGGAAAATTTCCTGCAAAAAGTTTTCTGAGCGCATGAGAACATTTTTTTTGCCAATGTCCTTCAAGGGGCTCCATCCATTAGTTAATGTGTGAGCAAATACAGGCAAAGAAACACAAACTAACACAAACATATCTAAGGACAGAGTCCAGTGGTGTCAACTCCAAGTCACTAACTTACACAGCCACCTGTTGAATATGAACACCAAACTTGTTTCGTTGTTTCCCGACTACTAAAGGATAATTCCTATGTCATCAGCCAGATAAACAGTCATGTTTGTGTCTGTTCAGTCTCTTATATGTTGGTGATTGTGATCTTGATGTTTGTTTTTTCAGACTTTCTGTTTACGGTTGCTCCTGCTGCTGTGATTAACCTGTAAAATTTCCTCTGCCGTAACACAGATCCCACCCGAGATGTGAACACTGCAGACTGTATTTGTGTTGTGTTAATTCTGGACATGCAAAACTGATGTGCTGAATCGACACAAGGGATGTAGAGCAGCCGTCATGCATCTGTGTAGTTAACTGCAAGTATCTCCCCAGCTTCAGGCTGCACACCACAAGGGAAACTTGTCTTTCCATGCTACTCCGCCATCCTCAAACCATCATTAGCTGAACCACACTTTAGCAGCCCATATAGAACAAGCAATTCCCAGCAAAGGTTCATACAGACATGTCCCTGATTGTTTTGCCTTTTAAAATAGATTGTTACTGGTCCACTGCAGACCATCTGATCCACACACATTGTCCACTTGATGTGTTTTAATGAGACTGCATCAATCAATTCACAGTCTTCTTCTGTTTGTTCCATTCTGTCAAACTTAGACACATAAGAACAGTTAATAAAACAGCTTTTGTGAGTATTTTCACCTGTTTCTTTGGTATGCTCTGGCACTGCAACCTCATCAGCAGAGGTTGGTGGGAGGGAGTGTATGGGTCTTCTTTCATAAGAAATAAAAATGCCCTTATAATTATTTTAACAAGAGAAAACTCAAGGTGAGCTGCTGCATCAGTTTTTTTGTTATGGGCAAGAGAAGAGGAGTAATATCAGGGACTTTATTGTTAAATGTCTCATTTGAGTAAAATTCTGCACAAAAAAGATCACCACCAGTTCTCAAATACACCCACAGAGCTCTCTTATTACAATGACACAGTTTAGGTGATGCTTTTGTCCAAAGTGACTGTCTCTGAGAGGAAGTACAACACTGTCAAGAATCTGGACCAGAGGCAACAACATAAGTTAGTGCAACAAACTGCAGTGTGAGATGCTGTTGGATATGGAGCTAACACATTGCAACCTTCTTTTTATGAGACCTGTTGCCTCCTGCAGTAAGCATCACTTCCTGTTTCTGTCACTGACAACACTGTTTAGCATGTGTCTTGCACCGCTCTGCTAGCGCTTTTAACTCCTGCTTGATATTTGATATTCAGGTCTTGAACATGCTTGTTCTGTTTGATGAACATTCAAATGCACTGGTGAAGTAAAAGCACTTCTTGGAGGCTGTGTAATTTCACTTCCACTCTTTTCTTCTCCTAACTTAGCTTAGCTTAGCTGAGCATTAAGCAGCTAAGTATGCCTTCTCTCTCTCTCTGCCGCCTCCTCCTCTCCTGCTCTGTCCTGCCCCGTGTGCCTGATGTTTGGTTATTCTCGTCCTTCTTTAGTGATGATGGTAACTGTATGAAGTGTAGCATGTTTTTAGCTTTGGAGTGGAGGGCTGCTGATCTGAAGCAGCAGCTCTACACCTCTGAATCTAAACTTTATTTGCAGATGCAGTTAGCCAGCTAGGTGCTTCATCCACTATCCATATTGACTCTGTCCTCAACACCATGTGGCTCCACTTTGAAAATCCACAGCAAATGCAAGGCTGCTGTTCTTAACTACAGTTCTGGCTTTAACACAACAATTCTGAGCAGACTGGTCTCAAAGCTGTCCAGTCTGGGCTTCAGCACTAATATCTGCCATCAGATACAAAAGTTCCTCTCAGACCTGCAGCAGGCGGTCAGGATGGGCCCCTGCCACTCCTCCACTCCTCCACCCTGTCATCAGCACAGGGGACCCTCGAGGCTATGTGCAGAGCCCTTTCCTGTTCTCCCTGTATATTTGTGACTGTGTGCCAAGCCACCACACAAACAAAATCATCAGACTTGCAGATGAAACAAGAGTGGCTGGGTTGATCACTAGAGGTGGACAGGAGGTGTGAGGGCTGACAAAGTGGTGTAAAAAAAATAATCTGACACTCAATACCAAAACTCTAAAAGAACTTCGGGAGGAACCAACATGACCACCAATCAGTGTGCAAAAACCTAGAGATGGTGGAAGAAGTTTTCAAGCTGTTGGGTATCCACATTTTAGAGGATCTCACACAGACAGCCTACACACTATTCCTGGTCAAAAAGGCACACCAGAGACTCATGTTTTTGAGAGCACTCAGTAGGATCAATCTGTCATAAAATCTGCAGGTGTCCTACAGGAGCTTAATCGAGACTGTACAGGCACATGGGAGCTATAACAGCAGATAAGAATGCCCTTCAGAGCGTCATCAAAACTACAGAAAATCACAAAAACAAACCTGCTTATGGGGCTGGGGATGGAAATCAGACACTCTGCTACAATCCTATGCATTTATACATGTAATAAAATTAAAAAATCTAAAATGTCAAACCTGCCTGCCCTGGAAGACAGCTACTCTCCCCCTGACTATGGAAACATCCATTCTCAATGACTCCTCCCACCCTACCTACTATGTTATTGAACTCCTATCATCAGGCAGGCGCAACAGATGCATCGAAAACACACATACACTCATTAACAGTTTTTCATCCCAGAATGATCACCATATAAACCACTGCATCACAAGCACTTAAGAAACTTAAAGGTGCTATGAGGAGAATCTATTTGCGGCGACATTAAGACTCTGCTACCCATGAGCACGCGCGGCGACTGTCGTAATGCTGCGTTCCAGTAACCTCGTAAATGGGAGTGACATCATCTCAGATTTATCGGCGTTCCAGTTGAAGTCAGAAAAAAACATGCCAATCTACCAGGCTATTGTTAGCTGTTGTTAGCACGCCTTGTGTTGTTGTTCACAAATGTCACATGAAGAATGTGATTATCACTATGGCAGTATTTTTGTAAATATAAGTCTAACAATACTATGTAAACAGCTGATCTAGAGCGACACACCCCAGTCAGAAGTGCAAATAAATTGATTATTACAGGAGCTAAATAACTGTTCACACTGAGGGCATCCATCTTTGATTGTCAACTCGGGGATGGCATGGTTTCACCGAGTTCCCAGTAGGAAATTCAGACTTCGGGCGGGGAACGTTCCAGTTGCAGTTTCCTACTAGGAACTCAGAAATTCCTACTTCTGACTACAACTGGAATGCACCAAAAGACGTGAACCAAGCCAAGGAGTGTGTTTGTTGTGATGCTAATGAATGCAGCTCGGAGCTTCCTCAGAACTCTGCATTGCTTTACAACTTCTTTTTTCAACAACTTACAGGATGTAAAGCGACGAGGTAATGTATCTCTTTCTAGTTACGTAGCGGTAGTTTTTGATGTGTGACAACAAGCAATTTTTGGAAAACTTAGTATCGTAGTTTTGTAGCCGGCTATATATGGCTACTTACAGCCCGGTGCTCTAAGACGTGTCTGAATAATATAAATTTGTTCTAGTTTTAATTGTCTTGTTCCTGAAGTTGAGTATCCAGTCCAGTCCTGTCCGACCCGACTGCGAAGCTAAGGAATAGCATTTATAGATAACCTATTTTGATGCTATAAAACTCATCTTAAAGTGTGTATTTCCATCAGGCATATATCTAAAAGTGAAACTTTTTTGTAATTACTTAGAAACTCCTCAAAATCCCTTTAAGTGAAGCAATGTTACTTTCAAACATGTGCAAAAGTTAATGTAGAAAACTCACCAGTAAAGTCCTCAAGGCACTCACAGGAGTACCCTCCCTCTTGGCTGCGGCATCTTCCATTATTTTTGCAAGGACCTGAATAGCAGAGATCAATCTCAGTTTCACAGTAGTCTCCTGTAAATCCAAGAGGACAACGGCAGCGCAGGCCATTTATGGGGTGAATGGGCCTGAACAGAACTGTGTCTGAGGCTATGAAGGGCGGGGAGCTGTCGAACTTCAGCACTGACACACACTTCATGTAGTTCTCACAGGGCTCCCGCAGGCAGATGTTGTCGTCAAACGGTAAAACCTGAAATAAGACAAAAGTGACACTTCGCCATTAAAGAGCATTGTTTCTCTGCACTGTGAGAGCATTCATGTGCAGCGTTACGTTACCTCCTGAGTGGATATCAGCCTTAGCAGAGTCCTGTTGAGGTAGATCTGCTCCTGAAGCTCTTCTGATGGGAAGAACATCCCTCTGCCCTGGACACCTTCAGGCTGCAGGGCTGAAAATGTTACATTGAGAATGGATCCCTGCACATCAGTGTCGTTTTGAATGTTGAACACAAACACTGCCTCTCGTCTGGTGGAGAGCACAGCTGCCACGCCCTCGAGAAAAAGACTGAGCAGGTGAGAGAGGAATCGCTCCTCAGACATGTTTTCTAGGCGCACAGTGATGCTGTTGGTCAACATGTCGTCGGTGATTATGGTGACTCGCAGCGTGCAGAGGGCTACAACACGGTGGACTCCATCTGAAAGAAAGAGAAAGCACATATTAGAATATTTATGCACCTTTTCAAAAGTGCAAATTCCAAATGCCTGCTGAAAAAAAGATGTTTGGAATAAACAGGTTGACAACACCGTTTTACAAACCAAAGACGCCCATTGAAGAAATAAAGGTTCAAATTCAAAACAATTTTAGTCACCTTTACTGTAAACACTGCATGAGTAAAGAAGCTGCTGGAAAAAATAGTTTGAATACACAAAGTCTATCTATTAAATTTTTATTCTACCTTTTATTTATTTTATAATTGTAAAGCTCCATGGGACACTAACAATTCAAATGGACTGCTAACTAATGTTGTCATACAGTATGTGGTGATGTCACTGCCCATCAAGTGCTGCATTACAGCTTCAGTATGTGACACATGAACATTATCCCCACGTTCACACTCATAAACACTCACAGCACTGCCTCTGATACTATGATGGAGTTTCAAGCCGTTCTGTTTCTTCAACATTCACAGAGGAGGTGAAACATCACAGGTGCATTAGTATCGAGAATTAAATATGCAGCATGAATGGACCTTACATCCTCCTGCCTGTGTAGTAGGGATGTACCGGTATGAAAATTTCATATCACGGTTATTGTGACCAAAATTATCACGGTTATCATTATTCCCGCGGTATTGTTGCAGTGTGCTCAAAATGTCCAAAAAGTACTTTTACACAGTCTTGAAATCATTTAACCCCTTTAATATAATAATTTTAACAGTTCTTTTGTCTTTTTGTCAATAACTGTCAGGAAATGTCCCTTAAGTAAACTTGTTTAAACTTTTCCCGTGAGAAATAAAAGTAAACAATTCTCACAAGTATTTTTCATTATTATTATTGTTATAAATGCTTAAACTGTGTGTGATTACAAGAAAAGAAAAAAAAATGATTTGTACTTTAAACAGGTTTCTCTTCATAAACAATTGCTAATGAACATGTTCAAAGTTTTTAGATGGCCAAAAATAAATATAACCTATTTTACAAACACTCACACAATTTTGTTTGCAGCATCAGTGTCCATGTTACAGCCCATTATACAGTATTAGACCATGTCCAGGCCTTTTTTTTATTTTGTTTTAGTAACAATAGTCCCTGAAGCAGTTAGCCCCCTTCATGACTCTCCTCTGGTCTCCCCTTTCCATGGCAGATCTCCTCGACATCTCCTTCTTTAATATTTCCAAATTACGAGTGATTAAATCCATAAAACATGAACTATGATGGAAAAGGCAATCTATTAAGACAAAATACTCCGAAATACAGCGAATAAATAGCAAAAGAACGGCAAGTCCAGATTGACACTAATGCTGTTCTTTACAACCTTTATACATCATTTACACAGAAAATCCTGATAAATCGTCTATAATTTACTCAGGTATGGCTCTCTGAATTCTCTCTCTGCCTGTTTACTCGAGGAGTTACAGCAGTTTTAATCTCGTGCATTTTTATCTTTCAATGCAGCTTCGTGTTTTAGACAGGATGACTCGTTACTGAGTTTCCCCTCCACATCCTTGTAAAGTCCAAACTTCTACCAGACTCTAGCCGTTTCAAGTGGGAAAACCTGTTAAGAGTCTGAGCGAGGCTCCAACTGCTAAACTTTAAGAGACTAAACAATGCAAACTGTGCATGAGCGCCTCCATTTGTGAGTTACAGCTGCTTCATCGGGGGCAGACACACATAGTTCCTACTTTTCGGGGCAAAAAAGCAGCATCACCGTGCGTTATTGACACAGTGTGGTGATCAAACTCGGTAACTCTGTAATTTTAAGAGGACTTGGTAATGATTACCGTGGGAAATTTTACCGCAGTTTACCATTTTACCGGTAACCGTTCCATCCCTACTGTGTAGATATCTGAAAATTATGCTTTGCCATAAGTGGCACTCATGCTGTGCCACCAAAATTCCTGTCCCACTGTAAACTGAGACAAACATCACACTGTTGTGAAATTAATATAAATGTCTTGTGGTGCATTGATTGTAAAACAATATACAGCCCTTTACTGGAAATGCACTTCAGGCACATTTCACCTCTGTCATCAGATGTAGTAGACACTTTATCTCCAAACTATCTAGACAGCTTGACTTAAATCTTTCAAACCATTTCACCACAAGATTGAATTAGCGAATGCAAGCTGCAGGTGACTTATTAAAAATCAAGCAACAGCAGTAAATAACTGAAGTATTTCTGTCTTCCTGAAGATTTGAGTCTGGTCTCAGTGTACTCTTGAAACTTTGGTGCCTACAGATGAAAACAGTTGCCTATAGGCTGCAGAGGGCACTGGCTTTGGTGAAGTACAGCTGACAACAGGTGGTGGGGCCACTGAAATGTGCAGGGGGGATAATACTGTTGAAGCAGGACAGGGAGACGGGTCAGATTGCACTGCTTTAACTCACTAGTGTGTAATAATCCTTCAAAAAAGTTTGAGTGTACATGCTGGGTTGAGAGTTGTCACTTAAACATGTAGATGAGGTCACATTTTTGGTCCTTTAACTCTCCCCTCAATCATAGCAGGGTGTGGACAGCTGCTCAACAGCCAAGTCTCAAGCTCAGCCCTAACGAGAGTGGGCAGTTTAGACTTCCATTAGACCAGAAACAATGCTAAAAAAGACAATTTAGTTTATTTAGTGCAGCCCAAGTACAACATAATCATTTCCATTTTGGACCTAGGTCATAATGAGTGTGTGGTTTCATAGTGGCAAAAAGAAATGTGAAAATGCACACACATGTTAACAAGTCACTCTGCTGATCACGGACTGTGACGCTGAGCAGCAGCTGTGGCCTGTAGCCCTGCTGTAATGTTTTGGATAGAAGGTTCTCATTGAGCACAGTCTGAATAGACAAAGGACCAAATCCACAGAGAATATGCACCAAGTTTTTTTCTTAATCCAGTGAAAGTGACAAAAAAACTTTGCTCCAACTCAACAGAGCATGTGCTCAAACTCCTATGTGTGACAATGTCACTTGCATGGATGCAAAGATGGGATTTGCTATTTTTTTTTAGCAAAATAAGCCCTGCTGCAAATAGCACTGTAATCTAAAGACCAGTAATATTTTTACAGGTAATAAAAGAGGTGCAGTTTAACAGCACTGAGACAAGTCTATCAAATGCTGTCTCTTCCTACCCCTCTCTGCTCACTCACTTTCCAATGATTTTGATTATGTAACATTCACTTTAAAATCTGCTCTGACAAAAAGACATGATCTGCATTTGACTAAAATACATTTTGAAAATCAAATACATATGAAGCCAAATGTATTTAACCTTTAAACCATGCATTCCCCACTTGTCATAAATTAATTTTGTTGTCCAATAGCACATTAACTACTTTTGTCAGGGACTATAAATTAATTTTCTGACTTCAAATTAATAGATGAGTCAACAAAATATTAATGATTATTTACATTTGAAATTTCTGCTCTTTCATCACTTTGCCAGCAGACGTTTGGGGACCTGCTTGCAGCAACATGAACAGATTTTTCAGTGAATATATTACTTTTTAAAATAATTTTAAGCAACTTTAAAGGGGTGGGGATTGGGGGAGACAGAAGGAGGCACACCAGGCATTGTCCCAGTTGTATGGCCACTCCAGGCCTGGCATGTTCATACTGGCACACACACATATAACAGCATTTGTCTCCTTACATAAATATTTCATACATATGGTTTGGATGAATGTTTCTGCACAGAAATCCCTCTGTCTCACTCTTTTGTTACCTCCACCAAGGAAGTTATGTTTTCGCTATTGCCTGGTTGTTTGTCTGCCTGTTTGTCTATTTGTTTGTTTGTTTGATTTTTAGCAGGATTACACAAAAACTACTGGATGAATTTACATGAAAATTTTATCAGAGGTGTAGTTTGGTCCAAGGAAGAAGCATTTTGGTGCTGATCTGATCCAGATTGACGTCACAAAAACACATTTAAGTTTAGAACAGCAAATCCCATTCATTTACAGCGCCATGCTGTCAGGGCGCGCCGGACAGCCAATCAGCAGAGAAAGCTGTGCATGCAGAGTTCTGCTCACAGACATAGTAGTGAGGAGGAAGCGTTTTGCCAATGGAGATAAACTAAGATTAGACAAGTTAAATTAAGGCAGCAGACTCTCAAATTTGTTATAAACATCCCCGTCCTCCACAGCCTCAACCAACAGTAACATTACTGTGAGTTCATTAACACTATAGAAATATACAGATAGATAGATATATAGGAGCTAAAATGAATTAAATTTGCAGGCGTAACCCATTCTCTGTGGATTTGGCCCGAAGTGTTATGCTACTGTGTTTATTTAATCACTGCAATAACATGCCTATCTTTCCTTCAACTTACTATCAGAAATCCTGCCACACAACACAAGCCAAGCTACCTTGTAAACAAGATAAAACTGTAGATGAAGATTACATGCAGCATGAATGCAATATTACAACATATATCAAAATCAAGCGGCTGCTAAAACTTAAAAAGACAATTTAATGGGTTGTCTTTGTCCTGATAAACTAAGGGGAGGGGGGGGGGGGGGAATTTGACATTGTGCTAACATAAATCAAGTTCTTGCCATTAAGCACTGTCAACCTAAGTTTAAAACCGATATTTAACACATTGATTGTGTACACTGTGTTTAATGGCCTTGTTTTAGAGCTCTTGCTGCCCTGTTACTCTGTACAAGAAGAGAATCAAGATAATCTGACTAAAACCTTTTGAACAAAGTGTTATGTCAAAAGGTTTTATCTGTTAATGGTTCCAAACTATGGAATTGCCTTATTCCAAACATCCTTTTCTCACCCATTATTTTTTTTCCCCCAAGACTCAGCTTTATTCTCCTATAAATAGCTATTATTTTTTGATAACCTGTCAAGAAACTGATTTACTGAAGTTCATGCCTTAGCTGACCTATAAGCTCTGTTATAGGGTCGCCTAATGTCATATGCTTTATTGTTGTTACAAATATTGTTCCTGTGCAAAAAAAAAAAAAAAAAATGTACAAATGTATTTGTTTTTCTTATCTAGCTTAACATTACTATGTGCAGTATGCCATGGAGCTAAGTTACACTTATTGATGGAGGCAAAAAATTTCCTGTTGTGTACACCTCCACAGCAGCAGGGGGCTCACTTTTCACTTTTATTCACTTTTATTGGAAATGCTAAGCTTACTTTCTCACTTACTTTGATATCCTACAACATGTGCAAAATGGTCCAACTGAGGTGTATACATGCAAAACAAAAGCATTCTCCTGCTGCTTTATCTAGTACTATACTGCTGCTTTGAAAACATTAACACGGTTTGGTTTTCGACTAATTTGCCCTGTGACAACCTGTACATGGTGTAACCCGGTTAGACCTAATGACAGCCTGACCCCCATGACCCCAAATAGGACAAGCAGTAACGACGATAGATGGATGGGTGTTAACATGCATTTTACAAGTCATTTTTGAGATGACTAACACACTAATTTGACTTTTAATAACACATACAACTGACTAGTATAAGAAATCTTTAAAAATTAACCAGATCAGTGTTCGCTGTTTCCAAAACGGAGGAACTTTAAAACCAAATAAAGGGTCATGGAAAGTTATGAAGCAGAATCAATTAGACAAAACAAGCCAAAGCTGAGACCCACATCATATCAAATAATCCTGATATAACATAATAATGCTGCAGTTAGAAGGTAAGACTGTGTGAACACTCTTACTGGATGCTTGTATGTGGTTAAGTCGTCAAGAGGGCATCTTGGCCCACACTATTTATGGATCTCAGCAGCTGCTGGTATGGGATCACACAAACATACATAAGGGTGATGGGCTGGGCCATGGAAAAGGTGTGTCACAGGAAAATGCAGCTGATTAAAAAAACAACGTGTGTGTTAGGGTAATACACACATACAAACAGTTAGGGTAATACACACATACAAACACACACACATTTGGATAAACGACACTTTGAGTTAGAGACTGAGGACGGTCTCTTCATTTACAATAAAAACAAACAAAAACAGACTGAAGTTTCACTTTGAAAAGCACAACAAAAAAATACCTGACAGTTCATTCAGGTTCAGAATGTATTGATAGGCAGAATGGAAATCTGTCTTGGCACTAAGAGTTTTATTTATTTGTTTTATTTCTGTAACTCCCATGAAGTGAATTGTTGTTCACACAATTACCTTCCTATTCATTTTCCTGTTATCCAACAATTTTGTTTAATTTTAACACAAGTGTTTGTCTCTTCAGGCACAACTCTGCTTACATGTCCTTTGTTTTGCAAATGTTTGATAGAGAATTGTCTGATGTCCAAATTTACATGTTGTGTGTTTAACAGTTGAATATCCAGGACACTCTTTTCAAAAATGAAAAACATGCAAGTATATATAAATAGAGCACAGCAATAATTCTGTCTAAAATAAAATACATGTACATTTTTTTTTAATAATAGAAAGGACTGTTGCTTTTACATATTAACAGAGTTGTTATTTTGAAAAGTAAAATGCTTGGTACTACTGCCACTTTTCAAAAATCCAAAACGAACAGTTTTCCCACATTCATACACAGATATTCAGATCCCAAGCTTGAACAACTGTATGAATATTAAGTATGAAGTGAAAGCCCTAAATGGGACACATTATAAATTGATGATTAAACTTTTACTATCTCACCATGAAGACTAAAATCAGAATGTCTTTAAACTTCGGTTCATGGGTCATGCATGGTGGAATAGGCTGAAGATAATATGATGATAATATGTGAAATATGCCACACTAATGCCATGCCTTTTTTTGTCTACTAATACAAATAACCAAACAGACATGCAGACAAAAATAAATGAACTGATTAACTAGAATCTGTGACTTAATTGTCGCATTGCCTCTCAGACTCTACACGTGTGTTTTTCTGGTTTGTGCTTGTCGTTACCAAGTTAATGTGCTGAAACACAACCTGCACAGCTGTCACTTAGAGAGGCAACCATGTGAGCCTCCCAGACACCACCAGCACACATTCAGGCCCCCAAACACACCTCAGGTCATACGGCTACATCACTTTCAAAGTTACTATTTTACTGATACTTCAATATACATTTTAAATGACTTTTTATTAAATCCTTGATTATG
Source organism: Scarus forsteni (assembly GCA_036419115.1). NCBI lineage: Eukaryota > Metazoa > Chordata > Actinopteri > Labriformes > Labridae > Scarus > Scarus forsteni. The sequence continues at coordinate 8,151,545 of JAZDUH010000386.1, read as the reverse complement.
TGGGTTTTACAGTTCCTTTCAAAAGACCCATAAACTTATTAGGTGTCAAAGCACCTAAACTGGAGACAAAAAAAAAAAGATAACAAAATTCTTCCCAGAAAATAAAATGGTCACTATCAGTTTTCAACATGTCTTTTAATGGTTAATCAAATCCGCCTGCATATCTTTTATATGTCACTGATCTCTTTATGACACCCTGCTGCTGTGGACCAGCCTGACCACAAATGTTTCATCTCTTAGTCACAAATTCACCAACATTACATAACATTATCATTTTTAAAACTATTTAGAATTACAGCGTATAACTTTTCCACCCAAGCCAACCCTAAAACATTATTTCAAAGCTTAACTGCTCCAAGCAGCACAAAACTACAGTAGTAGATGGCAGTAGGTCTAACCAAAGGAATGACATCTTTAAAGCACTGGTTCATAAACCAACTTTAATCCAGAAAAGAAAAAAGAAACCAGTTAGCCTGTCTTGGTACAGTGGCTGAGCTTCAGAGACAGAGGAGGACTGTGACATATGAAGCAAAAGGGTTGAAAAAGAGAAGGTGACGAAGCAAAAGACCTCACAGAAAACAGGTAGGTGATGTTCTCCCTGTTAAGAGTTAATCTATTATTAGTAGAGTTCTGCTCAAGACCACACTATCCGAGACCAAGACTTGCCCAAGACCAGAATGCAGCGAGACCAAGACAAGACCAAGACTTTTGGGAGTCGAGACCAAGACTGAGAAGAGCCAAGACCAGGACAAGACCAAGACCATCAAAATCTATTTTCAAAACCATGACAAAGTTGAACAGTTATGGGGGGTGTCCCGCAGTCATAACGCCGGGAAGGTTGCAGTCATCACAGGGGAAATAACACATGAACTGAAGCTTTTTGTTGTTTTACCAAGTGTTCCTCCTTGTTCACATTAATGAAGTTAAAGAACAGCAGATCAGTGCTGATCTTGATCGGTCTTGATGGAAAATCCCAAGTCTGGCCAGTCCGAAACCAAGACAAGATCGAGTAAAAATGTTCTTGAGAAGAGACAAGACCTTCAAAATGTGGTCTCAAGACTGGTCTCAAGACCAAGACCAGTCTTGAGTAACACAACACTTATTATTAGATTATTGAATTTCACGTAATACTCTAAGTTAGATAAAATAACATATCATCTCTTTCACTTACTTAAATAGCAGCTTAGATAAAATAATCATATTGATCCTCTCCTTTTCAAACTCCTGACTGATGTGAACAGTGAAATTAGAACGATCCATCTTTCAGTGGTTGTCATTACCTCCGCCAAGGAGGTTATGTTGTTGCAGGCATCTGTCAGTTTGTTTTTTGTTTGTTTGTTTCTCTGTTAGAAAAATTACTCAAAAAGTTATGGACGGATTTTGATGACATTCTCAGGAAACGTCTGGACTGGGAAAAGGAACAAACTATTTGATTTTGGGAGTGATCGGCAAAGATTCTTCAACAGGCCAATTTTCGGCATTTGTGCATATCTGTATGTTTTCATGGTCAAGGAATCTTAATATTTAGATGAAATAAAGGTAGGACTAACAGTTATATTGAAAATCACAATATGGTGAGGACTGTGGCGCTGGTGGAGGTCTGCGCTCTCCGAGTGCTTTTCTAGTTGCTTAGACTACCACAATGATTCGTTTAAAAGTAGATTGGGAAAAAAACATATGAACTAGACAGTCATTAATTTATCATGATTGTGACATTTTAATTTTAGTTCCATTGTCTCTGCCTGCCTCTCTCTCCCTCTGCTTCCTTCTATGTCCTCTCACACCTCCAACATGGCCTCTGCAAATGTCTGCTCAACATGAGTCGGCTCTGTTCAAGATTTCCTGCCTTCCTGACTCAAGGTTTCCCTTGATACTATCACTCTTGCTAAATGTTGCAAAGTTCTGTGGTCATCGGCTGAGAAATACTCTTTTGCAAAGTGTCTTCTTGAAAAATAACATCAGGAATTTGTGTTCCAGAAGTGAAAATTGACTGATTATTGTCATCAATGCCACAATAAAATAGGGATTCAACAGGTGAGCTGGAAAAACTCATGTCTGTATAATACTAACATTCAGTAAAAAAATCAAATAAAATATGTAGTTTTATATATTATATATATATAACTATACCAATTGGTATAGTTGTATATTGTTTTTTTATATTGTTTTCAACAACTTATTATGCAAACACTCGGTATCAGCTCCATCCGATTAAACTCAAACATTCCCAATCAATAGCAAAACCTGGCAGCAAATAATCTCCTCATCTTGACAACCTCCATTCTTATTTACAAATATTCCAAAAATGTAGGTATTGGACACTCTGAACAGTTAATAGCTCACATAAGCTTGGTCAATTAATTAACCTCACTATGATCCCACGTTATGTGCTTCAATGATCTTTATCAGTTTCCTTTATGTGATGTGCTTGCACATGCTAAAACATTAAAACTTGCTCAAATGAAAGATTGCCAGGTATTTTATTCCTGCTGTTTGTTCACAGTCCAACAGTTTAAAGTCATCCATCTTTTTCTCCTTTTCCTTCACAGAGCAGCAGGCTCCTACAAGAGATAACATATCAGCAAGAGGCAGACTCTGACAGACATCCTGTCTGTTGTAAGCAGAGGGAAATCACCCAAACCCGCTAAAGTAAAGTCAATCAAAGCACCATCAATCAAAACACATAAAGCCAGCTCTGCAGAAACAACAGATGTAACCTAAAAGAGCTTTAGCAGAGATGGAGAACAACAGATTTCTCCTCTATTAGTAACACGTCCAATCCAGAAATGTGTTTAATGGCCATCTGGAGGAAATCCTTGTTTTTACCGATTAAATGGACATTATCCTCTAATCAGGCCAGTGAAGGGTCTTACATAACAGGGGCATTGAACACAAACGCATCTAGCATGTCACTCGTCTGCAAATGTAAATTATTTTTTCTGAACTATCCAGCAGTGACTGCTCAGAAATGTTAAAGAAAACAAAGGCTAACCATGAGATGATCATTAACCAGAGAAACGCCAGGCTGCAGGTTAGCCTTTAAGACAAGAGATTGAAAGAGATTTACGGGTGTTTTTAATGAACTTTGAAAGATCAAAACACTTGTGACAAATAAAGGAACAGGCTGTTTTTTTATTAACTAAACTAGTAAAACTCTGTCAACCAGACTGATTTAATTCTGTTGAACATAAACAATCACAAAAAAGAGCTCCATACCAGGAATCAAAATGAAATGTTATTTCTGAAGCTGTTCAATTTATTGTTACTTTTGTGAGGTTTACATATTCTTCCTGTGCATGCGTGGGTTCCCACAGACCACAAACGAATACGTCCTTGTCAGTCGTCCTCATAAAGCTTTCAGGATTGAGCCACGATCAGCCCGACTGAGCTCCGTACATGCCACGCTAATACCGTTCAAATAGGACTGCATTAGGCTTCCACCCCGCTATACTGAGAGCGGCAATTCTCCACAACAGTTTTAAACAGTTCAAAACTGTCAGGACCCTTCCACGTTCCCCGCCGTTCACCCATGACTATACAAGGCTGATCCAGACCAAGTAGCTCATGCACCACGACCAAAGCACGTTTTATCAGGATTATGACAATTGTGCACAATCACCATGAGAAACGGGACTGTGTCACAGGGGCTTTAGGTATGCATGTGAGTGTGAATGGTTGCCTGTCTCTCTATGTGGCCCTGCAATTGGCTGACAACAAGATCACGGTGTATCCTCATTTTTTAAACCACTTATCCCTTTCAGGGCTGCAGGGGGGGTGGGGGCTGGAGTCTATCCCATCTGTCACCCAATGACACCTGGGATAGACTCCAGCCCCCCTGCGACCCCAAAAGGGATCAGTGAAAATGAATGAGTAAATACAACTTTTTCTTTTTGCTGTACAGTCTACATTCCCTGCCTTTTGGGACTACATGTGAAATTGCTTTGTGAACATAATTTAGGTCATAACTAAATAGTTATATATTTTATTGATAGCCAAAAAACATTTTAATGAATTGCTTGCTTGTTTGAGTATTTTTTAAATAGAAATGACAGTTTGACCAAAAATGAAAGTGGAAAAAAGATCAGCAGAAGATCTGGCTTATCCAATTTACTCAAGTTCATTTCTTTGAAGTGTAAAATATCAAAACAATTTTTATTCATAGAAAACTTAAACTGAATTCAATTACATTCCAGAAATTTTCTACTGATAATACAAATCCACTGAAGGCCAAGAGTAATATTTTGGGGAAATGATTGTGAATGACTGACTTATGATTTCAAATGCTAATGACTTCAGGATGAAGTCATTTTCTTGCATTTGGAGTAGGGCTGAAAAATATATTGTTATTGTATCGATACAGAGATATGAACATTCAAGATATTAATATCGAAAAAGCAATAACATAAGTGACACAGATTTCCCCTGCGCTTGCCCTTCATGTACAGCTCTGGAAGTCACCAAAAAAAAATATTTTTAAGAAAGCATTTGAATGCATCGCTTGGTTTTCAACGAGTAGTCATATCGTATCGTATCGATATCGAGATATCAGGCATGAATATTAAGATAATTTTATCCATATCTTTCAGTCCTAATTTGGAGCCAAAACTTTAATGAGCTCAAATTTTGCCTGAGCTCAGTTTCATAAATTGAATTTCAATTACAGCTTAAATATGCTAACTCTCACTAATGCTTTAAAAACTTTCTAGATTTCTGATTCAGCTCTGCTCTGCTACTGTAAGAGCCCCCTTCCCCACATGGACCCAGTAAGCTCTGATTGGTTGACCCATTAACCTTGTGTTAATGGCACCATGCTGTTGTCAATGACTGCTTTCTTTCTACAATATATGCTCTGCACTGGGCTTGCTCATCCCAGCCAATGGGACTGAACTAAGGATGCACCGAATATTCAGCGGCCGAATAATGCAAAAAAAAGCCATTTTCGGCCTTCGGTGGAGTGCAGTAATAGCAAGGCCGAATAGTACCGTGTGACGCAATGACAAAATCAGCCACGTCATTGCGTGTGACTATGGCTAAGCAGACTAAGGCTGTCACTTTTCCTAAAAATCAAACTCAATCATGCAACCAAATAATCGAACATATTCGATTACACCCCCAGTAAGGGACAGAGACTCTCTTATCCACCCTGCCGAAAAAAACATAGTCACACGGGGTTAAAGTCTTTGCGAAGCACCGCTGCACTTGGCCATATGGCTTGGATGAAAAATAAGTGGAGGATGAGTGACTAAACTGTATTACATAGAACACACAGCCTGGTCTTTGATTTTAAGTTTGCCATCAACGGTGTAGAACCAAAACTACTTCCACACAGCTCTCCTCAGATGATTCAGAGCTGTTAATGTCCGCTCAGAGTGGAAACTCTTTGTTCACTGAGGTCAAGAGAGCACCGGATGTGACTGAGGGTCAAGCTGCGCTCACAGCGCCCTCTGTTGGACGGAACGGTCCACTGCTCCAGACCTGATGTGCCGCCACACTCAATATTTTACATTTAAATACTTATTTACAATTCGGTTACAGATATATATTCCCATATTCAATCGGTTAGTCAAATATCCAATATAAAGTGACAGCCTTAAAGCAGACTTGTGTCAAATAGACAATTATTTATTTGTTGGTATTACTGGTTTATATCCACTTCAATGCACACTAGTATTTTTTAATGCATGTTTTGTTTTATTTGAAGGTTTAATATGAATGAAAAACTTTTATGGGCTTTTTTTGAAATGCAAAGGCTACTGAAATATAAAAAAATGTCATAATATTCAATAAACAATTACTTTCTTTTAAAAACATGTCTAAAATTGTACTCTAAACTATTAATGCACTATTAAAAAGTATAGCGAACTACTTTGCCTTCGCATTGGATATTTGGTATTTGGCCAACCGTTTATATTTTAGTCGGCTTCGGTTCGGCCACAAATTTTCATTTCGGTGCATCCCTAGACTGAACTGCTGACAGGCAGGACATCAGGTCTGTTTTGGGGGGTTAAGGAACAGGCAGCTACTGGCACTGTAAATAGGGGAGAAGTCTCAACACAGCCGATGCTTTGTCATGTGAAAAAGGGCTATCGTGGCTTTTACAGGCAAGTACATTCACTTCACATTTATTACAATAAATTCTTATTCAGTGCAACCACAAAATGTGAAGTAAATAAACATGTATTTGCATTTTAAAGTTAAATTTTACGTCTCATGATGTTACAAAAAAGGGGAGCGCTATGTTGAAGTTTGTTAGACTAGTGTGTTGTTTATGTGTGCAAAGCAGCTGGCTTCCTCCTTGTCTATGACAAATATGTGGGCTCATTTATCAGCTTCTCACCCAGTTGAGCAGGGTGCACCATCTTCATGCATTTGAGCAGCACTTCCAGTAATAAGATAACATAATGAATTATTTTAGTCAGTGAATGTGAGTAACATCAGTAAGAGCGACAAAAATGCACCTACAGTCTAAAAGTACATCATTTGCATTTAAAAGAAAATTTGAAAAGAGGTATTGCATCACTAGTATATATTATCGGGTTTGAACTCTTGGAAATTGAGAACTTTGACTAGGCTCATATGAGTTCAGAAGCCTGCGCCGCCGTATCAACTGCTCCTCCGCCTTCACTTTTAAGCAGATCAGACTTTCACAAGCCCGCTACAAGTACCTTAGTGGTTGTACTTAAGCAGAGCAATCAGGGGCATCGAGTGCCAGGCCAAGGAATGACCCAGCTAGAATATCTATGTCCCATTTAGGATCCCTGGGAGAGATGGCTGAAATGAATAGAGGCACTGTTCCCGCCCAGACAATGCCAAACAAGCCAAGATGAAGAAGCCAGACAATGCAAAACGAGCCCGAATGAACACCTGACTTGTTTTAGTGCCTGAGGGGTGACTGGTCCGAGTGCACTTGTGTGTCAGAGACGTGAGACGCAGCTTGATGTGTGATTTGCAGATGTGGACATGGGATTGGAAACAGAGAAGGTGTCAGGCCTGTTGTTGTGACAAGGTTCCTGGTGATAAAATCAGCTACTGGTAGTGATCATCACATTCTTATGTCAACAAGCTTCAGAAGATAAAACACAACAAAGGCAAAGCAGAAGCTGCTAAAGGGGAAGAGGAGAAGGCTGGTAAAACCAACCTGTGAATACCAAGACACATTATCTGTCCACTAAATTAAATGGGAGTCATGCGATGCTTACTTGACTCATCCAAACTTAATTATGACACTTAGAAACAAAACACCAGTTGTTCTGCACATCATGCCTCGAGAAAGCATTGCCTGTAGCTGTGTTATCCAGTCCCATTACCTCTTCAAATCAGCAGAGACTAAAAGACTCTATCTAGTCTACCACTGATGTAATGCTCTCAAAACTGATCTGCATGGGGTGCTGGTTTGGCGGAGTGGTTGGCAACCAGGCACCCCTTGTACTTGCTTCTGCCGGTCCAGGTTCGAATCCCGCCTGTGACCAGTTTGCAGAGTGTCTTCCCCTACTCTTTCACCCCATTCACAAGCCTATCCACTGTCTCTCTCCTATCAATAAAGGCACAAAAATGCCCAAAAAATACATTAAAAAAAAAAATTAAAAAAAATGATCTGCAAATGCTGTTCAGGAGCTTTTCATCTCATGCACTTATTTTTGTCAGTCCATTTCTCCTTTAAGTTCCTCTATCCTTAGCCACTTATCAAGTTAAATCCCTCCTCTTCTTGCCATGTAAAGTGTAGAGCTGATGGCTTTTCAGCTGTCTGGCTCTGTTTTAATCAATAATACAAAAATATTCATCTTAGAGGTTATTTTGTCCGGCCCAGTCTTCAGCTAAGAGGATTCCATGAGCTTCATAAATGATACAATCCTCAAGTTAGAAATATATCTAGCAACCACTTGCCCTCACCTGAACTTGGCCTGCCCTTAAACTTACACTTAAGTGACAAGCTGTGTGCTACTGTCTCTTACATAAGATGTGATCAAACCTCTTCTTAACAAAAACTTCTCTTGATTGAAGCATATTGGTAAACTGCAGGTCTATAGCTAACCTCCCATTGAGGTAAAGACCCTAGAAAGTAGTGGCAAATCAGCTGTGGCTTCCTACAAAACATTGGCTTGTTTATAGATTTTCAGTCAGGATTCATAGTTTCTCACAGCAGAGAAGCTCTCTGTACATGTCCTGTTAGATCTCAGTGCAGTTTTTGACACCATAAATCATCATACTCTTCCACAGAGATTAGGGAAGTACTCAGGATTACAGAGCCTGTTTTAAATTCAATCAAGCCCTGTTTATTAGCTAAATACCGGCTTTACAAGTAAACAATAAGTCTTCTGTGTACAATAAAGTCAACGTCCTGTGCTAGGTCCAGTTTGTTCCTTCTTATCTATGCTTCTTCCTGGTGATTTTATGAGGGAACACTGCATCAAATTTTACTGAGCACAAGTGTTAGATAACTTAGTGTTCTATTTGTTGGGATTTGGGATTTTCTAAAAGAGCTTAAAGTGACTCTAGAACACTGCATTCCCAAAATGCAGGCCTGCTCATGATTCCATCAGTCTCTATAACACACATAATAGGTAGAAACTTCAATTTCAAGGCTCCACTTATTTGGAATTATTTACCAATCATGGTTCAGGAGGCAGCACACTCTACCTTCGAGGGAAGACGTAAAACTTTTCTTTTTGATAAAGCTTTTTATTTAGGGCTGGCTCAGGCTTGGACCAGCTCTTAGTTCAGCTTCAACAGGCTTAGGGTGTTTTCACACCAACCATATTTAGTGCGCACCAAAGAAGTTTTGGCCCAGGGTTTGGTACGTTTAGGGGTGTGAAAAAATATCGGTATCGCAATATATCGCGATATTTTGACTCCTGATACAATATCCATATTTCATATCTTAGTAACGATATTTTTGTAAAAATAAAAAACTCATTCTGTATCAGAGTTGGAAATAAAATACAACTTATAAATATGTATGCACAGGTTTTTTTTTCATGCAGTCTACTCAGTTCAGACAGTGACAAGAGAAACATGATTTTATTACTTACTGTTGTGCTGCCAGTAACTCAAAGCATGTTGTTCCTCGTCTGTCCAATTACAGTTTGAGCTGCACTGCAGGTTAGGATGCTTTTAATGCATTGTTTAAGGGAAAACAGGAATAATTTATTTGCAACATTAGTTTAAGTGACTTGATGCACTCTGTGTTTTCAACTTAAATGTATTTATGTGACACTGCATTTGGCATCTTTCAGTTACAATAAAATGGAAAAGTTACATATTCACTGTCTCTAGGTTTCTCTAGTTTACTGTACAATATCGCAATATTGTGATATCGTGATATTATCGTATCGTGACCAAAGTATCGTGATACATATCGTATCGTGAGACTCTTGCGAATACTCACTCCTAGGTACGTTAGTATCAATGTGAATGCAACCACCTCACTTTGGTGCGCACCAAATCAGCCGGTCCGAGACCTTCATGAAGGGGTTGTCTCGATCCGCTCCATCTCCCTACATTTGGTGCAGTTTCACTGGTGTGAAACAAAGTGGTCCGAACTGATCTACTTCTGATGCATTACTTCCTGTTAATCCCGCGGTTGAATCTTTTGCTTACTAATTTGTCGATGTATTTATTCTGTTTGAGGATTACAATGATTTATGAGGGTCCAGAAGGTCACTGATGCAAACATGAGAAAAAAACACACTTGAAGGAAAATGTAGAAGACAGCGAAATGTAAACATTGGTTGTTTAGTGTAGGAAATGGTTACCATGGTAATGGTTACCTACAAATACAGATATTTGGCCTCTCCTTTGCTCCACTCTATTTATAGAACAGTTTCTGATAAACTTCAGAAAGATCAACAAATTAAAATACACGGCAGTGCCTGCAAAGATCACACACGTGTGTTAGTGTACATCATCCAAAAACTGAGATGATGTTAGTTAAAGGTGCTATGAGGAGAATCTATTTCCGGCGACAAAAAGACTCTGCTACCAATAAGCACGCGCGGCGACTGTCGTAAAGACATGACCCAAGCCAAAGCGTGTGTTTGTTGTGATGCTAATGAATGCAGCTTAGACCTTCCTCAGAACTCTGAATTGCTTTACAAATTCTTTTTTCAACAACTTACAGGATGCAAAGCGACGAGGTAATGTATCTCTTTCTAGTTACGTAGCGGTAGTTTTTGATGTGTGACAACAAGCAATTTTTGGAAAACTTAGTATCGTAGTTTTGTAGCCGGCTATATATCTCTACCTACAGCCCGGTGCTCTAAGACGTGTCTGAATAATATAAATTTGCTCTAGTTTTAATTGTCTTGTTCCCGAAGTTGAGTATCCAGGCCAGTCCAGCCCTGTCCGACCTGACCACAAAGCTAAGGAATAGCATTTATAGATAACCTATTTTGATGCTATAAAACTCATCTTAAAGTGTGTATTTCCATCAGGCATATATCTAAAAGTGAGATTTTTTTTTAAGTACTTAGAAACTCCTCATAGCATCTTTAACATAAATTTTCACTTTTAAACCAGTAACCCAATTCAGTTTCAGTTAAACAAGAAGCTGCTGTGTTATTTAACATCAGTCCTCTTCACCTCGTAATCCTTATAGCTGTTAATGTTGGTAACAGAATGGTGTCTTTACCCAGGGTTGTTATTATACCAACATGATAACTACCTTAACAACCATATAGAGAAGAAGACCCTCTGGAAAAACACGCACATCCCGTCATGTCACATTTCAAGAGGCTCAACTCTAATAAATTTTAATTCAAAAGAGACATTTGTGATGAGGAAAATGTATGGTCTGTGTATCCTTGAATACGTTGTGATTATTTCAGAGCCTTGTCTCTGTACCTCACTACCTCTGCCCACTCACACCCCCCACTATGTTTTGGTGGGGGTCTGAGATAACCTGTAAGAGTGTGGCTTCAGTCTGCTCTACTGTAAAGTGACTTGTCAACATCTGCCATGATTTGGTGATGTAAAAATAAAGATTGATTGATTAATTACAGTGAGAGACTGTCAAATTTTAGAATTCTGTTCATTACATCATTTAACCATCAAATTTGATTAATCTCCTGTTATCTTTTATAGACCTAGAACTAGTATAGTTTTCCTGACTAACTGTAGTGCTAGAGAAACAGAAAGGTACAACTGAGGCTTAAGACCACATTTGCACATATCAGATTGAGTACAAGTCTGGACATGTGCAGGTCAGCTCCACCAGAACACATCAATCACTTCAACCTTCTTGCCTCCTCATCACCCACCATGATTTCAAAACTTAAATCATCTGAAATTATCATAATCATCCAGGTCAAAGCTAGAAAAAAAGGCCTCATCCACAACAAATTGTCCAGCCATGCCTTGTCAAGTGCTCAGCTCAGTGCAACAACATCCTCCTTGGCAGGCCCCCCACCACAGGTGCAGGAAAACGGCATCACAGACAAGACTGCAAGACGCATGCATGTGAAGACACGAGGCTCACCGCTGTGACCCGGGGAGAGGTAAGTAGTAAAATGACCTAAGAAACATGCCTCATGTCTAGGTTGCTGGGCGTGGGGGGTGGGGTAGGGTGGGGGGGGGCTAGTATGTATACAATGCATACTGTGAAGTAATGCAAGTGCTGGTGTTCAAAGTCCCCAGACACAAACACTTTCACATTTCTAGATGCCTTTGCAAACAAATCAGACATATTTATCAATAATAATGCATACTTCAGTGTAAATGCACACATCCACTCTGTCATCCACTCCTCAGTATTGACCCCATTTCACAGGCAGAAGCAGACAAATAGTGCTTTTGATGCAGACACACACCAATCAAAAGCCTCTTGCAGGTCGGCCTGCTCTGCTCTCTTCAGAGCTACTCAGCCATGAATGGCCTAATAGGACCTGAGTATCCATTACACTGACACTAGAACCTTCCCCTGCCTTTGTCACCATCAGCTCTATTTCTTCTTTTATCCTAAATCTTGTTTACAGATTTCAAAAACTTTGATGGCCTCTTCCACAACTTGTTAATAGCTGTAAAAAGTTATTATTATGATTTTATCCCCAGATGCCTCGAAAAAAAGAATTATTACACCTGGACGGACACACTTGCACTAACAATACAGCACAACACTGAAGTAACACCTTGAAAATGCATTTTTTCTTGGATTATCTTGCTTTCCCTTTCCCCTCTTCTCTACCTTTTCATTCCAACTCTCCACTTTCCTCCATCTGTTTCCCTCTGAGGAGGTGTCGGATTACAGTTATTGTTGGTGCTGGTTACTGATAAATAGGGTGCCTAGTTACCAGCCAACGCACGATTGGCTCTTTTCAACAAAGCAGAAAAAAGGGCGAGGAGAGGCGGAGTAGACGGTGGAGGAGGGGGAGGGGGGTCTGTCACCCTGGGATACCCTGAGACTTGTGTATATTTAAAGAGGGAGTTTGGCAAATCCTTAAGAAATGTGTGTCTGCCAATGTGTGTGTTCATGGAGTGGTTTTCATGGTCAGAGAAAGGATGACGCCTGGGAGACACTGACCCTTCCGACAGTCTTTAATACCCAACAGAAAGCTACTGATTACCCAAAGAGCAGCTCCCGCCTGCTTCAGCACACACTGTGCCAGATTCCAACTCTATAGGGACATTTTCAGCTTGTTGATGGGGACAGTTAGACTAGAGCTGACCTACTGCTTCACAATTCATACTGTTCTGTCTATAAACCTAACAAAGATCAGTTGTCCTGTTAGCTTTTAGTTATCTCTGTTTCTAATCAAAAAGCATATTCATAAATCACAAGACAAAAACTTAAAAAGCAACAATGATGAGCCATGAGGCAAAATCGCAAAATAAAAAAGCAAAGAAAAACATTTACTTGCATTCACTTATTTCAACAAAAAGCATTTTGACAAAAAAACATAGTTTTGGACCTTAATGTTGAAGGTATTTTGTGAAGGAGAACTTGTTGATGAATTTATTTCAAATCAGACTTTCTCTAAGACATATGGAGGTACATGTGATCATGTGATTTTTATATAAATCCCTCCTCTAATATGGCAAGAAGCCAATCACCTTGGTTTGCCAACTAAAAATTCCATGAGGCCCAGGCCCAAAATGCCCCCCTCTCTACACAAAGTGCATCCCACCCACTATTTATTTTAGAAACACTGGATTAGAGGCTGAACATAATTCATATTCATGACATTTGTGACACTGGTGTACAAACTAAGCTTTAAATGCAGCAGTGATCCCATCTGCATACCTGTTTCTTCTCCTAAATGTTGGTACCACTTCCAAAATATTTTGTGTACTATTTATTTATAACTTTCCTTTTCTTCTTGTTGCACTCACTTCAGTTGTATTATCTTGTACTAATTGGTTCCTAAGTTGATTATAGTATGGCCTTTTATAAATCTATTTATTTTGTTTGTTGTTGTTGCTTTTCTTCCCTCCCTTGCATTTCGCCCTGACATGCTAAAACTGCTATTATGTGCATGTCTTGTTTTATAACCTAATTCTTTATTATTTATGTATACTTGGCACACTTAACAGTTAAATCCTACATGTATTTGCATATATAAAAATAAGATATAGCGTATCCTCACCTGTAAATGCTTTGTTATTGTCATCCATGCCAACCTTTATATGGAGTCATGTGTCCTATGTTTTTTTTTGTTTTTTTTTGTTTTTTTTCGGGGGGGGGGGGGGGGGGGGCTGTTCCATTTAAAAAAAAAGGGGGGGGAAATATGTATTGTAAGCATCTTGTCATTATCTGCTCGTATATGTCCAAATAAAAATTACTCTAAAATGCAGTAGTCTGGATGGGTATAAAATGAACTGAGTAGGAAACCACCATATTTCATGTAAACAACATGGTAGAATTTTAGGAGGACTTGAGACTGAGAATGATTGCAAACGATTTGAACTGCCCTCCTGATGATTAATTCCTGTTGAATTTCAACATTAATAATTTAGGTGAGTACTCAAACTAAAACACCTACCAACTGGGTGACTTTAAAAGAAGTCAGCTTTAACTGAAGGTGAACATCTTAAAGTAGCATTAATAAGAACTTCTGAGGTCTAAATTCTCCTGCTGAGATTTTGTGGCCTGAAGGCTTTTAGTCAGACCTGCAGTCAACCACAGGAAGTTTAGAAAAAACTTTAAAATGTTAATGTGCTGGTTAAAACACACAGTCTTAAGAGTGAAAGCTTATAATTAGGCTAGCAGAAAACATCACAGTAACAACTGAGATTTATCAGCACTAAACACCTCCTCGAAGATCTTGTCCTAGTTTGTTCTAGAGTTTTGTGGAACAGTGTAGTTTACTTTAGTTAAGTTAATTGGGATTCCCATTACCTGCAGCATTGTTGTAGCTTGTCTACAGTCCGCAACCACTTAAACAAAGTGCCAGTGACAATTTAAAATCACCACAACAGTTTAAAATAAGAACAACAACAAAAACCTGTGCACTCTGTTCGATTAAAAGATGCTTTTGAATAATAGTTAGAATCTGTTTTTGTTCTATTATTTTGCAACATGATCATGAATTCAACTCATGCAATGTTTGGAATTAAACAGTTCATTTGATTAAGTCTGTTTTCACTTTGATAAAATAAAATACCCTCCTCTGCAAGTCTTGGTGTGTAAGTATGTACTGTACTTCTGAACTAAAGTTAAAAATACAAACAAAGTCAATAAAGTCTTAGTCATAGAAATATTTCTAATGAATCACAGTAATGAGTATACAGTACATCATTGCTCTGTGTCCTCAGTGAAGTGTTTGCTCCTGTCTTTAACTACACTACATTAACCCCAGTGTACTGAAACAGAATAATTATTTCCATTTAGGTGAATCAGAGGAAAAGTAGCATTACATTTACAAAGATACTGAGGAGAATATCCATGTTGTCTTTCCAATCCTGTGCAGTTAACTCTTCTGTTTTCCTGATGGCACAGACGAGCAGTTAAAACATAAATAGTCCATCACTTGTTCAGTTCTTGTTGGCAGTTGTTTTAGCAGAAAAATAGCATATGTTTAATCAAAGATTCATTTCCAAAACTATTTAATTATTAAAGGCAGACAGGTGGCCACAAGCTGTGGGATTAATTCATATCAAAGGTTCCTGGATTAGTCAGAAACTGTACCAACTCGAGCAGCACTGATGCAACAGCAGCTGCCTAAGAGCTCTGGGCTCACAGTCCACCTGGGACTATCAGCTCCTCGCTGACTCAGAGGTTTCTATCATTCTTTAGCTCTGTGCTACTATTATTTTAGACAGGAAGTGTGGTTATAAAAAAGGAATAAAAGATGACAGAGGTAGTCCAGTTTTATTCTTTGTCTCTTTGTGTAACAGCCCCTTGCTGGGTTATACTGTTCCAGCTTTTATTATATTAATCATCCTTCTGGGAGCCAGTTTTCTCTTAAATCTGTCTTCTCTGAAGACAGAACAAAAGAATCAGTGTAAAATTTAATTCAGCTTTTGATGCTAAAGTATTTTTGTCTACTAATTATTTCTGACCAAAGCCTTTTTCACACATGCAACCTTGTTAGTGTCAGTATGTAGTAGGCCTGTGCTCAAAATATAGATAAGGCAAAATATCATATCGCACTCCTTTGGGATACGTGTATCGATACAGATTCTACAGAATCAATGTGGCCTAAATATTTTGACAGTTGTTGTCAATACACTTTGGCTAATGTTAACAGTGGCACAGTTCAAGGAAGAAGAGAAGCCACATAATGAAGCACATGTTCTAAATTTGAACTTAGGTCTACCATCTTTGAGGATCTGAATTTATGTCTCTCAAGTTGTAGAACCACTTAAAACTCATCCTTGTTCTTTTTCTTCTTATAAGAAAAAACTAAACTTGTCAAGAATTTTGCTTAAAGTACAGTCAATGTTCACAATTTACGTGAATCGGGATACGCATCGTATCGTGGCCTTAGTATCGGGATATGTATCGTATCGTGGAGTTGCTGGAAATACCCAGCCCTAGTATGTTGTTCAGGTCATCTCTGGGTGTTTTCCCCTCATGACTGTTCACACCTGCTCCCCTCAGCAGAGAGTATGTCCTCCTGCTGGGCCGGTCCACAGTGGGCAGGTTACCATGTCAAAAACATGTGGCAAAAGTCAGTGTTCATAATAAAATGTTAAAATTAGCAGAGTCTTATACTATGATCACAAGTGAATATGACGCATCAGTACATTCATGACGATTACACCAGAGAATCAAAGCTGCAGTATTTTAGCTCCTTATACAGCAGCAGCGTGAGACAGCACTTTGGATGTGCAAGAGACTCAGCAGAGATCATTTCTGAACAGAAACAGAACAGGACGTTGACAACGTGCAGTGGAAACATTTGAGTGTGTGACTCTCCTTACAATCAAATTAAGTTTTCCCTTAAAGCGGTTGTTTTATTCATCCTGTCAAGTCTTCGCTTTCTGATTTTGCCCCTGATCTTATGGGATGAAGTCATCAACCCTTCGTATTTACTTCAGTAAACTGCCCTAATACTTTCCTGCTGCTGTGTTCACACTTCAGCTCACTCAGCTTTTATGAAGAAAAAATATTTGAAAAAAAAAATAGAAATTACACGAGTAGTGTCTGAGTAAAAAAGAAAAACAAATATTTTTGCAAATGTGAATGGGGTTAAAATGACACCACTTAGAAAATAGTGTTATTTTAACCCCGATCTCATTTTCAAAAATATTTATCTTAAAGGTGCTACGAGGAGAATCTATTACAGGCAACATAAAGACTCTGCTACCCATGAGCACGTGCGGCAACTGTCGTAATGCTACATTCCAGTAACCTCAGAACTGGGAGTGACATCATCTCAGATTTACCGGCGTTCCAGTTGAAGTCAGAAAAAAAACATGCCAATCTACCAGGCTATTGTTAGCTGTTGTTAGCATGCCCTGCATTGTTGTTCACAAATATCACATGAAGAATGTGATTATCACTATGGCAGCATTTTTGTAAATATAAGTCGAACAATACTATGTATACAGCTGAACTAGAGCGACACACCCCAGTCAGAAGTGCAAATAAATTGATTATTACAGGAGCTAAATAACTGTTCACACTGGGGGCATCCATCTTCCATTGTCAACTCGGGGGTGGCGAGGTTTCACCGAGTTCCCAGTAGGAAATTCAGACTTTGGGGAACGTTCCAGTTGCAGTTTCCTACTTGGAACTCGGTAATGCCTACTTCTGACTACAACTGGAACGCACCAAAAGACATGACCCAAGCCAAAGAGTGTGTTTGTTGTGATAAATGCAGCTCAACAACTTACAGGATGCAAAGCGACGAGGTAATGTATCTCTTTCTAGTTACGTAGCGGTAGTTTTTGATGTGTGACAACAAGCAATTTTTGGAAAACTTAGCATCGTAGTTACTTACAGCCCGGTGCTCTAAGACGTGTCTGAATAATATAAATTTGCTCTAGTTTTAATTGTCTTGTTCCCGAAGTTGAGTATCCAGTCCAGCCCTGTCCGACCCGACCACGAAGCTAAGGAATAGCATTTATAGATAACCTATTTTGATGCTATAAAACTCATCTTAAAGTGTGTATTTCCATCAGGCATATATCTAAAAGTGAGACTTTTTTGTAATTACTTGGAAACTCCTCACAGTCCCTTTAAGTAAAAGAGGCCACAAATGGGGATGTAGATGTAGAGAACTTTAAACAGTGATGAAATAAAGCAGTGAGGCTGAGTGGAGAGGAGTTTAGTCACCTTCACCAGGAGATTCAGAAAGGAAGAATGTTGGTGTACAGTAAAGCAACAGATTCAGTCTAAATGAGAGTCAGCATCATCATTTTTTGCTTCTTGCTCATACCAGCATTTAGCTTCCTTTAACACATCACCACATAATGTTTTATCTTGGGTGGTCTTACTTTTTCTCTCTGGTGCTGACAAATTGAAACATTCCAACTGAAATTAAGGTAGTAATTACTGTCAAGACACAGGACAGCAGGTAAGTCCATCAACGGCTTCAAAAAGTGAATCAGAAAGACTCAGCTCTTTTCATTTTTAACCTTTCTCCTTAAAAACACTGTTTCACTGTTTAATTTATTTCTTCACAACTTCAATAAGTGCATTCAGTGTATTTGACGACAGCTCTGTAATGTTCATCCAGAGCTCTTACTCACTGAAAAGACAAAAATGAGAGAATCACATTTCTTTACAAAATTAAACTTGCACAAAAGTGGATTTGAGCTGTAACTTGAGTTTTGTCATCTAAGCCACCAAACTGTCAAAACTGTCATCATATATGTCTTTTTCTTTACACCTCCTTCTTGGAGGTGATTTAATAGGTAGGGAAACCAGTAAATGATCATTTCAACTCGACCTGCAGGTACATGCCCAAACATCAAGCAGCCAACCACCAATGAGAAGAATTTTGATTATCACATAAATTACTGTCTCAGCACTTTTTTGTTTCTAACTCACATATTCAGAGTATTTCTGCTGTTTACATATGTAGATCATTAGAGTATTAAGTTGTGTTAAAATTCAGTCTTTAATGTGAGTAGGCTATAACGCAGTGACCAGCAGGCTCACCACATTCAGAGATTACTCATTTCAGGATGTTTCCTGGTTTTGCTAACAAGTTAAGACATTCCTGTGGTACAGACTGGAATGTGAAGACCTGAAAGGAAGAAAAATGTTTTTATAGTAAGAAACCAAGTTTTTTAGTAAGAGTATGTAAGTGATAGAGGAAGAAATAGAGAATGCACTTTTTTTCTATCCTGTTTCTGAACTACTGAAGGTGAGAGGTGTGAAGGCAGCTCAGCAGTTTAAGGCTTTCCAAAGAACCTGAAAATTTCTGTGTCACTCTATGTCGGGCCAGAACAGCATCAGAGGTTGATATATGGAGATTATTATTTAAAAAATTCTACCCTTGTTATCCTATAATAAAGAATTTTAGCTGATTCTGCCTCTACAAGCATGAATAATGCATAAAGGGGAGAGAGAGAGAGCGAGAGGGAGAGAGCGCTGGGGCAATCAACACTTGATGTCTCCATTACACACAGGACAAGAGACAAAAAACATGAGTCATACATGCTTGTATCATGATACATGACACATGAAATGAGTTTATCAACACTGCACCAACATCTTTAATGGGATTTCTAGGTGGAAACAGTTTCCAGGAAGTGGAGTCATATGTTTCTTTGAATTTATTGAGATATTGAGGATGAAGGTGGTTTTCAAAAGCTCTCCATAAAAAAAACAGATATTCACAGCGAAGGTTCATCCAGACGTGTTCTTGAGCTTCTTATAATTGAACCTTCGCTAAGCCCCGCCCTCCTTGGTTACTGTCGCTACACCTGTCAAGCTTTGCCTCGCAGAATGAGAAATATGGAGTTTTTAGTGGTTCGGTGAGTGATATTCCTAAGGAAATATCTGTTAATTTCTGAACATTTTCTTCAGATATATCAAAAAGGAGTGGACAGAAAGATCTCCAGTATTTGTTGAGAGTTTCATTTACCAAAACAAATGTCGGAGTTCAAATGAAGAGGACATTAAAATAGAGGGAAAAGCACATAGATCTGAATGCAAGCGTCAAGCAGCCCATGTGTTGATGCTTCACTTTAAAATAATAACATACAAGAACAAGAACAACAATGTTCTTGTCCAGCAGGATTAGTTGATATATATATTGTTTGAATTGAAATTAATAATGTTATCGTTATCGTTGTGTTTGTCCCTTTCTAGGGCATCTGTTAATAAAAATGCGAACAGATACAGTATGTCAGAACTTCTCTGCTGTAACTTGTATTTCTTTTGCCTAAATATTACCCAGTGGCTCAAGGTTTAACAGAAGTGACCTACTACTGAAACCTCCTTGTTTGCTAATGTTGTCTTACCCAGCACACAGAGCTATGGTTAGCTAACGTTAGTTAGCACCTTACTTTGAAACAAATGTAGGTGTTCTCGTGCTTTATCCACACCTGGCATCTTTCTGCTTGAGTCTTGGGCTTGAAGAAGACAAATAAATCAACACTTACCTCCAAACTTCTCAGATATCAACTATCGGACTTGCTAGTCCCATATGCACACCGCTAGGGCATACTGTTTTCTGCTGAGAGCTTGACAGGCCTCTTGTGCATAGTTACGGTTGCTAACGTGGGATTGGACAGTAGCTGTTTGTGGGAGGGGCTTAGCAAAGTCTCAATTAGCAGCAGTGGCGGCTCCTGAAAATTTTTTCAGGGGGGGCAACAGACGTGGTACTGGCTACAATCACCCCTTCAATAGCTAATAATAATTTAAAAGTCAGATAGCTTACTTTACAGTGTTATAATTACATTGTTTGATTTGTTTTCCCTGTTGATGGCAACACCAGACACAACATGTACATACTGTACAGTATTTTTGTAAAGCTAAATCAAGTTAATGTCTAAAATGCTATACATTTGGTTCCACAGTACACACTTACTTATTAGGTGGTCCCAAATAACTCTTTGAATACTGTAATTATAACAGGCAGCCTGGTCTTTCTTTGTCAAAAAATGTCTTAAATGTGGAAATGTCCTTCCGACAAATTTTATTCATTCTATGTTCATAAGAAATAAATGTAAACAAGTCTGGCAAGTATTTGGCAGAATTATCTAATAAATCCTGAGTGTTTAATTACAAGAAAAGAAAACTGATATGAATTTTCAACAGGTTTCTCTTTATAAAAATTGTAAATGAACATGAACAAATGTTTTTGAGATGAAAAATACATATTAGCATGCACTCAAACATTCTGTTGGCCAACAGTATTTAGTGTCCATGTTACAGTTTGTTATATTAGACCATGTCCAGGTTTTTTTATTGACAGTAAGTTGTCAATAAAGCAGTTCCTGTCCATATGAAGACAGAGTCCAAGTTTGCTGTCCTCACATCCATGGAGGGATTTTACTGCACAGTTCACTGCTTCTTCCCCTTCCTCCCTCTGTCACTTCTCAATATGCTCTCTTTTATTGTTCTTTTAGGGAGTTTTTATCTATCCTCAACTGGAATTTGCTTTTATACCCGCCCTTGGTTTTAGTGTGTATGTTAACATGTGCACGTAATGGCGAATATACGGCAAAACACGGTAAAAATATGGCGAATACACGGCAAAAACGGCAAATAAACGGCGAAACACGGCAAAAATTAGGCAAAAGAACAACAAGGAAACACCCCAGAATTAAAATAATGCTATTACTGCAATACTTGTACACTATTTACTCCGAAAATACTGATAATCCACCGATAAATCACTCACGTTAACTTAGAATCATATCTCTCGCATGCGCGTGCTGTGCGTCTCTCCTCCGAGCAGGCATCAGTGCGTATGACGTTATCACGTTGGGGCAAGCCCTCCCTGAGCCCATAGAAATGCATTGTAAGATCTAAAATTTGAAAAAAAGAGTCTCTCCATGTAAGTCTATGAGAGCGCCTGGGGCGATTTCGAGTCTGACTGAAATTGCCCCAAGGGGGCGGGGGCCGCTGGTTTGACAGTGACATCACAGCGACAGTCGGGCTGCTGATTAAACAATAATATGAAGACTTAGAAAGGAACAATCAAGGCACTATAAAGTCTTTTCTCTTCATTTTTTTTTTCACGTGGATTAAGGAGGGTGATGCACTGTCGCCCACTATGGGCCAGCCGCCCCTGATTAGCAGATCACTGATGATCCACTGCTGTCCAGCTCATCTGTGCACATGTGTGCACTTCAGTTTCTCTGAGACAGCATCAGTCAGTGAACAGTCTGCTCCTGTCTGATCTGCTTTCAGACAAACTCAGAAACATCAGAACAGATGATATAAAGTTTTTCTGTTCTTCCACCTGTCCTGCTTTGTGTCTCTTTCTCTTCTGGGACATCACTGAGGGGCTGCAGCAGGAGGAGGTGCCAGATCTCTGCAGCTATGCTGTGCCGAGGCTTTTAATGATCGTCTGTTTATGATCATCAGTTGTTGTTTGTTAAGAAAAATGAGTTGATGCACAATGAAAAGTTGTTTTTCGACTATGATAAGGGCCAGAAATGATTACTGGTGGGTCAGTTTTGGCTGTTTTCTGACCCCTGTTTTCAATATGGGCTTCTATACATGCTTGAAAAGATCAAATGTGACAAATGTAAGAGAAAAGATGATCTATAAGATCGTGAGTGTTTACATGCTGAATGTATGCACTGCGTTGTGTGCATGATTTTTTTTACTCATCTCTAACATGTATGAAGCAGTTTGGTCCCTTAGAAATAAGAAAATCTCTTTTTTAAGGAATATGTGACAAAGGAGGGTAGCAATGTAGTTTCAACAACAACACAAAATAATGTCATACACTTTAAATTATAAGGGCCACTTTTAATCGTCACTTAGAACTGCTGGATACTAAAAGTGCTAATTTTAGACTTTTCACAGAGGATTTAAAAACTGTCAAGTTAAAGACACCTGAAAGTTTAAAACCAGCCTGTGCAGCAGGAGCAAAAGTTTAAGACTACCAAACCCTTTGATGACTTTTTCTCAAAAGTTAGTAGATTTGTTTTCAAGGAACTAATGCAAGAAAATACAGTCCTGCAGAGATGAAGAAAACAGATATTTATGAAAGATGGAGAACAGATGACTGACTACAGGCTCTGGGGTTTATTCTGGTTGTCCACTCTATCAGCAACTGCTCAGCTGCATGGTCAAACCAGCTGTCACATGACAATGCGTCCTTAGGCAAGACACTCAACCACAAGTTGTTCCCACTGCTGTGTCAGTGACGTCTCCATGGGTATGACAGGGTGTGGACGTGTTAACAAATTACTGATGCATAACTTTCATAGAAGGCGCTATAAGAGCTCAGACCCATTTACTGTACACTGACTACATGCCAGAAGAGTCAAAGACATTTCTGCACAGCTGCTGTCAAGAATAAAACAAGTAGGTAGGATGTTAACGGGACAGTTTGGGAAATACAAAGTTTTAGGATTTTTATGCCAAAGTGGCACAGCTCAGTTCTCTCTCTGTATTCTTATTCTTCTTGATTTTTGCGTTTAACACATTATGATGTCAACCTAGTTATATTCACCTTATAGTCATTTATCTGAGCTGACCTCACATGTGTCATATTTTGACATTACAACAGTTTGTTAAGTTAAGAAACTTATTTTAACCATGCCAGAGTTAACAGACATTTTAATACTGTATCAATATTTTATTAAACAGGACACAGAGGTTGTTTTTTCAAGCTGACAGCCAAAAGGGTATGGCATTATGCTTTAATATGATGCTCACTGTTAACGGTCTTGGAGCTATTTATCATGTTTCAAAAACTCAAACTTCTTGTTTCATAAAAAGGTGATGGAGTAAATTAAAGTCATTCATCTGCAGCAGTACAGCTGTAGTAATTTCCCATGGCTGTACAAATTCCCAAAGGCTCACCAGTGAGCCCCACCACCCCGTTTGAGAGCCACAAAACAATCTCGGCCTCTTGAGCTTTGACAGGCTGAAGCCTCCTGGACCCACAGACTGAATGACTTCATGACAGGAGGTCAATAAAGAAGCTGCCGAGGCTGATGATTCCAGCTGTTACCCCTCCAGGCTACAGCACGACTTGGACTTAAAAGTGTTGACTCACACCGGTCGTACACCACGAAGGAAACAGACACCTCACAAACACAGGGATGATCCTGGTCTTGTAGTTGTTGTCTAAAATTAGAAGCAGTTCTCAAACGGAAATAGGGCAGAACAGGAAATTCTCAAGTCTTTGTGTCTTTAAAGATGCCTCCCCTCACCCCCAACAGACAAAAGCTCCTAAAACACACGGTTCGGAGTAGGAGTCAGCTCTTTTGTTTTTTGTTTGTTTCTGCTTTACGTCAGGGACTGATAATTATTATGGTGGTCAGGCCTGGATCAAGAGGGCAGGGGCCCTTGGGCACAAATTCTTGGAGAAAATAAAAATAAACAAACAATTTCATTTTGAGGCCCCCCTCCCAATCAAGTCAATGGAAACCCTCCTATAAACCTGACCCCACAAACTATCACCAACTGCTAAATTACTGAGCTCCTTTTTCAACAGAGATGAATATATTGTATATGCAGTTAACTTAAAAAATTATAATCTGGGCTGCAGGGAAATTTAATCTCCAGTCTTTATCCAGACAGAATTATCCTCTCTTCTGTCTTATGATTGTAGGCTAGCAGAAGGGATGTTTATACTACAAGGTTTTTCTTTTTTAGTTCAACAACACACATGCCCACTTTCAAGCAGTGCAGTCTGGTTATTCTAGTGGGTAAACTCTGATATACTCTTAGGGATATTTGCCCTCTTAGTGCCTACATACACTGAGACAAATTTGCCACATTTTTACTTGATTTATACACCATCCACAGAAAACAGCTCTGAGACCCACTTATGGGCCTCAACCCACTGATTGAAAACCGCTGCACTAGTAGATTGTATTTTGCGCTTGATGCTTCAAAGATTGTTTTTAGTGACTGATGATCCATCACTGTCCCTGCGATGTGCGTCCGTCGGCACACGGAAGAGCGCGCGCCCAAAGACACCGAGCGATTCGGGAGGTATGTAGATCAAGTGTTCATGTGCACATCGGCGGCATTGCAAACTGACAGACAACAATGGTAACACCTGTATTTTAGATGACAATTATCAGGCCTGCAGTCCACAAAGCGGATCATTGCTGCTTCAGACAGTGGAGGATGCGCCCCTAGTCCGCAAAATGGGTCTCCCGATGAATCATGGAGCCCTATGCACATCGCGTGTAAAATGCAGGATCGCTAATATTAGGGCCCCCTCTCGCTTCACCGCGACGCTCTCTATCTTTGCTGTCACGGCAGCCTGGCTCTGAGTCTGACCCTCCGCTCTGGGGCAGCAGGCTCCTCGCGCATCTCTGCCCTGCTGTGCCCCCTCTCTTTTTCTGTTTTATATAAATGAGGGCAAATATTTGAATACTGATCCTGAATATGTCAGTTTGTGTAGAGCAGTGACTGTCAAACTTTTCTTGCTCAAGTTTCATCGTAAATCAAGCCAAAACCTCAAGGCACACACACTCCTGCGTCTTTGTGTGTGCGTGTGTGTGTGTGTGTGTGTCCATGCAAAACAGCTGTGTTCTGTGTAACAGCGTGTGACTACTCTTTAAATGTTTGTTTGTTTTTGCTTCAGCTGTTTTTCTTTCTCTTGATGTTACATCTAAAAACATCATTTTGGATGTTAATAATGACATTTTATGACAATCATTTTAACTTAACTGACAGTCACTTTTTTAAAGCTGACCTTGGTTTACTCAGATTGTTGAGTTACAGAGTTACATTTTACTGTGTCAATTTCAACATTTTTCCAAACAAACAGTCGAATTGGATGGTTCTTTGTCTTGATTCAATTATCAATATTAATGCAATCACTGATGTAAAGAAATTAAAAAACCAGTATGTTTTCCCAGTGTGTTTTTTTTCTTGTCATGTAAAACTTCAAAGGAATTGGACTCATTTTTAATAGATTTTAATGTTTAGGACATTGCTTTAGTAAAACAATGATCTCACCACTTGTCCATCACAGGTCTAAGATAGAGATCTGTCATGTTTGAAGTCTGACATGCAACATTTAAATAACGGCACTCTTCTGACTCTGAACTTATCAGGTCATGAGATGAGACGGAGACATGAGGGGAAAGAAAAAAGCCCTGGCATTATTTTATTCATCTGGCTAAAGATAAACCTGTAAATATGTTTATGGACATTTACCAATGCATTCAGATCATTGTCACCAGTATTAACATGTATTTAAAAACACAATCTAATGTGGATATTTATTATGAAATCTGCAGTGTGACACACACAGCACAGCCTATAAGAGCTCTCCTTCTTTACAGACCTTTTTTGTTTTGATAAACAACTTATGTCATTTTGTAAGTGCAGCAGTTAGTTCATGGTAATCTAATATAAAATCATAAACTATGTGTAAAAATCATGTTGATCCTCATGCACCTCGCCTGATTATCACTGCAAAACAAAGATGTTCAAAGATAAACCAAACTACCTGTCATCACTTCTCTGAAAGCATTACTGTTCTCAGTCTATGTGTCCTACATTAATTTAAAAAGTTCCTCTCCTCTCCTGGAGATAGAGCAATGGTGTGTCCTCTCCTTACAGTCCCTCGGCTGTATATGCTGTATACAGCTGTATACATATATATCTATATCTATATCTATCTATATATCTATATCTATATCTATATAAATATATATATATATATATATATATATATATATATATATATATATATATATATATATATATATATATACATATATATATATACACATATATATATTCTATGTTCAACACATGCTAATGGACAACTAAGTCCTGCAGTGGTGCTTCTGAGTAAAAACAGCTCATAAAATATGGTTGTGGAGTAATTAGGTAACTAGCAATTAGATGTTGCAAATCTGCAACGCCTGCCTGGAGAGGGTTATCCACGTCTGCCTCAAGCAACTCGAACCTGAATTATTTTCAGTATTTAATATTGTTACTTTACAGAATATTTAAGGATAGTGTTCTGTTTATTGTGCAGTAGGCCTAATATACAGTTACAGAGATTTTCACTACTTAATGGCCAGAAGTTTACATTTGTGTTTTTTTAACAGGCTGCAATCTATTTAGATCAAATAAATACCAAATGTTCTAAAATACTTTATATAGTGTTTTTATTTTTTCATTCTATAACATCTTTGACGTTAAAGATGTTATAGAATGTAATTACGTAACATGAAAAATAACGTCACAGTTACTTTGCTGAGTACCTAATTACTCTTACAATGAGGTAACTGAGTTACTAATTCAATTACTTTTTGGGAGAAGTAATTTGTAACTGTAAGTAATTACTTTTTTAAAGTAAGATGACCAACACTGATCACCACACAGTGTTCATCACACATTTTCATCATATGCTGATTATGAAAATCCAGTTTATTAATCAGGCTGAGTAGGGAGCCACGGGCTTGACTTAAACCAAGTCCTTCCACCTGAAAGACCAGCACATGAGTCCAATCCAGCCTCTCAACCACATTTTGTTTTGGTTTATTTTTGAACAGAATTATTTAGTAATTAGACTTACCTTTTAATTTACAAAAGTGCAGTGAGGTCAGTGATTTTCATTCAATCATTAATCACTGCTTCAGCTTTATTACTTCTTGTCATCGTTTTTCAACCTTATAAGAGTTTTACTTTAAAGTATTTTAGACATTTGAATCTTGAGTTCTCGTTCATTTGAGGTAAAAGTTTAACCTTTTGACCTTTCAAATACAATGGAACCTTACTGTCAGGAGCAATTTGCTGCTGTTTACTCGTTTCTTGTTAATAAATAAATCTGTATGTATGCACGTAAATGTTTCCATACAGTATGTGTGAGTACTGTATTTCACATGTGCCTGTGAGTATTAGTGAGCAGTATGCATGGCACTTAAAGCCAGGTGTTGACCTACATTCTCTGTGAGAAACTGGATTCAAAAGACTGTGAAGCTACACCAACTAAGTCCTCAGACATGATACAAGGAGGGGCGAGGGGCCTCCATGGTATCTCTGCTTTCCACTCGAGACAGTCTACACCCGATATGCAGAACCAAGTGTATATCCAAGGCCTTTCAACGACCCTCAACACAAACCAAAGACCACATCAAACTCAGGCGTGGACAGAGGAGAGAATCAGAGTCAAAATTACATTTATCTCAAGACCCTTAAAAATAAAGACTTGTGCATCTTCAAGAAAATACAATCATCGAGACATCTAATTATGTGATATTAACACTAACTGATGACTTTGAAGACTGTGAGTATTCTGCAATGTTTGTATTTGCTTATACAAAGGGAGCTAGTTAGAGGGGTGAGTTGTAATAAACAAGAGTCCCAAAGAAAAGAAGCATACAAAAGAAGTCAACTTTTCAGAGACAAATCACTTCTGGCCGTTAAAGAATTCTATAAAAAAAGGAGAACTGGTTTAATTAAATTGCTAAAGATTATTACCCATATCACAAGGCCATATACAGAGGCAGTTTGAGTCTTTCTGTACATGCAGACTTATAGGTGAACACCAAAATAAAGAAGTAATAAACTAACATAATATTGTCTATTTGAAATATATAACATTATATCATCTTATTCCAAGTTCTGCTTTTTGATTGATTCTTTCATTTTGATATTGTCTTTACAAACAATTTACCTTCAGACAGTATTTGATACATAAGCAGCATGCAAAGGGATGTTTGGGTTAATGCATCGTGACCAAGTGACCTTTTATGTCTATTTTTTAAATATTTGAGTCTGGACCACTCTAGATTTGGGGTATTTGTGGAAACAAGGTCTTTGTACTTTTGTTTCTGATATCTTGTTTTGATTTAACCTACCTTTAGGGACCTCTTAAGGTTCGTGCACTCAGGGTGGCTATTTTAATGGTCTTGTGTTTTTAACTTACATAAAGTGAATCAGTGGTTTCTGGTGAGGTGGGTGTCAGACACCTAAAGAGCTAGCATGGGTTGCCTTCAAAATGTAAAGACATTTCTCAAGATTTTCATCAGCTTTCACCCAAGTACGGCGGAGGAGGCACTGCAGTCCAGTGGTGCTCTGTCAAGTGTTTAGACCATCTGTTAACGCATTTATTTTTTTTCATTTTTCTGCAGGTCCCCTTACAGAGACATATGAAAGAATAGGCAGCCCATGGGTGTGTGTTTGGGAAAGAATTTTTAAGATTTAACACTGAAACTGGAGCCACAATAGACACCTCAAAGGAGCTGACACTGAGCTGCAAACTGAAGCAGACTGAAGTTTGTCTCAGGAGGTCACCATCACCAGCTGTCTCCAGAGGACAGGAGCTGAGTGCCAGGGACCTGGTGCTCTGAACAAGTTTTCCAGTCTGCATGTAATGTTGTTAAAACAAAGCTGTATTTGAACTTGAGCAAAATGATAGGCTTACGTTTCTGGCAAATAATATTAAGAAAAATGTCGGACATTCTACAAAAGTACATTTACTGTGTGTTTTGTGGGAAGTTTCTATGTTTTCAATTCCAGACTTTTGAAATTCTCTCCTTTAGTTTTCATCCTTTGTTTCCAGGATGGTATTTTACATTAAATTTATAGAGGACTGGAAATTCTAATGGATCTAATGGGAAAGTCCTGTGTCTATGTTGCAGTCAGGTCGACAGGACAATGTTCAAATATCTTCAAATATTAGCATGCGTGTTCAAAATTCCATTCTGATTTGACAGCCTTAGTTCACAAATATTAATGTTCAAAAAAAAAAAAAACCTCCAGTATTTATTTGCAAACTCTCCCGATTGTTTGCTTTTTTTATTGTTGATTGCTCTCTGTGTCTGAGACTCTCCTTCCCCTTGTGGGCCCATTTTACTTTGATTGGTTGGCAGGTCAGCTCTTTGGTAATTTATCAGTTTAGCTCTATTTTGGGGGCCGAGGGAATAAGATTTGTAAAGCAGCTGCTGGTGTCAAAATGAGGTGAAGAGAGAGGGGTCTTACTGCTGCAGACTTTTTGTCCTGTTCATAGAAGTGCTCTGTCACACATAGGTGACAAACTATGGAGAATATAAAGCTCAAAAAAGATTATGGCTCTCTAACACACTGTCTGATGAGCTCTAATAATGATTAATGATAATTATGCAAGTTGAGAAGTGTTGCATTGTGCTGTAGTGTTTTGACTGACGTGCCTTCTCTGCATGTAAAACGGATGTGCCAACTATTTATGAAATGGTACTTAAAAGTCATTTGTTACATCCCTGGTGGCACCTTGTGACAGACAAGAAAAATAGTTTATCCACCCCTGGTATTGATGGATATTTCCCATTACAGAGGCATCCTGTAATTACAAAGATAAGGTGCATAGGGAAGGCCTTTTATCAAAGATTAGTGTCTGGACGGATACAGTCAGCGTACACGATAAAACTATATTGCTTCACATGGGGCAACCTTTTCCTTGTTATCCTAAAGAGGTGAAAACAAGCCACTGAACAGAATAGCACAATGTCATGTTATCAACTATATTGACAACAACCTACATTTTCACTCGTGGCTTTGTTTTGGTATGAATTTGGTATAAGGCTCAGCCAAAAAATCTTCCACATGCAGCTCTGACTAGGAGCAGCCTGCAGGCTTCACAAGAGGAAACAGCTGCTGCCAAACCATGGGGATGGGTATATTTCACTATCAGTCTGATGGCCGTTTATTTTTGTATGAGCTGGAGCGCACATGGGAATAACTACTCCACATGGAGACTCAACAGGTAGGACTGAAAGAGGAGGAAACTGTTCTGGTAACTAGATGACCAGAGGAACCTACATTACCTGTTGATAAAGGTTCATACTGTATATCGTGAACTCATGTCGTCACTTTGAGGAAATAAGAGTGAGACTATGAAAGATCACTGGAGGATCCGAGCAACTTTTATACGTGCATCTGCAGTCTTCAGCTGTCATCCTGCAGAGCCTATGCCGTAATGAATATTTATACTTGTAAAAAGCAGTCTTACAAACTATTAAGAAAAACAGAGGAGTAACGTTAAAGTTTGTCTTCAAAGTAAAGTATTTCCTTACTACTGTTTACTGGACACAAGCCAATGTTTACTTGATGAAATCACACTGTATGGTCATTCTTGATGAGGTGAAGTGAGCTAAATGACACACTTTATCCACATTACTTTGCTTGATCATCAGGATTATCTTCAAGCAAGTGTTACTTTGGCTCCTCTTTCATTGGGATGTAGTAATATTGGCGTTCGGAGCTAGAGCCAGACTTAGCACCCGTTCTTTGGTTTTCCACAGACTAAGCATCGGTTGCTGGCTCTCAAAACCAGTGCTTAGCAAGCACCAACTCTTTGCTGGGCCAGCAGAAAGAACCACTTTACGTCGGGGGCTACTCGCTTACGTCAGGGGGTGGGGGCGGGATTAGCAGAGTAAAAACACGGAAGAGAGCCATTTTTAAAAAGACGAGGTTGGAGTAAGCGAAAAACAGATTGAAAAGAATATATATCCATAAAGAATATATAAAGAAAGAATATAGGGACCAGAAGACCGATCTGGGCCGTAGTGGCAATGGTCGGCCACATTTTAACAGCCAGCATTACAAAATGCTCGATGCTGTTCTCGGGGACCGACCGGCGTGCAGCGCTACCGGGGCATTGAATTCGGCCACAGCCATGCTGGAGTCTATACAGGAGGACACAACCATGGAGCAAACCTCCACAGAGCCTGGTAAGTTTATTATTTGTTTATTGTTGTTCGCCAGTTGTTATGGGAAACTGGCGTGACATATACAGACGTATACATTGACGTGCTGACGTAGCTCTCTGGCCAGCACACGTTTGTGGAAAAGCAAACGGTTCTTAACTGGTTCGTTCTTGAACCAATTGTGAACCGGCTCTAGCACCAGCACTAGCACCAGCCCTGGAACCAGCTTGGTGGAAAAGGGGTAACATAGGTCAAGCTGTGCACCATAACAAAGTGGTTTGGTCATGTAAAAGTAAGTTGTTGTAAGAAACAGCATGCCATCACTCTGATTCTGTGGTTTGTAAAAATGTAAAACTCTAAATTATACAAAAGAGGTGGCCCCATGTGCAACAACGTAAAGCTCTGGCTCCTGTGCCACCTATTTCTGTGCACAGCCATCTCTGTCACTGTGGCTAATGTTTAAACCAATATGATACAACCCCAATTCAAAAATCCCGAACGGCCCCTTTAATGGCTGCAGACTGAAGCTCTTCACTGGTTGTTGGTTCCCGTCTTTCACAAGCCAGCGACAACTCCTTAACTCCTCTCTCGTCCAAATCCAAGAGTCTGGGTGTCACCCTAACAGCACACTACCCTCTGATGAACTCATTAATTATGTAATCTGGTTTCACTTGCACAACATAAACTGTCAGCAAATGTCCTTCATGCCAAATAAACATTTTCCTTTCCAAAGTCCTGGTTACTTAAAATTTAACTTCCTTTATGGCACTCCACGAAAGTTCCTCCATCGACTTTACTGGTCAAGAATTTAGAAACCTGAATCATCAGCTATCAGGCTCTCATGTCTCTAACTCCTATAAGACATCTTTGAAACTGACGTTCAATTTACTTTAAAATTCTGCTTGAAGCCCAGTCCTTTTGGTTCCTCGTCAGTGGGACAATTTCCTGTGAACTTATCTCACAAGCGCAGCCCACGTGGTTGTTCTTATTTCTACAGCGAGGTATCCTACAGTATCCTCAAAAGTCGTCTTACATTAAGTGCATTGTTGATGTTTTTATTAAAGATTTCTGAACTTGTTCCTCAATAGGCCTGTCACGATAACAAATTTTGCTGGACGATAACTGTCCAAAAAATTACTGCTGATAAACAATATTATTTTCAATATTATTTTGAAACATCATTTTACCATTAATGTACTTATAAAGTGAGTACACCGTATCAAAAGCAATAAACCTGAATTTCTTAAGAGTATTTACTGTAATTGGAATGTCAAGACATTTTAAATAAAATAAATTAAATAAACAATATAGTACATTTAACAAACAAAAAAAGAGGAAAAAAAGAAAATGAAATAGGCTCTCTTTTACGAAAAATGCATGTTTTGATCAGCTGAGAGGGGAAGGGGCAGAGTGTCCCTCCGATAAATCAGTCCCCCCCTCTCAGCTGATCAAAACATTAGCACGCTAACGGCTGCTGATGCTTCGTATAACTTTTATCAAGTATCATAACTCTTCTGTTTTGACTGTCAGCGGCGTGAGGAAGAGACAGTGCAGGAAATTAAAAAAGGGATTATTATGACAGCGCCGATGAAGTTTCATTCAGTTTGGAGTCAAGAGGACACCAACCGGACTTTACAAAGGATGAGTCGCTAAAGAGGAATATAGAGGAAACATCCACGGACACTGGACATCAAGATAGAGACGTAAATAAACAGTGGGGCCAATGTTTGACCTGGGAATAGGTGATATGGACGGCAGTATTACTTGCAAACAGACTTTCCTTTCCCGGAGTTTTGTGGACATACTTTCACCTCCCGAAGATAAACCGGAAAAACGTCCCAGACCTGAAGGACCTAATGACAGTTTCTGCTCAAAGTAAGTAATAATGATCTGTCAGAGACAAATAAGCAGAGTAGAGGAGGCTGTTTGTTGATCATAACAATCTGTCAGGTAACAGGTAACAGAGATGCATTCACTATACTGTGTAACCGAATGCCCTCATTACGCAGAGGAATACGGTGAAAGCTGAGTTCTCCATGATGCACATCTGTTTCTGAATCAAGGGAAGCATCACAAAAACCCGTCTCAGCAATATTTGTCTTATAATGTGCTTTTAATTAGTCTAAAACAGCCATTAAAAGCAGCTAGCTAACTACGGCGGAGTGATTTAGCGGAGGGACACACGGCGTGAGTCAGCTTAGGTCCGGATAAACTTTATATTTCTGAAAGATTAATGCACTTCAAAAATTGTCTATGTAGTGTACTCTTAAACTGTGGTATTACTTTTTGATTTGATTTCTTGTAGTCAGAGAAAATAGCCTTTAACTCCGGTACGGTACTTTTCTATTTGCGTCTTTTTCTTCGTCACCGATGGTCACAGACTGTGGCTTTCTGGTGGAGAGGAGAGAACTTTCTACAGTATCTACTGTCCTTAGTGACCATATGGAGCTCATACAACCCCACTTCAAAAATACTGAACTGTCCCTTTAAGACAGATGCACAGAGTGAGCCATCTTCTCATTCACCCTTTTTTGGTAGAAAGAGAGAAGGAAAACAAACATGCACGCACGTGTCAATTTATCGAGGCCGGCAAACTTACCGAGAACGTTTTTATTTATCATGCGGTTTATTGATTTATTGATTATCGGGACAGGCCTATTCCTCAACTGTTCCAGCACCAAAACTAATTGGTGGCATTTGATGCAAATCTGTGTCTGCAACCATCTGGTGTATTATGCAGGCCGCCGAAACTCTTCCCAAATCCACCTGCTCTGTTTAGTTCTTTGATTGAATGAATGAAGGAGACAAAGAAATGTAAAAGAAAAAAACACTCAACTTTAATTTGAACCTGTAACAAAACAAGATTATGTCAGTAGGATAAAATAACCATTTTTTCTATTTTTTGTGGCCTCCCAGATCAAAACAAACATGTACTCT
This sequence comes from Scarus forsteni, assembly GCA_036419115.1. NCBI lineage: Eukaryota > Metazoa > Chordata > Actinopteri > Labriformes > Labridae > Scarus > Scarus forsteni. Next base: position 8,117,426 of record JAZDUH010000386.1, on the reverse strand, counting down.
ACTGAGAAAATACTATTTTTATTTGCTTGAATAGGTGCATTTTGAGGTACAGAAGTTTGATGCTTTTCAGTCATGTTTTAACCAGAAACTTGAGAGAGAAGGACAGAACAACATTATGGGTGTGTGGAGCTTTGGAGGAGTAAGCGTCTGATTCTTCTTTGGTTTACTTTGTTTTCTGTACATAGGATCAAAATAAACATTATATTAAATAAACACATTTAATTACTATTACTATAGCTATTATTACTACTGCTACTACCACTAATTATAATAACAATGATAACTTATGAGAATAAAACTGAAAAAAAATGTGTTTTTAATGTCTCTTCAGACATTTGTTATGATTTGGCACTATGCTAATATTATTCGGTTAAACAAAAGATTTCCACTGAAGGTCTAAAGTTTACATTTGACTGGTTGGTCTTGTGAGCCAATTATAACCAGTGTGACTCTTCACATGCCAGGACAATCATTTCACACATACAACACAAAACTGCAGGCAGGGGCCAGTAAAGGCTGTAAAAAAGGCCAGCTGCTTTACAGGAGGCAGAGACATGCACTTCATACATTTTTAAACTACATCCCTACTTACTGTGGCTCTAAAGGTTAAAGGAGCTAGTTTGTTTAGCACCAGCGCTGTACGCCAACACAAACAGAGTCAGAATGGTTATTGAAATGTAAATATGACCCTCATCGCCAGCTCTGTTAACCCCAGTTTAATAATATCTGTTTAAGCTATCAAGTCTCTTCTTTGGAAGCTTCTGTTATGAATTTTATTGAAAGTTTAAACAAATTCCTTGAACACACATTCCCTCATTCCCCTCATTTTTAATTCTAATGCTCGGTAATTAAAATGTCCATCACCATTTATTCAGTTAAGGTAGAGTCCTGCTCCCTATGCAACTTCCAGCCAAATAAAAAGACACAAATATTTGTCATTTGTGTAATTTTTGTGCCCACTTTTTTAAATAAAAGTACCGAAAAATGGGGGTCAAATCTTAGCAGGAAGGTCCCTCTCTCAATAAAAACATGGACTAGCCTAAAGCAATGCCTCTGCATGTTGCCAGTGTTACGACCATCAGTACGTAATTTCTTACTGCTCATTATTGATATTTTTCATTTAAGTGATCAATGCTGAAGTCCTGAGAGCAAAGAAAGCACAACACATCTTTTTACCTAAACAAAACAGATGATTGTAAGCCGAATATTTTATAATACCATAACTCCAGGTATCCTACTCATTGAAGAAGGCTTTATCAATCAAACCAATATAAGTTATTACAATCATCCATGCATTATGTGTACATCAGTGTGGCTTACCTCTAAATCTAGAATGGAGTTTAATGCCTGAATAACTAGCTAAGGGCTTATTTAATTAAAATACAGCATAACATAATAGCATTTATCACATGTTATGTTGTTATATTTAATTTTTCTACAGGTAGGGGTAGGTAGGCCTATCAAAAAAGGGCTACATTTGATAAAAATCAGTTTACTTACTATGCTTCTACTGTCAAACAGTTTATGTCAAACAGCCACTTCATATGTTCCAAAAAAGCCTAATGACTATGAATCAATCTGTGATAAACTAAAGGTACGAGACTGACTCTGCAGTAAGTGGTAGTTAGCTCAGGTAAGGAGTGTTTAAAGCTGTTGGCCTTCAGCTGTCAACATACAAGATGGGCCTTCTGTTATGATTATAAAAGAAAGAAATGAAAATTAAAAAAATAGAATGGTTTGGATTTAATGAAATGTTCTATTTTAAGTGTTATCCCTGTTCAAATGTTCTGTCTGACAAACACCTTTATTGGAGTCTGCTCTACAGTACGACTAGAAAAAGAAAAAGAAAAGTGTCTGACAGCATATGGGAAAAGAGCCCCAGGTGACCTCACATAAACTCTGAGTTATACCTGACTTGTTTTGACTTGAGCTCTGACTGGTAACCACAGTTCAATCTCCAAGCATCACAGCAGTGTAATGAGCTTTTGAAGAACTTGTGGCCACATTCTTGGCTACACTACATTAGCATTTAATTACATTTCAAAACAGAGATTCAGGTTTTTAAGCAGCAAAGACTATCTGGAGTCCAAAATTTCTTTCCTGTCTACTTACTGTGATAAATGTTCTTTAATATTCTTCTAATCTCGGAAGGAAAACTAAAAAAAGGTGAAGATCAGATAGTGGAGGATTGTTCTCAACTTTGACCATGTCCCGTCTGGGTGCTATGAATAAGTTTTCATTTGTATTTTGCAAAAAACCTCCTCCCTTGTAACCAAGGCTTTGATTTGATAAGACTGACAGCAGCATGGATGTCATTTTTGAACATCACATGGGACAAAAACGTACAAAGAGGCCATTGTACATTCTGATCCTACCCCAAAACAAGCGCTTTCAGGAGCTCTGTGTATGATGAAGATCAAGAACTTAACACTATTTTCTGCTCAGACCAACCAACAAAAACACAAATGACTAATATTATTTACAGTATTTTACAGCTAACTTGCAATAAATTTATCTGTTCTGTATATATTTAAGACCTGAGCAAAGGCAGGCCTCTGTGCTAGGACCTGTTTGTTTTCATGTTTTTACCACATTTTTGGATTTTTGACTGCCTGAACATGTGTGACAACTCAATGATTTTGGCATGTAGATCAGGTTTGGTGAAAAATATAATGTTTAATGATTTACAGTTCATTTAAATTAAATTGCTCAATAGCCCAACTTCTTGGTTTTAGAGGATAAGCCCCCTGACAAATCAAAAAAGCGTCCACTTTGGACTAGATATCAAATTTGGTCTAATTTGGCTATTTTCAGTCTTTTTTGGACTTACTGATCTAAGGGCATTTGTTCAATCATCTTCAAATTTGGTGTACAGCAAGAGGAAACCTTGATAATCATTCAATATGCAGGAAAATATTAAAACTTAAAAATCAGCCTCCGAAACAGGACTGAACTAAAATTCTGAAATCCAGTGGACAGAAGCATCACGCAAGGTCCTAAAAAAAAAGCTTTCTTGACCAATTTTGTAAAATCAGTAGGAAGTCCACTATTTTAATTGGTTAAAGGTGCTATGAGGAGAATCTATTTCTGAAGACATAAAGACTCTGCTACCCATGAGGACGCGCGGCGACTGTCGTAATGCTGCGTTCCAGAGACCTCGGAACTGGGAGTGACATCCTCTCCGACTTATCGGCGTTCCAGTTGAAGTTGGAAAAAAACATGTCGATCTACCAGGCTGGTGTTAGCTGTTGTTAGCACGCCCTGCGTTGTTGTTCACAAATATCACATGAAGAATGTGATTATCACTATGGCAGCATTTTTGTAAATATAAGTCTAACAATACTATGTATACAGCTGATCTAGAGCGACACACCCCAGTCAGAAGTGGTGAAAGCTGCACAGAGGACTGTGGGATGCAGCCTTTCCACCACCACAGACATTTACTCCTCCAGATGCAGGAAACGGGCCTCCCGCATCACGAAGGACCCCACCCATCCCACACATGCTCTGTTTGTCCCTCTCCCCTCAGGCAGGAGGCTGCGGAGCATCAAGAGCAGGACTACCAGACTGAGGAACAGCTTCTTCCCCGAAGCTGTGAGACTGCTGAACTCTGGTGGTCCCCTGTAACCCCCACCCCACCCCACCCCTCCACCCCCATCCCTGACAACTGCGCACTGCAATATTGCACAGAACAGACTATTTATTATAAAGGCTAGTTGTTGTGTTTTTCTTTATTCTATATTCTCTTTTTTATTCTTATATTTAAATATATTTGTTTATCTTATTCGTATATTTGGGCTTGCACCGGGACCAGGGTAACCAATTTCGTTCTATCCATGTTTAACATGTGTTGAATGACAATAAAAACTCCTTGAATCCTTGAAATAAATTGATTATTACAGGAGCTAAATAACTGTTCACACTGGGGGCATCCATCTTCTATTGTCAACTCGGGGGTGGCGAGGTTTCACCGAGTTCCCAGTAGGAAATTCAGACTTCGGGGGACGTTCCAGTTGCAGTTTCCTACTCGGAACTTAAAATTCCTACTTCTGACTACAACTGGAACGCACCAAAAGACGTGACCCAAGAACTCTGAATTGCTTTACAACTTCTTTTTTCAACAACTTACAGGATGCAAAGCGACAAGGTAATGTATCTCTTTCTAGTTACGTAGCGGTAGTTTTTGATGTGTGACAACAAGCAATTTTTGGAAAACTTAGTATCATAGCTTTGTCGCCGGCCTGTCTGACCCGACCACTTAGCTAAGGAATAGCATTTATAGATAACCTATTTTGATGCTATAAAACTCATCTTAAAGTGTGTATTTCGATCAGGCATATATCTAAAAGTGAGACTTTTTTGTAATTACTTAGAAACTCCTCATAGCATCTTTAAGTTGCAATTATGCAAATCAATTATTCAACAAAATGAATGCAAATAAATCATTTTCAACTATCAAACTGCGTAGAAAGGTAGATGGACTGATCAGTATGACATAACTAAGATATTGTGATTTTCTGTCAGAGGGTTGAGCTTTGGGGGCTTTTCTATTTTCAGTGAATTTCTTGCCTAATGACCTCAAATGACCATAACTCAGCTAAAGGTATCTCTTTTTAATATTTGATACTGCACAGGTTATCATGTTCATGAAAATGATCCTGTCTGACCTCTTTCTCCAAAGATTTTCAGGCTACTGACTTCAACTTTGTTTTAGGGTAAGGACATACTGCTTCAGGAAATTAGGTAAAGGTCGAACAAATCTCAAAGGGCATGGCTATGCATCTTAAACCTTTAAATTCCAATCATAACAAATTACATCAAATTCTGATGGATCCAGTCATCTAATATGGGTGAATTTCTCTTTGTGTGCAGAGTTTACTTTCTGTAAATGTGGTGAACAGTAAGTTAAGACTTATTATAATCTCGTCATGCTTAAGAGGGCGACAACTTTAAGACTCTGTTTCGCTGTGTGTCATCAGTAAGAATGATCTTGTTATGGTTTTGGTTTCCTAAAAAGACACTTGTGGCCCTTTTCCACTAGCACGCCTTGGCCCTACTCTACTCGGCCCTACTCAATTTGCAGCGTGTTTCCACTAGCCTGGTACCTCCTAAAACAAGCTAGTTTTAGTACCTACTCCGCTCTGGTTCCAAGCGAGCAGAGTCCATACTAAAAGATGACATCACCGACTGCCAGCTACTGATTGGTCGGACAATGTTGTAATCGATGAGTCATGAGCACGACGACCTAGCATGCTAGCGGTAGCTACCATTAGCTTACCCTCATCCATCTTTTCTTTGCAGCTGGATTGCTCTCGTCCTCGGCTTCATTCTGTTGTATAGCTTCCAAAACTCTCCTGTGCTTCTCATGGGGTATTTCTTCTTACCACCTGCAGCCTTCTTCTGCTTTCCTTTTTTATTCGATTTGTGACAAAAAGCCACAGATTGTTGAATGACGTCACCACAGTGTCGCTCAGCTGTTTACAGCGACACTGCACCCCGTTGAGCAGGCGACTGGGGCTAATGGAAAAGCAGCACAAGGCAGGTAGAGTAGAGCCGGGTATAGTAGAGTAGAGTAGAGTAGAGTAGAGTAGAGTAGGGTTAATAGAGAAGGGCCATTGAAAAGGGTGTTTTATCGCTGTACCACATGCCTGTATGACCCAAATCGTGCCCAAGCCTATCATCAGCAAGGGCCCGGTCAGTGCTGCTTGAATCTCGAGTTTTGTTTGTTCTTATCTCATAAAGTTCTTCACATTGCTATAATTTATAAAAACACAACCATCCTTCAACTATTGACTTTTGGACATTGACATGCCATATCACTGTGTATGTGTCATGTAAAAAACAATAGTTATTTCATTTTAGTCTTTAAAAACTGAAGGGATGTTCTAGTTACAGTACAGTCCAAAAGTTTGGACACACCTTTTCATTCAATGCGTTTTCTTTATTTACTGTATATCACTAATGCCACTGTAAACTCTCACTGAAGTAATGATGGCCACTTGTTTCTCTTAACTTAGCTGATTGGTTTTTGCCATAATATTAATTCTAACAGTTGTCTAATAGGGCTGTGGGCTGAGCATCAGCCTGACTTCTGAACAACACAAATGATGGTCCAACCCCATTAATAAGACAAGAAATTCCATTAATTAACCCTGGAAAGGCACACCTGAGAAGAGAAAACCATTTCAGGTGACTACCTGTTGAAGCTCATAAAGAGAATGACAAGAGTGTGCAAAGCAGTAATCAGAGCAAAGGGTGGATACTTTGAAGAAACTAGAATATAAGACATGTTTTCAGTTATTTCACTTTTTTGTTAAGTACATAATTCCACATGTGTTCATTCATAGTTTGGATACCTTCAGTGAAAATCTACAATGTAAATAGTGACGAAAATAAAGAAAACACATTGAATAAGAAGGTGTGTCCAAACTTTTTGCCTGTACTGTACATATGGGTTATGCTGGAATTAACTTCATGCAAGCCACTCATGAATGGACTGATTTTAACCAGAAAACAGCACATGCCTGTAACAGCTGAAATGTAATCTGCTTATTCTTCTCTCACTTTGTTTAGAAAAAATACTTCAAAGCATTCTCTCAATTTAGGCTTCACAAGAACGGCCCCTGGCATTGACACGGAGACATGGACAGCTCAGAAACAGAACCATCGGCCAACACTGGCGTGGAGGAATGAAGACATTTGCCAGAAACTTTAGACAGCATCCTCCTGTCCCTGCAGGAGGAATGGCCTCTTCTTTGATTCAGATGTAACTTTGATACACATGTAACTGAAGACGTCTCAGTAAGTAAGCCCGTATTTGACTGTCATATAAAAGAAGGAAGGGATCTTTGTGTGAAAAACTCTTGGCTCAGTCGCTGCTGTATCCACCTCTGTCTGCTGCATGCACTCAGGTTATAAATGTGTTTTTCTGAGCTACTGTATGTGTGCACTTTCATAAATGTGTATTTTTGTGCTTGCACTATCACGAGGCCAGGGGTGGACAGTAACGAAGTAGATTTACTTGAGTATGAGTTTTTTTTTGGAACTTATGACTTTTACTTCACTACATTTAAAAGACAAATGTTCTACTTTTAACTCCACTACATTTCTATAAATGGCCTCGTTACTCGTTACTTTTAGGTTCAGGTATGAAGTCAGCGGATGAAATTTATTTTCTCCTCTAAAATGTGACTTGTTCAAGTGGTGTTATCTATACTTCATGCATCCTGTTCCACACTCCAGTCCAGTAGGTGGCAGTAATGCACTTTTGAGTTGGTTTGCCAACCGACATTAAACAACAATGAAGAAGAAGACGCGCATCCGCTACTGCAATCGGGCAGGTAAAGGTTGAGCTAACGTTGGTGATTACGGTGCGTCTTTGCAGTAATCATGGCTACTATGCCGGATAAAGATGACAATTCCACACCAGAGCACCCATGGCCATATCTGAAGTCCATGTTTGAGGTGGTCAAAATGAAAAATGACTGTTTTCGGTTCAAATGTGTGCTCTGTTTGCTGCGCACAAACTTCACCGCCGACAAAAACTCACCCTTCAACCTGAGAAAGCATATAATAAATATTAGACAGTTTTATGCGCTTGTAGTAGTTGCAGTTTAGTGTGACGTCACTAACATTATTAAGTAAGTTGGCATTTTAATGAGATTTGGCAGCATTTCGCCAAACAGAAACGATGAATATACACCATTTTACACATTTCAGTTAATGCTTTTAATACTAGCAGAGTTAAATAAAAAGAAAATGTCAATGGTTGTCCTTTTGTTGATTCATTAGTGTTTCAGGATGCATTTCCATGGACTTTGTAGCATATTTTCAAACTCTTTATTCTACATGATCTATAAGCAGGTCAGTGCATTCAGTAGATTGTTTCAGTCATCACGTTCTGTAAGGTCAACGGAAAAATGTACTTTTAATACTTCAGTATTTTCAAAAGCAGGTACTCCAATACTTTAACTTAAGTATAAATTTGACTGAGCAACTTTCACTTGTATTGGAGTAGTATTTGAACATGAGTATCTATACTTTGACTTAAGTACTGGCATTGAGTACTTTGTCCACCACTGCACGAGGCAGACGATAGCATAAATAATGTGACTATGCCCTTTAGTGAAAAAATTGTTGTAAAGTCATCTACATTTTTTTACTATTCATTTTAAAACTAAGAAACATCCAAACCTCACTGTACCAATTTAGATCAGGGATCAGCAACCTTTTTGCCAAGGAGAGCCATTTTTAAAAGCATCTGCTGCCATCTCAACATCGGGCTACATCAAGGTTCAACAGAAACTAAAACAATGTTAAGATCTCTTATGGGTCTGTTCCATTAATCTACTCAAACAGGAAGCATGTTCAGCATCATAATAAAACCAATATTTGTCTCCTGTTTCGCTGTATATTATGATTGTAAGTGCACTAAACAACAAGGATGCCATGTCTGTGGAAACATCTTCAACAAAGATGACGGCATTATCCTCCCCAAACTCTGACCCCCAAACAGGATCAAGTCTAACATTATAACACCTCAACTGAGTTAAAATTGAATCCTGTCTGGATGCTTCCTCTCCTTTTGAGCAAAACAGACTCAACATTCATGATTAACAAAATACTTTGACAAAGTATGTTGATCAGACAGCAGCAGACTTTTCCAGTTTGCCTCAGTCCATCTCAGATGAGCTCAGGCTGAGAGAAGCTTGCAGCACTTTTGGGTGTTGTTGATTTATGTATTTTGCTTTGGTAGAGATTTAACATGCGCTCGTAGATGTAGCGAGGAACTGTGTAAACTGACTTGAGCTTATATATCACTTTTCTAGTCTTTGACTACTCAAAGCAGCTTTGCACCACAGCGCACACCGACCTGATCACTCTCAGGCCGGGTCCACACATAAATGGATATTCTTTTTACCGGATATCTTTGTCCTCATTTAAAAAAACGTCCACACCACAGAAATATCTCTGTCCATATGAAGAGGCAAAACTGAAAACGATTGCCTCTGAAGCCTGCAATGCCATGCCTGGCTGACAAGTGGCAGGTTAGCAAAATGTGAAAACCAAAGAAGAACGTTATGAGCATGTGCAGCCAAAAACAGGAAGAAGAAGCACTCAACGGAGTAGGAAGATGATAATAAAACTGCATATAGCAGACGCCAACGTTGTGCAGCAGTGGAGTGCCTTCGATGCAACATTACATTCATTTGTAGTAGGCCTGTGCTCAAAATATTGATACGGCAAAATATCATATCGCACTCCTTTGGGATACGTGTATCGATACAGATTCTACAGAATCGATATGGCCTAAATATTTTGACAGTTGTTGTAAATACACTTTGGATAATGTTAACAGTGGCACAGTTCAAGGTAGAAGACGAGCTGGGTGATTCTCTGAATTGGTGCACTTTGCGTCCCACAGGTTTACCTCAAAGGTTTTCTAATAAAATAAGTCACAAAATGTAGTTTAAAACTATAATGGAAAGACCCACATGTCTTTGCATTATAACACACAAAAATATTTCAAAAAGTATGTGTTCAAAAGTTTTATGGGTTGCTGAGGCACAGAGGTCAGCCAATTAAGCATGTCCCCACTGACTGAAGTTTCTTTTCACTGAATATGAAAAAATGGAAATATCCAGTAACTAATTTTTTTTTTCTGTCTATATAATAAATTGCTGGTCTACTTTAACCTAAATAAAAAAATATGAGAAAAACATGTGAATTATTTACAAAACAACACTGTTTAATCTTGTCCCCAGTTTTGTTCAACTCCGTAACAGCATACCAAACCCCCCCTTTTTTTAAATAATGGTTCAGTCCAACTTTCTCAGCACCCAGGAAATGACATCACTCAAGTCTTTTCCCACTCACACTGTCAAGGGAGGATAGTGTTAGCATACTTTATTACATATATTTTAATGTTTTTTTCATTAGATTAACATTGTCAAGATCAACCTTTCAACACTGTTACATGACTAAATGATATTTGATATTGTTTGAATAGAAGCAAACAGTTGTCCTGGAAAAATATTTTAATTTCTTGTTTTCCTCATGTCATATGCTGCTGGATACCCCAGCTAATGTGGACTTATGGCTACTTTTAGCCAAAATCTTCAACCCCGTAACAAACATCACTGTTATGGGGTTGAATCATTGTTACGGGGTTGAATGTTGGACTGTTCTGAAGCCAGCCAACCCAATTCCTCTAAATGGTATTTCATGTTTATTGTTTTTAGATGGCTAAATCAAATGCAGAGAGGCAAAGAGAATACAGGGTGAGAAGAAATGCCGATTCACAGAGAAGGTAGGAATACCTCAGGAAAGAGCGTGAGCGATGGAAAAGAGATACAGAATCAGTGAAAAAGAAATCAATTAGTGACCTGAGTAAGAGAGCTCAAAGACGCAAGCGATAGGAGTGGCGAAAGGCGAAAGAAAGACAAAAAAGGAAAGCTGAGATTCAAAACAGTGGGCCTACCTCTCTAACCCCTCCACACACTCCTGACAGTGAGATTCAAGAAGTGCAAGCCAGACCAGGGTCCTCACGAGGGAAATATGTGGTTAGAAATAGGGCTTAATTATGATAGCTTGTTTAAAAAACACTGCTATATACGCATATATAGCATTAATCTCGTTATTCCAGTCTAGTAGTTCCTGAAAGATGCACATTCATAGGAAGGGAGACCTGATCTATCATTACTTTGTTATTACTTATATAACAGACAGCAAAGTACTTTTTACTGCTGATACTGCAGATGACAGACTCATTCAATTAAAAGTCTGGTAAGACCATATGAATTTATTTTAATAGTAATGTGTATAGTTAACAGTGCAACTGTGTTGCACATTGAATTGTTTACTTCTTAATTGTTTCTCCTCACGGGACAGATAATTTCATTCTTAATGTGTTATTTTTAAACAATGTTAAAGGGACTGTGAGAAGTTTCTAAGTAATTACAAAAAGTCTCCCTTTTAGATATATGCCTGATGGAAATACACACTTTAAGATGAGTTTTAAAGCATCAGAATAGGTTATCTATAAATGCTATTCCTTAGCCTTCCGGTCGGGTCGGACAGGGCTGGACTGGCCTGGATACTCAACTTCAGGAACGAGACAATTAAAACTAGAGCAAATTTATATTATTCAGACACGTCTTAGAGCACCGGGCTGTAAGTAGCGTATATAGCCGGCTGCAAAACTACAATACTAAGTTTTCCAAAAATTGCTTGTTGTCACACATAAAAAAATACCGCTACGTACCTAGAAAGAGATACATTACCTCGTCACTTTGCATCCTGTAAGTTGTTGAAAAAGGAAGTTGGAAAGCAATGCAGAGTTCTGAGGAAGGTCTGAGCTGCATTCATTAGCATCACAACAAACACACGCTTTGGCTTGGGTCACGTCTTTTGGTGCGTTCCAGTTGTAGTCCGAAGTAGGAATTTCAGAGTTCTGAGTAGGAAACTGCAACTGGAACATCCCCCGAAGTCGGAATTTCCTACTGGGAACTCGGTGAAACCTCGCCACCCCCGAGTTCACAATGGAAGATGGATGCCCCCAGTGTGAACAGTTATTTAGCTCCTGTAATAATCAATTTATTTGCACTTCTGACTGGGGTGTGTCGCTCTAGATCAGCTGTATACATAGTATGGTTAGACTTATATTTACAAAAATGCTGGCAGAGTGATAATCACATTCTTCATAAAACAACGCAGGGCGTGCTAACAACAGCTAACAATAGCCTGGTAGATCAGCATGTTTTTTTCCAACTTCAACTGGAACGCCGATAAGTCGGAGATGATGTCACTTCCAGTTCAGAGGTTACTGGAACGCAGCATTACGACAGTCGCCGCACGTGCTCATGGGTAGCAGAGTCTTTATGTCACCGCAAATGGATTCTCCTCATAGCACATTTAAATATTAAATGCCTAATGATATTTGTTTCAGTGAATAAATTAAAATTAGTTCCAATTTGATCTGATTTTGTCATTTATGCAACCCTTTTACAGTGAGTTCAACTCTGTTACAGTGTTCAACCCTGTTACTTGATACATATTCATAAAATTTTTGATAATAATAACAAATATTAGATAAATGTTTGTTGAACTGTATGCAGACTTTAGAGGATAATACAAAATATACAGAAGTCCAATCTAAGGTTAGTGTTAAAGTACATTTTCACAATTTATGATGACCGCTTTTACATTAAGTTTCCATATCCTATATGACAGTCAAATTATTATAATTTAGAATCAAATAAACTATACTTGAAATAAATTATTTTACAGAAGGGACAGGTAATTGCCAAGGCACTGGAAGAATTTGCTTGAAAATGTTATAGAATTATTCTTATACAGGTATCAAATTGTCCTGTTACGGGGTTGAATTTAAAACAGCCTAAGCACACAGAAATTTCTAATAAAAGTTTAGGATTTCACACCTAAGGTGGGAAAATAAGATTTCTCAGAGGTTCTAATAGTCTTTCATCAGATGCAATATTCCGAAACACCTTTTCTTGTTGTATATTTTTCAGTAACCAGAGAACCCAAAGGGCACCGAATTCAGAGAATCACCCAGCTACATAATGAAGCACATGTTCTAAATTTGAACTTAGGTCTACCATCTTTGAGGATCTGAATTTAAGTCTCTCAAGTTGTAGAACCACTTAAAACTTATCTTTGTTCTTTTTCTTCTTATAAGAAAAAACTAAACTTGATACGAATTTTGCTTAAAGCGTAGTCAATGTTCACAATTTACGTGTATCGGGGTACATATCGTATCGTGGCCTTAGGATCAGGAAACGTATTGTATCGTGAAGTTGCTGGAAATACTCAGCCCCAATTTGTAGAGCTGTAATGAGGGCAAAAAGTGCAAAAAACACAGAGCGGTAAATGTCGGCCATCGTTCTTGTTGTTGGCAACCATTGCTACAGTTACTTGTTGCTGGGCGCTTGACGTCATTGCGTCTTCACCAGCTCCGTTTAACACCGCTACACAGATCCACTCAACCGGATATTTTTTTTATTTCTTCCCTTTTTTATCCGTTCTAAAAAATCTCTGTTTATGTGGGTGAAATCGCCGTGTTCATGTGGTGGAGAGGCCCAATTGGACAGAAACATGTGTGTTTAGGAATATATCCATATTCGTGTGGTCCAGGCCTCAAATTTACTCGCTGATTGTTCAGAGTTTCTATGTCAGTTTTCCATCAGCATCAACAAACACATTCACACTTTCATGCCCAATTTACTGACAATAGTTTTCAATGTGTTTCTGAGCCCATGTGGTAATCTCTGCAGAATGAGGACTGTTTTTAATTACTGTTTTTCAACAATGGTTTAAAACTGAGTTGGTGATTTTTGAGCATTCCTCTACTCTCCAAGCCTCTGTTGTCCCTGTCCCAGAAAGTGAAAAGTGTAGCAAGCATCAAACTCAAAATGAGTGAACATTTGCATAAAAAGAAGACAGCAAAGTTAATCAGGTTGAACATTAAGTCTTTATAGTATATCCAACTTAAAAAGGTGGATAGGACTTTGCAAATCATCAGTGCATGAATTTAAAATGAGTTAAAATAACTGCACAACCCTGAGGGCAGCCACAGCTTTTTAGCCTGTTCTGCTGGTTGTTTTGTTCAAAATCCGAGTGACTCCAGTTTACTGAAGTCATTTTAGCTTTTGTTGACCAACAGCAGCATTTAATTAACTAAAGGCTCCTCACTTTTAAAGCCAACCATTATAACACCATGGCTTCATCTATTTCACGCTTAATTTAAGCAAGAGCTGTTTTGGTGAGGGGGGCCAACCACATATTCTGATGCTGATAAAATAAAATTGCACTCTTGGCAAATGAAGTAGACCAAATGTGTTTAATGTGGTATAAACAGATTTTAATCCTGACTATCTTGTTGTCATTGTGGTAAACCAAAATCACTTCGGAAATTAGACATTAATGGAGCAGCAAAGGCACGCTAAATTTAGTTAACCATTAAGGTTCTAATTTATCCTAGCTGATACTACTGAATATTTTAACCATTAACTTTGAATAATAAACAGTTTTACAGAATTATCAAAACCATATTATTTGCCAAAGCATGATATCACATCAAATTTCTCAATTATTGAAATAATCGTTTGGGGCTGTTTAAGCTGAACCAAAACTGATAACTGCCTGAGAATACATTGAAAAATCAGTCTCTAAAATTTTGAGGACAGCACAGCAATTCATCCAGAGAGGAACCAGAACTAGGATCTGTTCAGGAAATAAAATATGACTAAACAACTATACTTTAACACTCCTGCGAAAAGATCCAAATCAATTACTGTCTGAGAGATATTCAGACTCAAAGTCACAATAAACAGAGTCGAGCATGCAGTGACAGGTTTCCACACTCAGATATTAACTGTCAGATTGCACCTGTCACCAGCTCCCTGTTTGGCTCTGAGGGAAATGATGAATTGGACACCGCTGTGAACGGAGTTAAGTCTTTTTTTCTTTGTTGAGCTCTGTTTTGAGGAATGAGACTTAAATGTAAAACTGACACTAGTGTTGTGCTGCAAATGAATTTGATCCATTTAAGCCATTTGACATTTCATCTGTATGCTGCATTGTGAGTTCCAATGCCAAGTCTTGATAGCAGTGATGTGACAAAAGCAAAGATTTATGTTGGCTTAGATATTGAGTTACTGACTGAAGAAGAAAGATCTACTTTTGTAGATTGGGACAGAGAAAATATGGTGAATCAGGAAGAAGCTAGCTATGGGGAAGCATTTAGATGCTGATTTCTTTTTTGGGGGTTCGTTTCAGTTAAAATATTACATGCGCAAAAAACATATCTTTCATTTTCTAAATGTGATTCCTTGCAGAATGTCAAAAAAGTCAAATCTGGTTTCACGCTCCTTGTAACTGTCGGATGCACCATTAGGTAGGGTTAAGAGCAGGATTTGAGGATACCTACATGTCCTCTTTTCAAAACCTAATTGATGATTACATTGTAATAAGCATGACTTCAATAGCAAAATTATCCATTTCATTTTCACTGCCAGTGTGAGCACCACTTCTCACATTCACACGTCTTGCATGCCAGTCTAGAGACTAGAAGTTTCACCTATTTTACAGCATGTCACAAACATTTCTTAAGGGTTTAAATAAAAAATTGAGCAACATTTAATCTTATTTTAGCAAATATTTTTGTAGCCTCCATCCAATTCAGCAGACTGCAAATAACTGCAATTTTATCATTTGTGTTGTGCTATTGACACAAAAATACTAGTTTGACATCTGCAGAAAGCTACAGTTTTTCAGGATGATTTTGTTCTGCATGTTACTTTTATCTTTTTTTGACCCTATACTTGTGAGCAAAGCTGCGTTCCTGCTGCCAAATGCCTGAGGTGAAAGTCTAAGTCTTAACCAGTATGTCGGAGCTGAATTCTGCTACATCCAACATGCACCTCGTCTAAGGTGAGCCACAGCCAGCTGGTGTTTGAACTGTTAGCCACTGTCATTTACTCAGAGATAACAGCCCTCCATACCTAAGACCGGGTGTTCATCATCACAAGGACCCTGACCTCAGAATCTGTCTTCCTCAAACTTCTCACAAATCTAACTATTTAACCCAAAAACTGCAACTCCAAAGCCTGCTCAGCATTTAAAGCTGGGGTTGGCGATTTTCGAAAACTAGCATGAATTTGAAAGTAGCATCTCCTCAGGGCTCCGCCTAATGCCCCCCCCCACATGCACACACGCGGCTGAATTATCCAGAAGACTGATTCAACTCCAAACCCTCAGCACAACGTGTTTGTTTTACACTACACCAAGTCATGTCTCAGTCAGCGGTAACAAAACACCAAACAAACATGTAAAGTTAGTTAGTACTCACAGCCGATGTTGATCGGGGTATAGGTAGTTCCTCTGCCATTCTCTACATAGCTGTCAAATCTCCTGTTTTGGCCATTAAACTACCGTATTTTCTGTATTTTATCCTCTTTCCCGCCATCCTCCTGTATCAGTATTCTCCTGTAAATCTCCCGTGTCACGATATAATAATAAAAACATTCCTCTGCCTCTCCAAACTGAGCTCTGTCTCTAGCCTGAAGGGGGCAGTAATGCTCCAAAATGATGGATGCAAACCGCCGTAAAACCAAAGAAGAAAAAGCCTCGCGAGAACGTCCACCTGCAGTAGCCTGGGTGGCAGTTATCGCGAGATTAGAGCAGCAGAACAAACTTAGAAAAATAAAGAGTTTATTTTAGATTTCTTGTAAATCTGTCTTAAAATGTGAGGGATACTGGAGCTTGGTTGGGGTTGTGGAACGGCTCACAGCGGGCTTCCCTTATTTTCAAAGACAAAACTTGAAAGGTAAGCATTCTCCCGCAGACTCTGATGGGTATGAGCTCGGCTACGCACACCGGGAAAATGCACGCGCAGTAGGCGGGCAGAATGGCGACGGGATTTGACTGGTTTAAAAACAGGTGTCCCGGCATGATTATTGGTTGGTGTTTCCCTGTTTTACTCCTGCTGTAGATAGCGGATATTTTTCACTCTGTTTTAAGAACACATTATGAGTTGATTACCATCGGGTCATAAAGACCATTTTAACCAGTATTACAAAAAGTGTATCTAAATCAAATCGCCAACCCCAGCTTTAACTTATTTTTAATGAAGTGAACACTTATCCTTTCATTTTCAAAGTTCATGTCATGCAACTGAAAAAGGACTTTCCTAAATCTATGACTTTCACAATTAATTTTCAGGACACCATTCACATGAATGTTTTAACTGTAAAGTCATGGAGGAAGAATAATGAGAGAAAAACCTAGAAGGTTCAACAAATGAGTCGTTAAGGTAAAACCTATGGCTCCAATTAGTTGTTTGATCATTATTGCAAAATGACCATTGCAATATCATATATACCAAAGACTGATGACACGTTAAAAAAGTCTTAAACACACTCTCTTATTTGTGGTTTATATTAGGGGTGGGATGAAATATGATTTGGCAATATATCGCAATACAGTACATGACGAAATGCATCGAGTTTGAGAAAAATGGATCGCGAAATAAAGATGTCACGTTCGGTAATAGCACATGTGACCAGAAGTGACGACAACAAACATTAGCACCAACTAGCTTGCCTCCAAAAAGCCGAATGATGGAGTCGAATGAGGTCAAAATTGAGGATGCTCTGCCTGGATACAAGTCATCTGTCTGGCAGTATTTTGGCTTTCTCATTAAAAAAGACGAAGAGGGAGAAAACGAGCCTACCACTCGTTAGCATACACTCCCTCTAACCTCTCTAGGGTTAGAGAGAGTGTTATCGTTTGTGTTTGGCCTGTTAGGCCTTGTGTTTTCCTGTGCGCAACTCAAACAAAAACAAAAGTTGTAATTACACAGTAATATTTTTTCTTTTTTACTTTTTTGATAACGTATCGTGACCCGTGCATATTGAGGTGCAGTGTATCGTTAGTTTAAGTGTATCGTCCCATCCCTAGTTTAAATAGCATTTCATATTACAAAATGAATTGCAAAACTCATCTGACTTAGTAAATAATCAGTCATCACATTAAAGTGTGTCTGCTGTGGGGTCATTGTGTAGGTTTACACACCAGCACTCATTATTAAAATGATGACAGCCACAACTCTGTGAGACCCTTACACAACCACCTCCATATCATCTCCTCCCTCTGCTCATCCTTTACTTCCTCATCCATCACTGTCACACATGTCATTTACTCTGGCTAGACATTAAACACCCCAGGCCCCCACCCCACCCCACCGCTACTTAACATTCCTATAGCTGGTCATTGCAAATCATGACGCATGTAATGTCACACTCGTGAGCCGTTGCCTCCTCCTGACTCCTCAGTGAGAAGCAAGGGAGTATTGTGTTGCTTGAGTGAGGGAGGGAGAAAAAAGGAGACGTGAAGAGGTGTGTCCGGTTACAATTAAACACAACCCCTTCACCACCAAACCTGTTTGAGTTTCTAATCTCAGTAAGGCTGTGCTGTTCACAAAGAAGGAATAAGGGTACTGATCAGCTATGAGACAAAAGTCACAAAAAAGGCTCATTAGCACATGAAATAGCAGTATTCAAACAAGATCAGTGCTCACAGCTTTTTAACACCACAGGTCACATATACCCGTTTAACCTACTGACACATCAGTGAGTGCAACTAAGGGTTAAGTCTCCTGGACACATCAACATGAGATGGAGCCAGAGTTGGGCTTGAACCCTCAACCTTTGGATTGATGGTAGAGTGCACCATCAGATTCAGTCTAAACACCACACAGTCTTACTGACAAATATTGAATCCACTTGAGCATCTATGGTGCCAGATGTTGGACTCTACACTCTTATAAAACCAGTCACACCAACCCATTCATACTCACACTATGGCTGCTGAGTGAGGTTACTTTGTCAAGTGCACATTAGGGCTGGGACAATACGCTTTTCTCCCGATTCAATTTTTATGATTTTTTAGGTGCAGATTCGTTTTAAATTACGATTCTAGGATATTGCAGATTTTTGCAATCTTTAGTTAGCTTTTTTTTCAAACATTCTTTTTTTATTGAATCTTTTGGCACATAATTACCAGAGCTTTACCATTTGTTACAATGAATGCATGCATTTTTACATTGACAAATCATATCGTAATGAAGAATAAAGGTATGCAAATCTATAAACATACATATATGTAGACATATACATATATAAGACCCCCAAAAAAAAAACAGAGGCCATACCTGCATGAAGTTTAAAGAACAAAAAATAAATGAATGGAAAACAAATCATAAAAAAGTAATAATAAGTAAGTTAAAGGATGATATATATATAAACACACATACATACACAACATACACATACATCAGATTCACACATACATAGCAATAGGAATTACAATAATAACTAAAAATGAAATAACAAAATAATATAAAGGAGTTAAATAAAAATGGTTATGGTAAAAAAAAAATGGTTTTGATAGTGTAGTTAGATTTTTTCACATGTGAGTCTGTTTTTAGGATTTATTCAACAATATTTTTTAACCAGCTGTTTATACTCTCTGGGGGGTTGAACTCTGCATTTATAAGTGGCTTATTAACAGACTAAAATGAAGCATTTAAAGTAAAAAAAAAAAACAATTTTTGAACAAAAAAAAAGATTTAAAAATCGTCAAACAAAAAATCCTGATACTTATGTGAATCAATTTTCCTCCCACCCCTAGTGCACGCCATTATGACTAAATCACGTTTATACCAATAAACACATACTCTGGGATGGAGTGGCTTGCACAGTGGCACATCTAACATGGCTCTGAAAGCAAACAGCACAGTCATAAAACACACTGCCTGGGATAATTTTACTGATCAGTTATTTTTCTCATAGTTTTCATCAACAACCTTTTTACCCTGATGAAAACTAGACAGTAACTAATAAAAACAAGAGCACATGGACAAAAACTCAAACTAAACTGACATTTTCATCAACAAATAAAAACTAGACTTTCAAGACTCTCCTGTGCTTCTCAAGGGGTATTTCTTCTTACCACCTGCAGCCTTCTCTCCTGCTTTCCTTTTTACTCGGTTTGTGACAAAAAGCCACAAATTGTTGTGTCGCGCTCAAACTGGCGTCACCGCAGAGCCACTCAGCTGTGGTTTCTAGTTTTTACTTAACTTCCTTGCACCCCAATGACATCTGAGGAGATGAATTAAAACAACTGCTTTTGTGGGACAAGTTCATGTGTTAGCCTAAAGCTCTGCTGATTTTTACCTGTACTATGAACACTAACTCCCACCACATATTTTTGACAGTGTCCTACCCTCCAGGGCAAACTCCCCACTGAGAGGAGCACGTGTGAACAACCATGTCAGGGAATTACCTGAGCGGACTACACTGACATTATCCAGATAATATTGGGGTTGTATGTGTGAAAAGAGTTTAATACAGGCTTGCCAACACTATCATGAATGAACGCTGCTGCTCAAACAACTGCTCACTCATGAATCTCCTGCTTTAAGCAGAACAGTCCTATTTTACTCACTGTTTGGCATAGATTCAGACGAGTTATATCCTCTAACCTGGGTTGAAAACATTAGCCTAGCATGGGCTAATTAAATGGTTAAAGTCCTGAATCTCTAATGTCCATGCTACAAGCTAATACCACCGTTAGCTCTTCCCATGTATTTTTTATGATCAGGGTCAGGACAAATCAAGATTTATGTTATTTGCTGATTAACCCTTTAACTACCAGCTCGACTGTTCAATAAATTCAGTGAAATTTAATGTGTTCAAAAACAGAACAAATCAAATCAATGTTTGATTTTTATTAACACTTCAGGGAACAGAGAAAACAAAACAACAAACCATAAAACAGATACTTTCTTGGTGTGGGATTGAAATGAATTAAAAGCAAACAGGTGATTATGTGATGACATAAAAATGAACAAATATTTTGGGGAAAAAAATATATCTAAGTTTGACAAGCACAGAAAAATGATTATAATGATTAACCGTTTAGATATTATACATATTCAAATCATAAATGTAATTCCCAAAAAATCATCCTTACTGACAAACTGTACCTAATGTCAATCATACCTTCAAATAAATGGTGCTGTCATGGATATATTAACATTTTTATTGTATTGTTGATTGTTAATACTCTGTGTTTATCCATCTCATTCATAGTTTCATTTCCACTTAATTTTTACTTTTTCTCTTATTAGGAAGTTGATATTGCTTAAATTCTCTGCACATTGCAGCCTGCTTACTTAATTTTCTTATTTCATTATTTTCATTTGTAATTTTATTTATTTTATTTTTATTTCTTACTTTATTTTGGTTAAATGAATGCTCCTATCTGTTCTAATGTCTTCATCTGATATTTACAACTGCTATGCTGTGTATAAGAGCAACTGAAACAACCTAATTTTCCCTTGGGGGGTTAATAAAGTATTTCTGATTCTGATTCTGGAGTATTAAAAGTCATTATGATAACATTAGCCTTTAGCTTTTTAAACCTGTAAATCTCACACAAAGAAAATATCAGTTCTTTCAGTTTGTTTGCAGATTTTTCTGTTTCCTAAAACACTGACAGAAACAAACAATTACATGTTTTTAACAAATTAAACATTCTTGAATTTATTGACCTCTGCCAAACAGTTAGGCAGGGAGTTAAAGGGTTAAAAATAAACTCCTTCACAAAAAGGGTAACCTATTTGTTCAGGTCTAATAAGTTAAATAGCAAAAGTGTAAAACTGTTGACAGTTTGTGCATACTAAAACATAAACAGGGTCAAATTTTGTTTGATGTTAAACAACACTGGAATTAAACCTTCTGTTAGGTTTGACTGAAGAAATGCCCATGAGGTGTAGCATTGGTCCTTATCAAAAATGTGTCTAAAAGTCTACAGCCATGCTTGCATCTCTGGTATGTGACAGCAAGAATGCTTTTAGCTAGATACTGTATATGTTAGCAACTAAACAGTCATGATCCTGCCATCCCTTTGTTTGTTTAGTAGACAATGCTCGGGATGAGATCAGACAAGGCAACACTGAAGCGTAACAACAAACACATAAACTGTCAACAGAGGCAGATAAAGGCCAAAGTTATTCAGGCAGAGAAAGACTGATGTAACATAAGATTCCCTGACAACTGTTGATAGATTAAGATATGACAACCATGTGGCAGGAGACCAACACAGTCGAGGAATTTAGTTAAGCACTGGGTGTATCCTTCAGGATGGAGGGTATAAGGAAGGCCGAACGAAGATGGGAGATGAAGACGGCTTTGTGGAGAAAAGGAGCAGATAGAAGGAGAAGGGAAAACTCAAGAAGATTATCTTGGGGGGCAACAAGGGAAAAAAAGGAGTGTGATAAGGTAGGAATGAAAAGGCTCTTACTGTATCAGCTTTAGGAGTGCCAAGCCTGAGAGCTGCTGAATATCTTACACACACTGATGTAAAACATATGAGCTGCTGCAGACAAGACTTCACTATGACAGCTCCATTCATGAGGATTTTATCTTCTATAAAGGATTTAGTGTGTTTAGTCTTTGCCTGCTTGTTCAAAAATGAAAAAAATTAGCAAAGTCTAACAGGCTTAAAAAAAAAATCAGAGTTGATCAATCAAAAGTTGGAATAATTAAACTTGTGGCGGGTGCAACAGTGTCATTTTTAATTTTTAAATCAGGGCTAAAATCACTAACCTGACAAGCCAGATGAACAGCTCCATATATCTGCCACAGAAATATTTCACTAGTCCATCTGGGTAGGAGCCCTTTAAATTTGTTTTCAGGGGCAGAACGTTCAAAAACAACACAAGCTTGTGATTGGACAATCGTTTGGCATGTCACATTCATCACAGACCAATCCACATCACGCAGGGTTGCCTCCTATAATGTAGCATACATAGCGGCTAATGTAGCACCTAATGTCTAACAACGGTTAACAACAGTTCATGGATGTTATGGTGCGTTCCAGTTGTACTCGGAAGTAGGAATTTCTGAGTTCTGAGTAAGAAACTACAACCGGAACGCCCCCTGAGGTCAGAATTTCCTACTGGGAACTCGGTTGAACCTCGACACCCTGGAGTTGACGATCAAAGATGGCTGCCCCCAGTCTAAACAGACATTAAGCTCCTGTATTGATCTATTTATTAGCACTTCTCTCTAGTGTGTGTCACTCTAATAAGTCAGTCATTGTTTGACATATATTTACAAAAATTCTGCCATAGCGATATTTACATTTTTCATGTGATATTTGCGAACAGCAACACAGGGCGTGCTAATGACATGCCTGGTAGATCGGCATGTTTTTTTCCAACTTCAACTGGAACGCCGATAAGTAAGAGATGACGTCACTCCCTGTACCCTGTTCCCAGTTCCAAGGTAAATGGAACGCAGCATTAGCCATTGTGGCTAACTTAGCAGCTAACAGCTAACGGCCTTTTACTATCGACTTACACTAAATTGTACCACACAGATGATTCATTTAACACTTACATGTGACATGAACCTCGTCAAAGACAATCCCTACAAGTAAACTTCTGAGGAAGGCAGAGTTCACCAAGTTTCACTGAGTATCTATAAGGACAATAGGCTAATCGGCATGTTCGTTCTCAATTTCCGGTTCTCAACTTCCGGTTGTCGTCACATTCTGCAGCTCCCGCCTCTCTTCCCTGATTGGGCCGTTAAGAATTCAGCCGAGTGAATTCGTTGGACAACGGAGGCTGGCAAGACGGACCTGCAGGATTTCAGAATCAGGCAGGTCTATCAGCTCTGTAAGGCTAAAAAATCACGTATGCAAACACCATTTTCCTCCATTTCCCTCTCCTCCCATTCAACATATATAGGGTAATAAGTCATGTAGTTCAGGGAAGTACAATCTTTGAGTTAAGAGGTCAACTATGTCTGTGCATCACTGCAACACCTGTGCTTTGGTTATGTGCATTTCTCACACTCACCAATACTGAACACATGCCAGTTACCAAAGACCTGAAAGTGAAGTGCTGTGAAATTTGATCAGGAGCCTTACAGAGTCTCATAAGGATCAGTTTGTTCCTCCCTATCAAGAAATGCAGGGCAATTGTGTAAGCCAAAATCAAGATTTGAAAGCAAAACATTAGGTATGGAGAGATGATTTAAGCTAAAAAATTAAACCTATGGAAATCTTACATAAAAGTACATCATGCAGAGTCTTATCATTTCTCAACATGATGGAACTATTACAACTTTTCCACCACTCCTGAAAGCAGAGCTGTGTCATGGTGCAAATGAAGTAGGCTAATGGGAAAATATGTGACTCTGTGGGGTGGGTGGTAAGACCGAAACTTTACTGTAACTACTCAAACTTGATTAAGAGGCAAACCAGAGGTATGGAAGCTAAAGAAAGCCCCATGGGGGAAAAGAGGAGGTTAACAGGGATGAGGAAAGAGAGGGGCGGGTGAGTGTTTGAATGGGTGCATGTCACAGCACGTCGTCACAGACACTGAGGCAGAAGGAAAGATCACAGCCAGAATAAAAAGAGCAAACCTCATTAATCATTTATAATCTTTTGAGTCAATCTGCTGTTTCGTTAAAAACGATATAAGACAGCCTCGCCCATATGCAGTAAGTATTTGTTTAAATAGCCCATACAAAGCTTCTAGTGTTTCATATTCTCTTTTGTGAGTTTTGCATGTCTTTTATGTTATAAAGTGCTTCATCAGCCAAGACAGAAACACCCTGGTACCCACCCCCTACATGAGTAAGTATGAACATGCTGGTATGGGCGCAATTTTCAGGAAAAGGGATCTATGAAACAGTGAATGATGCATTTAAACAGGAAGCAGGAATTTTGTTGGTGCAAACACAAGAATGTGAAAGCTTTATGGACAAGCTAGAAGCAGAAGACATCAATCCTGTTCTCTTTCCTCTGCACCTTAACTCGGAAAATGAAACTAATGGCCCTTTTTCACTAGCACGCTTTAGCCCTATTCGATTTGCAGCGTGTTTCCACTAGCCTGGTACCTCCTAAAACAAGCTAGTTTTAGTACCTACTCCGCTCTGGTTCTAAGCGAGCTGAGTCCATACTAACAGATGACGTCACCGACAGCCAGCTACTGATTGGTCAGACAATGTCGTCATCCATGAGTCATGAGCACAACCACCTAGCATGCTAGCGGTAGCTACCATTAGCTTACCATCATACGTCTTTTCTTTGCAGCTGGATTGCTCTCGTCCTCGGCTTCATTCTGTTGTATAGCTTCCAAAACTCTCCTGTGCTTCTCAAGGGGTATTTCTTCTGACCACCTACAGCCTTCTTCTGCTTTCCTTTTTTACTCAATTTGTGACAAAAAGCCACAGATTGTTGTGTCGCGCTCAAAATGGACATCACCGCAATGCTGCTCAGCTGTTTACAGCGACACTGTAGCCTGTTGGGCAGGCGACTGGGGCTAATGGAAAAGCAGCACAAGGCAAGTAGAGAAGAGCCGGGTAGAGTAGAGTAGAGTAGAGCTAATGGAAAAGGGCCTTAAATCTAATTTATCCAATGCCTATACTTTTCTGTCTAGCAGTTATTCTTTATTGATGAAAGGGATTGCTGTGAACTGCCTTGGGTCAGACTGTCAAGTCAATTTTCCTGGAGGTCAAAAGTAAAGTTAAGTAAAAAAGACAAAAGAAAAGCTTTCCTTTTTATCTCTGCTTGAATATCACACATCTCTAGATTATAAAGGGCAAAGCACAGGAATTTATCAAGCCATCCAAATGCTGATTACAACAACCAACCAAGTGATTAAGAGCCATATGATGCTGTAAGGATGATTACATCTTGAGGACACTGTTGATAAAGCCATTCTTGGAGAAGACTGTAGTCTGGACTTCATACCAAAGAATTGATAGACATGTCTTTATAGTTCCAATTTTAATAATAGTTAAAACTTTTTAAAGCTAAATTAGAAAATGGAAGAAAGCAAGGATAAATTATCACAATGCAAACTAGTTATGTTCGTGAAACAAATCTGGGAGATGCCTTCCTCTTTCTTGTATAGTGAGCAGCGTATAAACTTCAAAGTTCTGAGGGGGATTCTGAGATGATTAAAAAAGAGCTGCATAAACATGTGGCCCTTTGTTATCAAACCAAAGAGCTGAAAGGTCTAGTCTCTCTAGCAGCTTTCCCATAAGTACTCACAGAATTTCTCAAAAGAAATCTCCAGCATGCTGCTCCTCGAATCTTCCTGTGCAGCTTGTTTACACATGCACCTAATAGCAGTAGTTCTAACCCCTAGACAGACAGCATGGGGGTTATCAGGGAGCAGCACATGAAAAGAGCAAAGTGAAAATAGCAGATGAAGTCTAAAGACATGACAGCTATATCAATGCTACAAGTACTTTAAAACATATTGATCATTCAGACAATGCAGAAATTCATACAGATGTTTTTAAAACATTTCAGGATGAATTTCACATCTGCACATCATGCCATCTTGGAAAAGTTAACTTAAAGGATGAACAGCTTCATGTGAGTTTTGTGTATGAGTCATAAACACCTAACTTTATCTCTCTCTTACTCACACAAAGTACACAGGGAAGAGAGCAAGGACAAAACAAAGTTTTGTCTAGCAGACTTTTCAAGTTGGAAGAATTATCTTACAGAAATCTCACAGAACAGATCAGATATTATTTTGACAGAGTAAGAATCTGAAGCCCTATCCCTAAATCAATGATTCAGATCATATTTATGTTTCATTGGAACATTTATTTAAATGAGATTATATGTAAATGTACAATAGAATTAAAAGTTTAATCTCTCTTCCCGGTGAGGAAAAATAATTAATAAAATAAGTACCCATTAATTAGTATTATTATAATTTTTATGATTATCATAGGACAAAGGCTGGATACAAATAACTGAGAACCAGCTGAAAAATAACTGATAATGTATCACCGGACCAACAAGTGAGGCTGTAGCATGTGTCCATAATATGTAAGCTGTTGTTGAAAGCAGCCGTAGTCAAGATCTGTTGGAGTAACCTGAAGACCAGTCCAAACCAGTTCTGCTTAGATGAGTTTTCTCACACATTTACAGAACTGTCTTTACAAAGGAAAGGAGACACAACACTATTACTGTCTCATTCAATGTCAGCTCAGACGGGCTTTTTCAGTCCTCAGTTGTGTTTCCTCTTACTTTTCCAAAATACAACTTTGCAAAAAAAAAAAACTAAGAAAAGAAGAAAACAGCTGAGTTGACATGAATAACTTTAAAAGACAGAGACACTAAAAGAGTGTTGTCTCGCTCGTTCTTTGTCAAGAAGCTGCTGGCAAATCAAATCAAATCAAATCAGGCCTCCTCTCCCAAAAGGTCAAACCAGCACTGGAAACAGTTACCTAACCCTTGACACTAGACTGAGCCACCAAGAGAATTCTGGAGTAAATGTGTGTGTTCTTAACATTTGTGTGTGTGTGTGGGGGGGGGGCTGTGTGTGTGTGTGTGTGTGTGTGTGCATTGGCTAGTTCTTCAGCAGTCTGGCTCCCTCTGAGACTATTGAGTCAGAAACACTGCAAGACAAGTCAGTTCCTGCTTACTTTAATAGACTTCTGTTACAATAGTACTTTTTCAGTAATTTATATGACTGAGGTTTGCGATTTCTTAAATTTGTAACCATTGTTACACTTCCTAATCTAAGTGATGCTAAGTTACTTAATTACCAGCAAGCAGGATCTTATTGTCCAAGGTGTGCATGACTGTTTAATAGGAGTGGGA
This sequence comes from Scarus forsteni, assembly GCA_036419115.1. Lineage (NCBI taxonomy): Eukaryota > Metazoa > Chordata > Actinopteri > Labriformes > Labridae > Scarus > Scarus forsteni. The sequence continues at coordinate 8,090,201 of JAZDUH010000386.1, read as the reverse complement.
GAAAAAATCGATTCACATAAGTATCAGGATTTTTTGTTTGACGATTTTTAAATTGATTTTTTTGGGTCGAAAATCTTTTTTTTTTCCTAATTTAAATGCTTCATTTTAGTCTGTGTTAATAAGCCCCTTTTAAATGCAGTCCAGTCTTTTGAAGAGAGAGTATAAACAGCTGGTTAAAACATATTGCTGAATAAATCCTAAAAACAGACTCACATGTGATGTTTATTTTTCCTGATATAGTCTGTAGGCATTATCATTTTTCATATTTTTCACTGCTGTTGCAAAAGCTAACTAAGAATAGCAAAAATCGGCAATATCGTAGAATCTAAATTGAATCGGCACCTAAAAAATCTTAAAAAATCAAATCGTATTGTCCCATATTGAGTTTGAGTCTGCAGAAGATGCAGATGAACACTACTGTCCATTGTCAACTTTGTTTCTAAACCTTCTTTGGATATTTTTAAAAGACAAAGGCACAGTAATAAGACATGGCATAGTAAATTGTTTTTGTTAAAACTAAGTTTAAGGTTAGGCTATTCTGCTACTTTCAACAGGAGTAATGATGCGATAATCTTACTAAAATGTCTTGAATAACTTGACAGGCGTTAGTAAAAACTGAAGGGGCTGAAATAACTGTAAATAAGGCAAGACTATAAATTCTGTTTGGATTAAAGCAGTGCTCAAAATTTCTTCACCACATACACAAATATATAGGAATGACAGGATCACAATTATACGCCTTCTCTTCATTTATCCAGTCCAATATATATCGTAGTTTTGCTACTGCCAAGCACTTGAATGTGTTTGAAGTCATAAAAATGTCCTGAGTAACCCTCACCAAAAGAGATCAGCTGACTTGTTGATGGGATAGACAATTAGACCTCAAGAGGACGTGGTTGGCCTGGGCCACTAGGTTTGGAGAAGCTTTTGTTTCTGGTTTACCCAAAAATGAAGTAAACCAGAAAAAGACCCTTTAAGTGTGCTGATGAAAAAATAGGATCGCACAGCATGATTCAAAAATCAGACCTTGAGATGGAAAATATAATCAGACGAATGAACACTAGTTGCTACATCCCTATAATGAAAACACGCTCTAAATTTTAATGTGGGCCAAATTTCATTTCATTTTGAGAAGTTGCTGTGGGCTGATCTAAAAGTGGACAGCAGTTTGTGTACCTTTAGTCTGTGAGATATGTCTGAATTCTTCAGAGACCATTGGTTGACAGAGAAAGAGGGAGAGAGGGCCGGCAGAAGAGCCTTTATGAGCTGTTTGCCCATTTTAGGGATAGATGTGCTTTGGGACATGAACAGAGAAAAGGGAGGGAGGAGAGAAAGAAACTACAAGAAAAGGAAGTAGAGAGAATTAGAAAGCTGGCAGTGACAGAGCTGCAGAGTAATTATTTGTCAAGGGCGGCAGATCTCTCCTGTCTGTCAGATCTCCTGATTGATGCTGCTTTGCTTTCTTGATAAGCGTGCATCTGTTTTGGTGTGAACGCTTGCATCTAAGGCTTTTACCTTGCAGCATTAGGTATGAATGATCGAGTGTTTGCATTTGTATAATCTTTAACTTGAGAGAACAAAGTCTCCTTTGACTGAGGATAAAAGGCAACTTAACACAAATTCTTTCTGCATGACCTCAGAAGTAAACCCTCAAGTTAAAATCAAAACTGGTGATACAAAACACTCAGTCCATCTCTCCAAATAAAAAACAGCATTCAGAGCTTTCCTTCATAAAATGTATTTTGGATTTGAAAACTAAATATGAGTTTGAGGTGAGAAGCAGCAACAGAACACGAGGGCACCCTACAACTTGTCCTGTTTTATTACCTAAACCGACAGCTTACACACAATTCATCCATCACTGAGATGGCAAAAAGCAGCTCAACTGGATTCTTCACAAGGTCTCAAGATGTTCTAGTAACATATAGTTGACCTTTACCTGGTCTCCACCCATTCAAAATAGAAAAAAAATCTACAATAGGTGACCCAAGTTCCCATGTTTCACACATTTAACCACCTTTTGAGCAGTGAAGACATCTTACTGATACACTACATGTATATATACATTAGAGCAGGGGTGGGCAAGTGGCGGCCTGGGGGCCAAGTGTGGCCCTCCACATCACTAATGGCCCTTTCAATGAGCCCTACTCTACTCTACTCGCCTCTACCCGGCTTTTCTCGACTCTCCCCGGCTCTACTCTACTCGCCTTGTGCTGCTTTTTCATTAGCCCCAGTCCCCTGCCCAACGGGGTGCAGTGTCGCTGTAAACCGCTGAGCGGCATAGCGGTGATGTCATTTTGAACGCGACACAACATTCCGTGGCTTTTTGTCACAAATTGAGTACAGAAGGAAAGCAGAAGAAGGCTGCAGGTGGTAAGAAGAAATACCCCTAAAGAAGCACAGGACAGTTTTGGAAGTGATACAACAGAATGAAGCCGAGGACGAGAGCAATCCAGCTGCAAAGAAAATACGAAAGAGGGTAAGCTAATGGTAGCTACCGCTAGCATGCTAGGTCGTCGCTCTCATGACTCATCGGTGACAACATTGTCTGACCAATCAGTAGCCAGCCACTGGTCGACGTCACCTTTTAGTATCGACTCAGCTCGCTTAGAACCAGAGCAGAGTAGGTACTTAAATCTGGCTGGTTGTGGGAGGTACCGGGCTAGTGGAAACACAACCCAAACCGGGTAGAGCCGAGCCGAGTAGAGTAGGGCTAGGGTGTGCTAGTGGAAAAGGGCCATATATGTTGCACGCCATTCATTCCCAACCAGCAGTTGTAAATATGAAGAAAAATCAGATATCCAGTAGAAATAATTCTATATAATCTAGACAGATAGTTTATTCGCTTATGTAAGTTGTTTATGACCTTACTTTGCTATCTCTTTTATGAAACCTTTGAACATTATATCAAGTATTTTCAATACTATGTTTACAAAATATTAGCAGCAAAACATTTGAGCTTTAAAAATTTGAATAACACTCATTTATATTGACTTGAAAATAGCTTCTTTGGCTTTAATTCCATGTATGTTAGCTAAATGTGCTGTCAAGCTCATTTGATTATGCATAACTTGTATTTATGTTGTAATATATGAATATTGATATTCTTCTAATTCATTGAGAATTTCTGAAAATTTATAGCAATGTGGCACTCAGGCTGGGAAAATGGTCTTATGTGGCCCTCTTGGTAATTAAAGTTGCCCACCCCTGCATTAGAGGAACAGCAGGTATAGAGGTGTGAAGGTGATTAATTAATTTTCTTACCTGAGACAGAGATGGTCATAGGCGCCTCTAGGGCCCTGTCATTGTCAAGGTCCCGGCTTAGCCTCAGGTCTCCAGTGTCTTCATTCAAGAGCAGCAAACGCAGCTCATTTCCTGATTCAAACTTATATCGAAGCTTATCCGACACATCTGGGTCGTGAGCTGGTACCTTCCCGATAACTCCTGTAGGGAAACTGTTGGACTTGTTGGTGACGTAGTTGTTAAAAATAATCTCAAAGTTTTGCAGCTTCGGTTCGTTGTCGTTCATGTCTACGAGGCGAACATGAATGGTGGCCCGGCTCACGAGGGGAGCCGAAGTGGCCTGGACCACGATGACATACTCTGTTTTAGTTTCATAATCCAGGTCTGTTAGCGCAGTGAGGTCCCCGTTAAAGATATCCAACTGAAAAACCTCTGGAATATTCCCTTCCACAATCTGGTACATAATCTGAGCATTGGTGCCCTCGTCGGGGTCAACAGCAGTGATCCGGGCAACGACAGAGCCCACCTGGCTGTTCTCCTCCACATAAATGAAGAGCTCGTCCTTCTCAAACACGGGTGGGTTGTCATTTATGTCTTGGACGACAACACGAATGGGAACAGCTGCTTTCAGCGGGGGGACACCCCTGTCCATAGCATAAGCTTTCAGATTGTAAACAGGAACATACTCTCTGTCCAGTTTCTGAGCAGTTCTGATGATACCAGAGTACGGCTCAATAACGAAGTCCCCCTCTCCGTCATCCCCACCCAGAAAGGTGTAGCTCACCCTGCCGTTTGAGCCGGAGTCTCTGTCTGAAGCAGAGATCTGAAGAACACTGGTGAAGACAGGTGCATCTTCAAATACAGTCCCCTGGTACATATCCCTAAGAAAATGCGGAGTGTTATCATTAGCATCTAGTATGATTATCTCTACGTACGTGTTGTCAGATTTCTGAGGGATGCCGTTGTCTCTGGCAATGATTACTAATGTGTAAGAGGCCTGGTCTTCATAATCTATCTCCATCTGTGTTGTAATAGCACCTGTGTCTGGATCTATTTTAAACTGAGGAACATTGTCCTCCATCACATAGGTGATGCGAGCATTTTCCCCCGTGTCCTCATCTGTCGCACTGATCACCACAACCGTGGAGCCCACGGGTTTTTCCTCACTCAGCATGACCTGGTAGTTGTTACTTTGGAAAACAGGCCGGTGTGTGTTGGCATCTGTCACATTGATGAACACCTGGGCGGTGTCATAGCGTGTCCCATCACTGGCAGTGACCGTGAGCACGTACTGACGCTCCTGCTTGTAGTCCAAGGGGAGGGCCAAAGTGATGAGGCCGCCTCCGCTCTGACTCGTGATGGCAAAGCGGTTCCTGGTGTTGCCACTAGAGATCTGATAGGTCACCACACTGTTGACGTCCCTGTCCACTGCTGTCACTGTGAGGACGCTGGACCCCACAACTACATCTTCATTAATCTTCAGCGAGTAGGTCTTCTCTGTAAATGCTGGGACGTTGTCGTTCACATCCAGGACCGTGATGCTGACGCTGGCTGAGGAGGACATGATCGGTATCCCATGATCTCTTGCCTCCACTCCAAAAGTGTAGAACTCTGTCGTCTCCCTGTCCAGCTCCTCGCTCACTGTAATCCAGCCCGTGCTGTTGTTGATAGTGAATGGAAATCCAGGCGTGGTGCTCGTTAATCGATATTCCAAACGGGCATTTTCCCCCGAATCACCATCGATTGCTTGTATGTGGATCACAGAGTAACCAATTACAACATTTTCCAGTACAGTAGCCTGAAAAGGCGTGCTGACAAACATGGGAGCATTGTCGTTGACATCCACCACTTGCACAACCACCATTCCTGTACTGTTTATCAGGGGAGGCCTTCCACCGTCTTGAGCCTTTATTCGTAAATTGTACTCCCGCATCATCTCATAGTCCAAAGGATTGATGACATCAATCACACCAGTGGGGGAGTGGATGTAAAACTGTCCTTTAACATTGCCGCTGATAATACTGTAAAGAACTTTAGCATTATTCCCCTCATCTTTGTCTGTAGCCTCTACTTGGACAACTTTGGTGTTGATTGCAATGTTTTCTGGGACTTGAACAACATATCTCTTTTCACTGAACTGTGGGTAGTTGTCATTCTCATCCTCCACTGAAATGTTGACAGTGGCGGTGGCAGTGCGTGGCCCCGGCTCTTTTCCCTGGTCATTGGCCTCCACTATGAGCTGATACTTTGCCCGGGTTTCCCGGTCCGGCTTCTCTCTTATCTTCACTAAGCCATTTCGGGAGTCAATTTCAAACACAGAGTTAACTCCATTGCCATTTACAATCGTATAAATCATATTGGCATTAGAGGGAGCATCCCCATCAGTGGCTCTGATTGTCATCACTTCAAACCCCACTTCCACGTTCTCCCGGATGCTTACTCGATATTCATTTTGCTCAAACACAGGGTTGTGGTCATTTGTGTCGCTCACAGTGACAGTGAGATAGGATGTAGCAGTTCTTTTAGGAGAGCCATTGTCAGTCACAGTAACTTTAAACACATGAGTATCTTTAACTTCTCTGTCCAGAGACTGGGCTGTTGTTATACTCCCTGTCTGAGAGTCAATATCAAAAAAATCATTGGACCTGCTGTCAAACAAGGCTTCCATACTGTACTCCAGCCGGCCTGCCTCTCCATCATCCGGGTCTGTGGCTTTCAGCGTGATGACCCTCGTGCCTGCAGGCTCATTCTCGGGCACGGACACTTGATAGTTAGGGAGCTGAAACTGGGGAGGTGCATTCGCCTGTCTTTTCCCCCTGTGACTCAGTGTGTCAGAGTTTGTGCGGACGGTTTCTGAAAAGGCTCCTCGTACTTTAGGCACTTTAACAAACGTCAGGTCCAGCTGCACACAGAGCCTGGAGCCCTGGGAGCTGAGCAGCGCGCAGTGCAAGCTCGTCTCGGACTGTACATTGTTCTCAAAACAAAAGTCACTGGCCAAGAACAGCTCTCCACGCCTGTGCTCTGCGCTCAAAACTTTTCCTTCACACATTGTATCCAAAAAGGCAGAAATCCGCGTGAACTGAGGCAAAAGTTTGGTTACATTCAGAAGCAGTTTCCCTGCGGGGAGGCATGGAGCAGCTTTCAGTTTTACAAGGTGTTTAATCTGAATGTCTGTCTTACCTGGCTTTCTCTTGTATTTAATAAAACAGTCCTGTCCGTGGACAAACACATTAAAATGTGTCAGGATAAGGTCTCCGGGTGTTGAGGAACCTGTTCTGACATAAACAGCTGCTGGGTTTTTGGATAAATGCGCACACTTAACTTTGTGCGACAGGCGGACAACCCCATTGTTTCTCTCGACATCAAAAAAGCCTTGAATAAATTTATCTGACAAAGTCCTGTCAATGTTGTAAGTCCATCCAGGGCCAAGGGACACGTTAGCCAAAATGGTACCGGTCTGTAAAGTCTCCGAAAGGTGTATCTCCAAACATCCCCCCAGCGGCATACTGTACAGGACACAACCCAAAATCCAGAGTAACGACAGCTCCATGCTTTAAAACAAGGCAGATCCGACTCAACTTCATCCAAAGTCCTTCCAAGAACATTAACTCTCCCTCCTACAGAACGGTGTTTTACTTTGGTCCCTCATGATGGCGGTTTAAGGCTGAAGTCGGTGTTTTCTGTCCATGGTGTTTGCGTCTCCACTGTGCGCAAAGGCTGCTCCTACACACGCTGAGTTTGAACTGAGTACAAAATGGCTCCGTGGCTCTCCTCCGCCTCCTCCTCACCTCCTTAGAGACTTATTACCATAAACCTGCTGTGTTCCCGCTTTGGGACGCTTTCACGGGGGGGCTGTTTTCACATGGAGGCTCGGAAAATGGCCCAGACGGGATGACTAGTGCTGAACAGCGCTGTCATTACAAAACTGCTCTGGTAATATTCATGCTGCTGCCAAAGTCTCAAACTTTTCTTAGTTAAAGGGGGCTATAAGTTGACACTAACAATATTTGACCGTAACATTTACTAAAAACATTTTTGAGATCTCGGATCCAGAATCTGAAACCCAGGACATAAGGGTGGACCCGCTGTCCACAGTCAAAATGCGCTGAATTGTGCGCTTGTTGCACATTTTAAACCCAATGCTCAATAATTAGCAGCCGCTTTGTCAACATATTTTAATTTGGATTTTTATCTGAAATTCTTGAATGGGCATTACATAAAAACACAGATTATAATTTGAAATAGGTCTGGAAAATAGTTTGTGAAGGGAGAACAACTTAGAGAGTTAGTAGAAAGCGTTGTTTGTAAAGAGACAATTAAACTCACTTTCTTTGACTAAAAGCTACAAAGGGTTCAGATTCTATAAAACATAGTTATACTAACTGACCATAGCAGAAGTTAGACAACCTGACCCCCGCATACATGTCATGGTGTTATGAGGGTTAGGTGTTTTTTTGTTTGTTTGTTTGTTTTTACAAATAAACTAATTCGTAATTTGCTAAGTTGTATCATGGCTGCCTGATCTGATGTAATTGTTATTCAGTGTAAAACTAAAAAAAAAAAAAACATAAAATGATTTGAATCACGTTTAAACCATGTTGAAACATAAACATTAGGCTACTATTTCATCCAAATAGTCAGAGACTGTTTACCAATTCATAAGCAATATATATTAGTAAAATATACTTTGATCAATATCAATTTATTCACATCACATGGATAGTCTGTAATATAGTCTTTGAATTTATATCGGGAAGAGATAAAGTCTTAAATATGTGATTGAAGAAATTAGTCCATTACTTTTGTCCCTGTGTTGCTGTTACATCTGGTGATTGTTGGAGATTTACACTTTGATTTTTTCAACTGAAATTATTCAAGCTAAAGGCTTAAATATGCTTTTATCAACTTATCACCAAGCCTATTATTTGTATTTGTGATTCTTATTTTCTAAGATAAGAGATTGATCACTTAGACCCAGGGGTAAATGTGGAATCACACTTGCTCCAGGTGTCCTATTATATTTTCCATTATTATAGTTTTAGAGATGAAGAGTATGTTTATTCAACGAAACTTAGATATGTTTATTATTGTGATTGTGGATATCGTCTATTCTATTATTTTTGATTTATGTCACTGAATGCTCACTGTGGATTTATGTTACCAACCATGGCTTTTCTTTCTTTTCTGTATCTATAAACTGAATGAAAATAGCAGCAGTCGTTCTTAAGCCTCTGCTTTTCTGCACTTTAGTCTAAAACTAAAACTATTTGAAGAGAAAGTTTACCGACACAGCAAACACTTCATGTATGAAAATAACTATTGAGGATTGTTTTACATGATTTCGATCTATTGAGACATTTTAGGACGAACCTATGAGGAAAAACTCAATTATTCCAGAACTTTTTTTTTTCAAATAGTTTTTTGAAGTACTGCTTTAACCTTCAACATGCAGATCAACCTCATTGCGACCTCTAGTGGACTTTTGAATCTTGTGCAACTAAAAGCTGTATTATTGCAAGTTTCAGTGTCAGTAGATCGAACCGTAATAAAGACATAATGTCTAAAAAAGTTAAGTACTGCAAGAGAAAGTACAAAAATGACGAGATCAAGTCAAAGTCAACAAAAAAATGATACACGTGATGGCAGTCATATCCATTCTATAACTGTGTTAAAATAAATAGAACTTAGTGAATAATATGAGTTCTTAAGTTTTTCCTTTTTCTGTGGCAAAATAAGATATTCAAAATGAATTACTTTGTTCACCTTTATCTTAAGAGAGGATAATAGCTGTAATTTGGTAAAGGAAGGAAGAACAATGAAAGTTTTTTTATTAAAGCACCGAGTGAAACAGAATCACTGATGAATCAGAAACAGTTCAACACATTTCAGTTTCTCAGTTTCATTGATTCATAGAGAAACAACTTTAATGTGTACAATGATTTTTTAAATAAAATGAAAAAAGCAAAAAAAGGCACTTATTACTAAAAGATTATTTTAACACATCACCTTTCAATGAACTCAACTGCAAAAAGTGGTCTCATTTTGTGTAAATTTAGAAAACAGAAGTAATATTTGCATGTTTAAATCTTCACTGGTGCTAACAGCAGTGGAATATTAACATGGGGCACTTATTCATTATTCAGTTTGGGTTCACACAGAAACAAATAAATCTGCTAATGTAGACTCCTGCACTGCTACACTGTGATTAACTTGTAATTTCATTCTTTCTTTTTCTCAAACAACTAAAAAACAGATTTGTATGAGTTGAAAAGAGTCAGAAAGAGTCAAATGATAGACAGTTTCTAGAATAATATTAGAGGACAGGGGCAGATTTGTGAACATTAGCATCTTGAGGGGTCAAATAAAACACCAGGTTAATCCTTAAATTCAAACAAACATATGTGGCCAGCCAATTTTGAGATGTGTTTAGATCCCACACTTGTTTCTTGTCAACACTTGTTAAAGAGGTTATAACCTTATTGAATCAAATCCTCTGCCACGCTAACCACACCGGGTCACTCAGGTTTCTTGCGCTAAAATAAAAAGAAGTCTTTGCAAAGACACGTACCAGTGTTTTCTGAATCAGATCCAAAGAGAGGACCACTGCTGCAGTGCAAAGCAAAAACATCACCTATAATATCATTATTAACAATAGAAGAGCACTAAACACTGTCTGATTCATACTATAGTGACTGCTGGTTTGGGATGTTTTCTCAATAAACCTAAAAACTCGAGTTGACCAGGTTTCTTTCATGGTGTGCATGAAATTAATAAACAACCTACCTTCTAATATCAGAATGTCCCCCACCATATCCATGTTAATCTCAAAAATTACTTTTGTTGGCTTTTAGTTGGTCTCTTTTTGTGTTATTCTCTTAATTTGGCTTTTATTTCGCCAAACTGTCAGGTGTTATTTTTCTATATGCTTCTTATTCTTTAAAATGTTATTTTATTTAGTTATTATCATTTAGTTTGAATTATTAGTTTAAATAATCTATTTTATTTTATTTTTTTTTTTTTTTTATTTCTGCTTGGTAGTCACTGTGCAGTGCTTGGCAAACCAAAGTGATTTTTCAGATGTAATTTATATAAATAAAGTGGATTTGAAATTAGCCGTTGAATCAGGGTTTTAACTCTTTCCTAGATAATATTTGACTTTTCCAGGACGTCTGTCACTCAACAGAGACAGAAGATAAAAACTTTTATTTAATGTTAATGATTTTAAACAATAAGATGTAAATACATACTTAAAATGTAAAATGATGTAAAGAAATACTAAAATATAACAGTGTAGGCAGTGATAGTTATAAAGAGTCTTCCAGATTTTGGCACGGTGGCGATACATACCTGTTGATGTATCTATGTTCATATATCAGGGCTCCAGACTAACTTTTTGCATTGGTTGCGGTGGTGCACCTACAGTTTTTTAAGGTGCACCTGCACAAAACTTAGGTGCACCCAAATTTTTCAGTGTCACTTTTAACACCATAAGGTCCCCATTTTAACGCTCTCCATAACTTTTATATAATGATTATGATTTTAAACAAGAATAAGATGTAAAGAAATGCTTAAAATGTAAAATGATGTAAGGAAATACTTTAAAACCTCTCACTCAATAACAATACATCAACACTCTGAACTCAAAGTCAGTCGTTTTTGGCAATCTTTGGGGAAAAATAAGTCCTTACTGTGGTCTGAAAAGTTGCTAAATTAGCTACAAAGTAGGGGTGTGCGATATGACGATATTAAATTGTTAAGGATTATAACGTGGGGATGATCTCATAAAGCAGAAAGATCGTCAGATCGTCTGTGTGGGTGCAGAGACTTTGACGCACACCCGACTAACACATAGCACATTACGCGCAGTGCATGGTGGGATCTCCTGTTTGGCTATGTAGCGTGAAGCCATGGCGGAAAGAAAAAAGGAGATAAAAGCTTGAAGATGTCTGAACAAAAATCTGTTCTAAAGCAGCTGTATTATTCACTCAGATTATAGACATTGAAGTTAGATAACATTTATTCTAAATTGTTGCACTTTAAGAGATAATCTTGTTTTTGTTGTTCACTACTTTTTATGTTTACATTTATTGCACATTTTTATAAAAACTCCACTATTTAAATTAAAACCTGTTCAGAAAGTTTCTTTGGCTTAAATTTTTCTTTTAGGGTTTTACATGTTTTATATGTTAAACATGGGGAAAAAATGCTCAAACATGCAAATTCGTCTGGAAAAATCAACGTAAAAAATAATTATGAAAGTCATTGAAGCACTGGGTAGTGGGACTGCTCTGGGGGAACATGCAAATTTAATGGGATGGCGTCACGTTTGGCACTGTGGCAGCAGAGAAACTCTGCCGCTCCACTTCAACAGCTGAGAACAGACATGTAGGTTATTAACCTTTTAGTGTTCACCAACAAGGTAGAGAGCAGCAGAGGGAGGATAAATCATCTCCAGGATAATTCAAGTTTTTTCAGGACATTCAACTTTTTCTCTCGTTTTCTCTGGTCGGAAAATTGGCCAATCATTTTCCAGGACACCTGGGAACCTTGTAAATAGACACACATGGAAACTTTACTCATTCTCAAAAAGACTCATTTGTTTCTTTACCTTCTAGTCCTTCCATCAAATTGCACAAATGCAGGGGAGCTGGTCTGGCGGAGTGGTTAGCAACCGGGCACGTCCCATGTACCTGCTTCTGCCGGTCCAGGTTTGAATCCAGCCTGTGACCAGTTTGTGGAGAGTCTTCCCCTACTCTCTAACTCCCTTTCACAAGCCTATCCACTGTCTCTCTCCTATCAATAAAGGCACAAAATGCCCAAAAAATACATTTAAAAAATGCATGATTACAGATACCCCGACCGTTTACCAAGAGGACAAAGTGACCGTGTCTCAGACCCTGCTGAGGAGACGTCTCTTTGGAGGGGCTCCGTGTTCGTCTCAGAGCAGATGAAGACGTTGTGTTTTGTCTTATTCAGCAGACAGAGCTGACTTCCTTCACCAGTGCAGTAGTTTGTTTCAGCTTGTTGGTTCAGGGGTGTGCTGCTCCTTGTGCTTTGCAGCTGCTGCCAGTCGCTCTCGACCTCTCTGCAGCGTGAACTCGCTGGGCCCCAACTGGACGATCTTTCCACTGCCAAGACACTCGTCTCCTTTGTAGAGGACAGCGAACTGGGGAGAACAAAACACTGACCGGGGGGACTCACAGAGACATGCACGGTAAAATAAAGATGTCCAGAGTATATGTTTGGTGTGGTTTTAAGGATTAAATCACTGTAACTACTGAAACAGCTGAAACTATGAGCCCTGTGCTCCGGGTACAAAGGTGTGTGTGTGTGTGTGTGTGTGTGTATGTTACCTGTCCTGGTGTCAGGGCTCTGATTGGCTGTGACAGTGAAATCCAGACAGAGCCGTTCAAGTTCAGCGTCACCGTACAAGGTACTAAAGAGTGAACAAAGCAGTGTGTTACTGACAAATGATTCCTATATTTTTGTGTCACAGCTCTACCCATTTAGTATTAGATTGGTTGATGAGCCAAACTTACCCAGCGGCATCTGGTGGAGAAAGCGGAAATGACACTCCATCATCTGGGTCCTGGCAAGCTCAGACGGAGGGTCTACTGTGATCCAGTGGAATCTGTCTGTCCTCAGGGTGTCACGGAAAAGAGCTGGATGAGTGGTGCTGGGAGCCTTATCATGGGATATATAAAAACATAACAGCAGAGAGGCAGCTGTGTGAGTAACCAGAGCTGTGAGCTGAAACGATGGAACATCAACACTGAATAATAAAGAGCAATTCTGTCAGGGATCACTGGCCCTGTTTACATGGGTCAAAAAATCCTATTTACAATTAGAGTGAAAGGTCAATCAGATTAGAAATGTCTCATGTAAACACCTTAGCTAATCTGATTCACCCAGATCTGATTGTATTTCGGATCAGATTGTAAGAGGTAGTCTACGCCGATTGATAATCCGCTCCATGCTTCATGTAAACGGCTGAGTGGAGAGGATTGGGTTGATACATTTGCAGGTAGTGGCAGAGTGACCTTCTGCACGTCAAAAAAAAACAATACAATCTGATTCAGCTGGGACCATGCAAACGAGGATTGAACATGGATCTCTTTACTCAAAGTTCATGTATACAGATCGAATCAGATTCTCTTAATCTGATTGGTTTCAATCAGATTGAGGAAACTACCCATGTAAACAGGGCCAATGACTTCAGAAAGTACAAGGCTGCATGAAGGTGTTTCATCAAGGAAACAGAAGTACAAGCATGGAGCAGTATTGGTTCATATCTTACTGATGCATTATATAAATCAGATAAAACTAAAACAGTCCAGTCTACTCTGTCTGGAACAAGGTAGTGAAAGGAAACAGAAACACAAACTTTAGCAACCAAGAACAGCCCATCAGTGTCAGAGTCCTTCTTCTGCCTCATAAAGTTTATCAGCTTTAAACTTAAATTCATCCTGCTGGATTAGACTTCTATTTAACCCAGCTTAAGTCAGACCAAATGCAGAACCACGTTTTGAAAACAGTATTCGCTGTGCCAAGCCCTGGCTCATGATGGCTCATGATGGCCGGTAACCAAACCATTCCACACCATATTTTACAAACACAAGCCCAATACACTGATCTGGAAATGCTTTTCTATTTAAATCACACTGATAAAACATCCTCATGATCTGGAAATCAAAACACACCACACATCCAGGCTAACTGAAAAACAGTATTTTTCACTTGGAAGCTCTTTTCTCTACGAAGCATAGCACCTAGATTCAGTCAGGGAGGATTTCATACTCAAAATATTTTTCCATTCTTTAGTTTTGAACGTTTCTGTCTCTCTTTACCAGCAAGTCCCTCTTAAATTCATCCATACCTCCTTTTATATAACCCAACTTAAAGTGAAACAGGACAGGATAAAATCCACGTGATGTTGTTATGGGCAGATGACGGCTTAAAAAGAGGACTGTCTGTAACAGCAGGTGTTAGGATCTCTGCTGGGATTTGTTGCAAACATACTGGACGTATTCTGTATCTGCCATGTATGTCCCACCTGTTTGCTGTACTGTCGGCTAAGTGTGTAAAATATATATAACAGTGTAGGCAGTGATAGTTATAAAGTATCTTCCAGACATTGGCATGGAGGCGATACATACCTGTTGATGTATCAATGTACTTACATCAGGGCTCCAGACTAACTTTTTGCAACGGTGCACCCAAATTTTTCAGTGTCACCTTTAACGCCATGAGGTCCCAATTTTAATGCTCCATAAATTTAAATAATGTTAATGATTTTAAACAACAATAAGATTTAAAGAAATACTTCAAAGCAAAATTATATAATAAAAGAAAAACAGAGTGTTTAAAGTGCTTCACTGAACTGAAATTTAAAAATTCAAACTAAAACATTAAGCAAAATAAAACATTTCCCTTATAAAGTACTTTACTGAACTGAAATTTAACAGTTTGAACTAAAACATCTCAAGTTAGATAAAATATTTCAAAATAAAAAGAGCGTATGTTTAAGTACTATGCTGAACTGAAAATGAAATAAATATCCAGGTTTAACAGATTTTAACAGCCAACAACATAACATTTATCTGGATGGTCTTATTCTCCAGTGAATTTGAACCTAGAGTAAGACTTCACACACTATAGTCCGTATTTACAAAAGTGAAACTAAGGTAAATAATAAAAAACAATTCTTAAACTAATTTATAAAAAAAAAGTAAGAGTGCACCTAACTTTTTTTCTCAATGCACCAGTAAGTCCAAGAAAAATGTCTGATGCACTCTCACAAACTTGGTTGCACTCTGGAGCCCTGTATATACTTGTTTTTTATCCATGAACCCTTAATTTGTGGGGGTGGTCTCGCCAAAAAAAGCATAAAAAACAGACTAATTTTATTGTTGCTTAACAAATATTCACTCATTTCAATCTGATGTCTGAAACATGTTGGGACAGGGGCATTTTTACCTCTGTGTTAAATCACCTGTCCTTTTAACACACAATCTTTATTTTGGACCTAAAAGACACGAAGTGTCAAAGCTTAGGAGATTCATTTCTTTCTCATTCTTGCTTGATGTCGGATCCTGTTCACATTTTCAGTGGGAGAGGTCTGAACTGCAGGCAGGCGGGTATAAGACCAGCACTCGTTAACTCTGAGGCCACCCTACTGAAACACCTGACATTGTTTCATGTTGCTCAGATGGCACAATATGTTGCTCCAAAGCCTGTGTGTACCTTTCAGCATTAATTGTGCCATTACAGATGTTCAGGTTACCCATGCCACAGGTACAAACACACCCCTACACCATCGCAGATGCTGGCCTTTGAACTTCTCCTTCTCCTTTAGAGCCTCAAACACTCCATGATCACCAAGAGCAGTTTCATAAGGACTCATCAGACCAGCAGACTTTACCGCTTTGCCTCAGTCCACCTCAGAAGATCTCAGGCAGAGAGGGCCCTGTCCAGGTGTTGTTGATCTATATCTTTATCTTTTTAAGGTGGAGATTTAACTTAAACTCTGAACTGACGCTGGTTCCTCGGCCCACATGGTGTGATCCTCGACAGAATCAGGACTGTTTTTCATGCCATGCTGGTCACAGGCATTCGCTGCTTGATTTCAGCCTTACTGCTGATGTTGCGATTTTTGAGCATTCCTCAGTTTTCCTGTCTGTTTGCCCCTGTCTCAGCTTTTATGGAACATTTAGCAGGCAACAGATTTAAATTGAGTGAATACCACCCCCCACCTCCCTAATAAAATAATAATTTTATAGTTTTACAATAAATATATTGTAGAGTAATCGATCAACTATGGACCCAAAAGGATTCACAAGTTATAGAATCTGCTTTATTTGTCACTGGATTGGGGGTTTGTATTATGAAGCAGAAAACACTCACTTTTGGCCCTACTGACAAATGCTAAAAACATTTTGGCTGTAGCCAAACATTCTCTTTTGAGTAGGGATACAAGATATCAAGTTTTTGCTGATATCCAATATGCCAATATTTTTTTAATTGATTATCACAGATACAGATACTGATATTTCTGGTAGCTCTGTACTTAAAAAAAATGATTTGTTTCTTTCAGTAGTACAGTTTTCATGAGGAACAGACGTAAAATAAGAAAAGCAGCATTTAAGTCTAAAATGGTGCATCAATTTTGTACATTTGTGTAATTTGCCGATATTCCAGCTCATATATGGCTGATATGTGTGGCCAATATATCAGCTGTAAATATCTGCAATAATATAAATATTAGCAGATACTTATAATTAACTTTTTAGGCTGAAATCTGCCGATACTCATATCAACCGATAACATTGTGCATCCCTAATTTTGAGGAATTGTTAAGGTAAAATCCTTTTGTTTTAACTTTTCTTTGAATGACTACATGAATCATGACCTGAAAAAAAAAAGTTAAATGCTTTTACTTTGAAAGCCAAAATGGACTCTTACCACATAAACATCTCCAGAAACAATGTCTTTGTCCACCACAAACCAGGGGTCCTTAAGTCCTCCTATCCTCGCCCTCTGGCCTAACGTCAGAGTAAACCAGCCTGAGTGGACAGGACAACAAAAGTCAAATGAGAAGAGACCTCGTGTTTGCTTTAGATTCTTCATGTGTCTTTCATTTGCATTAGAAAGACGCACCAGGATTTATCTAAAGGTAAAGCAGAGCGCAACATGAAAATTAACTGGATATACTATCAAATACTCTGTCAGACACAAACCACCTCTTTAACCATTTTATTGTATTTAAATGTAATAACCATGAGCAAACCTTTATGTTGCCCCATTACTGTCCCGTCCTCAATGGACACCAAGTTCCCTGGTTTGGGTTCAAGGTACTGGAGAGAAATGAGAAAACTTTACATGTATGCAGACTTCATGAAAGCTTTTACATCGTCCCTCTGAAAAACACCTAAATATCAATAAGTGAAAAAAAGGTGTTTTTGAAAGATTTAGAAAATCTGTATGTCTTCTGAGGTTCTTACCTCCAAAATGAAGGATTCAAAGTTTCTCTTTCCAATAAAACAGATGCCCATGCTCTGGAGAGAGATCAGTAAGACCAGTTTAATCAAAATGAGTGGTTCACAGTAAGCTGAGTTTCAATGCAAGAGTTTCAATTGAGGGTAATGAAATTTCTCAAGTATGCCATGTCACATTTTTAGGTATTACCATCGATGAGAAGTTAAATTGGAAACAACACACAATTTTATTCATAAAAAACTGCAAAGTCCATAGGAATCATCAGCAAAACTAGACATTTTGTCGAAAAGCCTTTTTTACTGACATTTTATTATTCTTTGATTTATCCATATTTGATTTATGGTAATATAGTCTGGGCAAACACGTACCAGTCCAACCTTCTTAAATTTCACTCCCTGCAAAAATGTTTTATAAGACTGGCAACTTTTTCTAATTTAACAGAAACTTCTGCCCCACTCTTTAAAAAACTGAATATTCTGTCAGTTTATGACATAAATACTCACCACATATGTGCGTTTATTTATAAATACATGTTCTTACCTTCTTCTTTACCATCATCATTTAGAAATTTCTTCAAATTAAATTCACAGATTCACTCATTTAATACCAGACAGGTTAGTCATCTTCACCTTCCCTTTTATAAAACTAAGCACGGTCAGTTCTCCATCAGATATCATGGTGTAAAAATATGGAATAATAAAAGACATGGAGCTGAGAGCTCATCATCATTGCACATTTTTAAAAAGAAACTGTCTTTACATTCAATTCACAAAGTTTAATTTTACTTTGTTTTTTCCTATGTTTTAAAATTTTCTTCTAATTTTGTGAACTCTTTTAATGGTCTCTATATTTTGTTTCTTTGTTAAATCTGTCTACGTTTGTTTCATTGTTGAGTATGTTATTTCTTTTTG
Organism: Scarus forsteni; assembly: GCA_036419115.1. Taxonomy (NCBI): domain Eukaryota; kingdom Metazoa; phylum Chordata; class Actinopteri; order Labriformes; family Labridae; genus Scarus; species Scarus forsteni. The sequence goes on along the minus strand of JAZDUH010000386.1, from coordinate 8,072,052 downwards.
TTTCTTCACATATGGTTGAACACATATATGTATTACTTTGTGTTCTTACTGAAATCTTGGCTGTTCTCTGCTTTTTCTTATAGAAAGGTGAGCTCCTTTGCATAAGCCTAATGGCTTCTTCACCTCTCCTGACACATTTCTTCGTTTTCTGAATATTTCTAGTTTGATCTTATGTATCTTTTATAGTGCAAATCTAAGAAGCTGTCACAGAAAACATCATTACTAATGCTCTGCAGTATATTTTAACAGGAACGTACTTTCTTATCGGGGTGAAAAAAGCTACCTCTTTCTTTTTCAGCACGTGGTGGAATCCTGCCTCAGCAGCCATCTTCCTGACAAACTCTTTGGTTAGTCCTGCGAGTGGGAACATGGTTTGTCGCAGAGCATCCTGGGAGATCTGACTGAGGAAGAAGGTTTGGTCTTTGAGGGAATCTGCTCCTTTGTACAACCTGACCGCTTGGCAAAGGAAAGAGAAAAAACACAGTTTTGATTGAGTTAAAGCTCACAGCCACTGATACAACTGTACAAACTGGAAAGTAGTGTTGTGTTACTCAAGACCGGTCTTGGTCTCAAGACCAAAATTTGAAGGTCTTGGTCTTGTCTTGGACTCAAGAGCATTTTTGCTCGGTCTTGTCTCGGTCTCGGACTGGCCGGACTTGGGATTTTCCATCAAGACCGATCAAGACCAGCACTGATCTGCTGCTCTTTTACTTCATTTACGTACATAAGGAAGAACACTTGGTAAAACAACAAAAAGCTTCAGTTTATGTGTTCTTTCCCCTGTGATGACTGCAACCTTTCTGGTGGTGTGTCTCAGGGATACCCCCCTTAACTGTTCCAACTTTGTCATGTTTTTTAAAATTGATTTTGATGGTCTTGGTCTTGTCTTGGTCTTGGATTGTCTCGGTCTTGGTCTCGACTCCCAAAAGTCTTGGTCTTGTCTTGGTCTTGGTGCATTTTGGTCTCGGGCAAGTCTTGGTTTCAGATAGAGTGGTCTTGAGCACAACACTACTGGAAATGCTACAGAAGAGGAAACTCTTACGATTTCTGATCTCAAATCGATCCCTGAAGAGAGACGTGGGTCTTTCTTTGTGCACCTGTTGGAAAACTTCTTCATCCTCTTGTGAAGTCCTGGCATAGTGACCTGTGGCCATGGCATCAGCACCTGGTCGGAAGCAGCACAGCACTGATTACAGGATCTGAACATGTTCACCTTAAATCAGCACATTAATCCTCACAGCTCAGAGATAGATAGCTGTTAGGGATGTAACGGTTACCGGTAAAATGGTAAACCGCGGAAAAATTTCCCACGGTAATCATTACCGTGTCCTGTTAAAATTACCGAGTTACCGAGTTTGATCACCACACAGTCAGTAACTCAAGGCGATGCTGCTCTTTCCCCCGAAGAGTCTGAACTATGTGTGTCTGCCCCCGATGAAGCAGCCGTACCTCACAAACAGAGGCGCGCATGCGCAGTTTGAATTGTTTAGTCTCTGAAAGTTTAGCAGTTGGAGCCTCGCTCAGACTCTTAACAGGGTTTCCCACTTCAAACGACTAAAATCTGTTAGAAGTTTGGATTTTACATGTGGAGGGGAAACTGACTGAAGACAGTCACCCTGTCTAAAACACCAAGCTGCAGTGAAAGACAAAAATGTGCGTGATTAAAACTGCTGTAACTCCTCCAGTAAACGAGCAGAGAGAGAGAGAGAGGATTCAGAGAGCCATACCTGAGTGAATTATAGGTTTATCAGGATTTTCTGTGTAAATAATGTATAAAGGTTGTAAATAACAGCATTAGTATCATTCTGCAGTGTGGTCTTGCCGTTCTTTCACCGTTTATTCACCGTATTTCGTCATAAAAGATTGTCTTTTTCCGTCATAGTTTGTGTTTTATGGATTTAATCAATCGTAATTTGGAAATATTAAAGAAGGAAATGTGGAAGAGATCTGCCATGGAAAGGGGAGACCAGAGGAGAGTCATAATGGGGGCTAACTGCTTCAGGGACTATTGTTATTAAAACAAAAAATAAATAAATAAAAAGACCTGGATATGGTCTAATATAACGAGCTGTAACATGGACACTAATGCTGCTGGCAAACTAAAATGTGTGAGTGTTTGTAAAATAGGTTAACTTTATTTTTGGCCATCTAAAAACTTTGAACATGTTCATTAACAATTGTTCATGAAGAGAAACCTGTTAAAAGTACAAATCTGTTTTTTGTTTTTTTGTAAATACACACTGTTCAAGCATTCATAACATAATAATGAGAAATTCTTACCAGGATTGTTTGCTTCTATTTCTCATGAAAAAAGTTTACACAAATTTACTTAGAGGACATTTCTACACACAGTTATTGACAAAAAATATTATATAATACTAAAGGGGTTAAATTATCTCAAGACTGTGTTAAAGTACTTTTTGAACATTTTGAGCACACTGCATCAATAATAATGATCACTGTGATATGAAATTTTCATACCGTTACATCCCAAATAGCTGTTACACTGCACATGATGAATGACTATAGTGGGACGACATACCCAGAGTGTGGACGGCATACTTGTGGAAATAGTTGAATTTGATGTGCTTGTTACACAGTATGTCTGGATTTGGAGTCCTGCCCTTCTCATATTCCTTCAACAGGTTGCTGAATTTGGTGGGATACAGGAGTGATATGGGATTAAAGAGTGACGAAACTTAATAAATTTGGGATTTTTTCTATAATAGCTGAAGTAAACATTACCTGAAAACGTCATTCCAGTACTCCTTCACATAGGACACTTGATGAAAAGGGATGTCCAGCATCTGACAAACTCTGTAGGCGTCTTCACAGTCGCTCTCTGTGGTACAGACTCCTTTTTCATCAAATGAGTCCCAGTTCTTCATGAACACTCCTGTGACATAATAACCTTCATTTGGGAGATAAAAAGCAGAGAAATCAGGGATGCACGATATTATCGGTTGGATATTGGTAATGGCCGACAGCAGGTTAAGTATCAGAATCAGCTGGTGTCGAAATAGAGGTGTGAAAAAATATCGATACAGCAATATATCATGATATTTCAAATCTTAATATTGATTTCTTTGTAAAAAAAAAAAAAACTCATATTTTATCAGAGTTGGGAATAAAATATAACTTATAAATATGTATGTACAGTTTTTTTTCCCCATGCAGTCTATTAAGTTAAGACAGTGGCAAGAAAAATATGTGATTTTTTTTTACTTACTATTATGCTGTCAGAAACTCAAAGCAGTTCGTTCCTCATGTGTTCAGTTACAGTTTGAGCTGCGCTGCAGGTTAAGATGCTTTAAATAATTTCTTTGCAACACAAGTTTAAGTGACTTGATACACTTTGTGTTTTAAAGTTAAGTATATGTATGTAACACTGTATTTGACATATTTTAAAAACAGTAAAATGGAAAATTTATAGTTTTGAATATTTGTGTGATTAACATAAACACCATCTCTTGTTTTTTCTTGTAGAATATTGCAATATATCATAATACTGTGATATCATGATGTATCGTGATATTATCGTATTGTAACCTAAGGATCATGATGCATAGTACCATGAGGTTTTTGCCAATACTAACCCCCATGTCGAAATGTTTGCAGATAATTACAGCTGATATACCTGCTACACATATCAGCTGTAAATATTGGCAAATGTTCAATACCGATACACTATCTCATCACTGCACAGATACTTTTAACAATCAAGGGTTTATTGTGAAAGAGTTAAATGCTGTTTTTATTGTTTTACATCTGTTCCTCACAGAAATATCCTTTAACACTGACATAAACAAGCCCATTTTGTTAAGTACAGAGCTTGTGCTATTGAGCAGAAATATCTGCAATAATGAATAAAATAAAAATATCGACATACCGGATAGCCATATAAAAATCCAGTACGTGCTCCGCTAATTAAAAATCGGCGTAAGAGCCGAACACTGCGCATGTCAGAGAGCAGTGCCTGTTTACTGACGATCCAGACTTATTAATCTGTCCTCTGTCAGACTTTCCAGCTTCATCAGTGTGTTCAGAGACCCTCATGAAGGACTGCAGAGCTCTCACCTCTCCTCTTGAGTAACAGAGCAGCCACGGAGCTGTCCACGCCTCCGGACATGGCGCACACCGCGTGTCTGACCACGCTCATGATCTCTGATTATCTCTGTCAAAGTTATAGAAGATAAAGTTAAATCAAGCGCTGAGTGAGCTGACAGCCCCCATGTTGTCGTCCTTCTTCTTCGATGTTTAATGTCGGATTGAAAACACAGTTAAAGGAGCTTTACCGCCACCCTCTGGCCCGGGTGTGGGCCAGGCTCCATTAGCCCTACTTGCTTATTTCCTTGCCCTTTGTAAATAAACTGAAATAAATTGTTTAATTTACAAAATAAATTAATTAATGAATAACGAAATTAATAAAATGAAATAAATAAATTAAAATAAATAAATAAATAATAATAAATAAAATTAAATAAACAAATAAATTAATCTATTTAATTAAATAATAATAGAATTAAGTAAATAATAGTAACAGTTAAATATTTCCTTCGTCCCTTATCCTTATATTCTGTCATATACCCCTAGTACTAGTTTACCCTGAGAACATTTGACTTTTTAGGAGTGTGTAATAAAGCCCTGTATGACCTGTTCTCATGTGACCCTCAGCAAAAAGTAGTTTATTCAGGTGTACTATGAGTATACTTATCTTACACTAAAACTAAGGCAGTATAATTGAAGTTTACTTTTTATATACTATATTTTATATACTTAAGAATAGTATACTTGGCATATACTGAAAATTCTAAAGAGAAGTCTAAGACTAAGTACATTAGACTAAGACTTTTAAAATGTGAACTTCAATATGCTTTTTATTTATTTAGTACTAGTACATAGTATATCATAATGCGGGTACAGAATAAGGTCAAGTCATTGTGCTTACATTTAATGTAGAAGAGTAAAAATGTTTTTCACTGCACACATCTGCTAAGGTGTTACCTCTGTTATGGATGACCTTGTTCAAGATCATTTAGTGCTGGAGTTTAAAAGTTTACAGTAAATAGTTACAATAAAAACACAATTCCATTATCAGTCTCCCTACTGAGCTGAAAATGCAAAATAACTTTAAAAGCTTCAACAAAGGTATGAAATCATGGCTGAAAGAGCAACAGTACTGTTCCCACATATAAATTATTTGCTTGTATATGTTTACCTGATGAAACCTTCTCGTTCATCTTTTTTCAGAACTTATTTTTATTTATTTATTTATTTTCTGGATATTTTAATTCTTATGTACCTAATGAACTGTGTCTTAGGTATCTCTGTTCTTTAAATATATTTTTGTACATTTTTAATCCTTAAAGCCTCCCATGCACTGGTGTTGAAAACTAGCACTGTGCTATAAACACTTACAGCAGTGCATCTGGGACCTATGTATATTTAAATATCACAACATCAATGCTACTGTGTATCAAATAAACAATAAAATAAAATCTGCAGGTGCCTTAAAACATAAACAGAGAAACATTTGACTCAACTTTATTGATTAAGCTCTAGTCTCTTTCATAAAGATTTGGTAATGTTCTAATGTACACAGCATCATCTGTTTCACCACGAATACATTTTATTTAAATTATTTCAGGCCAGACAGCATCAACACTTTGTTTTTCATACTCATATACGGAAATACTTTGTACACCGATCTGCGAATCTTTAAATACAGGCCTATCTGTTTTAGTAAATACCTCAACTCAAGCACAACAGAGTTTGACACATGGACAAAAAGCAGAAATTTGATGTGAACAAACTTGTTTAAAAATAACCAAGTCATTAATTGAACAAAATGTTCCATATTTCAAGCATACAGCGCTGTTGTAACCCTTTTAGTCTATTATAGTTTTGACTGTGATACAGAACTTGAGACCAATGGTTTTATTATCTTTTAATATACAATAGAAATACACAAAACTAAATACATACAAACAGATACAGAACTTTTTTATCTGTACATGAAGAGGAATTTCAAGAAAGTAAAACTTACAAGTATACTTAAAGTAAAACAAGTAAACTATTATAATAGCGAAAAATAGTATTTTTTTGTTCATAAAAGTACACTTAAATATACTTCAATATACTAAAAACTAAAAAACATGTTGTCATGCTCAGTGTTGTTCACGACAGCTTCATGTCCCCTTGTTTGTGGTCCTATCAGCTCTTCTTCTCGGCTCCTTCTTCTTCTTTAGATTTTTGGAGAATCACAACAAGCTTCAAGATTCATACCACCACCTACTGTTCATTCATTTTCTATAACACTTTATCCCTTTTGGGGTCGGGGGGCTGGAGCCTATCCCAGCTGTCATTGGGCAAGAGGCGGGGTACACCTGAACTGGTTGCCAGTCAATCGAACAGAGACAAACAACCATTCACACTCATACTTAAGGGCATAGAGCCGCCAATTAACCTAATGAGCATGTTTTTGATCTGTGGGAGGAAGCCAGAGTGCCCAGAAAGAACCCATGCACGCACAGGAAGAGCATGAAGAGCATGCAAACTTCACACAGAAAGGTCCTTGTCCGACCTGGGGATGAAACCGGGGACCTTCTTGCTGTGAGGCACATGCACTACCTGCTGCTCCACCATACCGCCCTTACTGTACATACAGTAGTATCTAAACTCTGGTTGTCAACCTTATGTTAAAAGCGAGTATTGTTAAAATGTGCCTTCCTTGCTGTTCTGTTCCTAATATTCCCTCAAGCTTGCATCTAGATTTGACTTTTTTCTACAATATCTTTCTTTTAGCTACAAACATGTCACATTCAGCCTCTGGTCATTCAGACCTGCATGGTCTATCCCCAGTCTCATAATGATGGTTTCCTTCCTTTTGTCTTTCTTTAATTTTGTACTCTTGAAATAGTCTCTTCCTTTCTGATCCTCCTTTAACTTTTCCGGCCACAGTTCCATGCCTCCCAGCCTTTCCCTCTTATTTTATATTAAAAAAAAAGTAAAGTTGCTTCAATCCAGAAAACCAGGTAGTTGATGTTTTTCTCAGCAGTGCATTAACGTGTCTGTCCCAAACTTGTTGTGGAAGACATTGGCCCATCAGACACCTGGGAAGAAAGAATTCACACAAATCGTTAAATCTCCCAATGGTGAAAGTGTAAAATATTCATATACAGGGCAGATGCAACAAAATACTGAATTAAGAATCAATAATGGATCAACCTCAAATGTGTGATTTCTAGAAATAGCCTCTAATTACAAAAACAATCCCACAAAGTTTTCCTTTCAAGGCTTAATCATTTCTGATGCTGATGGATGGAATCAGCCTTTACATGTCAGAGGAGACTGAAAACACCACGTTTAAACAGAATTGCCTATAAATCTGAAAGTTTTTCTCAAAGAATGGCCAACTTTCTTCGTTAAAAGAGAAGATGCAAGCTAAGTGGGTATATTATTTTTATTTAGACATGAAACCCGCTGGCAAAGTGTAGAAAAATTAGAAGAAGTTAATTGTATGGCTGCCAAAATAATTAGGTACAGAAATAATTGGGCGTGTTTATCTTGGGACTTGGACTCTGGTCGTCTAATGTAACAGACCAAAACCTAAAAAACCTCTTGGACCCATGTAAACCCAACAGGAAGTCCACCACTTTGAACTGAATTTCATGTTCTGAAATTCAGAATAAAATCATAGCAGCTCTTTCATCAAAATTGTTATTAAATTTTTCTTTGATGTGCTTTTGTTTAGCTGTGCAGCAGGGTGAAAGGAGGACTTTGTCTTCAAAAGCTCTAAAGCCTAAATGTCCTGGGGACAGGGCACACTCAGATTTTAATGTCTGAATAAACAACAGCTGGATATCCAATAATACAAAGTTGACCAGATTTTGATTTAAAAAGGTGTTACAATAACCTGAGATTGTCTCTGATGTAAATTTAAAGTTGAAATGCTGTGACTGGTGACATTTTGTTCAGTGCCTGTGTGCCACACTGTTGCAAGTTGTTGGACACTCTAAATCAGGAAAAAAAATACACTAATCAACAACAACAAAAAAAAAAGCAAAAAAAAAAAAAAGGCGTAAAAAAAGAGAAAAACTCATGATGTAAAGAGCACGACTCCCATCCAAAGCCAATATAAGCTTCTTTTGAATGCAATAAAAGCATGAATGTTTACTGGTTTTTAAAGCACAAACCTTTGTCACTGTTTCCAAATGTAGTTTTTTACAGATACTACATATTGTGTCTCAATGCCTCATAAAAGATATTCAGAGATACAAACATCGCAAGTAATTTTTTTAATGACTTGTAAACATCAGGAAACAGCTGCTAATCGTCCTAATTTGTGCATTACGTAGTGGTTACTCCTGATGAAGCATATTTAACAGTTGTTGCTATGCTGCCTTCATATTTTGTTTTTTTATTCATTTGTGGAAATGATTGAGAAGCTGCCGACCAGCTGCCCACCCTGATCAACACCAGTTTTTTTATTTATTTATTTTTTATACCATTAGCCCACATGTATATACATGGGCATTGTGAACCATATAGTCCGACCATATTGTTACAATATACAGACACACATATATACACATATATACAATATATACATATAGGGGTATGAATAGGTTAAATAGTAGATTTCATTGAGTTACAATATTCCCAGGTTTTTATAGCTGTTTTGTTTTCCATCTTTTTGATTAAATTCATGTAATATTTAATTTCTATTTTGAATTCGTGATAGTTTGGTTTTTGTGGAGTCCATTTACTTTTATGTAAGTGATATTTCCCTAGTATCATGAGGAGATTCAACAAAAATAATTATTTGTCTCTAAGGTTTTTCCCATGATATGTAAGCATTATGTCTTTTTTGTTAAATTAATCTTAATTCCTGTCAAATATTAAAACAAAGCTTCAAATTTATTCCAGAATAAATATGTACATTGACATTCAAAGAAAGGTGGCATATACTTTCCTCTTCTTGTTCACAGGATAAATTTGATGTATAGGCTTGAATGAGATTTCCTTAATTCTGTTTGTGATGCAGTATCTGTTGCTTACTGTCCATAGTTCCAGTATGAGAACTATGAGTTCCAATTTATATTTGTGAATTTTGTGTTCCAAAAAATGTTTGCTGATGGGATTACAGGTTCTTGGAAGAGATTCCTTAAATGACTGTTATTGCATTTCTTGTCTAATAAATGTATGTCTTTTAACATTAAGTTAGATTCAAAGTGTACATTGGTCTTTGAACTGCTCTCTCCTCGCAGTAACATTAATCATTTTGCAGGAATAGCATCAAATATTATTGCGAAGTCTCTAGGTGTAATCAGAAATGTCTACTTTTGTAGAAACTCAGTGTAATTATATAGATATCCATTTTCATTTAATAACTGTGTCACAAACAAAATTCTTTTCATCAAACCATCTCTTGAAGAACAACGATTTGTTCTTCCATCGAATATTTTGGTTGTTCCAGATCAAACATTTGCGTGTTGAGAAGTTGTGTTTATGGATTAACAGCACAGGTTTTGTTTCTGGTAGCAGCAAAACGAACGTGACGTATTTGACGCTAGGCCCGCCCCCTTGACCATAAAAGGTAATTATACCTCCTTAATGGGCGTTTTTCAAGAGGGGCTTGTTTTGACGGGCGTGGTTTGGATGGTCTGCAGCAGGCACACGGCTGCGGTCCTTGTGGTATTTCAGTCCGGCTAGAAACGAAGTCCGGTGGTCAGCATGTATGCAGAGACCCTCTGAGCTGTGACAGTGGGTCAGACTTCACCAGCACATGAGGTAAGCCTTCATACAGCATGTGCATTACTGTGGTCACCGACTCATTTATAAACACATATTAATGTTAATTACACCGTTCATAATCAGAACTGGACGGCGAGGGGGCTTTATTTATAGTATTTGGTAGCAGGGTTCCCACTCTTTTCTAGAAATCATTTTCCAGGACTTTTCCAGGACTTTTTCCAGTGTCACATAACCAACTGAAGTTACATTGTTTCTGTGGGCAGTTTTCAATTCTAGTCTGCCTTCTAAAAAAAACAGGATTAGAGGCAGATGAATAATATCTCTAGATATTGATCACATTGATCTTAGAATTTCTTTGTTTCTAACTCTCCAGCACGAACATTGTCTGTTAGCTCTCTGTTTAGTCTGGCTTTTGTGTGTCTTCCTATTATAAATTTGTGGTTATATATATATATATATATATATATATATATATATATATATATATATATATATATATATATATATATATATATATATATATATATATATATATATATATATATATATATATATATATATATATATATATATATATATATATACATATATATATATATATATATATATATATATATATATATATATATATATATATATATATATATATATATATATATATATATATATATATATATATATATATATATTAATCTTTATTTACTCTACTTTTTTTATGAATAGATTTGTTAATTTACCCTACATTTTATTTTGTCAATTTTTTATTATTTCTTTTTGTCCCCATTGTTTTGAGTTTATATATTTTATGCCTTAACTTGCATTATTTTACCTCCTCACATTTTCTGGCAATGTGTCCATTAGTTACCAAGTACATTTTTACTTAATTTCCTATGTTTCAAGCTAGAAGGAAGACAAATAATTTTCCAGGACAATTTAAGCTTTTCCAGGACATTTCACTTTTTTTCTCATTTTCCATATGTTTTCCATGACTGGAAAATTGGGCAATCATTTTCCAGGATTTCCAGGACGCGTGGGAACCCTGGTTAGTTTTACACACAGTGCAGGACAGAGTACAATGAAGTTAATGTGAGAACTTGTATAACAAGCAAATGACTGTTTGTTAAACTTTGAAACAAACTCTTTAAACTCAGAGTATTTGTTTCAGAAGTTTCATGTGTATTTCTGATTTCTAAATGCAGATGGAGGAGGTGACAGCAGATTCAGTCACCTTGGATCTCCTTAGTGAGGCCTGGGAAACAGTGAGAAGTAGCCCACTGGGTGTCATCAATACTCCCATGATCCCTTGGTGCAGGACGACCCTGCCTTTAAACATGAACTGCAACATCCTCATAAAGCTGGAGAACATGCAGAGAACTGGTGAGAGTGATCCAGCATGATCTGTCCCACATCGAGAGTGACTGCATCAGTGTCTTATAACTTAACAAACTGATCCGTTCAATTGGCAGGGTCCTTTAAGATCAGAGGAGTGGCCAATCAGTTTGCCAAGCAGCCCAAAGGGGGTCATTTTGTCACTATGTCTGCGGGGAACTACGGAAAGTCATTTGCTTTTGCATCCAAACACTTCCAATCAAAGGGGAAGGTGGTGATGCCAGAGACGGCTCCTGTGTCCAGATCCATCCTCATACAGGTAAGAGCTGACGAGCTGACATTATGTCAGTGCCAGGTTTACTCAGATGCTGCTAAATTAAGTTTTAAACTATCTTTCTCCTTCTCAGAGCTTTGGGGTGGAGGTGGAAAGAGTTCCTACCTCCAGTTTGATGAGTGTGGTGAACCGCTGTGTTCAGGAGGACAACATGACCTTCCTGCACTCATATGATGACCTGGATTTAATTGCAGGACATTCCAGGTACGACATTCAGAGCTGATGGATTAGGTTTTAAAAAAATCAAAATCCACTAGTAATGGACAACATTACAGGTTCAATATCAGTATCGGCAGATTTGAACCTGAAATGTTAAGCATTGTATCTGCTGATACTGAAGTTTTTTCAGATATTTACAGCTGATTTATCGGCCACACATGTCGTCTGGCATATCAGCAAATGACACAGATGTTCAATACTGATGCAGCTTCTCCTCACTGCATGGGTACATTTAAAAATCAAGGGTTTGATTTTTCAAACAGTTAAATGCTGTTTTTCTTGTTTTACATCTGATCCTCATAAAAAAGGAAACTTCAACACTGAAACAAACAAGTCTGTTTTTGTTCAGCACAGAGCTTGAGCTCTTGAGCAGAAATATCACAATCGGTAATCGTCATCTTAAAAGCATTATTTAAAGGGTAAAACAGGCTATTTCCATTAATTCAAATTAGAGCTGGGCAAAATATCGATTGAATCAATTAATTTGAATTATTTTCTGCAGAAGATGTAAAACATTAAAAATCGAGATTTTTTTTCTTGCCTTAGTCCAATTGTAAGTAGTTGATATTTTTGAAAAAAAACTACAATTTTCATGATGGTTGGCCTTGTAGAGTTTGCACAGTCTCTTTTATTGGCTTGAATTTGTTATTGAAGCAGATTAAATATTGATCAGAGAGTTTCATGCTAATACTGTAAAAATACCTCAGCCTTTTAGTGTTTATGTAGACAAACCTGCCAATGTTTATACTACATAATCAACCTTTTATGACCCAGACTTTGACTTTAAGAGGGAAACATTTAGACAACATAAAGGCAAAACTTGATTTGTTTCATTTTTATATCACTGGGAGTTTTTTTTTTTTAAGGGAGGGAAAAATCGATTAAAATCATAAATCGAGTCACTGCTGTGTCGTATGAAGTATCTGGTATATTATCAAGTCTCAAAAACACAACTACATCATAACACTTCACAGTTTAGGATGAAACAAACATTTGCTCTTGTTCAGTCTAGGTATGGAGCTGCTGGAGGCGATGCCTGAGCCTGACGTGGTGGTGGTTTGCTGTGGTGGGGGGGGTCTGATCGCAGGTGTTGCTTCAGCCATAAAACTGTCAGGATGTGACAAGACCAGAATCTATGGTGTGGAACCAGAAGGAGGTACGCTAGCGTTTGAGGACAAGGATATTATTCACTAGTTTGGATTCCAATAGAGCTCAAAATCAAGCATTGTTTGAGTTTTTATTTCTTGTCAAACTCAGCATGCACCATGTATAAAAGCTACATTGAAAAGAAGCCGGTGGGCATGGACACCGAGAGCGTTGCCTCCGGACTTGCACCACCTTTTGCAGGTATCTTTGTGAAAGTTTTTATTGATCTGTTTCTACAGTTCTTTAAAATAACCTTAATTCATTCACCTCACTGTAATTTCAGCTTAACTACTTACCTGTTAAGTGTGTTCAGTGTCAGCTTGACTTTCATGGACATTGTTGTCTGTGTAACTTTCATCTCCTCCCTCTAACCCAGGCACGCTGCCCTTCGAGCTCTGTCAGCGTTATGTTGAGGGGATTGTCCTTGTAAGTGATGAGGAAATTAAGAGAGCCGTTTCCATCCTCTACAGCTCTGGACTCGTAGTGGAGCCTTCAGGCTCTGCTGCATTTGCTGCCATTTTTAATAACAAGATCCCTGACCTTGAGGAGAAGAATGTTGTGTGCATCATAAGTGGAGGAAATATTGGAAAAGACGAGCTGGCTGACTACCCAGATATCTGATTTAAATGCAGAATCAACTAATACTGATGCTCATCAAACTAAAAAAATAATGTTTTTAATAATTATTTTTACAGTACAATTTCATACACAGATCTCTAATCAGTTATAAACTATGTTTTTAATCCAAAGTAGGCTCGAGTTATATTTCTGTGATCTTTATGTGATTTCATGGTACAATTTTAGCATCTTTGCTTCAGAATAAAAAAAAATGTTTGTTCTTAACACACGTGTCTGAAATTTTCCCCCTTCTTGGGGTGATATATTTTACTAAAATTTGACTTAGAGTGTGTTGTTTCATGTAAATGTTGTATATGTCATATTTTTTTTCCATATACTGCTGTTGGAGTCATAGATCTGCCATCAGCTGGCATGACTGCAGCTTTAGAAGTACAGTACAGGCAAAAGTTTGGACACACGTTCTCATTCAATGCATTTCTTTATTTTCATCACTAATTCCATTGTAGATTCTCACTGAAGTAATGATGGCCACTCGTTTCTCTTAACTTAGCTGATTGGTTTTTGCCATAATATTAATTGTAACGGTTGTCTAATAGGGCTGTGGGCTGTGCATCAGCCTGACTTCTGAACAACACAAATGATGGTCCAACCCCATTAATAAGACAAGAAATTCCATTAATTAACCCTGGAAAGGCACACCTGAGAAGAGAAAACCATTTCAGGTGACTACCTGTTGAAGCTCATAAAGAGAATGAAGAGTGTGCAAAGCAGTAATCAGAGCAAAGGGTGGATACTTTGAAGAAACTAGAATATAAGACATGTTTTCATTTATTTCACTTTTTTGTTAAGTACATAATTCCACATGTGTTCATTCATAGTTTGGATACCTTCAGTGAGAATCTACAATGTAAATAAGGATGAAAATAAAGAAAACACATTGAATGAGAAGGTGTGTCCAAACTTTTGGCCTGTACTGTATGATTTAGGTTTATGGTTCCCAAACTTTTTTCATTGTAGACCAACTCTAACTTTGGACCTTAAAACACTGGAGCCTGTCCAGGATTCACAGAGTAAAGTGAAACATTACTGTCAAAATTAACAAGAATTTATTTGTTTTGGTTGATAAAAAATAGAATGGGCACAAAAACAAACATATCAAAAGATTTTTAATGACGTTTGAACCAAGTGTATTATTAAATGATTAGTCAGCAAATGTAAAACCAAATGAAAGCCTCAAAGCCTGTGCACCTGAGAAGGAAGTTAAACCAGACTGTCCTTTGGATAAATTAAGTTGTCTAAGTTAACATCCCTGTTTCTGCTCACAGAAAAACCTCAAAACATCAAGTAGAATCTTTAAATCTGAAGAGGTTCAACGATTCTGAAACTTATTTTGTTGCTCTGAAACGTGAGGACGAGGCCAAATAAAATTACTTTAACTCAATTACCGTCTCTTTAGATTCTTTTACACCTACAGAAGATAAAAATAATAGGATATGTACACAGAGGGAGACGGTGGTGATAACATTTCAAAATGAATGATAACTTTCATGAAATGAAAAACAAAATACATGTTTCAAATGACAAAGGGAAACCTCCTCTGGAGCCTCTGCTGTGGCTAAATGACATCCTTTGTGGCCATCCTGCACACCACTGCATC
Organism: Scarus forsteni; assembly: GCA_036419115.1. Classification (NCBI taxonomy): domain Eukaryota; kingdom Metazoa; phylum Chordata; class Actinopteri; order Labriformes; family Labridae; genus Scarus; species Scarus forsteni. The sequence continues at coordinate 8,057,032 of JAZDUH010000386.1, read as the reverse complement.
CAGCAGAGCCCCACACTTCTCCTCCTGGGGAGTAACTTTGTACAGCTGAAACAAAGAGAAATAAAAGGAGTGAGGAGGAGGTTTGGAAATAAGGATATGTAACAGCTCACATATATCTTTTTCATTATAAGAAAATGAAATCTTAGAATGAAGCTTCACATATTTCAGAAGAAACACAGACGTAGTGCAATCAATAGTATGTGCAGTATGGTGTATATTCTGAACACTAATTATTTTCATCATAGTTTTCATTGACAACCTTTTCCCCTGATGGAAACTAGACACTAACTAATAAAAACAAGAGCACATGACAAAAACTCAAACTAAACTAACTGACATGTTCATCATCAAATAAAAACTAGACTAAAATGTCTGACCGACTTAATCCAATCAGACCTAATGTGGTCATGTAGGAAGTAGAGACAAGTCAGGAATATATCCAATCACAGCTACTTTGGTCATGTGGAAAGGTTGGATGAGTTCAGTAGGGCTGGGTTAAAAAAAAATCAATTTAATCGATTTCCCTTTAAATGGTTCATAATCGATCCATAAAATCCAAAGATCGATCTTTAAACTTGGGTAGTTTTTTCTTCATTGGACGGTCCTAGAAGCAGCCTGTGGTATCAACTCTGCTAGTCTCGCATTTAGCTCTGCTTTCCTCTGAACAAGATCTCGTGAGATGTTACTGCAAGCAGTCAAAAAAACATGGCGGAAGTGAGTAGCACTATAGGGGCACCACCGGAGAGTTTAAAATTTGACGTTTGGACATTTCAGATTTAACAAGCATTAAAAAAAAGACAAGTTGGACAAAAAACAAGTAACTTGCAGAATATGCATTAATGCATATCATTAATATGTGATTAATGTAACTGCTTTGGGTTCAGTTCTTCATGTTAAAACAGTTTTAATAATGTACCAGGTCAAAAAGTCATTTACAGCTTTATTTTTACTGAGATAACCCAGACTGAACAAATTTCAAATCGGAATCAAATCGATTTGAGACCTCTTAATATCGAATCAAATCGATCCAGAAAATCTGAATCGATACCCAGCCCTAGAGTTCAGAGGGACATCCAATCACAGCTGCCTTAGATTGGTGGTGGTGGGATAAGTTGTGGAACGATCCAATCAGAGCTGCTCTCTTTATGAATTGATATATTCATGTAGAGCAGGTTCACTGTTTGTTGTCAGTTCTGGTATTGTAACTGAGATGCTCTGCCAGGTAGCCTAAATAAAGGTGACTGCATTTCACACAAAGGAACATTTGTTTTTGTTCATTTAGACATTCAGACTTTACTAACATTCAATAAAGGGTTAGTAGATGTTTGATTTTATCCAAGAGGAAAACAGGACTTCAGAAGTTCAAGGAAACATAAAAATGTCTTAAACTTTACACTTCAGATTTCATCGACTAAACCTAGACTAAAATTACACCAGTGTAGATGACTAAATTATGACTAAAACTAAAAGATATTTTCTATAAAAGACTATTACTAAAGATAAATGAAAAAGTGCTGTCCAAATTAACATCTAATTTGGCTCATAAAATGTCATTGAGCTGGAGGAGGACATTTTTATTCATGATCTAACGCATGCCTATGGGGAGCAGGATCCTTGAAGTTAAATTAAGCATGAATACCTTTTGGATTTTCGCGTGGTCTGACAGAGAGGAAACATCTTCCACAGGAACCTGCCGTCCGTTCACCTTAGCTATGATGTCTGACAGAGACTGTAACTCATCTCTGCTGTGGACCAGGACCACCATGACCGACTCATCGCCATCTGAAATCCCAAATCTTTTGAAAGCCTCTGAAATCTGTGAAGGACATGCAGAAAGTAGGACACATTTTCACTGGAGGTTAATACATGCCCATGATCACTTCAGTATGTTGGTGCCTTGGATTTAAGCAGAGTAATGAATGTGTGCAGTGACTGAAGTCATTATATAACAGCGCTGTAAGAAAGGAGCTTTTCAGATCAGGGAGTGAATGATGACGTGAGGACAAGACGGTTAGTTTACTTACATTATTAGTAGGTGATAAGTTGAAGATAATTTCTGAATTTAAACTTCTGGTCTTCATTTTTCCAATTTTCTGTAAGTGAACAGCCTTGTTGGCGGCTACCAGCACCTGGAAAGGATTCACGAGCTGCGAAAGAAAAAAAACAAAAAGAGAATGAATAAAGTTAAGAGTTTATCAGGGCATCAGCTTTCCACCCCGAAGCAAAAGTCGTTTTTCCAAGTGTACTATGAGTATCCTTATCTTATACTAAAATTGAGGCAGTATACTTAAACTTCACTTTTTATACAAAGTATTTTATATACTTAATAATAGTGTAGTGAAGCGTACTTGGCTTATACTCAAAATTATAAAAAAAAGTCTAAGACTAAGTACATTAATACTAAGACTTACATTTGTATTTGTTCTATCAAGTTATTTACTTTTGGTTCAAAAGATGTGCACTTTTTTCACCATTTGTTTTTACAAAGGACTACAGTTCTGAGTTGGAGACACTATTTTGTTTCCTTTTTTTTTTTTTTTTTACAAGGGTTTGATTTTATAGAGGCTGTTTGTTTTTGAAATTCACATCTCTAATGATTTAAACAGGTATTTGTAAATACACTGTATTTTAACTTGTTCTTAACATTCTATCTTGTGAGTTTGTAAATAATTTGCAGTCTCGTGTACATACAGAATGATTTATTTTTAAGAACACTGAAGTATATTTCAAGTATACAAATAGTATGCTACAAGTAATATGTTAAGAAAACTTACAAGTAAACTTAAAGTATAACAACACATACCTGATAAAATAAAATAGTATTTTTTGAGTCAATCTAGGTATACCAACGTGTTCTTCAATAGATAAAATGTGGACTAGAAATTTAGAACTAGACCAATTGCAGTATATAGAAGAGTGTACTTGTAGTACTTTAACCCTTTAGACCCAAGACCATAGATTATAGCCAGAAAATTCTAATTTTTTGGAGCTGATATGTTTGTTTCACTTTCTGCTAAAATCCATAAAAATCAAAATGTCCATAAAATTCAACATGCAGATTTTTCATATCTCATTTGATACATTAGGTGTTTTTGGCAACTGATAATCCATTTGAGGACATGTTTATCATTTATCTGATTGTATTCAGATGTTTTTTTTGTAATTCGTTGATCATATTAAGTAGCTATTATAAAAGTATGCATCAACTATGATACAATTGGCTTTATAGGGTTAAGTACACTTCAACAATCTAAAATGTAGACTGCAGTATTGGTATATAGATTAGTGTACTTCTTGTATACTTTAAAGTGTACTTTCGTAAACTTATAATATTCCAATTTAGTCCGAAGGGGTATCAAATTAATATACCTTACACTACAAGTACATGCTTTGTGGTATACTTGCTATAATTATACTCAAGCATGATTAAATGAACTTTAAGTATCATAATTTTTGCTAAGGAACACAACATTTGGACAAGTATTACATTCACTTCTATTGTGAAATAAAATCTATGGTCCATGGCATGATAACAGTTTTCTATCAACAATAAAAAGTAAAAATCAGAGTGTATAAACATGAGTTTCCATCCCGGTGAGTCCTCACCATGGCGGCGCTGATCAGGGCAGCGCTGATCTGACCCTCCACCGCTCTCTGTCTCAGCTCCGCCGCGTTCTTCACCTCCGTAAACAGCAGCTGGGTCACGAAGTGCTCCGGGAACAGCTCCAGTTCGTGGGTTAACTTCATATTCAGCACGTTATCATTAAATTTACTGAATATCCACCGCGTTTCAGGAAAACATCCGCGCGAGGGGAATCATAACACGGTGACACCGCACAGGACAAACGTTCCGCTTTCCAAACTGTTCCGTGAAACAATGGACACCCCCAAACCTCCAAAACAAATGTATAAAAGGGAATTTTTTGACTGTAAATGAACATATTAGGCAACTAATTGACCAGTTTACATTAAAAGTTCGATGGAAAAGGGAGAACGTTGTACTTGTCCTGCTGTTTCCACCCGAGCATGTTTCAGAGGCGGAGCGGGGTCTGTGGAGAGTCTTCAGTTGTGCTCGGACTGTCACAGTCATCAGGATGTCCCAGCAGAGCCCCGTGGTTATGTGATATCTTCACCCGGAGCAGCCATGGAGAGGTTTGAGGGCTACGCCTTTACCGCGCTCTGCAGCACCAACTTCCTCATCTCCTGCCTGCTCTTCTCCAGAGTGACCCGGGAGCAGAGGGAGCCCTACATGGACGAGCTCTTCCACGTCCCGCAGGCTCAGAGATACTGCCACGGGAGGTTCAACGAGGTGATCCGTGTTTGTGGGGCTGTGCTGGACGTTTGAGTCTGTGGCACAGTTGTTTGGCGGATTAAGGTTATGTTCAGACATTAAAATGATGCGGCAGCGCGTCGAGGTTTTAATCTCATGTTTGACATACAGAGTGGCTTTAGAAAGGCTTAATGCCTGTGAGGATTGTCTCTACGAGGCAACCGGACAATCACACCGAGGAGCTCGCTTTTTGAAACATTTTTAACTACACCAAACCTTAAAACTAGGGATGCATCATATTGGATTTCTGCCGATATCTGATATGCAGATATTCTTTATTCATTATCGCCGATATCGATATTTCTGCAAAAGAGCACGTGCTCTGTACTTAACAAAAACAGACTTGTTTCTTCAGTGTTAGTGTATTTTTGTAAGGAACAGATGTAAACAAGAAAAACAGCATTTGAGTCTTTAAAACACGAAACCCTTGTTTTTTAAATGCACCCATGCAGAGATGAGAAGCTGCATCAGTGTTGTACATTTTTGTAATTTGCCGATATTCCAGCCGATTTGAACAAAATGAACATCTTGCTTTTTAAATGTACCCCTGCAGTGATGATAAGTGATACAGAACATCTTTTAATTTATATATGGGACATACATGGATGGCTGATAAATTGGCTCAAAAATGTCAGTATCAGCTGATATTCAGCATTTTGGAGCAAAATCTCCCGACACTGGTGTTAACTGATTGTATCATGCACTCCTGATTTCATCACATTTCTTACAGAACAACATCATATTGATTAATTAACATGAAAGAAAGTTACTAGCGTAGCGATGCACAACACTGGAGTTTTGCCGATATCCGATTTGCTGATATTTCTGCTAAAGCTCTCTCAACAAAAATGGACTTGTTTCTTCAGTGTTACAGAAACAGATATAAAACGAGATAGACAGCATTGAACTCTTTCAAACATGAAACCCTTGATTTTTAAATGTACCCATGCAGTGATGAGAAGGTGCACCAGTATTTTATTATATGACCGATATGTGTGGCCAATATATCAGCTGTTAAAATTCAATATCGGCCGATACCCAAACTTTGCTTTTGGGCTGATATCAGCTGATACTGACATCAAACCAATAATATCGTGCAGCCCTAAAACCAAACCTTCAACTACACACAACCTCCCATCAAAGCAGACTAATGATTTACTCTTGACTGTTTCATTCTGAATGACTGGCAGGTAGGCCTGTGCTCAAAATATCGATACGTCAAAATATCGTATCGCACTCCTTTGGGAAACGTGTATCGATACGGATTCTATAGAATCGATACGGCCTAAATATTTTGACAATTGTTGTAAATGCACTTTGGATAATGTTATGAGTGGCACAGTTCAAGATAATGGGCGAGCTACATAATGAAGCATATGTTCTAAATTTGAACTTAGGTCTACCATCTTTGAGGATCTGAATGTATGTCTCTTAAGCTGTAGAACCACTTAAAACTCATCCTTGTTCTTTTTCTTCTTATAAGAAAAAAACAAAACTTGTCAAGAATTTTGTTTAAAGCATAGTCAATGTTCACAATTTATGTGTTTTGGGATATGTATCATATTGGGGCCTTAGTATCAGGATATGTATTGTATCGTGAGGTTGCTGGAAATACCCAGCCCTACTGGCAGGTATGGGGATTTTATTTTCAGGTTTAGAAAAAACAGAAAATATGTTTTTATTCAAAACACACTAGGCAGAGTACCCGGGTTTCTACACGTCCCGGATAGCTGGAAAATGATTGACCAATTTTTCATTAATGGAGAACATTAAAAAATGAGGAAAAAAAAGACAAATATCCTAAAAAGCTTGAATGACACAGAACACACCTCACAGGACAGAGAATGTTTAAAATGGGATTCACCTCAGAAATTTGTACTAACTGCACCCAAAAAACACCAGACACTTACTTCCATGCCTTCTGGCTCTGCACACCAATTCAACACTTCTGGAATGAGGTCACTAAATCACTTTCCACCATGATGGGCTGCCACATCCCTATGTCCTCTTCACTCTGTTTACTCGGTAACACATCCATAATAAACCTCAACAAGTCAAGTAATAACCTACTCCTCACAGCCCTGACTATCGCCAAGAAAACCATCCTCATTAACTGGAAAAATAGGAGCAATACAAACCACACACACTGGAAAAATCTTCTTATAGAACACATCACCCTGGATCACTTACCTATACCCGCCCAGAACTCAGCAATAGAACCCCTCTCTGTTTGGGCCCCTTTCCTCAACTACTTTCAATCCTGAAACCACTATTTGTTAATATTTACCATCCCCATTATTAACCATCATAAATATAATATAATTATAAATAATAACCCCAATAACAGTAGCCGGAGAGCCAATTCCCCCACCCTCAACACTACAGTAACATTTCTGTTTATACCTGCAAGCTGTGTTTTTGTCTGTTGTTTGTTTGTCTGCTCACCTTATGTCACTGTTTTTGTTCTGTCATGTCTTTGTCACCCTGTCTCACATTAGATACACTTAGTTTTGTTTTGTTTTGTTTTGTTTTTTTTTCTCCTTTCTTTCTTTTATAGTGCAAGTGTTATTGATTATCATCATCACCATAACTGTCTTTAAGTGATTATAATAGTAATAACAAAAATGGCTATCAAATTATTACTGGTAATACATGGGCTGTGCCTCGGGCCCTGGGTGGACCAGACTTTGCGGGCCCTGGCCTGTGGTCCCTCTGGCCCTCCTGCGCCTCCCCTCCCCCCTTTTACATGTCCCGGCTTGCTATCATGTGACACATCACCCATTTTAATGCACAACACATCAGTTCAGGGACCCAAAACACAATGTAAATAAGTTTTCGTTCAATATAATACGGTGAAGCTAGATGGAGATATTGGTGATATTGATATTGGTACCTTTAATCTTGTTTTTTAGAAGGCTGGATTAAGTGGCCACACTAATATAGTTACTTTAGTTGATGATGTAAAGTCCTGGAAAAGTCCTGGAAAAGTCCTGGAAAAGTCCTGGAAAATGATTTCTAGAAAAAAGGGGGAACCCTGAGTGCACATGGAAAAGAAACATTATTATGAAAAGTGCAGTTAAGTAATGTCGGGTTTTGAAACATGCAGGTGTATTTTATTAAGGGATGCATGAATTTGAATGTTTACCCATTTCTAAAATGTTAATATTTCTGAATGACTTGTTGCTAATATCGATACGTATAGTTTTAGTTAAGGGCTGAAAGTTTTTATTTTATGAAAAGTGGCATGTTGTTTTCAATGTGTTTTTTTCTGTAGGGATCAGATGTGAAATAAGGAAACATTTGTTTTAACATCCCCCTTGAAGTAAAAATGAACATCTTACTTTTTAAATGTACTCCTGAAGAGACGATAAGGTCAATTGATACAGAACATTTTTGTATTTTATATGGATGGCTGATACATTGGCTCAAAAATGTCAATATTGGTTGATATTCAGCGTATTGGTCCAATATCTCTGACACTGATACTAACCGATAATATCATCTCTGTTTTTATCACAGTTCTTACAGAACAACCTCGGGATCATATTGATTAATTTGCATGAAAGAAAGTTAGAGATTTAAGAATGACTACCTAGGATCTGAAGTATCTGGTTGTGTGTGTGCAGTGGGACCCTATGATCACCACCCTCCCGGGCCTTTACCTGGTCTCTGTGGGCGTCATCAAGCCCGTGGTGTGGCTCGCTGACCTGACAGGTGATGTGGTTTGTTCCACTGCCATGCTGCGTTTCATCAACCTGCTGTTCAACTGTGGCAACCTGTACCTGCTGTATCTGCTCATCTGCAAACTACACGGGAGGGAGAAGGTATGTCCACACAGTGATGCTGAATCTGAAGTGATTCATGTTGTTTTCTGTTCTCATGGATGTTCTTGTCTTTCAGAACCGAACAGCTTCACGCAGAATTCTCTCAGCTCTGTCTCTGTCCACCTTCCCTGTGCTCTATTTCTTCAATTTCCTGTACTACACTGACGCCGGCTCCACGTTCTTCATCCTCTTCACGTACCTCATGACGCTGTACGGCTGTCACAAGGCCTCCGCGCTGCTCGGCGTCTGCTCAGTGCTCTTTAGACAGACCAACATCATCTGGGTGGCCTTCTGTGCTGGCACGCTGGTGGCAGCCAAGATGGATGAGGTGTGGAGGATCGAGCACACGAAAAAGAAGGAGGAGAAGTTCTCCCCCTCTCAGGTTCCACTGTCACTCAGTGGAGTTAAAAAGGTGTTGTTGTTCACCGTGGAGTTCCTGACCACTCCGGGTCACATGAAGGCCGTGCTGCTGGTGGCCTGGCCGTATGCCGTGGTGGGCGTGGGCTTCCTTGGGTTTGTGATGCTGAATGATGGAATAGTGGTGGGAGACAGAACAAGCCATGAAGCCTGCCTGAACTTTCCCCAACTTTTTTACTTCTTCTCGTTCGCCCTTTTCTTCTCTCACCCTGTCTCACTGTGTTACCATCGGGCTCTTCGCTTCCTCCAGGCTCTGAAAAAACAGCCTTTTGTTTTTCTCCTGATTTCCGGCATCTGCTTGCTCATGGTGTGGAAGTTCACTTTTGTCCACAAGTATCTCCTGGCAGACAACCGCCATTTCCCCTTCTATGTGTGGAAAAGGCTTTTCCAGAGACACGAGCTGGTGCGCTTCCTTCTTGTTCCTGCGTACATTTTTGCAGGCTGGAATTTTCTAGACTCCTTCAAGTCTCGCTCATTGTTCTGGAGTTTGGCCTTCCTGGCGTGCCTTTTGGTCGCCACAGTACCGCAGAAGCTTCTGGAGTTCAGGTACTTCATTGTCCCGTACCTGATGTACCGCATGCACATGCCTCTGCCCTCTCTCCCCAGACTGGTGGTTGAGTTTCTCTTGTACTCTGCTGTAAATGCTGCCACACTCTACATCTTCATCAATAAGACATTCCAGTGGCCCAACAGCACAGCTACGCAGCGGTTCATGTGGTGAACAAACAGGAAAAAACACAGATCTGACAGCATGAGCTTATGTCTCCAAAAGACTTCCCATGTATTACGACTGTCACCGCCTGTGTGACAGCTGCCATAAAAAGACGGAATCGTCTCATGATGCAGCAGCTGACAGTGGAGTCCAGCTTACTGCTGAACTGTGAGGCATTTAGGGTTTGTATGTTTTTTTTATCCAAAGGAAATAGTTGCAAATCCTTAAAGAAGCCATACATTTATTTAAAATTATTTCAATGGTAATCAAATGTTTCTTTTCCTTGTTGTTTTAGAGAAATGTGCAGCTTTTGGCTCATGTGAGTCATTAATGATTTCTAATAATCAAAGAAAAACATTTTGAAAACAGCTCTGGTTGAAAATTTTCCTCTTGATCCTGGAACAATAAGTAATCAAGATTTCTTTGGATTTACAAAGACACGTGCAGTTTTATCTTTTTTGTATTTCATATTAGGGATGCACCATATTATCGGATCGATATCAGCAGATTTTGAAATTTTTGTTGATCTTTACAGCTGAAATATCTGCTAATTACACAAATGTACAATATTGATGCCCCGTCTGGGTGCATTTAAAAATCAAGGGTTTCATTTTTGAAAGATTTAATGCTGTTTGTCTCGTTTAACATCTGCTCCTCACAAAAATACACTGTAATACTGAAATAAACAGGTCCATTATTGTTTAGTACAGAGCTTGTGCTTGAGCAGAAATATCTGTATGGACGATGATGAATTAAATAAATATCTGTGCATTTAATATCCGCAAAAACCAAATATTGTGCATCCCTATATCATATGTAATACTGAATGCTGTTCATTCCATCAAACTCTGTTATATGAAGCTTCTGACAGGAAGTTAGGAAGAGTTCGATGTCCGATGTTTGGGACTGTGATCGGAAGTTTGGAGGGTTTTTTAGAACATTTTCTGTCTGAAAATGTGTATGTTTGACATAAAATCAAATATATTAATGGCTTTTTAAGTTTAAGTCTGATTTTTTTTTAAATAAACCTTTAACATTTTTTGGAGGAGACAGTTGGGTGTTTACTGTTAATTGTTCAGATATTGTGTTATTTTTATTTGCCATTATTTCTCTGTTGTTTATTTGCACTTTGTGGTTAAGTTAATGTGATCCTTCCCTTGATTGTTTTTCCTTTTGATTAAGTCATAATCCAGCTTTGTGTGTGTCTGTATGTCATGCAATGAAGAGGTAGAGTTGGGCGACTGAACTGGTGGCCAAGGTTATTGGTTTTTGAGGTTTATAAACTTTATTTGATTTATTACATATTTCTAATTTGTATGAAGTGTTTTCCTTTATTATTTGTACAAAATGAATTCTGTATTTCTGATCCAGCTGTATACTGCCCCCTGCTGCTACACTATGCTGTGCACACTTTTGAATAAAGTAGTCAAGTGATTAAAAAAAAACAATTCTCAAGTTTATTATTAGCAGCTTTAAAAGTCACATGTACAACAAAAGAACCACCAAATCCAGAGTGAAAGTAGAAGAAAACTTTTCAATGTACTGCAATCCATGAATGTAAAATGATCGGTTATATAAATTTAGTCTATATTTGAAGGAATGGTGCACTTGGTTTAATATTTTTTACAGAATATGATGTTTATCATAGTTTTTGGTGAGTATGTTTTACTACCAAGAGTATTTGACAGTGTACTACATCTGCTGTATTCAGCTTTTTCTTTTTTAATTGTCATGACTGGGTCTTAAATAAAGTAGCCACAGGGAGGAGCTGTAGGACTTTAGTGTAATTTATTTTGTTCTTATTTGTTTACTGAGCACTGCAAAAATGAATGATGAGAATGAAAATAAATGAAAAACAGGGCATTTACAGGGCATATATAGCCACCTGCTGTACAGATCTATCTGTAAAACAGGCTAAACTCCCGGTGCTTGAGTTTCAGATCAGTCCCAGTTATTAAAACAAAGATGTATCCTTTATGTATCCTGTATGTGTGGTAGACAATGCATTTAATGATAATTTAAGCTGCTGTTTGCTGTACTTTCTACATGCAAGTCAAACTGGAGGACAAATACAAGTAGTACCGTGTTTCATCTTCATCAACCTTTACCAAATATTTATTACAAAAGATAGACACTGATATACAGGAGAGACTGTTGGATAATAAAATGCAAAATCATAAGAATGGCAAAAAATGTGTTGAAATAACACAAAGTAAGGGTAATAGATCATATATAGATTTGTACCTGTGATGCATTTTAAATGTTTCATTGATTTCATTAAACTATTACAGCTGTCAGTGGTAATAAAATAAGTTTGTTAAAATGTATGCACCTACAGCAGAAACTGAAATGAGAATTTACAAAGAATTGTGGTTTGACCACTTCAAGATTAATGTTTAAAACTTTATAAAAACAGCAATTGTTCTTTGAAGAAAGAAATTAAAACACCCCCAAATTAAATTATTCTATTACCAAGTTTGCTAAGGATTTGGTGACTGTAAGTCTTCATGCAGGACATTATGATGAGCCATGGTCCAGCTTTGGAGAAGCTTTGAACCATATAACAAAAACAAGGATAACAAATGGCACGTTTCTACAAATGAAGATCTAATAATAAAACTGTGTAGGAAGCAGTGATGTCAGCACTGATGATGTCTTCAATAAAGCTGGTCCAAAGTGTTTTTACACACACACACACCCCTACACGTTTTTATTACATGGTGGGGACTAAAAAGTTAGACATTACATTTATTTCCTGTGGGGACCTCACTTTTAAAAGATCACTTGAAGGCAAAATTGATAGTCACAGTCAATTCTCTGTTTTTTTAAAGCACATCTGACATAAAAAAATCTCAAAATTTCCCAAGTTTTACAGAGTTAAAATTTTCATATTTTTCTATTCATGTGGGGACCCTTGTTTGGTGTAATACAAACAACGTCCACCAGGTGTCAGATTATTAAATTTACCATACAGGGATTTTTTTTCTATTCACTTCCAAGCCTGCAGAAGAGCAGAAATGAAGGTTAAATGTTTTTCAATCAATAAAGATGATTATATAGAAGAGAAAATGGTGAAAAAAACTTGTCTGTAGAATAATTAGGGTGGTCATGATGGCGATTTTTATCCATTGGTCACAAAAGGGTCTGCCAGTGCCGCTTGTGGCTTCAATTTCATGTTGTATATGCATTTACACTACTCACAATAAGTTAGGGATATTGTTATTTACAAAAATGTTTTTCCTATTTGGTCTGAATTCTAATGAAATAAGTAAATGTTCCCTTTGATATTACTAATAATGAATGGGAAGAAACACCATTTTCATTAGTTCAATATTTATTACCCCCAAAATTTAAAAAAATCCAATCATCCACCCAGATTATCATAATCACCTCTCCATGTTTTGTCTCCCTGGAACAGACAGTGATGCAGGGTTTTGTGTGAAATCATGTTCAGTTGGACACTCATGTAAAATTCTCCTCCCGTTTTCGTCTGATTCAGAGCACACGAGGACTTCTCCAGCTCACACACCAGACCTCCCTTCTTCATGACCTTCTGGCTGATCTGTGTGGATCTCATAATTATTGTAAATAGGCAGTTTTTACAAAAGTTTGGTGCATCAATAGGTTTTCCTGAGCTGCTTTTTGTAATGATCCTCTCACAATCTTCAAATTTGCTGTTGAGCAGAACATTTCATCTTCTTCTGGCTGTAAGCTTCACTACAAACCTTGCGTTGTGTTTGTCTTTAAATCAGTGAAGGCAGGAGGAAACATTTTTGTTTGTCCAGGAATTTTCCACCATCATCATCATCATCATCATCATCATCACAAAATTTGTTGACATGTGCATGAAAAGATGGCAGTGGTGGCCCTCTGGTCCTTTTTTTCATGTTTTATGAATAAACAGTCTCTCAGTTTGCTCTCACTCTTTTAGTTGAGATTGAACTTAACATAGGCTCAGAATTTTCCTTTAAGTGATGGAGCAGCTCTGCTCACTGATTTCTTCTTAAATATCCATTTTACCCTGCTGCCATCTACTGGTTAAATATAGAACAACAATTTAATACAAAAAACTTCACTACACTTTTGTTTTTGTTGTTAAATATTTAACCTATTTATTTTTTGAAAGCTCACCATGTGCTCAGACGTGCATGATCAATGACCCTGGTAATAGTTTCCTTGTCAAAGTTGCTCCAGATTAACATTTCTTCTTCTCTCCATGTTCTCGCAGCTCTGCAGAAGAGAAAAGGACACAATAAAAGTCAGTAAATCTGAAATATCCTAAAAAAAGGTCAATAAAACATTTGTTTTTCTGTGTCTATAGAAAATAATTTATCGGAAGCTGATACCACAACACTCCATTAATCCCACTCGACAGCATAACACAGTCTGAGAAAAAAGGGCAAAGAAAAGATATAGTTTTTACCAAATTTAAACCAACCTGCAGACTGTGTTTATGTCCTTGTAGAGGTCACTCAGGATCAGCAGTTCTTCTTCTCTCCATGTCCTCATGTCCTTAAATCCTGATGGGCTTAAATCTCAGCAGCAGCTCTAAAGGAGAGAAAGGATCACAATAATGGTCATTAAATCTGAAAATCTTCTCAAACATTTAAAATAAACATTTATTTCTGTCCTTTTAGAAAAAAAAATATATCAAAGCTCATACTCACCTGGACTCTCCTGTTATCCAACAGGACATCAGGAGACAGAGTTGGATAAGAGGAGCGTCGGCCTTCTTCGTCCTCTGATTAGTGTTGTGCTCAAGACCACACTATCTTAGACTAAGACTTGCCCGAGACCAGAATACCCCGAGAACAAGACAAGACCAAGACTTTTGGAAGTCTAGACTGGGTTGAGACCAGGATCAAGACAAGCCGAGATCGAGACAAGACCAAGACCATCAAAATAAATTTTAAAAACCATGACAAAGTTGAACAGTTTAGGGAGGTATCCATGAGACACAACAGCAGCAAGGTTTCGGTCATCACAGTGGAAAAAACACATGAACTGAAGCTTTTTCTTGTTTTACCAAGTGTTCCTCCTTATTCACATTAATGATGTTGAAGATCAGCAGATCAGTGCAGGTCTTGATCAGTCTTGACAAAAAATCCTGAGTCCAGCCAGTCCGAAACCGAGACAAAACAGAGTAAAAATGCTCTTGAGTCCAAGACCAAGACATTTAAATTGTGTTCTAAAGGCCGGTCTCGAGACCATGACCGGTGTTACACCAAAATCTGTGACCCGTCAGAAACTGTGACTGCAGGGGGAAACTGAACAGTTTCTGATGGCTATCAGAAATAGTGACCTGGGCTCTGCTGGCCATATTAGAGGTGACACATTTTTTTAATGGGTCTATAATAGAGGGGAGAGGTGGAGGAGTTACAAAATACACAATTTTTATGATCTGGGTTAATTATAATGCAGATACAGTAAGGTAACAGTTTCTGATGGCTATCAGAAATAGTGACCTGGGCTCTGCTGGCCCTATTATAGGTGACACTTTTTTTATTTAGAATGAAGTGGAGAGATGGAGGAGTTCATAAATACACGTTTATTAGGGTCTGGGTTTATTATAATGCAGATACAGTAGGGTAACACTTTCTGACGGCAATTAACTGGCTACATTAACTCTCTATGCACCTGTAAAAATGTGTAAAGCACCTACTAATTTATACACACACACACACACACACACACACACACACACACACACACACACACACACACACACACACACACACACACACACACACATATTCGAGTTATACATTTTGATGCAGCACAAATAGGTGCCAATCACTTTATTGTTCATATCCATACAGTTAAGAGTCTCAAATAGGATACATTGGTAAGAACTCTCTGCTATCCATGGGTAAGAAACCACATAAAGCTTAATCCCTCCGTAATTTGCGTGAATGCTCTTCTACTTCTCCTACTCCCCCGTCTACCAAGTTGGCCATGCCGAAAAAGAACTCACTGTTGCCCCCTGCAGTCACAGTTTCCGACGGGTCACAGATTTTGGTGTAACACACATTTGGTGTAACACCGGTCTGGAGTAACACAACATTACCTCTGACACTCACAGCAGCTCAAGAGACAGAACACGACTTCACTAAAATAACTGCAACAGATGGTCACATAACCATCTTTGAATTTGTGAACTAAGTGACTTTATGGCAGCTTAAAAAGTTCATACTTACCCTTTTTTTAAAGATCATTTTCTCCAATTTGCTTTGATTACTTTCCGTAGAGAAAATGTTTGGAGCTTGAGAGATGATCCAGCAGCAGTCTGTGGAGGCCGAGGCGCCTGCTCCACAGACTGATCTGAGCCACAGCTCCATACTTACAGGACAGGAGAGACCTACCTAAGATGGTGTGTTGTTCTTCTTGCTGCGTGAGTTCCACTAAACTCCGGACTGCTTCAGGTGGACGTGCTGCAGGCTTCAAACATCTGGCCCCTCTGTGAGGTCCTGATCCTGGACTGAGCTGTGGTCCAACAGCTTTAGGGAGTTCAGTGCAGCTTTCTGGCCCGTCTTCTCTCTTCTGTTCTTGTCCTGCTCAATAAACAAGGTGTTGACAGTCCTGCCAGACGCAGAGCATGACCCTCAGGATCCAAGAAAAGTTGACCCAGCCCTTGTGCTAAAACACAAAGAGGAGGTCAGCTACTTCAGCAGTAAACCAGCTAATATATTTCTAAAAAATCAGAGTACATTCAAGATAAAAACGTATAAATCATCAATTTATAATCATAGGACACGGCATAAAGCCAGACTAAAAAGCTAGCAGAGCACAGTGAATGTAGTCAGACAGTTTCAACTTCTTTCTGTAAAAAAATCCCTATTGTAAAGTCAACAGAGGAAATCTGAGAGAGAATTTCATACTAAAAAAAAATTCTAAAACAAATTATTAGGGTGGGAGAAAAAATCGATTCACATAAATATCGCAATTTTTTATGACGATTTTGAAATTGATATTTTTTTGTTCAAAAATCTTTTTTTTTCAAATGTCAATGCTTCATTTTAGTCTGTGTTAATAAGCCACTTTTAAATGCAGTCCAGGCTTTTGAAGAAAGAGTATAAACAGCTGGTTAAAATATATTGCTGAATAAATCCTAAAAACCGACTCACATGTGATGTGTATTTTTCCTGATATAGTCTGTAGGCATCATCATTGTTCTTCTTTTCAACTGGTGTTAAAAAAGCTAACTAAAGATTGCAAAAATTGACAATATCGTAGATTTGCAATTTAAATTGAATCAGCGCCTAAAAAATTGTAAAAAAAAAAAAAAAAAAAAACAATCAGGAGAAGAGCATAACTTTTTGTGAACTCTTCAGAGAAATAGAGAAGTGGCTCTTTTACATTGACCTCACACTAAGTGATTATACAGTTCACTATTTACATCTTACCTTTTACTTTTAAAATAATGTGTCCTCAAGTGATATTTTTAAAATGAATAAGCTGAGTCTTTTCTATATTCTCTGTTTATCAGAAGCACACCACACAGCCTTCAGATATGATTGTGTTGAATCAGCAGAGCTTCATTACTGTCAAATGATTCTCGATGCCTCTGACACGTTAAACTGTCAGCATTAATCAGTCAGCTCACACACACGTGCACGCTCGTCAGCACAAATACATTCATGTTCAAGGAGAGGAGCTCAAACTCTGAGCAGAGGCACAGCCACCAATGATGGGCCCAAAGAAGTATTTCAGATTGGCCCTATCAAAAACCAGCTCTGGACATTTTTTTGAACCAAGCAAAAATGAAAGGTACTTTATTAGACAAGAGGAGCTTCAGTGAGGTTAAAAATTGTCCTTAGCAAGACAGGCAGTCGCACATTTAAAAAGCTACAGACATAAACACATACACAGATACTTACAGCCAGGAAAATCAGAATCACAGAGCAACAAGTTTATCAGTAAAGCATATCCAGCTGCCTCATCGTCCTCCAAAGCCTTTAACCTGCACTTAAAAAGATTAGATTAGATTGAACTGTATTAATCTCTTTGGTATATAATATACAGATAAATACAAAATTAAAATACATTTAATGAAAAATATGTCTGCTAGCTGGCTGCTGCCTTTTTTAATTTTCTACATGGGGTGCACATTCATGACTCTCACAGAATGAACCATATTGATTGATGTTGGTAACCCCCCCACACACACACACACACACACACACGCACACCCCTTTCCTCTCATAAACATATTTATTTACTTATTTTTATCTACTTTTTTGAAACATATTTGTGGCCACTATAAAGTCTCACTCACCCCTCCTCTTCTGTTATCTGGGCTTGGGACCGGCAGTGGCAGAGTTAGAGGGTTTTTTTGTTTGTTTTTTAATGATTTTTTTTATTTGTTTCTTTTTTTTGTTTTGTTTTTTTGTTTTTTTTTCTGATTTTTTTTTTATTTGTTTCTTTTTGTCTTTTCTTTTTTTGTTGTTTTTTTGTGTGTTTGAGGGGGTTTATATGTTTGAAAATTCACCCATTTGTGAAACAGAAAATTATAATGAGAACATCAGTCAGATAGGCAGAGCATGGAACAGTTCTTTAGTTCAGTTCTATTTGGCGGGTGTGAGCAGTAGGTCACACATACGCACATAGACACACACACAAACACATTCATTCCCCCCATGTTCCCTCTCCCCCATGTCATGTATCAACTCAGAAGTATCAACTCTGCACCTGCAGGTGTGGGAATGTTAGGTCACACATGGGTTACACACAGACAGACAGGTTTTACACAGCTAAAACAGCTTGGGGTCAAATTGACCCCAGAGGAACACCGATGTGTGCAATATGTGTACAGCACAATGAAAAAATATCATCATAATAATTTTATGCTAAATCAATAGTACCCATGAAATTAGGAAAAAAGTCATGAAATATGAAGCCAAAAAAAAGGTCAACTATTATTTTTTGGATGATAAACATTGAATGGGATCAAATTGACCCCAAGGATAATAGGAGGGTTAAAGGCTCCTGTGCTCTTTTTCTCTGTGGTCTCTGATAGATCCAGCGATGGCTGTGTCATCGGTGAACTTCTGGATGTGACACAGCTCAGAGTTGTAGCGGAAGTCCATGATGTACAGGGTAAAGAGAAGAGGGGCCAGCACCATGCCCTGGGGTGCTCCAGTGCTGCTGATCACAGTGTCAGACGTGGTGCCCTTCAGTCTGTGAAATACCGGGCCTGTCAGTGAGGTAGCTGGAGATCCAGGTGAGCAGGCAGGGGTCCACTCACATTATGTTCAGTTTGTCCTGGAGCACATGGGGCTGGATGGTGCTGAAGGTGCTCGAGAAGTCCAGAAGGAGAATCCTCACCATGCTGCAGCCCTTAGCCAGGTGCGAATGAACTCAGTGATCCTCCACACCAACACCTGCCTGGTATGCAAACTGGTGCCCATCCTGGGCATGTAGCACCTGAGGTCTGAGGAGGCTGAGGAGGAGCCGCCCCAGTATCTTCATCAGGTGTGAGGTGAGAGCCTCTGGTCTGAAGTCATTCAGCTCTGTGACTGAGGTGTGTCTCTGTGTAAGATTTAAAAGGAGCAGCTCTCCTAGATATAGTTTTTCTTGTAGCAGATTCCAGTCTGCAGGAGCAGCAGGTCTGAAACTTTTGACCCATTTCAAGACAAACTTTGGGGACAGAAAGCAAAACAGGATTTTGTGTTTGAGTCACAGAACGAAGACTGAAGCTTCCAGAACTTCTTCAGTGAATATAGTTACTCAAGTGTGATGGAAGCAGGCCAAGAATAGCCTTATAAATCAGATGTGCCAATGATTCAGTCTACGGAGAGGGCCACAGACAGTGATGAGTTAGAGCCTTAAGATTTGTTATGGACCTTAAAGCTTCATGATAAACAGTATCAGATGATTTAAGGCATTGAGAAGATGTATGCAGAAATAAAACATCACCATAATCAATCAGCAGCATAAAAGTAGTAACAAGAGGCTTTTCTGCAGTAATGGATAAACAAGACTTATTTCTGAAGTAAAAACCGAGCCACAGCCTTAGCTTCTTTCCAAGTTTCTCACTTTGAAGTTTAAAAGACAGAGAATCATCGATCACAAACCCAAGGTACTTTTAAAAAGATACAGACTCAATCACATGACCCTGAGCTGTCCTAATAGAAAGGCTCTGTGACTGCTTTATGAGTTTGTGAAAATCTTAACTGGAGTCAGAGCACTTTCAGGGGTCAGAGGACTTTTAAGAAAGGGTACCATGCCATAGCTGCTCTGGTGTTTTCACACTGCACAATAAAAACAGTTGGGTTAAAAAATAACCCAATTTTAACCCAACTGCTGTTTCAGAAAAGGACGAACCCCTTTTTGGGTTATTTTAACCCAAAAGGTTGGGTTCTTTTTTTTTCAACCCAATTTTTTGGTTGTATTATTTAACAAAAAAGTTGGTTTGTTCCTAACCCAATTCTTGGGTTGCGCAATTCAGCGCTCCCAGTAGTTTGACACAGAAGCAGTTAGGACCCAGAAGAGACACAGATTTTGCAGTTCACAATAACCAGCTCTATTGAACAGACACTGGAACAATTGTAGAGAGCAAGGATCGAACCCACGATCCTTGGAACATGAGGCAGTAACGTAGTCCACTTGGCCACACAGGAACTGGAAATGGGTCTGATTGCCAGAGATCAGGCTGCCACCTCTGATCTGGGCTCATAGACAGGTACTCGGCATCACAAACAGGCAGAAGGGTCAGATACCGGAGAACAGATGGCCACCACAGATCAAGATTCACAAACAGGTACTCGGCGTTAGGAACAGAAGGCAAGGTCGGCAACCGGGGATCAGGCAGGCAGGTAGGTGCAGGACAGAAACGGGTCAATACCTTGTAGTCTCGCCAAGGATCAGACGGTAAAGGCGGAAACAGCAAGACGATCTGACTCCTAGTGAGTGTGGAGCTGGTTGTGACATAGTTGGGTTAAAATAATAGCCCTTTAACCCAGAAAATGGGTTACTCTTTATAAAATTAACCCAACAATTTAACTTAACACTAGCAACACATAAATTGGGTTACCAAAATAACTCAACATTTTTTAGTGTGTGCAGGTCAGCCTTACACATTCATGATGACACATTTACACACTAAAAGGTAGAAGCTGTTAACACTGCTTTGCTGCAATGTGGTTTGGAGCTGAGGTTGTTCTCTGGCTAACAGTTCTGGTTTCAATTTTTGAGATGTCTAGGAAATAAAAATATTAAAAGTTCTCATGGAAATGAAGAAAAATAGAATGTATGAATGCATGAGCACCAATAATGAGGAACTTTTTAAACAAACTTGTTGATTCTTCAGTTCATTCACATGTTCCATAAATCAGGACCAAAAAGGCTCAGTAGTAATTGAAGCAAGACAGGTACATTATAAAAGCTACTGCGTTGCTGTCTTTGGCAAATTGTGGATGAAAAGTCAAAATTAACCCATACTACAGAATCAAAATGTGGACATTTGGACATCTGCTGATCTATCTTACCCATTTAGAAAAAAATAATTATTGAGTACCTCATTACTAACAAGTCTTTGTAAAATAAAAATAAAAATATCATTTTGACCTTGCATTCTGTAAGGAGTACAACACTAATTATTTTTAAATGTTCCTTTAACCTATTAGACACATAGCAATGTACCTAAATGTACCAGCTATATCACTCATTAAGATGATTATGTACCATTTAAAAAGGTGAAATGGGATTTTTAGTGGGTGCATCTAAACAGTGCACACATACATAAAAGAGGTAGGATTAAATAAGCTTAGACTTCTTGATGCTCCTTTTTGAGCATGTAGACTTGCTGCACATGCAGGATGTCATCAGTGGTTTACCTAGGTTGTTTCTTTTGATGTTGTGTTTAGTATGCATGTGTGTGTTTTTGGTGACTGTTTGTTTTTTCCTACTGGAAATAAAGCATTCATTCATTCATATTAATAGAAATTGAGCTCTGTTGCCGATCCTTGGTCTTTGCAGTTGTAACTTTAAGTTTCCTTGCTGTGGGGTAAATTAAGTCTTAGCTCGTGTCTTCCCCATGTGTTGTCCACTAAGGTTTGAAGCTCTTGTGAAGAAGTTTGCAGGTCTGTGCAGTGGTGTCATACCAACCTCAGTGACGCACGCTGCACTGATTAACAGCTTGTATTAGTATTGCCAATAACTTTTGTCTTTTGTCGAATTTTAATGTTCAGTGGAAAAAACATCTAAGAAGACCTAATTTTAGCAGTATCAGTGGCATGTTGCTAAGTTACAGACGATGTGAGGCAGTGACAGGAGAACATAATTACAGCCCTGGTTGACAGACAGCGTTCGTTAGACTTATTCAAACATTAAGACATCAAGCTCTTTTAAACAGCAAAAATCTAGACATTTTCAAATGACTTATTACTTGGTGAATATGTATTTAAACAATTAAGATGCAAAGGACGTCTGTCTGTCTGTCTTGCTGTGGTGGGTGTGACATCATCATCTTTGTGCTGTCTGAGTGTGTGCTCTTGATTGGCAGCATGGCCTTTTTTATGTGTTTGTTTCAGTCCAATCTTGTTTTTTCTTCTTCGATTTATTAAAATCATTCAAATCCAGGCAATATGAAAATAATAATTTCTTATGTCTCCTTGTGGACTGTCATTATCTCATTGATGTGATTTTAGATGATTTTAGATCTCAGCTGAGTTGTTCCCTTTAAGGCTGCAGCTGTGTTTTTTACTTTGTCACTCATGGTGCTATGATTGTTTCTGCCTCTTTGTCTGTGCTGTTGTTTTGTAGACATTTAATTACAGCAATATAAGTTAGTTAGTGAATTATTTATTTCATTCTTATATCTGAAATAAAACATTTTCATACAAGCATATAAGTATATAATTGAATGAAGAGGAACAGAAAGAAGAACAATCTTATATTATCTGCCCCTTTTGACACTTAAAAAATATTTCAAAAACAACAAAACAGCAACAACATGATCAACATAATTCGTAACAACAACAATAATAAAATAAAACAGCCGTCATCAACACTGCTGGTCTCAACTTCTTTGATTCTCAATGACAACAACAACAAGAAACAACAATAAGCACCTTCCTTCTCCTTTGCTAAGTCCTCTGTCGGTCCACCCGTCTAATTCATGTCTTGACCTGAAGGGGCCAATAAAACTAAAGCTTTTTAACAGGTAGAGCACTGTTCCTGTTGTAAAAAAAGGACTAGACACAGATCACACATTTATTACCTGACATTGACATCAATCATCTCTTCTCACCTTAAGGTCAAGCTAACACTGTCTCCAAGAAGTATAGAGTGCTTCTGTGAACTTAGAGGTGCAAAGATCTAACAGCCAATCATAACAGGCATTTTTGATAGTCTAGTTTGTAACTAGCTCATGAGCAAATGACAATGAAAATAAAAGCTTTCCGTTCGATATCAAATTCTTTGTGATAATTCCATTGTGTAGAAGCCCAGCAGAAAAACTGAATATCTTAAAATTTACAAACTGACATGAAAAAAACATCATCTTAATTAAAGGTTGAGTGCCACATGTCAACAAGGACCACAGGTGAACTCTGTTCTCAGTTCTGATCATTTCAATACCAATATTGTGTGACAATCAACCCTCTTCTCCCAGACTCTTCTTTTTATAGATACACATATATGCAAATATATACACACATTAGTATGCATATGCTGAAATATATAACCAGAAATATTTCCATGTAGGCAGAGACAGAGGCACCAAAAACAAGAATTCATGATTGCTACAAACCTTTGGACCTCCAGATCGTAAATCTGTCCTCATCATATTTGTTTCTGTATTTATTTGAGGTTAGCCCTTTGAGATGTGGCTCTGTTTTCAAGAGGGTTGTAAAAGTATTTATTATATACATACATTTACAAATGCTGATGCAGTCATTTCAACAGTTTAAGGATTTACGTCTTACAAGGTCTTAATACATTTTCTGTTAAGGCCATCAGCTGTAAGACGTCATAATCGCAGTATTAGGTTACAGTCCTGCTCAGTATTATTGGCACCCCTTCATTATTTTCATTACTTTAACAATATCTTTTTGATTTGATTTATTTATTTGCACAGGAAAATATACATAAGACAAACAATTTTTTAAATAAAAACATGCTGTGCAGGGGAGCATGAGAAAACCAACAGGTCTTATAGGGCCACCTCCCCAAAGATCATTTTTTACATAACAACAGGCATGAGCAGTCACATCAAGTACAAAAAGTTAAATGAAATTTTATCATATTTACTTGTACACATTTTCTACTTTACATTTGATCAACATTATTCATGAATCAACATTCCTTTTAATTTTCTTTTAAAATGATTTATCGTGGATATAGACTTTAGAGCAGGAGTTAAATTATTCCAGAGGGAAGGCCCTCTCTGCTTGAGTGTGCTTTGATTGACCGAAGTCAAAAGGGCAGATGCAGATCTCTGCAGCGCCTGGTGGAGTAGGCGTGAACATCTGAAGAATACATGAAAAAATGGTTATATGCTCTGGGAATAACATTCGACATTTGAACATATTTATACATGAAGAGGCAAATGCAATAAATGTTGACATTAAATATAGTTAAAATATTGAATTTCCTAAAAAGAGGAGCAGATGAAGATGATCTATTTGAAAAATTCGTAATTCTTAGAAATTTCTTTTGTATTAGTAAAATTTCTTTCAAATATGTTTGACAAGTAGCGCCCCAAACCATATTACAGTATGTTATATGTGGATAAATTAAACTATAATATAGTGTCATCATACATGTAGTACCTTTTAAGGAGCGAATTCTACTTAAAATACCTATAGATTTCCTTATTTTTCTACAAATATGTTGAGCGTGATATTTCCAGTTTAGTTTTTGGTCTACAATGACACCTAAAAATTTAGTTTGAGTCACTTGGTTTATTTTAATACCATCAATTGATACTTCAGCATTGTCTTGGTTATATCTTTTATTTCTAGTGCTGAAAATCATAAAGTTTGTTTTTTGTATGTTAAGAGAGAGTTGATTTACTTTAAACCACTCAGTGATATTTGATAATTCTTCCTTTGCTTCTCTCATTAGGCTATCAAAATTTGAACGACATAATAACAAGCATGTGTCATCTGCAAACATAAGAGGCAGTACATTTTTACACACATTTCTTAAATCATTTACATAAAGTATAAATAAAAGAGGTCCAAAAATGGAACCCTGTGGCACCCCGCATATTAATTTACCTCTATTTGAGCTTTGATTATTTACAAAAACAAATTGTTCTCTCTCATTCAAATAATTTTGTAACCATTTTAAGACCCAACCTTGAATCCCATAATTTTCTAATTTTGTTAAAAGAATATTGTAATTGACTGTGTCAAATGCTTTTGACAAGTCCAAAAATATGCTAATAGTGTTTTTTTTATTATCCAGATCTTTTGAGACTTTATCAACAAACTGCAAAAGGGCCATTTCTGTAGACATGTTTTCTCTAAAGCCATACTGATGGTTATATAAGATACAATTTGCTGTCAAGTGTTTGGACAATCTTTGATAAACTAATTTTTCAAGTACTTTAGAAAACAATGGTAAAACAGAAATAGGCCGGTAGTTGTTAAACAGATTGGAATCACCAGATTTATACAATGGAGTTACTTTGGCAAGTTTAAGGTCTCTTGGTACAACTCCTGTTTTGAGTGATAGAGAGAGAACATGTGTCAAAGGCTCAATAATAAAAGAGGCTACTTTCTTTATGAGACCAGCTCTAATTTCATCATGTCCTGGAGCTGCATCCCTCATGTGTAGTATTATTTGAAGTACCTCATTTGGAGTTGGAGGATCAAATACATTTAAACAAGAGTATGTCTTATCAGAAGTGTTGAAAGTATATTTTCTAGTTGATGCAATGTTTTTTGCAAGTGAAGGGCCGATATTCAGAAAAAAATCATTAAAACCATTTGCAATATCTGTTGGATTGTTGTAATTTCTGAAGCCATCAGATAACTGGGATGGTATACTTCTTGTCGTCTGCTTTTTGTCTAATAATTCATTTATAGCATTCCAGGTATTTCTTATATTTTTACTTGAATTTGCCAACTTTTCAGAAAAATATTTTTTCTTGGCATCATTGACAATTTTAATGAACTTATTTTTATATTTTTTATAATATAAGATATTCAAAGGTGTGGGACTAGTTAAAGCTTTTTTATATAATTTATTCTTGATAACAGAGGATTTTTGTAATGCAGGTGTGAACCATGGCTTAGAAATGTTCTTTTGTTTATTTTTACTTTTTACATGAGGAAAAGATTTATCAAACACAGCTGAAAATTTATTCATAAATTTTTGATAAGCCATAACAGCATCCTGGTGTCTAAAAACCTCATCCCATGATACTTGAGCCAGAGAGGTTTTAAAACATTCCTCATTTTTTTGGTTGAATCTACGATGACAAACACTATATTTTGGCTTAGTTTGTACAGAATTTGTAAAAATCTGAAATACAGGGAGGTGATCTGAAGTGTCAGCAAACATGACACCTGAAATGATGGGATTTACAAAAGAGTTTGTTAAAATATTATCAATTAATGTTGCAGTTGTCTTTGTTATCCTAGTGGGTTTATGAATAAGTGGATAAAAATAATGAGTATAAAGAGTATTTAAGAAATCAACTGAAGGATTTAAATCATGTTTCAAAAGATCAATATTAAAATCCCCAAGAAGGATACAAATCTTACTTCTGACACTTATCATTTCCAATGTAGTAGACAAAGCCTCATTAAAAATACCAATGTCATTATCAGGTGGCCGATAAATGCAACCAGTAATTATAGTTTGACCCCCAAAAATGATACATTTTGGAATCTCTATA
This sequence comes from Scarus forsteni, assembly GCA_036419115.1. Lineage (NCBI taxonomy): Eukaryota > Metazoa > Chordata > Actinopteri > Labriformes > Labridae > Scarus > Scarus forsteni. The sequence continues at coordinate 8,030,900 of JAZDUH010000386.1, read as the reverse complement.
AATTATGTTTCTACCTCAGTTTTAACAAAATGGTTACTCAGATAGTCTCTTTCAATAAATTCAAAATCCTCATGTATAAAAATAGAAACTCCACCACCCTTTTTGTTTTTTCTACAAAGATGTACTGCATTATATTGAGGTATGGAGTAAATTTGTCCAATATCATCATTTAACCATGTTTCAGTCAGAGCAAGCACAGAAAATGTATGCTGTAAAGTTGATAAAAAAACTGCAGTAATATATCAAAATTCTTTGGTAAGCTACGAACATTTAAGTGAAAACTCGAAAAAACGGTTTGATTAGACATGTCTTTGAGCAAAGCATTAAAGTCCACTTCATTATAATAACTGCATGTACTTGACCTTAAATTTAGACTATTTTTATCTGGGTTAATCAGGTCATTATATGGTCTATCTTTATCATCAATATCATTTGAATTAAAGACTAAACCACTATTTGAAGGACTGTGTGAAAGTGACATAAAGAGTTAAAAAAACAACAAAGACATCAGTAAAATACCTTTAGATATAAGGCATTTCAACTGGATCGAGGAGGATGTACAACCAGCTGGTCATACTTCAGAAAGGCGATGTTTCCCTTTTTCCTCTCTTCTCTAAGTTGTGAAAGCAGTTCTTTGCGTTTCATGCGAACTTTGTCAGAGAAGTCTTCATTTATAAAGATGTTTGTGCCTTTCAGGGTTTTTGCTCTCTTCAGTATTTCTTGCTTATCCTTGTGTCGAAAAAGTTCAATCAGAATAGATCTTGGTTGTCCGGTGGGGTCGTGCTTCCCAATCCGATGTCCTCTTTCAATTTCAATGTGCTTTGGGTCTATTTTCAGATGCTCTGAAAACAGCTTCTTTATCTTTGACTCTGTTTCACTCCTTGCTTCCAACTTCACATCAGGAACTCCGTCAATCACAAGGTTCTTTTTTCTTGTGATGTTGTCAAAGTAATCCAGTTTAGATGACCAGGTGTTTAAAGAAGCTTGATAATCACCAACACTCTCAGAGATGATTTAAAGCTTTTCAGCTCTCTTGTCTGATTCAACTTTTAAATCATCCAAATCAGCTTGAGAAAACTGGAGGCTTGATTTTAAGTCCTGAATGTCTTTAGTCAAGCATTGGACATCTTTAAGTTATCCATGTGACCAAACATGGAGTCCGCAATCACTTGAACACATGATCTGAAGCTCTTCTCTTGTTGATCAAGAAGTTCTTTATAAAAGGTCTTTTGTTGTTCAAGGAACTCCTGGACCATTGACAGTGTGACTGAGTCATCCTCACCTTTATGTGGCATTTTGATGATGTTTGAAGAGTTTGCAGTGGACTCAGGCTGAACTCACAATGGAGCTGGAGTAGGCCTTGTTCTCAATCTGTTCAATATCACTTCAATCGTTCACTATCTACTCTTCACTTATCCACAATCCAAAAATAACTGAAACAATGTTGATGGAAATGTAAATATGGTTTTTAAAAGTGAAGAAACAACAATAAAACCAATTAAAATGCAGTTTTAGTAGATTCTGCAATGGCTCAAGCTGCTGCCATGTAATGCCCACTGAGTTACACCATTAAAAATCAATCTTCAGAAATAAATTGAAATGTTCCCAATTGATGTCATGAGGACCTCTTAATTGAAGGTCCAAAATACTTAAACAAAAAAAAAATACTTTTACAAGTTACATATTGTAATTTCAAAGAGGAAACTGAAAAAAGCATGTGCAGCAATAATGGCACCCCTCTTCAGTGTTTTGTTGCACACCCTTTGGCACTGATGACAGCCTCCAAATGTTTCTTGTAGCCATCTATAAGCTTCTTGCACTTCTCAGCTGGTATTTTCTCCCACTCTTCCTGCGCAAACTGTTCAAGCTCTTGAACATTTGCAGGTTTCTTTTCCCCAATGGCAGATTTCAGCCTTACAAAAGATTTTCAATCGGATTGAGATCAGGACTCATTGCTGGCCATTTTAAAACAGGCCATTTTTTTCCTTTTCAACCATTCCTGCGTGCTTTTGGATGTGTGCTTTGGGTCTTTGTCTTGCTGGAGGGCCCACGATCTTCGACTCAAACCAAGTGTTCTTACACTGGGTGGGACGTTTCACTCTAAAATTTCTTGATGATTCTCTGATTTCAGGATTCCTGTGATACGGTCAAGGCCTCCAGTACCCGGTGCAGCAAAGCAGTCCCAAACCATTATGGAACCTCCACCATGCTTAATTGTTGTGAGGGTGTTCTTTTCCTTGTAGGCTAAAAGTGGTTGCAATTAAAACTGCCTAATCTAAATATGACTGCATGATCATAGTAGCTAATGAAGTATAATTTACAAACCTTAAGATGTGAACATTACTTCTGCCAAGTTTGAGTCTGATAAAGTAATGCAGAGCAAAGTTAGAGAGCTTTGTAAAGAAACTGTACTGTCACATTGTGTACTAAAACTTCATGGGTGCCAATAATGATGAGTAGGACTGTATATATATGCCAGTTCCAGACACCTATTCTGGAGGCCAGGTGTGGCTTATCCCTTGCAAAGATAAACACATGACTGTGTGATGGCCCTGAGTATGGCCATGATAGTTGTGTTTTGGCCAGTTGGTTCATCTCTTGATTTTGGAGTTTGGCCCCATCTGGAGGCAGGGTTCTGTCAAGAGTGACTGCTGCCTTTCTTTTGTTTCAGAGCAGGACTCATACCTGGAAGACACCTCCTCTGGACTGATTGCTGATTGCTGGGCAGCTGGTTGAAAGGCATAAAGGCCAGGCTGTCTCAGCCTGCAATCTCTCTCACCCTTTGGACTGCAGGAGCTGCAGAAGACTGTCATATTTGGTCTGTTTCTTTGCTTGTTGTAATAAAAGTGATTTAAAACTCAAGTAAACTGTTTAAACTGTTTAAAACTCCCTTAATGTTGTGACCTCTACGAGTAGGTCATTCAGGTTCAGGTTCAGGTTCAGGTTACTTTATTTGTACCTGTAGGTAGATCTGTTTTGCAGTCCATGAGATCAACATCACACAATTACAAACACCAAAGACAAGATAAGAACAAATTTAAAAAGTAAACATTGTATTGTTAAAGTGCTCTATGTTTTATCATCACAGCAGACATGGGCATAAACGACATAGAAAGTACGGGTGTTGGTTGCAGAGGCAACCTCCATTAAGATCAAAGTTAAAAGAATTAAAGAATAAAAGTCTAAAAGAATAAGTAAAAGCGTAAGTAAGAGAAAGTGCAAGTGCATGAACAGATAAATACTTGTGTGCAAATAGGCTACAATTTATTCAGCTCAGCAATAGCAGCAGGGACAAAATTGTTTTTGTACCGCTTCGTTCTGCACTTTGGAACAGAGGGGAGAAGCTGGAATTCACTGTGAAGAGGGTGGGAGTCATCATTTAAAGCAGAGTTTGCAATCCTCTGTAACTGGTTAATGTACAGGGATGCTGGATAGAGCTGAGGCTCCCCAATGAGATGACTTGCCCACTTCACTACAAGACCCAACGAATTTTTGTCCTCTAAAGACGTATGATTGAACCAGGACACCAAGGCAAAAGACAACACTGACTCAATAAAAGCACGATAGAACATAGCCATTAATGTTCTATCAATATGAAAGTGAGACAGTTTCCTTAAACAATATAAACGTTGCTGAGCCTTCTTACACACCGCTTCACAGTTGGCTTCAAAGCAAAGTTTTGAATCGATGATTGTACCGAGGTATTTATATGACAACTGTAAGACACGAACCCCTCGCAGATGGCATTTACCCTTTGTTTCTCATAAAAGAATGTAAAATATTTATTTTCCCCAAATTATGGCCAAATTAACTGCATTGTAAGTAGGTATCAGAGTTTCAAGTGAAACAAAAAACAAAAAGGACCCATGTGCATGTCAAACTGAAGAAATGATTACAACAAAAAGCTAAAAATGCTTAACAAAACAAGTTCACTCTTTCAAAAAGGTCAAAAACAAGTAAAAGGAACATAAAAATACAAGCTCATAGTAAAAGAACAGAGAAGTAAAGTAACTAGAGAATTTGCATTTCCATGCAGGAAATACTTTGAAATGCTGAGTGTTACTGCTGAAACTGTGAAATGAAATTGCTAAAAGTAATGCAAAGAAAGTTAAAAATGTGACATGAATAGTTGTAAGCAGTAAATCACGGCTGAAAATGTGTGAAATGTGCAATAAAAATGTTAGCAGAAAATTATAGATGCTGGAGCTCAGGTGTGCAGGTCACGTGACCACGCTCTAACTTCAAAGAAATGTGGAAAAGTTGATGCTGCTCCAACAGTCACATCTCAGAAACTATAGTAGATAGTGAAAAGTGCATTAAAAATGTTTGCAGTTGTGAAAGAAAGCAGAAATGAATGAATGTTTTTAACATGGTTAAATGTGGTGATAGTTGTAGATGTACCTAATAAAGTGGCCAGTCAGTTTAATGTATGTGAAATGAGGTTGAGAGTGTAAAGAAAGCATGACTATGCTATTGTAATGAAGAATCTGTATTGAATGGAGAAGAAAAGTACATCTCCCATTCCCTGGATTCAAACCTGCTTTCCAATCTCTTGATCAGTAACGGAATGCTCTAACCACTGGTCTACGGGGCCAAATATGCTGAATCATCGAAAACATGGTATTTCTCCTGTTTTTATTGTGCGCATGCATAGTCTCATAGAGCAGGCTGATAACGCTTACTACGTACTTCCGGGTAAACAAACGCTCGCTGTGTCTAAACCGTGATAGATATCAGAAAAGGGATTGCACTGTGAGCATCCCAAGAACCTGCTGAAGAGAGTGATGTAATTTCTTCGTCTGTACTGTTGAAAATGTTGACAAAGTGGCGAGTTCAAAACGTGCTTCAAAGTGAAGCACTCGGCTGTCCGGGGATGAAAAATTGCATTACCGCAGATGGAAGATTTTGCAGCATACCGCAAAAGCTGAAGCTCACTGAGACAAAGTGATTTCAGATTAGACTTTGAAGCGGATTTCACGTGTAAGAGGAGAAGATAGTCTACGTTTTGATGCATAAATCATGTCTGTGGAGGACGGTTTGACGAAGTTATGACAGGATAATTCTGCTGAATCCGCGATAATTGTTGTGTATCTGCAGCAGGCGCTCCACTCAGAGATCACGTGACTCGCTCTAATTCCAGAGAAATCCTCAAAACTTGGTGTTGCTTAAAAATTGATATTTAAAAAACTGTAGAATATATGATATGTTGAAATGCTGAGTCAGCATTTCAACATAATGAAATGCTGACTCAGCATTTCAACATAATAAATTTGTTGGATAACAATATGTTGAAATGCTGACTCAGCATTTCAACATAATACATTTTAGGAAGAACAATATGTTGAAATGCTGACTCAGCATTTCAACATAATACATTTTAGGAAGAACAATATGTTGAAATGCTGACTCAGCATTTCAACATAAATATCACTACCACTGGAAGGCAGGGTTAAGTGTAACAGTATGATTCAAAGTACTGACAGAATGGATAGTAGACGGACTGATGCAAGACTTGGTTACCCTTTTAGTCATGGCATTATGAATGAGCATGTAGGTTCAGTGATTTTGAAAATCAGAGTTCTTTGCTCTTGCTGGAGTTTTTTTTTTTTTTTTTTAACTCCTCTCTATTAACCCCGGACAGATTAGTGATACAAATCTGAGGCTGTCCTTACTGCGGTGCACTGAAGGTCTCTGTTATTTTTATTTTATTATATAATGTTTAAGACTGTTTTAAACACATGGTACATGAAGATTTATAAGAATAGTTCTGAGAAATTGACCAACATTTTTCATATTGTTGTGTCTGCGTGACACAAATGGTACTGGCCCATCATGTGTGAGCATCATCAACATAAACCAGAGAAATTAGGCTTATTAAATCATAAAACAGGAAAGAGCATGTGAAGAAAAAAAAGTGCTTTAAAGTTTGTCTAAAGAATTCACAAATCAAGTTTTATGTTTAGTATGAATATTTATTCAAAAATCCATTGTTTGATACAGAAATAGTAATCTATCATATGTATAATCAGACAGTCAGCCATGCTTTCTCTGAATAACAGTTTCAAAAAGTACAAGATAGTTGTTTTCCATGGTTAAACTTGTGGAAAGAAACTACACTTTAAAGCAATAGAAACAATGACACAAAATAGATACCAATTAAATCCATTAAACAGTTCAGTTGTTACAAGAAGGCATCGCACAATTCTGAGAAATAGTGAAAGTTTTAAGGCTGTTTGTACATTGAATTTTCATACAGATTTTTATATTTCAAAACACTCCGTTTTTAACAAAAGGAACTGGTGCATCCTTTGTAAAACTGTACATGCAAACATAGTGCACATTTTTAAGAAGATATGACAAGCATACACTGTATTATTTGGATAGTATTAGTAAACAAATCTTTTTGTGTTAATACCTCACATGGTCTATTAAAACACTCTTTATAAAGCTGCCACTCAGGCACACATACAAACTCTTACACACATCAGCTTATACTTTATCAAAAACATGCACACACAAACTCACAACATTCTCCCTCAATTTGCACTTGTTTGACTTTACAAAGTAGATAGCATTAGCACTGAAAAGAAAAGCTGAAGAAATACTGAGAGTAACTTCAGAGATCAGTCACAGAGAGCAGAAAAATGTCAAATGAAGGACTGATAATATGTGTGTTGCTTTTTTACTTTTATTTTAGAGGCCAGATTGTTGTTAAAAATTTAAAAAAACCCTTATCAAGTTTACTCAAGTATTCTACAAATGAAGCCCATTAATCTGAACTAATGTGGTGGGTTTAGATCAGGAAAGCAACATAAAGATTTTTGTCCTGGCACACTGAATCGTTTAAAAAAAAGTTGAATTTCCACTTAAAATTATTTTTATTCCTTTTATATTATTGAAATATCCTGCTGTGAGGATCTCAACAATGACTCCTGCTGTCACAGTATGTATTTAATGGTATACATTCAGTAGTATCTCCATGGCGACAACAGTACAATTTAACATATATGACGTCACAGAAAAGTCTCCAGTTTTGTTTTCTTAAGCTCTGGGCCAATGTTCAATCCTGCTGCAAGTTAAGACAAATCTGATCATAATTTCTGATGGCTTGATCTTAAAAAACAGACCAAATGCTCTTTGGCTAATATTGGAGCAAAGAAGACCAGCAAAATCACTTCATCATAGAATATTGTCATACATTGTGTAATAAGGAGCATAAATTTACTAAATTAACATGTCTCTTCACTTCGGTGTAAGACATACTTCTGAGGTATATCGAGTTCATAATAAATGTGTAAAAGCTGGTCCACCATGGCTTCAAGCAGAGAATAAATGCAGCCACATTATAAAAAGATGTCATCATCATTACATTAAGAGGGCCCAACCTAGATTTAAAGGTGCATAAATATTTCTGTCTGTTTAGCTTACTATGATCCAGGATAATTCAGTTTGATACGTAAAGCATAAACAGAGCTAACATATTTATTAGATCACCGGTGGAAAAACAAGAAAACATAAATATTTCATTAATCCTTCAAAACAGTTGTTTGTAATGGAAAGTGTTATTGATATTGGACATAAACTTAAATGAGGAATGAGGAATATCAAACTGAATTCAACCTTTTGTACACTGTAAAAAAGGCTTGTTTTAACTTAAAAAGTTAGTGTCAGGGCTGCCTTAAAATTTTAAGTTTTCTGAATTTAGAGAGTTAAGTTCAGTTGAATTAAGACCAATTCAGATCAAGTGAACTTCTCAAGTTCAATAAACTTGCTATTAAGTCAGCTCTACTTGAATTGTTTAGTTTAACAAACTTCTAAAAGCAATCCAATTCCAATAGTATTTTTTATGCCAACACAGTAATTAACCTTCTTTAAACTACTGTTTTAAAGGTAAAACAACTTGATCTGAAGTTCAGGTCACTGATGATTTGAGCTAAATTGACTTATTGCATTTGGATTTAACTTAATATTTCTCTTTAACTTTTACTAAAATTCGTCTGGCTTGCATGACGGCTCGTTTTCCACCAAACGAGCCTGTTTTATTTCTTTTTTCATATTTGTGGATGAGGATGCATTGTTCCCGCAAGCAAGCACTTTTTTGTGTCAAATGTATCTTGAATCTATTCAGAGCTGTTTTGCTATCCACATTGAACATGTGATCAAAATTGCCAGTTGTGTTATTAAAGCATGAAGAACAGTAGTTGTTTTGGTTTGTCTGGCAATAATACCCTTTAAATACTCGACCTTTTTTTCTGCTTTAAGATTGTTTTTCTTAAAGCAAATATTAACTTTATTTTATAAACTTGTGTCAAAGCAGAACAAAATGAGTAAAAGTTAAAGAGGAATATTAAGTTAAATCCAAATGCAATAAGTCAATTTAGCTCAAAATCATCAGAGACCTGAACTTCAGATCAAGTTGTTTTACCTTTAAAACTGTAGTTTAAAGAAGGTTAATTACTGTGTTGGCATAAAAAAAATACTATTGGAATTGGATTGCTTTTAGAAGTTTGTTAAACTAAACAATTCAAGTAGAGCTGACTTAATAGCAAGTTTATTGAACTTAAGAAGTTCACTTGATCTGAATCGTTCTTAATTCAACTGAACTTAAATTTCTAAATTCAGAAAACTTAAAATTTTAAGGCAGCCCTGACACTAACTTTTTAAATTAAAACAACTAGACTTTTTTACAGCGTATCCAAATTTAGGCCGGCTCACTGGGCTTGTAAGAGGAGGGAAAAATTAACAAGGCATAACATTCAACCACTAAAACTAATTCTTCTGTTAAGGAATTTTAATTTGACATCTTAGTCGACACTTCCCCCATTTCTACTCTGGGACATTTAGAGTGGAAGCAAAGCATCACAGGGTCCTAAAACTGTGGCTTGAAACATGAGTTTGAATGGGGCTGCTGACTCTGCATTCACTCTCCAGTCTCTGCTCTGGACTGCAGATTAAAAAAATGGCACGACCTATCACTGGAAGGTCTATTTGATTTTAGTTGTGTTTTTTTTTTGTCATGCAAAGACATACTCTACCATGTTGGGCAGACATGTTTCACACTACAGGGCATATTAAGCTCTGAAAAGCATGATACAGGCTCTTTAAAATCAATGAAATAGTCTATTGATGCTCCTGATTTTCTTCACTTTCCTTTAAAGGTTTAAACATTTTCCTCATCTTTAGGGTAAGACTTTTAAAAACTCACATAATGCCATACCCATATAACACTCAACGCTGAAAGACAGTAATTACATAACACAAAGTCCTTCCAAACTGAAAAACACAACCCAAATTCTTCAAAAGACACATATAAAAGTAATAATTCAGTGCTAACATTGGAATCTTGTCTTACAAATGATTGGCACATAAAATTTCCATCACAAAATAAAACTATCAACGCTGAAGGTACAAAAAAATCACACTTCAAAAGGAAAGGAAAAATATACAACATAGCAAAAGTGTTTTTTTCTGCATTTTTGACCACTGGGCTCTTATGCTCAAACATTTAGTTTGAAAGCAGCTGCTATCATTTACACATGTTTCAAGGATCTGGTGATGATGACACAGTGTGACTACGAGAGAATCTTTTGCCAAGGCAGCTGGAGGGCAAATGGAAAAAGAGAAGACAGAGGGATATGCTCAATTCCAGATTTCATATTGATGCTACATATATACATGAAATTCTGGAAACATTTCAAACCCATTAGCTTTTAAAAGGATAGTATTTGTCAGACAATTGCCCAAGCCCAAGTCGAGTCTGGAGGCATTTTCTCCCGAGTCCGAGTCAAGTCTCGAGTTTTTACCTCCCGAGTCCGAGTCGAGTTGCAAGTTGTCTCATTAGTGGCTCAAGTCGACTCGAGTCCAAGTCCCTATGATTCAAGTCCAATTGTCTGGTATTTGTTTTATAATGTTTAGCATATGCTAAACACCCTGGTTTCTTTGGATCACTAACCCTACAGCCTGCAGATCGAGGAGGCTGATGGACAGTATTGCTACTATAGAAGCTGCACGCTAAGGCTAGTACTCTGGCAAACTAATATTTTACTAGTATAATGTTTATAATGTTATAAGATCCAAGTTTCAGACAAAGCAGTTTTTTGAGTATTATTACAAGAATAATATTCAAATATGTTTTAAAATGCAGTGAATGTCAGCCATGATCAAGACAATGGCACATTATTCCCTACTCTATATTAAGAGACTTTCCTTTAAGGTGTTCTGAGACTAAATGAGGCATTTTCAGCTTTTTATTTTTGGCTCAACTGATGTTGAGCGCAAATATAAATACTAGTAAGTGACAATGGCGTTAATGGAGGAAAGAATGAAAAGGTGTGCCAGGCAGACTAAGGCCGCGTTTACATGGCACCGAAAACGGTCAAATCTGAAAGGTTTTCATTGCGTTTTGGCCTTGCGTCTACATGGAAACTCGTTGAAAACGGAAACTTTCGAAAACAGGCTCCATAACGGAAAGATTTGAATCCGCTCTCCATGCAGCTCCGTGTAAACCCGTGTCAGAGCGTTTCAGGGTGAAACGCTGACGTCACCACATGCGCAGTACTCTTTCTGATGAAGGCTGCGCGCACATACCAGGAACAACAACAGCTTCGGCCGTCTGCCGAGGAATGTGTGAGCCTCTTCCCATGCTCGGTTTGTTATCCAGACAAAACTATCCAGTAAGATTTGTTGTCCGAACTGATTTGTTGTCCAGAAAAGAAATTCCTGCGTCTCAGTGCGTCTATTCACCATTGTTGATTGTGAAAATTTTTCTTCTTTGTTCGTGTATTGTAGCAGCGCTGCCTCTCTGCAGACCTACACAGCCATCTACTGAACCGGTATGCACACTACAGCGGATTAACACGTCTCCGAGCGTCGTCTTCTGAACGCAGAAGAATTCTAAAACACAAAGGACAAAACTTTGCGTCTTTAAGTCAGGAGTTTCCATGTAAACGTAGCCTAAATCATCAGGCCTAGGAGCAGTGCAGACACACACACATACACGCAGGTGAGAAGGAGAGGTAGTGCAGGGCCACTACTTGCATGCAGTCGACTGAGGCTACACTCATGCAAAAGGTTACTATAGACACCAGGGGCCTCATGTACAAAGGGTGCGTACACACGAAAACGTGGCGTACGCTCTTTTTCAAGGCAAAGTACAGATGTATCAAGAGTGAAATGACTGTGGAAATGTGCGGTGCCTCACGCCAGCTTCATGGCTGGCCTACGCACGTTTCTACTGCTGTTGCTCTTTTGGCGACACTTAGAGGTGATGCCGGGAAAGTGTTAAATGGGCTAAATAAATGTGAAAACAAGTTGTTCTCAGAGACACAACAACAATTAACAATGATGAACAATTAACACACCCACGTGTCTGCAGTCACATGAGTAAAAGTGGTGGAAAAAATACAGTTAAACACAACAGCTGATTTAGCAGCGCGAGAAGACGTAAATGTTACAATGCGAAGAGAGCGTGTGTTCGGAGATTGAGAGGATTTACAGAAAAATGATGACGATCATCAGCGGGATCATCAGCCGTTTTTAGTTCCAGAGGGCAGTCCTCCTGAAACCGTGCGCAGAGCCGCAGCCAGCATTCAACATTAAAGTACAACTTGCAGTGAAAGACGGCTTCCCCAATGTGATCAGAGCTGTCTGCTGCACACACTATAAAAGAGCCATCACATGATGAATTTGTGTATGTCAACAGGAAACAATTTATTAGATCAATGTTTACATGTGAGGTGCAAAAGCCGTTAACCAACATTGTGGCGAGGTGGCCTTTTTTTTTTTTTAATACCAAAAGTAAAAATTCAGAACATAAACAAACTACACACTGGCACTGTGCATGATGGAAACTTCTTGGTCAGTAAATTTATTACAGTAGTTGTCTTAAAATAATCCCCATTATGCGCTTTGAGAATGTGCACCCCCAAATCCACCCCGTCTTTACAGCATCTTTACTAATCAGTGGTTGAAGTTTGTGACCTCCTGTTTTTTGCTGATTAAACTACACCTTAAGATCTTTCTATTAAGCCCCTGATTGTCTCTGTGTGTTGTGTAGTCATCTTCATAACCCCGTGCGTAAAAGTGTGAAAAGATCAGCCTCGCCTTTTCCCGACGCTCTTCTGCGCTGATTTGCTACGACAGGGTTTGATCAATGTTAGTAGTGTATAAAACTAATAAACAAAAACTGTAAATCAAGTTTACTGTGATATCCTGTTTGAAATGGTGGCATGTTTCAATTTAAATTTAGAAGATTTCAAATCAAATAACACCATACAGCGTTTACGCATGAACCTCTATCCGAGGGGTCGGCAAGTTTGGCCTCGGGCCATATTTTCTCTTTAGAGTCACTTCATGTCGGCCAGAACATAATCAGAGGTCAATATATACAGGTGATTATTGTTAATTAATGCATAAACAGGGGAGTGACGAGAGAAAGTGGGAGCTCACTTGGATGATCGACTGAAACCCGTATTACGCACAGATTGAGAAAAAAAACAAATCACATCTCTTTACGCTGTTTGTATTATAATATCTGTTGTTTTATTTATTAATAATGTACCAAAATCTTTAATGGGATTTATTAGGCAGAAATAACAGTTTCCAGGACAGGGAATGCCAAATGTTTTTATTAATTAATTGGGATATTCAAGCTGAAATCAACTTTTAACGACTCTTCTTCAAAACCTGACGAATAATTCACAGTCAACGTTCATACAGACGTGTTTTTGAGCCTTTCTTATTAACAGTTCACTGTTGATCTGCAGCTGCCATCCATCATTAGGACAGAGCGGCCGCTTTTCGGTTCAAAAGAAAAAAAGGGGGGACGCTATTTGCCGACTTCAGCTCTGTCTTATGTGGTTGTGTATGAACAAATAATGTGAGTTACACAAATACACAGGTATTTACCTTGGGGAATCGCCCACATGTCCTCCAACCACCCCTGAGAGAGCAGAGTCCATCCCCCGTTCTGACCACATGGGCCTCAGCTTCACCCTGATTTTGGACCAATTCCTTCATCTCTACTTGTGTGCCCTCTGACAGCCTCACATACTCTCCCACTTACTCGTCTTGTATTTGTTGCTTATAATTATATCGCATTATTCCAATATATAATGTTAGGACATCGTGTCAAAGAGGACTATTTGCACGCCTCCACTTCAGTGAGTAGTGCCTCAAAAGTACTTTCCATGAATTTCTTTTTTAAGACCATCTTACTATTTTTTTTTAAATTTTCTGATCATCCAGAGAGGGGAATCTCAAGCGCAGGGCTCATTTAAATGTGATTTGTGTATGTATTTGGAGGCGTGGACGGGGAGGAGTCGGGTACTCAAACATGTGCGCTGAGTTCCACGCTGATTGAGATGTACAAAGGATATGTGCTTGGATTCATGCGTGCGCACAGATTTATACATCTGGATATTTTTGTGCGTACAACGTTTTCCTGATTTGATCGTTCGCCATGTTCTAGTATGAAATCCACGCAAGTCCTCGTACATGAGGCCCCAGGATACAGTACGGTACAGCACGGTACAGTACGGTACACAAGGGCTACTGGGACCTGAACCGCTGCTACCTGACCAAACTGCCGGATAGATAGATAGATAGATAGATAGATAGATAGATAGATAGATAGATAGATAGATAGATAGAAAGCAAGAAAGAAAGAAAGAAAGAAAGAAAGAAAAAGACAGAGAGAGCACACCAAGCCTCATTTGAAACTATGTGGATATAAAAGTAAAAAATCCTTGTTATCCTTTACTGTAAACATGTGAGCTGGAGAGAAAGAGTATAGTTCACTTACATTAAGAGAAAAATTAAGCAGTTATTTAAGACCGAGTGATTCCTTTGCTTTGTTTAGAAACATTCACTGCATGGTTCTTTTCTTTCATTTCTTCCAGAATCTCACTCCCTTTTCTTTTCGTCAATATTCAAATTAAGACTTTTAAAAGTCTTCACGGCTTGTAAAGCTTTTCAAAGGCAGAAAATAACAGTCACAGGAATGCTCGACAGAGGAAGTAAACAGATTTTTATCCACTTCCTGTCCAGAAATGTTTTCCTGCCTGACACTTTCCTGGCTTGACCTGCAGCCTTCTGAACACTTAAAAAGACCGATCTTGATCCATGTTGACAAGGCATGTGGAGCAGCTTGAGGGAGATGGAAGTCTTGCAGGTAGAGTTCAGCTAAGCCCTGACTCCTGAACCTTCCTCCCCTTTGGTCCCTCATATCTGGGTTTGAAGGGGTTGTCCTGGTGGTGTGTAGGGAGGCGGGGCTGGTGAAGGCTTTATCCCTCTGGTCTTCATGTAGGAAAGGAACTGGTCAGGAATCTCTGCCAAGACGTCTTTGGCAAGCCGCGCCATGCTGAGGATGTGATTTCCTGTTCGGTCGATGTAGTCTCTGAACGGGACAAACTGAAAGGGGGGACAGTGAGGACATTCAGCTTTAAAGACAGAAAAGAAACAGGGCTGTCAAAAGATTAACATTATAAAAGCCATTAATCTCAAACTTTTGATAATTTACTCAAAATTAATCACATTTAATTTCATATTCAGAATATATATATATATATATATATATATATATATATATATATATATATATTTCTTTTAAACTTTTCTTTAATGGTTGAGTGATAATGAATAACATTCAGCAACTCTTTCTAGTTAATTGATACAAAAATAAGGTGAATGCAAGTTAAAGTATTATACCATATGTTTAATTTTTAGATTTTTCTTTAAAGGTGCTATGAGGAGAATCTGTTTCCGGCGACATAAAGACTCTGCTACCCATGAGCACGTGCGGCGACTGTCGTAATGCTGCGTTCCAGTAACCTCTGAACTGGGAGTGACATCATCTCCGACTTATCGGCGTTCCAGTTGAAGTCAGAAAAAAACATGCCGATCTACCAGGCTATTGTTAGCTGTTGTTAGCACGCCCTGCGCTGTTCTTCACAAATATCACATGAAGAATGTGATTATCACTACGGCAGCATTTTTGTAAATATAAGTCTAACGATACTATGTATACAGCTGATCTAGAGCGACACACCCCAGTCAGAAGTGCAAATAAATTGATTATTACAGGAGCTAAATAACTGTTCACACTGGGGGCATCCATCTTCCATTGTCAACTCGGGGGTGGCGAGGTTTCACCGAGTTCCCAGTAGGAAATTCTGTTCCAGTTGCAGCAGTTCCAGCAACATTCCAGTTGCAGTTTCCTACTCAGAACTTGGAAATTCCTACTTCTAACTACAACTGGAATGCACCAAAAGACGTGACCCAAACTAAAGCGTGTGTTTGTTGTGATGCTAATGAATGCAGCTCGGACCTTCCTCAGAACTCTGCATTGCTTTACAACTTCTTTTTTCAACAACTTACAGGATGCAAAGCAACAAGGTAATGTATCTCTTTCTAGTTACGTAGCGGTAGTTTTTTAAGTTTGACAACAAGCAATTTTTTGGAAAACTTATTATCGTAGTTTTGTAGCCGGCTATATATCTCTACTTACAGCCCGCTGCTCTAAGACGTGTCTGAATAATATAAATTTGCTCTAGTTTTAACTGTCTTGTTCCCAAAGTTGAGTATCCAGGCCAGTCCAGCCCTGTCTGACCCGACCGTGAAGCTAAGGAATAGCATTTATAGATAACCTATTTTGATGCTATAAAACTCATCTTAAAGTGTGTATTTCCATCAGGCATATATCTAAAAGTGAGACTTTTTTAATTACTGAGAAACTCCTCATAGCATCTTTAAATTCTTAATTGGTGATGGTTGGATGGCAGGTGAGTGGGGAGGTTGGGTTTAGATAGGTGGGTAGGTACAAGAGGGTTAATGTGTTTTGCTTTTCCTACCAGTTATTTTCTGACAACTTTTTGACATTGCCTGTCAAACGGTAAAGCAGAACAAGTGATGTGATACAGCACTGTTTCTAATTTACCGCTCTGATTTATTTTCTATATTCTTTTCAGGACTTCAACTTTGATAATTCCTTTGTGCAACTTAACCATTTAAGTTTATCTTTCCAGGTAAGATATTTTTATGATGAAATTTGGCTTTGTTGTGTTCTGACTCTGTTATTTGTTCGCTCTAAATAAACCTGAAAAAAGGAAAATTCTGTTTTTAGTGACATTAGCTTAACAGCAGAGAAAACACTGGACGTGACACTGAACACTGAAGGAAAAATAAATTCTCTGACAGGAAGCAGATGACCTCCGACTCATCCCCTGAACTTTCGGTGACTTCTTTTTATCCAAAGGAGTAAAATTATTCTCTACATCAGCCTGGTCGTGAGCACTCTGCTTCATGTTTGGAAGCAAATCCTTATCTTGGGGGGATGAGGGGCTGTTCAGTCAGCCGTACAAGAGACCTCATAGTCTACACAAAGGTTAACAGGTAGGAGCAACAGGTTTTTCAAGATGCTGCTACAGGTAAATGGATCCTCATTTGGGGTGGGGTGCTCACCAAGCCTGTTCAGTTAGCAATATGTTATACTCCACAAAGTCGCACAGAAGCTTTGGTCTGTGGAGTGAGTCATGTGGCTGAACTCTTGAGGCTGATACTGTCATGTCTAAAGCCCCGTTTCCACCAGAGGGTTCAGTTCAGTTTGTCTCAGTATGGCTTGTTTTTTGTGCCGTTTCCATAGCCTAAAACTGGGACAGGACCCCTTATGAGCAAACTGTACCGTCCTACTTTTTTGGGACCCCTCTGTTGGGGTGCCAAACATACTGATCCGACCACAGGAGGTGGAGCTAGAAACACTGCAGTCCGTTGATTGGTCGAAGGAGCCGTCACTTCTAGTGCGACAGCGGAACAACACATAACCCGCCATGTTTAAATCTCCACTCATCTTTGTAAGGATAACTCTCGCGGCACACAGCCTTCTCTGAAACAAAGCTTGGTTGCACTTAGTAACAAAAAGCCATATGCTGATCACAAAAAAGAAGAAGTGCTGGATGTCTGCCATCGTTGCTTTTTGTTTACTGTGTCTCGTTTTCTTCTTCATCGTATTTAACAGCCGGGTACACTGTGTCGCGCTGCTATGACGTCATGCTATCGGCTTGGACGCCACCTACCAAGTTGGCTGTGGAAACGCAAGCAGGATCAGGCTTTACCGATCCGGCCTGAGCCAAACCGTGCCGATCCATACCGGACCACTTGCTGGAAACAGGGCTTAAGACCCCTTTGTCCATTTCTGTGTGCCATCCTTGGTGTTACTGTTGCAAACCTCACTAATTCCTGATGCACCACTGGGGTCAAGGGTAAAAAGTTCAATGTGTGTGCCTAATGATGCATCAGAAATGAAAGTACTTTGAAGTTAAAACATTTTAACGTGATAATGTTGACACATTCCTGGATGGCCTATCCACTGTTTCTCTCCTGTCAATAAAGGTACAAATATGCCCAAAAATAATCTTAAAAAAGGCACAAACATCTTGTCATGTTTTTAGCTGATTTCGATACTTTTCTTGGATCATTTCCCACAACTGATGAGCGATGTGACATGAAGCATGTTTATGCTATTTCGCTCCCGCACACTTAGAAGCACACTGCCTTGAGCCGTAGACATGCTCACTGTTAATTAGACAAACACAGACAAGTTATGGTAGTCATGTACCTCTGACATCAGATTAGAAACCAGCTGTGCAGAATAACTGTGGTGGGATGCAAGATGCAGGACACACAGAACTGGTGGGATCAGTGTGGGAGCACTGATTGATCAAGCCAGCATGTCCCACAACTGTACAGTGTTGTATTGCCACTGCACATGGACAAACATGACTGTGGTAACAGAAAAAATAGGTTTTGATAGCCTAAGTTCAAACCTGAATAACTGATGTCAATAATTTGGTGAAATGCTTCAATGAGTGACCATTTTAACTGATGACTTTCTGATGATTATATTTGTTTGATATGTTTGTCTTTGGTTGGTCTTCATGCATCTGTTCACTTTATTTTATATCAAAGTAAAAAAAGTAAAGAGGCATTTAAGAGGAAACTGCTCTGCTGCAGTGATTAACAAAGTCTGCTCAAAGTCACAAGTTCACAGGGTCTGACTTCGATTTGGGACATTTTTAACTGGTGCCAGATTAAAAGGCTAAAAACTTTTTTCAGGGAACAGGATGTGATAAACTTCTAGTTTATTTGATTTGATGTGATTGTGCGGGAGCTAGAAACACCCCCTCACTGAGATGACAAAAGTCTGTGTCATGTTGTGTTTAAGTTGATCATTATTTAGGATATGATTTTGTTTATTTTATTTCCAAGAACCCTGCGAATATCTCCTCTCTTAGAGGTCATCATCTGGTGGGCGTGTTCACATGGAAGTGCACACATTGGGGATGCAGCAAACGGGTTCCAGCAGTGGCAAATCACCTTGTTAAGCTGCGTTGCACACCGCAAGCGACCCAGCTACCAAAATCGCATCACCCACTGACGTATCGTCGCACGATGCACATCCATAAATACCTCATTTTGGTCACCGTTGAAGACGCTCGGTGACGTCACGTCCGCTCGAGTTTCACCGCGATCATATCATATATCATATAATAGGATGTATAAGCAGACATTATTCCAGCTGTATCCTTTTCACTCACTTATCAAACACAAAACACTGCAGCTGATGATGCAGCAGCATTATCTGTGAGTTTACCGTGGTCCGTCTAGTTGGAACTAATGTCCTCACTGACTAATGTTTCCCACACGGACATGGATTGTTACTCTGTTGTCCAGATGAATAACTGATTGTCTAGGGTACCGTCACACGTGCACACACCTGCTGATTAATCAACTTTTTTTTACTTTCACATCGCGCGACAAGCTATGTGGTAGTGTGAGAAGTGACTGTCACATCGCGGGAGGGTTAGCCCCGTCCCATCGCGGCTGTACGTTGACTTTCCGTGGAGAGTGATCGCCGAGGTAGTACAAGTAGCGTCCGGTGTGTAAGCACCTTTAGGGTGGGTTGATGATCAGGGTGGAGAGAGGAGGGGGAGGGGGGGAGTGATTTAGTTATGTTTAGGTTCAGTCTTGGATATTTTAGGTTATTTAGTTCTTTTGGTTAATGTGTGTGTATTTAGTCTTTTTGTAAGGGGTTTATTTACTTGTATTTGGGGTAATTGGTGCAGGTTTGTCACTGGAGAGGTGAGGAGCTGCTGCTCGGCTTTAAATGATCAGCACCTGTGTGAGTTGAGGGGTGTGTGTTCTGCTCCCTGCAGGCTGCTGCTAAGAGGAGGATTGTGTTGAGGATTTTTTCAGTGAAAAATGGACACATTAAAAAATAATCAGAGCTCTGAACCTGCTGTCTGACACTGAGCATTTCTTCCTTCACTGCTGGCTTCATCCTGGTTAGAGGTTATTTTTCACAAGCACACCTCACAGTGATTTTTCCAGGCTGTTGGGCTCTGGCTGTCTTTAGTTTGGAGACAGTTCATTTGATTGAGTTGGAAATTTGGGAGAAAGTGGGAGACAATGTGCAGGCAAGAAGCCACAGGCCAGATCTGCACCTTTGCCATCCTCTACAATACATGAGGCAAACAGACTTTACCAGCAGGCTATTGACACCCAGAGTGTTTTTTTTAGTTTACAAGTAATGGCTACATTCATTCAGTCTTCTTTATTCTGACTGACTTCTTCTGCAGTAAAATATAACCAAATGAGCCAAATGAGCCAAAAATAAACAAGGACTTTCTACTTTAAAGTAAAACTTAACACTCTAGAAAAATGTACTAAACTAAACTAATTATAAATATTCACCATAAAATTGTAAATGGACTGAAGCTGATACTGCATTTTCTATACCTTCAGACTCACCAAAGCAAATAACACCCCAGGTCACATCACTTCAATATCACCCTTAGGTGGGCTTTACACGAGTACGAATTTGTAAGACTTCGGTAAAATAAACTATCTGGTGATATTGACACATGGAGATGCGTATTTGTCCATGACTCCGCATCTTTTTTGAAAACGGGTCTGCAGGTGGATATCTGCGTATTCGTCTTCATGCCGTAGTTGGTATAAACAGATAAGTCCGAGAAAGACGGTGACCTCATAACACCCCTCCTCCTCCCCGCCCCCCAACCCACGCTGTCACACACACCAACAACAACAATGGCGGCAGCCGGGCTGATTCTGATCTTGTTCCAGCAGCTACAAATATTGCTACGACTGTTGCTCACAGAACACCAACAACACCAGCTACAGCAACAACAGCAACAAGTCCTCACACAGCATGTTACGCGTGCATGAGCTCTTGTTGTCGTGGAATCCACCTCGGAGCAGAACCAGACGGGCAACCCGACGACAGTTTTGGGTGGAACCTGGGAGAATGAGCGTGGATTTTGCGTTGTCATGTAAATGCACAAGCCTATGAACAATACGATGTGTAAACAGCGTTAAATGTTATGATGCCGACGCCAAGACAATACGGGGCCGTCCTCGTGTGAGTAGGGAAGTAGTCACTGATGGTCAGTTTCTATGGGACTTGTCCATCAGTATTATCCCTCACATTCATACCCTATCATACCCTTTTACATGTCACTGATGCAACAGTAAAATAAACTTGGCAAAAGTGTCTTGCCCAAGGACACACTGACATGTGACAGCATCAGCTGGGCTCAAACTCAAAACCTTCTGATCGATAAAGCGCATTACCAGACTGAACCACTGAGACCCCAAACCAGCCAGATTTCCCACCAATAAAATTGTGGCAAGTTAAAACATGGAATGGTTGGTATTTCTGGAAACTCACTGGCTGCAGTAGCTGATGAACAAGCTCTGATCTGGACAAACGGGACAAACGGGAGAAACTGGACAGACCATTCTCCCATCTCCCCCATTCCACGTCTGCATCACTCACAAGGCAAAACATCACAGGGGCACATTATGACTCAAAGCTGCAGTGTGAACACAGCTATTATTACACAATAGCTTAGCACATGTAGAGACTGCAGGAAGCTTACAATATCAAGAAGACTTACAGTCCAAATTCTTTTATTTTCTACCATGCTATTGAGTCAGAATAAAAAAAAATAAGAATAAATTTAACAAAGACTCTGCTTAAAAGCCTTTTCACTTTAACAAAAAAAAGAACTACATAGTTTCAGTGGTTTTTATTTCCATAGCCATACACCACAGGATGACTTAATTATTTCTAAAAGATTTTGGCTGATTTGAGAAGTTTTACACAATTAATTACACTGAGTTTAAGACCTTTAATATACAATTTGAGACATGATTATGGAGCTAACAAGCCAAATAGCAGATCTCATTTGCAGACATTGTTTGTGTTTGTTAACTGTAACTGTAAGACAATAAAAACAATAAAAGCAGACTGGTAAAGTGCCTACCTGAACAATATCTCTTTCAGCAGGTCTTCCCCTGGATGAGATTCGAACTTCATCACCATCCAGCTCAACCATGGCTTTGAAAAACAGAAACACAATACATGCTTTAATCACTATACATGCACATCCTTAAATACCAATCACACATAAAAAAATAAAGATTGTCTTTCCTGATTCACATGTTTACATCATTATTGTTCACGAGGTCACAGCTGTTGTCTTACCATCAAATTCTGCAGGTCCAACCCCCACGATGATGATTGACATAGGCAGACAGGAGGCCTGCAGGAGAAAGGAGAAAACATTTTTTATGGCAACATTTATGTAATATATGGGTAAATCGTATACTCTATGGATTATCATATACTGAGGTTAATCAAGATCTAAACAAAACATCACATGGCCTTTACATGTATGATGTGACACTG
Source organism: Scarus forsteni (assembly GCA_036419115.1). NCBI lineage: Eukaryota > Metazoa > Chordata > Actinopteri > Labriformes > Labridae > Scarus > Scarus forsteni. Next base: position 8,009,134 of record JAZDUH010000386.1, on the reverse strand, counting down.
ACACTGTGAACATTGTGTGTAACCATGTGTGTCAGTCTTTGTGTGTTTTCTTCTGTACCTCATGGAATGCAGAGTGGGTGAGGCACTGCATTGGATTTGACAGGCCATCCACAAAACAGGCTGAGCTCACTGACAGCTTCTAAACAGCATGTATTTGTGTGTGTGTGCATGTGTATTAAGAATTAAATAACCCATTGGATGGCTATCGTGCTTAAAGGGATAGTTCAGTTTTTTTGAAGCGGGGTTGTATGAGCTCCATATGGTCACTAAGTCCGTTAGATACAGTAGAAAGTTCTTCTCCTCTCCCTCAGTACGCCACAGTCTGTAAGTGTCAGTGACGAAGAAATCGCCGCTAACAGGAAAGTACCGTACCAAAAACAAAGGCTATTTTCTCTACCTGCAAGAACTTAAATCAAAAAGTAATACCACAGTTTAAGAGTATGCTACATATGAGTTTTTTTAAGTGCATTAACATTTTGGAAATATAAAGTTTATCCGGACCTAGTTAACTCGTGTCATGTATCCCCCCCCTCTCTCAGCTGATCAAAACATTCAAGCTAGCCGCTCTAGATGCTGGTTGTAGCTTCGTGTAACTTTTATCAAGTATTGTAACTCTTTATTTTTGACTGTTAGCTGTGTGAGGAGGAGACAATGCAGGAAATTTAAAAAAAGGATGATTATGACAGCGCCGACGAAGTTCCATTCAATTTGGAGTCAAGAGGATACCTGTATGAGCCGGAGTTCACAGAAGAAGAGCTGCTGAAGATGGAGACGAACAGACCCAGAGGAATACAGAGGAAAAATCCACAGACACTGGACATCAAGATAGAGTCGGAAATACAGGGATGTAAATGTTTGACCAGCGAGTAGCCAGCCGCTAGCTAACTACGGCGGAGTGAGTTAGCTAGGTCCAGATAAACTTTATATCTTCGAAATGTTAATGCATTTAAAAACACTCATATGTAGCGTACTCTTAAACTGTGGTATTCCTTTTTGATTTGAGTTCTTGTAGGCAGAGAAGATACTCTTTGTTCTTGGTACAGTACTTTCCTGTTAGCGTCTATTTCTTTGTCACAGAGTCTTACAGTGACAAAGAAATGTCATTAATGTTTTGTTTTCATTACCTTAGAATAAGTCATTTATATCTACATAGGAGTGGGTCCTCTCTTTATGGGGGCTTCCATCTTGCGTCGCCATCTTTTCTACCGTAACCCAGAACGGACAAACGAAACGCTTTCGCGCCTTTTTGTTGACGCCTACCGGAAATGCACAGTTGTGAAATAGACAAAGAAGAAGAGAGTGATTACCAAGCAGCTGTGCTAATAAAAAACAAACATGGAGGACCAAACATACAATTTGCCATCAGTGGAGCGTGAATCATTGTCAAAGAAACGAAAACGGGATGAAGCCAAACGCAATCGGGACAGGCTACGACAAAAAAAACACGGTCAACATTGGCGCCGCCTTTCCCAGATGGAAGTCCCTGAAGGATAAGTTTGCAGACAGAAGCAGAAGCTGCCTGTTTTTTTTGCTGGACAGGTAAGACTAAGTGTCGAATTGTACTCTTATATGGAGCCGAATTTATTTGTTTACTTTCGGGAGAAGTCGGAGTAAGACGCAGAGAATGTATCTGCTATGAGAGGCTTATTTCACGGCCACAAGCAATTTTCTGTGGACAGAAAACATAGACTGATAACTAAGCTATATGGCGCTGTTGATGAGACAAATATAAAGATTTCCACCGTACTCCTTAATTTTATTGTTTGCTCCTAATTTGTTATTTAGTAGCATATGTACACATTGGTAAGGTGTATATTTTAGGACATCCTCGGTCTCAGGAAAACCTCTGTCATTTCTCAGACCAAACGGCATCAGACAAACCCCCCCTCAATAAAACCTCTGACAGAGATTCCAGCCTCAGGCTTCAAAATGAAAGTCATCAGACAAAATACTGGAAAAATGGACTGAAATAAAAAACAGCGCCAGGTCGTAACAATATCATAATCATCGTAATATCATAAATGTCAAGTCGTCTTGAGATGGCATTCAGCTAAAAATCAGCCACTAGCAAACTTGCCATTTTCAAAATAAAAGCATTCTTCATTATCTCCTATTAGTTCTTTAACGCTTTTGTAAATTAGGCTCTTGTTTTGGAGCTGACCGGAAGTTTCTTCGATAGCATAATGGCGCACTTAACAGAATGTCTGAAATACCGAAACGAAATTTGTATCTGTGCATTTTATGGCTCAAATGACCACATTTTGGTATTCTACGTGGTGACTTTCTCACCTAAAATGCTCTCTGAACTTTCAAATGTGGTGAATCAACAGAGATATTTGATAGCCTGGTAGCTGGAAGCACTTGTTGACGACGCCATGTTGATAAAACACTTTTTGTCCTTGGAAGGCCACCGTAGCGCCGGGGTTCTCCATCAGGGAGGGGGGAGCGCTGGAGTGCTGCAATCTCAAACCTCACCTTTAGATGTCGCTAAAAACTACACACTGTACCTTTAAACTTTATTTGTGAGATAGAACATTAACAGTGATACATGAAAGAAACAGGAAGAATAAAATAAAATAAAGAAAATAATAGAATAGTTAACTGTCACAGACAGACCAAATTCATATACAAACAAAAAAGTATAGTTTTTGGTTGATGTAAGGCCCAACTGGGGACATGGCCTTTCTAATTGGATGGGTATCAAAATAGGAAGAGACAAAAAGAGGAAAAGACAAAAAAAAGAGATAATGAAGAATCAGCTATAGCTTAAACCCATACAAAACCATGCCTCTATATTAGAGATGATATTGGATTTCTCTATTTTTTTCTCCTTCCCTTTGTAATATGGTTGGAAATCTTTCTTTCACCTTCTTTAATTAAAGGACATTTTCCTGGTGAACTGGGAGAGTGTTTGGTTCAGGTGCTTATTTACCAACAAAGTTGGGGAACAGTAAGTTAGGATTAAACACAGCCTTTAAAATTGCTCCAATGAAGCGTCACAGTTTCAAATCGTCGCTCTCAAGGGACTGTGTTAAATGTAAAACTGCTGAAGATACAGATTTTCATTATATTCTGGACTTGCCTTGTTATTAATGATTTTAGGGTCAAGGTATGTCATGAAATCAGTGCTGGGCTTGAGAAAAAATGAGAAATTCATCCTGTCTTATGCATTATTGGTATGCATCAAACCTCAGTCCTGCTTCGCTGCCCCTACAGCTGCCCAGCTGACTCTGAGAGTTATGGAGCCTTCAGAGACTGTGAGCTTCTGGCTCAAGACAAACCTTTTCAGTTCTTCTGTATCTGGACCCTCTTCTGGACAACGGGGCTTCTTCATTCGAATTTTTCCTTTTTTTTTTGGCACTGCAGCCAAGTTGTACATTGCTGTTACAATATCGATTATATGATTAGAATCAGCATTTTGAGATTTCATGAGGAAATGAATCATCTTTGACTGTTTGATCTAAATGTTGTTTAAATTCTGCTCTCCATCTTCTTTCCCCCATAGATTGTAAATAGGATAATAAATCAGTGCAAATTATGGTATGCCATGAACTGTCTCATAAAAGAAAAAACAAAAGAATAAATAAATCAATACTTCTTGCAAACAAAATAGCTTTGAATGGATGATCCAAGTGTCTGGTTAAGTCTGCCATCTAAAATTTATGGTGTCTAAATATCCTACCAAAATTCAATCAAAGTGGTTTATGTGAATTTGTTGATGATTATGTGATATTATGAAAACAGCTCAATGCTTTGGTAGAGCTCTTCTTTATCTACCTCTTCTGCTTCTTCAGCTTTGTTATCTCTTCTCTTTACTAAACCTTTTCCTCCTCTCATGTCAAAGACTCTTTTACACTCTTTTAAATTATTTTACCTCTACTTTTACTTTGTTGGGGTTGTTTACATCAAGTTCATCGAGTCAGTTTGTCCCTGCATTACAGCTGAGACCATAATCACTGAACTACTATTATCAACAGCTGTTTTTTATGTTCTACTTACTTTGCTCTACATTATATTATTTATTCAAATATTTAAATGATGCCAGTCTTCTTTTCAACAAATATTACAAGTACATAGTTCTGATAGTGCTACTGTCATCCATCCATCCATCCATTATCTATACCGTTGCGGTGGGCTGCTTTCTACTGTCATGCAAACATGTTTTACAGATTTACATAAAGAAATTATGAATAACAAATGCTTGATAGTTGTACTGTCATTTTGTTATTATTACAACTTCTGCAAATAATTTCCAATTAGATTTTGCAGTGAACACTTTTTTGTTGTGGTTTACAGAAGCAGATAGAACTATTTAAAGATTAGATTTATTAACAATTATTCTTATAATCCTGATAAGAACGTATTCCCAACAAATCCCTCAAAGTTTGTGTTTTCAGAATAATTTAGATTTACTACTCACTGAATACCCAAATCCCAAAAATATGTCTACAGCTGTTTTTTATGTTCTACTTATTTTGCTCTACATTATATGTCTATGTATATGAAAATGTGGGGTTCTCATGAAAAACACACAGCAAGAGCTACAATACATGGAAAGAGCACACATGTAACCCACCCAGCCAACTCCACACTTTTAATGATAATCCTACATGCACCACCATTTCTGGAACTACAAACTGAAGTAAAACAGACACCCATTGACCTTGGGTTTCTGTTTTGAGGGTGGGTCTGAGCAGAGTGTGATCGGCTGTGCTTACGTTGACGATGGACTCCTTGGTCTGGGCCATGTCTGAGATGACCCCGTCTGTGATGATGAGAAGAACAAAATACTGCGAGCCGTCCTTCACTGAAGCTGCGTACCTGCACACACAAACACACACAAACACACACAACACCACGTGAGCTGTTTCTGTTTCACTTTTCTCAAGTTAAGGGTGTTCGACATCTTTCTTTGTTACCTTTATCTTAAGCTCTTCCTTTTCCACAATAAATGACAATAAAAGACAAAGAATCTGGACATCAGACCTCTTTGACTTCATCATGTGTGTCTCGTTGCCAGCCAACCTGCACTGGACACCTACAGTAAGCTATTGTTTTTAAATTCTCTTCTCATCTCAGTTTAACTGATAATTCTCTAACTGTATCTGTATTTGATAACAGAGCAGACAAGAAAAACAATGAAAAAGAAGAGGACTGACAAGAGAAGCCTGAGCCTTTAATTTGTAGTTACTATAATTCTTATTTTAAGAGATCTATTATGAATCTGAAACTGTTTGCAAAAGATAAACTTTATTAAGTGATGATAATGATTCAAAGAGAATGTAGTAGAACAAAAAGTAGAATAAAAATGAAAAAAGTTTTTTTTCTTGCTGATTTTAAATTGTTACTTTGGGTCAGACTTCAGATCGGTATGTTATTATGATGTCATTGTGGCAACGACTTAAATCTTAAATGTAGCTGATATGACATGAAACAGACCGACCTACCAGACACAGTTATGTGTTTGTATTTACTTTTTATCTGCTCCACGACCTCCTCACGTCAGAGGGATTACATCTGAGGGAATGGGGTGATAATTGTCAGACACATTTTCACAGTATATTGCTTCATGAGATTCATGAGTGTTAGATTTAGCCAATGATGAGTAATTTGTGCATTTTCACAGTCTGCCATGCATTTTGTCTTTGATTGACAGCTGCTACAGTGTTTCCTTTCTCCATTATTCTGGCTTTTTCATCCTCATATTTTAACATTATCAGACGCTGCTCTTCATATGTGAAATATAAAGCTCTGTCAGTGTCCCTGGTGCTTCTCAGCGTGTTTTCCGCTCATGATCACGATTGGTCAGCTGAGCCCTCCCTTTATACGTGCATGTTCACGGCTCTTGATGAGACAATCCTGGGTTGAGTAACGGTGTTGTTAATTTGCGTCGTGCTATCGATTATCCTGATTACCATTGTTGTGGTTACTCAATCCTGGATAGATGTGAGTTACCGGGGATAAGTTGACCGCGCTTCGTGATATAGGCCTCTGGCTCAGAACACACCATAGTATTTAGTAGAGCTGAAACGATTCCTCGAATATTCGCGAGTACTCGATTACAAAATATCCTCGAATCAAATTTTGTGCCTTGAAGCCTCGTTTAATATATAATTATACATATAAATATATATCTGGGCTACTATACAGTGCACTGTGTTTGACACGGACGGTCATTTCTGTGGCACAACGCGCCTGCCACCTCCGCTGCTGCGCTGCTTGTAAAATCATGAAGGAAGAGAAAAGAGAGGGACAGAAAGGAGAGAGTCCACAGAAGAAACGGCAGAGAGTGTCCCAAGTGTGTGGTCACTACAAGAAGGGACGAAAAGAAAACACAGTGCAGTGTGTCTGATGTCAAACAGAGTTAGCCTAGCATGTAGCTTAGCATGATAGCACGTCGTTAGGGCTGCAACTATTACGTCCTCTTTCCATGGTGGAGGACACAGAATTTAAGAACATGATCAAGGATTTCAATCCAAACTACACAACGCCCTCCAGAACACACTTCACAAATATAATTGCAGAATTATATTACTGCTTTGTAAATCAGTATTGTATTGGTTTTGTTTTAAGCCAGTACTGGTTTAAACTTTGAAAGTTGTTAAAATAAAAACCCTTTTCTGAGGAATAAACGCCATTTGGCTGCTCATTTTGAAAGCCATAACATGTTGCATTGTATACAATTGATTTATTTGTTTAAAAACAAAAAATATATTTTGTTAGAGTACTTGAGTACTCGAAGAAATAATTGACAGAGTACTCGATTCCAAAAATACTCGATAGTTGCAGCTCTAGTATTTAGTTTATAAAAGGCTATTTTGCAAGAGTAACGCTGTATTACCTGGCCACATGGTTGATGACGGGAGAGAAGTTGGTGGGTCCGTAGAGCTGGACTGACTTCAGACTCTGGTAGTAGGCCTCCATCACTCCGTCAATTCCTGCACAGTATGGATTCTGAGGGTTCCCATTCTACGTTAGGTGACAGAAGAGGAAGCTACATCAGATGTTGAGCGTTTTTACTTTGAATATTGTTACCATGAACCTCTGAAGAGAGCTGTGGTGCTTCTGAAGTAAACCTATCAGCACAAACTGGCTTGTTCAGGCCAATGCAGGGTCAGCTGTCCTTCTGAAGCTGAACAACATTACTCAAGGGTCTCGAAAGTAAGAGACAGTTTCTCTCTTGGAGAGTAAGAGACTGTGTGTTTGAGAACTGTAGCACCATCTATTCAAGGACATGTTTCATATAAAATATAGCTATTAATCTGATTTCTATTCAGACAATAAACTTTTCAAAAACTGGCCAATAACTCCCCCCAACACACACACAAACATACACAACAAAAACATACAAGCAAACAAAAAACTTGGTATAAATACCTGAACTTGCTTTTGAATTGATGATCCAAAACAGTTAAAGGAAGACACCAAAAATAATAAATTCTTTTAAAGGATTTGTTAATTAAGGATTTGTGAGGTAAAACTATAGATAAAGCTCTGACACATTTTTACTGTTATGGTTGCTCACAGATTTTCCAGTAATACAATTCCATGCATTCTGTTTACCTTTTTGTCAATTTAATTTGTGTTTTCGTGCTAAAACATTAAGCAGTTTAGCCATTAAATGACCTAAAGGTGAAGGCTGCACTGAACATTTCCTTTCCTATTCTCCCACTGTCATCGGCCCTCTAATCCTGCCCCCAGTCCATCCTGGTCTTACCAAGGCAAACTCATGAGAGATCCGTCCATCAGGTGGAAGCTTGGCTCCAAACCCAAGCGCAGGAAACATCTTATCGCTGTCATAGTCCTGGATGATTTCTCCGACTGCCTTAAGGGCCATTGCGTAGGCATTCAGCTGGTAGGGACTCATGTAGTGGAGTGAGGTGGGCTGGGCAGGGTTACCTATTTATGACAACAAAGAACAACAACACCTTGTTGATTAACACATTTTGTCTCCAGCTTCATTATCTTCTCCCTCTTGTTAAGATCCATAAACCTTATTTATTAACTACAGAGTTCTAGATGCTGCCTTTTTTAAAATCCGGTTAAGTCCAAGTACAAATCAGCCTTTAGAAATCAGCCATGACAGCATGTTACTTTACTATTGGCTGCTCGGCATGAATGAGTATACACTTGCTTTTCAAACATTTTAAAACACTTAGTGTACTGTGTGTCTCCTCAGTGTGAGTGTACTCAAACTATGTGTTTGTGTATTTTTTTTACTGTAAAACTCACCATTTGAAGCTGTAAAATCAATAGCAACAGTGAAGTTAATCTGAGTCCTGAGAAGACAGCAGAGGGGATACACCAATTAACAATCCACACTGATACACAAAGAACTCAAACACATTCATACACACACATCTGCACAGTGATGAGGAGTCTGCAGAGAGCAGATATAATCTGGTTCTAGTGATAAATGCCTGCATGAAAAAGTCAGTTACTCTGCTCAAAGGCAGAATCAGTGACAAGAGGACAGAAAGCTTCACAAACAACATTATCAATTATGGCATCAATCAATCAATCAATCAATCAATCTTTATTACCTCCGCCAAGGAGGTTATGTTTCCAGGATTTTCTGTCTGTCTGTGAACAAAATAACTCCAAAAGTAATGGATGGATTTTAATGAAATTTTCAGGAAATGTTCAGCATGGGAAAAGGAAGAAGTGATTCAATTTTGGTGTTGATCCGGATCACCGTCTGGATCCGCCATGACGAAAAATGCAATTTTGGTGAATAACTACTGAACTAAAATAGATATCATTATGAATCCAGTTGCTAATGGTATGTTTTCATGATCAAGGAATCTAAATATTTAGATGATATAAAGGTAGGACTGATATTTATGGTAAAAATCACAATATGGGTGAGGACTGTGGTGCTGGTGGAGGTCTGCACTCTCCGAGTGCTTTTCTAGTTTGTATGGCGCCAAATCATAACAAGTGTTATCTCAAGATACTTAACAATAGAGCATAAAGCTCTTCATTTTATGGATACACATATATGCATAGATACATATATACATATAAAATACACATATGCATATATATACAAATATATCCATCCAACACCAACATGAATCCATATAGCCAATCATGAATCCCTCCATCATGGCTCAAGAAAAAACCTTCTGTTAAGCAGCAGGAAATCTTGAATGTGGATCCCAGTCTCATGATGAACAGCAAATCCACACCCTGAGACCTCAGCCACAGACTACAGTAATAACTAGAAAAGCACTCGGAGAGCGCAGACCTCCGCCAAGCAGCACAGTTCCCACAAAGAATCCTTTGAACAATTCCTGGATCCAGACGGTGATCCGGATCAACACCAAAATTGAATCACTTCTTCTTTTTCCCATGCTGGACATTTCCTAAAAATTTAATCAAAATCCATCCATAACTTTTTGAGTTATTTTGTTCACAGACGGATGTACAGACGGACAAACAAACTCTCCTGAAAACACAACCTCCTTGGTGGAGGTAATTTAAAACACAAATATTTCCCGTCACAGCAAATTTTCATTATTGAACCATGAAACAATGTGATTGCTAACAAAACAAGATCTTTTGGAAAGGATTAAAAAAATTGCAAAAATCTAGATACTGCAAATCAAAAGATTATTTTGACTTAAAACAATATAATGTGTTACATTAAGCCTCTGAATGTTAAAGGCAACTTAATTCTGTCTGGAATAAAATTACACTTGGTAAATATTAAGCATTTTCCTCACATACAACCAAGTCCTTTGTAACTTGTCAGTCATGACAGACCAGAGAAAAGAAATATTTACACAGAGAGGGCTTGAGACCAACATCCTCTCTCTCAAATCATTTCCTCACTTTTGAACCTGCAGCATCAGGGTATGATGAATGTTCTCGTCACAGCTTTCACACCAATCCTCCCTGCTCGTAATACACAGACACTTTTAGGCCTGTCCCTCTAACTTCTGCACGGATGCAGTATTTAGAGCCACACTGCCAGCAGCTCATCATCGTCATCACCTCTGCAGGGCATGTGAGCAGAGCACAGTGAAGAGGATGGACTGAGAGGAGGGGCAGAGGTCGGCCATTTAGTTATCAGCCCACAGGTCTAGAGTTTCTAAAGACAGGCACCCAAGAGGCCACAGAGATGGACTCACCCATCATTTGCAGGTGTTAGACGAGTTGAAAACTGAGGTACAAATTAACCTTATGAGCATGTTTGAGTCTGTGGGAGGAAGCCAGAGTGCCCAGACATGCACAGGGAGAACATGCAAACTTCACACAGACAGACCCTGGCACTTGAAGGCACTAATTCTTCACATACAGATGTCTTGGGAATAAATAAGTTGGACTAGAATCCTCTTCCAGGACATTGCTTTCCATGTATCAGAGCTGGTGGTGTTGAACTGTACTTTTCAAACAAGCTTTAAGCTCATGTTGGCATCAATAACAGAACTAATGAAACTCATTTCAGTGCCTCGATTTATTTTAGTTTGTTGTCCCAAAATGTAAATACACACATGGACAAAACTGTGTGTACCCTTCTGTTAAGGTAAAGAAAACCCACATGGTCACTGAAATAACTTGAAACTGACAAAAGTGATAATAAATAAAAATTTACTGAAAATTAACTAATGAAAATCAGACATTGGTTTTTAACTGTGGCTCAACAGAATCATTATGAAAAAACAAAATCATGAAACTGGCCTGAACAAAAACATGATGGTTTCCTTAGAAAAGATTGAAAATGATTGGACCAAAGGGACATGTTAAACTAAGGTGTGTCCTGTAATTAAAAATGTCTATCTTTTTTTTGTACTAAAGTGTTGGCATAAACATCTTCACAGGTTGTAATTAAGCAATTTGATAAGCTAGCTTTCTGCATCAATTTTTTAATCCCAGAATCTAATTCAGATTATTCTAAATTCCTATTATAAATCACCCATCTCAACAACGCTGCCTTTACTTTAAGTTTTCTCATCGTATTATTCACTGGAGAGGGAAGTCCATTGAGGTCTCTCCACTTTCAAGTGTTATCATCAATAAACCAACAGACTAAGTATTTTAACTGTGCTGCTTTTTACTAATCCCCCAAAAGGGGAGCCAGATTTATCTTTATGTTTTCATGTACTGCTATGCCTCTGTGAATAAACCTGATGTTGGTGGATATGCATTTTTCTACAGCTTTCTTAATGCTTTAGCTTTGTGTGTTTCCTATTTCTTTTATTTTGTTGGCTTAAATGCTGATGTTACATTCTGCTGTGTTGTGAAGGAGCCTTTTTTAGAAGGACAGCTGCAAGGACAAAGCTGCAGAGGTAGGAGATTTGTGTGAATTTTGGTCCAGTTCCCTACAAGCTACAGCCAAGTAACCTAAATTATGAATGCCCTCTGTCTCTCCTACCAAATCCCTCTTTGTCACGCACACACACTAAATTTGAGGGAGTCCAGCTTTGTTATTGGGAAAGTACATCATAGCACACAAGGTGAATTTGGGGACGGAGGATAAAACTAGAAAAATATGAGAGAAGTGATGGAAGGAAGAGAGCAGTGTCTAATTTAAACACACCACTTAAAAAAATCCATCAAGTAAACAACAATGACTCATTTCACCAGCAGTCAGGAGAAGTGGAGTTTTATTTCCATTGAGGCTTATCATGGTGACACTTAACATCAGACTTAAAAGAAAATGGTTTGGTGGAACCCACACAGTACTTACAACATCCTTATCAGTGTGTTTCTCCACATTTTCATTATAAAATGTTTGACATGTGAAGGGAGTTAACAGAGATGGGCACTCAGCACTGCATCCTTTGTCAGTGGTGTATTAATTTAGCTGAATGAGTGTCACTGTAGGAATGTATGTTAAAGCTCTTCGACACCAGAGGACAGTCTAGTATGGTCTTTTACCAGATCTTCAATAAACATGTTAGATTTAAGATCTACTGATCAATGTTTTTGTCTTTCAGGTTATAATACTGTTGCCAATTCAAACAAAACTGCTAAGCCATTAACTTAATATATATAAAGTAAGTATCCTACATTTTAAAAACAAATGCTTAAATACACTGCATGGTGCATCTTGAGTCATAAACACAAAATCAGTTTCAAATGAAAATTTTTACCCAGCGCAGCTGACATAGCTGAAAAAAATTAATAAATTGTGCAGAGGAGATACTAAAACGTGTGCATGATATATTAAAGCATGCGCACGTTTAAGATAAAACGTGAGCTTGATTTAATTATACAGGCAAGCGGCCATGTAAAGCCGGGCTCATCAGTAGATGCCCATTATATATTGTCGTCAGCTGCTGTTACAAACCAAGAAGAAGAAGACAGCTGGGCTCGATTGAAGCATCCCAGTACCAGCCAACGTTAGCTGTGTCTGTGAATGTAGGAGTGCAGGGTATGGACAGTCCCTTATCACTGCCTTTCATAAAAGCTACACAACTTTCAAGACTCAAGCAAAGCTTGTGTCTTTCTGCCACTCGCTGAATAAGGTGGAGGGAGTTAGCCCCGAAGTTAGCTACAACTTCACCTCTGTAGCAGCAAAAAATTCCCCAGTGTATCCCAGGTCAGGACACTGACTGGTTCTTAACAGAAAACTGGTGCAATAGTTAGAGGTAACTATACATCACCACAAAACCAACTCCTTATGCCGGCTGAGCCTGTTGTCTTTTAGTACGCGCAGCAAAGTTCTCCTACTGAAGATTATTCCATCTCTCATGGCAAGAGCAGCAAGAATGTCTTTATATCACATTCTGAGGTGGAAGTAAAACTTAACCAGCTCACTTCTTCTCTCCAATGTGTGCGTTTGTGAACATCTGACGTCACTACGGGAAGCTGTAGTGGACAAGGACAGGGACGAGTCAAAACGTGGTAAATAACTTATTTTAAGTGCACATTTTAGCTAAAACGTGCGCACGGTAAGTATTTTGAGCCCACACTTTAATATATCATGTGCACAAGTAAGTATTTGGAGCGCACGTTTTAAAATATCATGCGCACGTTTTAGTATTTCGTGCATGCAATTTATATATTTCTTTCTTTGTGGCACCTTAGGGGCTCCATAGGGAGGATCATTGCCTTTTGAGGCACACATCGTAGAAAGGGCTGAATTCGATACATTACTCATCCATGTTGGTTTAAACAGGAACACAAGATATGGATAATTGGTGCACTGATGATATGACTGTAAGCTTTAGCACTTTGGCAGCTCTTGTCTCTCAATATTTTGACCTAAAGTCTCTTTGAGAAAGCATTTTTTTAACATGGCAGCCGTCCAGTGTCTGCAAAAGACAGCTTTAACGACCAAATGGCTCAAACTTCCTGCAGTACTTTATACGTATACTTTGTCTTTGCTTAGAAAACCCAAATAGTACGAGTAGGAAACTGCTACTTAGTCTGGATTAAGTTTGGTAAATTATCCAAGAATGAAGAACATTTTCTTTAAAGAAATTATGTTTGTGTCAAGTGTGTCAAGTGTTGTGCCATTTGTCTTTGGACAGAACAACATTTTCACAAAATAAAATGTGGGCAAGAATCTCTAATCTTGAACACTAAAGCAGTGTTTTGAAGGTGAGGTTGACATAAACGAAAAGAAAACACCAACAGTATGTCCAAGTATTTGTAAAACATGTGCATACACAATGTTTTGGATGCTGTTTGATACCAACACAAAGCAGATCTGGCGTGAATCGCAGGTGTCTCTACAGTTTTTCACCCCACACAAGTGTCACTTTACATCCAGCCCTGACCATGCTTAAGTAGCAAATGAACATATTCACCTTAATATGTGGAAAATATGTGAAGTGGTCATGCGAAAAGCTGGGGACTTCCTATCTTTCAGTTCCAAGAAACAACTGGGCTTCAAACCATAAAAAAACTTGTTCAAAAGTCAAGAGTCAGGTATTCAGTGATTAAGCTTAGGAGGACAGACTGTTATCTGCTAAGAAACACTTCATTAAACTTGTTCACACAGACAGGATGCATAACAGTGCTCCATGTCTACAGTTACTGTAAATATCAAGCAGTAAAAATACTGGAAAAATTCAGCCTTTAACCAACAATGTTTTCCTCTAACATCTTTCTCAGTGTGCTCTGGTGTGTGCACATTACTCAGAAACAGAGTAAATAACACAAACACACTCAATCAAATGAATATCAGCAGGGAGTAAACTTTACTTAACTTAACTTAACTCAACTTAACTTTATAGTTACAAATGTTGTGAGTACAGGTAATAAAACAGACTGTCCAGTGTGTTTCATGGAAACATGAGAGAATACAGCCAAGGGTTTCTGTAGATAAAATGACTGAATACATTTTATTTGATGGAGCAAAATGAACACTAGAGACCAGGTAACAGTTTACATGCAGGGCCGACATGTTTCTAGATTTTTTCTGATGTTGCGAGAAACTTCACTGATAGAACATTTTGATCTGAGCATCAACATTTTTCGTACAATTTCATCTTTGTGTTGTTGTCACAATAAAAGAATAATCACATGATCCAACCAGAGTATAAATCAAACAGATATCTGCTGCCAAAATAACAAAGTACAATAACAAAGGACTTTATCCTTTCTCTTTGCTTCTTGATCAGTGCAGCATGCATCCTCAAAATAGCAACATATAGACCGACCTGCCCCAAACCTGTTCTCTATGTGCCTTTAGACAACATACTGTATGTCTGAATGTCAAAACAGTCTGTTTGCTGTAAGGTGCAGGCTGAAGTGTCAAGAGACAGCCGTTCTCCTGACAGTCGATAACCTTTTCACCTGAGAAGAGAAAATGTCCTATTCAATACAAAAAAAAAGCTTTTCAGAATGTTCCCTAGAAGCCTCTTTTCCTCTCTTTTCTAAGTGCCAGAGGGAAACATATGCATCATTGCACTGAGTGGCCTAAAAACAGCATCAGAGGTTGTGCGATGTGACCTCTCCTGATGATATGCAAACAGATGTTGCTGGTTGGATGGTGTCCAACTGGCTCGAAGACAGAAGAGGACAAAGAGGCAGTGAAGAGCAGAGGTAAGCAGATCCAACCAGAAATATACATACAGACCTGATCAAAATCTTAAGACCAGCTGAAAAATTGCTTGAATACGCATTTTGCACATTTAGACCTGAATGAGGTTTTAAATAGAGCTACAATATGCAAAAGCAAGAAGGGGGAGTGTGACAAAAAGCACTTTGAAAAAGTAATTTATTGAAAACAACAAGCAAACTGAAAAAGTTTAAGACCATCACTTAAAAAATTACAAAAAACTCCAAACCAGAACAAAAATGTTTCTCAGTAGGACTCAGTAAAGAGTAGCTCCACCGTTCTTGTTAATCACTTCAAAAAGTCGTTTGGGCATGCTTGATGAGAGTGTTTCCAGGAAGCTTTTGGGAGCATTGTTCTAAGTGGTGAAGATTGCTTCATGAAGGGCATCAACTGTCTGAACTGATGGCCATTTTTATAAACTTCCCTTGCCATCCATCCCCAAATGTTCTCTATGGGATTTAAATCAGGGGAACATGCGGGGTGGTCCAAAAGAGTGATGTTATTCTCCCTGAAGAAGTCCTTGGTCAAGCGAGCATTGTGAACTGCAGCGTTGTCCTGTTGAAAAACCCAGCTGTTACCACACAGACGAGGGCCCTCAGCCATGAGGGATGCCCGCTGCAACATCTGCACGTAAACCTGAAGCTCCAGTGTTCCACTGAATGAAAAGGCACCCAGATCATGATGGACCCCCCTCCACTGTGCCGGGTGGAAAACATCTCAGGTGGGATCTCCTTGTCATGCCAGTAACGTTGAAGCCATCTGGACCGTCAAGGTTACATTTTTTCTCATCAGAGGATAAAACTTTTTTCCACCTTTCAGTGTCCCATGCTTGATGCTCCCTGGCAAAGTCTAAATGGGCAGTTTTGTGGCGTTGAAGGAGACGAGGTCCTTGAATTTGTTTTTTGTTTTTCAAACCCTTTTCCCACAGATAACGTCTGATGGTTATTGCGCTGCAGTCGGCACCAGTAAGGGCCTTAATTTGGGTCGAGGACCGCCCTGTGTCGTGACTGACAGCCAATCGGATCCTCCGGCTCAGTGCAGGTGTAATTTATTTGGGTCTACCACTTGACTTTTTTGTTCCATAATGCTCAGGATCTTTCAAAATTTTTGGCTTCTTAGCTTTAGCCATCAGGAGGGCATGACCGTGTGAATGCCTGACAGAAAATGAACATTTTGAGCAGATTTTGGCTTAAATAGCCTGTGGTCTTAAACTTTTGATCAGGTGAGAAACAGCCTATCACACTCCTCCTTCTTGCTTTTGCATGTTGTAGCTCTATTTAAAACCTAATTAAGGTCCAAATGTGCAAAATGCATTATTCTAGTAAGTTTTAACTGGTCTTAAGATTTTGATCAGGTCTGTAGTTGGCATAAATATTAATATTGGTAATCACTGTCGATTTTGTAAGGATATCCCACAAAGTAAAACGTCAATCTTTCTTTCAGATAAATGTATTTTTCTCTGCTTTGCCTGAATTCTGAGTGACTGCTCTGCTATGTAATGATAACCTCTCAAAAATATTTCAATACACGGAGAGTTCCCTCCTGCTTCTATTCTGGTTTCAATACTGCATTTCAAGAGCAAACAAGGGAAACAATATATGTCACTGCGAGTGACAGGGCTTCCTTCACTGATTTGTCTCAGTTTGAAAGATATAGCTGCCAATTGTTCATTTCTATCCACCAGCTCATGAATAGAGACCTCTTTGTTGAAATCAATGGGTGGTAGAAAGGCTTTATCAGAGAGATAGAAAGAAGAAGAACAGGAATGCTTGGACTGAAATGGAGGCTTCTCACATCAGTCATTTATGCAGATTCTCCCAGTGGATCATGCTCTCAATTAGATTCAAATGAACAATTAGCTGATTGGGTTGAAAAGGCAAAAGGAGCTGTCAGTCAGATGAGAGAGAGGCTGAGATGACACACCAGGAAATAGAAGGAGATAAGAAAATTTATCAAACACCTGCGTCGACAGTCTAACGAGATTGGTCACACAGGAATTTCTGGGAAACGCACAAGTGAGAAAGTACATGAAGGGTGTGCAAGCATGGCTGTGGCAACCTGTTTGTGTCTGTGAGTGTGTCTATTAGTGTGTCAGTGCACAAGTACATAAGTACATAGCCTGCCCATTATGCAATTGGAATGAGTGCAAGTGAACCATTAAAGTCCATTTAGGTTTCAAGCAGTGAGACAGCACTTGGCACTTCATTTATTCACACAGAGCCAAGCTAACACTCCCCAAGCACAGCCAAAAAAAATAAAAAAACATCCTCTTCCTGAGAGTAACAGAGCGCTCTCTGACTGACAGTGCTACTGAGACTGTGTTCTATGTGTTAGACTCAAAGATGGGGATTCTACGTCTGTAAATATGTGACGGTAAGTGATGTAAATATGCTGATGCACTCCAAAGCTCAACAGGTTTCACAAACTTGCTGCAAAATTTTGACCATGATGCCACTGATTTATATTTTCAAACAAAGTTCTAAAACTGAAAATAGTATTGATGAAAACTGTACTTAAAGCTGGGGTCGGTAATTCTGGAAAACTAGCATGATTTGAATGTAGCATCTCCTCAGGACTCTGTCTAGCCCCCCCCCCCCCCCCCCCCCCCGCTCACATGCATTGCACGTGTGCGGCTGATATGTCCAGAAGACTGATTCAACTCCAAACCCTCAGCACAACGTGTTTGTTGTTTTACACTACACAAAGTCATGTCTCAGTCAGCGGTAAGAAAAAAACAAAACATTATCACAGTAAAGTTAAAAAACAAGCATGTAAAGTTAGTTAGTGCTCACAGCCCGATGTTGATCGGGGTATAGGTAGTTCCTCTGACATTCTCCACTTCTGCATTGGCCATGAAACTACTGTATTTTCCGTATTTTATCCTCTTTCCCGACGTCCTCCTGTATCAGTATTCTCCCGTAAATCTCCCGTGTGATGATATAATAATAAAAACATTCCTCTGCCTCTCCAAACTGAACTCTGTCTCTAGCCTGAAGGGGGCGGTACTGCTCCATAATGATGGATGCCAACCGCCGTAAAACCAAAGCAGAAGAAAAAGCCTGGTGAGAACGTCCACCTGCAGTAGCCTGGGTGGCAGCTGTCGTGAGATTAGAGCATCAGAACAAACTTAGAAAAACAAAGAGTTTATTTTAGATTTCTTGTACACCTGTCTTAAAATGTAAGGGATACTGGAGCTTGGTTGGGGTTGTGGGACCGCTCACAGCGGGCTTCCCTTATTTTCAAAGCCAAAACTTGAAAGGTAAGCATTCTCCAGCGGACTCTGATCCCTCTCAGCTCGGCTACAGGCACTGAGTCTGTGCACGTCGGGAAAATGTACGAACAGCAGTTGGACAGAATTGTGATGGGATTTGATTGGTTGAAAAACAGGTGTCCCGGCATGTTTATTTGTTGGTGTTTTCCCTGTTTTACTCCTGCTGTAGATAGCGGATATTTTTTGCTCTGTTTTAAGAACACATTATGAATTGATTGCCATCGAGTCATGAAGACCATTTTAACCAGTATTACAAAAAGTGTATCTAAATCAGATTACCAACCCCAGCTTTAATTGTAAGGTAGAACTATCTTTGAACATCCAGTTCAAACTTAATGGCATTCTGATCTTCAGAGATACATGTGAAAAAGACGAAGCCCTCATCTTCACTATTTTCAGTTGATCATTTTAAAAAGAGCCCAAAAGGTCATTTTACAATGTTATCTTTATGTCCCACCATCCTTTCCACAAACTGGACATGTTGTAGTTAGGTTAGAGGGTTTGTTCTGCTCTGAGGGAAACTGTACAAGACTCCAAACAGGGAAATATCCACTGGATGGCATCAAACATGCACACATTGTCCTGTCTCAGAGGTTGTCGAGGAGATAGACTCAAAACAACGTGTGGTGGCTGTGCATGCAGCTAACAGAAATTACCAACAGTTCAAAGAGTCTGACACACTGTTTGTATTGTGTTAATGCCTAACCTCACTGATCATTTAGACACTGTTGGTTAATGATTAAAACCAGGGTGCAAAGAACTGTATTTACTTACAATACTTAGTTATTTGTTAATGCCAATGCAAGAACCATAACCTCAAAAACCTTTGGTCTTTTTAAAAACAATGCGTATCTCTATGACTACACAGCATTCTGAAGCATCATGTTTAACTATAAACATGTTTATCATGACCTGTAAAAGGGAAATCTTGGACAGTCCCCTCCCATAATCGTATATGCACACACAACTGCACACGAACACACACACAGCCACACAAACTCTGCTCCTCTCCTCTGACTGTCCCCCTCTGTGAGTCTAAATGAAGGCAGAGAGTAGGCGAGCAAACACACCATGCCTGGCTGAACACAGTCAAACCTCCTGAGCAACAAACGTACATCGACACGTGGACACAGACAAACACACGCATGCACACACACACACTAACACACACTCAGAATTGCACATGGCATAGGAGAATGTTGTTATAAAATCAAACACAAAGCCACAGCTCCACACACAGTACACAGTCTGAGCTCTTGACTTCAGGTTGGTTCATCAGGACAAGGACTAGTACACTCAGCCCGTCATCACGTCTACATGTCGTCTACAACGAATACACGTTGCTGACTTACCCTCCTTTAATGTAGTCCAGAAAGGTAACGTCAACGTCCACCAGGAATGACAGCAGCGTTACCTGTGGGGGAAATCCTTGCAATCACTTTGGTGTTAGGTTTGACAAAAGATGCAACCAGTGAAGAGATTATTTTTGTGACCAGACACTTCATAAATGAATAAACATTTTTATAGCCAAATTAAAATTCTCAGTTTTGTATCATTTAACTGTTTGGATAGAGTCCACCTGCTGCAACAGGTAAATGTTTTATAGTGTCTCCTATAGACACAATTTTTCAAAAAATCACTTTAAAAGGCTAAACATTTCAGATGGTAGTTGTCATTAAGACAGGTGAGGTAGATCTTAAGGTAACAGAGAGCAGATGATCTGAAGGATGTTTACTTACTGTTCCAGAGTTTAGGTATTTTTTCTTTTTTCCTTTCTTCTTTGCATTTACTACCTAAAAATGACAGAAATGTAATTAGTAGGGCCAGAATGTGTGCTAAAGACTTTCAGTCTTCAGTATGACAGAAGAGAAGAGCATAAAACAGACTCCAGGCTTTATCAAACTCAGAGCAGCATAAATGGGCCCTTTACACGGCAAATATCAATCAAGACTGCAAGGCAGCTTGTGTGAACCACCGCAGTTAATGCTCAAAAACATGAACTTAAGGCTGCATTTACACAGACACTCCTGACTTGAAGACGCAAAGATTTTTCCTTTGCATTTTCAACGCTGGAGATGTATTGACCCACTGTAGTGTGCATGTCGGATCAGTAGGTGGCGGTGTAGGTCTGCAGAGAGGCAGCGCTGCTACAACACACATACGAAGAAGAAAAACTTTTCACAAACAACAATGGCGAAAAGACGCACAGAGACACAGGAGTTTCTTTTCTGGACAACAAATCAGTTCGGACAACAAATCTATCTCGATAGTTTTGTCTGGATAACAAACCAAGCACGGTAAGACGCTCACACGTTACTCGGCAGACGGCTGAAGCTGTTGTTGTTCCTGGTATGTGCACAGCCTTCATCTGAAAGAGTACTGCACATGCGGTGACGTCAGCGTTGCACCCTGAAACGCTCCAATGCGGGTTTACACTGTTTACACTGTTTACTCTGGAGCCCGTTTTCAAAAGTTTCTATTTTAAGACAAAACGCAATGACTTTCAATCTAAACACAAGGCCAAAACGCAATCAAGACTTATCAGATCTGACCGTTTTCGGCGCCGTGTAAATGCAGCCTAAGACTATAGCCATATTGGTGCTGCCTTTTCAAGCTGTAACATGAACTCCCCTGTGACACTTCACCTCTGCAGACTCAGCAGGAGGCAGCAGTGCTGTGAGTGCGTGTGTTTTCTGTGTGTACTTTGTCTTCACATGCTGTCACAGCTGCATCGCACTGGAGATAAGAACAAATATGCTAACAGAATGACTGTGAATGCCTTTAGGTGTAAAGATGACAGAGCTTTATTCGCCCTGTAAAAAGGGCTTCGACCAGATCTTTAAACTCCAGTCTGTTTGTGCAGTGCTCTGTTTGACTCTGGCTTGGTTCTGCGTGAAGGGAGTGACCTCACCCACTGGGTCTGTTTCTACAGAACAGTCCAAGGAGAGCAAAGCAAAATACAAAAGAATCTTACCCAGCCTGATAGGATGTTGTTTATTAGTTTGTGTTCTTTCTGCTTTAATTTTATGATGTTTTGCTGGGTACACAGGCAACAATCAAGACAATCCTGTGTAAGATGTTGATCTGTGATATTAAAATGATGCCTGTTTGAAGCAGCCAAAAATGGACTCTGCTGGCATCTCATGCAGAAAAGCATGTGGAGTGGCATGTCTATCTGAACGGGATAGATAATGGTACAGGACTCAGACACTAATAAAAAACTCACTTGCAGAGATTGTGTAAAGTGGGGTCAGAGCAGAAGAAAATGCAAAACAAGGTGATCAATCCTTAAGGCCTAAGAACAGCTCACATTTGGAGATGTAGAATATCATTGGTATAATACTGATACAAGCAGATAACACCTGAAAAAGTTATGGACTGGTATCTGCAGGTGAAATGAAATTAGAGCCCTTACAGCTAACATCCACATTAAATAGTTTATAACCAGTGCACACACTCTTCTCACTCTAAATCTGACCCTTCTTTGTCAACCCCAAAGTAACTCTGTGACCAAGGCAGTAAAGGATGGATTGAGGGTCACATATTTATGATGTGACTTTAAGTATTGAACAGGATGTAAGCTGACAAACTGTTAAAGTCACTCTAAACACAATAAAATCCGGTAAGACCAATCCTAGTTTCAGTCACACATTAAATGTTTTTTTTTCAAAACAAAATACAACATTTCTGAACTTATTTTTTATATTTATTAAGACCACAAACTTATTCAAATATAACTTCCCTGTAACATTTGGATCAAACAGAATCACTGAATTACAAACCCTGAATCACAGCACTTAATTTAATGGGCCAACTTAAAGGTGCTATGAGGATAATCTATTCCTGGCGATATTAAGACTCTGCTACCCATGAGCACATGCGGCGACTGTCGTAATGCTGCGTTCCAGTAACCTCTGAACTGGGAGTGACATCATCTCCGACTTATTTGCGTTCCAGGTGAAGTCGGAAAAAAACATGCCGATCTACCAGGCTATTGTTAGCTGTTGTTAGCACGCCCTGCGTTGCTGTTCACAAATATCACATGAAGAATGTGATTATCACTATGGCAGCATTTTTGTAAATGTAAGTCGAACAATACTATGTATACAGCTGATCTAGAGCAACACACCCCAGTCAGAAGTGCAAATAAATGGATTATTACAGGAGCTTAATAACTGTTCACACTGGGGGCATCTATCTTCCATTGTCAACTCGGGGGTGGTGAGGTTTCATCGAGCTCCCAGTAGGAAATTCCGACTTCGGGGAACGTTCCAGTTGCAGTGTCCTACTCGGAACTCGGAAATTCCTACTTCTGACTACAACTTGAACGCACCAAAGACGTGACTGAAGCCAAAGCGTGTGTTTGTTGATGCTAATGAATGCAGCTCGGACCTTCCTCAGAACTCTGCATTGCTTTACAACTTCTTTTTTCAACAACTTACAGGATGCAAAGTGACGAGGTAATGTATCTCTTTCTAGTTACGTAGCGGTAGTTTTTGATGTGTGACAACAAGCAATTTTTGGAAAACTTAGTATTGTGGTTTTGTAGCCGGCTATATATCTCTACTTACAGCCCGGTGCTCTAAGACGTGTCCGAATAATATAAATCTGCTCTAGTTTTATGTGTCTTGTTCCTGAAGTTGAGTATCCAGGCCAGTCCAGCCCTGTCCAACCCAACCGTGAAGCTAAGGAATAGCATTTATAGATAACCTATGTTGATGCTATTAAACTCATCTTAAAGTGATATTCCGGGATTGAACAAGTTGGGTCCTATCACAAGGTTTAGGGCAGAAATTACCTCTACAGCAGTGTTTCTGTGGAGCAGAAGACCAGGGCGCTAGGACCAAGCACCCTCTCTTCGGTTCTGCTCGTCTGCTGATTCCGCTGCAGTCAGACGGGGCCATATTTTACTTGACCAAAAACACAAATAAACGGACTCCAATCGAAAAAATCTGATATCGGTCTGCATTCATGCTTTATTTAGAGATTTTTCAGTGCGTTACTTTCACACAAAAGCACAGCTAAATAAGGCTCTATTTCTCATAGCGCCGTGAAACGGCCTCCGCTGCAGTGGAGGCTCTGCAGCGGAATCATATGGCGGAATCATATGGCCCCGTCTGACTGCAGCGGAATCAGCAGATGAGCAGAACCGAAGCAGGAAGAGGGTGCTTGGTCCTAGCGCCCTGGTCTTCTGCTCCACAGAAACACTGCTGCAGAGGTAATTTCTGCCCTAAACCTTGTGATAGGACCCAACTTGTTCAATCCCGGAATATACTTTAAAGTGTGTATTTCCATCAGGCATATATCTAAAAGTGAGACTGTTTTGTAATTACTTAGAAACTCCTCATAGTCCCTTGAAATTTGTCAAGGGTTAGAATTTAAGAAAAGAGATGACATCAGGGAAACAGAAAATGAGATTTACACATGTGCTTTTCTCTTGATATACATTCCACTAAACACTTTCACTGTTACAACAGCATTTGAAGGTTATAAGCCTGATATAAACATTATTTAAACTCAACTAAAACCACCTCAGGTTCAATAAAGGTGCTACTCTGCTGTGTCTTTTGCAGTTTTTCATTAAGGAAAAAATAGTTCAAAGAACCCTGGATCACAAAGCAACTCTGTGTGTCAGTGTCGGTGTGTTTTTCCTTTTGTGAGCCTTCCTTGTATGTTTTATGATCCCCTGTTTGCATATGTATGTGTGCACACTGGAGCATACTGGGCAAACAGCAGCTGTCTAAAAATGACAGTTCCCCATGTGCCGGGCTCAATGTGTTGTTCTTTCTCAATCAAAAAGTGATGAATCCCACGGAGAGGACAAGCCGCTGATGTGTCATAACTGTCAGCTTAATCATTCATGAGTGTGTGTGTGTTTGAGTGTAAGTGTGACGGAAAAACTACACCCAGCAAGTGTCACAGTTAGCCTGAAATAAATACATGAAATAATAACAGGAAGATGTTTCTGAGTAAAGAACTTGATGAGTGTGAAGGATAAATGTGGACGACTATGATTAAAGAAAAAAAAGTTCTTTGATAAAAAGTAAAGCAGGTAAGAACTGTTGCTTTCACACAAGGACATGCCCATGGACTCACACATGAACACAAACACACACAAGCTCACCTCATAGACATTGAACTGGCTCTGGCCTCTGGATAGCTCTCTGTAGCTGGTGCTGAACTCACCGATGAAATCATGACTACACAGTAAAGCACAAAAGATGAAAAACAGAAAGAAAAGCTTTTATTATGCTGCTGACAGCCAGGCAGGAAATCCAAAATATCAGGTTGTTTGAATCATTTAATTCTCTTCAGTGTTTAAATTAGAAAGATGTTGATCCATGCACTCATAATTCAGAGTTTGAACTTTTGAATGCCACTGACATCATCACAGTTGTCATGACAAAACAAAACTGAATTTTAAATTAAAAGATATTGCCAGCCATTAAATGAAGCAGCACTGGTGCAACGAGTGATTAAGTATGGAGCAGGTGAACAAACAGCAGCAGCTATCTAACGAGAGCCTGCATCACCCTTAAACTTTGTGCTACAGCATTCAAGATTCTTGAGTCTTTAGGAGCACACCTATACCCGACCAGATACTGTCATTGAAAAATCTAATTCACCTGTATAAGTTTGTCATGTCACCTCTACTTTAGATCATTTACTGATGCACTCTCTTGTTCTGCTTTGGGCAAATAAGACTGTTTATGTTTTTGTTTTTTTTCTCATAACTTCAGTTTAATTTAGTACTCTCGAACATGAAAATGACAACACTGCATCCTTTTGACAACCTAATATAAAATATAAGAGTCTGTTTGTGTGGAAGAGATTTTTATATTTCTAGGTTTCAAGATTTCAAGACTGTAACAGATATAAAGAGACTGATTCCATTAAAACACGGACAGTTATCACAGAAGGGACAAGAAAGAAAGGAGATGTTTTTACTGAAGAATAAAATGACGTATCTGGAGACAGACTGGAGAAACTATCCTCTGCCTTTCATAACATTTGCGTGGTTCACTCACAGGGAGGGGTTTTCAGTGTAAATGACAACTTCCCAAATGTCAACACTTCTCTCTGTACTGAAAAGACAAACTTCCAAGGTCCTTAAACAAGAGTACACTTGATTTAAACTTGAGGCTGCCAGTGTGTGTGATTATATGTTGGCCAACTTCCACTGTGGCTCACAACCAGACATGAATACAGAACAGAATCCCTATGTGCATGGAGAATATAGTAAAGCATACAGCATCTTAAAAGTTAAATAGAAGAGATCAAATTCATACTATTAACCCTTTAGCTCCCGGCTCAACTGTTTGGCAGAGGTCAAGAAATGCAGAAACACTTAATTTGTCAAACAAAAACATAACACGTCTTGTTTGTTGCTGTCAATGATTAAGGGTGCAGAAATAAGTGCAAACAAACCATAAGAATGAATATTTTTCTATGTGTAGGATTTAAAAAGCTAAAAGTTTTAATTATTATTATTTTAAATACTTATCCTAACCATTTGGGAATATGATGATTTCTATATATAATCTGTTATTCATCAAAAATGTTTTTTGTGTGTACGTCAAACTCAATATCATCCATTTAAAGTTATTTTTACTATTTTGAACTTTCAAACATGTCTGCCTTTTCTGTTTATTTTGTCCCATTTTTTTTTAGCATTTTATGTCATCACCTAACAAACTGATAGCTTTTAAAACCTTCAAATCCCACACAAAGAAATTTTCAGATTTTTGGCCTGTTTCAAGTTTTCTTTGTTCCCTGAAGTGTATCAAACAAGGATTTAGTATATTCCATTTCTTTAAAATGATAAATACCCCTGAATTTATTGATGACCTCTCCCAAACAGTTGAGCTGGTAGTTAAAGGGTTAAGGTAGTAACAGAAAACATTAAAAAATCTTTCAATACTTCAGCAGGACTGCAGCTGGCAGTTTGATCATGCAGCTTAGAGGGATTGCAGTGCTGCTTCTTGCTGTTTTTTTTACTGAAGGAAAGAGTGTTTTACTCTGCAGGCTGTGGCTGCTGTCCCACTTTTCTTACAAATAAATCTCTGGTTCAATCATCACCCAAAGGACTAAACAACCCCCCTGATGAAGTGACAGGAGTAAGAACTGATGTATATTATTTTGAATAAAGCAAAGTTTT
This sequence comes from Scarus forsteni, assembly GCA_036419115.1. NCBI lineage: Eukaryota > Metazoa > Chordata > Actinopteri > Labriformes > Labridae > Scarus > Scarus forsteni. The sequence continues at coordinate 7,982,686 of JAZDUH010000386.1, read as the reverse complement.
ACATTGTCAACGACTGTATACATGAAAAATCCACTTTTACGTAGCAGCTGTGATTAAGCATTGCACAACTGCTTCATACCTTTGTCAAAAGTGTGTTTAAATTTGGCAGCTAATTCATAAAGGGCAAATCCAGATAAAAGCTGGAATTTGTCAGGTCATTTGAGAATAGCTGCTTATTAAACAAATCTGGAAATACAAAATGATAAAGTTTTTGTTTGGAATTTGTTAACACAAACTAATCTGAAGTTTCTAACATGGAAGAAAGTTTACAGAAATGAGAACTTACCTGCCATCTCTGTCCCAGTCATACACCTCAACTTTGATCGTTCTGAAAAGAAATAAATAATAAGATTATATTAAAAAAATGAAGACACAGTGTTTTCTGAATTAGATATTTCTTTTCATCTGCATGCTTGTAGCACTGTCTTGCATTTAGAAGAGAGAAAAAAGGTCCTTATTTTCAATATGAAATTGCCCGGAGTAGTCGAAAGCAGATTCACTGAACTTTCAGCACATAGCACCTCGTCAGAAGTTGATCAAATAAATAAATACAAAATTGCATATTGTTCGGTTCATAGGGTGTACCGGACCGAGGCCACTGTATCAAACGGTTCCCCTATTCAGTATTGTTGATGTTAATCTGATGGCTGCTTAGAGGCTTTCTGTACTCGTGAAATGATAAATCAAAGGAGGGAAACTCAGTAGATGAGCTTAACAATCCTTTTTTATTGTTTTCTTGGAGAAATTAGGAGAAGCAAATCCACTCTGCAGCTTGTCTCAATTCCCCGTCTGCTTGCCTCTATATTTGCCTCAGGTAATGTTCTCGCTCATCTCCAAAAACATTCCATTATAGCTTGCAAAGAAATGAAGAGAAAGAAGGCAGATATCTTACACTATCACTCATGTACCAGTGTCTCCAACAGAACAGTGATTTCTTTCTTAATGTGGCATCAGGGCAAAACATGAAGAGGGAAAGTGGGAGACTAAATAGGACAAGTACCACGTTCAGCTTCAAACAGAGGATTCAGATGCTACTTTCTTGGAAAGAATGATGGAGTGAGAAGCAAAGTTAAGAGAGAACAGCATGACCAGGAATCAAAACTGAAAACTAAAATCCTTAGCCCTAAAATGACAAACTTATATGTCTTGTTGGGACAAAACTTTGTTGCCTGACAGCAGTTATTCATTCATTTTGTGTGCATCTCTATCTAGTTAATTACAAATACGTGGAATCTAAACCACAGCTGAACCTGCATCTCAATGTCACCAGACAAGAAGAAATGCAAACCAACAGTGATGAGTCTTAGGCCCTCCTCACACGAGGACGACCCCGTATTGTCTTGGCGTCGGCATCAAAACATGTACCGCTGTTTACACATCGTATTGTACATAGGCTTGTGCATTTACATGACTACGCAAAATCCACGCAAAATCCTGTCGGGTTGCCCGTCTGGTTCTGCTCCGAGGTGGATTCCACGTCAACAAGTGCTCATGCCCGCTTAACATGTGCTCTGCATGAGCACTTGTTTCTGTTGTTGCCGTAGCTGGTGTTGTTGATGTTCTGTGAGCAAATGTTGATATAAAAGTCGTAGCAATATTTGTAGCTGCTGGAACAAGATCAGAATCAGCCCGGCTGCCGCCATTGTTGTTGTTGTTAGAGTGTGTGTCACAGCGTGGATTGGGGGACGGGGAGGAGGAGGGGTGCTATGAGGTCACCATCTTTCTCGGACTGATCTGTTTATACCAACTACGGCATGCAGACGAATACGCAGATATCCACTTGCAGACCCGTTTTCAAAAAAGATGCGGAGTCATGGACAAATAAGCGTCTCCATATGTCAATATCACCAGATAGTTTATTTTACCGAAATCTTACAAATTCGTACTTTTGTAAAGCCCACCTCAGAGCTGCTCAGAGAGGAAAAGATGCAATAAGAGGGAGGAGTGGGAACAGACTGGCTAGTTGCCAATCTAAGCACCTAGCAGCAGAACAAGAGTCATCTGTTGTTTGCAGTCCTCCTTATCTCCGAGCACAGGCTGCACCGAGGCTGACAGACTGTCTGATTGTGCTGTTGTTTGTGTATACTGTAGTCTGCTGACAGTTTCCTGATTGACAAAGGCTCGGTGTGGCTCCACGTCTTTGATAAGATTATTAGACTAAACTTCAGATCAGTGCTGCCGTCCTCCAGGTACATCAAACAAGACCTGATTTATCTGCTTCTTAGTGCTGATTTTTCCACAAGATATTTTCAATATGAGACAAAATAACAGCCTGAGAGCCTGCAGTTACACAATTATTGACATTTGAAGCTGATAACTCCCTTCAATTTTAAAAAGCAGGCATTTTCAAAGAAGTACTGAAACATTCAGCATGACATCCACGTTCAATATATGACGTGAATCATGATGTTTCTGTTCCACATCAAACTATGGCCCTTTTCTATTAGTCCTACTGTACTACTCGACTCTACCCGGCTCTACTCTACTCGCCTTGTGCTGCTTTTCCATTAGCCCCAGTCGCCTGCCCAACAGGGTGCAGTGTCGCTCTAAACAGCTGAGCGGCACCGCGGTGATGTCATTTTGAGAGGGAAACACCAATCTGTGGCTTTTTGTCACAAACCGAGTAAAAAAGGGAAAGCAGAAGAAGGCTGCAGGTGGTAAGAAGAAATACCCCTTGTGAAGCACAGGAGAGTTTTGGAAGCTATACAACAGAATGAAGCCGAGGACAAGAGCAATCGAGCTTCAAAGAAAAGACGTATGAGGGTAAGCTAACGGTAGCTACCGCTAGCATGCTAGGTTGTCGCGCTCATGACTCATCGATGACGACATTGTCTGACCAATCAGTAGCCGGCAGTTGGTGACGTCATCTTTTACATCTTTTAAAACTAGCTTGTTTTAGGAGGTACCAGGCAAGTGGAAACACGCTGCAAATTGAGTAGGGCCGAGGCATGCTAGTGGAAAAGGGCCACTAGCTTCCATACATTTCAGGTCTCCCTTTATGGGCTTTGCTTTGTACGTTCCTGTGATCTGAAGTGTTGATACACACTGTGTGTGTTTAAATACACAACCACAATGCAGGGGGGTGGTAAAGGAGAGGCAGCAACACGAGGAGGAACTTCTATTTTTCAAATCTGTGGTCTAAGTAGGAAGGAGGACCACTTTACTCTTTTCTAAAACCCATAAGTCACCAAGGTTTGGGCTTATTGACACATGTATCAAGTCCAGTGACATAGGCTAATTTTACTTAGAAACCTTATTGGTCTTTTAACGAACATCCAAACTTTTCAGTTGGTTTTATCTTTTATCTCTGTCTGTCATGGGACAAATACGAAATCCTTTTCATTGTGAACACAGAAAAAACATTAATCAAATGTTGTCTGTTCATCCAATTTCAATTCTGAAAATCTCCCAAGACTTATTATAAGCCAAATGGCCTGATATGTACAGCTACACCTGTGAATTCAGTATTTAAAAAAAAGAAAATCTGAATTGTTTTGTAAGAAGTTAAAATATCTGCAAATGTGGCAAGATAAATGTTTACTGGTACAGTGTCTTGGAAATAAGACGTGTTATCTTATGAAGTTTCTATACCTGATTTTAAGACCATCAAGAGGCAAAATTTTGCTTGATTCATTGGAGGATATTCCTCATAATTATAAGTTATTCAGTGCTATTTTGTTTTTTATTCTGTAATAAGAAATCCAACTTGACTTGTCAAATGAAGATGAAATATTTATAAGTGTTATGGATATTTTTGACTTGAAATTAGACAAATTAACTAATACCTGAGTCTTTACAGAGACAGAGGTGTGTGTGTGTGTCTGTGTTTGTGTTATTTTGGCCCCATCCACATGAAGACAAACGCTTAACAGTTTCCAAAATGATCGTCATAAAGACGAAGGCGTCTCAGAAAATGTGTGCGTATACATGAATGAACTCGATATGCATGAAAACGCTGTAAAACACATGCCAGACCTCGAGGGGCGCTGTGACAATATGACGGAAACAAGCGGAAACAGAAGAAAAAACAGAGAGCATGTGCACTTGTGTCAAAAGTTGTAAACAGAGATTGTGATAAAGTGATCATAAAGTGCTGTAATGTGTCCTTGATAATTGTTTGTTCAACTCGGTGGTGATTGAGAAGAAGGAGGGCTGCAACAGGGATAGTAGGGTCACTAGCTTCATTAGCACATATGCTACACGTACGCTGCCATTGTTGTTGTCATTGCCACGTGTGGCGCATGTGTGTCAATAAAGATATGAAACTATGACGTAAGCGTATCTGAAAAGTTCCGGAGAGCCAGTAGGAGCTGCGTTTACGGCATTTCAAAATCTTTCCACTCTGGAACCTGGTTTCAAAAATGATCGTTTACAGACCCCCAAAACGCCGTCTTCATATGACAAGCAGACTTGGCAAAAAACACATGTGTTTAGACCTCGGTTTGTCTTCGTGTGGATGGGGCCTTTGTCTTTTGTTGAAGAATTGCACACATTACATTAACTTGTTACCTTGCTTTACATTGTCGATGACAGATTGCTCAACTAAAATCCTCAGTGCGTGTATTTTAGTTGTGGATGAATTACCTAAAATAGGAATCACACGAACCTGTCATGATCCCCGTTGCAAAGAGCCCGGACAGGAATCTTGAAGGCCTGCCAAACAGGGTTCAGAGTATTTTTTATGACCTCTGTCTTGTGACAAATGGTGAACCTGTGGAGAAAGATAAGAAATTGATAAATGAAGAAAAAATAGAAAGAACACGGTAAGAGAGGAGAGAGACAGAACAGTTTGAGAGGATTAAGTAGAAAAATCTATGGTAACACTTTACTTGACGCATACCTTTATAATACATTATAAGTACATTTATAAAGCATTATAATGCCATTATAGCGCTGTATAACTACAGTTATAAACACTCATAAACGATCATAATGCTTTATAACAATAATCATAACACACTATACAGCATTTTATCATTGCTTACAAGGTCAGGTATTATAATACATTATAACTGTTATCAACTCACTGACAATGCCCACATACATAATGAATTATACATATATTCATGATATGCTTATAAATGTCTATATCTATCAATATAAACACCCATAAATCTGAATAAGTCTTTATAAAAATGTGCTTAACAGATTATAGAGCATTTTATAATGGCTTATAAGATCAAGTACTTGGCTTTTGACCAGGTTGTATTGTGTAACATTAGCTATACCTGAACAGTTTCCTCACTTTACTTGAAGCACCCAATGAGCATTTAGAGTCTATTATATTATAGCATTTAGAGTCTATCTATCTGTTAAAGAGGTTTATTGTACTTGATCTTATAAGCCATTATAAATTGCTCTATAATGTGTTAAGCACATTTTTATAAAGACTTATTCAGATTTATGGGTGTTTATATTGATAGACATAGACGTTTATAAGCATATCATGAATATATGTATAATTCATTATGTATGTGGGCATTGTCAGTGAGTTGATAACAGTTACAAAGTATTATAATACCTGACCTTGTAAGCGATGATAAAATGCTGTATAGTGTGTTATGATTATTGTTATTAAGCATTATGATCATTTATGAGTGTTTATAACTGTAGGTATACAGCGCTATAATGGCATTACAATGCTTTACAAATGTACTTATAATGCGTTATAAAGGTATGCGTCAAGTAAAGTGTTACCAAATCTACATCTGCACGTGAATTACATTTTTTTAAAAGTTAGCAGACCTGCAGTGAGGATGGAGAGATTTGGAAATAGGACAACCGCCTCAACACACGCACATGCACGAATACACAAAGCACACAACCTGCAGAGGTAATTTCATTAATCACAGGCTAGCAGGTGGACTCGGTATCTTCCGCCCTCAGAGCATAAGGTCTTATCTGACTTGTCACACACTGCAGGGTGGAAAAGAAGTGCCCACAGAGCTCGGGCCAACACACAGGAATACACACACAAAATCCATTTACACCCAACAGCACTGCACTTGTTAATAGCATCCTGCTTACACACACACACACACACACAGACTCAGCTGTGCACAGACATGTTACACATGTAGTTCACACACATGCTTAAGCAGGCAGCCCTGCAATGAATCAATGAAACCAATTTCCTCTGGATGGAGGAAAGGATTACTCCTAAAATGAGGGGGTTGGAAAGATGAAGGAAGGAGAGAAAAGGAGAAGGAAAAGGAACTCACGAGCCGTCCTCGTTGCTTCTGTAGAAGACCATGAAGGGGTCGGACTTGCCAAAGAAATCTTTTTTGTCCAACTTGTTTCCACAGAACTGCATCATCACTGATTCCTATAAAGACAAGATGGAATGAGAGTGAATGGAATATAGAAAATATTTATTAAAACTCTTTTAAGATAAATCTGTGGATATTCTCAGTCATCCAGGCCATGACTCATTTTCTCTCATCCAAGAAGCTTCTTCAGTTCCAAAGATCCTAATGGGAAGTACGGATATTTATACCAGGAGGGAGGTAGCAAAGCACAAAAAAAAGCCATTATGTGACTGAGCCAGCGGCTCGTTAGGTGTTAGAGTGGGACAATAGCCCTGCTGGGCAGTTGTTCACCCCCGGCTCTCCTATGAGAGTCGTCAGGGTCACCTGGCTGACGGTGTGAAAGACGGCTGCGCCTCCCTGGGAGGGCTCCAAAGACAGTATTGTATGTGGGAGAATCTTTTAAGATACAAAAAACTATTCCTTTCAAAATATTTTTCTGTAAGTTATAAAAAGAAGTTGAATTTTTGTATTTCTGATTAACTCTGCACATCTCATGCCAAATTATTTAGAGCAGCTCAAGTCTGGATAAAATTATGATCACGTTAGTTTTCCTTTTTGTTACTGATGTCATGGTTATTCTTGTTGATTTTGGAACAACTGCATATGAAGATTGAGTTAAAATGTTTAAATAAATCACATAGTGTTCAAATGCAGCTATAATTGTGTAACAAATTCTACAAGTGATTTAGCATTTCCCTAAAAATTACACAATGAAATTTGGGACTGATTCTATCCAGAAAAGATTATAGAGCTTTGTGCTTAAATATGTCATAATTGTTTTATGAAACAGACATTAAACAGCCTTTTTTAACAGCTTGTTTTTTCTAAGAAATTCTTCTTCTATATTACAATCCTGTTGGTGTTAAGTACTGACTGAACAGTTAAGAAAGAAAGATGCAGATAAATCCAATAAATATTAATCTCAATGGGACTTCTTGGTTAAAATCAAGGTGACTATGACTTAACCTACTTGCCAGACAATGACAATGTTACGTGCTGTCTCGCTCTGTATTTGTTTGTGATTGTCCATTGTTCTGTTTGTGTTCTGTGTGATGGTGTGCTTTGGCAACATGATATGGAAGGCTGTGGAAACAAATTTCCCTCTTCTGGGACAATAAAGGATCATCTAAAGGTTCATCTAAGGTAAAATAAAAAATGCAGACGTGGAGGTAGAGAGGGAGAGTTTCTATTTGTTTTAATGTGTTAAAATTATTCATACAGCAAAAACAAGCACTTGAGTTATTTAAAGGTTGCAAAATAGTTTGAGACAGAGCAAAAACTCTCAACAACTTTGTGGGACACACCAAATGCTACGTAAAAATGCTAATTTCTTCAGGCTCATAAAACTAATTCATGGAGATACTTGCAAAAATACACTAAACAGTAAGCAGTGTCTTGAGGCTTTATTATGATTGACAACGCTGGTCTGATCATGTTGATGGTTTGTTTGGAAATAATAACCTTTTTCAAACTTGAGGTGACACCCTTCAGTTAGTTATAGGGGTGGGCGTACGGATCTTAATATTGATAGTATCGATACCAAGCTGTGTATTGGTATCGCATTAATACTAGCATGATGAGATCGATACTGCAGTTTCTCTTATGTCGACTTTACTTTACTTTCCCCAGCTCCGACCGCCGCTTCTAAACGGCGCACCTCTCTGCATCTATGTCAACATGTTATTGTTCCTGAACAAAAACCTATAAATCTGTTGTCAATATGGAAACAGAGCCAAAAGGGCAACCCAAGAGAGGGCTTTGTGAGCAGAAAGCCAAAGGTTAAGGTTAACTGTAGTTTACAATTTATTTGTGCAATGGAAGGTATTTTTGTTGTGATGTTGAAATGGTTATATTTATATATTTTTTTTTACATTGCTGCTTTTTTTGTTATTTTGCACTTGTGATTCTTTTTCTTAAACGTGGAATAATGTATTACTTTTATACAGTTAAAATTTTGTTCTATTGTTGTGGTTCATTAATAAAAAGCATTTCTTGCCTAAAATCTTTGTGCTGTGTTTTACCATAATCATAATCAACCAACTCAAGGCAAAATTACAAAATTATTCAATGATCATTACAGTTCATGTAAAAAGTATCGGTATCGGTGATACTAGCCCTGTATTTACTTGGTATCAAATCGATACCGAAATTCCCAGTATCGCCCACCCCTAGATAGTTAGTCAGTTAGTCAATGTGCTCTCATCCAATCAAAATATTCAACATCTGCATACTACTGCAAAAGGCTTTAAATGTTATTATTTAATCTTCATCTGGACTATCTGTCCAGAGCTCTAAGTCTGCAATGCCATGAATTATAATGATCTATAAATGAGCATAAATCACACTACCTGTATGCAGTGTGATTTATACGAAAAAATAATCAGACCCTCCAGGATTTCATGGACATTTTTTGTGACTGTTATGGCAGAAAAGTTGTGGTAAAAGCTAAGATGTTTTGAAGCTTTATTTAATCTATGACATTACATAGAAGGTACATTTACATATTTATTGCAGCTTTTTGTAGTGTTTCAGTTTTCATTAAAAAAACTCCTTTATTATACTGTGGCTTTATTCTTAAATTACCCTAGACTGAGGACAGAGAAGTCAAAAACTACTTCAGAGAAATACATTTAGAGATAGAATATGGCATGAGAAATGGAAGAGTCTATTTTTTATTTGGGTAAGAGGCTTGGCACTAAGTTCTACCTGGTTTCTTGTCAGTGCCAAATTATTAGAGATGGACATTATGATCATGCAAGCCACTGTGATTAAATACATCCTCAGTGGAAACACATGGGCAGGAAGTAAAACAAACCAGAGACGTCAATGCTCCGCTGAAAACAGGAGCACATAAATTATGTAAAGTTCATCATGCCTTCCTTTTGTAATAACAGGGCGTCACGCTTAACTCATGACAACTAAATATGACAAGAGAGACGCAGGCAGACACTCAGTCAGCTCTTTTTGGTGACACACACAACACACACACACACACACACACACACACACACACACACACACACACACAGCTGTCCACCCGGCAAGCTTTAGAAGAGAGTTTGTAAATGGATGGTGTTGCTTGCATTGCACCACAAATGTTCTGAATTCTATGTCTGACACTAAGAAACAGGGCTGAAAGATTTGTTGTTTTCGGATTTAGATCACTATTTCAGATCACGTGATCGCCAAAACTGCAATTTTTTGCAGCACTCCTGACTGACCCATGATTTTTTGTCATTGTTTACTTAAAAAAGCCGCTCAGAAAGGTTGACTCGCTTGCAAACGTTACATCTCCACCCCTAAAGCGCTAGTAAGCAGGTCAACAACACAAACTCTCTATTTAGGAGCAGAAGTTTGAGTATCACTTAAATGATAAAAACTGATTATTTATCATCAATATTAGATGATGAATAATGTGTTGTGTGCTTTTGATCATTTATTTTCTTACTGATGTCTATACTGTTAGCATAGTGAACATTGCACTGAAGCTTGACTTAAAGAATTTGTGAATCAAATTGAAATCTTAGGCCCCATCTACATGAAGACAAAACGCGTAACAGTTTCAAAAATAAAGATGAAGGCATCTCAGAAAATGTGTGCATCTACATGACTGCACTCGATATGCATGAAAACGCTGTAACACACATGCCAGACCTCTAGGGGCGCTGTAACGATATGACGGACACAAGCGGAAACAGATGAAAAAACAGTGGGCATGCACACATGCAGCAAAAGTTGTAAACAGAGATTGTGATAAAGTGATCACAAAATGCCATAATGTGTCCTCACCACAGAGTTTGTCCAACTCCGTGGTGATTGAGAAGGAAATTTTGCTGCAACAGGGATAGTAGAGTCACTAGCTTCATTAGCACATATGCTACACGGTAAGCCGCCATTGTTGTTGTTGTTGCCGCGTGTGGCGCATGCGTGTCAATGAAGGTACGAAACTATGACGTAAGTGTATCTGAAAACTTGCGGAGAGCCAGTAATCACGGAGCTAAATATTTCAAAATCTTTCCACTCTGGAACCTGGTTTCAAAAATGATCGTTAACAGACCCCAAAACGCCGTCTTCCTATGGATGATACGCAGATTCAGCAAAAAAAAAAAAAACGTATGCATTTAGACCCCCTTGTCTTCATGTGGATGGGGCCTTAATATCTGCCAGAAAAATCCAAGACAGTCTGGCTGCAGACCTGCACTGACAGGACCCTACGTTGCAGACCTGCACTGAGAGGACCCGCTGCACTGAGAGGACCCGACGTCACGTTACGCCGACATCACGTTACGTTTCCTGCACTGACAGGACCCTACGTTGCAGACCTCCGACGTCACGTTACGTTTTTTTTTCCAGATGCCCCAGTGTGTGGTTAACACCCAAAGTGATCACCGTAAGCAGACTACTGAAGTATTACCGTGGATGTATTAGAAGAACTGGATAGCGTGGCTCCGCCTTTTACCATGGAACGGATTTGAAGCCAGAATATCTTCCGTCAGGGCGCCGCCATTGTGCAGCCAGTAGAGAATTTGGACCATAATCCGGACGCAGCTGTCGTAAACGGTCGCAACACAACTCAGCATACGCCGTACACAATCATTGTGAAGCTTCCGTAAACCGCGGTCATTTTTAAAGTCCAATAACTAATAAATAAACTTTTCAGAAAAAAGAGGACTTGGAAAACACGCAGCCCAATAATACATATCATATCACCACAGCATACGGATGGGAGAAATATTTCTACGAAGTGTATTAATTTTTTGAAGTTTCACTTCGGCCCGTCCAGATGAATGGGGGAGACGGAGATTTGACCTATACTGCAGCCAGTCACCAGGGGGAGCAGTTTTCGTGGAGGCTTCAATTTGAGCCCAGTGTCATGGCGTCCAAGTTTTTTACAGTCTATGGTCTATGGTCTACTCAGTGCAGGTCTGCAACGTAGGGTCCTGTCAGTGCAGGAAACGTAACGTGACGTCGGCGTAACGTGACGTCGGGTCCTCTCATTGCAGGTCTGCAACGTAGGGTCCTGTCAGTGCAGGTCTGCAGCCAGACCTCTCTCGAAAAATCGCAATTCGATCTACAGCCCTACTAAGAAGCTTAAGCACTGACTCTGGCTATCTTTGAGAATGAACATACGTCCTCTCTTTTCCAAACGGGAATGTCAGCCTGGAATCTGATGAAGATGAGCGGGTCTAAGATGGGGAGCAGAGCTATGACGGCCAAAGTTTTATAAAAATGTGTGGAATTTCAGGGTGGCACAGATTTTTGAGGACTGACTAATTCTGAATTGACTGTTGGGATTGTGACGTTGTAATTTTTGGTATTAACGACCAGAGTTAACACCATAAATAACAAACTTTATCACACTAAAATAACACTTTTATAACACTACTATCACACTAAAATAACATCTAAAGGTGCTCAGACTTGCTGTAGTCCACACCTCCATGTTGGTTCAGGTCTATGTGGCCAAGGCCATGGCACAGGTAAAGCACTTCTGAGCATAAACCCTGTGATGGTGGTGTCAATGGGAAACACTTTGCAGACCTTCAAAAGATGCATCTCCAAAATGAGACACAACTCTGGCTGGTGACATTTTTTCCTTTTCAAAGGGTGTCTCCATAAAAACACTACCTGAAAATAATTTCCCTTTAAGAAGCCTGTAAGAAAATTGGCTTAAAGTTGTAAATGACTGAATATTTTAGTTTCATTTTTGAATTTTATTTTCTGTTTCTGTTTTCTGTTTTTGAGAAGAGAAGGGTAAAAACAAAAGGACCAAAAAGAGGACTCATGCAGTGATAATCTATGTATGTCCACACCATAAACTTCCTTATCATAATTCTCTGTTGAATATAAATTAAAAAGAGGATAGAGATGAGGCATTATCTCATTCTCTAAATGATTCTCCTCTCTTTGTGGCTGTAAATCTATTATGGTGGTAAAATTAAAGCACTCAGAGAGCCTCCACCAAGGTAGCTCACATATTTCTGTTTCATCTAAAATCTGAAAACACAGACCTAGTACTCAGATTCATGTTGATATCATTATTAGTTAAACAGTTATTTAGCAAAAATGATCATTTGCTAATGGCCGTCATCTGGATCACCACCAAAATCTAATCATTTTGAGATGCATGATTACCAAAACCTCCTGACATCATTGTTTAATCTTGCTTACAAACAAATACACAAAGAAACAGACAAACATACTCCGGCAAAAACATAACCTCCTTGGCTGATGTAATAACAACCGTGGATGGAGAGTTTGTTCAGCTGTAATGATTATGGAGTGGAGAGGAGTGATGTTGGCTGTCAACAAGAGTTCACCCTCACATGTTTGATAATACACACAAACCTCATAACTATTGTATATAAAACAACTACCTTCTTTACTGATGATCTTCATGTGTATGTGCTGACTTAATAAGCTGAACTAGTTTAGTTCATTCATAAACTACTTCAGCTGTTTCAAGCTCACTAGTTAATCATTTTCTTCCCTTTTGTTGCTTAAATTAATACAACCCTCCATGCCTTTTCCCTTTAAGCCTCTGTTTGACCTGATTATTTATTGTCTCCAGAGTTTTGCCTTTTTCTGCCTTTGTTTAGTCTGTTAAAGCACTTTGTAAACATCTGTTTTTAAAGGTGCTATATAAATAAAGTTTTTGTTATTACTGTTATTATCATCATTATTATAAGGCTCTTAAAGCTTTTTAGTTTTTATTCATTTTTTTTCCTATCTGTACTTTATTATCAAATCCCCCAACAAATCATCACAGATCAATGGCCTGCACGCAAAAGATGCAAATTCTCAGCAGACATTTAATCACTTGGGGTATAAAAGCCAGAATACAGAGAGGACAGAGCAACAAAGCTGTAAAAACAGCATCATTCAGAAGATTTACAGCCATCCTCACCCTGCAGTTGGTCAGCTCCTCCGCTTTTACGATAACGGTCCCACATTTCTTGGTCCCTGGAACGCCACTGTAAACATGACACAAAGAAAAAAAAGAAAAGGGGTTAGGTGATCTTGGTTTCTGCATCACATGCACATTATTGACATTATTACATCTCACACACAGATAACACATTCAATAGCTTTGAATTTCATTGTGGAATAACCATCTACGTGTGTTAATGTGCTAATGTTAATGTGCTACGTGTGTGCGTTTAAACGCACACACGTAGCACATTAACTCTTCATGCCTGGTGTCCACTTCAGTAGACAGATATAAGGATTAAATTTTATCCCCTTTAAGTGGCTGTATGACCAACTACCAGATGGTGAACTCCCAAACCCTTCTCTCAAGTTTCATATAAATATTGTCTTTGCAATTTTTTTTAAACTATTTAACTATTGAGATATTGCATCCAAAATCTAAAACAGCCAACACAGGGCAAATTTGGTATTTTTATCTCACATAATTTCACATTTTTTATCTTAAATTTTGGTGTAATTAACAAGTGAATAGTTTAATTGAACAACACATACTTCAAATTTAGCGTTTTCTTTTATTTACTCTTAATAAACGTTAGTAAGACGTGTTTGTAAATCTTTATTAAGTTCCACGAAATTACTATTTTGATGCACGGTGAAGTGGACAGATGTAAGACTACTTCAAAATATATTTTTGAAAAATAATGACCATGATTTTTAACTTGTTTGAAAGTAAAATGCAGCTTTAAAAAAAGTATTTCTTTGCAATGTAGTAATCCATGCATGAAAAGGTTAAAGAAAAACAGGACGTGATCCATGTGTTGGACAATTGAGGCTTCATACTATATTTTGTTTATTTTGTCTCTGCTTAGCTTTTTAAATGGCTGATCTACAGTGACCCTAAAGTGCAAAACACAATAAAATAAAATAAAAAAAAAAACAGAAGAAAAAGGACAACACAAGAGACACAAAACACTAGGAAGACAAAAAACAAATATTGTTGATGGACACTGGCGTCACTTTTTAAAAACTCCAAACATCCTGTGAGATACAGACACAGTAATAACACCTTTAATTTCCCTTTTGTTTGGAGTCTCATTCATGGGACATCTTGATTCTTCACCATCTTTGAATCATGAGCACGTAGCTCGGATACACCACAGGCACACATGCTGTACAATACTGTGTTATATGACTGCTTTAAAGCCAAAATGAGTCAAGAAGTTTTAAATAAACAATAAAAAAGTTAAAAAACAACAACAACAACAAAAAAAACAGTAAGCTCTGATTGGTGTGGGTGGGGGTGTCAAAATGTAATATAATGGTTTTATTTTTTATTTAAATGATTTTAATGGTCCACCCCTCTTTAAATCAACGATCCAGCCTGCCTCGCTGTTCAAAATCTTCTCATTTGTCTGGAGGGTAAAGAGGTTTGAGTGGTCTATAGGTCCCTGTCTTTTTTTGGTAAAGTCATGAAAATCATTTGTACAAACTTTATGAAAATTATAGTTTAATTCAGTGTTTCCTTTGCAGGGTTCAAGTAGGGCTAGGGCTTACTTTAAATTTAATTTCCTTAATGTTTCCTCAGATGACATGACGAACTCGTTCTTTCACACGCCATCAGACTCCTGAGCAGCTGACGGGAGTCTACAATCTACCTCAACCACACAGATCAATTCACACAGATACAACTCTTCTTGGCATTTTACGTCCACTCTGTTCCATTTCTTCAACAGTGATATTTATCTTTTTATGCATGTATATAGCTGGATTTTATCTATGTTTATATTTGTCCAGTGTGTTCTTGATGCCTTTCTGTGCTCTATTTAAATCTTTTATACCTTTCATACCTCCTTCCTGGCATTCCTTGTGGACAGCAGGGTAGAAATGTCATTGTGCAGGGAAACATGTTTCTTAATGTGCAAATGACAAATACTTTGAATCCTGGCTGACAGAGCTGTGCAGTACTCATTCAGATACTTAATTCAATGTCCCATACATGGTTGATTATGTTTCTGTGTTCAATTCTGGTAATAATTGAATATCTGATTGACAAAAGTTCAACAAATCTATGTAAAGAACTGATCTTAAATTTGTAAGGGCAACAAAAAGGAAAAATCCTGGGAGAGGAGATGTCCCTTTAACTTATAAGACTACTACCATGTCACTTTGAAGGAACACTGTTTATAATGTTTGTTTAAGATTAATTAAATATAAAATGGCCTTTGTGCTGATAAAACCGCTCTTAGGGCAGAAACTCCTCCATTTTAGTCCCTTACAGACTCCAGATTTGGCTGAACCATTTCTATCAGACTGCACAGACTTCAGACACAGATTACAACACTAATCTCTATTTTAACATTTTAACAGGCAGTTAAATGGACACAGGGCAGATGTCGTGTCTTTAAAACAAATTTTTATCACCATTACAATTTGTACCAAACCAAACAATCTCTGCTGATTTTGTTTACAGGGAAACATTTACTAGCCAAACAGTATTGGCTGAACATCTTTACAAACGTTGGATGGAAATCTTGATTTGTAACTGACGAAGACTCCATGTGTTCACCACCAGCCTGCTCTGTCTCTGTGTTGTTCAGGGCAGATTTGTTTTGTGTTGTTGCTGATGGATTTAGTGCGAATGAGAGATGTTAGAACTCATCAAAACAGAACTATAATAAAACAGTCGAATAAATCAAGATTCATAAATACTCTATGAAGCTCAGATGGGCTGTCAAAATAAGTAATACCATGAGATATGATCAGCTTCTCTATTGTAAATAGATTATTAACCAAATTGAAACACTGAGTTTGCTACAAAATATTTATAATTTCTGGATTTTATAAGCATATGTTATGATTCGGTGCTTTTTTTTATTTCTTTTCATGAAAAATACATTTATCATTGGCCAAATTTAAAACATATTTATTAAAATACTCAACATTCAGCTACAATTTTGACCTCAACTTTAACCATTTTAAATAGTTCCTCTTACTACATTCCTCAGCATTCCTGCAGAAGTGGTTTAGGACTTTTATGTGTGGAAGAAATGCAGACGTTTGAGAAGCAGCAGTCTGACAAAAGGGGGGGGGGGGGGCTGTCATCTGATGGGCTCCACTTTGAGACCACCTGAGAGAAATGGACTCAGCACAGGTCAGGATGAAGGTCAAGGACCTCTGAGTCAATGCAATCAAGCCTCTTCTCAGGCTCTGAAAGTGCTTTTGAAATGACTGATATGTCATAACTACATAGATCCTGGAACCTAAACTGCATTAAACTGTTTTTTTTATGCAAAACTAATTCTCCAAGACTTTCTGTGATCCTGAGCAGCTGTGCAGGTGTTACGTCCTCCTTTTCTCTCCCTGTGGTCTCCCCTTCTTGCTCCTCTCTCGCTCTCTTGCTCTCTCTCTCCTCCTGGTGGCTCTTTCTCTGTCTCTATCATGTTTCTCCTCAGGCCCCATCCACACGAAGACAAACTGAGGTCTAAACGCATACGTTTTTTCGAATCTGTGTATCATCCATACGAAGACGGCGTTTTGGGGGTCTGTAAACGATCATTTCTGAAACCAGGTTCCAGAGTGGAAAGTTTTTGAAATGCTGTATACGCAGCTCCGTGATTACTGGCTCTCTGTGACTTTTCAGTACGCTTACGTCATAGTTTCATATCTTCATTGACATTCATGCGCCACACGCGGCAACGACAACAACAATGACGGCATACATGTAGCATATGTGCTGATTAAGCTAGTGACCCTACTATCCCTGTTGCAGCAAAATCTCCTTCTTCTCAATCACCACCGAGTTGAACAAACAATTATCAAGGACACATTACGGTGGTCCCTGTTTACAATCTCTGTTTACAACTTTTGCTGCATGTGTGCATGCCCACTGTTTTTCTTCTGTTTCCGCTTGTTTCCATCATATCACTACAGCGCCCCTAGAGGTCTGGCATGTGTTTTACAGCGTTTTCATGCGTATCGAGTGCATTCATGTAGACGCACACATTTTCTGAGACGCCTTCGTCTTTATGGAAACTGTTAAGCGTTTTGTCTTCGTGTGGATGGGGCCTCAGTCTCCCCTGCTGTGCACCTGCACAATCTGCACTCAGGAGGAGAGGAGGAGGGGTATTTGAGGGAGCTGAGAGAGGAGCAATGTTTGGGGCACACACACAGACTTGAGGAGCAGGAGGTCCATGCTGTTCCTCCGTTTGTTTGGTTCCTGGATTAGCAGGTATTTTCTTTTGTGTTTTTCCTCTCTCCTTTATGTCCTCAGCAGCACTAGGTTGCTGGGTTTTGTTGTTTTAGTTTAAGCTGGAGGTTGTCGGTAGTCATGTTTTCCGGCTTTGATTGTTTTTTTTCGTTTTAGTTAGCTTTTTTGTCAGACAGTTTGGAGAGGGGAGAGGGGAGAGGTGCGACGACCCCTTATGGGTTGGACCTCTCATTCTCTCCTCTTTTGTTCGTTTTGGCCGACAACCCCAGCCCCCTTTTGGTTTATTGAGTTTGTTTTGTTTTTTTTTCATTTGAACTTCTACTTTAAAATATTATCAATAAAATGATCAAACTTGTCTTTTGTGTGGTGTCCTTTTAATATGTTTTGGTCTCCTTTGTGGTCAAATTCGAGCCAATTATTTCAGGGTTAAAGAGGCTGTAACAGCCGGATTCAGATGTTATAATTAAGATCACACCTCTCAAGTGCTATCATATGTGGGAAATAAATAAACAAAGCTTAGGCAAAGCACCACTTCCATGGCAGTACCTTTTTCACTCATATCTACTTGTAAAGAGGGTGAAGCCATTAATTTGTGGGGTCATTATCACAGAGGAGAAATGAATCTTTCATGCTAGCTAGCTGTGTGTCAGGAGTGTACAACATTACAAGAGGGTTTTTAGACCAATAAAGAAAGTCCTGTTTTATCTTGGACAGGTTCTATGCCTGCAGTCCTTTACCAAAATAAAATAAAATGCACTAAAGATGTATCTACTCTTTCAGCACCTACTTTATATCTTTGCTCAACGTTCTCACGATCAGCAATGAAACAAAGACAGGCTTTAACTCGCACATTAGCAGAGTGGAAAAAACTTTTGTCACCATGACAATTCTTTCAAGCTGTGACTGGAACAGTAGGGTATTGAACATGATTCATCATTATTTCCTCAAATGCTCGCTCTTGCTGCTCCATTTTCCGACAGGCTGTGGTTATTGTTCTGGCTGAAAGACCTGACTAGAATTAATATGTGGGAAGCAGGCAACAGGGCTGCACAGTTACCAGATGAATAATGCATTTCAAGTTTTTCCATAAGCACACAGACACAATATGTGCCAGTGAAAAGGGCTCGCTTAAATTCTAAAAAGTCAAGTAACACAATGAGGATTGAGAATAATCCAATAATCAATTAAAGGATAACTTTGGTTTCTACAGCTTTCACATCGTTTATAAGATGAAGTAGAACAATATACTCACAAATATAGTCATAAAAACATGTCTGGAGCGACACAGACTGTCTTGGAGGAGTAGCGTGAGCGGATCATGATGAAATATTGGTAATACTAATGAGTTTTTGGACGATTAAAGCAGTTTTAGGAGCGGCGCTATACATGCCCCGTGTACTACCATTATACGGATGTCCACCGCTCGATTTTGGATCTAAATATCTCCTGAAGCACTGTTTGGATCAGGAAAGCCTTCTGGGTGAGTATATTGTTCTACTTGATTCTATAAACAATGTGAAAGCTGTAGAAACCAAAACTTATCCTTTAAGAAAAAAAATGGGAGTAATTATATGTGCATGAGAGCTGCTTAAGGGAACACGTGGTTCTTTTATGTCGGCAAGGCAAGGAAAGTTTATTTATAGAGCACTTTTCCTACAACATATGTAACTCAAAGTGCAGAAATATCAAGTTAACACATGAATATATCAACTTACTGAATCAGAAATCACATAAAAAATAATCCAACTTTTCAAGATTCATAACTCATGATGAGACACATTGTTCCACAAAACAACAAAGTTGTCTTGGGCTTATTATTAATGCAACATTAGACATAAAAATTATTGATAATTCTATGTAGGTATGGGCAATTTTGAAGAAAAAAAAAACATAGTGTCACAATGTTTGTCGGTAACACAATCTTCACTTTCTCATTATTCTTTTTTTTTTTTTTTCATTTTCAACCAGAATTAGACTGACACCCTATAACATTATTTTATGCACACAAATACTGAACTAAGAATAAAAGTTTTGGGGTATGTTATAGTACTTTACTTGTCTTCAGCACTAACATATTGTGTACTGCATGGAGTATTTAGATATTTGCCATTTTTAAAATCACTGGGAAACAGTATGAAGGTCTACCATTAAAAATCATGAAACTTTCATTTTCCTGATTTATGAACAATTTTACTAAACACATTTGAGCATATTTTAGAATACTGATTAATTTATGTGACCTTTTGTTGTTTTCTAAATCTATTTCAGTGATTATCCTTCATAATTAAAAAAAGTCATTTGAATGCATGCAGACGTGACAATATCTGGTTTCAAGAATAAAAGTGTAGGAGTGGAGACTGTGGTTGGTTAGTTTGTGGTCTTTCCTTTTGATGGTCCTGTTGCACTAAACACACAAACTGTTAAACATGTCATAGTTTGAAATTATGTGCAATGTTTCTGATGGTCTAAAAATCTATTCCAATAAAAACATTATTGTGTATATGTTTTAAAGAGTGTAACCCCATTTGACAAAATGCTTTGAAATGATGTCCATGATAAATTATTCTGTTTGGTCTGAGAAATTAAAGTCAATGCTACTCACAGGGACTGCTGTGTGATGCCAAGGATGCAGATTTATGATGCTCATCATCAGAGGTAATAATATCATAATTCACCATAAACTGGGATGCAAAGCACAGCGATGTGTTGTTATAATTTCTGCCAGTCTATTTTAGGAAAAGCTCTCATAGTATTAGGAACATTTAAAATGATATGCAATAACAAATACAGTTTCTAGGATGTTTTGTTTTTTATCAAGGTCAACCTTGAGTGAAAATCTCCATGATCTAAGCTGTAACATAAATATTACTTTCATTGAAACAAGGGATGCACAAGAGATTAAATCAGATGAAACTTTATTGATCCCTTTGGAAAACTGAGACTCCAGTAGCACTTCAGTACAAAAGATAAAACGATGCAAATGAAGAAAATGATACAGACTAAATATAAATATAAATATAAATAAATGTAAATACTACTCATTCCCGTCTAAATCATTGGCACATAATGAGTATTGGCAGATAATAGCTAAATAATGCCATAACCTTTATATATCAGACATAAATATTAGTTAGATATATCCCATATATTGGCTGAAGAATGTGTAAAAATACCATAATGCTACACCACTCAAAGTCTGCATTTCAAAATCAACAATAATTCAAAGAAGAATCAAATGTTTTTCTTGTTTCACATCTGTTTAGAACTTCAATCATTAAAATAAAAGCAACAGGTCATATAAAGAAGGAGAATGTGTACTTGTAAAAACAACATCTGTCTCAATATTGGTGTTGGCAGTAATGAGTTTGGCATATCAGATTTCTGCGGTAATCCAGTGTTGAGAGAAGCTTCAAAAATAAAGCCAACTCTCCTCTGCCTCTGGATATGTATTTCTTTGCGTGTGCGTGTGTGTGTTAGTGTGTGTGTGGGCATCTGTCAGGAAACACTGAAGCCATCTAATCAAGACACATGGTTTTGCAATCAGTGTCTGGTGAGACGGGTAATTAAGCCTGAGCAACCTCTTCCAAGAAAACTCACATATTGCACACACACGTACAAACACACACACACACAAATATAAACATGCATATATACATATACCAGGGATGTAACAATATGAAAATTTTGTATCACGGTTATTGTGACCAAAATTATCACGGTTATCATTATTATCACGGTATTGTTGCAGTGTGCTCAAAATGTTCTAAAAGTACTTTTACACGGAATTGAAATCATTCAACCCCTTTAATATTATAATCATAACAGTTCTTTTGTCTTTTTTGTCAATAAATGTGTCAGACTCAGAGGCCAAACAATGCAAACTGCGCATGTGCACCTCGCGTGAGGCTCCTTAATCAAGGACAGATACATAGTTCCGGCTTTTCCAGTCAAAGAGCAGCATCACCGTGCGTTACTGAGGCAGTGTGGTGATCGGTATAATGGTAATTTTAATTGGACACGGTAACGATTACCGTGGGAAATTTTATCGCGGTTTACCATTTTACCGGTAACTGTTACATCCCTAACATATACATATATAGATATATGTTTATATGTATAAATATATACTGTATGTACAGTTGAAAAAACATTTCAACAAAAACTTACTTCAACTCTGAAATAGTCTTGCTGAACATAAATCACTAAAATAAACAATTCTGTTTCCCTGTTCACGGTGAAATTACAGCTTTAATCTTCTCTGACAAAACGGACATTGACACTGAGGGTGATGGAATATCTCTGGTTATGAGCATTTATGCTTGAAAACTGTTTTAAGTCTGACTTTGGGAAAAGTGACACCCAGCCTCATAACCTTTTTTGAAAATGTTGCTCACTTCAAAAGTTCACCTTTGCCAACAAGGCAACACTTTACTTGAAGATCTAGTTTATAATGCATTAGAAGCACATGCAGACGTTATAATGCATGTATCCTTACTCATCCCTAGAGTAAGGATGGTTATAATGTGACCCAGGACTTCAGATTCTTCATTCAGAACACTTGTCACTTGAGTATGCAGGTATAAAACATTATAAAGGCTTGATTATAATACATTATGTCCACACTTGTAATACTTTATAAACCTTGGTACAAGTTCTTATACATGGTTATACACCATTATAATGACACTTATGAAGCATTATACATGCATTATAATGTCTTATGCATGTGCTTCCAATGCATTATAAACTAGATCTTCAAGTAAAGTGTTACCGCCAACAACACTCACATAAACTCACTTGAATTAACACCTGTTACAAAACATTTTAGCCTGAACTACATTACAAATACCTAAGAGCCCACCGCAGTTAAACTGAACAGAGTAATTACCTGTAATTAGAGCTCGTTTAAACAGTTAAGACAACCCCTGCCACTTTGAGCTGCAGGTGTATGTCTAATAAGTCACACCCACATACCCACACACACAAACCTCAGCATGACAACATCGACAGCAGCTGTCCTTTTTTTAATTATTGATGACAGTGTTTCTATTTCTACAACAATACACTCAAGCAGCCTCTAAAAAAGATCCATATGTTCTGTAACAGTGAGTCTCAGCTTTTTGTGCCAGTGACTCTGAAACTGACCAAACTGGGGCTTTAAACGAAACTTTGTCAAGTTGGATTTTGCAAATTACCAACATCTGGTTCTCTTAACAAGGGTAGAAGCAGATTCAACAGCTATATTATACCTGTACTTTCCTGCTGTCATTTTGAGTTTCTGAGGTTCAGTTTTCAAATTTTCATCCTTACATAAAAGCTCTGCTATGACAGCTAGTCGAGTAAGTTAAAACCTTAAAAAAGAAACAAAATTGATGTATAAATGTTCTTAATGGAAATAATAAACTATTTTTATTTACATTTCTTAAAGGTGCTATGAGAGAATCTATTTCTGGAGACATAAAGACTCTGCTACCCATGAGCAAGCACGGCGACTGTCGTAAAGGCATGATCCAAGCCAAAGCATGTGTTTATTGTGATGCTAATGAATGCAGCTCGGACCTTCCTCAGAACTCTGCATTGCTTTACAACTTCTTTTTTCAACAACTTACAGGATGCAAAGCCACAAGGTAATGTATCTCTTTCTAGTTACGTAGCGGTAGTTTTTGATGTGTGACAACAAGCAATTTTTGGAAAACTTAGTATCGTAGTTCTGTAGCGGCTATATGTCGCTACTTACAGCCCGGTGCTCTATGACGTGTCTGAATAATATAAATTTGCTCTAGTTTTAATTGTCCGACCCGACCATGAGGCTAAGGAATAGCATTTATAGATAACCTATTTTGATGCTATAAAACTCATCTTAAAGTGTGTATTTCCATCAGGCATATATCTAAAAGTGAGACTTTTTTGTAATTACTTAGAAACTCCTCATAGCATCTTTAAAATTGCATTTTGTTAAAAAAAAAGGAACACATAGCTAACTCACTGACAGCAGGGACATAGGGATTAAAACAGGGAATGTGAAAGTATAATAAGCTTCACACCTTCATGTCATTAACGTCCTCAAATACCCACACATATGAAACCCTCATGTAGTGCTATAAACACAGGCTGCCTGACATCCTGCCTTTGCATTTGTGAATACTGTGTGTGTTTGTGTGTCTGTGTGTGTGTGTGTTAGACAGTATTTGCAGCTAACTGTCTTGCAGGATTTATTTTTTACCCCTGAATATTCTGTAACTTAATATCCACACAAAGACGGACGAGATAAACCAGAAAACAGGGCAGAACAAATAAATGGTGCAAATAAAAGTAAAAGCCTCAAACAGGGAGTTAATCATTATGAGGGTAGACTGAATAAAGATGAACCTGCATAATAAAAGTAACCCTTAAATTCAACAGGAACAGGCAATCGCTCTTTTACTGATTACCAGTGTTTCATTTAATCTGTTCGAGGGCTGCGTTAGATCCTAACTGCACACAAACCAAGCGCTGGACTACTTTTGCATTCTCTCATGGTTGATAGGTCTAGTTTCATATATGTCATGAAGTTACCAGCACGTCTGCCTTTTCAGTTTGTGAATCATATCATCACCCAACAGTCTAGTCCACAGCCTATAGTCCGTCACCCAGGAGCCAACGACAGAATAAGAGAGCTCACCTCACAGCTCCTGTGATGCTCACAATGGAGGGTGAACACAGACTGAACATTAAACTGTTTCACTGTAAAGATGGTTCATGACAGCCTCTCCACTGAAACCATTCACCAAACTCCATGAATCTGTTCAGTTGTGCGTGCTCTCACACGGCTTTGTTTAATTCTGCCAACATGAGGCCTGTGCTGACGTTACAGGAGAGAAACAGAAACAGTGCTGTTCAGTTCCACACAAAAAAGGGAAGTAACAAAGGGATGTTTTAAGTAATACGTTACTTTATGATTAAAACTATATAATCAAATCACTGGACTTATAAAACTATTGTGCAACATTACTCATTTTGGTAAAATAGTAAAGAGCACTCTGACTTTGTAACATGATGCCCCCAACACTGCTGATGAACAAGTTTCCTTTGTTTGGTTAATTGGCAAAGACGTGTTCTTGATTTAATTTGATTAGATGATTGAATCTGCTTCACATATTTTGCTTGAATTAAGATGGTGCTACATTAACATGGCTTCTTGGCAGACTGCAAGCCAGATGTCAACGTTACGGAGCACTTCAATAAGAGGTTTAGCAATTCCAACACAGGGAAGCCTTGCTGTCCAAATTTGAAGTATTTTAATAAAGTGGTGTTTTCACAGCAAAGCTCAAAATCTGAAACACAATTATAGGACAAAGACAATAATATTTTATATTACTCTTTTGTTTTGCCTTATCTGAGTTACTGCATGGAAGTATGGGGTAATACTTACAAAACCAACTTGTTGCCTTTATACATACTCTAAAAAAGAGCTATAAGAACGGTATTTAATGCAAGGATCCATGATCACACCAATCTACTCTTTTTAAAGGCATCTGCATTAAAATTTTTTGACTTGGTCAAATTCAAAACTGCACAAATTATGTATAAAGTAAATAATAATCTTCTTCCAAACATAATTCAGAATCTATTTCAGGAGAGGGACAGTTGTAGAAAATATGTCTACAGAGGAAAGGTTAAATTGAAACAAAAAAGGGTGAGATCAACTCTCAAACGAATGTGCATATCAGTTGAAGGGGTCATTTTATTGAACAATTTAGACATTGAGGCTAAACTCAGTAAAAATGTCAATCAATTCAACAGGAAGTTTAGAAAAGAAGTGTTTGAAATTTATAACAGGGAGGAGAATTAAGAAAAAAATGATGTAAACTGATGGGACTATTGTGGGGATGAGAGGTTTTGGAGAGCGACTTTGTGTTTTGTGACTTGTGGTATTAATGTTATTATGTTGTCAGGGGCTGGAAATATATAAACTCTGCTTCTTCTAGATCCTTTTCAAACAGCAACTGTTGTTGTGTTGTAGTTCTTGTCTGTTGGCTTTATGGTTGTATGGTGTCCTGTGATTGTTTTCATATAATGTTTTGGTTTTTTTTTTTATATGAGAAATATTTTTTTTGGTTTGAAATAGAAATCTATCTAGTCTGATCTAATATGGACATTGATAAGTTAAACATTCAGTCCCGCTTGTTGTCTTTATGTTTGCTTGTTACGAACTGAAAAGTCACGGCTGTTAATGGTCTCAGGTCTGCCTACATGAATGTAAGTGGACATTCCAAAAGACACTGTTGTAAAACATTAACATTAAAATATAAAGCAGAATAGTTGTCCTTTCCATCTATGCAAGGAAGTCGTGCCTTTTTAGGGAAGAGAGATCATCTTTTGCAACTAAGAGGAGAGCAGATCATAACAATTTCATTGCTATTGTGAAGAGTAATACAGTTAATTTCCTTTTTTTTCAGAGACCAGTGCTTAAGAGTCTTTAACAGGGTAGTAACAGAGGCTGAAATGACATACTAACGTACTACTCATACTAAGTGTGACGTCAAAATGAGTAAGTAGTGTGTTCACATTAGATAGTATGAAAAGATTGAGTATGTGAGAAATACCCGGATGTATACTATATCGGAAAAAAATTTGAAGTATGTGAGGTGGGCATACTAGTCACACCCATGCCCCATAATGCATTTAGAGCCCCATAATGCATTGCGATACGCTGGTACATATTAATCAAGTGCCGAAGCAACGGGCGGATCGTCTTCAGTGTCTATGGGCAATCAACATTTTATTGTGTTTGGGAAGTTACTGATTATAATAATATTAATATCATAAATGTTAAATCGTCTTGAGACCGGCATTCAGCTGAAAATCAGCCACTAGCAAACTTCCCGTTTTCAATATGAAAGCATCTTTTATTATCTCCTTTTAGTTCTTTAACAATTTTGTAAATTAGGCTCTTGTTTTGGAGATGACCGGAAGTTTCTTCGATAGCATAATGGCGTTCATAGTGAAATGTCTGTAATGCCGAAATGAAATTTGTATCTGTGCATTTAATGGCTCAAATGACCACATTTTGGCGAATCAACAGAGATAATTGATAGCCTGGTGTGCTTCTGATTTTCGTCATCTGAGGTTTGAAATGCATCATGGGAAACTTAGTAGTATACTACAGTGTGAACGGTTGGCATTCTAATCATACTTATAGTATGTAGTATACAGATATACATCTGTAGTATGGAGTACATTAGTATGTCATTTTGGACACAGCCAGTCTGATGGATAGTTATTATAAAATGGGGATTTGAGTTGCTGAACTGTTACCAATTCAGCCATTCAGTATAACCCTTTAAAGGTAAACTGGCTATGAAAGGAAGATAAAAAAAAAAAACAGACATAAGCAGACTTTGTAATTTTGACCTCATCATTTACAAACTTAGAAAATCACTTTACTTTTCCATTACCAAACATTTTTATTGAACATGTCCTTTCCCATGCTACACTCATCCCTTCACTCATTCATGTAGAAAAAGCAGATTTAATGGTCCAAACTTCAACAGAACTTTCTGGATCTATATGTTAAACCTACTGGGACAGGAAGCCTCTCGAGTCTCTGTGAGTCATTTGATTTTGTTTGCAATGACCATTAATCAACATTAGTCAGCTAATTACTCAGTACGAGCTCACTTCCAGCTATAGTTCCACCTACTCACCCAAGTGCTCTTTCCAATCGGCTGCCCAATGATCCAACCACCTCTCCGAGGGTACAGTGGGCCTGGCCTAAGAAATCCTGCAGAGCACAGAAAGAAAGAACATGTTCAGAACATTTTCCATCATTTAGAAAAACATACCAAGACTTAAAATTAAACCCTGAATCAATCAAGCTGACAAAAACTAATCACAGTTGGTTTGAAAACATCCTCATATGGATCGTGGCTAAGATCCAAAGTGCACTTCCCACTGAGACAAACCATTTTAAATACGTCTTCTTCATTGGCAAATAACACGATCAGGGAAATATGCTTTCCTCCCAGCAGCCCGTTCACACCCACCTGCTCCCTGTCCATCTCCAGGCAAATTAAATTACCGTCACACAACAAACTATAGCTGACAGTGACGGATGGCCAGAAAAACAGAGGAATTGCTTTGAGCAAAATAAATGTGCATGTCAAAAGTGAAAAATTATAAGCATCAAACACGGTAATAAAAATCTGTCAGCCTTTAACAGCCACACCTCTGACGTGTATCTGACTTTGATTTTTAGTTCTGAAAATATAAAAAATAATAATCTTGGTGACACTTTTGTTATTTTTTTTTATACATTCAAAGAGTTAAAAAAATCCAAAATGATCAATCATGGATGAGCCAAAGTTTAAAACTGTTTGATTTTCATTTCTGCCTCAAAAAGAGAAAAAGGATAAACAACAAAGATCACTTTTTATTTTCTCTGAGATCTGCAGGTTCAGAAAAGCAAATGGAGGTGAGTTAAAGGTCCAGCAGCTCGAAACATAAACGTTTTAGGAAGCAAAGTCAGACATGATAAGATGTTAATGGGGAGTAAATGTTACAAAGAGCACTGCAGAGATCTCTTCTAACCCCTAAAAGCTTTTCTTATGGCATTTTTGACTTAACTGATGGAGGAGAGACAGCAGAAAGTGTCAGAAAGAGGGGAGGACACATTGGGAAAGACTCAGGCAGAAATAAAACCTTCACCTCTCAGACCAGGGAAGAGTCTCAATACATGGACAGCAAACAGATGTGACGCAAGCTGTCGATAAGCAATAAGATAAAAACAAACACATTTAAACGACATGAAGACTCATACTGACCATACAAAAGCTAATTTTAATGTATTTATACCTAGAACATGTAATGGGCCTGATAAACAAAGACAAGTACATCTAAGGCTAACCATTAACATAATAATAATGATAATAATAAGTAATAATAAAAAAATATATATATATTAAATAATAACAGTAATAATAGTTATAATAAAAATGATAATAATGGGGTGCTGGTTTCTGCGCAGTGGTTAGCACCCCATGTACATGCTTCTGCCGGTCCAGGTTCGAATCCCGCCTGTGACCACTTTGCAGAGTATCTTCCCCTACTCTCTCTCCCCCTTTCGCAAGCCTATCCACTGTCTCTCTCCTATCAATAAAGGCACAAAATACCCCCAAAAAATGTACATTAAAAAAAAAAAAGATAATAATAATAACAAAAATAATAATAATAATAATAATAATAATAACATTAATAATAATGATGATAATATTAATAATATTGATAATAATAATAATAATAATAATACTGATAATAATCACAATAATGATAATAATATTAATAATAATACTGACAATAACAATAATAATAATAATAATAATAATAAAATAATGATAATTATAATAATAAATAATAATAAATAATAACAAGAATTATAATAATAATAGTAGTAATAATAAAAATAATGATAATAATAATGATAATTATATCAATACTACTACTACTACTACAACTAATAATAATAATAATAAAAATAAAATAATGATTAAAAAATAAGAATATGAAGAAGAAGAGTGCTGACATTTTTGTAAAGCAGCCTTGTCCAGTTGTACGTACACTGCAAATACTTTTTTATAAATAACTCACATTTCTGTAACATATAGTGATTGAACACACTTAAAATAAAAAAGTGATGTTTAGTTAGATAAGGTTATTTAAAATATCATACATAAAAAAGTCATAGTGGTCTAACATAGGTTAGTTTTATTATATATAACATAAAGAAAAACTTTAAATCTACATAAAAAGTTGTGTTAATTGAAGAAATAAGAACGTACACTCAGCACAAATAAATATTTTTTTGTAAGTATAACTTAAATATGTCCAACCGATGTACATATTTTTTTCATGTAAATTGAACAGACTTTTTTTGTAATGCTTTAATTTTGAAGTTCTTCACTAAGCTAGATGGCTGTTCAATTAATTTTATCTAAAGATTATGTATTTATGACTTTGATTCACTCAAAATACTTTTGAAATGGGTTTAATAATTAGAGCTGCTTCAACATGATGTGCATTTAAATTCAGAGAAATGTTAGTTAGCTGATTTCAAACATGATTATTTTTTTATTTTATAACACCTAAATCTTAAGTATTGAATTAAAAAATCTTCACAGTGATATGACAATCTTTGGACAAAATTAGCATGACACAGCATGTAGTTCAGTATAGTTTGCTCTTGATGATCTTTTGAAATCTATTGATAGACCCTTCAGATACATGCCTCATATTCTGGGGTGCTCTGATACAAATACAATAAAAAGTGCAACCATGAACAACAGTAACACTCAATAGAAAACATTTTACAATACAGCTGCCCCCAACCTCTCTCACACACCTCTACCTCTCACATTTCTCTACCTATTGCATTTTATACACTTTGGGTCGTGAAATGAATTCACTAGTACTCAATAAAATACTGAAAAAAATAAATAAAATAAAAATGTTGTATTTATAACATACTGACTGTTGTCACACCATAAAGTCGAGGTCTGGATGAAGTACCAGAGCAAAAGCAGAGAGTGCAGTATTTTGGTTATTAGCAATACAAGATATTTATGAAGAAAAAGAGCCTGCTTTGAGATAATGGATAAGTCAGGTGTACAGAAGTGGAACTGACTTCAGAGAGGAAGGTTTTTACAACACCAATTCCTTTGTAACTGACCTGAAAAAGGCATAATAACATGTCCAAGAATAAACATGTATGCCACAAAAAAATAGTTTCCAATATGACAGGTGACCAAATAAAACAAACAAAAAAAACACTTAGAAAAAACACAAAGAACCCCAAAAATATTCTTCCAAATTTAGAGTGTCATACGCTCAGCCTTAGCTGTTATTCAAAGACACTTCAGAAGTCTACACAGTGTACACTCCAGGGCTCGAGGGCAGTGCCTGTTATTGGTTTATTTCAGATATAAATTTTTTCATTAACTGATGTGACAGTTAACTAAATGATACAGAGTGCCAAGACACCCTTATTGGTTTAGGTGATAAAATCGATTTGTCACTTAAATTGAAGCTTACAGTTGAACCAGCCCCAAACACGAAGCATCTCAACTCTGTAGGCGACACTAATCATGAAAAATTCATAAACAATTCACAGGAATGTTTCAGGCTATGTCATGTACCAAACTTCATGCTCCAGGGTTTCTTCTTGTTCAGTGCAAGCTCAGTATATTTGGACATGGTTGAAATTAGAGTTCAGTAGTCAACTACTTGCCTTTTTTTAACATTGTAGTTGCAAATAAAAGTAAGTCTTAAGTGGGCTTTACACGAGTATGAATTTGTAAGACTCCGGTAAAATAAACTAGCGATCTGGTGATATTTACACACGGAGACACGTATTTGTCCATGACTCTGCATCTTTTTTGAAAACGGGTCTGCAGGTGGAGATCTGGGTATTCGTCTTCATGCCGTAGTTGGTATAAACAGATAAGTCCGAGAAAGACGGTGACCTCATAGCACCCCTCCTCCTCCCCGCCCCCCAACCCATGCTGTCACACACACCAACAACAACAACAGCAATGGCGGCAGCCGGGCTGATTCTGATCTTGTTCCAGCAGGTACAAATATTGCTACGACTTTTATACCAACATTTGCTCACAGAACACCAACAACACCAGCTACGACAACAACAGCAACAAGTGCTCATGCAGAGAAGCAGCATGTTACACGGGCATGAGCACTTGTTGATGTGGAATCCACCTCGGAGCAGAACCAGACGGGCAACCCGACAGGATTTTGCGTTGTCATGAAAATGCACAAGCCTAGGTACAATACGATGTGTAAACAGCGATACATGTTTTGATGCTGATGCCAAGACAATATGGGGCCATCCACGTGTGAGGAGGGCCTTAGTCACTTGTCCCATGGGTGAGCAGTTATCCTGACTTTGGGCACATGCAGCAACGAGCTGAAAAACTCAACACAGAGATGTGCCCTCAAACCACTCTTTCCACACTTTTTAAATTACATTTTAATAAAGTACATTTTACCTCAAACATTCATAGAGTGCAAATTAAGTAAATGTTTCCGGTGTAATTGTACTTCACACATGCTTATTCGTCTTCCTTTCACTTCCAGAATTTTCCTGATATGATTGGTTCAGGAAATAAGACATTGTTTCTTACGTTATAAATATGCTTTTAAGAGAATTACCAAGCTTATTCAGATACATATTAATGTATTTATGAAATGCCAAAAGTTCCAAAGGGATCAGTCAGCCTATTTCATTATA
The DNA here is from genome assembly GCA_036419115.1 of Scarus forsteni. Taxonomy (NCBI): domain Eukaryota; kingdom Metazoa; phylum Chordata; class Actinopteri; order Labriformes; family Labridae; genus Scarus; species Scarus forsteni. Next base: position 7,950,963 of record JAZDUH010000386.1, on the reverse strand, counting down.
AATATAGAAACTGATATTACAGTGATGTACAGTATCACACTGGTGATATTTTTATCTCTGCCTATACTTCTCCATCTGCCCCACACTCATTCTCACCTAGTTCCCATGTGTGCTTGAAGCCAGTTCCAATGTTAAAACACCATAATGGACTGGCTCTCAGACCGCCCCACCTGGGACCTGCATCAAGGCTGGTACACTGCCTCCCAGCCTACATGCCTGTCTCTACTCGTATGAGATTATTGATCGAAGCAAGGAGGAGAAAACAGAACGAGAGGGGGGAAATGAGAAAGTGAGAGATGAAGATGGAGAGAACATTAGAAAACATGGAGAGGTGAAGGAAAAAGAAAAGTGATGGACTGCTGTAGTAAGAGCTAAAGACAAGGAAAAGAGAAAAATGAAAAAAAAATGACTAGACATACATGCTAGCAGAATATATATATATATATATATAAACTTCTCTCATCCACCCCCCTCTCCCCTGGTGGGGTGGATGGCTGTTCGTCCTCTTCAGCTCGGGTCCTCTACCAGAGGTCTGGGAGCTGGAGGCTCCTGCAGTATCTTAGCTGTTCCTAGGACTGCACTCTTCTGGAGTTAGATGTCTGATGTTTCTCCAGGGATCTATTGGAGCTTCTCCAGTGTGGGGGTCACTGCCCCAAGTGCCCCGATGACCACAGGCACCACTGTTGCCTTCACCTTCAGGATTTCTCCAGCTCCTCTTTGAGCCCTTGGTATTTCTCTAGTTTCTCGTGTTCCTTTTTCTTGTTGCTATCTCTTGGGATGGCTACATCTATCACAACGGCTTTCCTCTGCTGCTTATCTATGATCACAATGTCCGGTTGGTTGGCCATTACCATTTTGTTGGTCTGTATCTGGAAGTCCCACAGGATCTTGGCTCGGTCATTCTCCATCACCTTGGGAGGTGCCTCCCATTTTGACCTCAGGGTCTCCTGTTTGTACTCTGCACAGATGTTCCTGTACACTATACCGGCTACTTGGTTATGGCGTTCCATGTATGCTTTTCCTGCCAGCATCTTACACCCTGCTATTAGGTGCTGGACTGTTTCAGGGCCTCTTTACATAGCCTGCACCTGGGATCTTTCCTGGTGTGGTAGATCTGGGCCTCTATTGCTCTGGTGCTCAAGGCCTGTTCCTGAGCCGCCATGATTAGTGCCTCTGTGCTGTCCTTGGGTACATCTCAAAGCTCCAAAGTTCCATCCTCGCCTCCTCCACTTGCGTTGTTCACTTGCATCTTAGTCCCGCCCACCAGAGATGCATGCCAGAGACGCGAGGAAACGAAGAAAGGAGAGAAGAGACGAGGAAGTTCATTTTAAGAGCATTGAGACATCCTCTCCTCCGGAGCGTCACATGAAGCGACATCTTTTAGTGATGACGGCGTCACAGATGGATATGCTGGTCCGAGCGCACGGGAGAAACTGAAGTGAGGAAAATAATGTAAACTCCAGGGTGCTCGACTGCGGTAAATTCATATTCACTTTTACATCGATTTAACATGAATATGTACATGAATGAAAAAGAAAACTGTCAAGTTTTCCCAGGCCCAGAATGATAAGAGTTTTAAATTGTTATATTGCATCCACTTTGTGTTCATAAATAATGTTTTTATTCTGCTATAAGCACTTAAACCCCCTCTCTGCGCATTTATATACAAAAAAAATGGAAAGGCCTGAGATAACAATGTACAGTTCACCACTTTCTCTCCTTATTTTAGCTTGGTTAGATCAGGAACTACATAAAGCATGCTTTTCGTTAATGTGCATTATAATCTGCCTGACCCCTGGGTCTATTGGGTGCTGATATTTGTCAATGAGCATTTCTTTATTTATTATTTATTATTGTCCATGTTTGCTGTTTGTAAATGTATGTATGGTCTGGGTAGACTGCAAAAACTGAATTGCCCTTTGGGAAAAATAAAATTTTCTAATCTAATCTCATCTAAAATGTGCTTTCCTGAACAGACTGTCTACTGTAGCAGTCTTACAGTTACAGACATAAACACAAACAACACAGATAAATCAGGACAGACAACAGATGGAAAACCTGGAAGCACTGCCCCATGAAAGTGTTCAATATTTTCTGTGATATCAATATGTCCAGCTTAGAATTCTTTTAAATGATGAGTAAATATTTCTTTGCACAGTGAAGAAAATAAAAAAATAGATAAAAGATTCACTGAAATTTAGTAACTGCTCACATTTTGAGGGAACATTAGGCCTACACATCGGCCACTTTGTGTGACATGTGGATATAGCTTCTTTTGCGCCATGGTGTATAAATTTCACACATATGGGCAGCTGAAGCTTTATAGCCGGCTGCTGATACATCACAAGGGGGCGTGTCTGTCCGTGAAAAGACTTCCGCGAAGCCTGCACTTGTGTTTCCTCGATTATGCCTCCTCCAGATCAGTCTCCTCTCTCCTCCCTCCTCTCTCCTCTGAGCGCATTTGGCGCTTTGGAACGTCCTTCAATATGGCTGCTCACAAAGTACTTCCGGTGTCGCGGAGGAGAGAGGAGAGAGGAGACTGCATTTTGGCACATCGGGAAGCCCCACTTCAGTCCAGCCCTCTCCAGCCATTGGTAGGATTTGTTCATATCAGCCACTTCAGCTATCTGTCGGTCCTCCCATGTTGGTTCCTCTGGTTCCTCCTTCCCTGTCAGTTTCCACTGTCTCACTCAGCGCACCATCTCTTGGCCATCTTCCCGGCATAGTCATGGAGCTTGGATGTTTCACCTTGGCTCTGATGCTCACTGACCCTCTGCCTCAATATTTGCGGTTTTCAGTTGGCCTTCCTGAATCTGTGGGGCGATCTTCTCAGAGCAGGATCAGGTGTGTGAGTGTGCCTGATTGTTCCTGATCTGGAGCACCTGTGGGGAGTTTATTTAGGTGCTGTGGCTGCAGATCCCAGTGCTGACTCATTACCTGACCTTCACAGGTAGTGAGAGGTTGCTCTTTGGCTTTTCCAACTAGTGTGTATTTTCAAGCACAACGCCGTCTCTCAGAGCCTTCCCAAGCAGAAGCTTGAATCAAGAAGTTTGATTACTTGGTGTTTTGTAAACCAAACTCCTTGTGTTCCCTTTGAGGTGTTCCTAGCGTCTCTTGTTTTCTCTGGAAGGAGTGATCCTGTTTTCAGTTTCTGTTCAGCTGCTTGGCAGTGGTGGTTCAGTTCTTTGTTCTCTGGGCCTTGTCTTCTCAGTTTTTTCTTTGGTCTGCAATTGTGTCCAACCTCCCCTCCTCCTGACTAATATACCTATTGCGTTTCATACACTTTGGGACATGAAATAGATCCACCAGTACTCAATAGAATATTGAAAAAATTAAATTAAATAAAAAATGTTGTATTTATAACATACGTCACACAATCCTTTCATTCACTCTCCCAGGTCCACCAGTGGGTCTCTAAATGGTGTTTAAAAAATGTAACATAGTTGTATTTTCAGATTATGTCTGAACTCCTCTTAACTCGTCCAATAATGCTGCCCCTCTCTGTTTACTCATGACACAGCTGACACAGTCTACGAGGTCGTGCGACTATCCCTCTCTGCGTTATGTAGGCAGACTGGTTGGGTTGGACGGTAAAGTGCAAACACATCAGTGTCTCAGGTGCCAGCAGCTTCAGATTGTTGCCTGGAGGCATAACAACAGTGGCAGTGAGCAGCTCTGTTTACACACAGGCTGGAGTACAGAGCCTAGCTTAAAATATGTTTTTCAGGCACACTATTAAACATGCTGATACTGTATACACAGTAATTTTTGCATTCTCAACACAATTATCTTCCAGGTGGTGGCAAACAATTCTGAATATGAAAAGTTATTCTTGGCTTCCCAGTGTTTTTACTACAATGTTTGACAGTAACTGTCCATCTCTCTGTGACTATTGCTACACCTGAAATCACGGGAAAGCTGGTCATGAACATTCACACAGATACAAAGCTGTCATTGGATGAATATCACCCATGTAAATGTCCCTGTTGCTTCATAAAAACGCGACAATTTAAGGGGAAGGTGGCATATTTGTAAAATGCTGTCACAAAATGACCTAAGATAAAAGATAAACATCGCATGACTTTAATCAAGAAGTGGAGCTCACTATAGAAGATAATCATTACATCTCTTCTTTCCAGCATAATAAAGTCATATGCAATTTATTTACTCTGAAAGAGGCAAAAAGACACACAAAGCATCAACCATTCTTTCTTGTTAATCCTTCTTGACACATAGAAGCAAAAAAACAGAATTAAAAAAAAAACGTGATATATTCCTCGGCATTAAAAGGCAGTCAGCGTGTTATCCCTTGTGACAGGTAAATGACTTTTTCTACACTCAAGCTTGTGTAAGAACCAAGCCCCTCTTTATGAAGATGAAGTTAGTAAATCATGAAAAAGACTGTTTACCACATCATGGAATCACCCCTGGGCTGAATCTGACCGGTAATGGGTTCATATACAAACAATTCAATATCCACAAGCTTTCTACAAAGCTGTGCAGAGAAGTGAGATCGGGACAATCAGAACTGATGGACTGACCAAGTCAAAGTCTGGATTAAAATCACACTGGAAAAAAAAGGTTTGGGAGATTCAAAGACTGATGGCACAAAAGTTCATCCAAAGCAGGTCTGTGGGAAAACAATGTGGCACCCAATAACTTAAACACAGCTAGCAAGAACACAAGCTGTCAGCATGGCTAACGGAGCCCATACACAATATTAAAAAAATTGTGGTCGTAATTGATGAAGTGTTGGACCTAAGACTATCAAAGCAACACTGACTGTCGTCCTCATATCCACTGTCACCGTGGTGCAGGATTTATTTTTTCTTTTATATATTTTCATTCTTTCTTTCTTTTTAAAAGCCCACATGCATTTGTTAAACAAACTGTTTGTGGAATAAATGCCAACTCAATTCATGACGAATCAGAGATGAGCTAGTGGTGCGTTTGATGTGCTGTTTGCAAACAAACCATTCGTAGAGCCTAAGAGAACTTTATGTGAAAAAGAGAAGCTGCTTCCCATTAGGCATTTTTTATTTTCACCATGTTTGTTATTGATAAATTAACCAAAGACAGCAATGAATGAAAATCCATTTAAAAGCCAAAAGACCAGCTTTTATCACTTAGTGAGGCCAAATGTTGAACATCATACTCATAAAAAGAATATAGTACAACGATAACCACAAGCAACAGACAAACCCTTCTCTTTAACTTCTTTCATGCTTTATGACAGACTACTGCAGATTATATGAAATGACAAGGTCATGTTTATTATGTGTCAATACAAGTCTGTCTACGCAACAAACGTAGACAGTCACAATAACAATGATAAGAACAACAACAATTAGTGCTGCCAGGATGTAAAAAAAATAGAGAATAATTAAGATATGTAATTAATTAATGTAATCTCTTTTTTAATCTTACATAAAAATTGTTGGAAAAAAAAATTCAACTTGAGGTATTTTCATTGAAATTCATTAGATTATTGTGGCAGATCAAAAGATTGCTCTTCACCCCACAAATACTAAAGCACAAGAAGCCAAATGCATAAAACTCGTCAGCTTTAACAGACCAATCAGGGGACAGAGGGGGAGCTGCAGATGTGACAACAACAGGAAGTGACTGCATGTTTGAAAACAGCAGCCGTCTCCGTGGATGCAGCAAGATCTGCAGTTTTATAAGAAATGGACTTCTCCTTTCTCTTTTAAAAGAGGAGAATGTCATTTCAAGCTTTCTTATTAGAAATCATGTTTTTGCTCTTCTCCAGGGATCACTGACGGGAAACTGAGAGAGATGTGGAATTGAACGATACCGGAGTCATGGTTACTCTACATTTTACAGAAGTTTAACAGGAGAATTTGGTGGATTTTGTCTTTGCCGAGATTCATATCACATGTGGCAGATGACACATCTGTGTGGTATCATTTAATGTTAGATAAGACGATAGTCTAAGGACTGAC